>CM063089.1:106218792-107648363 GCA_031876335.1 Hipposideros larvatus
CAACTGAAAGTCATCTCTGCCAATTCAATGCCAGAAGGATTCCCCCAATTCAGGGTGCAGTGAATGGGGAGACTTTAGTCAGTGCAAAAATCTCAACTAGAATATAGCTCAGCTGTAGCAAAGCACAGCTGTGAGATAGCTTAATAGTGTTATAACTCAATTAAGATCAGAATGCGCAGTTGTGAGGCAGCTCTGGGGGGAGGTGGCCTTGGGCCCAAAGAGGCCTCCAGCGCTGCAGCTCCACTCTGCTTCATGCCACACTGGCAAGACAGCTCTGCTCCACCCTGCTCCACTGTTGCAGCTCAGCCCCTTTCTGGCAAGACAGCTCCACTCCTGTTGGGGAGATACTCCAACCGGGGAAACACATTTGGGTAGGAACTGAAGATACACTATCCAGCGCTGTGGGGAGCTGACTTACATAGAGAGAAGCCTCTGCTCCTGGTCACTGCTTGGTCTGTCTTTATAGTAATCAAGACTCCAAATCCTCATAGTTTGGTTCGTCCAAAAAGCACTGTCCTGATTGGTCAGAATGCAGGCGCTCTGATTGGTCAGTGAAGATGCTAATGAGTATATAGCTGCACAGCTCCAATTTGACAGGGAAAGTCTCAGTCCTATTGGTTGAAATGTGATTCTGGGAACTCCATTTTAAAGATTAGCTCAGATGAAAGGAACACAATGTAGGCAGGCAGTTCAGTGCAGGCGACAGACAGTTCAGGGCAGGCAGCAGGCAGTGGAAGCAGTCTTCTCCTAATTTGGGGCTGGCATGAGAGACCACTGTTTAGCAATGACTGCTACGCTCTGTTTACAAATTTGAGCCCACTTAGCCAGGAGGAGCCCTTCTCAGCAGGTACATTCATTCTCAGGGTCAGCACTCCCTTCACATGCATCCCCATAATAATCTTCATATGCGAGTCTTAAACAATAACCACATTATCTGATTATCTAAATGCCTATATAAAAAAGTATTTACAAAGTCCCAAGCATGCACATATAAATGTACCTGCTGCATCATCGCAAGCCCATCAAAGCCTTCCATAACTTAATTTAAATTCCTGGAGACTCTCTTGTTAAATGACTAGTCTCTCCTTTGCTTTAAGTAAGCAACTAACTCCTCTGTTTTTCAAATTAAACTTTTCATTTTGAGATTATTGTAGATTCATGTGCAGTTGTGAGAAGTAATACAGAGAGGTCTCATGTTCCCTTTGCCCAGTTTGCCCAATGGTAACATCTTGCCAAACTATAGTATAATATCATAACCAGAATATTGAAATTGATACAGTCAAGTAAATACTGATAAATTCCATCACCACAAGGATCCTTCCTGCAACCTCTTTATAGACATGCCCACTTCCTTCCAGCACTCCTCAGCCCCTTACCACTGACCACCACTGAACTAGTCTCCATGTCCATATTTTTGACATTTTAAGAATGTTCCATGGGTGTTTAAAAGAAAACAAAAAACGTATTCTTGTTGTTTGGTGGAGTATTTATATGTGTTGATTACAAACTGCCGGTTGCTTGTGTTCCTCAGAACGTCTACATCCTCGATGATTTTCTGTCCAGTAGTTTTATCAGTTGCTGAGAATGAGCTGGTAAAGTCCCCAAGTATAAAATTGAATAGGTATGCTTCCAGCTCAGCAATGTTTGCTTCATGTATTTTGAGGCGTTGTTTAGTGTGTACACATTTAAGATTGTTTTGTCTTCCATAACAATGGATTGATCAGTTTTTTATTATGTAATATCACTATTGTGTCAAATGATTTTTTTCTGATCTGAAGTCTACTTTATCTGACAATAATATAGCCACTCCTGTTTTGTATTTTATTAACATTTTCATAGTCTATCGTCTTCACCATTTTGTATTTAATTTACCTATGTGATTTGTAATTGGAGTGAGTTACTTGTAAACAGCAAATAGTTGGGTCATCAGATTTGTTTGTTTTTAGTTTGTTTTGTTTTTTAAATATGTCAATCTCTGATTTTAAAATGGTCTGTTTAGACCATGTACATTTAAGGTAAGTGATATATTAGGGCTTGAATCTGACATTTTGTTTGTTTGTTTGTTTGTTTGTTTGTTTGTTTGTTTGTTTCATATTTTCTCATTCTTCCCTTTCCCTTGTCTTGCCTTCCTGTGGTTTTGCTTGGAGATTGTTTTTAAGCCCCCTGTGCCAGTAAGGCTGTGCTTTCTGTTGATTAGCCTGTGTTGGGAATGCTCTCAAGCCAGCCCCAGGCTCTGTTCTTTTGATTGCTCTTACATGGGGACCGCTTAGTAAGGGTGTGCATATAGCCCTTCAGACCCTGCAGAGTTGACTATGACTGAGGAGGGCTATCTTAAATGACTGTCACTTCCCCTGGTTCTGCCTGCTCTCAGATTCCTCTTATCTCCCAGAGCTACCAGCTTCCTCTTGATTACCTCCCCCCCACACCCACACCCACTAAGGTCTCCATTGTTTTCACACTGCCCTTAGGCATAATTTATGAACACTGGTGTCAGGAAATGTCAGCCTCCAGCCTTCTTGGCTTACCTCTGCTGGGGTGGAAACTTTCACTATGTTTGTGAGCTGAAGAAGGGAAATGGGGACCCTATTTTTACCCCAGTAAATCTGGAGTACAGTTTTCAACCTGTGAGTGGAGCTAGGGGCCAAAAGAGAGACCCAGTGTTCTCAGCCCTGCCTAAGAAGAGAGCTTCCCCAACATAGGGCTGCTGAATGAGAAACCCCTTCAGGAGAAACTGTAGCCTAACTGGGAACTGGTGGGAGAGGAAGTCTCTGTCTTCTTGACTACACCTGCCAGGAGTGAAATCTCTGGGGAGCAGGCAGGCAAAGGAGCCGGTAATGGCTCACATAACAGGGGCTATAGCTGTTCGTGCCAAAATTTCATAGATCTTTTGAAAGAATATTTCTCCATTAGTTCTATACCTTTAAGACAATTTCCAGAGAATGTAAATATTTTTTTAAATGATGCTCAGCAGTTAAATCATTGTTAGGGTAATGGGAGGGTCCGCCAGACTCATTACTTGGCCATTCCAGAATGCCAACCTCTAGCTATTATATTTTTAAAAATTATTATTTCACAGAACTTTACCAGCATGTCAGTATAAATCAACGCACACACAACAATATATATGTATCTCTCTATCTATATGTAGTAGATAGATATAGATATTTATATTTATAATTTTTAAATTCCTCAACAAAATCATTGTCATCCTTTGGGGGAAGCAATTATAATAGCATAAGAGCTTCATTTCTTTAACATGTATTCTGCTTTAGTCCAAGCTGGCTTTGTTTAGCCAGATAGAACTATGACTCCCCTGCATTCTTTTCCACATCCTCCTGCCTGTACTTATACTGTATGCCCACTTCTTTTAGTCATTAAGCCCTTAGGACATCAGGTTCTGGTCAGCATCAAGTTCATTTAAAAATAAAGCCTGAAGTCTATCAGTCATGACCAAGACACAGTAACCAAACCTCAAACTAGAATAAGGTTTTCATAAAACAAAGATAACACCTTGGCCTCAGTTATCTTTCAGCTCCGGACTCATGAAAGTGGATGGCCCCACAGACCGCATCCCCTGGAAACCAGACTGAGCAATGCCATGACTGATAGTAGGACCTGAAGCCATGATGAGTTGATCACTGCCTGAGCCCCAGCCAATCAGTAGAGCCCCCAGTTGCTACACCCCGAGCAACCATGATTAAGGATTTTCCCCTTATATAACCTAGCCACTAGGGGCCATGGGGAGCCAGGTTTTGAGAGCACTAGCTCACCTGTGTTTCTGGACTTCTAACCACTCCTTAAATAATCTTTGGCTTGGATGCAGGCAAGCGGACCCTTTGTCTATGGTAACACAATCTACATAATTCTCACTTTCAATTTTTCAAAAATAATATACCATTTTTTCAACAGTTTTGTATTATATAAAGTTCTACACTTTTTCATGATGGCTAGATTTTTAATATTTCTATTAATGATAATACTAAATATTTATTTTAAGGATTAAAAAAACACTTAAAATCACTATAAAACTCCATGGGACAGGGAGGGGGAGGGGAAGAACTGAGGGTAAGAAGAAAGAAAAATCAGAAAAAGAGTGATATAAAACATAAAATTATTAAAATAAATATGAAATAAAAATAATTTTGCACTGAAAGAGTTGGGAAATAACTGTAATGTGTATTTTATTTAATTTTAGAAGTGTACCCCACAAATTTTTAATACATCTTTCCCCTTAAGTACAAAAGTAGTAAATGTCCAATGCAGACAAATTGACAAGCTTAGAAAACCATATATACAAAACAAAGAAAAATTAATTTTAATTACTCTATTTTCTGCGATTTCCCCCCATTTTTTTCCTTTCAAACATTAACATAAACTATGCTCTGAAGAGGCTAAAACAATAAATACATTTCCTCCTACCTTCTAAGTTTCAGCTGAACTAATAATAATCAAATTAACAGGTTAACAAAAGAAAATCAAAATTTTAATACATGTGCACAGGGAATTTACATAAGCATGAAAATTCCAAAGATAATGAGGCAACATTTGGTATATAAGACATTTTGGACAAAGAAAAAAGGGGTGGGTGAGGTATTAGATTTCAGAAGTGAGACTGGGCGATTTACAGGTAGATGAGGAAGAGGGAACACACATGGCAGGAACATTCTTGCTGGGCAACTAGAAACAGTGGGACAAAGTGGGTATCTAGCTAACAGGCTTGGGGTCTTCCTGACTAATGCTAGGGTGAAGATTCTTAGGGTGATTAAGCTGAGGATACCTTCCTAAAGTAGGTTTTTCTGTCCCTCTCTCTTGGGCAGGAAAGGTGTGGGTGGATCAAAGGCTCTTTCTGAATCTTTTGTTTCTTAAAAGATAGTTTAAAGTCAATATCCCAAAAGGTAGCTTAAGGGTGGCAACAATTTTGTTACCTTCAGCTCTTTTGAAGTCTACATTTGCCCTACATTTTGAATGTCTTTCCTATCAATTGTAATTATTCTAAACATTGATCATAATATATCTTATTTAAATAGTTTGATCACTATACATTTAAAATTTGTTGCTTATATAAAGAACACTGCAATGAACAGTCTTGAATGCCTACAAATTGTGCAATAGTTAAGACAAGAGCACAGACTGAAGTCAACGGACTTGGTTGAAATGTCTCTTTCACATGCTAGCCATTAAACCCTAAGTAAGGTTTTTTATCCACTAGGCCTAGTGTTCTTACCTGTTAAAGGAAGATAATGTGGGCTTCATTGGGCTCTTGTCTAGCAACCATTGATTCAACCTATGACAGGAGCTATACCTACACAGCATTATTATATTATTTTCATCATTACAATAATTATTATCAGCAGTGTTACTAAGGGTAATATTCATGATATTGAAATTAAAAGGAGAAAGGTATTTAAGGCTTGCATAATATAAGTGTTTTTCAGAATTTTGGGACCATTTGTACTCCCATGAAAAGAAGCAGAGGAGGAAGATAAAATTAACAATTTGTAGATCTGAATGCCAATCACAACTATGAGCTCATCCAATATATTAATTAATTTAATACAATAATCCAGTGAAATAACACTGACATTTCATTTGCTTAACAGGTGAGAAAACTGAGGCACAAAGAGGTTAAATAGCTTCTCCAGTAAGTGATAGAGCCTGTTTTAAATCTAGGAATATATTGAAGAGTCTAACCATTACCTATCCTACACATTGCTAGTCTTAAGGCAGTCAACATATTCTTGATTGAATTCAGTGGAGGTAGAAATGGAATCTCATTTTTCTTACTGATTTTTTTCTATTTTTAATGATGTTTGATATATGTTTATATGTATTTGGCTCTATTATTTATTGTTTGGAAGATTACATTTTTGAGACATTTACTCACTTTGGGGGGAACTATTCATCATTTTATTATTGATTTTTAAGTTACCACTCTTTGTTAAAGGTATGGATTATTTAACTGCTATATATAACATAGATGTATTTTTAAGCTTCCTTGCATTTTACTCTTGTTATTGTTGTTTAAGAGATAATTAAGCTGGAGAACTGACTCTGGGTGGTGAATACACAATGTGATATATAGATGATATATTACAGGATTGCACACCTAAAACCTATGTAACTTTACTAACAATTTTCACCCTACTAAACTTTAATTTTAAAAAAAGAGAGAATTAAGCTGTCATTTGGGGATACCAGACACATTTTTTGAGGTCCAATTTAAAGAAGTTTCATTGATTGTTTCTTGTATCTGCATGGCCTCAATATTGGGAGATTAGGGAATAAAAGATTTGCCACCCTGAAGTTGCCTTTTTGGGATATTGATTTTAAGCTGTTTATTAAGAAACAAAAGGCTCAGAAAGAACATTTGACCCCTCCCTTTTCCTGCCCCAAAGATTCAGACAAAAAAAAAAACAAAAACAAACCTGCTTCAGGAAGATCTTAGGATGTTCACCTTAGCCTAATTTGAATTAAGTATGGTAATTAGGGAGGGGTCTGTTAGTTAGACACTCCACTCCCTATGTCTCATTATTTCTTTGTTGCCTAGTAAGAATTTATCTGCCATGTGTGTTCTACTCTTCCTCAACTACCTGTAAATTAAATTGCCCATTCTCACTTCTGAAATATAATATCTCATCCCCCCTTTTCTCCTTTGTCTAAAAATGTCATATATTCCTAATATCTCACTGTCTTTGGTATTATTGTGCTATGTGAATTCCCCGTGTGCATGTATTAAAATTTGATTTTCTTCTGTTAGTCTGTCTCTGTTAATTTGATTATTGGTTCTTCTAGAAGAACCTAGAAGGTGAGAGGAAAAGTATTAATATTTTTTGTGGTCCTCACAGGAGTCATGGTTTGAACTGAAAAAGAGAGATAGAAACATGAGGGCTATTAAGAAAAAAAAAAAGGAATGCCATTCTCCCCCACCCCCTCAATCCAGAGATCTATGATGATAGAAGATCATCAGTGAACAATAGCCATGACCAGACAGAGGACAGTTGCTGAGTCTTTTCTCCAACAGATAAGATATTCTCTTTCCAAGTTACAATACTTGGGCTATAAATGAAATCAGTAGCCACATGATTACTTATGACTTCTACAATAGCTACAATTTCGGGAAAAAATCAGATTTGATGTATCATAT
This sequence comes from Hipposideros larvatus, assembly GCA_031876335.1. Taxonomy (NCBI): domain Eukaryota; kingdom Metazoa; phylum Chordata; class Mammalia; order Chiroptera; family Hipposideridae; genus Hipposideros; species Hipposideros larvatus. The sequence goes on from CM063089.1 coordinate 106,225,937, forward strand.
ACAACATTGATTTCTGTAAATATATTGGCTAAGGCATTTTCCAGTCAACTAACTTCACAAAACAACATTAATGGTGACCCACAACTACCAAACATCAACTGCAAGCTCAAACATTAACGTGGTGTTCAACTTATATCTCATTAAGTGTACCTAATCTTCATCACCAATACATGGAAGAACTATGGTTTCATTTGTTACCCAATAGAGGAGAAAGCTAAAACCCAGAAAGGAAAATTAGTTTTCCATTGTCCTATTCAGAGACAGCATTTAAGCCTGTTCTAGCTTCAGAGCAAGCATTACTACCAATGTTGGACACTGCTTTTCAAAAATAAGTAGTATTAATGAAGATTTACTAAATTTCCACATTGTGTATAATATGTGGCTCTGTGACTTTCAGTTCTACATACCAATCTACTGAAAGTGAAACAAGTGCATGTGTTCTCATAGGGGGAATAAAAAATAATATTCCATTTATTTTCCCATGAGGAAATTGTCCTAATTCGATTCCTTCCAAAAAAGCACCCATTAAATCTTCCAACCTCTAGTTTGAGAATCAGATGACCAGACAGATATGCCCAAATGTTTAAAAACTATGTAGATTGATTACTTTTACCACACTGTGATGAAAAGTTCACTAAAGTGAGGTAGTGTTTCCAATAAAAAAATGACAAACTCTGAGAAGTTGAACATATGGTACTATACTTAATTACAGCTATAAAGTCTCATGTTATATAAACTTTTACTGACCATTATGTGGATTATTCAATAAGTACATACATCTGAGGTTGAGTCAAGTTCATTGGTGTTTAGTAGTCATTTTTTTAAAAGTCTGTAATGGACATGGGTTGTGACTAAGACCTAAAATTATTAGTCAATTATTTCTGTAAAATATTAAAATGTGAGGAATAAAACAATATAATTTTCACTTGTATAACACATTTCACTTAACAAAGAAGTTTCATAAGCTCAGAACAGTATAATGAAAAATAAATGGCTTTTGCAGTCAGGCAGATCAGAATTGGAGTTTTGGGTCTATTACTTATTAGCTCTATAACTTGTGATATATTATTTACACTTGTGAAGTTTAATTTTCTTCCTTTGGAAAAAAAGGAAATTATATCACCTACCTGCAGCATTATTGTGATGATTCTAGAGAAAATATACAATAAAACACCAAGTACAGAATAGTTTAACTTAAAAGTTCCCAAACCCCATGTTTTATTGGGTGTAAATAAATGTAAATGAATCTACATTACCATTTATATCCAATTCTGTTTGGATGCCTCTAACTTCTATGCAAAACCTCTGCTAGTTTTCCATAGCACCCCAAGCTTTATTTGTGAGCCATTTGCAGATGCTTTACCTATACTCAAGGAAGGTTGGCAGTGCTGATACCATCTCCTATATATATTGGATATGTAATAATACTCTTTCATGCTTGGTAAGCCCTGCCTGCCATGGGCCACAGGACATCATGGTATTTTGTGTTGATGAGTTGGATCCTGTCTAACTAGGGAACACTGTGATGTCCTGGGTATAAGCTCTGGGAACTCTTACATACTACACTCTTAGGGTGACTATATGGCAATGCAGTACTTCCAGTTCATTGGTACCTAGCTAAATTATAGGAAAAGTGAAGGAAATCTACTCCTAGGTCCAGTCTGGTGAACAAAATCATAGGCTGTTCTCTCTGGTATGTTTCCTTTTCCATCTCTGACCATGGTCACATGGCACATTTAAACTTTGTTCTCCATGATCTCTTTTTGCACAAATCACTGGTATCCCCAACCATACTCACCCAGGGACATTAGCAATACAATCTCCCATTTAGGAAGAAAAAAAATGAGATTTCACAATGACTCCTTTGAAGTCACACATTAAAAAATAATTGTTCCACTTGGAATTCAGGTTATTATTACTATACCATAGCTATAAAATCCTCTGAATCTGGAATTTTGTCTTTCCTTAGAAAGGAAATGGTTGTTTACTTCATCAATATTAGAACATCTTATCACTGAGAACTTACTAAGAGACTGGCTAATTGTGATTCTACTAAGTACTGTATGTGCCTATTAATCTTACAACAAACCCACAGAATAGATGTGATGGTTATATGTGTTCTATAGATAAGAAAGTAAAGGTTTTGAGTGGTCCAGTGAGGAACAGGCGTCAGAAGTCATGGAACAATTTTGCACGCAGGCAGCCCTTCTCCATGTCAGGACTGTTCTGCTAAGCTCAGTCGCCCTGCTGAACAGATGCCTAGTATGACATGTAACTCTAGGTGACTCTCACTAGTACTGGTAGATTGTGATGAAGTGGCCAACCTGGGAACTTTACAAAGTAGTTTCAAATATGTTTTAATTTTGCCTTTCTTTTTGTTCAATCCCAAATTCCCTCTTAAAAGAATCTAACAATCAGAGCATATTCAGAAGTAATTTCCGGGTGCACAGTGCTTCCTTCTTATTGAAAATAATATTGTGCTTATTAAAAAATACTCCTCTAAATTATTATATCCATAAAATACAACATAAGAAATGAACAATGAAGCAGAGGGTGAAACCCAAGTTTTCATAAAATACAATATACCTTCCATAAAATTTTAAAAATAGGATGAATAACTTTTCACATATGAGGTCTGACAATTAAGTTTGCGAACTCATCCTAAAAAAATTGCTACATACCTCATTGTTGAATGTAACTGTGGTCACCTTTGAAGTACTCCCCTTGGGAAGCTATGCACTGATGCCAGCACCTAGTCTGCCTTTCAATGCAATTTTGGGACTCTTTTTCTGAAATGGCCATCATAGCTGTCATCGTATTACACTGAATATCATGAAAATGTCTTCCTTTCAATATTTCCTTTATCTTTGGGTAAAGAAAGAAGTCATTGGGGGCCAGATCAGGTGAGTACAGAGGGTGCTCCAATACAGTGATTTGTTTACTGGCTAAAAACTCCCTCACAGACAGTGCCCTGTAAGCTGGTGCATTGTCGTTATGCAACAGCTATGAATTGTTGGTGAAAAGTTCAGGTCGTCAACTTTTTCATGCAGCCTTTTCAGCACTTCCAAATAGTAAACTTAGTTAACTGTTTGTCCAGTTGCTACAAATTCATAATGAATAATCTTTCTGATATCAAAAAAGGTTAGCAACATTGTTGCAACAAGTTTACAGACTTAATTGTCTGACCTCATATAACTTACATTTCTTCTATGTTCCCTAAGTATAATCAAATATTTATCTTAGTAAATTTGTACCTAAAATGTTACAGATAAAAATGGCAAATAAAGAACTATTTATGAAGTAATTGATACCAGTTTTCCCGGATTAGCATGATTGCAAACACATACTTAAAAAAATCTTGGTTTTATTCCCATAGAGAAAAATAATCATGAGTATATTATAATTACTCAAAAAATCATGAAAATTTCATATTTATTAAAATGTGACTGTATCTTTGTTTCATGAATTTTGTACTTTGAAATGAAAGTATGACATTTAGAGCAGAGATTCTATGCTTTTTTTTATTAAGCTTATTTCCCACAGGTGCATTTGCAGAAATTTTGCATTGCATATATAAATAATGAATGAGCATTGAAGATATGAGTATAATATCAAAGGTAAAAGAACAAACAAATGAAATAAAGTATCAGTAATGCAAAGAATCTTTAATACTGATGATAGGAAATAAGATATAGCATTTTAATTTAACATATACACCACTGGATTTTCTTTAAAAGTCAAGTCCAACCTGTTACCAAGTTTCATTTAGTTGGATGGAATATTGCAACTCTAAATTATTTTTAGCATTTTAAAGTATACTGTCTGTATCATTTGGCCATAAAATTCCTCATCCTTAAAATTATTTTCATTTTATTTTATTTTCATTACACTTTATTTTTCTGATTCTTCTCTTAATCTAGTCACTTTTTTTTTTCGTTCTTCAGTGACTGAGCTTTCCTCCAGTAGGCGATAAGAATACCTTAAATGTAGGTGCTTCTAAAAGATGAAAGCACAACACTCTTATCCTTTCATTGTTCTATAATCCTTCCTATCATAATTTTCTCCATTCCCATCATAGGAGCTATAAATTATTTGAGTGACATCAAAGTCTGATATCCTTAGAGTTCAGTTTTATCTCTAACATCTTTTTCCTAAAACTTGCTTCTTTTTGATATTCCCTCCAGTTAGTGATATCAACATACTTTCAATAAAGCAGAAATGAAACTATGATAACACTTTTCAATTTCCCCATGTCTCCAAACTTCATGGCACATCTTTAACCAAAACCCATAAATACTACCTCTGAAACTTTCTTCTGATTATTTTGCTTCCCTTTTCACTGCTACAGACCCTCATTTCTACTTACTTGGATTATTAAAAATGTTATCCTCTGCCCTCAATTTGTCTCAAAACCTTCCTTCATGTGGGCTCTGATAACTTGCTGAAGCGCAGATATGATAATGTTATTATCAGAGTAAAAACATGGTTTGATTACCTGTTGTGAAACCTCATAACATAAAATTCAGTGCCCTTCAAATTTCATTACCATCTTACAGACTGAGTCTTGGTTTTCAAAAAGTTCCTACCCTATCATAATGCCTCCATCACACAGTAACATGGACCTTTAATTTTCCACTTTGTCCCACTCTTCTCTTTCTTGATAATGACCCCATTCCTGAAATGGCATTATGGTCCCACTACTGAAACTGTATGTATTCTTACAGTTCTAGGACAAATGTCTGCTCTACTGTGAAGGATTATTTTACTCTAGTTTGAATTACTTTTCTCCTTATCTATGGTCCTAAAAATACTTCTCTTTAAGCACTCTTAATACAGACTAGATCTGGAGTCTATACCTTAAATTAAACCACTATTTATATTACATTTTAATAAATAATCAATGCATTTACCTTAGTTTTACTCTAAATATAGGTTGTGTAAACAGAATAGTTTTCCCAACAGTTCAATAAAAGACTTTCTTTTTAACATAATGGATACTATTTTGGGCACAAGCCTTTTGTCCTGAATATTTACCTTAGGGAATTTTTTAACTTTATCTCTATAACCAGAGATAAAGTCTGCATAAAATGAAAATATATCCTATAAATTTAGATTATTTTATAATATTAAGGAAAAAGAGAAATTATACATGGTATATATTTTTCTCTTTTTACACCTTTTTTGTGAGTAATAACTATATAGCATACACTTCTAAAAATAACAAAAAATATGAGTTTGATATAAATCCTTTTCTGTTCCTGTGGTTTAAGAAGGCACATCTCTCCTTTTTTCAGCTACAGAAAACTATACCAATAAACAAAATCAAAAGCATGTACTTTATAAATGTACGACAACAAATGTTCATTGTAACTCAAATGTATATACATAATAGAGTGGTTTTATGCAGTTATAACATGATGCAATAGTTAAATGAGTGGAATTTGCAGTAGGCACTCTTGCTTGTCCTTTATCTCATCTACTGGCAAGTGACAAGATTTTGTGCCCCCTCCTTTGAGAACAACCTCACAGGATTGCTGTATGTAAGGACTAAAGGGAATTATGTATACAAAGCCAGCCATATGTACATACGACAGACAGTCTCCTTAATTTCACTAGCTGACACTATACACAAGTGTAGAAATGACTATGTAACATAAGGTGAGGAAGACAAAATGGTGGAGGAATCCAGTAATGATCAGATACATAAAATAAAAATAACATAATAATTATTATTAACATTTATTATGTACTTAACGCTATATTGAGTACCTTAAAAGCTTTCTGTATGTTAAATTCTTTAATTTAAATTAAATTATATTAAATTAAATTAAAATCCACTATGATGATGTTTAATTTTACAGAATCAGTAAAAAATAGATAATATATACAGGTAGATAAATGGCAAGTCATCAATTTGAACTCAGGCTCATCATTTCTAGAGATCACAATATTGGTCACTGATGCCTGTGAGATTATCCCAACATCAAAGTCATTTCACACTTTCTGAAAGTTCAAGTATTCGTATACTTTATACTTATTATAGTGCCTATATATACATAAGACTATTTTAAAGCAATTTTAAGATTATAATAAAATTGAGAGGAAGGTACAGAGAATTCCCATATACCCCTGCTCCCATACATGCATAGCTTACCCCATTATCAACATAACTCACCAGAACGGTACATTCTTTACCAAAAATGAACCTACATTGATACATCGTAGTCATTCAAAGTCCACAGATTACCTAAATATTCACTCTTCGTGTTGTATATTCAATGAATTTGGACAAATGTATAATGACATATATCTATCATTATGATGTCATACAGTGAATTTTCATGGCCCTAAAAATCTTCTGTATGCTCTGTCTATTCAATTTTCCCCTACCCTTACCCTCTCACCATATCCCTGATAACAACTTATATTTTTTTATTGTCTCCATAGTCTTGCCTTTTCCAAATTGTCATATGAAGGAATCATATAGTACGTAGACTTCTAGATTGGCTTCTTTCACCTAGCAATATACATTTATGGTTCCTCCATGTCTTTTCATAGCTTGACAGCTCATTTATTTTTAGCACTGAATAATATTCTCTAGTCTGGATGTACCAGTTTACTTGGCAATCTACCTACTGAATGACATCTTGGTTGCTTCCAAGTTTGGGCAATTATATAAAGGTGCTGTAATTATCTGTTTTTATGTGGACATAAGTTTTCAACTACTTTAGTTAAACACTAAGGAGTGTGATTGCTGAATTATAGGGTTGTTGGAAAAGTCATGATGCATGTTTGCAACAGATGGCACTAGTTCGTTTTTGGAAGTACTAGCGTCATTCGCATCTATGTTATTGCTATGTCATTTGACAGCTGACAGTTCGTTTCATTCTAAAAAATTGAACTATTCGGTTGAGTTTTGGAGATTTTACAATAAATTGAAGATGGAAGACCAAACTGTGCATTTTTGTCATATTTTACTGTTTTACTTCCATAAAGGGAAGAATGCACGTCAAGCTTGTGAAAAGTTGCATAAAGTTTATGGTGACAATTCTCTACAAGAACGTCAGTGCCAACGATGGTTCATGAAATTCGGTGCTGGTGATTTTGATCTCAACCACGCTCCTTGGTCAGAGAGGCCCACCGAAATTGATGACAATGAAATAATGGCATTGATCAAGTCAAACCATGTTACACAACATGAGAGATTGCAGAAATATTGAACATCATTCTGGGATATGTAAGCTGGGGTATGTAAGCAAGCTCAGCTCGATATTTGGGTTTTGCATGAACTCAAAGAAGTTCATTTGACAGCGCGTATAAACATCTGCAATATGCCCATTAAACGTGAGGGAAATTATTCTTTTTTTTTTAAGCGACTGTTAACTGATGATGAGAAATGGATTGTTTACAACAGTGTGGTGTGCAAACGGTCTTGGTCCCGATATGATGATTCACCTCAAACAACATTGAAAGCAGACATTCATCAGAGGAAGGTTATACTCTCAGTGTGGTGGGATTTTAAAGGTGTCATGTTTTTCGAACTCCTACCAAGGAACCAAACAATCAATTCGAATGTGTACTGTTGTCAATTGGACAGTTTGAATGAATCCATCATCCAGGAATGTCCAAAGCAAGTTAATTGTAAAGGAGTTGTGTTCCATTGCAACAACGCGAGACCACACACAAGTTTGATCAGCTGTCAAAAATTATTGGAGCTTGGATGGGATGTGTTGTCACACCCACCATACTTGCTTGAACTTGTTCGGTCAGACTTCCACTTTTTTCACTGTCTTCAAAACTCTTTGCATCGTATAACGTTCAATTCAGATAGGCTGTAAATCAGCACCTTGTTCGGTTTTTTGCAAATAAAGACAGGTTCTTGTATGAACGAGGAATATGAAGCTCACTGAAAGATGGCAAAAGGTTATTGCACAAAACGGACAATATATCATTGATTGATCTTTGTTCTTTATATAAATAAATTACCTTTGAAAAACATTTACAAAATACGTCATGACTTTTCCGACAACCCAATATATGTTATGAGTACGTTTAGTTTTGATTTTAAATCTTTCTTTCTTTCTTTCTAATATATGTATTCAATGCTACAAATTTTCCTCTAAGAACTGTTTTCACTGTATCCCACAAATTTTAATACATTGGGTTTTCATTTTTATTTAGTTCAAAATATTTTAAAATTTCTCTTGAGATTTCTCCTTTGACCTATGTGTTATTTAGAAGTGTGTTGTTAACTCTTCATGTATTTTTGGATTTTCCCAGATCTTTCTCATATTTATTTGTAGATTAATTCCACTGTGGTCTCAGAGCAGACATTGTATGACTTCTTTTACATTTGCTAAGTGTGTTTTATGCTCCAGAATTTTTTCTATCTTGGTCAATGTTCCATGTGAGTTTGAGAACAATATGAATTATGCTGCTGATGAATGAAGTAGTCTGTAGATGTCAAATATATTCAGTTGATTGATGGTGTTGTTGAGTTCAACTATGTCCTTACTGACTTTCTGTCTGCTGGATCTGTCCATTTCTGAGAGATGTTGAAGTCTCCAACTATGAAAGTGAAAATATCTATTTCTCCTTGTAGTTCTATCAGTTTTGTCTCACCAACTTAGATGCTCTGTTGTTATGTGCATACATGTTAAGAATTGTTATGTCTTCCTGAAGAACTGACTCCTTTATCATTATGTAATGCCCTCTTAATCCCTGAAAAGCCTCCTTAGTTTTAAATTTGCTCTGTCTGAAATTAATGTAACTACTCCTGCTTTCTTTTGGTTAGTGTTAGCATGATATGTTTCTCTCCAACCATTTACTTTTGACCATTTACATTCAAGGTGATTATTGATATAATTGGATTAGTATCTACCATATTTGTTACTGTTTTCTATTTATTGCTCTTGTTTTTGTTCCCATTTTTGTCTTCATTTTTTTCCAACATTTGCTTTGCATAGTTTTAATTGAATATTTCATGATTCCATTTTTTTTCTTAGAATATAGCTATATTTCTACTGTTTTACTTTTTTAGTGGTTTCCCTAGATTCTGCAATGTACATTTACAATGAATCCAAGTTCACTTTCAAATAACACTATACCACTTATGGGTAGTGATGAGTACCTTACAATAGCAAAATAACCCGTATTCCTACCTCCTGTGCCTTGTATCATTGCTGTCATTCATCTTACTTATACATAAGCATACATAAGCACATATGTATACATACATAGATCAATTAAAAATAAGAAAAATAAAAGCTTTTATTTTTACCCTCACTTATTCCTTTTTTGATGCTCTTCTTAAGGTAGATTTGGGTTTCTGAACCTTATTACATTTTTTTCTCTCTAAAGAACTTCTTTTAACAGTTCTTGCAAGGCAAGTCCACTGAAAAGAAATTCCCTCAAATATTGTTTGTCTGATAGAGTATTTCTCCTTTACTTTTGAAGGATAATTTCACAACATATGGAATTAAATATAGCTGTTTATTTTCTTAAGTTTAAATTTTGCACTCCCCCTCATCCTGCTTTCATGGTTTCTGAGAAGTTTGTTGTAAGTCTTTGGCAATTAATCTTCTTGGTGTTCTCTGAGCTTCCTGCATCTGTGATTTGGTGACTGACATTCATTTGTGGAAATTCTCAGCTATTAGTCTTTTAAATATTTCTTTTATTCCTTTTTCTCTTTCAGGTATTCCCATTATGCTATGTTACACCTTTTGTAGTTGTCCATTGTCTTGGATATTCTATTCTGGTTTTTTTTTTTTTTAAGTCTTTGCTTTGATGTTTTTGGATTCTATTAATATATCTTCCAGCTCAGATATTCTTTCCTCACCTATGTTCAGTCTACTAATAAGCCCATGAAAGGCATTCTTTATTTCTGGTAAAGTTTTTATCTCTAACATTTCCTTTTGGCTCTTTCTTAAGATTTCCATCTCTTGGCTAACACTGTCCACCTGTTCTTGTATGCTATCTACTTTATCCATTAGAGCCCTTAGCATATTAATCAGAGTTTGTTTAAAGTCATGATCTGATAATTCCAACATCCTGGTTCTGATGCTTGTTCTGTCTCTTCAAATTGTGCCTTTTGCTATGCCTTATATTTTTTTCTTGATACATATGTACTAGGAAGAAGGAATGCTGTAAATAGGTCGTTAGGAGTGTGGTGCTGAGGTGTGGTGAGAAGGAATGCATTCTTTAGTTGTATGATCAAGTCTCAATCTACTAGTGAGACTCTGCCTACGGACCATCAACTTTGCAAGTTTCTTAGCTCTTTCCTCCTCTTTCAGTGGCACAGGATAGCTAGAAGGAGCTAGAGTGGGTATTTCCCTTCCCTAGTTCTGTCTGACTCAGATAATAACCAGCAGGTTAGGCTCTGGTTAACCAGATTCTCCTGAGGGTAGGTCTTGTTAAGAAGAACAGAGTACTCTTATGTACTTCAAAATGGCTCTTTCCCTCCCCCCATTAAAAGTCTGAGGGAGTTTTCCTCTGATATTTACTACTGGAACCTGGTCAAGCACTTGGAACTAAATCTTGAAATAAATACTGTGCCCCCCCCACCCCCATGACTGGGTCACTGGAGTTTTTAACTCTCAGCGTTGTCCACACTGAGTCTCCAACAATTCTTCCACTGTAGTGGAAGTTTTCCACTCTGGTGCTGGTTCCTGTGGTGGTTTCTGCTCCTGTATGTCAGCCCAGGAAGCCATGACTCCCTGTATCTGCCTGTCAGCCTCGCCAGTCTTTTGCTCTGTGTCCTCCCCTTTCTTCTAAGTCCAAGAAAAATTGTTGATTTTTAATTCTATTCAGCTTTTTACCTACTGTTAAGATAGAATGGTCACTTTCAAGCTCCTTCTATGCAGAAACAGAGACTACTATATATCTTCATTTTAAAGGAAGAATGTCAATTCCACAAGCTTTGCTTTTTTTGGTCAGAGGGTATGTCCTGATTTTAATGCAAAGAATATGGTCCTCAAAGGTCTAAATATTACTAGGAAATAAAGTTAATCGTAAGTAATGGCTTATTATTGTTGAATTTTATTCTACACCAAATACTTAATCTCATGTTTTACATAACTGAACCATTGTTATAATTGCAGTTTTTACCCAAATAGGGCTTTTTTTTGAGAGAAATGACAAAATTTTATTTACTCATTTAGTAGATATTTGTTAATCATCTACCAGAAAGATCTTCTATTTGGATCCATTAACTCATCCAATTTCTTAAGTTGCATTTTTACTATGAAATAGGTACTCTAGTAGTCACTGTCAGGATAGAGGTAATAAAAAAATATATTAGTCCTGCTTACTGAATCTTGTGTTATAGTGTCACCTATTATTACAGACACCAAATAATAATAATAATAGTAATAATAATAATTAATAATAAGCACTAAGGGGGACATGGGCTGCTCTGCGAAGCTGAACAACTTAGTGCTCTGAGGTGTTTTTACAGAAGGGAGAAATGAGTTTCAGGAAGAGGGAACAACATGATATGAAGGCTAAGATGTCAGAGATATGAGCAAGAATCTGGTGTTTTTGAGGAATTGAATAAAATTCCCTGCAGGGCTGGGAACAACAGGTGTGAAACAGGCAAATGCCAGATCTTGGAGGAACTCAGCAGACAAGGTAAGTATTTTAGTCTTATGTTAATTTCAGAGGAAAGATGGAAGGATTGTAAGCAGCCTAGCCATGTACAAAGGTATTTGTTAAAGTCATATTGGGCCGTCCCAGTGGTTCAGTTGGTTAAGATTCTCAAGAGTGCGAGCTCTGAGCAACAGCAGTTCGATTCCTGACCCAAGCTGAACTGCCGCTGAGCTGCCAACAGGTGGCAGGATGGCTCAGCTAAAAAAAAAGTCATGTAGCCTGCAGTGTGAGGAAGAGATTAGAGAAGGGCGGTTTGGGCAGAACGAGTGAGTTGGAAGACTGTTAAGAGTAAGCCAGGTGAGAAATGATGGTGCTTTTCAAGTGGGATGGTGACAATGGAGATGGAGAGATATATCCAAATTTAAGAGATAGAAATAGTTTTGACAAGTTTATAGTTATATATTTTATGTGTTATATATATGATATATGTATATATTTACATATGTTAATTTACACACACACACACACACACATATATATATATATATATATATGAAAAGAAGTAGGGGAAGAGTAAAGAGTACCCAGAGATGACTTAGGATTTTAGATTGAGTAACTCGATGAATGGAAATAATGGTTAATATATATGGTAGACATACTATTTGACATGTAATATTCTAAGTAATTCACATGTACTAATTAATTTTAAAATTCACAACAATCGTTTGAGAGAGGTGTTGTTATTATCCTTGTTTTTCACATGGAAGTAAATGAAATTGTCAAAGCGAAAGCAGGAGGTGGACGCTGTGTGTCATCTCCTATTTATGGGCTTTAAAGGGGATACAAAGATGTAAACCATAATCCTCTCATACACTTTTATCTCATGGGAGAAATAGATGACTAAACATAATTACAACATGGAGTGCTAAGCACTAAATCAGAAGGCAGCAACCCTGAGGATAATTTATCTTCTGTAAGAGTGGTCCATGGTCCATGAAACTACTTCCTGGAGACTGCAATGCCAAAACTCAGTCTGGAATGCAGGCTGAGAGTAAATCAGGTGAAGAAGAAAGGTAAACATCAGTTGACCTGGACAGGATATTTAGGTAGTTTAAGCAACCCACGAAAAAGCAGTGCCAATACCCAGGCATAGATGACACTTGGAGAAGTGTAATTTCTCTAGCATGGCTAGATTGTGGGGGTGTGGAAGGGAAGTGTTAGGAGGTAGGTTGGGGTCAGGGGCCAACCAACAAAAACCTTACAGGTTGTATCTTCTGTTTATACTTTATTTAGCATATGCCTTGACAACACACAGGAATTTCTTCTGCAAATGTGAATATCAGAAGATTTCAGATAACCCCTACATATTTTATTCATAGATTCAGATGTACTTGGTAGTAAGCCACAATTTCATGCTTGAATAACGAAACAAGGAAGAACTTATTTTCTTTCACATTATAAAGAACATTTTACTTGCTATTCTTGAATTTTACCATGAAAAACTATTTCCATGGTAGACAAAGTTAAAAGAGCAGTATATCAGGAAACAAGATGTCAGTTTATTTTTCACTAAATGAATATTACCACACTGCTTGCCTTCCCAATTTTTAAATTCTGTTGTTATGACATGTTCTACTTACAGCAACCCCTGTTTGGTAATTGGAATTCCCCACAAGCAGAAAGTAATTTGTTTAGACATATAACTGTGTAAAGGAGTCAGACCACTGCATCGCTGGCTTAGTAATACTTTTCAAGTTAAATCCAGATATTGTCACAATAATAATCTACATATGTCATTCCTTTAGAAAATGGATTTCTCAAAATTGTATTCTAATATATTTTTATGCTTTCATGAAACAAGCTTACAAAATGGTAAAACTTACTTGTCAAATACCTGAAAAAATAAGTACAATTTATTATTACTTTTTATCACATTATCTAATAGTCTAAAATGATCAAGTAATATGTCCCCAATCAAATTGGCAGTGGAATTTGAACAAGCTTATTCATTTTGTTTAGCTGAGCCATCTGGCCGCCTGCTGGCAGCTCAGCGGCAGCTCAGCTCAGGCCAGGAATCGAACCTGCAACCCTGTTGCTCGGAACTTGAACACTTGAGCAAGCTCTTAACCAACTGAGCCACTCGGCCGGCCCTAGAACAAGCTTATTTTAACAGAAATAAAATTCTGAATAGAGCAGAAGAAAAAAATAATAAAACATCTGTTTATTTTATGATTTTGCAAAATTATGAATGTCATTAGCAAGCATAATTTATGAGAATTTTGTTTATGCTAATGCATTACTCAAAGTGTTTTCTAACTTCTCATTTGGAATGGAAAAGATTGCAATATGACTGACACAGACTTTATTCTCTCTGCCACATCTAGTTGTTTTTTTCTCCTGCATGTGTGTGTTTTGCAGTGTTCCCACAGAGTTGTTAATGAGCCATCAATTATTAGTGCAAATTGAAAGCAGAAACTAAAAATCTCCCTACCCAAGGGGATAGTACACTACTTTCAAGCTGAATATGAAAATATTTGAAATTCAACACAAGTATATTAACCATTGTGCTCAGACTCATGTGACCTTAAAAATATTATTTTGTTCTTTATGAAGTTATGTAATCTTTGGGTCAGAGAGCTCATCATAGTGGGTGATTAGGCTATATTTAATGGGAGAGTGGAGAGCTGTATATTACACACATACCACTTGAAGCCAAAGATTAAAGCATTATTTATTCCTTACTTTCAATCCAATGTAGTATTTTGGAAAATTATGTAAACTTTAACAAAAAAATGAGACATTTAACACCTACGGTGATGAAGACTTTTATAATAATGTGCCTCTCCAAGTTCACAGTAAGCCCAGAGCACAAATATCACTAAAGAGGGATCTCTTTCTTTCAAGAACTCTTCCATTTTGAAATTCACCCATTTTTTTTTCTTTATGGGCTCCTAAAAAATATATTTTGTGATGATATTAATAGTAATATTTTATATAGGTTCCTAATGTTACTCCTTGTCTTCCCTCCCCCATCTCCTTGCCAGAATTTGTTCACCAGTCAGAAGGACAGGAGAAAAGGTACATAATATTGGACGCTTCTTAAGTATTTTATGTTAAACTCTGTTTTAGCTCTTTTCTTTAATCATTCATTTCAGCAGACCCTTGTCATGTGCTCTGTTATCCTGGTTTAAAGATGAGGAAACCACAAGGTCATTCACCAGACTACTAAGTGACTAAGTCAGGATTTTAACGTGGGCAGTCTGGCTCCAGGCTATAGTTTTCCATTAGTCTGTACTCACATTCCCTTCCTTTAGGCAGGGATTCTAGAGAGCAGTAATTGCTGGGGAAGGAATGAGTTTAATGAGGAGGGTTTTTTTTTGGTGAGGTTTTGAGTAAAAATGGTCAGAAACCATTTTCAGCATTTAAAGATACTGAATTAAAAAGGGGGGGAAAGTACAGTTTTGAGAAATATCATGGTATTTTGTGACTTCTCATGATATTCTCGAGATGCAAATAAAAGGGACTGAAGTTATTTTGATGTGACTTTGGTTCTATAATCTTTGTTCTCATCATAAAAATACTCCCAAAATGAATCCTAGGAGTTATGGCTTCATAAGCATTACATTCTCATGGATCATGCCATGTCTTCCTCACCAGAAGCCCCAACATTCTTCTCCAGCACACTCTCCCTTCCACAAAGAGGCCTTTTTTTTTTATTGTTAGTTTCAGGTGTACAGAACAATGCAATAGTTACCCTTTTCACCCTCACAAAGTAACAACCCCCCTCCCCCCATCTATTGCCCTCCCACCCCCGATATCATGCTTATCTATTACAATTCCATTGAATCCGTTCCCGCACTCTACTCCATGTCCCGAGGTTATATGTATATATAATTATAGTTGACATACAGTATTATTCAACATCAGTTTCAGAAATACAATGCGGTGGTCAGGCCTCTACATCAACTATGAAGTATACTCCCCAAAAGGACATGGGACCATCTGGCCCCCTAAGAAATACTTACAACATTATTGATTGTATTCCTCGGACTGTCTTTTTCTATCCCTGCGGCCATATTACAATTACCCATTTGTATTGTCTCATCCCTTCCCCTCTCCTTCATCCCCACCCCCTCCCTACTAGCAACCCTCAGTTCTTCCTCTGTGTCTCTGAGACTATCTCCATCCACTTCTCCCATCCATTCAGTTCCTTAGAATCCACGTATAAGTGAGATCATATGATATTTGTCTTTCTCTGACTGACTTATTTCACTTAGCATAATGTTCTCTAGTTCCATCCATATTGTTGCAAAGGGTACTATTTCCTTCTTCTTTATAGCTGAATAATACTCCATTGTGTAAATGTACCAAAGTTTCTTAATCCAGTCATCTACCGATGGGCATTTTGGTTGTTTCCAAGTCTTAGCTATTGTGAATAACGCCGCAATGAACATAGGGGTACATATATTTTTTCGGATTAATGTCTTGGGATTTTTTGGATAAATACCTAAGAGTGGGATTGCTGGGTCGTAAGGTAGCTCCATTTTCAGATTTTTGAGGTGCCTCCATACTGATTTCCATAATGGCTGCACCAGCCTGCAGTCCCACCAGCAGTGCACCAGGGTTCCGTTTTCCCCACAGCCTCGCCAGCATTTGTTGTTTGTTGATTTATTGATGATAGCCATTCTGACCGGGGTGAGGTGGTATCTCATTGTGGTTTTAATTTGCATTTCCCTAATGCTAAGTGATGTTGAACATTTTTTCATATGCCTGTTGGCCATCTGTATGTCCAAAGAGGGCTTTTTCAAGATAATAAAATCCTGCTTCCCTGGAACAAAAAAAAAAAAGTGTTTTTTTCCAGAGCACTTTTTGTCTTTTTTTTCCACTTTATTCACAATAAAACATCTTAATTACTGTGAGCTCCAAGTAAAACTGCCACTTCTGCCATATACCCGGGCCTGGAGGGAGCTGTAATAACTCTCCAGCTTGCAGATAGAGAAAGCCTTCGAGTGCAGGCTTCAAATGCAGCACAAGGGCTCATGCACCTGAACAGAGCAGCGCCTACAAAGCCATCAGAGGAGCAAATTAAAACTGGGTTCACAGTACTAGAAGAGAATTCCACTTTCATAAAGAATCTGGTGATTAATGCCAGCATTTATCCTAATCCTGTTACTTCAGTGATGGTCAGCACTCCAAGCAGTCCCATTCACACCACCTTTCATCATCCACACGCTTGCATTGTGCTGGAAATGTCTAATACCCACTTCCAATATATCTATAAATAAATGTACATATAATATATATATATATATATATATAACATATATGTTTATTATTAGCCTTACTTAATAAACAGGGTGAAGCACACAATTCTTAAATAATAATACACCACAATCTTTATTATAAATTGTATATCATCATTGATTCTTCAGAATGTGTTGATTTTAGCTGAACGTGTGTATCTCAAGCCCACTATGTTTGCAACTGATGAAAAAGTAAAGTCACCGAATATATGCTGGATGTTGATTGATATTTTTATATACATATATAAGTAGTACAAAAATGAAATAGCAGAGAGAGACACATCAGAACCTTACTCATTTGTAATAGAATGGGTGAGTTCTTTGCTAGATTAAACAATGGCTTTTAAAGAATGGAAAATATTTACAAAACTTTTGTAATGCTCAGTTTAATGGCTATTAATGCAAAAAATGTTTAAGTTTAATCTACATTATTAGTAGTGTTTCTATCACTTTTATAAGCCAAAAGGGTAGCAAAACTATAAGCAAAGTCTCGATTTGTAACATTTGACAATTTCTGTGGGATACTCTAACCGAGGTCAAATTTTAAGCTATTAATGTAATATTACTAAATGTAGAGTTGGGAAGAGCTGTGCAGAAGCAAAGCATTATATAATTTTTAAACTTTACAGATACAATAGAGGCAAATAACTTCAAGGGCTGAGGTAACAGTACAATGTAGTAAAATAATTAGAAAATGATAATGATAAGTTTGAGTATTTACTAGATTTGTTTTAATGTAATTATTTAAAGCACAAAGTCATATCATTTAATTTTTAGTAATGACTGTTCAATCATCCACTTTAAAAATCCCTGAAAATTTAACAGTCAGCTCTCATGAGCCATCATGAGGCTGCTCCAGTGCTGTCACACTCAGCAAATGGATTGTTAAAGAAATTCTGGCTGCTGAGCTTGTCTGTCCATCAACTGCAAGTAACTAGTGTAAAATAATACCACTCTATTTCTTGTTGGCTTTTACAAGATGAAGTGGAGCGAAAAGCAGTTTTATAGAAATATATTTCAACTGTCTTAAGCTTTGAACCCTTCTGGGTTTCAACTGAAACTTCAGCAAAATCTGTTTGCTTGAATTCTGGAATACTGTCTTCTCCTTATTGTTACATCTATCCACTTTCTGATTATTTCATATTGATTAAATACATTCAGTCCTGGATCCATGTCTTTCCCTTTACTCCACAATCACCATCATGTTTTGGTAATAATTATATTCAAGTGTATGATCTGTCTTCCATTCTAGCCTTTGGGTACTGTGACCTCATCTTCAGTGACCACTTCCTTCAGTCTCTAGAATACACCTCAGACTTTGTCATCACCACTAACTGGCCCCTCCTCAACATACCTGTAGCGATCATTTCATATTTCAACCATTACCCCTTATATTCCTATATCACTCTCTCTAACACCTTCATTGCTACAATGCTTCCATCTCATTTATGTAACTAGCCCACAGATACCACTGCATTCTCTGTATCTGTGAGACTTCTCTTACTTTCAAATCCTTCATTTTTTAGTTCACAAATAACCTCAACTTGCAAAGTTGGTACAACATTCTAAAATCAATCAATATGAAATCAATCAACATAATACAATATAATAGTATAAAAGAACACTTTTATATTGAAGGGAACCGAAGTTTTGCATCCCGAAAACTGTATCTTTTGGGATATTGATTTGAAGCTAGTTATTAAGAAACAATAGACTCAGCAAGAACCTTTGACCTTTCCAGTTTTATGGCTAAGAGTTTCAGATAGTAAGGCCTTCTTCAGGAAGGAAATCTTGGGATGTTTGCCTTAGCCTATTTTGAATTGAGTATGGTGGGTGGGAGGGCTCCAGGCAGCAGCCTAGTGGTTATATCACCCAATGTGTCCCATCGTTTCTGGGTTGCTTGGCAGGAATTTGCCTGCATATCTGTTCCATACTTCCTCAATTCCTGCAAATTGCCCGTTTTCAGTTTTGAAATCTCTGACCCCATTTTCCCCCTTTCTCCTTTGTCCAAATGTTATATGGACCCAATTTTACTGCACTGTCTTTGGGAATTTTCATGCTTATATGAATTCCCAATGCACACATGTTAAAATATGGTTTTCTTTTATTAATCTGTCTCTGTTAATTTGACTACTAGCTCAGCCAGAAAAACTTAAATTTGGAAGGAAAGTATTTTTTTAGCCCCACAGTATTAATAATATAGAACAAAAACTATATCATTGACATAATATATTTGACAAAATGCAACACATATTACTAATTAAAAAAATGAAAAGTGGTAATAAAGGGAACACCCTCAACCCAGTAAAGGACATCTACAATAAACTTATAGTTAATATGACACTTAATTGTGAAAGACTGGAAGATTTTTCTCTAAGATTGGCAACAATACAAGGCTGTATGCTCTCACCACATTTATTTAACATTGTCTTTTAGGTTCTAGAATTACAAGGCATAAAGCTAGTGAAGGGGACCAAATTTTGCCACCCTGAAGTTACTTTTTGGGATATTGATTTTTTTTTTTTTTTTTTAGCTGAGCCAATCTGCCACCTTTCAGCTGCTCAGCAGCAGCTCAGCTCGGGCCAGGCATCGAACTGCTGTTGCTCAGAGCTCAAACTCTTGAGTGAGCTTTAACCAACTGAGCCATTCGGCCGGCCCCTGGGATATTGATTTTAAGATGGTTATTAAGAAACAAAAGACTCAAAGAAATTTTGACTCCCCACCCCCAACCTCTACCCTCTGTAGTAGTGTCCAAGAGATTCAGACAGAAAAACCTGCTTCAGGAAAGAAATCTTAGGATGTCCTTCTTAGCCTGAATAGCCTAATTTGAATTAAATATGGTAAATAAGAGACAGGGATTGGTCAGCTAGACATCCCTTATGTGCCATGGTTTCTGGGTTGCTTAACAGGAATTTGCCTACAATGTGTCTTTACTCTTCCCCAACTACCTGTAAATTGTCCACTCTCACTTTGTCTAAAATGTCATATACTCAACGTTGTCTCACCATCTTTGGAATTTTCATGCTTTCCCCATGTGCATGTATTAAAATTTTTATTTTCTTCTGTTAATCTGCCTCTGTCATTTTGATTATTAGCCCAGTTAGAAGAATTTATATGGTGGGAGAAAAAGTATTAATTGTTTTTAGCCCCTACACTAGGAAATTAAAGATGAAGAAGCTTCACACATTACATGTCAGAGGAAATCATAAAAAAAAATCAGGAACAAGTTTATTGAACTAATATGTAAGTTTAATAATATTCAAAGTTGTGATATACAAGATATATATATATATATATATATATATATATATATATATATATATATATATATATATATATATATATATTGGGGTGGAGTGAGATATAAAGTGAGAGAAAGTATTTTCCAAAAATATATCTAGTAAAGAACTTTTACAACTCAATGACAAGTAGAGAAAAAAAACTGTTTTTCTCAGTTAACAAATGGCTGGAACAGATATCTCACAAAATAAGATATATGAATGGTTACATGAGTAGACAGTAAGAATATAAAAATAATTCTAAGTCATTAATCATTAGGAAAATACAAATTAAAAACCTGGTCAAATACCATTTCATATTCACTAAAATGGTGAAAAATAAAAGACTAAAAACGTTAATTGTTGAGGAGGTAGAGGAAGTAGAGCCCTTATACAATGCTGGAAGAAATGCAAAATGGCACAATCACTTTGAAAAACATAAAGTTTTTCATATAAATACATAAAGTCATATAAATACTTACCATATGACCTAAAAATTCTGCTCTTAGGTGTTTACCCAAGAGAAATGATGCATGTTCAAAGAAAGGATTATAGTAGGTTGTTTAAAGCATTTTTCCTTATAATAGGCCAAAAGCTAGAAAGAGCCCACAAGCCCATCTATAAGTGAATGGGTAAACAAATTGTGGAGTATGGAATATCACTTAATAATAAAAAATAAAAACTACACAACAACATGAATGATTCATAAAATCATTATGCTAAATTAAAGAAGCAGATACAAAAGTCTACATACTCTGATTTCATCAGAATCAGAATTGGGATGAGGTAAATGCTCTACAGTTTGATTGTGGTGGTATGTATATGACTGTACATTTTAAAAAACTCATCAAATCCTATACATATTTGGGAATTTTATTTATGTAAATTGTACTCCAATCAAATTGATTAAAGTGTGTTTCTAAAGTCAATTCTAAGAGAATATACAAACATAACAGTAGTTACTACATTTTTTTTGGTATTTATAGTTTTACCTTTTAAAATCTTGCAAACTTTTTATCATACTTCTGTTGCCTATATTTTTAAAAATAATTAATAATGATAAAATACTATTATTAAATAAAAATGATCTATGTATCTTAGAATACTTTATTGAGAAATTCTACATGATTAACTTACTATATTCTTGGAAAACGAATAGCAAAATTTGAGTCATAAGAGTTACTATAAGCATGCACTTGACAAATGCCTATTGAAATTACTAAACACTCACATGCACATACTGCTTTCAAGGCATATCACCTTAGGCTCAGATGTATGTTTGGGGGAATTATATACATTTTAGCATTCATTGAGCAGCCTTTATCTTAGCAGATTTATTTTTAAATATGCCAATCTTCTCACTATCCCACTTAATGAGACACCAGAATCTGTCATTCCTATCCAGTCTTTGAAAAATGTTAAACAATGAAATATTAAAATTCATAGATTCTTATTGTCCTCTTTTAAAAAAAGTAAAATAAAGAAATACAGCAAGGAAAAAAAAGCTATTTTGTTTTTGTTTTGTGAGAGACAGAAAAATTGTACTCTGAGTTGTCTTTGTCAGCAATTTATGTAGCACAGGTTTGCTGTGGGAATTTCACAAGCCTGTGGCATCAGGATAATATCTCTTAATAAGCCAAAAAGAAAAATAACATACTCTAAACAAACGACAAATTAATCCGAGAGTCAATGACCAACCAAAGAGCTGCTTTCCAGCTGCCAACACAAAAGTAAAGAGTCCTGGTGCAGGAGCATATTGTTATGGAATGAATATGCCGGTGTTGGTAGATAGGCATGTCCCTTCACCGCTCACTGCATGGTTTGTGACCACAGTGCAGCAGTGCCTTATCAAGACAGGAGTGAATGCCCAAAGGTCACTGGAGAGTTTTTACGTTAGTGAAGGGTCGCCTTACCCAAACCCAAACTCTCAAATAGTTCTCACATACTCTCAGTACTTATAGTGTAAATGTCCCCTTGCCACAGTTGCTTCTCCACATGTTCCTATGCTCTCATCAATAACCCCCAGCACCACCCCTTGACAGCTGGGCTTCTCAAGACTTCAAAAACAACAGATTTAGAATGATGACATCATGGCACCACTTACTTTATTCTTATATCAAAGCTACTTTTTTTTTGTCTTTGTCATAAACAAGTGGATTAAAACAACATCATTTAAGTCATAAACAAGTGAATTTGAAATCATATTAAATTTGTACACAACAAAAGCCAATCAATAGCTTTGGTTAACATTTTCAAAATTATATAACTATCAGGAAGCTTTGAAAAGATACAGGTTTACTAAATGCAAGACCTGGAAATTACTAGGGTTTTGTAGACCCACTCTCTATTGGTAAATTTAAAACCTAAGAGTGACATTTTACATGTGAGAAGAGAAAGAAAAGAAGTAGCTCGAAAGGTCAGCTGTTGAAATCAACCAGGATCTCTAAAACAGAGCCTCAGTGTGGGAGGAGTCCTGTGGCTGGCAATGGGTTTATCTGAGATTGCCTTCATTGAAATAGATTCCTCTTTGAACTAGATGCTTCTTTGAAATTAATGCCTTAACATTCAAAGCTTAAGTTAGGCAGTGGCATTACAAAGAAAAAAAAGTCAAGGACTTCACTACACATTTATAAAAATATGTCTCTGTCCTGACCTCTACTCCATCCCTGCACCAGAAGCATGATCCCAAAAGGAAATTTATCTTTGCCCATTTCTTTATCAAATTTCCAGGTGGGTGGGAGAGTCACTTTTTGTCTATGATAATGCTTATTATACTCATATTAATTTCCATTTTATAGTACCTTCAAATTACCAGCAGTCTCTCTTTTTTTCTATTTCATCAAATCTTGTTCAACTGCACATTTCTCCTAGGACAATATTATAGACAACAGTGGTTCTCCATCTATGCTGCCCACTACAATGTCTGGGAGACTTTTCAAATATTCAAATTCCAAGATCCTGACAACAAAGACTCTAACTTAGTTGGTGTTGGGTGACTCCTAGGCTCTGGTAGTTTTTAAAGCCTTCCAAAGATTTCTGATACTAATATGTAATCTGGGTTGAAAACCACTGCAGCAGATGGTTCCCCAGACTGAGACTACAACTCTGTTTATACCTTCCAGCTGGGTCCACAATTCTTGGAGTGTATTTAATCATATCTCTAACTTTTACAGTTTCCCAAAACCACCGCAGCATCTTAGTTTTGAGTTTCACAGTGAGCCTTTTTCATTGTAGACCAACAGATTTTCCTCCTTTTGCACAAATTCAATAACTACAGAATTTTTATTGAGTCCTAGGAGGAGCAATTTTCTATTTTCAACTTCTAATATCACTACATAAATTCACTTTTACAAACTTCGGAACCCCTATGGCAGCCATATTTAAGCTGGGAATCTTTCCAAGAGTCTGGGTACTGGTAGTCATAGGGAAATAAATGTGCACATCTTCTTCTTATATATGAACTCTCTCCTAAGATTTTCTTCTCTCTTCCCACCTTTTCTTTCACAGCAGTCTTCTTTCACTTTACAGACAAAAAGATAGCTTTTTAATCCCAAATCTTACAATAGTTCATGTCTTTGAGGGCAAAACCTCCAGTGCTCTAAACTATTGGGATGGTGAAGACTTCTTTGGTGAGTAATCAAAGCACCATAAACCAACCAACAGCTCCTGTCAGTCACATTATTACATACATGTAATAAGCATGAAACATCTCACACACACACACACACACACTATTTTAGTCCATACCAGAAAGGGTGAAAATTAAATATATTTTAGAATAAGGCATTTTAAGTAATAGTAATTTTCTTTTACCCACTTCCCTTCCTCTCTCTGTCCCTTGACTATTTTGAAATAAAGTCCCACTTTTGAGGAACAGGCTGAGAAGGAGATTTTTGTAAAGGAGCCATAAAACAAATGCTAAATGTGGCTTTTTCACATACAGATGCTTCTCTTGTTATAATGGAGTTCCATCTCTGATAAACTCATCATAAGTTGAAAATATCTTCAGTTGAAAATGCATTTATTAATACTTCTAACCTACTGAACATCGTAGCTTAGTCTAGCCCACGTTGAGTGTGCTCATAACATGATATCCAAAAAATGTTGGCAACCTAGTAAGTCCACTTAGAGTATTGGTTGTTTACCCTCATGGTCATGTGGCTGACTGGGAGCTGTGATTCATTGGCACTGCCCAGCATCATTTGAGGGTATGGTACTGTATATCACCAGCCCAGAAAAAGAAAAAAAATTCAAAATTCAAAATACCATTTCTACTGAATGCCTATTGCTTTCAAACCATCATAAATTTGAAGTGAAACCATTGTAAGTCAGGAACTATCTTTATTAAAACACAAGTAATTTGTATCAACTCTTTTAATATTAGTAATTTAGGATTTGTTATTAGCTGGAAAGCAAAACATCTTTAATCAGGTGAACAAATACAGTGTAGTGAGGTGAAACTGGAATGTTTATGAAAGTACCAGTATTTGTAAGTTACAGTGGATGGAATTCAGTCCCCGCTGCCCCAAAAATGTTATGTGACTTTTTTAGATGACATAGTCTTTTAAATGTTTTTAAAGTATATTTTATGAAGTTGTATCCTCATACTAGCACATTTGATACATTTAAAAATAGTTATCCCAATACTTTTTAAAAAGTGAAATGATAGGCTAGCTGCTGTTTACATTGGTTTTAGCAGAATATACCTTCTTTTATTAAAACATTGAAAGAGTTTTGTCATGGTATTTAAGGAAATCAATGATGTATAAATCTTTCCTCATAAAAAGATTGACAAGATTGATTTTGACAATCAGACATACATGAGGGTAATTTTGTGGAAAAGGTATATCAACATACCAAATCAACACATAAACAAACATCAGTTGCATTTTTAAACAGTAACATTGAGCTATCCAAAAGGAAATGAAATAAACAATCCCATTTACAATAGCATCGAAAAGAATAAAACACTTAGGGATAAATTAAACCAAAGAAGTGAAAGATCCGTGAAATGAAAACTATTAATGAAGGAAATTGGAGAAGACAAAAATAAATAAAAATATATCTTGTGTTCATGGATTGGAAAATTAATATTATTAAAATGTCTATACTACTCAAAGAAATATGTAGGCTCTATGAAATCCTTATCAGAATTCCGATGGCATTTTTCACCAAAATAGAACAAGCACTCCTAAAATTCACAGGAAACCATAAAAGACCCCCAAATAGCCAAAACAGTCTTGAGAAAGAATAAATATAGAATCTGTATCACACTTTGTGATTTCAAAATATATTACAAAGGTACAATAATTAAAGCATGATGG
Source organism: Hipposideros larvatus (assembly GCA_031876335.1). Lineage (NCBI taxonomy): Eukaryota > Metazoa > Chordata > Mammalia > Chiroptera > Hipposideridae > Hipposideros > Hipposideros larvatus. The sequence goes on from CM063089.1 coordinate 106,251,428, forward strand.
TCCTGGCATAAAGATAGACATGTGGACCAATGAAACAGAATAGGGAGCTCAGAAATAAACCCATACATGCATGTTCAGCTGATCTTTGACAAGGATGCCAAGGGCACACTATGGGGAAAGGATAGTCTCTTTAATAAATAGTACTGGGACAATTGGATATGCATATACAGAAATTGGACCTTTATCTCATACCATGTACAAAAATCAAGGAAAAATTTATTAAAACCTTAAATATTAGACATAAAACTCTTAAATTACTAGAAGAAAACATAGGGGAAAATATTTTTGACATTGGTCTGGGAAATGATATTTTGGATATGACCCCAAAAGCACACACAACTAAAGCAAATATAGATAAATGAAATTGCATCTAACTACAAAGCTTCTGCAGAGCAAAGGAATAAAATGGACAGAGAGAAGAGACAGCCAATGATAGGAGAAAAAAAAACAATTGCAAGTCATATATCTGATAGGGGTTAATAACCAAAAAATCTAAGGAACTTCTATAACTCAATAGCGAAAAAATAAATAATCCAATTGAAAAATGGGCAGAGGACTTGAATAGACAATTCTCCAAAGAAGACATATAAATGGCCAACAGATATGCTAAAAGATGCTCAACATCACTAGTCATCATAAAATACAAACCAAAACTACAATGAGATATCAATCACTTCACACCAGCTAGGATGACAATTTTTCAGAAAACAAAACGTGAGTGTTGATATAGAGAAAGGGGGTCCCTTGTACACTGTGAGAATGTAAGTTGGTACAGTCATGGAAAACAGAATGGAGGTTCCTCAAAATATTAAAAAATAGAACTACCATATGATCCACTAATGTCTCTTCTGGGTTTACATCTAAAAAAAAAAAATGAAATCAGTATATGAAAGATATAGCTGCATTCCCATTTTAATTGAAGCATTATTCCCAATAACCAAGATATAGAAACAACCTAATTGCTCATCTATGGATGAATGAATAATGAAAACGTGGCATATACATACAATAGATTTTTTTTTTTTTTTTTTTAGCTGAGCCATCCTGCTACCTATTGGAAGCTTAGCAGCAGCTCAGCTCGGGCTGGGCATCGAACCGCTGTTGCTCAGAGCTCAAACTCTTGAGTGAGCTCTTAACCAACTGAGCCACTCGGCTGACCCATACAATAGAATATTATTCAGCCTTAAGAAGGAAGTAAATTCTATCATTTGCAACAACATAGATGAACCTGGAAGACATTATGCTAAGTGAAATGAGGCAGATACAGAAAGACAAATACTGCATTACATCACTTACATGAGGAATCTAAAAAAGTCACAATCATAGAAGCAAAGCTAGAATGGTAGTTGACAAGAGATGATGGGGGAAATGGAGAGACTTGGTCAAAGGATACAAAGTTTCAGTTGCACAAGATGAATAAGTTCTACAGATCTAATGTACAACATGGAGACTATAGTTAATACAGTTTTTGTGTACTTGAAATTTGTTAAGAGAGAAGAATGTACCGTATTTGCCGGCGTATAAGACGACTCGGCGTATAAGACGACCCCCTAACATTTCCACTCAAAATACAAAGTTTGTTATATGGTCGCTGTGTGCGATTTTGCGAGTGTGGTAAAATCGCATAACAGCAAAATCGCATAACAGCCAAGCATACACCCAGCAGCGCTGCTGATGCCTGAACGGTATGTGGAATGAAGTGGGCGGGCATCGGGAGGCCACTATGGCACGGGGCAAGCACTATGGGCAGTCTATCTGAAGTCTACCTGGCGTATAAGACGACCCCCCACTTGGAGGCATATTTTTCAGGGCCAAAAAGTCGTCTTATACGCTGGCAAATACGGTAAGTGCTCTCACCACATACACACATGTACACACACACACACACACAAATGGTTATATATGTGAGATAACAGATGTTAACCAGCTTTATTGTAGTAATTAGTTCACAATGTATACATACATGTAAACATTACTTTGTATGCCCTAAATATATACAATTAATTTGTGAATTATACCTAAATAAAGTAGAAATTGTTTGTTGATGAATGTATTTAAATTAATATTTACTTTTCCAAACTCCTTTTGAGTATGTTTTTAAATAGTCTCAAATTTAAAGAAAAAAATCAGAAATAATTTATAGTTATTTGTTATACTTTCACTTTTAAATTTTGACAATTTTATTCAAAATTGTCAAAGTGAATAACTGAGAAACAGATCACTGTGAAGCAGGTATGTTTTCACTTCTTTATTTTTGCTTTTCCCTTAAAAATAATATTTGTATATCACTAGATAACTTTTGGCAAATAACTGCTATGGACTTGAAAAACTTGAACATTATTGCTATAACTAAACTTTATTTCCATCTTCATGTTTACTCACCACTTACATCTATAAATGCAAAATTATAAGAATAGAATTGATGCTTAATTCTGTTTCATTCAATAAATAAATTACACTCATGTATCTGCGGATGAGTGAATTATTGTTTTTAAAAAAACCCTAACCCTATTTATCTCATTAAGAAATAGATTTCCAATAACTTTTGATTTTGTTTTAAATTTTAACTTTCATTTCACAATTAATCCTAAAATTCTGTAATATGTTGTATATGTTGATTTCATTAATTATGTACCAATAATATTTATAATAAATAAGAGAGGGTACATTGTTTTTTATTATTATTTAAAGGGCAGGCATGCAAACAAAAAAGAAATGTAAAGACAACTCCTGTGAGCCATATTTTATAGTGTATTAGCAGATGGTAGGTATATTGTTATAATTCTCACTGGAAATCAGAAGACAAAGCCAGAGCACATTTTTCTTGGCTGATTATGGGTAGTTATAAACTCAGCATAAGAATCTCAGTCGTATATACAGTCTGAGCCCACATGCAAAGCCTTGAGGCAGGCCATGCCTAATAGCGGGACTGTGTAGCAACATTTCTTAGGCTCCTATAGTGGCCATCTTTGGCATACTCCTGAAGCATGTTCTAATTATGATTTCAATGGCTCTTGTCCCAGTGACAGAGTGATATTATACTTGCTGTCATATACGTGTTTTAGACACTTAGCAGTGGACCGAGGGTTCAAAATCCTGGTTGTGTGAGCTCCACAGTAGCATAAAGGCTCTGCATCATCTTGGCTGCTCTGGTGACCATATCAGATCCTGGAACAAGCCTGCAGCCACTAACCTTTTCTCTTTTCAAGGAAAATTATTATGCTGTTTTGAGGACGTGTCTTTTCCCTGAGGCTTTCACTAGGAGGCATTATAGATTTCTTCAATATAATGAACTCATGTACAGCTGCCTCTGTCTGGTGCTGCAGATGGCACATCCAGTGCAAGTCAGCTCCCGGACACTGTAATCCCATTCTCAGTGTGGCCCTGTTATGTTTCTTTTGCATTTTCAGGGATGCCCACAGAGTCATTTTAGCTTGTGATGTGTCCAGGCTTGTCCTTCTGTAGTGAAATAATTACTGTGTCTGGCCTTTTGAAATTTACTCTTAGTTATAGGCTGATGAATGCCATTGTTTCCTTAGATAGCTATTCAATAAAAAAAGAACTACAGGGCTGAAAGAGAGGGACACTTTTAAAGCTCTTGAGTTGATAGACTGATACAATATAATTTGGAGAAGTAAGGCTGTAGAGAAAGCCACAGGCAGAACTGGCCTCATGGTCTTTGTGGAGCTCATGCTTGGCCAGAATCCAATACCATCCTCAGTTTGTAGTTTGTGCTTCTGGAAAATAATGTCTTCACTTCCATGTCCCTGGGGAAAGAAGCGGGTTTGTTATTTGGCCAACACTTTGGTAGTGAACTATTTACAGAATTGCTAAATTAACCTCTGGTCCCCCTCATGCTTCAGGTGTCTAAATCTCAGAAATCAGCTAGTGCTGGGTGAAAGAGGGGGGGAAGAATTATCTCGCTTCTGAACAAACAGTAATGCAGCTAATTTCCTCAAGTGAAATGGCACAACCCTTAGTGGGGCATTGTCAGCCAGTGACCCCACTAAACTACAATGTCCCCCAAGGGAGGCAAACATGCCAGCCATGCAGTGAAAACTCTCTGACTTTCCACTGCAGACCACAGCAGGTTTTGCTGTGGAAAAGCTCAGGAGTGGGAAACATAAAAAATGTAACATATTGTCTGTGACTATAATAATACTGCTTTGTCTCCAGATACAAACATTATTAAACAATGCATGTCTCACTGCTTAAAAAATTAATAAACAAAAACAGAAACCTTAATTCCCATGCAACACTTCCACCCAATTTTCTGCGATATCATTTATTAATATCATGTGATCAAACTGCTTGAAATATCGTTTTTGTTACTGTTTACAAATCTGAGCAGAAGAAAGTGGTAATTTGTGACTTTTGGTATATACTTGATTGCTAATAAAATGTATCAGGACTTCGTAGTCATTAACATTTATGAATATTACTTGTTTTTATTATTAATCTTTTAGGAATTTTTCCAATTGATTTATCTGACTTTTAAAATTATTTCTTTGGCTAGTTGCTTCTTTATTTCACCAGTATTTGCATCTAACTTTTGAATTTACTTCTACTTTTGAAATTTTTCTTATTTACTAATTTCTTTTAAGTTCCTAATTTAGAGTTATTTCTGCAGTTCTTAGCCTTGTTTTATTTCTTAAAACACTTATGGTTCAAAACTTAAAATTATTTTTAAGTTATATGATATAATGAAATAAACAATTAAATCTGAATTTTTCTCTAGACACTATTTTTAAATTACAGTATGATTTCCTATTTGTTTATTTAATATCGAGATACTACATTTTTCTACTCTGTAATAAATTTCTAGTTTTATTGAACAATGATTTGAAAATATTATAGTAGCAAGAAATAAAAATTTGAATTAGATTTAATTAAAAAAACAACTTGAAACCTATATAATTTTACTAACTAATGTCACCACAATAAATTTAATTAAAAATAATTAGTAGAATTAATAATAAAGAAAAATTCAGGAAACAGAGCCTATATGTAGCTGGAAATCTATCTTACTCAAGAAAAATGGAGAAAACACAAATATATAAAATACTAAATATTAAGGAAAACATAATCACTGTTACCAAAGAAACTGCATGAACTAAGATTTGAACAATTCAGTGCAGTTAAAATAAAAAAAAAAAAAAGCTGAATATAGACGAGAGAGGTATATTATTAAACATGCTGAAAGTAAAAATCAAATACCAAAGTTATTCAAATTCAAATTTGGAAGTGTTTTTCTCAGAAAAAATATAGAATCGTAATATGGCAACAGATGAAAAAAACCTTGAAGGCTCATCCTCTTTTTCAACTTTTTAAATATCCCATTAGTAAAAATTGAGAAGTACAACTCATAAGATCTACCCATACAGAAAATGCCGCGATTATGGCTGGGTCGTATCCCCAGCAGGCTGGGGAAGTACTGAGCAGACACATTGAAAACATTTTTTTAAAAGCATATTGATTATCTGCATAATAAAATATTTATTTCAGAATGAAAAGCTGTATCTCATTATTTGTAATCTCGTAAAATCTCCAACTCTATTACATATTTTTTAAAGAAAACAAAATAATGTACTCAAAAACTATGTTTCTGAATTTAGAGTTTCTAGACCATAAAAAAAGCTGTACAATACCTTTATGATTTTCATAAATAGTAGAATGTGAAGCAAAGGCAATTTACATATACAATTACTATTATTTGCAATAGAAATAATAACATGTTTTTACCTGATATTTTGACTCAAACATTCCACTAGTTTGTGAAAGGATGCATCTTTTCTTAAAGGTAAATATTTTTCTTTGAGAATTAGAAATGTAGAAGAAAAATTAAACAGGGGAAATTTAAGTGGAAGCTCATAAATCAAACTAGACATAAATAATTATATATTTGAATAATGAGAATATTGTTTGAGGAGTAATAATCAGTTAAAATAATCATAAATCCTTTTAATGTTTGTGGCCATCTCAAATCACATCAAATTTATTTCTACATTCCTTTCACATTCTTAGCAAAAACATAATAATTGGAACAATTTGTCTTTATGGCTGTCCCCCTATCTTTTCAATCTTTTTATATCTTTCATATCTCCTTCAGAATGAAAATGTTTTTAGAACATTTATTAACTCTAGGTTTGAACTTCTCTTCTGTATTGTTTTATCAGTGCTTATTCAAGATCTTGCTTTAAATAGTGAAATTATTGCATTGATAAAGAATATTAACTCCTTATCTTATCAAGAGTGTTGGTAATGATTTCTTAATTGCCTATGAGTCAAATTCAACAGATAAATGTCCTGCTTTCCTGCCTAGGAAGTGAAAAAACAAATGACCTTCCCAAATTTTATATTTATATACAAGTGTACATAAACATGGCTATCCAGATTTTTATTGTGATTCACTAGATGAATTCATTGTTTTAATGATCAGTGGTCTGTATTAAGTGTAGGATGTTAATACTTTATAATGTATAATGAATGTTCTAATGGAAAGGGAAATTTTGATGTGAGAAACTAAGAAGATGCTGTGGCTTTCAATTTTAGAAAAAAAGATAATCTACTTTTTATTTTAATTCTCCTTCTGAGAAATAGAACAGCTACCTTCATCATACTCACTGTATTTCTACCTTTCCAACCTCCGGGGGGGAAAAATTGTTTTCAAACTTTTAGATTCATCTATTTACTTTCCAGTTAGCATAAAAGAGGAGAAAATGCCTAAATTTCATCCCAAGCTGGTAGCTTTTGTTTGTTGCTTGCTTGTTTGTGTTTGACTATTTGTTTTGTGTGTGGATGCAACTGCAACCATTTATTTCCATGTCATTCAACTGGGTGAGTTTCATCTTGATAATTGTTTAAGTCACCTTTATTATGTCTTCCCTTAATTGAGGGCTTAGTTTCCGAATCAGATGGTCAGTGAGTCAGCCAGCAATATTCATCAATTTAATAATTTTTTTATGCAGTAGATACTCTACTAGGTCCTAATTATAAAGAATAAGTAGAAAAGACAGTTTCTGCTGCTGGGAAGCTTTGAAGGATCAAATTATGGACCAAGGTAGAAAATAGGAGCACTCCTTCTTTAAGCAGGCAGGGTAGACAGTAAACACCTCTCTAAAGAGGTAGCAATTAAGCTAAAATTTAAAGAGAAATTATTTACCATTTAAAGGTGGAGAGAACAATTAGGAAGAAGGTAATTCCAGGAGAGAGGGGAGTATGCTCAAAAGACATGATGTAAAGAAAAAAAAATGGAACAGTCAAGAAACTCAAAGCAGATAGTAATAGCTGGAGTTTGGTATCCTTTTGTGAATATGGTACCAAGTGAAGGTGGAAAAATGGGCAAGGCGCAGGTCACATAAGGCTTTTTCACTAGCTGGGCATTTCATTTTGAAGATGAGGAATGAGGAGATCCAGATAAATTAAACTTAAGTCTTTAAGAAGATAAGCTCTTTAAGAATATTATTTTTACCTTAAATGGAGAATGGAAAATAGTTTGGAGGGGGCAACAATGGAAGAAAAGAGTGCAGGAAGGAGGACTGTTAAGGCTACACAAAAAACAAGATGGACTCCCCCACAAAATACGGTTTGGATGTTGACACTGATCACACACACACGCGCGCACACACACACACACACACACACACACACACACACACACACACACCCCAGAGAGTATAAAAAACTTTATTACTCACATAATGAGGCTTGCTGAGAGAACAGTGTGGATCCCTAGCAGGCTTGAAAATGGCTTGAGAAAACAGTAAAAGGAGACTGGCTTGTTATTTTTATGGTGGTTAAGTAGTAGAACCAGGGCGAGGGCTGCTGTATGTTGTCTGAACTTCTCACCAGTGCCTAAGGAGGGGAGGAGGACATGAAGAAGGTATCTGGTTTGTCTTCTTTCCCTAATGTAACAAATCTGATATTTATAGACATACAGAGCATAAGCTATTGGAAAATGTTAGTATCATCCATATAATTGTATTAAAACAGAGATAGTTCATGTCTAAAATGCTTTTCTTTGTGTGAGACCACATGCATTACATAGAGACCTCATATGTGAAATCTTGGTCAAGGCACATTGCAGTGTAATAACATGGCAAGAAAGGACCTGGAGAGCTGTATTGACAATCCAAGATGCAAAACTTTGTTTCCTTTTTTGTCTTGCAGTCAACTATATCATTTGGACTATTACTAAAGATTGATTCTGGGTAAAATCCCTGATACTTGCCAGTCTGGTTTGACCATTCAGTTCATTTTTTTATCTCAAGTCTGATGTAGGTGGATATAAGGAGTGGTGAGAGTGTATCAAGTCAGAAGATTCAGAAAAGGCAGGCCGTTTCTGGCAGAGGACCAGAAGATAAATGCATTTTGCAGAGACTTGACATTTCTTGTGTACAGAATGGATACTGGAATGATGGGAGAAATTAGGAGAAGTTAGAGCTCCTTTATGATGAGAAGCCTCATCTTTATGAGGTAATAGATGGGGTGACCCTGTAAAATTTTAAGAAGAGGAATAAGAGTATCTACTTTTTATTGAAAGAAAAATACATTCTTAAAATAATATTATGGGGTTAAATTCATGGAATCAACTTGGGCTTGTTAGACCACACTGTATGTAATTCTGCCAGAGGCTGATCAGCTGTAAGTAAAGCACCTTGATGAACTTGAATGATGTAAGATTTACATGTAAATTAGTTCTATTTAATATGCTACGTACACATTCTTTTACACAATTTATTAAATAGTTATTATAAATAAATTTTTAAAATCTGAGATCGTTTGTGTAGACAGAGAAGTCATGAGAGAAGGCAGCTCATTGCTGGTTTAACAACTGGAGGAAGAGGCTCCCAAGGCAGGAAATGTGGATGATGGAAATGACAGGAAGGCTTTCCTGCCTCCCCAAAAGAACATGGGCCTGTGGACAGTGACACCATGAGTTTAACCCAGTGGCCTCATGTCAGACAACTCAACAACACATGGATTAGACAATAAATTTGTGTTATTTTAAGTCATTGAGTTTGTGGTAAAAGTTTATCGGAGCATCAATAGAAAACTAGTATACTAGGTAAAAAGAATATGAAAATGAATTATACTTTATGATTATCTCTTTGTTCTAACTTTTAAAAGGAAATAAACAATGCAGTACATATTTAAACAATTACATATATTTAACAGACATGGAGGAACACATAAATAAACAATTTTTTTAACAAACACAATTCACAAAATAATTGTGTTTAATATTGTCTTCTTTTAAGTTCTCAAAAATATTTGAATAAGCAAGATGAAATGGTAAGAAAGCCTATGCTTTGGTAAATCAGGTCCTACTACAGCTTTTAACAATAAACTGCACGTGAATGCCTGTAAAGAGAGTCTCTTGCTCTTCCACAAACTAAATTTCAAGTCCAAGAATCATTAGCACCAAAGTTAAAATCCCTTAAATTGCCATTGAAACCTATCTTACTTTAAAGCATCTATTTGGGGAAAGAAAAAAAAAAAAGGCCTTTCAAAGTGAGAGCAACAAGTATTAATTTGAAATAAAGAAGAGCAGGTATCCGAAAAGCTCTGACACAGGCAGAAGACCCGGGAGTGATCCAATCAGGAGACATAGGTAAGGGCATTTATGAGAAAGACATGGGGAGATTGGTGGAAGGAAAGCACTTTTATAGGTGCAGATAACATAACATAGCGATGCTAATTCTAAGCAATGTTTTAAATTTTCAGTCTGGTAGTCATATCTGCTTTCTTGTTATCCTTGCAAACAGTTCTTTGGGATATTAATATTCCAAAGATTTGAGGCAGAAGGCCTGCAAAATCAGTTCCTCTGGAATGGCTGCTCTGGCTCCATTTGAAAGGGGCTGCATTTATTACTGTTTTACATGTCTAAATTCCAGGAACATGCTCTTTATATCATGAGGATTTTTTCATCTCTGTAAACTTTCTTTACATAATTCTAAAAAAGCAAATCAAATAAAATGTTATATGCTGACTCTGTGAGGTGCACAGAACACCAACAAGTAGGTTGATTTGGTTTCCTTGGAAGGAAGAAACAGTCTTTTCTTTATTCTTTACTCAGAGGTTACAGATTCTAATTTTTTAGCATCTTTACGGTTTTTCTCATCTCTGTTTTTCTCTTGATCAAACAATATTTGTTAATTGTCTTTCAATTACAGTGTACTTTGTTAAACATAAAATTGAACCTTCTTTAGCACTTCTATTTATGGAACACATATTCATTAGGCTTCTATTATATGTGAGGTTCTGTTTTAGGTACTGGGGACAGATAGATATTTTATGAAAAGAGGCAAAAAAAACCTTTTCATCATGGAACTTACGTCTTAATGAGTAAGACAGACAAAAAGCCAACACTTAAATGAAACATCTATTTAAGATGGGATGAAAGCTATAGAGAAAAAGAAAGTAAGGAGAAGGGCTAGGGAATGCTGGTGGGAGGAGTGATTGTAATTCTGATTATGGTGACTAGGGAAGTCCCCACTGAGAAGGTAACATCTGAGCAAAGAAGGGAGAGAGATGAGGGAGGGAGGGAGGGAGGTAGATCCTGAACAGCATTCCGAGAAGAGGGAGTGGCAGCTCTAGGAAGCTAAAGTGTGAATGTTTCTGGAGATCTCCAGGAACATCAGAGAACTAGAGAGGTTCAAGCAGAAGCGAGTTGAGAGGAGTGGTGGGAGGCAATGCTGACTGACCACAGAAGTCACACAGCTGAGGCCTCAGGGACTCTCACTTTATGGCCTCTTCTGTAAGGGGCCCTAAGGGGCCCTGGAAAGTCTTCTCAGCATTATATATTCTATAATGTTTGTAGTACGTGTCAGCGTTTTTAAAGTAGTAAAGTGCTGTAATTTCTGATCTTGTTTTAAAGAGATATTTTCCCTTTTGTGTTTACATCTGTATTTGTAATTGATTATACTAATCTTAAAGAAAATCTTCAGTTCTGACAAAACCTGGGAAATCTTGTTACAAAGTGATAGCCAAGAGATAAGAAAGGTTAGGCGAGGTGGAGGGTGGAGATGAGGAAGAGGTAGGTACTTACTTTTAAAGGCTCTGCTTAAAGCATCACATACTGGCTAACCAGTTCTGTGTTCATCCAATCACAAGGAAACGATAAGGGGACAATGCTGGGAAATGTGTTGCCACACAAAAGTAAGGAAGCAGATGGAGTTTTCAATCACAATTTGAAATTAGAAAATATAATCCTTTATTCACAGAATCTTATAAATCCTTTAAGATGTTGATAGGGGGACCAGTAGAACCAATTTGGCCAACCTGGGAGACACTGAGAATACAATGAAAACTATAAATGATGCTGATTGCAAGGCAGAGAATCAGCAAACCTAAATCTTAAGCCAGTAGTAGAAGAATTGAAAAATGTGTGTGATATTTTTAAGCATGTGTTTCTTTTCTTAAATAGTCAGCAAACAGCTGTTTTATTATACAGAAAGGAACCAGATCCCAAATTTGACAAGAGTCAGCAAAAATAAATATAAGAGTTGATGTTCATGACTAAGTACACACAAATCCAATGTATGCATTCTAAAATTAACAGCAGTGGGATGCAGAAACAATGCATAACTTTGGGGACTTGGTCAGCTTAGCTTCTGAGGTTTTCAAATATGCTTTCTTTTGCTTTAAATCTTATTTACTTCACTTGATTAAAACAGAGGCTATAAAAAAATAGAAAATATATACACTGCCAACTGATACTGAGTGAGGCCATTCTGAGATTTTCAATGTTACCAAATATAGGGAAGAACACTGTAAACAACTCAATATAAACTCTGCCAAGATTAAAATCTCTTTTTTCTCATTTCAGAGAGAAGTAGTATAACATAAATCATGTTTTCTGGATTTTATATCAAGTTATAAAGTGAATCAATATCTATCTCTCTCTCTCTCTTTCTCTTTCTCTCTCTCTCTTTCTCTCTCCACACACATGCACACACACACATACATACATATATATATATATATATATATATATATATGTACATATATAATATACATCTTTTTAGAAAGATGACTTATCTTTACTAATTTTTCACATATAGAATATAAAAAAACATTTGAAATCTATTAAACTTCATGAAAACATGAATAAAAAATAGAATTTGACTTCTTGTAAAATATATATTTATTTCAAAATATATAGCTAAAATCTATATTTAACTAAAAAAATATTGAGGAAGTCTCTTTTTTCTATAAATTCTGGGACAATTTAAATAGCAAAATGATTTATGTTATTTTATTGCTCTCTATATATGCTATACTTTCTTGTACTAATTTTGGTAATTCATAGTTCTATACAGAAATTATGCCCTTCATTTAAAGATTTAAATATAGTCTCATATATTTTAATGAAATTGAATTATTATTTTCCTTCAAGAAAAATGGGACATAAATGGGACATGAGTTGAATTCAGCCTTCAGATCTTTAACCATATATGCTATAATATAAAACATAGTAGGAATTAATCAAAGGTAAATGACAAATAATGCCAAGGAAGGATATGACACAATATTGCACCTATATACTTATTAATAAAATCTGAATGTGTGTTAATTTTGATTATCACTGAAATATATTCATATCTGCATGTTCTTTCAAAGTAGCCACAAAAGAGCTTTCCTATTTAGCAAGTGGGAATTGTATTATGGTTTCAGTCTTTTTAATTAATTAATTAACTAATTAATTTTTTAGTTAAAGTTTATTGGGGTGACAATGGTTAGTAAAGTTACATAGATTTAAGATGTTCAATTCTGTAATACATCATCTATATATCACATTGTGTGCTCACCACCCAGTTCTCTTTCCATCACCATATATTTGACACCCTTTACCCTCATCTACCACACCCCTCCCCCCTTACCCTCTGGTATCCACTAAACTATTGTATGTGTCTATGAGGTTTTGTTTATTTGTTTGTATTGTTCCTTTGTTGTTTTCAGTTTTATATCCCACATATCAGTGAAGTCATATGGTTCTCGACTTTTTCTCTCTGACTTATTTTGCTTAGCATAATAATCTCAAGATCCATCCATGTTGTTGCAAATAGCACTATTTCATCTTTTCGTATGGCAGAATAGTATCCCATTGTGTATATATACCATATCTTCTTTATCCAATCATCTATGGAAGGACACTTTGGTGTTTTCCATGTCTTGGTCACCATAAATAAAGCTGCAATGAACATTGGAGTACGTGTATCTTTAGGGATAAATGTATTCAGATTTTTTTTGGTAGATACCCAGGAGGGGGATTGCTGGGTCATATGGTAATTCTATTCTTAGTTTTTTGAGGAACCTCCACACTGCCTTCCATAGTGGCTGCACCAATCTGCATTCCCACCAGCAATGTATGACGGTTCCTTTTTCTCCAAGCCTCACCAACACTTGTTATAATTTGTCTTACTGATGATACCCATTCTAACTAGTGTGAGGTGATATCTCATTGTGGTTTTTATTTTCATTTCTCTGATGATTAGTGATGTTGAGAACCCAGAAATAAACCCACATAAATATGGACAGATATTTTTCAACAAAGAAGCCAAAAACATACAATTGAGAAAAAGCAGCCTCTTTAATAAATGGTGCTAGGAGAATTGGAAAGCCACATGCAAAAAATAAAACTAGACTGCTGTTTCTGAATATGAAAATTAACTCAAAATGGATCAAAGACCTAAACATAAGATCTGAAATAATAAACTAGATAGAAGAAAACATAGGTACTAAACTTACGAACCTTGGGTTCAAAGAGGATTTTATGAATTAGACTTCAAAGGCAAGGGAAATAAAAGCTAAAATAAATGAGTAGGACTACATCAAACTAAAAAGCTTCTGCACAGCAAAAGAAACCATCGACAAAATAAAAAGCAACCAACCGAATGGGAGAAGGTTTTTGCAAACAAGGCCTCTGATAAGGGGCTAATATCCAAAATACATAAAGAACTCATACAACTCAACAACAAAAAACCAAATAATCCAAATAAAAATTGGGCAGAGGACCTGAATAGATGTTTGTCCAAAGAGGACATACAGATGGCCAATAGACATAAGAAAAAATGCTCAACATCTCTAATCATCAGAGAAATGCAAATAAAAACACAATGAGATATCCCTTACACCAATTAGAAGGGCTATCACCATTCTAAAGGAACAATACAAACAAATAAAGAAACAAAAACTCATAGACACAGACAATAGTTGAGTGGTTACCAGGTAGTAAGGGGGGAGGGGGTGGTAGATGAGAGGAAAGGGGGTCAAACATATGATGAGCAAATGAGAATTGACTCTGGATGGTGAACACACAATGTGATATATAGATGATGAATTACAGAATTGTACATTTCAAAATTATGTAACTTTACTGACAATTATCATCTCCATAAATTTTAGTTAAAAAAAAAAAAGCAGCAGTCTGGGGCTGGCCGAGTGGTGCATTGGTTAAGAGTTGGCTTGGGACACCAGCTCTGAGCAGCAGGGCCCAAGTTCGGATCCCACATGAGGGCCAGTGATGCTGCGCCCCCTACAGCTAGGATGGTGAACAACATCTCGACCTGAAGCTGGGCTGTTGTGAGTCGCCAGTGATGGCGTAGGCTGCAGTGGGGCTGGCCGTCAGCTGGCGTGAGCTTTCGTGAGCTGCTGTGAGCCCCTGTGAGTGGCTGTCCAATGGCCAGTGATCAACTGCCTCATCTGGGAAGAGCACAATGGTAATACGTACATGGGACAGTGAAGCAACATCCTCCACAACTAGACTGAAGAACAAAAGGACAGCAACTTATCTGTTTCCCTTCCCCGATTTCCCAACAAAATCTTAAAAAAAAAAAAAAGTAGTCTGCTAAAGGAACCTCAGTCCCCAGAGAGCTTTGATTCTAAGACAGGTACAGGGAAAATACAAGATGGTCCTGGCATGGGTTGCATGAGAAAGTAAGAAAATGTTACAAATATGATGGAGACATGTCAAAAGGACCCAAAAGCCAGTTTAGAGGGACTCCCACCATCTAAACCTGTACAATATACACATCAAAATAAATATTAATTACAGACTATAATTAACAAAATATAATAGAAAACCATGAACTCATCTGAGTATAAATGAATGACTGAAAAATTTGATGAATACACACACACACACACATACACACACAAGTATGACAATTAAGTTTGCGAACTTGTTGCATAGACTTTGCTAACCTTTTTTTTTTGTTTTATATCAGAGGGATTATTCATTACAAATTTGTACCAGCTGGACAAATAGTTAACCAACTTTACTCTTTGGAAGTGCTGAAAGTCTGCATGAAAAAGTTAGATGACCTGAACTTTTCGCCAACAATTCATGGCTCTTGCATAATGACAATGTACCAGCTCACACAGCACTGTCTGTGAGGGAGTTTTTAGTCAGTAAACAAATAATTGTATTGGAACACCCTCCGTACTCACCTAGTGTGGCCCTAAATGACTTCTTTCTTTACCTGAAGTTAAAGGAAATATTGAAAGAAAGATATTTTGATGACATTCAGGACATCAAGGGTAATACAGATGATAGCTCTGATGGCCATTCCAGAAAAAGAGTTCCAAAATTGCTTTGAAGGGTGGACTAGGCATTGGCATCAGTGCATAGCTTCCCAAGGGGACTACTTTGAAGGTGACCATAGTGATATTCAGCAATGAGCTGTGTAGCACGTTTCGTAGGATGGGTTCACAAACTTAATTGTGTGACCTCGTGTGTGTGTGTGTGTGTGTGTGTGTGTGTGTATTTTCTCAAACTACCACTAAGCAAAATAGTAGTAACAAAGTAAAAATGAGAAGTTTGCAGTATAAAACTGGCAGACAACACCTTAGTCAAATGCTTAAATTGAATATCATTAGCAATGGGGTTAATGAAAATCACGCAGGATGAAATAAAAAGTCAGCTACACTTGTGTGCTAATCCTACGAAAGACATATAACTTAAAACTAAACATGAGGGAAATTCAAACAAACCCAAATTTAAAGGCATACAACTTATAGCTTATAATATTTAACAATTAGGAAAATCAAGCATCAACTGAGGAACTGTTCCAGACTAAAAGACACTATCTTTTACTACACAACTTTTCAATGATATTTTTTTACCATGTGCATTTACTTCCTATTGAAAAAGTTTATTCATTGAATGTTTTAAATAAGTAAATACGTGCTTTTAAAAATGTGAACCGTCTGATCCAGAACAGTGAGATCCATTTCTTGGCACATACTCTAGAGAAGCACTTGAAAGTATGCACAGGGAGGCACGTAGCAAGATGTTCATGGCAACATTGTCTATATTAATGAAAAGTAGGACACAGATGTGCAGCAATCTGAACGTGCCTACTCTCCATTTAAAGAAATACTGTACAGCGGTTAAAAGGAATCAGATGCACCTATATGTGCTGTTAGAAGTAGGCTGACAAGATATCTGTGGAATACAAGAAATATGCTGCAGACAATGTGCACAATGTGATACCGTTTTATGTAAAATCAATAAATAAACTGTACATATTCTAGGTCAATGCACAGCACAGAATGTATCCCAAACAGGTAATAGTGATCACAGTGTTTACCTCCTAGGAACAAGTGATCAGGGGAGCCTTTATTTTTATATTTATTTTGTAATTGTCTTCATTTTTCAATTACAGTTGATATACAGTATTATATTAGCTTCAGGTGTATAACATAGTGGTTAGACATTTATATACCTTAGGAAGTGATCACTCTGATAAGTCTAGTACTTATCTGACACCATTCATAGTTATTACAGTATTATTGACTATATTCACTAGGCTGTACTTTACATCCCTGTGACTAGTTTTATAACTGCCAATATGTACTTCTTAATCCCTTTCACCTTCTTCACCCACCCCAGTCCTAAACCCCTCCCATCTGGCAACCAATAATTTGTTCTCTGTATATGAGTTTGTTTCTGTTTGTTCATTTATTTAGTTTAGATTTCACATATATGTGAAATCCTGTGGTATTTGTCTTTCTCTGTCTGACTTAGCATAATACCCTCTAGGTCCATCCATGTTGTCACAAATGGAAAGATTTCATTCTATTTTACGGCTGAGTAATATTCCATTATATATCTGTATCACTTCTTCCTTATTCATTCATCTGTCAATGGACACTTAGATTGCTTTCATATCTTAGCTACTGTAAATAATGCTGCAATGAACATAGTGCTGCATATTTATTTTTGAATCAATGTTTGTATTTTCTATGGCTAAATACCCAGCAGTGGAAATGCTGGGTCATATGACAGTTCTATTTTCAACTTCTTGAGGAATCTCCATACTCTTGTCCACAATGAATGCCTCAATTTACATTCCCACCAACATTTCACAAGGGCTCCCTTTTTTCCACATTGTTGCCAACATTTATTTGTTGACTGTTTGATAATAGCCATTATAGCAGGTGTGAGGTGATATTTCATTATGGTTTTGATTTGCATTTCCCTGGTGATCAGTAATGTTGAACATCTTTTCATATCTCTGTTAGTCATCTATATGTCTATGATATTTAATCTTAATAAGAATGTTTTAATTTTGACTCAGATAATGTGAACATGTATTATTTAATATAATTAAAAATTTCAAAACTACATCTCCTGATCTAAAAGATCTTACAATCTATTTGGGGGGATGTCGAGGACTGTGAGAACTTTAAGATTTCTCTGCCCAGCATATTTGTCCACCTCGTCGTGGAGAAGATGACAAGCTATGTGGAAAATGAGGAGGGAGGAGGACAGAATGGCTCTGTGTCCAGGTGCTGCTAATGGTAGTGGGGAGATAAGAGGAAGAGAAGGTTGAGGGCAGAGAAGATAATGCGTTAAGTTTGGGAGATTGTACATTGAGGACGTTTAGAAACTACTTCGTTTTGTTGGCTTGAAACTCAGGACTCGCCCTTATATAGCTAACCACATGAGGGGCTGACTCATCTAAGGAGGACTGGAGACAGAGAAAATCATTCAGCCCAAGACAAAATCTGGACTTAAGCAGACAACTAACTAGGAAAAGCTTTATTCTGTTTAGCATAGAACAACTTATGAGCAGTTGCTAATAATTCTTACTAATAATTCTTAACAAAACATGGTAAGCAAAATATTGAAAATTCAAAAAATTAGAAACTACCCAAATGTCAACAAAAGTAGAAAGTAATATTCTATCACTTCTAGGATTTCATCATTAAAAATGCTGTTTATGAAAGTTTATAGTGGCATAAAAATACTCATGATAGTGTGTGCTTTTCTTTTAAAGTACATTTTATTTAAGCAATGTGAATACAGGCATAACAAAATCTGGAAAGAGATGCATCAAAAAGTTAACAGTAATTGTCTTGAAGTTTCTTCCTTCTACTTCTCCATCTTTCAGATTCATTAAATGATATTTTTAATAAGAGAAACAGTGACAAAAGGGATTCTCTTCCACTTCTTACTAAGATAAACATGGTGACAGTTGTTTATTAACACAGAACCACAACACACAGTAGTTTCACTGTAATAGCATGAACCTAGCAATACCTGCAATCAAAGGCTGTTGCCTGAGATTTTCATACCTGTAAAAAGCAGGTCAGCTGGAGAGGCTCATGTGCTGCTGTGCTGGATCTTGCAGAGCATGACAAAGGTTCTGCCTCTACCTTCTCTGTCCACTGACACTAATGCCTTCATAGGCCTTTACCTGGGATTCACAGGAACCACTCCTGCTAGATTGACTGATGGATCCCAGAGGAGTTAAAACTCTTGTAGGCTCCTCTGAAAACAACAACCAAAGGACTGGAAACACCCTTCTTTGGGTCACTGGTCTTACAGAGAAACAGAGATTGTGACTTCTTAATTTAGTGTGTGGACTGGAGGACACCTTGACATGTCACTGTCCCTCTGACCTGTGTAGGCACATCCAGGGCACTGGGCTCTCTGGGGGCTCGTGAGGCACTTGTGCTAACTGCATCAAAGACTCCAGCCCCCTCATTAACATTGGCTCTTAATTCTATTTCATGCTTTGTACATGTTCCTTCCAGTTCTCAGGACAAACCCTATTAGTTCATTTTAGTATCTCCTTACACATTAGATGAGATGTGAGACTTAGTTTATTTGTGCAAGTCCAGGCAGCCAGTGCAAAGTGAAGACTTCACCGTTGTCAATATTGTTACTATATTTATTACTATGATCGCCTTGGTGGAGTTCCCGTGAGGTGCCCGCTGTGAAGGGGCCGGTGGCCATTAGACGCAGCACCACACCCACGTCTGAGCAACTGCTGAGGCAGCATGGACTGGCGTGGGGACCGGGGGCTGAGAGAGCACGAGGCCAGGCAGTTGGGGATGGAAATGGCGGTTGGAGGGAAGGATCCTTCAGGTAAGGTAGTGGGGAGGTTACCTGGGAGTCCAGAGCCTTCCTCAGGACTTGTCTTTGAGTCAAGTCTCAACTTTAATCTTCTAGAAGCAATGGAAGGATGACAGAGAAACCTGAGGTCAGACGCCTGGCCATCTGGTGCAGTCCTAAAGAAGCCAAACCTCTTAGACTCTCAGGCTCCGCCTATGGCTGTGGCCCCACCCCTGAAGGCTGATGAACCCCTTGGGCACATTGGACTAAGCACACAGGGTGGAGCCTACCCAGAGAAATCTGTCCCATTGCTTACATATTCCTGCAGGGGTTTCTGAGATGCACTAGGTTCACCAGGTGACAATGAGGTAAGAACAGTCTTCGTCCTCTGGGAAGGTAGATAATGAAGCCAAATATTCCAGACGATGTGAAAAGGGTTGTGAGTTGGAAAGCAAGGACAGATCCCAGCTTGGGAGGTGGAGAAACGCTTCCAAGGGAAAACTTTCAGTATAATGGGAAGGAGAAGAAAGAAAGAGTGGGGTTACATGTATTGGTTTTGTTCTCGTTTTGAAGTTTTTATGAATAAAAGTTCCCGTCTGATGACTTCTCATTCCCCTGTGGTGGTCTGGATAACATATGATAACATATGATCAACAAGTGAGGAATGTGGAGAAGTTATCAGAAGGTGAAACTGTTTTGAGTACTTAGGCAATGCAATTGGCAGAAAAACAATCCTATAAGCTCCTCCAAGACAGGGATTTTGTTTCCTTCACTGGTGTGTCCCAAGTGCTTAGAAGAGTGCCCAGTATACATGAAACACTGAAGGAATGAATGGATTTTTTTCAGGCAGTGTTGGGACTGACAATTAGCTGTAAACCATAAATTTATGGTGGTACATTGTGTGATTTTGTCCAAGACGAATCAGCCCCTCATTAGAAGACAGGTCTACAAAAGACAAAAATGAATTTTTCCAGGCAGGACTGATAAAAGGAGAGTGGGGTAGGTTGATTAGAGTAGAGCTACTTCAGTTTGGGGTTAAGTGATGGACCAGGAAGTTTTCCTTGGAGAGGAAATGAAGAGACAAAGTATCAGATGAACACAGAGAAAGGGTGGAGTGGCTTGTAGTTCCTGAAGAGGCCGAGGGATTGGCATAGAGAGGGCATGCACTGAAAGAATAAAGCATAAAGAGTGGAGCATCATACTATTTTTTTCAGAAGGCACGAGTGCTCCTGGTGATAAGTTCTAGGATATAACCATGACTGAACTGGAATAAGTGTAAAGGCCTCTGACATAACAAGGGGTAGATGATCAGAGCCCAGCTTGATGGGTGGTCTATCCACATGGATGTTGGGGCCTTTGACTGATTCCTTCCTTCAACTGTCTGTCCTGGGCTCCATCCTACCTCTTTCCTTTCCCGAGGTGTCCACAGAATCAGCATTCCCTGCAACTTTATGCTCCAGTTGTTGGCTTGGCTCTGGACAAGAAGGCGGAAATGGGGCAGTGAGAGAGAGGGCTGTAGACACCTGCTTTGTTTTTGTATTTGTTTTGGCACCAGAGTTCACTCACTTTCTGTCAATAGTCCTTCTATTGCTCTCTGGGGAGCTGACCTCACACCACCTCTACCTCCATGCCACCTTTCCCTTCTTCATTGGGTGCTCCAATCTCTTTGATGCTTTTCTCTTCACTCCACTTAACCATTAAACAGTTTGACCCTGATGACATGGATATAGATGAGGGCAAAGGGGGAATTCTGCCTGTATTATGCCATAGAACCTCTTTCTAGCATACATTTTATAGAGCTGTGAAGGGTGAGGGAACAGAAAAAGAGACTTTCAGACAACTTCTGGGCTTGAAGGGTTTTCTCAGTCAGAAATCACCTGAAAGTTTGTAGTGTAAACATTTTGTAATTTTATGGAAAAATAAAGTGTTTTTACTACAGCACATCTGAGCAGGCTGAAATAAAGGACCCCAGGATTAAACTGAGAAGGCCACTGTCAGGCTGTCTAAAAGGGACTGGCTATCATTTAGAAACCCAAAGTGGAAATCTGTAAGAGTTAATTAACTCCTTCCTTTCCCTAAGCGCGCGACAAGGAGTAGTGATAGCCCACAGCCCCAATGCAATACACAGAACACGAGTCATTATTAGAATAAATGTTTATTGAGAAGGATTAAAATATCCTTGGTTGTGCTAAGATTGAAAGTGAAAGGTTGTTCTCACTGAAGATGAGTTATCTTGAAAACTGCAAGGTTTTTTCTATAATTAATGAATGACTTCTTTGGAGAAATGTTTTCTCCATGGAGTTGCTGAGGAAGAGTTTTCCGTTTCAGTAGAAGAGTCAGATCTCTGAACACTATGCCTTCATCAGGGGTGAGCTGGCCAGAGAGACCTGGAATACTTGAGGTACGCAGATGGGTCTTTCATGGGGCATAGGGTCCCTGGATGGTGGAGAAGGGTGATGACTCTGACATAATTGCTGGTCGTTGAAGGCCACAGCTTTCTGAGGATGTCTGATTCTGGCTTTGTTCTTTACAACTTCTGTAAGACAGCTCTGGTCAGCTCTTGGATTCCACACAGGGGACTTGCCCTCCCCCCCAGCTGTGGGTCACAGAGCGCTTCATAAATGGAAGGATGTCCCTAGTCAGGCTCTACCTGGGCTGGCAGTTCCTTCTGCTGACTTACCTCCCAGGACTTAAGTGCATACCCAAGTGCCAGTTTCTCCTCTAGGATCTTTTCAATGGCTGGCATGTGCTCATGAGCATCAGGAGTCCCACAACTCACAAAGCCAGCTGGACTTTCAGCCGGGTCTTGGAGCTGTGCAAAGGTTGACAACACCTGGGCTTTCTGCTAGGGGCTTTCCTGGCCCTTGATTTTTCTCCTGGAACTGCTCCAGTGAAAAACTTGCCTCATCTTCTTTCTGAACTAACTATCAGGAGGAAACTGTTCATTCTGTGATGGGGGCGAGGCAAAGCTCTCCAATTCTCTGTCCTCAACATCATGGCTCTTCTTTCTGGCATTAGATGTTTCTCTTCCATATCCTCACTTCCACATTCTCCTGCTTTGGGCGCCCAGAGGTCTCACTTTCTTTGAAGCTGGTGGCACATGGTTATCCTGGCAGGTCTATAAGACATGCTTAGAGACCCAGGGCTCCTGCCTCAGCTCCATTTTGACCCTGCTGTTCTCCAGGTAAATATGCAACACCTAGGAAGCTCCTGCATCCCCACTGGAATCACTGTGAATCTGAGTCAGTGAGGCCATGGAAGAGAAGTGGTCTGAAGGAAGACAGAATGTCAAGTGCAGAGCCCTGTGCCTGGCTTAGCTCTCCACTCTCCAATTTAAACTTTAACTCACCAAAGACCTATTTCTCAGGTCTGATAGTTTCAAATTTTGTGGAAGTAATATTATTGGTGAAGGACATTCAATGGTCACAATAGATTCTACTGTATTTGCCGGCGTATAAGACGACTGGGCGTATAAGACGACCCCCTAACATTTCCACTCAAAATACAGAGTTTCTTATATACTCGCCGTATAAGACTACCCCCTCTTCCGCACACCTTCCACACACCAAATAAAAGGTAAAACAATATCAGATTTGATTTGGCTCACTGAAGTGCAAACAAGCGTATTGTATTTCGTGTCACCACATAACCGTTTTGGCGATGTTGAGCCACCATGTCTGCTACATGTTTTTCGAGTTCTGGCCAGTGTGGGGTGCCTCTTCTTAATGCACACTTACCCCTTGGCATACTCTTTAATGCTTTCTCATTTGATTTCCAGTCCCGAACCATCTTTTCTGTTACTCCATATTGTCTTGCAGCAGCACAATTATTATTTTCCTTAGCAAAGTTTATAACTTTCAGTTTAAAATTTGCATCATACTTCTTTCTTTTGGCTGGTGCCATGATAGGGATGATAGGGGTTTGACTGGTCGACATTTTCTATGCTGTACTGTACAATGGTGCAGTATTGTGGTTGGCTGTTGGCTGTATACAAAGCCTGATTTGATTGGTCCCTGCTCCCTGTTTGCCCGCCCTGTCACTATAGCAGTCTGGTCCACCCTTGCATCAGCATCTCCCTGGGACCTCACTAGTGTGCAAGTGCGAGCTCTTCAACATTCTAACAGGCACCATGATAGCGCAAAATCACGAATCTTCAATGCATATGTAAAGAAATATACGGTAACCCGAATTTACCACACTTGCAAAATTGCACACAGCCGACCATACACCCAGCAGCGCTGCTGATGCCTGAACGGTATGTGGAATGAAGTGGGCGGGCATCGGGAGGCCACTATGGCACGGGGCAAGCACTATGGGCAGTCTATCTGAAGTGTACCTGGCGTATAAGACGACCCCCCACTTGGAGGCATATTTTTCAGGGCCAAAAAATCGTCTTATACGCCGGCAAATACGGTACTTACTCATATTCACCTTGGTCATTTGGAGCTTCCCAACTCCCTGTTGGTCCAGATAGATGTCACAAGATAGTGATTTAAGTGCACACAGTTCCTTGGCCTTGAATATTTCCCTGGACATGTTGGACATGCAAAAATGTCCTAAATTCTTCTCCATTGTTCTTTGGCCCTGAATCATTTCTGCTCTGTCACTGACACTCACATTCTCATCCTTTGGCTCAGGCCCAGCCCCAGCTTGCTTTGTGGGAACCTCTGGGCTGCATCTATTGTCCAATACAGCCTCAATCCTACTCCCTTTTTCTGTGATGCTGTGTGAGGGCCTGAATAGTCTGTCTGCCATGCTAAGGTATCTGGACAGCCTTTGCAAGGGTATGGTCCATATCAGCATGGGACAGTTTCAGGGTCCCCTGTCCTTCACAGCCCACAGATGAAGAAGCCCAGAGAGGACAATCCAGCCAATTCAGGGGACTGAATTTGTTGTTCATGAGAAGTTTGAGAGTTTTCCTCAAGGGTCTTGGAAATCTCAGCTTGGACTTTACCACAGAAATGTGAGTGGCTAGGAGAGAAGGGCAAATTGGGGAAGAGGCCTGGTTTTAGCTTCTCTCAACAGGTACAAGTTTATGGATTCAACAATTTTCAGAGCTAGGCGCCAGCTCTGACTCATGGGCAACTTTATTACATGGGTTTCTAGCACTTGTGAAGTGCTGAGATCAGGAAGAGAATGCTCTAGAATAGTAATATGGTAGTAGACTTCACCTATCATTGTGTTTGTTTTTAATTTCTCGTTTCCGTATTGGTCTGGAAACTCCCAGAAGGAAGAAATGTATTGTCCTCAGCCAGCCATGAATGACACACACTGATAGGGATCCCATGCAAAGTGATCTGCCAAAACTCTTTGCTCTAATGTAATCGAAGAATGGTTTTCCCTTGGTTCTGGTTGATGTCATTCATTGAGACATTGAAGAATTCATTCCTTATGTAATTCCTTCAGTGACACACACACACACACACACACACACACACACATTTACTTTTTGTGTCAGACCCTTCACTAGGTAGCATTCTGTGACTCTGTTGTAGGTGGACTTCTGGGCTCTTCCCTAGCATATTCCCAAGATTCGTCCTCATGTGTTTCGTTAGCTGAAATTTTGTTGAGGTGCTGTAATGGGACCTTCCTGGGAGACTCAAGGCAGTCTTGATAGATCCTGGCTACTCTGGCCCTGAAGCTCAGAGGATTATAAGTGAGCAGGACTGCCTTTCTGCTGAGATGTTTCTGTTAATGTACCTTGAGGAGCTATCAGGGCTGTAGAGTCTAGATTCCTACAAGAGTGCAGGCAGCAACATTGGGTTATCCTCCTTGGAATGAGGAGCTACAGTTTTTCCTGTGGTTCACTGGTGATATGAAAATGGCCAGGAAGGATGGAAGAAGGATGGGACACAGGCCTGGGACAACCAGCTGACCAACAGAAAGTTGGGGCCTGAGGACAAGTGGCCTCTTGAGAGCTTCAGGGAATAGGGACTAAACCCCCAAAACTTTCCTGTTGCTTCTGCAATACATGCCATTTCCGGTGTTGATATTCAGTCAAGATGTGAGAGTACAACTCATTCTGGGTTCTGTGGGAGGACACTCCACAGTGCCTAGTCTGGAATAAAGAAGAATATGTAAGGACTGTGAGTCAGGACTGAAGGTGGGCCTGTGGCTAGACCTGAGTGATAGATTGGGATGGGGCATGATTTAGGGCAAAGTTTGAGGCTATCCATTGAGTAGAGGAAGGACATGGAAATGAGGAGCTGGTGGAGATCCTTGAGGCTGCATTTTCCCTGCAGAAGCGTTACATATAACATTACATGAGACATAGTGAGACTCTCGTTGGAAGCTACTTCCTAACGCCAGGAGAGTGGTCACTAGGGACTCACTGTGCAAAAAAGGAAGACCCCAAAAGAACTGCCTATATTTCTGCTGCAAGTTTCCTCACAGAGTCTTCACATAAAAGAATTGCTGGCCAGTGTGCTCTGGTATGTCTTCGATGTTCCAGCCAGCTTGGGGAGCTGTGGTCTCCTGTACCTCAAGTGGCTGCAATGAAATTCATACTGATGTCCGTGGGTATTCTGTCACATATGTTTTGAAAATGGTTCCTCCTCCTCTTCTTCCTTCTCTAAAATCTGAAAATCCGTTCTATTTTTTCATTGTCTTTCCAAGTGTGCCTGGATGTTACGGCCAAGGGAAGAATGGCTGCTGGCCTCCTTGTGCTTTGTAGCAGAGTCTCCCCAGAGAGATGTCTCTGGGAAGTGGAGGGAAACTTCCTCTCACTGAAAATCAGAGTGTGATAATGTGGGGAGGAACATGCTCTTGGCAAAGCCCTGCCAACAAGACAAGTCTGTAATTGACAGGTTGAATGGTCAGTACCTCTGATTGTTGGGACATAAGTGGACAATGCACCAGGTGTATGTGGACATGAGTCCTCCGGAACAGGCTGAAGTAAGTTGGAAATCAACTTAGATTGAGTCACAGATAAGTACAGTATGGTGGTCATGAGATAGACAATGTTTGTGGGTTGTGATGACAAGAAAATGATTCAGAGGGATTGGTTGTCTGTTATAAACCTGGTAAAGAGTTGATACCTTGGTTAGAGGGAGGGTCAAGTGATGAGATGGTAATCCGAACAAAGTGGCCTGTGGTTGGACAACAGGATCCATGCCCTGAGTTCATGTGGTGCTAGAGGGGCAAAGGCAAGGGATTGGTGTGGGGAATGGTCCCCTGGGAGTTTGGATTCAATGTAGGAAATTTTTCTGGTGGCAGAGAGTCAGCTGGTGAAAGAAAGTTAGCTAAGGGGCCATTGGATCAGGAAAGGGATTTGGAGATGGTGGTAGGAAAGGCTGAATAAGGGCAGTGATTGGGTCTCTTCTTGGGACAACTGAGAAGGCAGGTGGCAGAGTGAATGATGACTCAGTCACAGGAGCTGTGGAATCCAATGGCATACAGAAAGAATAACATCTTCCAGAGTCTCTGGGACTGCAGCTGATTGACTGCAGCACTTGTGCTATTACACAACTCACATGAGGGCTCTGGACATAACAGTTGGCAAAAGCACATGATATGTGATTCTGGCCTAGGGGGCCACAGGAGACCGGAGGTATGAAGCTGCAGCCAGGACCACAGCAAAGATACAGGACCTTGGGAGGTCTAGCAAAGGCAGAGCCTCACCCTGCATACCATCTTTTCACATCTCCCTACTGCCTTAATCTCACAGTATACATTTTTATCCCTCTCCCAAAGACTTTCACAATCTGAATTTGGGGATTTTCCCTCCCATGTCCATCCCAGGCTTCACTGAAGCCCTAGAAATTCATAGACTGTGCTAAGAAAGAGTTATAGGGATAAGGGGGTCATGTTTAGTCACCTCTGCAAAAGAGAAAATACCTTCCTTGCCTCCTATATGTCGCTCAGTTAAGCTCTCCAACCTGGGACACCAGGAGAGTGATGAAGTAGAAGCAAAGTGATCTTCAAGGAAGCTATGTAGAATGTTCTTTAGAGGTACCCTTGGTAGACTGGACTTGGAGAGCCTTAAGAGTAGGTTACAAGGTCACATGGTCCATGGTAATAATAGGCTCAGACATCTGTTGCTTTCTCATTCACATAAGGTTTTCCACATGTATTATCTCATGTGACTCTCAAAAACCACCCTGTGAGGAATACTGGTCTATCTCAAAGTGGTTATCTCAAAGAGGAGCCTGAGTCCCAGGACATCAAAGTACTTTAACAATGTCAGTAGACAAAAGTTCTGAGTCTCCACATCTCACATGGCCACCCTCTGGGCAACACCCACTGCCCATGTCTATCACTGCTTCATTCCCAGCATCAGCCAAAGCAGGGAACCTGAGAGTGTCTCAGGGCCTGAGTGCCTTCCCATGAGCCTCTCCTCTAAAGCTCCTGTTTTCTGTTTTCTGAGAGGGACTGTATTTAGCAACAAAATCCTCTGTGTGCGTGATCCGGGGTCCTCCATGAAAGGAGACCAAGGGTCATCCTTGGAGACTGCAGGTAGAATAGGAAGAACCTTACCTTCCAAACTAATTGTTAAAGAAGAATGATTGCTATGCCAACAGAAGAGAGAAAATGGAATCATAGGAAATGCTGGCGTAAAACCAGAAAAGGCACAAAGAGAGGGAAAGAAACGAAATCGATATAATGAAAAGTAAACATTAACAGGCATGGTAGATAGGAATCCAAAGAGATGGAAAAAATCAGTAAATGTGAATGGGCTAAATTCACCAATTAACAGTCAGAGACTGTCAAGAGTAGATAAAAAAACAAGAACCAATTATAAGTTGCCTACACAATACCCACTCTACATATAAAGATACAGGTAGATTAAAGTATAGGGACTAAGAAAAATGTACCATGCTGACACTCACCAAAAGTAAACAGGAATAGCTATAATAATTTCAGACAAAGCCGACTTCAGAACAAAGGAAATTATCAATGACAAAGAGGGGCATTACAGAGGCAACAAAGGCTCAATTCTTCAAAAACACAGAGCATGCCTTCACATCTAACAAAGAGTGTCTAAATACTGGAGGTAAATTCTGCTACAACCGCAAGGAGGAATAGATGAATATACTGTGATTGGAAACTTCAACACCCCTCTCTCAGAAAGGATATAGTTGACCTAAACAGCACTGTCAGTCACATGAACATTGATAGAATACTTCATCAAACAACAGAATCACATCCTTTTCTAGCTCACATGGGACATTCACCAAGACAGACCACTCTAGGCCACAAAACACACTGTAACAAATATAAAAGAATAGAAGTCATACAAAGCATGTTTTCAGACTACAATGGAATTACACTAGAAATCAATTTCAGATAAATAGCTGGAAAATCTCAAAATATATAGAGATGAAACAACATACCACAAACACAAGGGTCAAGGAAGAAGTCTCAAAAGAAGGAAGAATTTTAAACTAAATAAAAACAAAATTACAACTTAAACTTTGTGAGATGCAGTTAAAGTTGTACTTAGAGAAAAATTGATAGCACTGAATTCGTCTATTTGGAAAGAAAGGTTTACTATCTCTGAGGGACTCTGGTTTACTTACCTGATTGATGTCTGTGTTTCCAAAGTCCTGGGAAACATGGATTTCTGTTGAGGTAGCTCAGTGACAGAAGGAGGAACCCCACCCACACAGGGAGACAAGGATGGGAATACCTGGGGAGCTGAGCAGGAGCTGGAACACAGTGCAGTGAGGCTCCTCAGACAAAGGAGGTGGCGTGCATCATGGGAAGGGCATTGCTGCGTCATGTTGCTGTGCACTGAGTGCACGTTCTAGACTAGAGTTCCAGGCCCACGTCACAGAGCTTGGCACAGAAACCAAAGGTTCTTGAGGGTTGGGGAGGGGACGTTAAAGAGAGATGAACCCCCATCCCTTCCCTCCATCCTCCAGCCCAGCAGATTGGTCCATCCCCCCAGGGCCATTTTGATCCCTCCAGCCAAAGTCCAGCTCCACCCATTCACCATACCATATATTTTATCTCATTGGAATTTTCTATTTATTCAACCTTTTACCCAGATAATACCTGAAACCCTTTTACTGCCTGGTGTTCTCTGTTTGGACTCCACATACTCTTGGAAAGCCTTCTGTGCCCATGGATTTGTACTCCCAAATTCTATTCTGTCCTCACTACAGCTTCCACTTATACGTGATGTGTTTTTACCTGTGTGAAGCCAGGAATATGGTCAGCAGCAGCCCCAATGCCACATCTCCCCCAAAGAATCCACATTCACCAAAAAGCGTGAGCGAGCAGAGTGGCCTTATCAAGGAACAAAAAGGATGCCGAAGAGGGCTATGGGGACCTGGCAGCCCCATGGACCCACGGTGAATGACTGTAAAATCTTTAGTCATTCTTTTTCTCCCAACATCCCTTTCAGGCTCTTCAGCCCCATCCACATATTCAGCATCCCGCCCTGCTGTTTGCTCTTTCTTCTCTCTCCCGAAGCCTGTCTTTTAATGACAGTATTTACATTGTAGCTGTGCTGGCCCACACCCCACAGGACCAAACTTACTTTGATCTTGTAGGCAGTGGGCTTCTCTTTAGCATAAATTCTAATGAGCACAATTGAAATTATATTTAGCAATACCTTTTGGCTTTTTCATACCACACATTTGGTTACTCTCCCACGAAAAGTTTTATGTTTTTCATATCTTCTTTCTAACATTTCACCAAAATTTCTGTTGGACCTGGGTGCCTTTTGAAACAATAAAGTAATTTTGTGTATGGTGTATATGTACTTGTTTTCTCTCCCCATGCCAACAAGTCATTTAACAGTTATAACCCCTGTAGCTTCGTTATTTACTTTAGAAACTGCTCAACTGAAGCCCTGTGTCATTTTCTCACTTTCTTTGCCTGCATTCCCTCCATGAGCCTGATGAGTCAGTCGTGGTCCCAGACACCCCATCCTTTCCCTCCCGTATGAGGAAGGTTCCCCAGTAATGACAGCCCCTTGTTTGCCTTCTCCTCCAGCCTCCACAGCTTCACCGTGGTCTCCACTCAGTAGGAAGGGACACTTCAAGGCCAGCCCCTCTCCAGGCCCTCCTGTGCCTGCCAGAGGTGTGCCTGTTCAGAAAATCCCTCCACATATCTCTGCCTCTCTGGTATGTTTTTTTCCAAGCCAAGTCTGGTCCTGACTGTCCCTATGTGCCCTAGGACTTGCAATGGTAAACACATCATTTCAAGTCTAAGTATGATAAGCTCCACCAAGAAATTTCCAGGTGAGATGAGGTATAAAATGGCACATTGAATGTATTCTCTACAAATGGCCTTATTATGAAAAACAAAGGCTGAAACACTGATCCAGTTTAAAGGAGATTAAAAAACCAGGATTGCTAAATGCAATATGCGATTCTACACAGGCCCTTGTAATGGACGCTTATAAAAAAAGTTACAATGGACATTACTCAATAAATTGCCAAAAATAGTATATGACTAGGAGATTAGTTAAAAGCCATATGCCAAATTTTAAACTGACTAAAAGGAATAAGTGTACTGTATATAGGACACTTTGCCTTGTCTTAAGAAATACACAAAGAAATATTCCAAGAGAAAGTGCATGAAAGGTATTCTCAAATATTCAGGAATGTACATGTAGCTTTTATACATGTATGTTTGTGTTTATACAGAGAGACATAGGAGGGTGGGCAGGAGAAAGAAACAGAGAGAGAGACAGGAGATAGATGGTAAATGAGTCAAAATATTAGTAGATAAACCTGGATATACAGTTTATGGTTTTACCATCCATACAACTTTTCCACAAGTTTACTTATTGTAAAATAAATACATTTTTTAAATGTACCATTCACTGTTTTTCCTGAATTTTACCTGACCTTTGAAATTTCTGCTTTTGAAATCCACAGCTACCCTCGCCACCACAGCCAGACCCCAGAAGACTGCAATGCAACTTGAAAACAGTTGTCTCGGCTTCTGTCCCAGCAAGAAACCTAGGAGCCTCTGCACACTGAGCATTCTAACATTGCCACAGGAGTTTACAGCATGCTGGAGAGCAGCCTTCCCCTCCACAAATTTTGCTTGTTTTTGTTTTTATGAATATATACAGTATAAAACCAACACAAAATTGAAGATGTTTTCAGCATGGAACCCCTGATTTCTTTCTTACCTGGTGCAGCCAGGTTGTCTGTCTTCTGCGTTCTGAGTTGTGAATTGCTTTGTCAGCACTTCCTCTGCTCTGCCAGTCACTTACCACTCCTCCACAGATTTCCAAATTCCCAAAACATGTGGACGTCTTTTGTCCTATACTCACCCTTTCATATCATTCTCAAGCACTTACTCTTTTTAAATCCTGCACTTGTTTTAACAGCTTTATTGAAATTTCACTTCACATACCACACAATTCTCCCATTAAAAGTGTATAATTCCATATTTGTTTTACATTCACAGATATGTGCTCACCACAGTCAATGTTAAAATATTCATGACTTCAAAAAGAAACCTCATGACTTTCAGCTATCATCCAACTCTTGTCTTGCTCCCCAGGCCTAGCAATGACTAATCTACCTTGTCTCTGAAGATTTCCGTATGTGGACATGTCATATGAATGGGATCATGGGTGGTCACCTGTGACTGGCTTCATTCACTTAACACAATGTTTTCAAGTTTCATCCATGTTGTAGCATGTATCAGTACTTTTTATTGCCAAAACATGTCACATTGTATGGGTATACTTATTTATTTACCTATTCATTGGTTTATGGACATTTCGTTATTTCCATCTTTGAACTCTATGAATAGTAGGTGTACAATTTTATGTGGACATGTTTTTATTTCCCTGGAACATATACTTAGAAGTGGAATTTCTGGGTCACATGGTAACTCTATGTTCAACATTTTCAGAGAGCACCAGACGTTTCTCCCAAGTGGCTGCACCATTTCTCAATCCCACCAGCAGTGTATGAGCTTTCTACTTTCTCCTCATTCTCAGTGACACTTACTATTGGACTTTTTTAGATTCTGGCCATTTGTGTGTGTGTGTGTGTGTGTGTGTGTGTGTGTGTGTGTGTGTGTGTTTTCACACAATGGTTCTGATTTGCATTTTCCTATGGCTAATGGTGTTGGGCATCTTCTCATCTAATCTTTTACTTTTGTGGCATTTTGGGAAGTAGACAAGATAAGTGTGTCTAATCTACTGTGTTTCAGTAGCTCATGTTAATGTGTGACATGAAAAAATTTTCGTCTAAATTTTTGAAAACACATATAGCAATGCAAAGTGATATCAACTTGTGTCGATTTCTCCTTCTATACTTTCACCATGTTAGTATAGTTACTGTGTGATTAACAGACAGCAACGGGCTTGCTCTGTATGATTACTTCTTGGGTGGACTTGAGGGGTAGATTCACTCAAATGACCACTCTGGGTTGAGTCAAAGGCAGAACAGGACTGATTGCCAAAACATCGAGGAGTTCCATGACTTTTTGTCACCAGTGCTGTTTCCATCTGTGGTGTATGAGAGTGTTCCACAGGTGAGAAATATCAAAGAAATGTGTGAAATTTGACAAGGGCACCGAGCATATGATTGAGAGCAAATGGCAAGATGCTTTGATTGGCTTTCTCACTTTATTGTAGTGTAAAAACTCAGACGTATCAAACATGCAGATGATAATTGGAAAATTGGGTGAGTGTACATGGGAAGATATATTGATTTATCTGCTCTTGTGTATGTTTAAACATTTCTGTAATAACAAGATTTTAAAAAGAAATGATGTAGGGTACCGCTTAAGGACAGGGAATGGTGCAAAAGCATTCCTGTGGAGGCACATGAGCCCATCAAGACTAGAGTTTATCTATTTCTCAGGTAGGCAATTTCAAGAAGGGTCCTTTTTTTAATTTTTTTTGTTTATTTTGTTTGTTTGTTTTTTTAAGATTTTTATTGGGGGTTTGGGGGGATGGGAACAGCACTGGGAAATTGGGGGAAGGGGAACAGAAAAGTTGCTGTCGTTTTTTTGTTCTTCAGTCTAGTTGTGGAGGACGTTGCTTCACTGGCCCAAGTTGGCACCATCATTGCGCTCTTCCTGGGCGAGGCAGATCAGTCGCCGGCTTCTGGACGCCCGCTCGCTGCGGTTGTTGTTTTTCTGTTTTGTTTTGTTTTTTTAGGTCAGGAAGGAGATATCTTTCCATATAAAAGGAAGGCCAAAGGAAAGGAAGAAAGTAAAGGTTTGGGGTTTTTTTAAGTGTTTTGATGAAAATTTCAGATCTCATGGCTTTAGCTCCTTTGTGAACAGTGGTCCAATACATCTGTTGAGCAAATGGAGATGGCTGCAGTTGGATAAAAGTGAATGAGATTTGAAATAGGTTTGAGAAGCAATGGAGAAAGGACTCAGGAAACTGTAACCTCAGCGCCATTAGTTCTGTTCACATGTTAGTAAGCATGGGATAATTATTTGTGGAATGAATGATTTCCAGGTAGTTCTGGAGCTGAATTAATCTGAGTATGAGTAGACTTGAATGTGGGATTTAATCCAATAATAGTGATCAGTTACTTTTAGGAAGGTATTTCTGAAAAAATAGAGGTGAAATTTTGCCAAATGAAGAATTAAGTGGGGTTGGAAAAGGGCCCATTTGTAGTGGTGCTTTCTAAATGTTGGTTGCCTGAGAGACTATCAAGAGTACCTGAGACAGGGAGGAAAACAAAAGCTTGAATTAACAGGGGGTAAATGGGAAAATGAATGAAGTTGTGTTTAAAAATTAACAAGGGCCATGTAAGCTGGAAGGATAAGGGGATGAGGCCAAAGCTTGCAAAGTATGCTGTATTATTCCGGATGACAGAGGTGTTCCTGGTAATAAGCTCTATAGTGTGGAAGTATCTGCACTGGAATGAAAGTAAAGGACCCTGAGATGGGATGATGTAGGACCTGGGAGACTGAATTATTGCCTGCTCCATCCACATGGATGTTAGAGCCCTCCACTGCATTTTCGCCTCTTCAAGTTCCCTGCCATGGGCCCCAGCCCACCTTTGGTCTTTCTCAGGATCCACAAAATCTGCACTTTCTCTGTTTCCCCAAACTTTAGACACTGTAGGGTCAATGGCATAGCTCGGGACAGGAGATACAAGTGTGGTAGTGAGAGGGCTGTGGTGGACATCGGTTGTGTTTGTTTTTGTCTTTACAGGATTCATACGTCATGCTGGAAAAATGACTTTCAGTGCTCTTTGGGACACTCACTTCTCTTTTGAGTCCCAGTCCGTACAAGTGCGGCTGCCTTCCCTTCAGACCCCTGTTGTAAGGGTGGCCATGTGTGCAGTTTTGGCCAATGAAAGCATTCCATGGAGGTCCATGGTGAGCCAAATATCTGTAACCCTGGATCTCACCTCTGGTTCACGAGCTACAGGTGTTCTGGGGGAGACTGACTAGGGCTCCTCCATGGCCATGAATATCAAAGGTGGCACCTCCATCCTGATAGCTGAGCGGTACTCACTAAGGGCAAGGTCTTGTGTATTTCCATCAAGCATGGATGGAGGGAAGGCACCAAGATCACCATCCCCAAAGACAAGGATGACATGCCTGATGACATCCCTGCAAATATCATTTTCCCACTCTAATAAGAGCCCCATGCCTGTTTGGTGTAAGGCGTTGGCATGCTGTGTGGTGCTCTCATCAGCCTCAAGCAGGTGGAGCTTGGATCAGGCTGAGGAAGCTGGGAGCAAGGCAGGGTCACAGTGAGGGGATAATGAGGCATAAACCTTTGTTCCACTCGCTAGATCATTCTTTCCACTCTCCCTTTCTTCTTACTTTCCCACTCATCGTAACACATCCTTCCTTACTCTCAGCTTTATTTTACCCTGGAAGGTATGTAGCTGCCTGGTCAACATTCCTACCACTGAGAGGTAAGCGATGCTTTTGTTTGCAAAAAGAAATAAAGAAAAAAATTCATCACTCTGACAGCATGAAGAAATACCTAGGGACAGAAGCCACTTTGCCAAGGTGCCTTTCCAGGAGGGAAACTTCAGTGGTAAGTTTAAAGGGTGCTTCCTCTACACATTAACATGACCCACGAGACAGATTTGTAGGCAGCCTCGGTGCCGTTCCGAGACCAAACCACAACCAGCCCCGGATCCACTGGACAATGTACACCCCAAACACACCCACTGAGGATTTACCCTCCTTGGGATCCTCATCACTGACTTCTCCATAATGATGAAGCCGCTGTTTCTCCTTCACTGATACTTCCTGAAAATGTACCTGTGCTCGACCCTCTTTAGATGCAGAAGGCCCGTCTCCCCACCGCCCTACAGGATATGCGGCATCCATGAGGAGAAGGTGTGGGCTGCGGTACATGGTCACTGAGACTCGGCTAAGAGGCAGGAGGCACAGCCCATCTCCTCACACTTCACCAGGGACGGAATGGGCTTCTGGGGGACATGCTATCTATTTCTCAGCTAGAGCTGCAGGGGACTAGTCACCTTTCAGAAGCCACAGGAAGCAGTAGATAAGGGCTGAACTAACTCCTTCCTTTCCCTAAGCACAAGCCTTGAGTGACCCAAAACTCATGCCCCCTAAACAGTGCACAGCAAAACCGTCACTGTTATTAGAGAAAAGTTTATTAGGGAAAATCAACATTTATCCCAAGGGAGGAATTACTTGGGGGTGGCAAAATATTTCTCCTTGCACTTATGGTGACCGCTTTTGCATCTAAGTAGTAAACATATATCTCTGAAAGCTGTGCCATCAACAGTGGTGAGAGACAGTAGCCTGAGATCCCTGGCCAGCTTGATGGCTTGAGGTGGGGCTTGGATGGGCCACAATCTCCCTCTGAGACTCGGATTGGGAGTCCTGACTGTTCCATAAAAGCTCCAAATTTCTTGGGATTTCTGTCCTGTGCCTGCCTTGGGAAATACTTGCGAAATACTCTGGAAATACCACCAGAAAAGACAGTTTCTTCTTGGCATGATGTTGTATTTGTCACCTTACAGCAGGAGCTCTAGATTTGAGAGGAGGCCTCTGGGGAGGCCCTCCCAGGACCTGTACTTTGGCCTTCATCTGAGCTTTCCCAGAAGTCTTGGGGAGGGAAGGGGCTCTTGAAGGCAGGGGATATATGCTGTATGCTGATGCCTCAGTTTCCCCCGCAGGTACCTCCCAATGCCTGTCTTGACTTTGTGATCTCTGGTCATCCCAGGCAAGGCAGCTCCACCTTGATCTGGGCATCTGCTGTGTGCAGATGATACGGGGCTGCCCTTTTCCCAGGAGATTTCTTGGTTTTTGCCTTCTGTCTCAATAGAAAGACAAGGACATCAGCATCTCATTTGTTTTCTAAATCGTCTTTCAGGAGCAGACTGCC
This sequence comes from Hipposideros larvatus, assembly GCA_031876335.1. Lineage (NCBI taxonomy): Eukaryota > Metazoa > Chordata > Mammalia > Chiroptera > Hipposideridae > Hipposideros > Hipposideros larvatus. Next base: position 106,288,039 of record CM063089.1, read on the forward strand.
CCTTCTATGACATGATCTGGGAAGACTTGCTCCCAAGCACCTCCTCTTATGCCATGTCCTGAGTAGGAACATTGTTCCTTCTAGGTGGGGATGTTCCCAACCCTGGATCACCTCCACCAAGCCCGTCTGATGTGGGGCCTTGAGGACTCACAAACCTTTTACCTGGTGGAGTAATCTTCTTCTACTTCCACCTGAAGACCCACTTAGGGCCCCGAGGCTCCTGCCGCTGCTCCCTACTGACTCCTCGGTCCTCCACATGGACAGGCCGCCCCCGGGAAGCTCCCACGTTTACACTGGAGACACCCTGAGCCTGAGCCAGGGGGGCTTTGTGAGTCAAGCTCTCTGAGGCAATGGACATGTCCCTGGGTTGGCCTTGGGCCTCATTCACAGTTATCCCATGGGTGAGTCCTGGCTTGCTGGTTGTCAGGATGTCACTTCTTTGGAAGTGATGAACACTGAGCTCCTCAGCCCCAGTCAAATCCCCCGACAAGGGAATGGAAGACAAGTCCTGAACTGTTGCACATATTTTTATCTGTTGCAGTTCTTCTGTATTACTGGATAGTACACTCTTATCCTTCGCATCCCATCTGGCCCTTGCTCTACATGGGGGCTTTGGCGGGGATGCATTGGGTGCTGAAATCAGTCTGTGCCTTGCTTTCCATATGATGTTGTGCCTGACAGGCTGGAGATTCTCTTATAAGGCATCCCTTATTTTCTGAATAGCATCTGCAAACCCATGGTGGATATCAGAGGGTGATGGAGTCAGGGCTCCCTGTCCTTCATTGCCCAAGTGAGAGGTGGCAGGGAGAAGACAGTACAGGATGGAGGGTAAACATGCCTGCCCCACTTTGTCTCCATGAAGACAAATAGAGCTCCCTCTAAGGGGCATGTAGCCCCTAGATTTGGAGTCCACCTCAGACATCAGATTGTTTGATGGAGAGAATTTTGAAGGTAACAAGGAATAGACTGTGGTCTCTGTTCATGTAAATTCTTCAATGGACTCAAGGACCTGGGTGGGAAGGCCCAACAGCATCCTCCACTGAAACTCTGTCATATGGGCTTCCAGCATCTGTTGCACACTGGACCCAATGAAGGGAAGCTACTAGGAGGTATTTCAGAAATAGTCCCCACCTACTGATGGTGGCAAACTTCTATTTTGGGGGCGATGGATAGGAACTCCACAGATCCTAATCTAGGGTACAGGAGCAGATGGTACATTTGGGAGTGTGCATTGTGGGTGGACCAGCGGTTGAAGTTGACTGAGAGGTGGGAGCTGGGATTCGGGCAGGGCTTGAGGGAAGGGATGTGGCTAGACCCCAGGCAAGGATGGAGGTAGGGAATTGAAAAGTACTGAGTATAGTTGGCCTGCGGGAGCATTTGTGATGGTATGGAAAGTAAATATTGATGAATAGTCACCCAAGACATGGATGCAAAGAGGCAAGGACTCGCTGGAGAAAGATGGGAAAACCCAGAAAATCCAGGTATGGTTTTCCATCAAATGATCCTGCCAGGTCCTAGGATGTGAGGGCTGCTGATGGACATGCAGTTCCAATGGTTTGCCTTTGTTTCTTCAGAGAGGAAGGGCGACTAACAAGTCATGCCTATGAGAAGTTGATGGTAAAAGTTCTCCTGAAGAATTGAGGTGGTAGTCTGGCCTATGTTGTTTGGGGAAAGATCCATTTGTCTTCCCCTCTCCCTTCCACCTGAGGAAATGACTCCTCTTTTGGACATGTCTCTCCAGGAATGCCAGGAGATCTGGGTTCAGAAACTGAAGCTGACCACACCCTACACAGTTGGTGGCTGGGTCTCCCCAAAAAGGAGCTTGTAAAGAATAGAGGGCAAGAAACTCTTGCTCGAAATCACATTGTGCCAAGGGGGAAGGGAACAAGTGTTTGGCATGAACTAGTCTACACCAGGAAAGGTTTTCAAGTGACAGGCTGGAATGGTCAATGCTTGTGACTGTTGGAATATAAGTGGATGATGCACCAGGGATATCTGGAGGTGCGGTCTCTGGATCATGCTTCCATGGGATGGAAATTGATTTAGAGTGAGTCACAGTAGAGTTGTAGCCTGGTGGTGGTGATGTGGACAGCGGTGGTGGTACCTGATGAGAAGCCAATGAACCAGTGGGATTTTTTGTCCAGGACAAATCGGGTAAAGGGTTGATACCTTGGGAGAAGGAGAGGTTAAGAAAGATGGTGTTCAGATTCAAAAGGGCCTGTGGTTGGAGAAGCGATCTGCTCTTGGAGTGCCCCTTTGTGGGGTGACAAGGAGTTGGGGTGGAGAATGGTCCACTGGGAATGCAGATTCCAAAGGAAGAAAGGCTCTGGTGGCAATGAGTGACCCGGCATTGAGGGTGAAGGAAAGTTAGACAAGGGGGTCATTGGATTAGGAGAGAGAATTGGGGGGTGATAATGGGAAAAGGTTCAGGCAGAGGGATTCATACAGGGTATCCTGGTGGAACCCTTGAGAATGCGGGGGACAATGGGAACAATGAATCACAGAAACTGGAAGCCAAAGAGGACACAGAGGGAGCAGCATCTCCCCAGGCCTCAGGGAACAGTAGACAATTGACCTCAGTGGTTCGTTATTGCTCACCTGACAGAAGGGGTCTGGCTGTAACTGTCGACAAAAGTGGGTGGTAGCATGGTGCCGGTGCAGTGGGCTGCAAGAGACAGGAGGTACAAGCTACAGCCAGGACCAGAACACAGAGAGGAGGACCCAATGGCCCTGTGGGGGTGGGGCCACCTGGAAGAAGCCTGCTGCCCTTCACGTTGCTCCATATCCCTGACTTCACAATACACTCAATAGCGCTCACCCCAGGCCTTCATGTCCATCGCTGTTCCTATGGCTACTCCACCTCATGACTATGGAAGGCTGCACCGAATCTCTGGAATTGCATAGAACATGCAAAAGAGGGATCACTGAAGAGGGGAGAAGACTAGTCGCGGTATGTGGGTAGAAATCAGTCGCTTTTTCTCCTCTTCTGCCTTCTGGCGATATCTCCAACCTGGGAAACCAGGACAGTGAGTTATGTGGGATAAAATAGAAGCATAGGTACTATGCAGGAGTCCCTCTATGGGAGACCATTGTGATCTTAGACTGGGAAAGCCCCAAGAATAAGCCAATGATGTGAAATGGTCCATGGTAATACAAACAAGGTTCCCATGTGTCTGTTGCTTTGTTTGTAAAATATTTTCACAAACATGATCTCATTTGACTCTCAAAACCACTTTGTGAAGCAGAGAGGTCAGTTGTACATCAGAGAGGAATCTTATCACCCAAGAGGTCAAAGTACTTAAACAAAGTACAGACACAGAAGTTTGAGTCTTGACATTGATTGGGCAATGTCCCCTGCTCAAGTCCATCACTCCTCATGCCCAGGGATGGCAGAGCAGGGGACCTGAGAAGTAACCTCAGGACCTGTCTCCCTTCCATTGAGCCTCTCCTCTGGTGGCTGTTTTCTGAGAGGGGCTGTATCTAGCAACTAATGTCTTCAGAGCCCGTGGACCTGGGACCTTGTGGAAAGGATAGAAAGGGTCACCCTTGGAGAGCTCAGGTTAAACAGGCAGAACATTACCTTTCTGTGTCCTACCTTTCCTTCTCCTCTTGGCTCTGCCCCGGTGAAGAGAAAAAAGAAGAGAATCATTTCTGACACTTCTTTCCATAGGAAACTCAGGCATTTCTGAACTAAGAATAACATGGCTATTTTAATTACTAGAACTTTGTGTTGTTTCCTTTGATCCACTTTTATGGGTTCAAAACGGTTTCAATTTTTCCTTCTTTGAAAAACTCGTGAAGGATTTTGTCTATGAGTCCCACACTTGGTATTCTCAGTCGGAAGTCCTCTGCTCAAGGAGGGCGGAGAATCCGAGGCCAACAGTCGCATCTCTGCTCCCTCAGACAGGACCCGCTAACCTGGGGCCGAGCTCAGGTTCCAGCCTCTGCTCAGAGACTCTCAGAGGCTCAGCACTGCTCTCCTGAGCAGCCCACCACAGAGGAAGGCTCGGTGGATCAATGCCTGACATGGGAATACGACTCCTGATGAAGTGCTGGGGAACTTGTTTCTCCTGCAGAGATCCCAAACTCTCTGAATAACCCGAGCCGGGGCCAGGGGATCACAGTTTGGGGTTTGATCCTGGAATCAGTCCTCTACCACACCCACATGGTCTGTGAGCTTCCAAGGAAACAGTCTCAGCTGAAGCCCGAACCCGGCCCAGCCTATTCTCCTAGAAGGATGTTCTGTTCTCTCAAACTCCCCACCTCAGCTGTTCCTCTGAGCCAGTCATGCTCATTTTAACAGGTGGGACTAGAAATGAACACAACACTGAAGAAAATCTAATGGGCCTCGCTCAGGGTTTTTTACCTTTGGGATATTTTTGGTTTCCCAGACGGGTGGTAAAGATGGAATCTCCAGCAGGTAGCACAAGAACAGAAGGAGGGAACACAACCCACACAGGCAAGTGAGGGAACCTGTACGGGTGTTGAGCAGAAGCTCACACAGATTTCAAAAAGGCTATTCAGAAATGCGAACACATTCCATCATAGGAATGCCATGATCTGAAGCGCCAAGCTGCCTGAGGCAACTGAGCTCTGAGAGTGCAGGCTCTTGACTTGGTTGCCAGGTCTGCATCTCAGGCCATTGATGAGTCACAAAGGGCTGTGACACAGCCCCTCCCCCACCCAGTAGCCCAGCAGATCCCTGCATCCTCCTGGGCCCCTAGGTCCCTCTGCCCTCCGCTGCCGGCCTATTTTCCAATCCATCTGTCATCATATATTCACCTTAAGGAAATGTTCTGCTTGTTCCACCTGTATCCCAGATATGACCCGGGTCCCCCTTTACTGTGTGGAGGCCTTGACTTGGGGCTAACCATGTCCACTGCCTTGAAAGTCTGAAACGCTGCCTGGAATGTTTGTCTGTTCCCAGACACTTACACTCAGGGTCATATATATCTTCAAATCCATCTTTCCTATAGAATGTCATGCCATACAAGAACATAGGCATAGAATTCCCAAGTTTTTATAAGCTAGTTCTTGGAATGTTGAATAGCATCTTTTAGTTTATTTCAGTTAGCCTTTACTCTCTTCAATCAGAGGGGCTGACTCAAATAAATAAAATTAATAATTCATTACTCAACATTCATAAAATAGAACTCAGTACAAAATAAATGTAAAGAATTACCTTCAATGGCTAGCCGAATGGTGCATTGGTTTAGAGTTGGCTTGGGAGCACCACTTCTGAGCAGCAGGGCCCTGGTTTGGATCCCACAAGAGGGCCAGTGACACTGCCCTCTACAGCTAAGATTGTGAACAACCGCTTGACCTGGAGCTGGGCTGCCACGAGTTGCCAGAGACAGCGTAGGCTGCAGTGGGGCTGCAGTGGGCTGCTGTAAGCAACCGTGAGTGGCCAGCAGCTGGCTAGAGCTGCCGTGAGCCATCTTCTAATGGCTGGTGAGCGACTGCCTCACCCAGGAAGAGCACAATGATAATACCAACATGGGTGAGTGAAGCGACATCCTCCATTCTAGACTGAAAAACAAAAGGACAGCAACTTGTCTGTTCCCCTTCCCCAATTGTCCTACGCTCCCCCAATTCCCCGATAAAAATCTTAAAAAAAAAAAGAATTAACCTTTAAATGATTTGGGGGTAAGTCTGTAGCATTGACTTCTCTGACGTCAATAATTGTTAAACTGCCCAAACACTGTCGGGACATGCTGCGCGCACACACACACACACACACACACACACACACACACACACACACTTCCTCATTATTATCATTCAGCACCAGACTGGGACATTTTTAGAATCCATGAATCTATATGGACACATCATTATCACTCAAAGCCCATAGTTTACATGAGGGTTCATTCTTAGCATTGTACATTATATGGATAGATTAACATATAATGAAATGTGTTCCTCCTTATAATCTCAAACAGAGTAGGTTCACTGCCCTGAAAATCCTCTATTTTATGCCTATTCATCCCCCCTTGCCCCCAACCCGGGACAATCACTGATATCTTTGCTGTTTCCAGAGGTTTGCTTTTCCAGAATATCATCTAGTTGGAATCACACAGTGCATAACCTTTTCGGGTTGGCTTTTTTCTCTTAGTGATATGCATTTAAGTTTCCTCCATATCTTTTCATGCCTTAATAGCTCATTTCCTTTTAGTGCTGAATAATATTCCATTATCTGGATGTGCCACAGTTGTTTTATCCATTCACATTAGACATTTTGGTTGCTTCCCAGTTTTGGGAACTAGAAGTGAAGCTGTTATAAATTTTCTTTATTTAAAAAAATAAATAAAAACCACCTATGGAGGTGTAATTCATATACCATACAATTTACATCTTAACAGTGTACAATTCAGTGGCTTTTAGTATATTCACAATGTTGTGCATCCATCACCACAATCAAGTTTAGAGCAAGTTCAACACTCAGAAAGAAACTGTTCCCTTTAGCCTTCATCCTTTGGTCTTCTTATTCCCCCAACCCTAGGTTTCCACTAATCTACTTTCCCTTTAGTTGGGTGAATTCTGAACATTTCATACAATGGAATTATATAATATGTGGCTGTTTGCTAGTTGTACCCCACTCAATTCAGTTTATGTAATAAATGTACTATACAAATGCAAAACATCATACACGTATCTTTAATATGCTTCTGATGAAGATACCTAAATAAGCATCATTTGGTTCCTGCAGAAAAATCTCAATGTTCAGAGAACAAGAGAAGAGTTTACCAAGGTGTGGGCATGGCAACTGATCAAAGGTGGCACAGCCGCAGAACCAGCAGCAATAGGGAGACTTCAGCATCCCTCGGTCTGAAGGGGGAAGGGCAGTGAGGCATTGCTGAAGTCCAGAGAGAGACAGAGCTGAGCATCTCTCTGACTTGCACCTGGTGCCTTGGACATCAGCAGGCAGGGAAGCTCAGTTGGTAATGGGCACAGAGTAGAACAGAGACAGCTAGAAAGTACACTGGGATTGGCAAATGGCAAATATTCAGCACATATGTATAATATATTTCACTTTCTAAATTCTGGCAAATGTAATTGAAATATAGAATACTGAAATTACTTAAAATTGGCAATACAATATAATTTCCCCATTGAGCCTCTTGACAAAAATGGATTATATTCCTCAAGGAGAAAAAAATAACCTCAGGCAAATGAAATCTGACTTAAGTATATAGAACATAGATAATCATTTGATAAAAATTATTCACTCAAACAAATTTGAAAATACAAATGCTGAAAATAAAAGCTGAAGAAACAGTGATGCTATATTAGGCCACAAATGGAGCCACGAGCCTCAGGTCATGTCCCCCACACTGACCTGTCTACATAGACCATTAAAGTACTACCTCCTCTAACATCTTTGTAAAGATAGGTCTGCGGTGCTACGTTTTCTGACATTTACAATCTAAAATCATGATGAAATAATCTAAATTCTTAGGAAAACCATATGCTTTGTCCAGAGTGTTTAGTGTCTCAAACTATCCTTGTTCCCCTTTGCATAATTTGCCATTACTCTGCATTCTTATATTTGTGAACTTGAAGTGGGCCACCTAAACTTTCCATATCTTTGTCTTTTCTCACTGATGAAATAAGAAAGTGAGATTTATTCAACTCTTCATTCCTCAACCTACCCTTCCAGTTCGTTCCCACATTCCAACAATGCAAATCTCTTTCTTTTCTACATTCAGATAGGGGCAGAGTTCTGTGTTCTTTCCTGTGTCACTATACACACACACACACACACACACACACACACACACACACACACACACACACATACACACACACACATACACACACCACACACACACACACACACCACACACACACATCTTGCACACCTTGCACATCCTCTCTAATTCCCTTCACTTTCCAAGGAGATTCTTCAAGGTTCAGGTTCAATGTCATCTCTTGTCTCAACTCCTCAGTAATCTTGCCCCATTCTGAGACCCCAGAAACCACTCCACTCTCCCTCTAACCAAATTAACTAAACATCCCTTCTCCTCTGCTTACCTGGCACATAGTCCCCAAGCTTTAGAATGGTCCTTATCACCTGTGTTACAATTAGCCCTCTTGGTGATCATTTCCCCATTAGAATGTTAGCTCTTGAAGGCAAAAATCATGCAGTTTACCTTCATGTCTCCAGTAGCAGAGGGAGAAGGCTCATAAAAAATTAACAGAAATTGTTTGAATTCACAGATGCCTAAAATGACAATACAAGTTGAGGCTGGCCTAAAAATATAAAATAACTCTAGGGAATGAAAGGTCTTTAGAAGACTTCAACTACCTGGTCTGACATGTAAGAAGCTTGGAAGTCACCACTCCATCCTAATAAGCAAAAGCTAAGCAAACTTAAAACTGAAGAACTCTTCTTAGATCAGTCAGAGAAGTGAGGTAAAAAAACAAAGTATTGCCCACAAAACTGGGGAGATCAACAGGCAAATACAGAGAATCACAACTTTCCAGAGTAGAAACCCTCTATTTGAAACCTTCTTGGGAACCTGTGTTAGGGTAGGGAACCCTAAATTATAATTGATAAATTCTGGAGGTTCAGTCTAAGACAAGTCCAAGAGATAAAACTCAAGGAGACTCCGTCATCAGAAGGCCACTACACACTTGTGAGTTTTATGTCCTAGAGCTCTAGCATGTCTTCACAGTAAATATCATGAAAAAAAAAGTCCCCTCATGCCTCCAGTTGGGGAAGAAAAAAGCAACCATTTAAAAACACACTGGAACATTCTGTTTTTCTTAAAAGGTCTGACCTCAGGCTTAACCTATTTGGGTTTTATCAGAGCCTACATGACCAAAGGAAGGGAAATACCCACCACAAGCCCACCAGCCATCCCGTCTTACCTGAGTGGAAAAGAGAGAAACAAGACATACATGTGACATTCATAGCCCACGTAAGAGCATACAGACCCACTAAACGACTGTGATCTAATCATGGAAATATGGAATTGTTGCTCTCCTCCCACACCTTACCACAACATTACTAAAGGCTTATTTATAGCAGTTGCTTTTACCTAATACATTATGTCAAGCTATCAAGAAAAACTACAAGGCATACTAAAAAGCAAAACAATGCAGTTTGAAGAGACAAAGAAAAAAATCAGAACCAGACTAAGATATGGCAGGGATGTTGGAATCAACAGACCAGGAATTATTTTAAATTATTATTAATATACTAAGGGCTCTAATGGATAAAGTAGACAGCATGCAAGAATAGGTTGATAATGGAAGCAGAAAGAAATTCTTAGAAAGAACCAAAAAAACATGCAAGAGATCAAAAACACTGTAACAGAAAGAAAGAATGCCTTTGACAGACTAATTAATGGACTAGACATGGCTGAGAAACAAATCTCTAAGCTGGAGGATAGCTCAATAAAACACTCCAAAACTGAAAAAGAAAAAGAAAAAAAAAGACTATCCAAGAACTGTTAGACAACTACACAAAGTGTAACATAGGTATAATGTGAATATTAAAAGCAGAAGGAAGCAATGAAAGAAATATTTAAAACAATAATGACTGAAAATTTCCCAAATAAATGTCATAAACCAAACCACAAATACAAAAAGCTTAGAGAACACCAAGCAGAACAAAGGAAGAAAAAAAAAAATTATAGCTTGGCATATCATTTCTAAACTATAGAAAGTCAAACAAAGAAAAATCCTGAAAGAAGCCAGAGAGAAAACAAAACAAATCAAAACAAAACAACTTCTCCACAGAGGAGTAAAAATCAGAATTACACCTGACATTTCATAAAACATGTAAGCAGAAAAAGAGTGGAGTAAAATATCAAAATTTTGAAAGGAAAAAAAAATTAAAAAACAAAAACTACCACCAGTGTAGAGTTCTGGACCCTGAAAACTATCCTTGAAAAGTGAAGAAATAAAGACTTCCTCAGGCAAATAATAATAATAATAATAATAATAATAATAATAATAATAATAATAATAGAGAAATGTTCTGCTAGTAGACATGCCTTGAAAGAAATGTTAAAATATTATTAGAGAAAATAAAAAATATTATAGGTCAGAAACCTGAATGACATAAAAAAAAGGAAGAGCATTAAAAAAGGAATGTGAAGGTAAAATTTAAAAAATATATATTTTTCTCATTCTTTATTGATCTAGCAAATAATAGTTTGTCCAAATAACAACAGAAAATTGTCTTGATTATATAATCATATGTAAGAGAAATGATGGTCAGCAATGTTACAAAGGACAGAGAGAAGAATTAGGATTATTTTCTTATTGTAAGGTACTTGTAATACCTTTGAAACAGTATAGTGTTATTTAAAGTTGAGCTTGGATTAATTGTAAACTGGAAACTTTTGGGCAATCACTAAAGAAAAAAGAAGTATAACTGATATGCTAAGAAACATGACAAAAATAAAATAATTGAAACCACAAAAGGTAAAAAGAAGTGGAAGACAAAAATAAGATGAAAAATAAGAACAACAAAATGAAAAGAGTAAGAAATATGGTACATCTTAATCCAATACTATCAAACTTTGAATGTCAGTGGTCTAAATACACCAATTAAAACTCAGAGATTGTCAGAGTGAATCAATACAAAAGATCTAACTACATGCTGTCTACCAAAAGTCCACTTTTATGTATAAAGATACATACAGAATAAAAGTGAATGGGTGGAAAAAAGATGCCATGATAACTCAAATCAAAAGAAAGTGTGAGTACATGTTAGGCAACAAAAGAAGTCTCCATAAATTTAAGAATATGGAAATAGTTTCAAGCATCTTTTCCAACAACAATCATATGAAGCTACAAATCAATCACAAGAAAAATACTTAAAAATACACAAACACATGGAGGGTAAATAGCATGCTACTAAACAACGAAAGGTCAACAGTGAGATCAAGAGAGGCATCAAAAGACACCTGAGTTAAATGACAATGAAAACACAACAGCCTAAAATCTATGGGACACAGCCAAAGCAGTTCTAAGAGAAAAATTCAAAACAACAGCCTACCTTAAAAAACAAGAAAAATTTAAATAAACAATCTAAATTTACACCTACAGAAACCAGAAAAAGCAGGACAAAGCCCAAAGTGAGTAAAAGAAAGGAAATAATAAATATCACAGCAGAAATAAATGAAATAGGCTCTAAAGAAACCAATACAAAAGATCAATGAAACCAAGAGCTTACTCTTTGAAAAAATAAACAAAATTGATAAAATTTTAATTAGACTCATCAAGAAAAAAAAAGAGGGAGAACAGAAATAAATAAAATCATAAATGAAAGAGAAGTGACAACTGACACCACAAAAATACAAAGGGTTATAAGAAAATGCAAGGAACATTTATATGACAACAAACAATACAATCGAGCAGAAATGGATATAGTCCCAGAAACATACGATCATCCAAGACTCAATCAAGAAGAAGCAGAAAATCTGAACAGACTGAACTCCTAACAAAATCAAATCAGTAATCAAAGAACTCCCAAAAAACAAAAATCCTGGACCAGGTGGCTTCACAGGTAAATCCTACCATACAGTAAAAAAAAAAAAAAAAAAAAATTAAAATCTATCTTTCCCAAACTATTCCAAAACATTCAAGAGGAGGGAAGTCTTCCAAGCTCATTTTATGAGACTAGCATTATTCTGATTCCAAAACCAGACAAAGACATTACAAAAAAATTATAGGTCAATAGCTCTGATGAACATAGATGCAAAATGCTCCATAAAATATTAGCAAGCTAAATTCAGCAATACTTTGAAAAGATCATACATGATAATCAAGTGGGATTTATTCTTGAGATGCAAGATTGATTCAATATATACAAATCAATTAATGTGATACACCACATAAACAAAACAAATGATAAAAATCATATAATCATGTCAATAAATGCAGAAAAAGCATTTGACAAAATCCAGCATCCATTTACGATAAAAACTCTCAGCAAAGTGGGAATACATGGAACATACCTCAATATACTAAAGGCCACAGATTATAAACCCACTGCTAATATCATACTCAACAGTTACAAGCTAAATGCATTTTTCTTAAGATTAGCAACAAGACAAGGATGTCCACTTTCATTGAGCATGGTATTGGAAGACCTAATAGAAGCAATCAGACAAGAGAAAATAAGTAAAAGTCATCCAAATTTCAAACAAAGACATAAAACTATCATTATTTGTAGATGACATGATACTATATAGAGAGAACTCTGAAGATTCTACAAAAAAACAACAACAAACTATTAGAACTGATAAATGAATTCAGTAAAGTAGCAGGACACAAAATTAATATTTAGAAATCCATTGCATTTGTAAATACCAATAATGAACTATTAGAAGGACAAATTAAGGAAGCAATCCCATTTATAATTGCATCTAAAATATACCTAGGAATAAATTTAACCAAGCAGGTAAAAGACATGTACTCAGAAAATTATGATATTGAAGAAAGAAACTGAAGATACAAATAAATAGAAACACATATCATGCTCATGGATAGGAAAAAACCATCCTTAAAATGTCCATACTACACAAAGCAATATATAGATTTAATGTAATCTTTATTAAAATGCCAATGATGGCATTTTTCACAGAACTAGAATAAATAATTCTAAAATTTATATGGAACAACAAAAGAATTAGAATATCCATAGCAATCTTGAGAAAGAAGAAAAAAGTTGGAGGCATCATGTTACCTGATATCAAATTATAATACAAGACTGTAGTGATCAAAATGATATGGTACTGGCATAAAAAATAGACACAAAGATCAATGGAACAGAATAGAGAGCCCAGAAATAAACCCACACCTTATACAGTCAATTAATCTCTGACAAAGGAGGTGAGAACATACAGTGAGGTAAAGACAGTCTATCAATAAATGATATTGGGGAAACTGGACAGATGCATGCAAAAACAAAACAAAACAGAATAAAAAATTCGACCACATTCTTATACCACATGCAAAATTAAACTCAAAATGAATTAGAGACTTAAATCTAAGAATTAATACCATAAAACTCCTAGAAGAAAATACAGGCAGTAAACTCTCTGACATTGCTCTTAATAATAGTTTTTCTGATATATGTCCTTGAACAACGGAAACAAAAGAAAAAATAAACAAATGGGACTACATCAGACTAAAAGGTGTTTGCACAGCAAAGAAAACCACTAACAAAATGTAAACACAAACAACTGAATAGGATAAGGTACTATCAAACAATACCTCCAATAAGGGGTTAATATCCAAAATTTATAAAGAAATCATACAACCTAACATCAAAAAATAAAGAACCCAATTTAAAAATGGGCAGAGATGAGATTGGGCCCATCCAGGGTGGTATGGCAGTAGACTATTACATTGTTTTGTAACACCTGAAACTAATAAAATAAATACATAAATAATAAAAAATAAAAAACATGAAAAAAAAATGGGCAGAGGACCTGAACAGACATTTGTCCAAAGAGCACATACAAATGGCCAATAGACATATGAAAAGGTGCTCAATATCACTAATCACCAGAAAAATGCAAATTGAAACCACAATGAGATATCACCTCAAACCTGTCAATAAAGAAATCAACAAACAACAAATGTTGACAAAGGTGTGGGGAAAGGGATCCCTCTGCACTTTTGGTGGGGTTGCAAAATGATGCAGTCACTATGGAAAACAGTATGCAGGTTTCCCAAAGAATTAGAAATAGGGCTACTTTACGACCCAATAATTCCACTTCTGGGTTTTTATCCAAAGAAATCTAAAACGCCAATCTGAAAAGATACGTATATGTACTTCTATGTTCAGTGCAGCATTATTTACAATAGCCAAGATCTGGAAGCAACCTACATGACCAAAAATAGACAACTGAATAAAAAAGAGGTGGTACATATATACAATGAAATATTACTTGGCCATAAAAAAAAATGAAACCTTAACATGTGTGACAGCATGGATGGATATGGAAGGTATTATGCTAAGAGAAATAAGTCAGACAGAGAAAGACAAATGCCACATGAGTTCACTTATATGTAGAATCTAAGGAACAAAATAAACAAACAAACAAAGCAGAAGAAGACTCAGATAGAGAGAACAAACTAACGGGAGGAGGTGTGTGGGACAGGAAAAAGGTGAAGGGATTAAGAAGTACAAATTGTCAGTTACGAAATAGTCATAGGGGTATAGAGTAAAGCATAAGGAATACAATCAATAATATTGTAATAACTATGTATAATTCCAGGTGGGTAGTAGATTAATTGAGGGAATACTTCGAAAATTATATAAATGCCAAACCACTATGCTATACACCTGAAATAAATATAAAATAATATTGAATGTCAACTTTAATTGAAAAAACTTTTAAATATTGGAAGAGTGGATATTGTCTAATATCTGCTGTCAGTTCACAATTGGATTAAACTAAAAATCAATAACACAAATATAGCTGCAATATCCCCAAATAATTAGAGGTTAAACAACATACTTATAAATAATGTATGGATCAAATGAGAAAAGTCCAGAGAAATTATAAAAGTATTTTGAAATAAATGAAGACACAATTTACTGAAACTTGTGGGATGCAGCAAAAGCAGTGTGTAGAGGGAAATTTAGAGCATTGAATACATATAGTAGAAAAGAAGAGAGAACTAAAATCAGTCATCCAAGCTTCCACCATTGGACACTAGAAGAAGAGCAAATTAAATCCAAATTAAGAGGAAGAAAAGACTAATAAAAATTAAAACAAATCAATAAAACTGAATACAGGAAAGCAATAGAGATAATCAACATACCAGAAGTTGGCTCTTAGAAAATTTCAATAAAATTGTTAAAGGCTAGCCAGGCTAACTAAGAAAAATAAGAGAGAGGACACAAATGACTAATATCAGAGATAAAAGACAGATATCTCTACAGATCCCTTGGGCATTAAATGATAATCAAGAAATACTATGAATAACTATATACTCACATATTTGATAGCCTAGATACCATGGACCAATTCCACGCAAAACACAATCTGATAAACTCATACCAGAAGAAATATGCAATCTGAATAGGCCTACTTATTAAAGAAATTTAATCAATAATCAATAAGATTCCAAAACAGAAATCTAGGCCTATGAGGTGTCATCAAATAATATTGTGAATGTTTAAATGAAAAAGAAATTATTACAGAAAAGACACATTGCCATGAATCCCCTTAAAATACTCCCACTTGCTTTGAACACACTTATCCCATCATTCTTGACACTTTCTGAAGCAGTTTTGGAAGTCCCGGGGCTGGGGTATGAGGTGTGGAATCAGAAATAACTACCAAGGAGTACAGGATTTCTTCTGGGGAGGTTGATGAAAATGTGTTAAAATTAGATAGTGATGATGATTGTATAATTTTGAGAATATACTAAAAACACTGATGTGTATGCTTTAAAACTGAATTTTATGTGAATGATATTTAATGAATGTTAGAAAAACACATTGCTGAGATTCACTGCTATTATTGCCTGTAAACACATCAATTTGTTTTTATATCTGTATGAAGCCCACTGTGTGTTTCAGGAGACCTCTGTTGATGGGCATCTGGCCTATTTACAGGTGTTGGCAGATGCTAACAGGGAACATTCTCATGCCTATCCTCAGTTACGCATGCACAGGCTTTCTCGGCTATATGTTTACAATTAGAGAACAATTATAAAAACAAAGGAGCTCCTGTTATTTCAAAGAGGAAATGTAAAAAGAGAATTGAGTTGAAAAGTTATATTTTGTCTTTTGTTTTACAAAGAATTTGAAACAGTTGGAGGGACAAAAAGGAATTAGGTAATGTTACACAAAAAGTAGTTACCGCAGACGCTTCCAATCCCTGGACGGAAAGAAGAGGATGGTGCTACCTAGAGCCCATGCTCACCGTGCCACCCACCTGCTGCCAGGACTTAGGATTCACGAGATGCAGCTGCTTCCTTAACTGTCACCAGGGTGCTGCCACCATTACTACTACCACGACTTGTTCTATTACTACTGCCGTGTCCTTATTAGCACCTGCCAAAGGAGAAAGCAGAGATGAAAAAAGTGGCTTTTTTCTTCTCCTCCTGCTTGTCATTGGCAGACCTGAGCAGGGATTCAGCTGGTAAGGGCATCCTTGGGAAATGTAGTTTGCAGAACTCCTACATGGCAGAAGGGAGGACGATGTGGACAGGGAAGTGTGGAAATGAGAAGCAAACGATGCTCTCCAGCACAGTCCAAACTCTTGAACACTTAGCATCATTATACATTTTTCTACGCATCTCTAATCTTCTCTGAAACAAGAAAATCACAGCATGCTTTTGCATAACAGAAAGCAACTAGTCTTCATACAAAAATGCACATGGCTTAAATTATCCCAAGATTCCATGATTCATCTCTAGAAATGATAATTTCTCTACTAACATAGTAATAATTACATCACATAGTCTGCAACATAAAGGCAAAATTGTAAGGTTAACCACAAATAACTTTCCATATTTAAAATTATAGGGAATAATGACAGAAATAAAATGCCTAATATACATATACATGTATATACAAATATATTACATATGTGTACATATATGTATGCATGTATGTGTGTATATTTATTTATTTATTTATATGTATAAGGGTGCCAAAAAATGTATACAAGTGGACGCTTTGGTCAACGTTGCTCAAGCAGTAGTTTGTCATAATCAGATGCTGATTATGCATCTGGATGCTGATGCTGATGGTAACCACTTTGAGCACCTCTTATAATCGCAGAAGTCAAATGTGACTTGTATTCATCTTTTGTTATTGGTATATATTATTACAATTTTAATACAGTTTCCCTTTTTGAAAATGTGTATACATTTTTTGGCACCCTCTTTCTTTCTTTCTCTCTCTTTTTCTATACACACACAAACACACACACACACGAGGTCAGACAATGAAGTTCAAGAACTCATCCTAGAAAAAGTGCTACATACCTCATTGCTGAATATCAGTATGGTCACCTTCAAAGTACTCTCCTTGGCAAGATATTCATCGATGGCAGTACCTAGTCCATCCTTCAAAGCAATTTTGGAATTCTTTTTCTGGAATGGCCATCAGAGCTGTTGTCATATTACCCTTGATGTCCTGATCAAAATGCCTTCCATTCAATATTTCCTTTATCTTTGGGTAAAGAAAGATGTCATTGTGGGCCAGATCAGGTGAGTAGGGAGGGTGTTCCATTACAGTGATTTGTTTACTGGCTAAAAACTCCCTCACAGCCAGTGCCGTGTGAACTGGTGCATTGTCTTGATGCAAGAGCCATGAATTGTCAGCAAAAAGTTCAGGTCATTTTTGTCTAACTTTCTCATGCAGCCTTTTCAGCACTTCCAAATAGTAAACTTGGTTAGCTGTTTGTCCAGTTGGTACAAATTCATAATGAGTAATCCCTCTGATATCAAAAAACGTTAGTAACATCATTACAACAAGTTTGCAAACTTAATTGTCAGTTCTCATATGTGTTTTAAAAGCAGAAGAATAAAACAAAAATAAAGTGCAGAAGAGAAGAACAACAATCTTCAATATTTTGTAGAATTCTGCCACCTTTTTATTAATGATCTTATTCCCCAAAATAAGTATGAGATGGGGACTCATGGATGTGCTACTTCCTCCATCTCAGTTTCCATGTGTTTCTCATAGTGTAAGGATCTTGTTGGACTTTTAAATATTCATTCAGGGTGGGGTTTTTTTTTGTATTTTAAGGTATATTTTTTCTTACAGTAATGTTTTTTATGCCCAACCCATACAATTTATTTTGTATTCAAATACAGAAATAGTGATCTGATCCAATGCTTTCCTGGAGAAAAATTGGCTGTATTGGGCCTTGGTGAGATGGTAGAGGGGTTGATGTCTGACATAGCAACTTTTTAGGGAAATGCAATAATATTGTTGACTGTATGATGTCCTTACTTCTACATACTTTAGAAAGTAACCCACACAAACTCACACATAAGACTGCAGCTAGAAACAAACATGTAAACAATTTACTTATTCTTAATAAAAGATAGGTAAGGAACAATATGTAGTAAACAAGAAGACAATTGCCCTTTTAAGACTTAAATTTTGATTTAAAAAATTGAAAAATGCACACAAAATTTAACAAATAAATGATGTAAGTACAAATTTTGGTTAGTATTCTGAAATAAACAGGCAATGTAATATAATGGAGAGTAGCTGGAAGGATGGAGTAGACATGGTTATTTTAAATAATACAGTCATAGAAGGGGTTTGGAGGGTTAGTCTTCAAACTATCTCAAGATGAAGAAGAATACATTCAGTCTTACAAAGAGCCAGGGAGAGTGAAGGTCTGAGTAAAGAGTGGATCACAAAAGGGAATAAACCTATCCAGTGTCCTTGAGGCAAGAGGGGCTTGATAAATGGATAGAATAGGAAGGAATGAGGTTGGCATGGAGCAATGTGGAGGTGGAGGGGGGAATGGAGATGGAGACATGGTACAAAACAAGTTTCTGAGGCCTTGTAGATAGAGACAAGACTTTTGGAATTGATTGTGAGGGCAGCCTTTACTTAACAAATGCAATTCACCTAGCTAATGAAGCAGTGTGAGAAGTACAAGGTACGCTGGACCAATCCCAGTGATGATAAATGAAAATTCTCTCCCACCTTTTAATAAATTATTCTCAAAATAAAAATTTAAAGAATTTTGTATATTTATAGCTGAGCTCCATAAAGGAAGTCTTACTACTAGACAAAATGATTCCACAATAATCCCAGCAGGGGCAGCTTTAAACAGAATCAAAATACTCTCTGTTGGTACATTTGTTCCTCTTTCTTCAGCTTTGCAATCACATTTTCAAACATAATTTACTCTCCTCAAATCTCCACAGTAAATAACCTTGCTTCTTTGTTCACAGCGTAAATGTAAAAAGATGTAAGAAAAAAAGAAACCATCAAATGAGAACGTCTACATGTTTCACCTACAAAATAACCAAAATTAATACATCTGCACCCTTTCTTGCCCTTCTTCATAGATACAGTAGAGGACCTGGCCCTCCTAATATCTGACATCAGTGCTCCTGCCTGCACCTGTATCCCAGTTCACCCTGGCTTCTCCAGAACATTATTTCAATTGTCCCTTTTCTCTCTTGTGTGAGGTGTGATCAAACAATATGGCGAATGTTTAAATTAAAAAAATGTATTACAGTAAAAGACACATTGCCATTAATCCCCCTCAACATACTCCCCCTTGTTTTGAACACACTTATCCCATTATTCTTGCCACTTTCTGAAGCAGCTCTGGAAGTCCTCTTTCCTGAGTGTCTTTCCTTCATCCTCCATCATGATAACTCTCCATGTCGCACATCGCTTCTGGTACGGCAATTTCTGTTAAATGAAAATATTACAGTGTGTCCTCATCTATCTTATTCACCAGATCTGGCACATGTGATTTCTGGTTCTTCCCCAAAGTCAAAATGATTCAAGACATCAAGGCAGCCAGGAGAGCACAACTAAAGACACTCATGAAAGAGGACTTCCAGAACTGCTTCAGAAAGTGGCAAGAGCGATGGGATAAATGTGATCGAAGCGAGGGGGAGTATGTTGAGAGAGATTAATGGCAATGTGTCTTTTAGCATAATATATTTTTTAATTTAAACATTCACCATATTATTTTATCACACCTCATATATACAACCTCTTCTTAACGAAATCCTTTTAGAAACCCTCAACATTCTAATTAAGATAAAAAGAAATAAGAAATCCTCAATCCCATATCCTTGTCCATGTATCACCTGGTTTATCTTTTCTGATAAACTTCTGTAAGAGTTATCTGCACCTTGTCTGTATTTTCTTATCTCCTACTCCATCCCAAACCATTCCAATTCTGTTCTGGCCCCATAAAGCCACCAAAATAACTCAATATTATCACCAGTGACCTCCACCTGTCAGTGTGGAACTAGGAATCTGCAGTCCTGACATTACTTGACCTGTCTGTGGCATTAATGCAGCACAGCTCTTCCCTCCTCCAGCTCCTCCCTCCTCCAGCTCCTCCATCCTCCAGCTCCTCCCTCCTCCAGCTCCTCCCTCCTCCAGCTCCTCCCTCCTCCACCTCCTCCCTCCTCCAGCTCCTCCCTCCTCCACCTCCTCCCTCCTCCAGCTCTTCCCTCCTCCAGCTCCTCCCTCCTCCAGCTCTTCCCTCCTCCACCTCCTCCCTCCTCCAGCTCCTCCCTCCTCCACCTCCTCCCTCCTCCAGCTCCTCCCTCCTCCACCTCCTCCCTCCTCCAGCTCCTCCCTCCTCCACCTCCTCCCTCCTCCACCTCCTATGCTACAACACCATCTTCCATTTCCTCCCTCTTCTCTGGCTCTTCTTTCTCAGCCCATTGTCAGTCTTATGCTTTTTCACCCAGCCATTTCATATTGGAGATTGTAAGGTCTCTCATATACACTTTTTAAAAATTCACAGATGACCTATACGTTTCTATTTCTAGCCTTGACCTTTTTTTCTGAGTTTCAGTTGTATAAGAAGGAAGCTTTGTTCTTCACATGTGACATATACCTAACATGTAATCCATCAGACACAAACTCACTGTGGCAAGCAGACCTTCGGGGGGCCCTGATAAGTCTTGCCCCCTGGTGTTCACATCCTGTGTAATTCTCTATTTTGAGGTGGGCAGAGTGGTCATTTGTTTCCAGGAAATAGAATGCAGCACAGCTGGAGGGATTTAAAAAATGTAACTAAGAACCCAAATCAGGTGATTTTGAGTTAATCAAAAGGCAAATTACCCTGAATGGGCTTGATATAATTAGATGAAATCTCTCTTAAAAGAGGGGCTGGGCCATTTCCTAGGCAAGGGATGTGCCCTCTGGCTTGATGCAGTAAGCTGCCCAATGGCAGAAATGCACATGGCAGGACTGTGGGTGGCCTCAGGGAACTGAAGGCAGCCTGCAATGGAGGGAGTACCAGACACCAGGGCCCTCGGCCATGCAATCAGGAGGAAACACATTCTGCCAACAACCGAGTTTGCTTGGACTTAAACAAATTCTCCCTGAGGGAGCCACTGGATGAAAACACAGCGGAGCCAGCAGGACGCTGAGTGGAGGATCCAGTTAAGCTGTATTTAGGCCGTGAGATAATAATGGGTGTGTTTCCTAGTTCTGTCTGTGGTAATTTGTTACACAGCGTTAAAAAACAAATGCAATCTCAAACATGCCCTCAAGCCTTATCCTCTCCTTGAATCTTTTGTACTTACAGTGGCAAAGTCCAGAAAACTTGCTTCATATGGTCACTTGGAAAAGAAAGATCCTCCTCATGGTCCACAAGGTCCTGCACAGGTCGGTTCCACCGTCTCTAGCCCCTTCCTTCCCTCGCACTCCCTGGCTTCACCCACAGTGGCCTATCTGGGCTCCTCAAGCCCATCTTTGTGTTCTCCTGCCCCAGTGCCTTTATGAAGGCTGTTTCATCTTCCTGTAAGTTTCTAACATTCTTCAGAAATTTCCTTCTTAAAACACCTCAGTCAACATTTCTTCAGAAATGCATTCCTTACTTCCCTGACTAAAATAATTTTGTTCAAGCAAATGTTTTTACAAATGAAAAATTCTTTTGGGTCCCCATACTCTTTACACTTGGTACCCCAGGAGAACTGCACTACCCGCTGTTCTATGCCTGGGTCCTAAACCCCAGTCATGAACACGTGTACTGACGTGTGTGCGCAGGGCCCTGAGCTTGTTCAAATGCTATGCTTCAGCCATCTTGAGACTCTGAAATGTTTTTGAAGAGGGGGCCACACATTTCATTTTACACCAGGCCCCACAGATTATCTTGCTAATTTTGGTTTTATACTTTTTTCCTTCCTTATCCTCCTTGAAAAATCAGAACAAAATATTTTATTTTCATCTACCTTAACAAAGTCTAATTTGGAAAGGGGGAAAATACTACCCAAGATATTGCATATGGATTTTATTTTCAATTCCAATTATTAAACAATTCACATTTTTCAGAATCTAAAAATTCTGCAGAATTTTATCTTTTCCATGTAATTAGTAAAATGTCTCCACAATAAAGATGTAGCAAATTTACTTTTTTATGTAGACTGAGGTGGCAGAATAGCTGGAGAATTGGGTCTATTTGTTGAATAAATAAGAACTTGTTTAGGTGTTACACATTTGTTATTTATACATTCAGTTAATTGCCTATATGTATGAGTTGTCAGATTTCGATCAAAAAATTGAAATTTGTTTCTCAGTAACCAACAGCTTCATAGTCACATAGAGTTACCACTTTATCTTGTGCATTGTACTTATATCCTTATGCATCATTTATATTTGCTAAAGTAGACATTTATATTCCCAAATGCCATCCTCTGTCTCTCTCTCTCTCTCTCTCTCTCTCTCTCTCTCTCTCTCTCTCTCTCTCTCTCTCTTTGTAATCCAGCAGTATGTATATATGTATTTATTTATTTATTATATATTTATGTATTTTTCAATTATAGTTGACATTCAATATTATATTAGTTTCAGGTATACAGCATAGTGGTTAGACATTTTATGCCACCCTCTCTTAAGCAGCTAGTAGAGAGCATACTATTAATTTTATGAACATTGTAGTCTCTTCTAATTCTTATATATACCCTTTCTGAAAGATCACCATCAGCTTTTGTTTTCTCTATATTGAAACATACCACATTTAAAAAGAAAAAAAGCAGTATTTCCCCAAGATAATATGGTTATATAATTTGCTTTCAAATTTTTAATTATCAATCCTCATTAAATGAATTTTTCAAAGAACTAAATAAAAAGTATGGGGAACTAACATGTCCTTCATTGTTCTATGTTATATGAAATTGCTTCAACTAAAGACCTGTATCAAATGCACTTTCCTTCCTAATTAATTTGGTGTTTACTTATCACATTGAAATTTAAATGTACTAATCAAATGTTTATTTTGTAATTATATTACATTAACGCTGATTACAGATGTTATTTATCATTTCAAGGATTACATTAAAATGCAAATTCTACAACTGTTTTTGATGTTAATGTATATCTATCAAAGCAATTACTAGTGAACAGTGGCAATTGATGGAAAGTCTTTTTCATATTATGAATTTATGACTTCATATGTAAGTAAGTGAATATGTTGACTTTCTTCAAACATGGAAAATTTAAAAAAATCTGTAATTTATAAACATATTTCTAATATAACACAAAGCATTGCATTTAACACAAACTCAATAAGTTAAAAAATATATAGTTTTTGGAAATGCACACAGAACTATGAAACAAAAATCTAATTCCCAACACAAATATTCAGATCCTTTTTGTTTCCTAGGTAACAAGACAAGAGAGCAAAATTGTAAAGTGTTTGAAAAGGCATCATCTTAGTTAGGAATGTATTATCATGTTTGTTGAAAAAAAAACTTTAAAAATATCTTTGAAAAGCCAACCAAATGAATCTTAAAATATCACTTTGGGAAAACTTATACTGTCTCTGTAGTTTAACTGTTTTGATATTGTGAGACTGTGTTTCTGTCTAACCTATAGTTTGAGCAATCAAGTTACCTGTGACATGAAGTATGCCATGCTACCTCCCATTTGTTCAATAATAATAATAATGATAATAATAATGATAATAATGATAATAATAATAATAATAATAATAATAAAACAAAGCTTTCCTCTTTTAAGCCAAAGATAAATATTCAAATTCTATTAATTTTGGTAGCCAAAGTATTGTCTTAAAATTATAAAAATGATATTGTTAACTCATGATATTGATAACTATTGAAGCCAACTGAAGTAGCTATATGAACAGATATTTCTCCTTCTAGGCACATTGGGTTTATTCTAGCTTTTTCTATCCTTATTTGTAACTTCTTTACTGACAATGAGAAATATGATTCTCATTATCTGTAACACGAGGTCTGGCAATTAAGTTCACAAACTTCTTGCAATGATATTGCTAACCTTTTTTATATCAGAGGGATTATTCATTATGAATTTGTACCAACTGGACAGTTAACCAAGTTTACTATTTGGAAGTGCTGAAAAGGCTATGTGAAAAAGTTAGACAAAAATGACCTGAGCTTTTTGCCAACAATTCATGGCTCTTGCATCATGACAACACACCAGCTCACATGGCACTGTCCATGAGGGAGTTTTTAGCCAGTAAACAAATAACTATATTGGAACACCCTCCCTGCTCACCTGATCTGGCCCCCAATGACTTCTTTCTTTACCCAAAGATAAAGGAAATATTGAAAGGAAGACATTTTGATGACATTCAAGACATCAGGGGTAATACGACAATAGCTCTAATGGCCATTCCAGAGAAAGAGTTCCAAAATTGCTTTGAAGGGTGGAGTAGGTGCTGGCATTGGTGCATAGCTTCCCAAAAGGAATACTTCGAAGGTGACCATAGTGGTATTCAGCAACGAGTTATGTATCACTTTGTCTAGGATGAGTTCACGAACTTAACTGTCAGACCCTGTATATTTGCTTTTTAAAAATATCATACAATATACATAAAATAATTTGTGGAATTAATAACCTTATAAAATATATTTGCTAACTGAAGTACGTTTCTTTTTGTGTTTAGTCAAAATTCAACTTCCAAAGTAACTTAGTTATTTTACTCATACCATTTTCAATGTAAGTTATCTATTTGTAATAGAGTTAGGTTTATTTATTCCATTTGTTGCAACTTTACTTTCATTTTGCACATTATTTTTTTAAAGTTTACATAAACTGAAATTCACTCATTGTGATATAGAGTTCTATTAATTTTGGAAAATATCTAGTTAGCTATTTAGCTAAAGAGTCATAAAATAGTTTCATCAACCCTCCCAATTTTTTGTCTTATTTCTTTGTTGTCAACCTTTCACTCTATCCTCTATCCTTAGTAATGACTGTTTTGTTGCATGCTCATAGTTTTGCTTTTTCCAGAATATTACATTGGATGAAAACATAATATATTGCCTTAACTACCATATTTGCCGGCGTATAAGACGACTCGGCGTATAAGACGACCCCCTAACATTTCCACTCAAAATACAGAGTTTGTTATATGGTCGGCGGTGTGCGATTTTGCGAGTGTGGTAAAATCGCATAACAGCAAAATCGCATAACAGCCGAGCATACACCCAGCAGCGCTGCTGATGCCTGAACGGTATGTGGAATGAAGTGGGCGGGCATCGGGAGGCCACTATGGCACGGGGCAAGCACTATGGGCAGTCTATCTGAAGTGTACCTGGCGTATAAGACGACCCCCCACTTGGAGGCATATTTTTCAGCGCCAAAACATCGTCTTATACGCCGGCAAATACGGTAAGATAGCATGTCAGAGACTCAAAATATAAGTGGGGATTTGGTTATTTCTCTTTAAGGTTGTATCAGTTATTGTTTTGTGGATTTTGGAGCTCTGCTGTTAGTTACATGTTTGTTTAGATTTTTTTCTTGGAAAATTTAGCTCATTTATTATTCTGTAATCTTATAATGTAATGTTCTACCAATAATATTTGTTGTTCTGAAGTCTACATTGTTTATCAATATAGTTACTACAACTTTTACTTGGTTAATGTTTCCATGATGCACTTTTTCATTTTTGCTTTAAACCAATCCGTTTCCAACATTCTCTGTTTTTAAATTGGCTCCTTAAATCTTTCATATTTAATGTGATTATTGATATATTTGGATTAAAATCTACCACATTCCTAGTGTTTTCTATTTGTTTCCTATGTTTTTGTTTCTTTTTCCCCTCTATCTCCCCTTTCTCTGTTTTTATCTATGAATATAATAATTTTGAAGTTAGTGTTCACCATATACATTTTTATTAATCAGTCTACCTTTAAATAATATTGTACCTCCCTTTTGTAGTACAAAGGTCTTACAATGGTATATTTCCATTTTCTCCCTCTCTTCATTTGACCATGTTGTCATACATTTTATCTTTACATTCTATGAATATACATTATATTGTTACAATTTTTCTAAAAAGATTTTATTGGGGAATTAGGGGAGAAAACAGCATTGGGGCATTGGAGGGGAACAGACAAGTTGCTGTCCTTTTGTTCTTCAGTTTAGTTGTAGAGGACACCACTTCACTGGCCCATGTTGATATTGTGATCATTGTGCTTTTCCCAGTTGAGGCAGTCGGTCGCCGACCATTGGACAGCTGCTCATGGCGGCTCATGGCAGTTCAAGCCAGCTGCCGGCCGCTCATGCTGGTTGCCAGCCACTCAATGGTAGCTCACAGCAGCTCACTGCAGCCCCACTACAGCCCCACTACAGCCTACACCAATGCCGGCAAATCATGGCAGCCCAGCTCCAGGTCGAATTGTTGTTCACCATCTTAGCTGTAGAGGGAGCAGCATCACTGGCCCATGTGGGATCCAAACCAGTGGCCCTACTGCTCAGAGCTCACGCTCCCAAGCCAACTCTTAACCAATGAGCCACTTGGTCAGCCCTATATTGTTACAATTTGAAAAGCCCACTGAAAACATTCCTCACGTTTACTGTGTTTTCATCTCCAGCATTTTCATTTGACTCTTTTTTACATTTTCCATTTCTATGATGAAATTACCCATCTGCTCTTGCTTGTTGTCCACCTTTTCCATTAGAGCCTTTAACATATTTATTTGTTAATCAGTTATTTTACATCTCTGTCAGATAGATCCAACATGTGTCTCATGTTTGAGTATGATTCTGTCAATTGAATTGTCTCTTGGGAGTGTGTTACTTTTTCTTGCCTTTGTATGTGCTCATAATCTTATATTGAAAGCTGGACAATTTGCTTAAGGCACTAGAAACTGTGGTGACTCATTTTATGCTTGGAAATGGTCACATCTTTTCTTCTGCTATACCTTTAGTGTGGAGGTTACATTATTCCCCTAAGGAGCTCTTACCCCAGCTTTCCTTTCACAGAACCTCGGGTTTAGGGTGGTGAATGGTTGACCCGAGGGTTTCTCTCAGTGTCTACTCTACCCTTAGTATTAGGTCTTTCCTTTGTGCTGTGCCTGAGTCCTTCTTCTGCAGCTATAACAGCAGGATTGTACTGTTACTTCTACCTGATGCTAGCTTGTCTGGTCACGGGGACTGCAGTATTCTCTGATTTTCTGATTCAGCCTAAGTTTTAAGCAGTCACTGTGTCCTTTGTTCCTATGAGTGTGACTTTCTCAAGTTCCCTGTCTCTCTCCTTCAGCTCTATTTCTAGATTTGGCAGATATTCCTGCCAACTTTCTAGAGATGAATGCCTTTTTTGGAGGGTTCCATATCTCAGCTTCCCTAATGTCACCACTTTTTGTTTTCATTTTCACAGCAGATTGATACACTTTTGCTTTCAAGAGGTAAGAAAGAAGGACTTGGAAAAAGTTTGTGTTTTTCTCTCAGTTGCTGCTATTCTCCTCCCTGGCCTTCATTTGGTTGGAAACATTCTTAGGAGTCTAGTCTTCCCTGAGTGGGGCTGCTCGTGGAAAAGAAGCTCTCAATTAGGTACATGCCTCTTCACATTCTCACAGACTGCCTTCAGATCACCAATTCTTCCATTATTCTAACTCAGTTCATAGTGTCCAGCTGCATTATCTCAAGGTTAGCAAATGTCTGCATCCCTCTGTCACTGCTGCCATCTGTCTCTCCCAGATTTCAGGTTAGTTCATCTCTCTGATGGGTTCAAAAACATCTATGACAACTTGTAGCTTATCTGATTTGTTTCTTTTTGTATAGTAGGCCACTCATTTTTCCAGCTCTTTATGTCTCCCAGCAGAAACTGGAGATAATGTTGATTTTGAAAACCACATAATTCATAATTTTAAAAAATGTAAAGGAGGGAAAGAACACTAACATTTAGTGGCATCTGCAATATGTCAGATATAATGCAGGCTAAGTCATTTGCATATGGCATCATGTTTAATATTTATACTATTTCACTTTTTTCACTTTACAGATAGGACGCTGACATTTGTGAAGGTGAGGATACTGCTAAGACAGTCAAGATGTAATTGTGTTTGGAGCCCTTATCTGTTGAGAAATGCTGTATTTGCCTGTAGCTGGTATCTTTCATGCATTAAAAAATGGGAGAGTCAAGAAAAAACTTATTCAAAAGCAATGTACAACTAAAGCATTTAAATATAGCAAAGAATATATATGTGCTAATTTTATTAGAAAATTGTCCTCTAAAATACTATTCATTAAAGCCAGAAATCATGTGGGATTCAGAATGGGATCCAAATTGCAGTCTCAAGTCTCAGTCTCTTGCAAAAGAGAAAAAATGAACAGCCAAAACAGCACACATATTAATGTTCTCTCTTTACCTTTTTCTTCTAACACATGCATAGTTATCGATTCTTCACCTACAAGATTAAAACATAAGGTGTATGAATTAAATTTTGTATATTAGCAACATTTAGACATTTCCATAGTATGACAACAAAATATTCTGTGAACCAGTGAAGGATATACTGACTTTCTAATTACCTCCACTGAAAAAATCAACTGTGTTCACACAAAAAATGAACTTTATGCTAAGCACTTTATCATTTGACTTTCAGCTCTAATAGTTGTTTATGTAACATGTATTTGAAAAATACATTGCTATACTTTCAACATTTGTGAAATCAGATAATTCTCAGAGATTTTCTCTAAATCTGATAAAATTTTTATAACCTAACAGTTACACTGTTTTTGTTCTGAAGATGGACAAATTTAGAAATGTTCCAGCTGTCTATGAAGCTCAAATTGCTTATTGGAAGGAACTATGTGACTGGGTTTTTCTCAAATTCATATTTAGGGAATCAGACATTGAGATATCTTAACACATAAAAATTTTCAGCATGCAGAAATATCTTGACATTATGTTGAGTGGTGACATTAAGAATTTAAAAAAAATTCAATATTTTCCAGAATCATAAAGTTAACACATTGGTTTAGTAGTAGTCTAACTTGAAAGAGTAAAAAATTCTAAGAACTTTCTTTATTACTGTTTGTGGTTGTCTAATAATAGATCTCCAAAAGATATTCATGTCCTAATCTCTGGACTTGTATATGTTACCTTATAAGGCAAAGTCTTTGCAGATGTGATCAAGTTAAGGATCTTGAAATAGTGATGCTATGGTATGAATGTTTAGGTCCTCCCAAATTTATATGTTGAAGTCATAATGCCCCATGGGATGGAAGTTAGGAGGGGCTTAGGTCATGAGGATGGAGCCCTTGTGAAGGAGATCAGTAAAGGAGACCCCACAGAGCTCCATTTCACCATGTGAACACAGTGAGAAGGCGCCATGCATGAAGCAGGAAATGGATTCTCACCAACCAGCACATCAAGTCTGCTGGTGTCACGATGGACTTCCTAGCCTCCAGAACTGTGAGAAATAAATTTCTCTTGTTTATAAGATACCCAGTGGTATTGTGTTACAGCAACTCAAATAGACTAAGATGAGAAATTATCCTGGGTTAATTGGGTTGGTCGTAAATGCAATCATATGTATGTATCCTTGTAACAGGGAGGCAGAAGGAAATGTCTCACACATACAAACACACACACACACAAATGTGTAGGTCATGTGAAAACAGGGCAAAAAGATTTGAAGAGGCTGGCTTGGAAGATTAGAGTGATATGGCCAGAAACCAAGGAATTCTGGCAGCCACCAGAACATGGAGGAGGCAAAGAATGGATTTTCCTCCAGAATCTCTGGAGGAAGTTCAGCTTTAAGAATACGTATTTTGATCTTGGCCTAGAGGTATTCACTTCAGACTTCTGGCCTCTAAAACTGTCAAATAATACATTTCTGTTGTTTTAAGTCATAAAGTTTGTGGTAGTTTGTTCATTACATGAGCCACAGGGAACTATAACACTATTTTAAAAATAACTTATGTATTCAATAAATATTTTGAAAATACCCCTGGCCTGAATTAGCCTGTGATATTGGCCTACTTTCATTGTGCTAAGGAGGATATATAAACTTAGAAATCTGCTGTAAAGATCCATATGGTTGGTTCATGATGATTAGCTAGACATAGCAATTGCACTTCATTTGGCTCAAGAATTGATTTGAATTACATATTAGATAGAACAAAGAAATCCTTTGCCTTTAATTGTAGTTCAATGATTATATAGTCTCATATTGTTTCTCAAACATTTTATTTTATAAAAAATAATGTTTCCACAACAATCATGTCAACATTTTTTATTTCCCTTTACAATTGCTGATGTAAATGAAGCATAAAATTATAATCAATATGTTGTTTGCACTGTCCTTATACTCCTAAAATGAAAACAGAATAGTAATATTCTCTAACTGGAGGATGCTATAGAATTGAAGGCTCTGACAATGTGATAAAATAGGCACAAATTTTAATGGTATCTATCTGTAAACAAATTGTTAACAAGATATTAATGATGATCTTGAAAGGTGGGCAGAGAGTCAAACAAATCCGCTTTATGTTTTTAAATTCCTTCTGAATGAATTAAAGTAATTTTAAATAGACTATTTCCCTCTTTTGTGCTCAATAATTACTTTTTCCTAACTATTTATCAGAAGAAATGCATCTTGAACCAATTCTTATTGATTTATTAAAATTTTATTCATTACAATGAACTATCATAGGCCATAATGAATAGCTCAACCAAATGACTAAGACATTCCTGTTTACTTGTACTTAAAGAAGGAACAAAAAAACCAAAAAGTATAGTGATGACATTTTTTTTTCAGGGGAGGAGAAATGCAAGATGTTCAGAATTAGGTTTATTG
This sequence comes from Hipposideros larvatus, assembly GCA_031876335.1. Classification (NCBI taxonomy): domain Eukaryota; kingdom Metazoa; phylum Chordata; class Mammalia; order Chiroptera; family Hipposideridae; genus Hipposideros; species Hipposideros larvatus. The sequence goes on from CM063089.1 coordinate 106,318,771, forward strand.
CTTTAATAATTGCTTTGTATTTATACCAAAATGCAAGTTTGTTTTAATATAAAATGGAATTATTATAAATTTGCCTTAGTTTAGTAAGTGTTTCCTTATTACAGAACTTACATTTAAGTACTTTGAATGAGAGGAACAAGTCATTATTCCAACTTTCATTTTACTCCCACTGTAAAGTTTACAACACTAAATGCATTTATTCAACAAACTACTTACTGAGTTCCTACTGTATGGTAGGCAAGCTCTGATTTTTTTTTTTCCCTGTTAGCATCTTCGTAGGTGATTTTAAAATGATGACCACTAATTTATTGCATTGTTCTTTCATAAGAAATGGGTTTCTTTCTACTTCATGTTGACTCTCCTTCTATATAAGGGCATTATAATGAACACTTTTGGGGAAAATGTTTTTTATTGAGGCAAGTAGGTAAAGAAAATGGGTTATTTATGAATAAAATAGATTTTTTGGTTTCGATGTGGCTTCTTCTGTATATCTTTAGTTATAAGACTTCTGTTCAGGTAGACACTTCAGGTGATTCTCAACGATAGTTGTTCTGTAGTTTAGTTGTAATTTTGATGTGGTCATGAGAGGGGGTGAGCACAGCATTTATCTACTCCATCATCTTGACCGGAAGTCCAGTGATGAAATTTAAGTATACATATTTAACTTAAGAGATTTTGGGAATAATATCAGATGCTCATTTTAAACTATATTGGAACTCAAATTAAACAAAGCATTAACAAAATTCACACATTAAGGATAACAGATATAAAATTCTTTGGTAGAACACCTTTTAAAATCATGAAACCTTCATGATAGATCTCAATTCCACAGAATAGTGCTGAAAGTAGGAAACTAAAATGACAGAAGATAATTATGAAAATTAAGTAGAATAGAATGATAGTATGATGGTGTTAGGAAATTGTAATGCATTGAAATTCTCTCCCCTCAGCACCTTTTAGAGTAATGCTCTTCAGATCTGAATGTGCACTCAAATCATCTATGATCCTCTTAAGATGCACTTTCTAATTCAGTGAGACCACAGCTCCTGCATTTTAAACTAACTCCCAGATGATGCTAATGCTGCTGGCTCATGGCCAAAGTTTTGAGTGGAGCAATGTTCCGGATATGAGAAAGAAGAGCCCTATTTATCCCTTGTTACCTCATGATCTAAACTTAGTATGCAAATGTTCTTGTGTTTCAGAAGAAATGGAGCCTCAAATGGAACATCATATAATCAACGCCCACAGAACTATATAATGAGTGTTAATTGACTCCCAGTTCTCCTTATGTTAATTAAGATGCAAAGAGATTATCTGATTTCAAGAGAACAGTTCTCCCTAAAACCTCATGTGTCCCCACAGCCTAAAGTGAACTTTCAGGCACTTCCCCACTGACATGCAGCTGAGCTGGCCTCTTTAATCTCCATAGGAAGGTAACAGGGTGTGGAGTGAAGCAGAACTCCTACATGCATCTGTACATTACAAACTACTTAAATTCAAAGTGATTATCCCAAACTGTCATTTGTGTTAACACTAATTCTCATTTGAGATTCCTAAACAGAAAAGGAAAAAGATAGATTTTACTCAGTATAATATAGCAAAGCAACTTGGGTTACATACATACATATTTTAAATTTTCCTTCTGAATTTGGCACAAATTACTGTAGTCTGAGTTTAAGAAGCAAACACATTATTTCACTTTGATGAAAATAAAATAGTGAAACTTATGGCACCAAGAATATGTCATATTTTCAGCATACCTTGTAGAAGTTAAACTAGTGTCACAGACACATTGAATATTAATGTCAAAGAAACCTAAAGATAGTCTAGCCTAGAAGATACTGGCCAGAGATGCTAATTAATTGGTCCTTCTACAAAAGACGGTACAGAGAGCTGCAGAACCAAAAACAGATTCCAGCTCTGCTGGCTGTTCCTGGGAACCTCATTTCTGAATTATACAAAAACTTTAAATTTGATTCCTTAGAAGTTTGCCAGATCTCTAAACTGAAATATGTCATGAACATATGTAAATCTGTGATAGATAGATTCCTAAGTCAACTGATCATGCTGCCTGACACAGCACAAACTCCAGTCTCCCCATTCTGTATAAAAACCTGAAGAAATAATAGAAAGTGAATATTAAAAGGCATTGATAATATTAAAATATAAACAGAGGCACTTTGCTCAGTGTATTAGTATATGAATGCATCAGAATTTTGAAAATGTTCCACCAGATATTGAAGATAGATGGGATCATTTTGAAGCAGGAAGTCAAAATCACACCACAAAACAGAGAGAAGAAATGGCTGCCAGAAAATCTGGGTTCATTCATGTAACAGCTGATCAACACTTGTCCAGTATCTGTTTTTCTAGCACTTACATTTGCATAAAGGCCCTAGTACATTATGAAGATTTTCAGACATAATAGTAAAATAGGATGAGATATGTTACAGTAACAAATTAACACTGATATGTGAGCAGCTTCATGCAGCATGTATATTTCACACTTTTGCAAATTCTCATATGTGTCAGATAAAAGAGAAAGAGCTATCCTAGATTCTCAGATTTAATTATGTACCGTATTTATATATGTGTTCACTGTAGTTGTGTCTAACACTTTACAAGTTGAAACAATGGCAGACAATTTGAGGTCTAAAAGGCAGATCTATTAACCCCATCCTGGCTTATATTATTACAACTTGTGAAATTACTTCATTAGAAAAAAACCAAAAAAAAAAATCCATGACACATGTTAAGCTGAATGGTATGTCAGAAAAGGTGCAAACTAGGTCTGTTCTAGACAAACTAAGAGGTTTAGTCTTCGATCTAAGCCACTGAAGATCTTTCTATTTTAGTAACCATGAGAATAATTAAATGCCTATTTCTTACTCATTGTAGCCAGCATTGCTTATCTTCAGTCATTATTATTATTACTCTGTCCTTCCATCTGATAAACATATTCCTCGTGATTATTTCTTTCTGTGTGAGTTTCCTTTCTTTCCTATTCTGTCCTTTCCCAGAGGGGCAAGGCACAGCCTTAATGTTCTTCAATGGGAGACCAAAAATTTAGGTAGAGTCTAGGATGTGGGAAGACAGAAAACATTCTGCTTCCCCCCAAAGGATGGCCTCTGCTCTTCTCTTTTTCCCATAACCTTGATTGAGCACTTAAACAAAAAAGAAGATATAAACCCTTTGTGTTTCTAGTCATTAGACCACACCGCCTCCCTTAAAAACAGCAAAATGTAGAGTGAAAAGCTCTCAAACTAGTTATAGATTGTTCTTAGATTTTCTGTAGAATATAAAGAAAATGAAAGAATATATATATATATATATATATATATATATATATATATATATCCACTCATTCCACAAATTGATAAAAGTTTATTTTAAACTTTGTCCATTTTTTTCAGTCTAAAAATAGTGCTTTTCAGTGTAAGAATTTCCACCCTTTATTAAAAGGATCATTAGTCAGATAAAGGAAAAGGAAGATGTAAAGCTGAATATAGAACATCGAATTCCATTCCCGCCAGACATATTAAAAAAAAAATTGCACTCCGGAAGACATTCTATTAATGCTATCAAGCTATCCAGGAAGTTACAGCCCAGAACACTCCACTGAGAAATGATCCATGCATAATGATAGCTGCTTTGACAAGACAGCTTGCTTCAGGTGTCTTCTACCCTGATTGCCACAGAAGTGCTGTCCTATAAAGACTTCACTAACAGAAACCTTGGTTCAGTCCTCTTCCAGACCTAAGTTTTGGTGGAAGATACTGGAATTGGGGAAAATATTATAATAAGAGCTCACAGTGACTTAGGCTTCAGAGCCCAGTAAAGATATCATCGGTACCAGTCTATCAAATTATTAGTTAAGCAGCTTTAACAATACATATTTGTACAATTGTTGCTAAGGAAACATTTGTACTAAACATTTGTACTAAATAGTATGCATTTTAGAATATAAACGTTGGGGGAATTCATTTATACTTAAGAATTCCAGAGTATAGCCTGCTTTGACAAATATTACCATTTATAAAAGTACATTCCTGTAGGCTTTTCACCCTCACCCATCATTGAAGTGTGTTTGCCTTTTTTGTAATCCATTCTGACATTGTGTGTATATGTGTGTGGAGTGTGTGTTATGTAGTGTGAAATTCTTTCTAGAGATCATTGGTTTTTGTACCTGTGGCAAGAATAAAATCACCACCTCAAACTCAGGTTGCAAAATGTCGTTTATCACTTCTACTCTTCTAAAGAGACTTATAAGAGAGTGGAAAGGCAAACCACTGACTAGGAGACAATATTTTTAACTCATTTATCTTATATAGGACTGGTATCCAGAATATATAAAAAGCTCTCAAAACTCAATAATAAAGAAACAAGCCAATTAAAACTGGACAAAAGACGTGATATGAACAGACCCTTCAGCAAAGAAGATGGGATGGTGGCCCCTGGGGCAGAGCTGCTGTGGGAGGCACCACTTACCCACACGCCATGCCCGCTCGGCCACCGTGCTGCTGCCGGGGCTGCGGCTGCTCTGCCTTCCCCGCCAGGCTGCTGCTGAAACTGTCGTCACCACCAAGGAGCAGTTTCTGGACGGAGACAGGAGGACCGTCCACTGGATCGAATCCAAACAGAAGTCGGATTTCGTCCAATTTATCCTTAGTGCCAGCAAGCTCTACGGTGACCTGGACAAAGGTAAAGGGCTGCAGACGAACCAGGATGCCCGCTTTTACGCCCTGCCCTGCTGGCCAGCCTCCAGCCCTTAGCAACAAGAACCTGACGTTGGAGCACTTCACGGGAAAATGAAGACGACATCGACTGTGGGGGAGGCTACATGCAGCTACTTCTGGATGGTTTGGACCAGACAGATGCGCGCGGAGACTCGGAACACAACGTCATGATTGGCCGTGACATCTGCGGCCCCGGCACCAACAAGGTTGATGTCCTCTTCAGTTGCAAGGGCAGGAATGTGCTAGTGGATAAAGACATTCCTTGCGAGGATGCCGAATTCACACACCTGTACACACTGACGGTGCGGCCCGATGACACCTACGAGGTGAAGACTGACTGCAGCCAGGTGGCGTGGGCTCCCTGGAGGACGGTTGGGACTTCCTGCAGCCCAAGAACAGAGAGGATCCCGGTGCTTGGAAGCTCGCGGCCTGGGATGAGCCGGCCCAGCATGATGACCACACAGACTGCAAACCTGAGGGCTGGGGCGAGCCTGGCACATCCCGGACCCCAATGCTGTGAAGCCCGAGGACTGGGACGGGAAAATGGACAGAGAGCCGGGCAACCAGTGATGCAGAACCCAGAACGTGAGGGCGAGTGGAAGCCGTGTAGGCTGACAACCCAGGCGGCAGGGGCACCTGGATCCACGCGGAGACTGACAACCTGGTCTTCTGGTAGCGACACCTGTGCCTGTGAAAACTTCGTCGTGCTGGGTCTACACCTCCGGCAGGTCAAGGCTGGCACCACCTGTGGCAACTTCCTCATCACCAACGAGGAGGAGGATGCCGAGGGGTTTGGCAGCGAGGCGTGGGGGGTCACGGGGTTGCAGAGAAGCACGGGAAGGACCAGCAGGAAGAGGAGCAGAAGCTGAAGGTGGAAGGAAGAAGAGGCCAAGAAGCGCAAGGAGGAGGCAGCGGACAGGTTCGAAGATGAGGGCAACGAGGGCGAAGCTGCTCCTCGGGCCAGGGTCGGCATGAGCTGGACGGGCCGCAACGCGGCTCCCAGGGCTGGACCGAGCCTGGGCGCTCCTGCCGCAGAGCCGGCGCGCCAAGTAACGTCTAAGATTGGAGAGCTTTCCTTTTTCTCCAGGTGGGTTCGAATTTGGGGTGGCTTTTGGTTTTGTTTCCTTCTCCTGCCTTTTTTTTTTTTTTTTTTGAACTGGTGTTTTATCTCGGATTTTACTTCAGCCCTCACCTCTGGCCTCATCAATCTTGACATTTTACCTTTCTTCATCCCCTTCCCTCCTCAAGTCCCTTAGTTTCCCTCCAACCTGGGGGTGTGGGGGTGCGGAGGAGAAGCCCCAGGCCGGAGACTCCATCTGCTCTGCTTCCTGGATCTGAGAGGCGGGCAGGATAGAGGGTGGTGCCCCAGCCCCCCAGCACTGAGGAAGAATGGGGCTCCTAGCGCCCCAATTCCGACCCCTTCCCCACCCCCTCGATTTTGCCTTTGCCTCCAGTACTGGGCCACTGCTGGATGGGGCAGTGGGTCTGGCTCAGCTCATACTGAGAATATAAGAACTACAAACAAAATTTCTATTAAATTAAGTTTTGCGTCTAAAAAAAAGATAGATTGGCAAACAATACATGAAAAAAGATGCTGGACATCTTTTAGCATTAGGGAGTTGCAAATTAAACCCACATTGAGATATCAATGCAATTCTATTAGAATGATTAAATTTATAAAGCTTAATCCTATCAAGTGTTGATGAAGATGTGAAAGGACTGAAATTCTCTTACATTGCTAGTAAGAATGTAAAATGGCTCAATCACTTTGGAAAACAATTTGACAGTTTTCTTTAAGTTAAATATACATACACCTACCATATGTCCCAGCCATTCGACTCCTAGGTTACTGAAGAAGAATGAAGCATACAAAGACTTGTGCATGAATATTTAAAATAGCTTTATTTTTAATAGCTCCTAACTGGAAACAACTCATACGTTCATAAACCCATAAATGGATGAAGAAAATTGGAATACTGTTCAGCAATAAAAGTAAATTAACTATTGACATATGCAACATGAATGGATCTCAAAAGCATTATGCTGAGTGAAAAGTCAGAACCCCCTTCCTCAAAAAAAGTACATACTAAGTTTAATTCCATTTATGTAAAATTCTAGGCAAATACAAACTATAGTAAGAGAAAGCAGGTCAATGATTGGCTGTGGCTGCTAGAAGCAGGGTGACACAGACAGGAGGGATTAGAAAGGGGCATGAGGAAACTTTTGGATATGTGCTTATCATTTTGATTATGGTGTTGGTTTTACAGGTTTATACCTATGTCAAATCTTATGAAATTATACACTTTATATGCAGTTTACTTCATGTCAACTATATCTCAATAAAACAATTAATATCTAATTTATTATTTTGCCACTCAATGGGTCATGGGAAAATCTAATACCAATTTTTATAGCCAACAGATCCATTGCAGGATCACGTGTCATTTTTGAGAATATCATCCAAGGGCGTGACACTTTTCTGCTTCAGTCCATACTATTAGATCTGATCATGGTCTGAGTCACTTTTATTCAGGAATACTTTATCTTTTTACTAAATCATGCAATATTCGTCATGAACATTTACATTTCTCATGACAATGACATATATATCAAGTGGCAAGTTACATAATTTATATGTAATTGATTTTTTTCAACATTCATGACCTTGGTTAATTTTATAACTACTTATAGAGGTTTTGTGAACAAACACTTACTGAAAGTTACAAACTAATATGTCAAAGCTAAATGTAAACAACAGTAATAATATTCATCCAATGAAAACTATTGATATAAAAGTAAATATACATGTTGATGTTTTCACATATTCAGAAATATGTTTGCAATAAAAATAAATGTATAATTACCTAACTAAGCAATTTCTTAAGATTCCTGTTCTCTGCTCGTGCCTTCAATTTTAAGCATGGCATTGACACACACTAAATGTTCAATAAATGCCATATTTCTTCATCTGATGTAATCAGAAAGTCAGTTTTTCTAAGAAAGTGACTTCATTGGGTAACTTGAAATTCAATTTTATACAAGTACCAAAACTTCTTCATTCATTATTTATTTTGGATGCATATCATCTATAATGCATTGCTTACATTTTTACCTTTTATCCAGAGCATACGTGCTCATATGCAACTTAATCTAGCATTTATTGAAGACACAAAAAAAAATGTGTTCCAGAAACTATGCTAGGTATTGAGCATACATTATCTCCAATCTTCACAATTTTAGTAATAAATAATCTGAGATATTCAGAAAGGTTAAGTTGCTTTCTGCAAAATTTATAAAGCTGAAATGTGAAAGAGAGGGATCTGAACTTAGGTGTGTCAGACCCCAAACTTTCAAATCTGCCCTGCTCCTTCCCTTCTGCAAACTAAAAAATGTTAGGTACAACGATAACTAAGTTTCATCTTAGTGAAATCACTATATGAAAAAGGATAACATTAATTAAATAAATTTTGAATGAATTATTCTCTGAAATTGATGAGATAATTTCATAGTTACCTATGAATACAGGTAGAATCACTATACATACACACTCCAGTCAACAAGAAATATATATATAATTTTTAAAAAAATTTTTCATCCTGTGAAACATCTAAACAGTCAATGATTTGATAATATACATTATATGTATATATATATATATATATATATATATATATATATATATATGGAATCAAGTACTCATTATATAAAACATGACTTCTCAATTATTTTATAAAATTTCAGTTTGTTGATTTATTTCATTTTGATGGTCTCTTTTTCATTTCTACTTTTAGAAATAAAGAAAACTTGTGTTTCACTGTTCTTTAACTTTCTCTTTGTTCATTTTTTCAATAAATACTGAGGGCCTATGAATCAGGTGATGGGCTTTTAATTTACTATGAAATACACACTATTAATACCTTCTTTCATCCCAAGATGAAATCCCTTAGGCCTGGAGCTTAAAATCATGATCCTGTTTATGAAATAACCTTTCATTCACATCAGGTTGCCAGGTTAAAAATAAAATACCTTGTGAGAAAGTTTTCTGCTCTTGGCAAAGGATTTGAAACTTTATTTGGAATTCTTATAAATGTCTTTGAATCTGTGTTTATTGATTCCACATGATTAAGGCTCTATGTGGCCAAAATGTACCAGGATTACTGCTCCAAGGAAAAAGCCCACATTGCTTTATACTTGAATATTTTTCCAGGTGAACTTTAGTTTGGCTTGCAAGCATGTTTTTCAGTTTGTTTGTTTTTTTCACAGTTTGTTTTGACCTTTCATTTTTCTTATTCTTATCTGTATGAGAGTGTGTGTGTGTGTGTGTGTGTGTGTGTGTTTGTGTGTGTGTGTGTGTGTGAGCTTTCCCCAGTAGAAGTTTTGAGTAATTCTTTATATATCTATATAGAATATTTTATATTTACCTCTTAAGTTAAATATATTTTGCTTTAAATGGTGATGTTTACTCTTTTTTTTTTCGCTCCTCTTTGCATCTTGCCGTTTGCCCATGTGCTCTTGGTGACTCTCTGTAGCCATGCCTGGCAAAATTGAGGAAATCAAGGACTTCCTGCTCACAGTCAGGCCAAAAGATGCCAAATCTGGCAAGATCAAGAAAATTAAGGACAATGTGAAGTTTACAGGTCAATACATTTGCACCTTGGCTATCACAGACAAAGAGAAGGCAGAGAAACTGAAGCATTGCCTGCCCCCAGGTTTGGCAGTGAAGGAACTGAAATGAACCAGACATGCTGATCTGAAGTGTATTAAAATTTTAAAAATTAAAAAAAAAGTTAATGTTTATATTTCAGGCCACACACACTAATGTGTATTCTAATAGTACCTACTTCATTGTTGTTTAACTTTGAATTATTTTAACTTTTGCAATTCATCCATGAATCATAGCAGAGGAACCAAAGAATAGAGATCTATAACTTTCACTTTTGGCCACATAAAATTAGGGGGTTTTATAATGGAAGATATACATGAAAAATCATGCAACCAGGACTACTTTCATTGTGATAACAACAATAGCAAAATCCAGCACCCACCAGAAACACAAAAAGAAATACAAAGTAAAAATGACGTATTCACCAAGCCACTGCAAAAAAAGTAATGGGAACTGGCAGAGTCCTGGGGTTGTGGAAGACAGCCAAAGTCTGCACAGGGTTGGTCCCACCTCTGAAACACTCAGGAAATACTGGTGACAGAGATCAGGGTTATGTCTACATCGCCAAGTTGCACCCATCATGCGGAGCTATAGATTTATTGAGATCTGAGTACATAGATTTGACCCTTGGTTTTGTTTTTGGTTTCGTTTTTTATTTTGTCCATGCAATAGCTGGAGAGGTAGAGGAGGATACTTCAAGTGGGTAAAAACAAAACAGAAGAGTGATGAAATAGTTAAGTTTAGAGACAAGTGTTTCAGGAGAAGTAATAAGGGTAGCTCTTCTAATATCTGAATTTGTGCATCACATATAAATCACCAGTGTCTAAAGAATATGCCCTTTAATGAAATAACATAACCAATTATATAATGTAAACCTGATATTAAGAACGCAGTCGAGAAAAGCAAATGCATAGTCCAAAACATATCAGAGAAAGTCTTCTATAATATTGTGACATCAAATCTTGGTATTCTTAAAAGTATATATCATTGTTAACTTTGTATATCTGCTTATCTCCTTAAAAGACTATAAAACCTTTGGTAGCATCAGAGATTTAAAGTATATTGACTTGCCTAAAATAATAGTTTTTCTTGAGCCAGTTGGTGTGCTTTCTAGTTCTTATCACTGAATGTATCTATGAGGAACAAGTCAATAATATATTTTTTGAACCGGCATCTTGGTTCAAGTACTCACTCCATGAAAGTTTGGCTGTCTGGTTTTACCAATCACATCTTTCTTAAAATTTATTTTTGTCTAATACAAAATGTGAATAATAGCACAATCTACTTCATTCATGTATTTATTTAAAGTTATACATTAAATGACTGCCATGTTCCATAAAGACTTAAGTTGTCTTACAAAGATGTACATCATATATCAAGACAAATAGGACTTGAGCCATAGCTGATGTTCTAAAAAATACCTGATTCATTAATGCTTAATTCATTAATACTTAATTCATTAATTCATAAAGGATAAGAGAAATGAAGCAAGCAGGAAAGGGTGTTGAAAAGTATTATGGACTATTGAGTAAATGATATGCACAAACTGCAGCAAAATATAGGCATTTCTATATAATTGTTAGAGATAGATTCCAAATTTGATTTAAAACAATGAAAAGATGAGAAGAACAACAACAAAAATAAACTTAGGATGCACTTAGGTCTGGACCAAAAACTTTTTACCTGTTTCATCCCTAGTACGCAAGATTGGTTCAACATCCGCAAATCAATTAATGTGATACACCACATCAACAAAATGAAAAAGAAAAATCATATGGTCATATCAATAGATGCAGAAAAAGCATTTGACAAAATATAGCAGCCATTTATGATAAAAACTCTTAGCAAAGTGGGAATAAAGGGATCATATCTCAATATAATAAAGGCCATATATGATAAACCCACAGCTAACATCATAGTCAATGGGGAAAAGCTAAAAGTATTCCCCTTAAGATCAGTAACAAGACAAGGCTGTCCACTTTCTCTACTTTTATTCAGCATAGTTCTGGAAGTTCTAGCCACAGCAATCAGACAAGAAAAAGAAATAAAAGGCATCCAAATCGGTAAGGAGGAAGTAAAATTGTTATTATATGCAGATGACATGATACTATATATAGAGATTATATGCAGATGACATGATACTATATAGAGAGAACCCCAAAGACTCCATCAAAAAACTATTGGAACTGATAGATGAGTTCAGTAAGGTAGTAGGATACAAAATCAATATTCAGAAATCAGTTGCATTTGTATATACCTATAATAAACAATTTGAAGGAGAAATTAAGAAAAGAGTTCCATTTACAATTGCTTCAAGAATTATAAAATACTTAGAAATGAATTTAACTAAAGAAGTAAAAGACCTGTACTTAGAAAATTATAAGACACTGAAGAAAGAAATAAAAGAAGATACAAACAAATGGAAACACCTATCATGCTCATGGATAGGAAGAATTAATATAGTTAAAATGTCCATACTGCCTAAAGCAATATATAGATTCAATGAAATTTCTATCAAACTACCTAGGGCATTTTTCACAGAAATAGAAAATATAATCCTAAAAGTTATATATATGGAACCAAAAAAGACCCCGAATAGCTACGGCAATCCTGAGAAATAAGAACAAAGTCGGGGGCATCATGCTACCAGACATTAAAATGTACTACAAGACTACAGTAATCAAAACAGTATGGTATTGCCATAAAAACAGGAACATAGATCAATGGAACAGAATAGAAAGCCTAGAAATAAATCCAGGTATCTATGGGCAGTTAGTCTATGACAATAGAAGCAAGAATTTACATTGGGGTAAAGATAGTCTATTTGATAAATGGTGTTGGGAAAACTGGACTGACATATGCAAAAAAATGAAACTGGACCACCTCCTTATGCCATATAGAACAAATTCAAAACGGATTAAAGACTTAAATGTAAGACCTGAAACCATAAAACTCCTAGAAGAAAATATAGGTTCTAAATTTGCAGACATTACCCTGAGCAATATTTTTACTGTTACATCCCTGCAGGAAAGAGAAGTAAAAGCAAAAAATGAACATATGGGACTACATCAAACTTAAAAGTTTTTTCACAACAAAGGAAACCATCAATAAAACAAAAAGGAAGTCTACTGAATGGGAGAAGATATTTTTCAATGAGATATCTGATAAGGGGTTAATATCCAAAATTTATAAAACACTCATTCAACTCAAGAACAAAAAAACCAAAAACAAACAACCCAATTAAAAAATGGATAGAGGATATGAAGAGGAATTTCTCTAAAGAGGACATACAGATGGCCAACAGGCATATGAAAAATGCTCAACCTCACTAATCGTTAGAGAGACGCAAATAAAAACCTCAATGAGATACCACTTCACTCCGGTCAGAATGGCTATCATCAATAAATCAACAAACAATAAATGCTGGTGAAGTTGTGAGGAAAAGGGTACCCTGGTGCACTGTTGGTGGGACTGCAGACTGGTGCAGCCACTATGGAAATCAGTATGGAGTTATTTAAAAAAACAGGAAATGCAACTACCATATGACCCAGCAATTCCACTCTTAGGTATTTATCCAGAAAAACACAGGACATTAATTCGAAAAAATATATGCACCCTTATGTTCATTGTGGCGCTATTCACAATAGCCAAGACTTGGAAACAACTGAAATGCCCATTGGTGGACGACTGGATTAAGAAACTATGGTACATTTACACATAATGGAGTATTTCACAGCTATAAAGAAGAAAGAAATTGTACAATTTGCAATGATATGGATGGACCCAGAGAACATTATGCTAAGTGAAATAAAGCAGTCAGAGAAAGACAAATACCATATGATCTCACTTATATGTGGAATCTAAAAAACTGAATAAATGAGAAATGTAAACAGAAATAATCTCAGAGACATAGGAAAAACTGAGGGTTGCTAATTGGGAGGGGGTGGGGATGAAGGAGAAGGGGAAGGGACAAGACAATACAAATTGGTTAACTACAATATGGCCTCAGGGATAGAAAAGCTCTGGGGAATACAATCAATAATGTTGTAAATAATTTTTAGGGGGCCAGATGGACTCATGTCTTTTTAGGGACACCACTTCATAGGTGGTGTAGAGGCCTTGCCACTGTACTGTATTTCTGAAGCTGATGTTGAATAATATTGTATGTCAACTAAAATTATATATACATATAGTCATAGGATGTGGAGGAGAGTGTGGGAATGGAGTCAATGGAATTGTAATAGATAAGTATGATATTGGGGGTGAGAGGGCAGTGGATGGGGGGAGGGTGGTTGTTACTTTGTGAGGTGTGAAAAGGATAACTATTGCATTGTTCTGTACACCTGAAACTAATAATAATAAAAAAATCAACTTAGGATGCACTTACCGTATTTGCCGGCGTATAAGACGACTCGGCGTATAAGACGACCCCCTAACATTTCCACTCAAAATACAGAGTTTGTTATATGGTCGGCTGTGTGCGATTTTGCAAGTGTGGTAAAATCGCATAACAGCAAAATCGCATAACAGCCGAGCATACACCCAGCAGCGCTGCTGATGCCTGAACGGTATGTGGAATGAAGTGGGCGGGCATCGGGAGGCCACTATGGCACGGGGAAAGCACTATGGGCAGTCTATCTGAAGTGTACCTGGCGTATAAGACGACCCCCCACTTGGAGGCATATTTTTCAGGGCCAAAAAATCGTCTTATACGCCAGCAAATACGGTAGGTCTGGACTAAAAACTTTTTACCTGTATTTTTAAAACACAGAAGCTGATAATATCTACAACATAATTCTTACAGAAGTCTCCTTGTATTCACTTTTGAATTCAAGTTTAGATAGTGGCTTCCAAAATTCACTTCGAAGTGAACTAGGAACTCCAAGGGGAAGCTGTCAGGTATCTGACTCTCACTGCCTGGATCAATCGATGGATGGATTTCAGATTATATAAAGAAAAAGATGAGCTCTATATTAAAAAAAAACACACACAAAAAAACAGCTTTATTAACTCTCCGTCAGGCACAACCGATCTCTCAGATTCATTGCACACAAATTTTCAAATATCTAACAGTTAAGTTAAGTATCATGACTCATCGCTTCCGTATCTTCCCCCTCTACCATAACCTATCACCAGTAGTGTTTGTGACTTAGTAAAGTCAAGATGTATTTCATGGCAGCATCTTTAATCTCACAGATTCATTGTGCCTATTTGAGATATTTTTTATGTTTTCTCAACATATTTTTTTGTATAATACTATCATTTCAGGCATTCCAGAAAGAGATTGTAAGTATAGTTTTATTATTGAAACTTAGTAATTAGGTATTTTATTTTCTAATTAATCTGATAGATTCATTGCACCTGTTTAGGGCAATATTTTTCCTTTGTAGGTTTTACCTTCTAAAATGGCTCAACCTCAAAGATTTTATAATCCATATGACCCGAAAGATGTTGAGATATTGCTACAGATGTTGATGGAGTCTGATAATGATGAAAACGAACTTGAATTTGAAGATGAAAGTGACACAGATGGTGAAGATCAAGTTGAAGAATGAGACCAAAATTCTGACACTGAGCAAGAAAGTTCTCCTTCAGAAAGTGATCAGGAAAGTAGGAACAAAGAAATAGATAAATATTTTACTGGGAAAGATAAAATATAAGTGGCATTAATGCCCAAATGCTATACCTAGAGAATAGCAATGAAGTTAAAAAAAAAAAGACGTTTATTTTTGAAACAGTTGAGTAGAGAATTGGTAGCCAAACATGAACCAAAGATCCACAAAAATAGGGGAATTCCTTCACTTCTCCAACAAAAATTGCAGAAGTTGACACACTTGCTGTCAAAGTTCAAGCAGAAGAACCTGAGGCCTCCACTTTGTCAAACAAAAGGATATGGTGTGCATCTTGCGTAGAAAACTAAAGTCAAAAGTATTCCAAATAGTTCCGTAAACTTTGCAAACAATTTTTGTGCTTAGAGCATGCAACAATGATTTGTGAACATTGTTTCAACTCGAAATTCAATGTCATTGAAGCTGATGAAGAGCAATCAGATTAGTTTTTGTTATTTTATTAAATGACAAATTTTGTTTTAGTTTTATGTTTTGAATTTGTTTATTTTTATACTGAATTTATGTAACAAACATATATTGTTTTTACTTTGTGGCAAATTAAAATTTCATTTTGAATGAATAATAAGCAAGCTTACACATTATTTTCATTCATTTTCAATTTAAATAAATAAATGTCATACATGCATCTAGTGGATGCATTGTGCAAGAACTCGTAATTTTGCAGTGTGCCCGATGGAGAGTTAAGGTATATATTGATACTTCATACATACGCTTTGATGTTGGACAAATGCATACACATGTGATAGTGTTACTGAAAACTTGCCACTGGAAAGCCAATATTGAGAGACAGTGTTAGGTGGAAGGAAAGGTTGCATTATTCCAGAAGCCAGCAGCCTGAGAAGATGGCGGGCTAGTAAAGTCCACAGATCCTCTCTGAAGTTCCATACCAAGCAGAAGAGTTTTAAAGGGGTGTTCCAAGGAACTGAGAAAGAAGTGTGCATTTCTTTAGTCATACGAGGTTGCACAATTGAGTAGAAAAAATGCTGCATACCTCATTGCTGAATATCACTATGTTCACCTTTGAAATACTCCCCTTGGGAAGTTATTCACTGATGCCAGTGCCTAACTACCTTTCAAAGCAATTTTGGAAATCTTTTTCTGGAATGGCCATCAGAGCTGTAGTCATATTACCCTTGATATCCTGAATGTCATCAAAATGTATTGCTTTCAATATTTCCTTTATCTTCAGGTAAAGAAGTCATTGTGGGCCAGATCAGGTGAGTGGGGAGGGTGTTCCAATACAGTGATTTGTTTACTGGCCAAAAACTCTTTCACAGACAGTGCCATGTGAGCTGGTGTATTGTCATGATAGAAGAGCCATGAATTGTTGACGAAAAGTTCAGGTCGTCTAATTTTTCTATGAAGTCTTCTCAACACTTCCAAATAATAAACTTGATTAACTGTTTGTCCAATGGGTACAAATTCATAATGAATAATCCTTGTGATTCAAACAAGTTTAGCAACATCAGTGCAACAAGTTCGCGAACTTAACTGTCAGACCTCATTTTGTATCTTTCTTGTTCACTGTCTCCAATTACATGTATAACTTCTGACATTATCCCACAAGTCCCTAAAACTTTGTTGATTGTTTTAAATCTTTTTTATTTTTATTTTTAATCTGTTGTCCTTCACAGTTGATGGTTACTATCAATCTATCATCAGATTCACTGACTGTTTATGATGGAATCTCCAATCATCTGGTAAGCAATTTCAGTGATTTTTATTTATTTATTTATTTTTATTTTTTATGTTTCAGATATTGTGCTTCTTAGTTCTACAAAATACACTTGGTATTTTTTGCAGTTTTGTTTCTCTGGTGAAATTTCCTGTCTTTTAATTTATTATGAGTATAATTTCCTTTATATTATTGAGTGTATTTATAGTAGGTGCTTTAAAAACTTTGTGTGATAATTCTATCATGGATGATCTCAGGGTTGATCTCAATTTTATCTTGACTATCAATTACATTATCTTGTCTATTTGTATTTTGTTATTTTTGGATTAGATCTTTAACATTATAAGTGATCCATTGTAGAGATCATAGATTAAGATTCAGTTATATTCTTCCCAAGAGAATTGGTCTTTTGTTTTAGTAGTAAATTAACATGGCTAAACTTAAATTCCAAACTCTAAATCTCATTTTAGTTCTTTCAGCCTCCGCAGAGATCCTTCAACTCTACCACATTCATTCTGAGTGGACAGTTTGCCAGGATTTTAGCATATATATTTTTTTTTTCCTAGAAGGGAATTCCCATCTACTTTTTCAGTTATTATGGCTGTTCTGTTTTTCTAAGCCAGTAAAAATGCAGGCGTTCTCTCCATGTTTTGCCATTTTTGCCTACCTTTAAGCTAAAGAATGGGAAATTTGCCCAGTGCTGTTTCCTTCTTCCAAGTGTCAACCTCCTCCAATATGTACCAGCTATGTTTCACTCTCTAGTGATTTCAGATAGATTTTTTTTTTTCTCCCAAGAGTTTATAGTTGTTGTCCATGGGCTGGTTGATAAGAACTACTGAGTCGTTACTGAAGATGGAACTTCCTGAATTACCTACCTGTGTTTTTGGGATCTATCCATATTGCTGTATGTGCATCTCATGTTTCTTTTAAGGACCATGTGGTATCCCACAACATGCATTTACATTATTTATTTATTTATATATCTTTAGAAAGATATGTATGTATGTATATCATGTATAATTTTAAGCAACTGGATTATGGTTATTAGATGATTCATATTTTTGTGAATATTTCCTGATTATTTTCAATAATGTGTAGTTATTGTAAATTATCACCAGATAATTCTCAATCGTCAAAATCATTTCTATATTTCTAATTTTTGCTCATCTTATGTCTTTGTTTTAATTTGCATTTCCCATTTGGTTAGCGATTTTGAAAATTTTTTTGTATACATGTTACCCATTCAATTTGGCTTTCTATACATTGTTTCTTCCTGTTTACACACTTAATTAGGTTTCTTGTTTTTTTGTTTTGTTTTTGTTGATTTTAAAGTTCCTTTTATGTAATTATGTGTTCAGAAATTACAAAATACTTTATCTTGGTCTGTCATCTCTCTGGTAACCATTTCTCTATGTGGTCCCTTACTGAAAGATATTTTCGATATTAAAGTCTTACAATCTTTTTTTAAAAATATGTTTTAGTAGGCTTATTTAAGAAAGCCATCCCCAATTCCTTCACAAAAAAATGTTATTTAATCTGTAATATTTAGGTCTTTAATATGTCTGGAATTCAGTTTCATATGTTACATACTATTATTAATATTGATTTTTTTCAGTTTAATCAAACTCTATATTCACCTAGATCTATTACTTAGCTCTCTATTCTTTACTGATAGTCTGTTGGTTCTCATAGAGAACCAATGTTCTGCATTTGTGTAGCATGTCTCAAAGTCTTGAGTGAAGTCTCTCTTTAATTTTTCTTCAAAGTTGACTTCTTTATTGGCCTATACTATTCCACAAATTTTAGAATAAGCATATCAAAGTCCTTAACCATTTTATCCAAATATTTGTATGACTGTGTTTAATTTGTAAATTAATTCAGGGAAATGATGTTTTTACATTCTCAGTTCTTCCATTCATAAAAACTGTATAACTTCTTAAATATTCGAAACCTCTTTTTTTGCATTTTGTCATGAAAAATTTTCTCCACGAGTCTTATAATTTAAAATTAATTACTACAAAATGTGAAATTTCAATTTCTATGGTGAATATTTTCTATAATGAAATATTTTTATCATAGTTTTAGTTTTTTTTCTGTTGTAAATATCTAATCGAGTAAGTAGCAGCTGTGCTGAATTACTTATTAATTCTTACAATTTATTATTATGGGTTTTCTAATTACAACAGTTTTATCTCAACCTCTTTGTTCTATGTCTCTTGTTTATTTTATTGTCTATCTATCAATAGAGTTGTTTTGGTTACTATCATTCATAAGATTAAATATATTTAAATTTTAATTATAATTTTTTGAGCAATTTTTTTACAAAAATATGGGCTGTCTTAGAAGAATTTTTCTTATGTAACAATAAATTAAAAGCTGAACATTAATTTTCCCATTTCAGATTTTTGAGGAGGAAAACTCCAAAATTATAACAATAACCATGATAAATTGTCATCAGTAAGAATATAAAGAGTATGGAGAAAATTAAGCATTGCAAGTGCACAAATTTTGTCCTCACTAGTCAAACTTCAAAACCACAGAATTTATAAGAACGATTTTAAGATAATTATTTGTAATTTTGATTTTATGTAGGCTAAACATTTAAACAAAAATCTCATCAGACCAATTACCAATGATTGCCAAACATCAATATTTAAAAATGGCAAGTTTTGAGTTTTTCCCAAATTGTAAATCCTAGGTACAAAGTTTTTTCTATACAATATGTTATGAAACACTTCTCCCAAATTTTATTCTGTTTTTCCCTAGGAATTTAGTGAAGTGATTAAAATTTTTCTCTCTATTTTTTCAAATCATAAATTTGGAAATGAAGACATAACCATGAGCCTCTTTCTATTTTGACAATACAGTAGATTGATGATTTCAAATATTCTCACTTACCAAGAAATTTCTGCATCTCACTCAACTAATAATATTTAGAAATATTTATAGAATAAAAAAATCAGTGTAGAAAAGTGAAATTCAGTTGCACTGATAGTGAAAACAAATATATGAATTAAATGAATCACATAGCATATTTTGGTTGTACTCTTCATTTGTGTGCCAGAATTTAATTTACTATCCACAGTATGATGTAACAGAATTAGTATACATAAGCAGAAAAATAATAGGCAACTTTCATCATTTCTCTTCAGCCAAAGACAAACCTAATGACACATAGAGGATTTGGTAACTACTATTAAATATATCCAGAGAAAACATTAAAACAATTTGGAATTTAAGATAATAAAAATGTTGTTTGAGCAAAATAATGCCTTAACATCATACTCTGTCCATACTAATACATACTTACTTAACAGATATCACTAACAAGATTTTTGTCAAGAAAGTATTATAGTTCAAATCCAAAGTTAAAGAAATAATTTTAAGTACTTTGAAGTTCCAAGGACATGCAGAAATATTAGAAAATAAATATATATGTAATATAAATATAGCAATGTATATGCATTTAATTTCTAATATTTGTTGGTATAAACATATATGCATATAAATATATGCAATTTGTAATATGATATATTTAATATATTTTTGTATGATATATTTAATATAGTAGTAATATATTAAATATATCATGTGTATACACATACATAAGTAGGCAAAAACATACACATGTATCAGTGAGTGCAATATTCTTAAGAATGCTTTAGAAAATATTTATAAATTATATTTTTAAGCATATGTTTGTTATTTTAGTAATATAGATACACTCCATTTGTGTACACTTTTTTATCATAATATCTGATATCTTCATATTCTCCTTTGAAACTATTTAGTTCTATATCCTTTCCTATGTGAATTTATTTCAAAATTAGGTATAGTCTTTATTTTTTATCTACCGCATCAATGTGACTTCTTTCAATAGCGTTCAGTATAATCAGCATGTCTGTGAAAGTATGCATGTTGAATTTAATTTTTGTATTTATAGATATATAATATACATTCATGTAGATATGTATGTAACTATCTGTGTTTTCACAGTAAAGTTTAATGTTGTTACCAAGTAGGCACATGCCTATTAGTTATATATTTTCGATAAATTACTTGGGTAACTTCAAGAAACATCTTTTTACTCATTAACTTTTTATCTTTTTCTTAAGTAACTGAAAAACAAAATATCTTTTAGAGTCAGTATCATGATTATCTTAGACTAGCAACTTTAAATCACAATATATGAGATTTATTCTACTACTACACATATTTTCTGAGTTAAAATTATTATATTTTATCTCACTTTAACCCAGTCATTGATATCACCTTAGTCAAATAATAGAATGACATATTGATTGAACCTCAGTGACTTTCCTTTCTTTATCCTTATATTTCAGTTTTCAAAACACAAGCATTAACACTCAGAATTATCACTAGCGTCTTCAGACAAATAGTCCCTCTTAGTACGTATAATCAGCATTTGTTCCCATCCCCAAAACAGATAAATCATAAAATTTCCTACGAAATTTACTTACAAACAAATTTACTTTTATTTTAGCATCATAAAAAATAGCTGACTTTATAACTAATCACAATGACCTATTTAGTTGTGCCAAACATATTCATCTAAGGTGAGTCTATTTGGCAGCTGTGGGTACCCAGGCATTTCCCGTGGCTCTGGATAAATGTAAGACCCACGGCTTCAAAGACTGGAAACAGAACGTTCTTCTGTTTAAAGTAAAACTCCAAAAGAAATCTTTCTTACCTTCTTAAAAAAAAAAAAGTTCTAGGGTGTTTTCTTTCCTTCTTCTTCTTTTTATTTTGCATAAGCCTATTTATTAGGAAGGAAATTAGAAAATAGGTTTTGATTCCTGTTTTAAATCAATGAAATAATTAATGTAATATTTGTAAGGTCCTCAAAACTGAATATGTTTTCAGTTACTATATAAAGTAATGTACAAAAAGTTATATTATACAATTGAATCTTTATTTCCATTCCTATTATCACATCTTCTATAGAAAACCCTATAACAAATATAAAAAAGGAAAGTTATTTAATATGTTTTGAGTATATATGTGTGTGTTTGCACACTGAAGCCATGACCTTGGTCTTCTTTCTTTCAATCTATTAACTACAAGTAATATACAATATCTAGAGAATTATAAAAACATTATTCTAATGTTTTTAACAAATTTCTACAGTATAAAAGTAACAGCATCTACCCCAGAACATAAAATCTAACAAAATACTTACATACTTACATAATAATAAATAATAATTTATTATATTGATATCTGAGCATTCATGAATTTCCACAAAATATCTCTTTTGATCTCCACCACAATCCTGTGTGGTAAGGCAATGTATAAAATTGTAATTTACTGGGTAACACACTCAGATTCTGAGCCCAGGAATACTGGGCTTCCTGAGTTCCTATTCTGAATATGGCAAGCATGTTCTAAGAGGCTTACCTGATTCTAGAGAAAAAGATTTGATTTCAAAATACATTCAAGGAAGTTCCTTCATGCTACCACCTATGGATTTTCATCCTGAAGGTTTGGAAACTTCAGAAATTAGCAATAGCTTTGCTATCATATATAAGATGAAAGCTTTATCTCTCAATCCATTCCAAAAATCATATTTCTGTAAAGTTGTGTAGGATGAGTTGTCTAACCCACGTCCCTGACTCCAGGTAAGATGATGTTTTGACTAGTCAAATTTGAGATCATCAGAACATAGGCACAAGGTACCACATGTGTAGGCATTTGGGTTAGATGAGGCTTACTCTAATCGGCTCCAGGCCAACAAGAGTGCAGAAATCTTTCAGAAAGGAATTGGTATATCTAAAACAGAATGGAGGGTTTTTGTTTATTTGTTTGTTTGTTTGTTTTAGTGCCACCATTAAAAGGTGGCACATTTAATGCCATGTAAGTCATTAAAAGTAAAAACAAATATAAATGGTGATCCTGGAGCCCAGGTTAACACTTTTATCCTTTACACTGTTTCTAGCAACTGAGATGGTTTTACACTCATTAGCCCATTATTACAGGCTTGGTCCCTTTGTTTTCAATTCAGCTGTCTGTGTTTGAAATCTGTGGCATCCTTTATATAATTTGATTTTATTTATTTGATCAATTTACCAAAATATATAAAAAATTACAACAACTTATATGTGAAATGTGCAATAGGTGAATCAGACCTCTGCTCTCCCATCATATTTTTAGAACCAGTCATTCTAAATTAATATACCCTGTCACTCTTCAGCTCTGTATAATTTTATTTAGTTCACAGCACTTATTTGACATGACATACTTAATTTAAAAAATGTATAACATGTCTTCTCAACTAGAATGTAAATCCTCTATGGACAATAACTTTGCCTATTGTGTTTTGCTGCTGTATTATCAGCCCTTAGAAAGACATTTGTGAGAGAGTAGGAATTCAATAAAATAGAACAAATGAATAAATAGAAATTTAGTTCTCTTCACATCATTCTCTAACCAATCTTTTTATCAAAACAATGTTAACTGTTTGGTGTGTACTCTGCTGTGGGTTCCTCTTTTGAAAATATGAGTTGTTGTTTTGGGTTCTTTGTTTGTCTTAAATGGTATCATTTCACTACCTGCTTATTTAAATTTAGATATCCATTTAGTTAAGTATATACACCTTTACATCATTATTTCTATGTGATAGACTGCCAAGGTGACATTGCTGGATGAGCATAAAATATTAATTTTAATATATATTGAGAGATTACTTTTAATGTGGCAATTCATGTTTCCAACAGCAATTTATGAGAATTAGTATTTCACTACACTCTCTAGGCCATTGTTCTTTAAATTTATTTGCCTTACTGATTCATGATGAATTAGTTATGACAACAGGTTTTAAATTTCTATTGCCTGTCCACTGGTGAGACTAACAAACATATTTTCATGTGATAATTGCATAATAGCCCAAGTTATTTTTCCCACAAAGGGGATAGAGCTACCTTGGCCCAATCATCACCTACTTAAACTCAAAGTAAATTACATAAAGCTTATTAATAAACTCTAGAAAGTTCAAATTATGGCTGTCTGAGATGGAAGAATTAATGTATACTAAAATGAATATAAATTAAAATTAAAAATACTTCTGTCAAATAAAATTGGAAGGTATGACTATATGAGTTTAATTACAATATGTTCTACATTAAAAAGTTTACATATGTATTTTCTTACTTGGACCAGTTAAAAATTAATGTTTAGTTCACAGACAGAAATATACTTTCAAGTAACAAAACAGTGGAAGAAAAGTATTAAATTCAAAACTGTTTTCAGTAGCTGATATTTATTTAACATGTTAGATATAATCACAAGGTCATTTCCTGATTAGTTGTTTTTGAAAGTAAGCTTGGCAAACCCCTTTCCTGTTTTTTCTTTCTTAAGAATTTTTAAAATGCTTCAGCCCAATGAAAACCCTTTCCTCCACTTCAGTCAGGAGAAACTGCACTTTCATAAGGTTATTGATTATATCTTACCTCTTAAATTGGGAATATTTTTCTTTTTATCATTAATATATTGCAGTATTTCTTCATAAGAGTCATTCACAAAAGCTTTAATTGTTCTTGGCTTTTTAACTATAGTGTTTGCCAGGTGTTTCATGCTTCAGATTATTTCTATAATACTTTATGAGGTATTTTTAAATTTTTAATCTTTTTGCTTTTAGAAGTTTAGAATTCATTTTCTCTTTTTTCTCTTCTCTGTTGTATTCTAATTAAACAATTTTCATTACAGGTTTTCTAGGATGTAAAAGGTCACCAAATCTCTGAGTTTACATTTTCAACACTTAAACCATGAACAATAAGATGCTTCTAGATGATAAGCTGCTATGAGGTAATATGAGGTCTGACAATTAAGTTCGCAAACTTGTTGCAACAATATTGCTATCCTTTTCTGGTATCAGAGGGATTATTCATTATGAATTTGTACCAACTGAACCAACAGTTAACCCAGTTAACTTAACCTATTTGGAAATGCTGAAAAGGCTGCATAAAAAAGTTAGATGACCTGAACTTTTCTTGGCTCTTGCATCACAACAATGCACCAGTTCACATGGCACTGTCTCTGATGGAATTTTTAGCCAGTAAACAAATAACTATATTGGAATGCCCTCCCTACTCACCTGATCTGGCTCCCAATGACTTCTTTCTTTACCTGAAGATAAAGGAAATACTGAAAGGAAGACATTTTGATGACATTCAGGACATCAAGGGTAATATGACGACATCTCTGATGGCCATTCGAAAAAAAGAATTCCAAAATTGCTTCAAAGGGTGGTCTAGGCACTGGCGTCAGTGCATAGCTTCCCAAGGGGAGTACTTAGAATGTGACCATAGTGATATTCAGCAATGAGGTATGTAGCATTTTTTTCTAGGATGGAGTTTGCGAACTTAATTGTCAGACCTGTGCCAGTCAGTGGCTGGCACATTGCCAATGCTTCTCTATGTAAATTAGCTACTTTGGTTTTCCTTTTCTTAGTGAACTTAACTAATTGATTATTGTAGCAATTTTTTACTACTAAACATTGTTTCAAGTATGTTTAAATGCTGTCATATTGTTTGCATATTTCTATTTCCTTTATTGTGATTATCTCTTTTAGCATGTTCAGACATTACTTATAAAAGTATAAAACTGGTTTATCATAATTCATTACTAATAAGGACCTAAATATAAGTCATTTTCCTTTTTAAGAGGATACTTTATTGGAGAACTGTAAACAACAATCCATATTTATACTTAAAAAGCTTCAAGTAATTGGGTTGAAGGTATTAGATCAGGTTCAATAAACAATACATTGAGGGCCGGCCGAGTGGCGCAATGGTTAAGAATTGGCTTGGGATGCCAGAGGGCCCCGGTTCGGATCCCACATATGAGGGCCAGTGACACTGCCCTCCACAGCTAAGATGCTGAACAACAGCTCAATCTGGAGCTGGGCTGCCATGAGTCGCCAGCAACGGCGTAGGCTGCAGCTCCTGTGGCAGTGAGTTGCCATGGGCTACCGTGTGTAGCCAGCAGCCAGCGTGAGCGGCCAGCAGCCAGCGTGAGCGGCCAGCAGCCGCAGTGAGTGGCCGTCCAGAAGCCGGCGACTGATCTGCCTCACCCGGGAAGAGCGCAATGATGGTGCCAACTTGGGCCAGTGAAGTAACGTCCTCCACAACTAGATTGAAGAACAAAACGACAGCAACTTGTCTGTTCCCCTTCCCCCAATTCCCCAATAAAAATCTTTAAAAAAACAAAAACAAAAGCAAAAAGCAATACATTGAAATGTATTTCTGGGAATTATTAATGTTTATTTTAATCTTAATCACTTTGAAATAATCATGTTAATAAGATTATGGGAAGTGGTTTATATTTATACTCTAAATGTCCAGTTATGGATAAAATCCATCCCAGCCTAATATTACAATGTTTGTCAGTCCTTTTAAATCAAGTCTACACTTCACTTGATTTTCAAGAGCCTATGATATCTAGTCACCATCTCTATAGTCATTTGCTTCTTTCTCCATGATCCTCAACACCCAAGCGATCTAATTGAATCTCTTCCTCTCTTCTTTTCATGTTGTTTCTCCTGAAATATAAATTACTCCTCCTGACCTCCAAATCCTGACAAATTCTCAAGGCACAATCTGTAACATGCAGGTACCAATCTCTTATTCCTCTGCCTGGCCTTCTCTACCACTGAACGATTGTCTAATGCTAAAATGACACTTTATTTTTTTTTTACTCATGTCCTGTTATGAATTAGAATTTACTTAGTTTTCTGTGGTTATCCCATTTCAGAGATTGGAAAACGTGGGCAGGTGAAATTGGGTGGAACCAGATCGGCAGTGTCCACGATGTTGGGCTGAATTGAAACAACCTATATCTATTTAATTATTTATGCTGCTGCTCAATTGCTAGACTCTGCACCTTAAAACTATTTTTAAAAGTATTCCAGGGAAAGTATTATAAAAACATTATTTGATACAATTAAATTTAGACAAACCCAGAAGCAGGAACAATAATGTGGCTGTTAATGAAGTTTGAACTATACAGAAAACCAACATAAGCAGTATAAAAAACATTTTAATTAATTGTTTCTGCTAATAATAATATTTGAAAACTTAAAAAAAGCAGAATGTTCACCATCACACACTTGCATTTTAATGCAAAATAAAAATTAGATGATTCCCTAAGTAAAACACTTTAAACTGTTTAAGAGAAATTGAGTAAACACATTCCCATCAGACGTTTATTAAATGTGTAATTATGTAAAAGTACCTCCAATTATGGTACACAGAGTATTGTATTTTCTTTATACTCTAAAAGATTGCAGTCGTTTTGGCAAAATTGGCATACACAAGAATGGTATGAAAATACACTAAATAAGTACAAATTCTAAACTAAAAATTAAATTAATAATAACATTTTAATATTATGTAATATGTTTTTTAATTAGAACTAATGTGCATAACAGAGTATAAGGTAGTAATACAGAGAGCATAGAGGTAAAATACACTACTTTTCAATGTATGTTTGCTTTGCTTTTAAGAGACAAAAAATAATTGTTTTTGCTAAAAAAATTTATGCTCTTGGATTAGCATTTATGTAGAATTTTGTGTCCTCTGTTTTTCATTATTAACTTTGTCATGGAGCAGCTCCTTCCTCCCTCCTACTCTACCTCCCTCCTTTTCTTCCTTCTTCCTTTCCTTCCTTCCTAACGTTGTTTTGTGTAGTCTGAATCCCATGTTTTTCTTGGTATTTCTTCTTCTTGTTATTTGCTTGTTGCATGTCACGCTCATGTGGAGAATGATTCCAGAACTTCTGTTTGCACTACTAGAGAACATGTCATTTCTCCTAGACTTCCTTCCCTCCCCTTCTAAGACCTGTTGGCCTTTTCTCTGCCTTGCAGTTGATGGGCTGAATGAAGTGCATCACCTACTTTTCTAAGACTGAGCATTGGAGGCGGTATTAGAGAAGGCAACAGGGGTAAGTAGGGGGGTAGTCTGGGGGGTAATGTTTTGTTGGCAAACTGAGCTAGGACACTTTAGCAAAAAGTTATTAAACACCTGGTAAAAAGAATCCTGTGGGAGTAATATTCATATGGGTATGATATGCTGCTCTGTATTCTGTAATCTGAGTCATGAGGCATTCTCTCATATACTCTCTCTCTCTCTCTCTCTCTGTCTCTCTCTCTCTCTCTCTCTCTCTCTCTCTCTCTCTCTCTCTCTATATATATATATATATATATATATATATATATATATATGCTTTTATATATGTCTAAAGTATTTGTGCTCATTTCTTATTGGAATAAGAAAAGGAGAATTTGTGACTTACCTTCAGTTAACCTCTTTTTATAATATCAGGAAGACAATTGAAACTTTTCCCACTGCCAGATTCTAGTTATTGGCAACACATCATTAAATCCTATCAGAAACAAATAAGTATATATAATTTCTTTTACTATGATTCTGTTTGTTGATATGATTTAGAGTCATCTGCTAGAGCTCATGAATATAAAACAGTACAATTCTAATATAAAATAGATTTTTAAATAAATTATTATATAAACAAATATACTGTTTTAACTGGAATATGTTGGGAGCTGGCTGGGATCAGCCAGGGACACTGAGGCTTTAGGTTGGCAAGCTTGGGTCCCCAGGTAGATACAGGCCTGGGGTGAGCGGCCTTGGAGCAGTTTGGTGGGGACCTGTGGGACAGTGCTTCTGCCTTAATCTGGTTCCCTATAACACAAGTGCAAAGAGTAAAGACCCCAGCTTGCTGATAGGAAAAGCTTATGGACTAAGGGACTCAGTTGCTCATGGACTATGGACTTGCAGTTTCACATACATCACCGCTCTGGGACTTTCCACCATGGACCTGCTTCATATGCTTGGGACTTTCTACTGTGGACTTGGAGACAATTTCTATTTGCCTCAGTTTAACCTTGCCTAGTTATATCATTGGTTTATATTGTATATAACATAGCTTGTTGCTGAGGAGAAATTGTTTCTCCTCAGCCCATGAGTTTTAGCTTTAGGGAATCGCTCCCTAGAATGCGGAAATTGCTTCCCCTTAAGAATCTTGTATGCCCAATAAATGAGGTCTCAGTTTTGCCACCAGCAGACTGAGTCCCGCCTGTCCCAGCACTTTGTCTCTCTTCTCTTTTATTTCTCGTCTCCCACCCAATCCTCTCAGGGACCCGTTCGGTGAGCTCCTGGCTGATGAGCCAGGGGCATTCGGTTGAGCGAGCTGGTCTCATTCAGGAATATATGATATTCAAACAGTATATCAACTTAAATATCTTAGGTCCTGTATCTGAAAAAAATAATAAAACATCTATGCATGCATACACATTATTTTAGTGGCAATCTTAATGTATTTTCTTTTGTTGTTAAAACTGCTTTGTTTTAATTATTGTATTTGGAAATATGGCTGAATCCTACACAAGTTGAGATGAATCAGATGATTCCTCCAAAATATGTGCATAATCAAGCTAAATCAAAGCTATAATTAGCTAAGATAAAGATAAATGAGATTTTAGAAAAACAAAGATTGCTTGCAGTACCAACTGTCTCCAATATAATTATAGTTTAGTGTTTTTGGTCACTAGTGAATTGTAAAACAACAATTTCATAGCAAATTGTAACTCTTACCTATTTTATCTAGAGCTGAGCCATAGATCTAGATTTTCAGCTTCAAGATGACAGGAATTTTTAGGAGAACAAAGCATATTGATTTATCACTGAAAATCCTCATTGTTTTAATCACTGCCATGTGATCAGCTTTGCAAGTGTGGGCATGGCTTCCATCTGATACAAGTCTTGATTAGATAGGAAGTAATGATAGTTGGAGTGGCAGGTTGTCAGCACTTATGCTTTCTGCTTCCCAGTATGTATTGTACAAGGCCCCAGCGCCCCAGTATGGTTTATACAACGCTTACAGCACAATAATGATTAAGTGAGGACACTCACTCTCACATTCAGGCTTAATTTACTGCTTGAGCCCGAATAACTCCTTTAGAATGTCTGGAACAGCAGGCTGTCCACTCATATGCATAGAAATGAGTTCTATTTTTAACACACTGCTTCTCAGCAAGTGATATGTTTCTCTAAAGATTCACAACTGGAAGCATTGTCCTGCAGAAAAATCCTTCACACATTGCTTTTGTATTAACTCACAAGCAAACTAAATTGTTAGATGCTAAAATAATAGAATTTTGTCTCAACATTTTAACTATACATTGAAAAGCTCTTCTTAAAAAACAAAAATGCAAACTATGGTAATGAAATGAATGATTGGCTTGTTTTTCCTGTTAGGGACTGCTTAAATATTTACTGATCCAATTAAAAGAGTGGAAACTCTTTACTTGTACTGCATGAAGTTGTTTTATATTTTTAGTGGACAGTAATAGACGCTTCCTTCTATAAATAGTAGTCAGGACTTGTCCTTTTGAGAAAGGTTTCCATTATTAAACTTTCCATGCCTAAAAAAACCCCCAAAAAAACCTCTCTGGCTTGATATTGTTGTATGCCAAACTGCTAATGGAAAAAACAATCTGCATACAGTAGACACACACACACACACACACACACACACACACACACACAGAAACTACACACACACCGATACACAAACATAAAAATTCAAATGAAGAGATGAGTTAATCCATCATACTCTGCCTTTCATGACAAAATTTATTGTTCTGTACTAGGAAAAATCTTAGTTCTACTTTGATTTTTCTTTTTCATCTCTAATTCATGTTTTTTATTTCTTTCATCCCATTTTAATGTGATTAATACATATCAATGATTATGGATGTGATATTGTAAGCTGTGTAGGATCAGTTTTGGTATGTGTGTTTAATGTACATAAATTGTGGATTTTTTCCTCAAGATTATTTTCTGTTCTTAGATTTTACAACATAATACTATATTCTAAAGATCTACCCATTTTGTTATATGTTAGGGATAATATCCCATATACTAACACTTTATGACATGGGCACCAAAAAAATCACAGTTATTAGGGGCAGTAAACAAAGCTATCTATCTAGGTGCTGACTGGCGGGATACCAGGTCTGTTGAATGAGCATTGTGCAATTTCAGTAAGGACAGCCATATTCAATTACGGAAAATTGGTTTTATATTTTGCAACCATCTTACCTCAATTTTTAAATTATCTTTTTACTCTCATAATTAACCTGTTAATGAATAGAATTTCTTAATGGTTCTTCGGGGTTCCTTTGTATTTGCATTTGTGTGTCTCATTTAGAAAATATTTTCCAACCCTGAGGTCACAAACACAAGACCTTTATTTTCTTCCAAAAACTTTATAATTTTGCCTTTCACATTTAAAACTTAACCAATGGTAAATTGATGTGTATGTATGGTGTGGGAAAGGGTCTGGTTCCACTATTTATTTTTCATCATTTATTATAAAGTAAAGACTCTCCTCAGTGATTTGTGATAAGTTTCCCTCTATGTGTGGTATTGTCTTGTTCTTCAAGAGGGAATCCTGCTGATGTCTCTCTGTAAGTTTGATACTTGCTGTTGCAGTTGAAGGTGCTGTTTAAAAGTAAGAACTCTGCATAAATATAAAAGTTCTCTCTCCATAATTTGCTACGAATTGTGGTTTTATGTTCACTGTTGAATTCAATCATATATATTTCTATCTCTATTAGTACTATTACATAAGTATTACCTTTACTATATCAATAAAGTGACATTTATTGAACATTTTTCTAATGTTAAACCAAGTCCCATTTCTGGGAACAAACTCATTCCCAACTTAGCCAAAATCCACTAGGTTCCCTAAATTTTTATTTAGTATTTTTGCATCAATGTAAATTAAAGAGATTTGTTTTTCATGTGCAATCTTTATCAAATATGAGTATCAAGTTTATGTAACTCCATAAAATGAGTTTTGGAAAATATTTTTCCTTTATTCTATACTTTGGATTCATTTGGGGATCATTGGGATTATTTTTTGTTTCAGAATTTTATTGGTTACACTGGTAAAACCACCTAACTTAAAGTTTCCATTGTAAATGTAAGATAGGTAGATAGAAATGAGCAGGACAGACTTACTCCCTGTTTGAAAGCCCCTTGCTAAGCTCCTACTTGGGTCCAGATTCCTGGCAGCTGCCCAGCAGGACTCCAGGCTCACACACATCTCTAAATCAAAGAGATGTGTTGTTAGAAGTGGGGGGGGGGGGGGGAGGGGGCACATCCTGTTTGTCAGGATCCTGGACACCAGCTCAGCAGGTGTTTACACATGCCCCTAAATCAAAGGGATATATTTACTCATGCCCCTAAATCAAAGAAATGCATTGCTAAATGCCAGAGGACTAGGCACCTGGGTGCAGGGGGAGTGGGGGTGGGGGGGAGGTGGTAAAAAAGAGAGATAAGAGAAGGGAGAGGGAGAGGCAATTCTACCCATAGAAATAAAAGCCTTCACACAATGTAAGGCAGAGCTGCTTCCTTTTTCTAGGTCTGCCCACTCCAGGTCTCGGAGTGTACTCTTTTACTAATAAATTTCTGGCTGTCTTATTCTTCACAAAATTATGTTTCTTTATTGAATCTTTTCTTCAAGAAGACAAAGAGCCAAGGTTCAATGTCATTTCTCAGTAACATAAAAAGTTTAGAATATTTAAGAAAGCCTCATTTTATTGTTCAATTCTCTTAAACTCACTTCATGCATCCATTTTCTTGATGTGATTGTTTCTGGATGATTTTTCAAATCTATTATCTATTTGATTATATTTGTGCTATATTTTCCTAGTCTGCTGTAGCTCCTAAATTTTCTCCTAATCATACTGTATTTTTCATATTTTATGCCTTTATAGTATTTTTGAAATATCTTAAAATGTATTTTTTGTAAGATTTTTTATTTTTTATTATTTATTTATTTTTAATTTTTTTATTGTTAGTTTCAGGTGTACAGAACAATGCAATAGTTATCCTTTTCACCCTCACAAAGTAACAACACCCCTCCCCCCACGTACTGCTCTCCCATCCCCGATATCATGCTTATCTATTACAATTCCATTGACTCCATTCCCACTCTCTACTCCATGTCCCGTGACTATATGTATATATAATTATAGTTGACATACAGTATTATTCAACATCAGCTTCATGAAAATAGTCTTATTAATTCTTAACAGGTAACAGCAAAACAAGAGATAACAGATGTGGATTTGTAAATTGTTTAGATATTGCAATCATCAAAATCAGAATATAATAAAATGCATTAAGAATTTTTATCAGCTAACTTCAAAGCATCTTTTAATTATGAGAACTATTTGGAAATGTTTACCAAATATTTCAAATTTTCTACATATTATTAAGAGTAAAAATAACAAGAAAATTTATTGTAATCTACCATTTTCAAAACATTTTTCAAATTATTATGGATAACAAAAATATAAAACCAATCCCCACACTGCATGATTCTACAATTTAGATGGGAGATAGGATATAAGCATATAAAAAGAATAAGTAATAAATAGATAAATTTAATTCTAACCCAGGTTGAGTGTAAACTTTATGTGGAAATGATTTTAATGTCTGAAGGAATAAAATGAAAAAAATAGTTATAAAAATAGCTATAAAATGTATAGCTGTTAAGAACTGTGAAGTCTGAAATTTTATTCTACTTGCAAAATGACAAGTTAACTTAACAGAGTTTCAATATGCTGGAAGGAAACACAAGAATCCTGAGTTAGAAACAAAGGGAAATTATCACATACAGAAATAGCAGTTGCTAGATGTTTCTTTGTACAGTTATTTGAACTCTGTTTCCCAGATGGTAATATAAAGAGGGCCAGATGATGAATGCATAAACAATTGGTTTCATTACAGAAGAGAAACTGGCATAAGGAAACAGGAACACTTTACAGTGGGCATGAAACCTGCTTACCCTTTGCTCTGGAAGGAAAAAGTGTCTTTATTCAATTGATCATCAAACATGCTAGCCCTTTCCTTTTTAGGAGGACCCTATCTCTATCTTCCAAACCTGATCTGTATAAGAACATATGTGTCATCTTTCACTCATATTTTAAACCCTTTTATTTTGAAGTAATTTCAAATTTAACAGAAAATATTTGCCAATATCAATTGTCAAATTTTTCTATTTACCTTATCTATCATCTATCTATCTTCTATCTATCATCTATCATCTATTTATCATCTCTGTCTCCACCATCCATCCTAACCCTCTTTCTCTGTCTGTCTGTCTCTCTCTTTTCTAACCATTTGAAGGTAACTTAAAGACAAACTGCTACATTATCTCTTAATATTTAAGTGTATATTTCTTAATAGCCACTGCTATAGCCATCTATTTCTAGGAATTAAATTAATGTTTATGTAATACCGCCCTCTAATCCACAGACTCTATTTAATTTCACCAAATGTTGCAATATAGTATTTTATGAATCTAGAACCCACATAGTATTGCACAAAACATTTAGTGGCTCTGGTTCTGCAATCTACTTCAAAATATATCCTGGATATAACCATGTTTTTTTTTTTTTTTTTTTAAAGATTTTTATTGGGGAATTGGGGGGATGGGAACAGCACTGGGGAATTGGGGGAAGGGGAACAGACAAGTTGCTGTCGTTTTGTTCTTCAGTCTAGTTGTGGAGGACGTTGCTTCACTGGCCCAAGTTGGCACCATCATTGCGCTCTTCCTGGGCGAGGCAGATCAGTCGCCGGTTTCTGGACGGCCGATCACTGCGGCTGCTGGCCGCTCACGCTGGCTGCTGGCTACACATGGTAGCCCATGGCAACCCACTGTATCAGGAGCTGCAGCCTACGCCGTCGCCGGCAACTCACGGCAGCCCAGCTCCAGGTTGAGCTGTTGTTCAGCATCTTAGCTGTGGAGGGCAGTGTCACTGGCCCTCATATGTGGGATCCGAACCGGGGCCCTCTGTCATCTATTTGCCCAAAGTTCAACCCCAAAACAATTTACCATCTCTTCAGTCAAATATCTTACACACACAACCACACACACACACACACACACACACACACACACACACACACACACACACACACCTTTTTATCTTTCTAAAGCTAAGCATTGCTCTGGTTCTTTTGAAACATCACCAAGATATATTAACCTTTATGTTTTTTCTCTTGGGCTCTACTTTTCTTAGAATGCAATTCCTACTCCTTTTACCACAACTCGTATTCCTTTCTTTAGACTAATCCAGCATTCATCTTGTTCAGAAAGTCTCCTATGATGATAATCTCTAGAGGGAAGGCATCCCTCATGTCTATCCCCATGAATATTTTTATTATTGCATTGTCCTATTTGGATCCCCCGAGCAGATACTCAGACAGGATTTGAGGGCAGTTGTTTATTTGGGAGGTAATCCCAGCGAACATTGGTAGCAGATTGAAGTGAGGCAAAGAAAAAAAGGACTCAATAAAGGTATATTATTTAAAAAGTTATCACAGTGACTGAAGCTTAACTCCACCTGGAAACTAAGTCAGTATAGAACATACCCAGAGTTATCCAACTCCTATCAGTTACCAACAGAGTGTTGCTGGGTGGAAATTGTTAATTCCTTGGCACTTCTGACTTGTCCCTCACTCAGGTGAAACAGGCCTCAGCATCCAAATAGACATATTAGGTAACAAATTAGAAGTTGCTGGTAGAAATCAGGCTGTCATGAAAGGAAATTATAAAATCTTAAGAAAATATGGGTAAGACACTGATGTATCTGCAATATGCGTTTACATGGTGTATTATAATTATTGTTTGTGCATGTCTCCTGATAGATTATGAAGTTCCCTGAAGGAGTGTGTGTGTGTGTGTGTGTGTGTGTGTGTGTGTGTGTGTGTGTGTCTGTGCATGCTGACGTCTTTACATTATTATCACCTGGTTAGATAGTCATGAAATAAATACTTGTCACACAATTAAAAAATGTTAAAATCTTCAAGGCCTGCTAATGGGTTTAGTTTGAACAATACATTAATAATATTGGATTATTATTTCTTGAACTATTATTAATTAGAAATACCATTACATAACAAACACAAGTATACTTAAGTAATAGTAGAAAAATGATTTCCAGAGACATTTGGAAATTCACTCTTATATTTCAACAGGGAAAACATGTAAGGCTTTGAAACTTTTTATACTTTAAAAATTTTTTAATCTGATTATTCCTAACCTTGTTTCTTTTTATTTGCCATTTCAAATGATTAATAAAAAAATATGTGCTTGTCCTCCACATGATGCCATACTGAAAGATGAAGGATAGTTCATAGTTAGGGCAGATCCATCATGCTTTATTTATTTGTCTAAAGGCTATAGAGGAAAAAGCTTGAAAACATTTTTTTCTATTCAAATAATAGGAAGAAAGAGCTCATTCTAACATAACATTAGTACATGCTATATTACAATTAAAATGAAAGGATGAGAGAAACTCATCCTTGTTTCACTCTAACACAGATGTTAGTACACTATATTACCATTAACCTGAAAGGATGAGAATAAGAATGAGTAAGATTTAAGACAGCAACTCCATGAAGGTTGAAGGTTTCAAACTCTAAATAGGGCACCTAAACTTTTACATCTCGTACCTGAGAGACAAGTCCCCAAAACATATAACTTTGAAAACCAATGGGACTCACGTCCGAACACTATAGTAATCTGACAAAGGGCCCTGCCCTTGGACTCACCTTTCCCAGGGCCTAGCTCTGAAGCAGTCAGTCTTCCCAGACTTAAAGTGAAGGAGGCCTGTTTGCTTTATTACAGTAACAGCCTGAGGGGCAGGTATCTAAGTGAACACCAGGACCCTGATGGAACGCTTCCGGGGCAGAGACTGGCAGACACAGCTTCGTGCTGTCCCTTTGCTGTACTCCAGAATGCATGTGTCTCTCAGAGAAGAGCTTTTACATAGGCCTCATGCCTATTTTTGCAGCCACTACCCAGGGGATGCCTCTTGATTGCTTAGCTCTGGAGGCCGGAGGAACTTGTGTTCTTCATCCCATTGGACTGTAACAAATGGTGTCACCCAGAAGGGAGCTTATACCCTTGTCTGGTGCCTTTATTTTGTGGCTGTTTCTAGGGGATACCTCTACCTTTCCTGGATCTGGTGGACGGGGGGACTTATGCTCATGGGTCCAACAATACTGTTACCAACAGAGGAAGAATTCTTAAAAAGCTACCACCCCCAGGGTACAGCAAGAGACAACAGACCCATGAGCTCAGACTGTCTGTGAAGCAGGCTTATCAGCTAAATTGTGATGGCAGCTTGAGGGGCAGGCTTCTAATTCAACACACACCCATGGGCTGAATGCAATCATTTCCAAAGACCTTGGAAGGCAGGCTCTACCTTCCCATGTTTCCTCTGCCATGCTCCAGAATGCCAGTTTCCCCCAGAAGGTAGCTCTATGTGCATCCTGCACCATGGGATTTGTGTCTGGTGCTCCATTCTTTGCAGCTGTTGCCAAGGGGATGCCCCTTAATCACCTGGCTCTGGCAATCATGAGGGTTGTATTCCTGTGTCCTACAGGACTATGACAACTGGATGATAGTTCTTGGTAGGTTACCACCCTTACTGCCCTGTATAGAGGGGAGACTGGGACACACATCACAGTATTTCTGAGGCCAATTTAGTTTGTCCTGGAGCTTCGGCCTGAGAAGCAGGTTTTAGGCTTGTCATAAATCTAATGGCCAATGGAGCTGCTCTCAGGAATGTAGGCTGGAGCCCATATTGGTGCTCAGTGTCTGCCTTACTCCAGTTCACAAGTATTTTACAGAAAAAAAGCTTATAAATTTGTCCAGAGCCCTGACTGCTGCCCAGAGGATGCTCAAGATTGCCTGGCTCTGGTGGCCAGCAGGGCTTATGCTTGCAGTCCCATGGGACTGTATATATTTGCATACATCTAAAAGCTGCTGCCTGAGGGTCTGGCTTCTAATCAGCCTGAATCTAGGTCCCTCTGGGATACTGACAGTTCTTGGCCATGTTTAACACAGGGCACTATTAAAAAACATAATAGGATGCTTGGACATGCACAAAGCTTTTAATGTCAACCAAGAGTTAGGGCAGTGTTGAATGACATGTTTTATTTCCTGCATGAAGCCAATCTTTCAAAACTGGGAGAAGTGGTGGTTTCATATACTGTATAAGAACCAACATAGAGAGTCATGCAAAAATGAAGAAACAAAGGAATGTCTTCCAAATGAAAAAAGAAATAAAACCTCAGGGTGGGGGGCGGGGGACAAAAAAAAAACAACCTTAATGAAATAGAAAGAAGTAAAAAACTCAAAGTAATGGTCATAAAATGTTCACCAAACTGTGAGAAGAATGAATGAACATAGTGAGAATGTCAATAAAGAGATGAAAAATATAAGAAAGTACCAAGTAGAAGTCACAGAGCTGAAGAATACAATAACTGAACCAAAAAACACACTAGAGGTATTCAACAGTAGACAAATGAAAATAAGAAAGGATCAGTAAACTCTTCAACAAGACAGTAGAACTAACCCAATGAAAGCAGCAAATAGAAAAAAGAAAAGAATGAAAAAAAGGTGATAATACCTTCAAGGACTTATAAGACAACATCAAACAGGCTAACATTTGTATAGTAGGGCTCCCAGAAAAAGAAGATAGAAAGGGGCATATTTATTATTTAAAGAAATAATGACTGAAAACTTCCCTAACCTGGGGAAAGAAACAGAGATCCAGACCCAGGAATTCCAGAGAGTTTCAAATAGGAAAAATTCAACAAAACCCACACCAAGACACATTATAATTAAATGTCAAAGTTTAGAAACAAGGAGAGACTCTTAAAAGCAGCAAGAGAAAAACGATTTGTTATGCAAGGGAACCTCCATAAGATTGTCAACAGATCTGTTAGTGGGCAATAAGGGAGTGACATGATATATTCAGAGTTGAAAGAAAAAAATCTCATCCAATACTGTACCCAGAAAAGTTGTCATTTAAAAATAGAATGAGCGATAAAGAGATTTTCAGACTAGCAAAAGCTGAAGGAATTCATCATCACTAAACTAGCCTTACAAAAAATGTTCAAGGGACTTCTTTAACCTGAAAAGAAAGTGTGTTAACTATTAACAAGTACACATATGTAAGAATAAATCTCCCTGGAAAGATAAATAAAGGTAGTAGATTAATCACTTATAAAGCTAGTATATAGCTTTATAAGTGATTAATTAAAAGACAAAAGTAGTGAAAATAACTATTATTACAATAATTAGTTAAGGGGTACACAAGATAAAAAATGTAAAATGTGAGCTAAAAACATAAAATGTTTTGAGGAAAGATACAAATGTTGAGCTTTAAGTTTTTATAAATTTAAAATAGACTGCTATAGGTATAAGTTGTTACATGAAAAGATAGGACAATTAAGTACACGAACTTTCCACTGTGTAAGCGCACAGTGGAAAGTTTCCACACTTAATTGTCTGAACTTTTTGTATGTAAACCTTATGGTAATCACAAAGCCAAAACCTATAGTAGATAAATGAAAGATAAAGAGAAATGAATATAAGCATATCACTAAAGAAAGTCATCAAACTGCAAAGGAAGAACTCAACAAAAGAAGAAAAGCAGAAAGAGGAACTACAAAATCAGCCAGAAAACAGTTAACAAAATGGCTATAAGTGTATACCTATAATAAATTATTTTAAATGTAAATGGACTAAATTCTCCAATTAAAAGACATAAAGTAGCTGAATGGATAAGAAAACAAAACCAATCTATATGCTGCCTACTAGAGACTCATTTTAAATATACTGACACATACAGACTGAAAGTGAAAGGGTGGAAAAAGATATTCCATGCAGATGCAAACCAAAAAAAGAAAAAAAAGCTGGGATTGCTACACTTGTATCAGACAAATTCAACTTTCAAACACAGACTGTAATAAGAGACAAAAATGGGCATTATGTAATGATAAAGGGGTCAACCCAACAAGGGGATATAACATCTGTAAGTACTTACACACCCTACATAAGGGCAACTAAAAATGAAACAAATATTAACAGACCAAAAGGGAGAAAAAGACAGCAATCATATAATAGTAGGGGAATTTAGTACTCCATTTATATCAGTGGATACATCATCCATACAGGAAATCAATAAGGGAATTTTGGCATTAAACAATACCTTATATCAGATAAACTTGACAGATATATACAGAACATTGCAACTAAAAGAAACAGAATAAACATTCTTCTAAAGAAACAGAAAGTGCACATGGAACACTCTCTAGGATCGATTATATGTTAGGCTACAAAGCAAGTCTTAATAAATTTAAGAGGATTGAAATCATATCAAGAATCTTTTCCAACAATAACAGTATAAAACTAGTTCTGTATATCAAAAACTACAAGATATTAAGTAAAGAAACTGAGAAGACACAAATAAACGAAAGACATTCTGTGGTCATGGATTGAAATAATTATTATTATTAAAATGTTCATACTACCCAAAACAATCTACAGATTCATTGCAATACTTATCAAAATTTCAATGGCACTTTCACAGAAACAGAACAAACAATCCTAAAATTTGCATGGAAGCACAAAAGATCCTGAATAAAGAAAACAATCTTGAGAAAGAAATACAAAGTTGGAGGTATCACACTCTCTGATTTCAAACTCTACTACAAAGCTATACTAGTTAAAGCAATATGGTATTGGCATAAAGACAGACACATACGTCAGTGAAACAAAATAGAGAACCCAGAAATAGACTGCACATATATGGACAATTAATATATGACAAAGGAGCCAAAAACATACAATAGAGGAAGGGTAGTCTCTTCAATAAATGGTGTTGGAAAAACTAGACAGCTACATGCAAAGAATAAAACTGAACCTCTACCTCACACCTTACCCAAAAATCAACTCAAAATTGATTGAAGATTTGACTAGGAGACTTGAAACCATAAAATTCCTAGAAGAAAACATAGGTAGAAAGCTCCTTGACATAGGTCTCGGTGATGATTTTTTAAATCTGACACCAAACGTAAAAGCAACAAAAGCAAAAATAAACAAGTGGAACTACATCAAACTAAAAAGCTTCTACACACCAAAGGAAAAAATTGCCTAAATAAAAAAGCAACCCACTGAATAGGAGAAAGTATTTTCAAATCATGCATCTCATAAAGGGTTAATATCCAAACAATACAAACAACTCACACAAATCAACAACAAAAAATGAACAACCTGATTATTTTAAATGGGCAGAAGATCTAAGAGACATTTTCCAAAGACGATAGATACACAGGTGGCCAATATGTACATGAAAATATGCTCACCGTCATTAACTATCAGGGAAATGCAAATGAAAACAACAATAAAATATTATTGCACACTTTTTATAATGGCTATGACCAAAATGACAAGAAATAAGTGTTGGCGAAAATGTGGAGAAAAAGGAACCCATGTGCACTGTTGATGGGAATATAAATCAGTATAGCTATGGACAACAGTGTGGAGGTTCTTTTAAAAAATTTAAAAAGTACTACCATATGTTTCATCAATTCCATTTCTGTGTATTTACAATAAAAAACCCAAAAATACTAACTTGAAAAGATATATGAACACCAATATGTTTATTGTAGCACTATTTATAATAGCCAAGATATCAAAACAACCTAAGCATCCATTGATGGATAAATGGATAAAAAATTGTGGTATATGTATGCAATACAATTTTATTTAGTCATTAAGACTGAAATCTCAGTGTTTGTGAAAACATTGTTGGACCTTGAAGACATGTTAAGTGAAGTAAGTCAGACAGAGAAAGACAAATACCATGCGATCTCTCTTTTATGTGGAATCTAAGGGGGAGAAATAAAGGTAAAACAAGCTCATAGATAAAGAGAACAGAAGAGATTGGTGGTTGCTAGAAGTGGGATGTGGGGGTGGGAGAAATGGGTGACAGTGGTCAAAAAGTTAAAATACAACCTGTTAAGTAAATAGACATGTGGGCTGAACTGCAATCTGGTTAATCTCATTAAAAAAAAACAAAAACATGAGTACAGAATTGACTTTGCCCATTCAAGTTTCATTCAATAAATATTATTTAGTAATTTTATTCAGGCATTTTATCATAATGTATACATATAGATCATGAGTGAATAAACATAAAGTTAGGCATACTGAGAAAAAAATGATAACTTCCATTCTATATTTTTTCCATTGAGGACAAGATAAGCTTTGATGTTCAGTAATTGAAATATCATGTTTTTTTTTCAATTATCCCTCTCTACTTTTAATAGATTGATAGCAATCACTTATTATGTAATTCTCTAAGGAGGCCAAAAAAAATGAAATGAAAGAATGTCATATTTTCAAAATTTACCTTAGAATCTCTTTACTAGCTAGAGTAAGACCAGGGGAATGTATCCATGTGGGATCTCAACAACTAGAAGAAATGATATTGCCATTATTGTGTTTGTCATGATTCATGTAGAGTCATGAATATTATCCCCCTATCATACCATTCAACAAGGTTTAAAACTTTGTACATATATGTCAAGTATTAAAATAGGAGAATTGTACTTCTACTCTAGTTCTGGAGATTTCTGACACCCTGTCAGTTGGTTTGACGTTTATGTAGCAAACTCGTTCTCTACTTCAGCCTAATAATATGTAAATTATAGGAAAATCATTTTTAGAGTAAGTGAATGGATTGGGGATGGGTGAGCCAGCTGACATACCAAAGTGGTTTAGTTTTGTTCCATGCATTAATTCATTTGCATTCATAACAATTTAAATGTATGTTGATTCAGTCTGGGAATAAAACTATCTTGCATTTTGGAATGCTAGCTTATATTGGGACAGTATATTATTTAAACAAATGAGTGAGGTGTCAAAATAAGCTACTAAAGAATGCCAGATGGCCTTGACTCATCTTCTAGTTAGTATCTTTCAGTAACACAAAAGATGAGTTAAATGAAATAAATTATTCTCCTTTAAAAGAAAACCTACCTATCCAACATGAAAAATAAACATGGATTCAGTGTTTATTGTGCCTAAACATAGTTCCTGGCAAACAAAAAATAATTTCATTCATGTACATAACCACAGAGGTAAGAGAGACATATGTTTTTATTTAGATGTGTTGGTGGAAATTTTGCATTACATATCTCATTTACTAACATTGAATACTAAAATACAAAGGAGACTTGTTTTTGTTTTTTTAATAAGAAATTTTGTAAGATATCAACTGAAAATCATAATGGTTTCCTAAAATCTCAATTGGGTCCATTACTTCAGCTTGTGTAAATTCTATGAATGCATTAATAAAAGGTAAAGCAATAAAAATAATTCCTGACATAGCAAAGTGTGCTTTAAACAAGAATGCCTTCATGGGTGCACAGGCAAGTGAAAAAAGATGTTTCTTTAGAGTGTTTAGAAATAATCTTTTCACTAAACTTCTAGCTCAAAAAAATTGATTTTCAGATAGTGTGAATGTCCCTTTCTATCTCCATTGAAGGCAATTCTCAGAGTATAATACAAAGACCCCTTGACTACGATGGATGAGACATGGCTTCTAAGGTTCACTGTGCAAGAGAAACAGTATGTACTTTGGCAAGACTTTAAATATTCTAAAGTCTTCCTTTTAAGAAAATACAGACTAATAATTTTGCCATGTCTATATCATTAGTTTGTTCTTATAATGAAAGTGATTAACATAAAAGCACTTTGTGTTATAAATAAATAATATAGTTTTTAATGAAGACTTTTTATAACCTCCATTGCAGTACATAAAAAGAGAGCTGAACTACATATGCCATGTTCATTTATGAAATGACTAAATATTATGAAGATGTCAGTTCTCTAAACACTGATCTATACATTCAAGAAAATCCCAATTAAGTTTAAATTATTTTTCCTTTTTCAGGGATCTGACAATATTTCCAAAAATTGTTTCAATGGCTAAAGATCCACTAACA
Organism: Hipposideros larvatus; assembly: GCA_031876335.1. Lineage (NCBI taxonomy): Eukaryota > Metazoa > Chordata > Mammalia > Chiroptera > Hipposideridae > Hipposideros > Hipposideros larvatus. Next base: position 106,362,393 of record CM063089.1, read on the forward strand.
GCTAAGTCATTTTAAAGAAGGGAATGCACCCTATGAGCTATTGCTAAATCATTGGAACAGGGGAGAGAATTCAGAAGTAGACCTGGGTATGCATGGAAACCCTGATATGGTGAAGGTAGCCATATAAGTCAACGGTGCATAGTGTGGTGAAAAATGACTATCTAAGTAAGAAAAAGAAAGCTGAACCCCTAGCTAATATGCACCTTTCATTGATTAAAGACCTGAATGTAAGCAGTAAAACCATAAAGTCGAAGACTATTCAGGGCAAACTCTGAGAAAAGAATGCGTGCTAGGATACAAAGAAGTACTCCCCATAAGGCCAAACGCTAATGATCTGACTACTTCCAGCAGGAGTTTAGCTAAGCTTCTTGATGACATTGTTGCCTTGGTATCTATTAGTTTGGCCAAGCAGGTCGCAGTAACAGTAAACTGACACTAGCCCCCTCATAAGTGTGCATTCCCTAAATAGCAGCCCACAGAGTTGCAAGCAAATGTAAGTTCCTGTTGTAATTTCTTCAGCAACCTTGTGATAAACAGTCTTCCCTGACTCCCAGTACCTTCCCTAATGTGCCCTGAGATAAGTACCCTGTGGGGCTTACCAAAATCCTTTTTTTTGTTTTGAACTGACCTATCTGGTTTCACCTGGGAACTCTAAAGCAGTCTACCCAAGGACCCTGATAAAGACATGAGCCCCATGTCCTGCCCCTCTCTCTCTGAACTCTCCCTTGATCTCCTGTTTTGGCCTCTCTAGGCATGCTGGGTACTTTCTCTGGGATCTGTGAATAACAAGCTTCTCTATTTCCATTCCTCTCATGGTCTGTTCTTGAATGTAGCTTATTATCTGGCATGCTTAGCGCCACTTAAAAAGTGTTAATTTGACAATTTCATAAAAACATCATTTTTTATTTAATGAAAGATACCACAGATGCAGGTAACAAACCTGAATGCAGTCTGGGAAAAGAGAATTAAGATATTAAAACTAATAAGGCACTCTACATAAGAAAATACTGCAAATTAGCAAAAACATGATGAGAAACAGGTTTAAAATGGCATTGGAATATGACTAGAATTTTCACAGACTAGATAGCCCAAATTATTGTTCAACCTCATTAGAAATGAAAAAAATAAGATAAACTAAATGATTAAATTAAAATAACAGTAAGATACATGCATATAGCTATAAGCACAGTGCAAAAGGTAAGAATGTAGCTAACAACAATGTTGTTTAGGATGAGAAGAAACAACCACTCATGTTATCCATGGCTGGTGGAAGTAAAAATGTGTAGACATTTTGGGAAAATATGTAAATATAATTAATAAAATTAGTCCCAATTTTACTGTATAACAGAGTAATTCAAGCTATATTACAACATAAAACCAATTATTAATAGTGGTTTAAACTTATCCTGGAAGTCAAGTGATTTAGGTTTACTCTACACATCCACTTACTACTGAAAAATTTACCTTACTTTTCTGTGCCTCAGTTCCTTCTATTGAAAAAAAAATTGAAATAATATTTGACTCATAAAGTTATTTTAAGTATAAGGTGTGTTTATCAATACAATATATTTTCAAAGATATATAGCACATTACAACTACAAAACAAAAAAAAAACCTAGGAAACATGTACGAGTATTTTCATGAGGTGATTATTGGAGCAGGGAGTTAGAAGTATCGTAAGTAGCCATTATTAAGTGAATGAAAAAGGAATATGTGGCTAATACATAGTATAAAATATTAGGCAGTTGATACGATTAATGATCTTGAGCAGTAAGAGTAGACCTTAGGTATTTAGGGTGCATTTATTTGCATTGAAAGAAATACTTACTGTTTCAGAACAAGCATGTAAAAACCTTGAAAATTATCACACTCATCCTCAGAACAAGAGAAAAAGAGCTGAACAAACTGAAAATCAACATTTCTTCTTATATCTAATAGAGAATTGAGGTCATAAATCCAATATCTGCCCCCCAAAACTGAAAGGGAAGCAGGAGCCCTCCACTGGAGCCAATACTGGTAAGACTATTATCTAAAATATGCAAATAACCCTTAAAACTCAACAATGAGAAGATAAACAACTCACATAAAAAGTGGACAAAAGATCTGAACAAAAATTTCACCAAAGAAGGTATACAGAAGACAAATAAGCATATAAAAAGATGCTTAACTCCACATGCCATTAAAAATTGCAAATTAAAATAACATTGAGATACCACTACAATCCTAATAAAATGACCAAAATTCAGAACACTGACAACAGCGAAATACTGGAGGGGATATGCTGCAACAGGAACTCTCATGCATTGCTGATGCAAGTGCAACATGGCACAACCGCTCTGGAAGACATTTTGACAGCTTCTTACGAAACTAAACATGCTCTTACCATTTAATCTAGTGATCATGTTCCTTGGTATTTACCCAAGGAGTTGAAAATTCATGTTTACATGAAAACCTGCACATGGACATTTATAGCAGCTTTTTTCATAATTGCCAAAATTTGGAAGCAATCAAAATGTCCTTCAACAAGCTCTGTATGTATCTAGACAATGGAATATTTTTCAGCAATTTAAATAAGAATGAGCTCTCCCCAGAAATATTCGCTTATATGGTCAACTAATCTGTGAAAAAGGAGGTAAAAATATACACTCCAGAAACAACAGTCTCTTTAACAAGTGGTGTTGGAAAAATTTGACAGATACATGGCAAAAAATGAAACTGGACCAGTGTCTTACACCATATACAAAAATAAACTGAAAATGGGTTAAAGACTTAAACATAAGGCCTGGAACCATAAAACTCCTGATAGAAAACATAAGAAGTAAACTATTTGACATCGGTCTCAGTAATATCTTTTTGGATATGTCCCTTGAGCAAGGGAAACAAAAGCAAAAATAAACAAATGGGACTTCATGAAACTAAAAGTTTCTGTACAGCAAAGGAAGCATTCAACAAAATAAAAAGACAACCTACTAAATGGAGAACATATATAAATGACATATCCGATAAGGGGTTCATATCTAAAAACGTAAGAAAGCCATACAACTCAATAACAAAAAACTAAATAATCCAGTAGAAAAATGGGCAGAGGACATGAAAACATACAGGGGGAGTGGCTCCACAGGTGGCTGATAAAAGACTTTTTGAAATCTCTAACTTGATCAAGAACTAATACTGTGAAAATTAGCACACAATGATAAAAGTGACTTCTTATTATGATGAATGTAAGAAACTTCCATTAGCAAAATTAAAGGTATTCAATATTTAGAGTCTCTCCTCCCCCCTTTAATTAGCTAGGTATAAGTATCCAATAACTCTCCTTGTGGTTGGCTTTATCCCATCATGTAATGGTGAAAAGGTGTTGTGTTGTCTTGTATCCTAGCATTGGTTTTCATTTCTTATTACATGCCACTGAGGAAAAGCACAGGATCGTGGCTCTGGAATATGGGCGTCTGCCTTATAAAGGTGTGGTCAGAGAACCTAACAAAGAGCTGGGACTTGTCTGTCACCAGAACAGGTGTGTGAATTGCTTTGTGCTCACTTTGCTTATAGATATTTGTTGGATAAGTATCTGTATGTGTTGCAGGATTTGACCTGACACTTTGTGTATCACAACCCCACAGAAAGGTTGTGGGGGAATATCAAACTGAGAGGGTTTAAATGGACAACTGTGATAAAATGCCTCACAACAGCTAGTTTAATGGGAACTCAGCATTCTTTGGATTTAGTCACAGGAGAGTATGAGTGATGTGGTAAATGTAGTTTCAGAGTTCTAAGGAACTGAAAGTGAATGTAAGAACAAACGGTTATCTGTGCAGGAAGTGTAATGCAAGAGGTAGGTTTGCCCATCCTGGTGTTCACTTCGTATTGCTTAGATCAATATTGCCTGGCACATGGGGCCTCCCACTCCCTTTGTCCCAGTGGGAGAGACTGCATTCAAATTTAGCTTCCCATAGAAGCAGTGGTTTCTTCCCTCAAGCAGGGCAAGCCCCCTATGTCCTCAAGGCCTACAGGTGCTAATCAGCTGGCATTCCCACACAACTGCTGTTTTAGACAAGCATCCAAATCCATATTGCCTGATGCCAAGCAGTTTATTTCCAAACTGACAAAGTACTTACACCTGTGTGATAAAGATCAAGACAGGCCCAAACACAACTCTATCGGGTATTATGGAAGAATGAGAGATGTATGCTTTCCCTTGTCTTGTGAACCCTAGCCATGTAAAATTTTGCTTTCAAAATAAAAGCTATACCTCACCCCAGACCATGTTGTGAAACGATGCCAGCATTCTGATATACCGAGACAATGGGGAACATTGCAGAGAATGAGTATGAGAGAATTATGTGAGCAACATAAGGTGAAAATTGAATCAAAGGAGATTTTTATAGTTGAAAGTAATTTGTTAGTTGCTTTATAAAGTAAAATAGACTGAAAATATTTGAATATTAATGGGAGGTGTTGAAGAGCGTGTGAGCACTGAAGATCATAAGAGATAGAGGAGAGTCAGCAAAGGAAAATATCTACAAAAGATAGAAGACACCAGGGCACAAGAGAGAAAACATGCAGTCGTCATTGAACAGCTCTCTTATTGCATCAAGGGGTGAGGCTGGCTATTGATACTAGAGGTTTGTAAGATGTCTTTATCTTCAATTCTCATACATTCTCAGGCAATATTTAGTGTTCTCTATTTGAGGCAGATTAAGCCATATGATTCCCCCAAACCTAATTATTGTGGTCCAGGAACATGCCCCTCTCTGTCTAACCTAGGCCTGACTTCCATATCTATTCCTGAATCAATCCTTCTGTCAAGGGGTATGAAAGCATACATGCATTAGTCAGGGCAACACTAGCTGCTATAGCAAATACCATTCACAGCAAAATAGACATGTATTTCCAGATACCAAACTGTCCAAGATGAGTCTTCTGTATTGTTGGGGGGTCTCTTCTCTGAGTAATGATGTAGGGACCCTAGCTCTTTCTATTGTGTGGTTCCACTATCTTCAATAGATGGATTGCAAGATTTCCTTGTACATGTGAATCAAACTGGTGTAAAGAAAGAAAAGCAAAATAAAACAAAACCAAAAAAAATCCCCCCCAAAAAAAACAAAAGAAAAAGAAGGCCACTATGTAAGGATGCAGGGGTTGATTAATCAAGAGGCTATAACAATTATAATTATTTATGAACCCAATATCAGAACAATTAAATATATTAAACAAACATAACAGACCTGAAGGGATAAAGAGCTAATAATACAATAATAGCAGGGGACTTCAGTACCTCATGTTCAATAATGGATACACCATGCAGAGCACCAAGAAAAAAAATCAATAAACATTGTGAGGTAGAAAATTATAGGTAGTCAGGAAAATGGCCACGGTAGAGGAGATTAGGGCAAGATGACTTTAATGGCTGGCTAATAGATTCAAGTCAGGTCCAAGGGGAGAGCCAAACAGTAAGCAAATTCAGATGGCAAAACCCACCCAGGTTGTCAGCCCAGATGTAGGTAGCCAATTAGATTATATAGAGAAACTATTGCAAACTACTGCTCAAGTACAAGAAAAGCCAATCAACTCTGACTCAGAGTCCTTATAGTTCCCAACCTAGCCCCACCCAGGGGGCATTTCATTTTCGAATCCTCCCTCTTTTTGGTCTCCACAGAGAGCTGCTCTCTCACTTCTCTTAGGCTTTTGCAATAAATCTGCTACTGCTTAAACCTTGCCTCTTTGTATCCACGTTTCCATTCTTCGGTAACGACAAGATCATGATCCCAGGGTTACTTCAGGAATCTTAATTCAATTGGATTTAAACTATAACTTATTTCAAATAGGTCTAGCAGACATACACAGAATATTACATCTAACAACAGAATATACATTTTTGTCAAGTGCATATAGAGTGTTCTCCAGGATAGATCATATATTAGATCACAAAACAAGCCTCAGAAAAAGAAAGAAGAATGAAATCACACCAAGTATTTTGAAAACCACAGTGTTAGGAAATTAGAAATCAATAACAGGAGTAAAACTGGAAAGCTAACAAACATGTAGAAACTAAACATTCCCAAACAACCAACAGATCAAAGGAGAAATCAAAAGGAAAATTAAAAAATATATATCTTGAAGCAAAAACAGAAACACAACATACCAAAGTCTATGGGATGCTGCAAAAGCAGTTCTAAAAGGGAGGTTAATAGTGATAAGCATCTGTATGAAGAAAAAAGAAAGACATCAAATACCTAAACTTTACGCCTAGGAAAAGAGCTATAAAAAGAAGAACAAAGGGGCCGGCCGAGGGGCGCGATGGTTAAGAACTGGCTTGGGATGCCAGAGGGCCCTGGTTTGGATCCCACATATGAGGGCCACTAACACTGCCCTCCACAGCTAAGATGTTGAACAACAGCTCAACCTGGAGCTGGGCTGCCATGAGTCGCCAGCGACAGCATAGGCTGCAGCCCCTGTGGCAGTGGGTTGCCATGGGCTACCGTATGTAGCCAGTAGCCAGCGTGAGCGGCCAGCAGCCAGCATGAGTGGCCGTCCAGAAGCCGGTGACTGATCTGCCTCACCCGGGAAGAACGCAATGATGGTGACAACTTGGGCCAATGAAGCAATGTCCTCCACAACTAGACTGAAAAACAAAATGACAGCAACTTGTCTGTTCCCCTTCCCCCAATTCCCCAGCACTGTTCCCATCCCCCCAATTCCCCAATAAAAACTTAAAAAAAAGAACAAAGTTCAAGTTAGCAGAAAAAAGAAAATAACAAAAATTATAGTAAAAATGAAAGAAATAGAGATAAGAAAAACAATAGAAAAAAATCAACAAAACTAAGAACTATTTTGTTTGTTTTTTTGAAGATAAATAAAATTAAAGTTTTAGATAGGATAACAAAGAAAAAGAGAGAGAAAATAAAATCAGAAATGAAAGGGGACATTACAACTGATACCACAGAAATGCAAAGGACTATAAGAGACTTCTAAAAGCAATCATGGGTGTATGTTAAAACTAATTGGATAAGCTAGAATAAATGGATAAATTCCAAGGAACATATGACCTACCAAGACTGAATCATAAAGAAATAGAAAATTTGAACAGACCAATAATGTGTGTGAAAATTGAAAGTTACTCAAAAACTCCCAACACAGAAAAGACTATGGTCAGATGGTTTTACTGGTGAATTCTACCAAACATTATAAAAGAAAAAATTAATGTCAGTCATTCTCAAAATTTTCCAAAAAACAAAAGAAGAAGGAAAATTCCAAAATTATTTTATGAGACTAGCAATATCCTGAAACAAAAGCCAGATAAGGACACTACAAAAAAAGAAAACTACAGGTTTTTATCCCTGATGAGTATGGATGCAAAAATTCCCAACAAGATAATAGCAAACTGAATTGAAAAACACATTAAAATGATCATGCACTCATGATCAAGTAGGATTTATCCCTAGGATGTATGGATGCTTTCACATATGAAAATCAATAAATATGATATACTACCTTAACAGAATGAAGCTTAAAAATTATATGATCATCTCAATGGACGCAGAAACATCGTTTGACAAGATTTACCATTTTTAATGATAAACACTCTAAACAAATTCGGTATAGAAGGAACATACCTCAACATAAAAAAGGTCACACATAACAAGCCCACACTAATATCATACTCAGTGGTGAACGGTTGACAGCTTTCCTGCTAAGATCAAGAACATGACAAGGATGCCCACTCTCATAACTCTTATTCAACATAATACTATTGTAGAAGTCCAAGCCAGAAAAATTAGGAAAAAAAAATCCAAATCAGAAAAGAAGAGGGACATTGTCCCTACTACCAGACTATATGATCTTATATATAGGAAATCCTTAAAAATCCACCAAAACCTTTTAGAATTAATAAACAAATTCAGTGAGAAGGGATGGAGAAAAAATGGTGGTGGTGAGGGGGGCTCCCTCAGTTCTCCCCTGGAAAGCACAGCAGTTTAAGCAGCTGGGGCGCAGCAAACAAACCTCTATGGAGCATGCTGAGCAGCGAAGGGACTCCCACGCCGAGTACATAAAGGCGGGCAGACCAGGCGAGTGGGGGAAGGGGGAGGCCAGGCGCGAGGAGGCAAAGACCGCACCCGCGGCTGCTGAGGCTCGGGGTCTCAGAGAGCAGATGGGAGAATCCCCACGGCTCGCTCCCGACTCCTCCAGCCCGCGCTAAGGCAGAATCCTCAGGCCGCAAGGAGCGGAATGAGAGAGGAGGGCGTGAGCGGAGGCACAGTCCATCCGCACCTGTGGCTGCGGAGCTGTGGGAACCCAGGACAAGGTGGAGTGGTTTGCAGCATCTGGGCGGGCTCAGCCTCTGGGCTGACCATCCCCACCTGGAGAGCGACAGGAGCCCCAGGGCGCGCAGTTTCTGAGGCAGAAATCTCAAACCAGCAAGCAGGAGAAGAAGGAAGCGAGAAATGTGGAGAGGCAGCCCACACCCCACAGCTGTGGAGACACAAGCTGCTTTGCCAGGGGGTTTTCCTGGAGAGCAGCAGGGGCTCTGCGGGAGCATCGGAGGGGGCTTTTTTCTTTTTCCTATTTTTTTTTCTCTTTCTTTTTTCCCCTTTTCTCTCAGATAGAAAAAATAAACTGCATAGATAAGTGCACACCCCACCCTCCCTCAGAAACTTTGGCCCCTCCCTGCCAGAGCCTAAGGCTGACCCCTGAAGGGAGTAGTAGGTCAGAACAAAGGTGCTTCGACTCCCTGGGGGTTGAGTAATCTACATGAGAAGAGGCTGCAGGTGGGAGCTACTAAACACGCTGTCCCTGCCCCCACCTCTCCTGGACAGCTCTGGAAGCAGAACAGCTTTGGCTGCTGAGGCACAGGAAGGCCTACCAGCAGCTCAGAAATCTCCAGCCCCCCACCCTCCAACAGCTCCAGTGGAAAGAGCACCCGAAGACGCACATCCAGTCCTCTGGCTGCACAGAAATCAGAGTGCCTCTGGACAGGTAGGAGCAAAAATAACACTGACTTTGTAAAAAAAAACAAACTACCAATCACACCTCATAACTCCACTCATCTAAAATAGACCTGCATTACCAAGCTCACACTAGGTACCAGGCGGCTGGCTCTGCCCCCACAAAACACACAGGAGTGTGTGTATAGCAGAGGAAAACCGGGGGAGAGCTTGGCGGACTTCAGTCAAGATTGGTACTGGTTATTTCTTGTTTTTTCTCCCTTTTTTTTTTTATTGTTTTCAGTTTGGGTTTCTCTTTTGATGTGTTATATTGTTATTGTTAATTGGGTTCTCTTGGATGTTTTGGGTTTTTTTGTGTTTTTTTTCCATTGATCGCTTGTGTTGGTTGTTTTCGGATTTTCTATTTCATTATTAACTTTGGTTTTTTATATAGACATATATAAAGGTGCATATATGTGGATATATATGTCCATATATATGGGGGTGTAGATATATATATATATATATATATATATATATATATATATATATATATTATTTCTCTCTGCATTTTTCTCTTTCTTTCCTTCTCTTCTAACCTCTCTCTCTCCCTTCTTTCCTGCTTCCTTGTCATAGCTTGATTTGCCTCCTCCTTTCCATTTTTTCTGCAAGTTTTTTTTCTTCTTTTCTCATTGTCATTGTTTTGTTTCTGTTGGTTTGTTTTCTCCTTGTATTTGATTGATAGTTCTATACATGTGGAGTGTAGGGTGATGGTTGTTTTGTACATTAGAGAGTATCTGGTTACCTTTGGTGGCTGTTGTGGTTGTGCTCGTTGATATGCTTTGCCCTAAAACATGCTCTGCAGCTGGGCCCAGCCAAAGAAGCACAAGAATCATCACACCCAGAGTCCAACTTTACATAAAACCAGAGCACTACAGGGTCTGACCTACAAGATTCACACTCAGAGGGAAATTACTACAGGAACAAGAGCCCCTTGGGGCCAAGCTTCATCAGAGGGGTCAACCCTCACACAACAGCTTATAAACTTTGGAAACAGCTAATCCTCATGGCTAGTCAGCTTGGGAGTCAAGCCACCTACTGACAAGCCGAAAGCAATAAAATCTAGACCTCAACAGGAGAAGGCACATAACACAAGGAACACCTCTGGTATACACACAAGGGAGAAAAGGGAGTCTGAGCAATTCAAATAGAAGGACATATACCACATAAGTCTACCCAGAAAAGACTGAGAGACCTAGGAGATCTACCTATTTCATCAAAGTAAACACAAAGAGTAAACCAGAATGGGGAAACAAAGAAACACATCCCAAATAAAAGAACAGAAGAAACCCCCTGAATCTGTGGAATTAGAGGAAATAGAGGTAAATAACCTATCGCAGAGAGAGTTCAGAACACTGATTATTAGAATGTTCAAGGAAATTAATGAGAATTAAAAGAAGGATAGAGAAATCATGAAAAACAACCAGGTAGAAATAAAGAATTCAATTACTGAATTAAATAAAAAACTCGATGGAATTACTAGTAGATTGGATGAAGCAGAGGACTGAATCAGTGACTTAGAAGACAAGATAGCAGAGATCATCCAAGCGGAACAGCAAAAAGAAAAAAGAATAAAAAACATTGCAAATAGTTTAAGAGAGCTAGGCGACAACATCAAATGCAACAACATGCGTATCAGAGGAATACCAGAAGGAGAAGAGAAGAAGCAAGAAATCGAGAATGTATTTGAAGAAATAATGACTGAGAACTTCCCTACCCTGGTGAAGGAAATCAACATACAAACCCAGGAAATGCAGAGAGTTCCAAACACGATGAACCCAAACAGGTCCACACCAAGACACATCATAGTAAAAATGGAAAAGGTTAAAGACAAAGACAGAATCCTGAAAGCAGCAAGAGAAAGACTGCAGGTTACATACAAAGGAACACCTATAAAACTAACAGCTGACTTTTCTACACAAACTCTGCAGGCCAGAAGGGAGTGGCAGGAAATATTTAAAGTGATGGAAAATAAAGGCCTACAGCCAAGATTGCTCTACCCAGCACAGCTATCACTTAAAATTGAAGGAGAGATAAAGAGCTTCTCAGAAAAGAATAAACTTAAGGAATTCATTACCACCAAGCCAGCATTGCAGGAGATGTTAAAAGCGTTGCTTTAAGCAGAGGAAAGAGAGAAACAACCTAACTAACAAAGACCAGGAACACAAATAACAAAATGGCAATAACTGTGCACCTATCAATAATCACATTAAATATAAATGGACTGAATGCTCCAATCAAAAGACATAGGGTGGCTGAGTGGATAAGAAAGCAAGACCCTTGTATATGCTGTATACAAGAGACTCATCTCAGATCAAAAGACACATACAGGCTGAAAGTAAAGGGATGGAATGAACTATTTCATGCAAATGGAACCGAGAGAAAAGCTGGAGTAGTGATACTTATATCAGATAAATTGGACTTTAAATTGAAGAACATAATGAAGGCCAAAGAAGGACACTTCATAATAATAAAGGGATCAATCCAACAAGAGGATATAACTCTAGTAAACATCTATGCACCTAACATAGGAGCCCCTAAATATATAAAAAAAATTTTGACAGACATAAAGACAGAGATCAACAGTAACACTATATAGTACGGGACTTCAACACCCCACTGTCACCAATGGACAGATCCTCCAGACAGAAAATCAACAAAGAAACAGTGGCCTTAAATGACACTTTAGACCAGCTGGATTTAATCAATATTTTCAGAGCATTTCACCCCAAAGCTATGGAATATCCATTCTTCTCAAATGCACATGGATCATTTTCTAAGATAGACCACAAAACATGTTAGGCCACAAAACAAGTCTCAATAAATTTAAAAAGATTGAAATCATATCAAGTGTTTTCTCTGACCACAATGCTATGAAACTAGAAATCAATTACAATAAGAAATCTGGAAAGCTCATGAAAGCATGGAGGCTAAATAACATGCTACTAAATAGCGAGTGGGTCAAAAATGAGATCAAGGAGGAAACCAAAAGATACCTTGAGACAAATGAAAATGAAAACACCACAACCCAAAATTTCTGGGATGTAGTGAAAGCAGTCCTAAGAGGGAAGTTCATAACAGTGCAGGCCTACCTAAAGAAGCAAGAAAAGTTTCAAATCAACAGGTTATCCTTAAACCTCAGGGAGCTGGAAAAAGAACAGCAAAATAAGCCCAAAGGGAGCACAAGGAAGGCGATAGTAAAGACCAGAGCAGAAATAAACGAAATAGAGCCCAGGAAAACAATACAAAATATCAATGAAACCAAGAGCTGGTTTTTTGTGAAGATAAACAAAATTGACAAGCCCCTAGCTAGACTCATCAAAAGAAAAAGAGAGAGGGCTCAAATTAGTAAAATCAGAAATGAACGAGGCGAAGTAACAACAGACTCCACAGAAATACAAAAAATCTTAAGAAATTACTATGAGCAATTATATGCCAACAAATTTGACAATCTGGAAGAAATGGATAATTTCCTAGAAGCATACAACATTCCAAACCTAACTCAAGAAGAAACAGAAAATCTGAATAAACTGGTTACCACCAAGGAAATTGAATCTGTAATCAACAAGCTCCCAACAAATAAAAGCCTGGGGCCAGATGGCTTCACAAGTGAATTTTATCAAACATTCAAAAAAGAATTATCACCTATTCTTCTCAAACTATTCCAAAAATCCAGAAGGAAGGAAGGCTCCCAAACTCCCTCTATGAAGCCACAATCACCCTGATTCCAAAAACAGACAAAGACAGTACAAACAAGGAAAACTACAGGCTGATATCTCTGATGAAAATAGATGCAAAAATCCTCAACAAACTCTTAGAAAACAGAAATCAGCAATATATTAAGAAGATCATACATCATGATCAGGTAGGTGTCATCTTTAATATGCAAGGGTGGTTCAACATTCGCAAATCAATTAATGTGATATACAACATCAACAAAAAATAAAAATAAAATCATATGGTCCTATCAATAGATGCAGAAAAAGGATTTGACAAAATTCAGCAGCCATTTATGATAAAAACTCCTAGCAAAGTGGGAATAGGAGGATCATATCTCAACATAATAAAGGCCATGTATGAAAACCCACAGCTAACATCATACTCAATGGGGAAAAGCTGAAACTATTCCCTTTAAGATCAGGAACAAGACAAGGCTGTCCACTTTCTCCACTTTTATTCAACATAGTCCTGGAAGTTCTAGACATAGCAATCAGACAAGAAAAAGAAATAAAAGGCATCCACATAGGCAAGGAGGAAGTAAAATTGTCATTATACGCAGATGACATGATACTATATATAGAGTACCCCAAAGACTCCATCAAAAAGCTATTGGAACTGATAGACAAATTCAGTAAGGTAGCAGGATAAAAAATCAATACTCAGAAATCAGTTGTATTTGTATATACCAATAATAAACTGTTGGAAGGAGAAATTAAGAAAACAGTTCTGTTTACAATTGCTTCAAGAACTATAAAATACTTAGGAATACATTTAACCAAGGAAGTAAAAGACCTGTATTCTGAAAATTATAAGACACTGAAGAAAGAAATAAAAGAAGATACAAACAAATGAAAAAACATTCCATGCTCATGGGTAGGAAGAATTAATATAGTTAAAATGTCCATATTGCCTAAAGCAATATATAGATTCAATGCAATTCCTATCAAACTACCTAGGGCATTTTTTCACAGAAATAGAAAATATAATCCTAAAATTTATGTGGAACCAAAAAAGACCCCGAATAGCCACGGCAATCCTGAAAAATAAGAACAAAGTTGGGGAGATCATGCTTCCAGATATTAGAACATACTACAAAGCCACAGTAATCAAAACCGTATGGTACTGGCATAAAAATAGGTATATAGATCAATGGAACAGAATAGAGAGTCCAGAGTTAAATCCAGGCATATACGGGCAGTTAGTCTATGACAAGGGAAGCACGAATTTACATTGGGGTAAAGATAGTCTTTAATAAATGGTGCTGGGAAAATTGGACTGACACATGCAAAAAAATGAAACTGGACTACCTTCTTATGCCATATACAAGAACAAAGTCAAAATGGATTAAAGACTTAAATATAAGACCTGAGACCATAAAACTCCTAGAAGAAAATATAGGGTCTAAATTTGCAGACATTATCCTGAGCAATATTTTTACTGTTACATCCCCATAGGAAAGAGAAGTAAAAGAAAAAAATGAACATATGGGACTACATCAAACTTAAAAGTTTTTTCACAACAAAAGAAACCATCAATAAAACAAAAAGGAAGGCTACTGAATGGGAAAAGATATTTGTCAACGATATATCTGTTAAGGGATTAATATCCAAAATATATAAAATGCTCCTGCAACTCAACACCAAAAAAACGAACAACCCAATTAAAAAGTGGGCAGAGGATATGAAGAAACATTTCACGAAAGAGGACATACAGATGGCCAACAGGCATATGAAAAAATGTTCAACCTTACTTAGCATCAGGGAAATGCAAATAAAAACCACAATGAAATACCACCTCACCCCAGTCAGAATGGCTATCAATAAATCAACAAACAAAAAATGCTGGCGAGGTTGTGGGGAAAAGGGAACCCTGGTGCACTGCTGGTGGGATTGCAGACTGGTGTAGACACTATGGAAATTAGTATGGAGGTATCTCAACAATCTGGAAATGAAACTACCTTATGACCCAGAAATTCCACTCTTAGGTATTTATCCAAAAAAACCCAAGACATTAATCCAAAAATATATAAGCACCCCAATGTTCATTGTGGTGCTATTCACAATAGCTAAGGCTTGGAAACAACCGAAACGCCCATCAATAGACAACTGGATTAAGAAGTTTTGGTACATTTACACAATGGAGTATTACTCAGCTATAAAGAAGAAGGAAATAGTACCATTTGCAATGATATGGATGGAACTAGAGAACATTATGCTAAATGAAATAAGTCAGTAAGAGAAAGACAAATACCATATGATCTCAGTTATATGTGGATTCTACAAAACTGAATAAATGAGAAATGTAAACAGAAATAGTCTCAGAAACACAGAGGAAAAACTGAGGGTTGCTAGTTGGGAGAGGGTGGCGTGAAGGAGAAGGCTAAGTGATGAGACAATACAAATTGGTAACTACAATATGGCCTCAGGGATAGAAAAAACAGTCTGGGGAATATAATCAATAATGTTGTAAATATTTCTTAGGGAGCCAGTTGAACTCATGTCTTGTTAGGGAGGCCACTTCATAGTTGGTGTAGAGGCCTGACTACCGCACTGTATTTCTGAAGCTGATGTTGAATAATAATGTATGTCAACTATAATTATATATACATATAGTCACGGGACATGGAGTAGAGAGTGGGAATGGAGTTAATGGAATTGTAATAGATAAGCATGATATCGGGAGTGGGAGGGCAGTAGATGGGGAGGGGGGTTGTTACTTTGTGAGGGTGAAAGGATAACTATTGCATTGTTCTGTACACCTGAAACTAACAATAAAAAAATAAAAAAAAAACAAATTCAGTGAAAAGTTGCAGCCTACAAAATGAACATGCAAAACTCCCTTACATTTCTATACACTAATATAAAAATTTTGAAAAATAAATAAATAAAATAATCCTGTTAAATAGCATAAAAAATAAAATACTTAGGAATAAATTTAAACAAAAAGGTGAAAGATCTATAAACTGAAAACTGTAGGATATTAATGAAATACATTGAAGAAGACACATAAATCAAAGACATCCTGTGTTCAGGATAAAAATGAACATGTCCGTGTCTTTCCATATTACTCAAATACATTTATAGATTCAATGCAATCCCTACTGAGATTCCAATGGCATTTTCTGCAGAGGTAGAAAAAAACCAATCCTTAAAATTTATATGGCAGTACAGAAGACCTTGAATAGCTAAAGCACAAAGTGCCAGGCATCACACTTCCTGATTTCAAGTTATGTTATAAAGCAATAGTAATCAGATAGTATGGTATTGGCATAAAAACAGACAGAGCCCAGTGCAACAAAATGAAGAGTCCAGAAATAAACCCATGTGATATAGTGAACTAATATTTTACAGGAGAGCCAGGAATACTCAATGGAGAAAAGAGAGTCTCTCCAATAAATGGTGCTGGTAAACTGAATATTCACATGTAAGAGAATTAAAATATACCCCTAACTTATACCACTTACAAAAATCAACTAAAAATGAATTAAAGACTTAATGTAAGGCAAAAAATAATAAAACTCCTAAAAGAAAACTGGCATAAAAGCATTTTGCCATGGGTCTTGGCAGTAACTTTTTGAATATTTTCATACTTTAGAACAAGATATAGTTGTTAATCCTGCATTGAGGATTAACTGCAGTAAAGAGCTTTTATGGGATTTCTTTATCTTTCTTCCATGTGGAAGACATGAACAATTTAAGAATCTAGCCTCTTTGAGAGGGAGGAATCTTCAACCTTAACCTGAGTGTTATAGACTAGGACATATTTGAAAATTAGAAATAAGGAATAGCTGTAATCACCATCTCACCATTATCATCATCATCATCATCATCATCATCATCATCATCATCATCATCCCAGAAGAAAATATTCATTTTTTCTTAAGTCTAAAAATCTTATGGAATCCCTACTACATGAGAATACAAGGCATTGACAAAGCATGTTTCAAAAGATTTCTAAAGAATGCAATATAATTGATAAAATATATACCTATAAAAAACCTGTGTTACACAGATTTTTGCAAATTAAATCCTGGAATAATAGAGCCCTTCCAATATAAACAGCAGCAAAGTGGAACCTTTAAGCAATTGCAGACTTAAGTTTTGATGATTACAATGCGCATTTAAGCTTTGATGTCAAGAAGCAACCAATCCACTACGGGAAGACTGGGAAAATGTGTACAGTAATTTCTGGTGACTCAGAACTGACAAGACAATAAAGAAACAGAGCACTACTGACAAAGAAAGCACTTTAGCAGCCTCTGGCTAACGGTTGAAAAGATACCATGAATAGGAATTTATAGTCCCCATGAGGCTGACTTTTATTTATGCTAAACAGTTATCATAGCATGTATTTATATTTTCTTCTGTCTTTATCAAAACTATCTCAGAAATATAGCTTTGCTAAAGAGTTGTTGAAAACATTTCATAATACATACTATAACTTTTAACGTCCCATTATATTTTCAGTATAATTTTCACATAAATTTTCTCTACATTTAATATTGTCTTGAAAAACACTGTTGGTTTTGGGTTTTTTTTTCTTCTTTGTTTTTGTTTGCTTGTTCAGGCAGGAGGGAAAATCTCGTCCTTGTTATTCCATGTTGCCCAGAAGCATAAGTCTCGTCTGATCTTTTTAATAACTTAAAACATTCCATGTTGTTTTTCTGCATAAACCCTCTAATAACTTGCCATTGGTCTCAGGAGAAAGTTCCAACCCCTCACGTTAGCTCTCAAGGCCCTACATAGATGACATATACCTCTTGTTCAACCTCTTTACATCTACCTTGTAGATCATTATATCTGCTCACTTTTGTCTTCTTTCTACCTCAAAGCCGTTACAGTGCTACAGTTTCTGAATTTGTTCCTTCTGTCTGGAGAGTCCATCTCTAAATTCTTCATATGACCCACTATCTGGAATCTTTCAGGTTTACCCCAAATGCCATCACATTTTAAGTGGCTCTTCTGAGCTATTATACCACATTACTCTATGTGTTTTCTGTTTTTAATAGTATGTATCAATATTTGAAGATACATTTTATATTTGATTTATTATTTTTTGGTAATTTCCTGTTTCCTAAGGAAGTTAAAGTTTAAGAGGGTAAGGTTCTTGTCCTGCACACCTCTGTAAACACAGCACATAGAACTGTACAAAGCACCTGCACAAAGGTGGATGCATATTTATTAAATAAATAGCATGGAATCAACATTTTTAATTAGAATCCTGAAACTCACTCCTTCCATATTGCATTCTCACTCTAGTGAGGAAATTTTAATTATTATATTACTTTTACATTTGATTTGTAAATTGTCTGCCACTCTGAAAGACTGCAGGTTATAGGTTCTTCTGAGAAGATAAGTCATTTTTTCTTTTATCAGTTTCTTAATATATGTTTCTTACTATGTTATACTTACTGTCTTATACACTATGAAATAAGAGGCAAAAAACACAGACACTGGGGCCCAAATGTGTATTCTTTACATAAGGTACTTAACATTTTGTCACTTCAGTTTCCCCCCTTATTCATAATTCTGCTATCCATGGTTTAACACTTTCCTACCCGCAATCAACCACAATCCAAAAATATTAAATGGAAAATTCCAGAACTGAACAGTTCAACTATCGAGGATCCCCAACAGTCAATATCGTCTGCTCCAGACATCCAACTATGGACATCCTCAGGGCTCAGTGATTCAGGATGACCCGAAGCAGGTCATCCTCCTTTGACATATCTTTAGGAAAGTCAGTAATAGTCTAATGCTGGGCCACAATTCCATACGTCATTCACCTCACTCATCACGTAAGCATTTTATCATCTCACGTCACCAAAAGAAGGGTGAGTCTAGTGCAATAAGGTATTTTGAGAGAGAGAGAGAGAGAGAGAGAGATCACGTTTATACAACTTTTATTACAATATATCATGTGTTCTATTTTATTGTTAGCTATAGTTGTTAATCTCTCAACTGTGCCTAATTTATAAACTAAGCTTTATCATAGGTATGTAAATACATGAAATAAAAAAAAACATAGTGTATATAGGGTTCAGTACTATCTGAGGTTTCAGGCATCCACAGGGGGTCTTAGAACATATCCCCCATGGGTGAGGGGGGACTGTTCTAGTGTTTCTTTAGACACACAAAAACCATTTGTGTCTTAAAGGGAAGTTATAGATAATATACTTTAAAATAAAAAGTAAGCATTTAATAATTGAAATGACCACAATCTCACTTATTATACATGTTTGCATTTTTTATTTAGTATAGCTTTTCTTGTTATCAAGGTATCAATATTTATAATTATTTAGAATGTAAGACTGTCCTGCTTATAGATTAGATAAATGTTCCCTGTATCACTCAACCACTCACTAGGAATAAATCTTAAAAATCAATATTAGCTTAAATTATGTATATATAGATATAGATATATATGTATATATCTATATATATACATGTATATATATATATATATATATATATATGTATATCTATAATTTAACACACACACGTATTCTGTTTTGGAATTAAATAGCACTTTTACAACTTTTTATTATTTGTTGCTTTCTATATGAATAAAAGCTTTCCCAGTAGGAACAGATGAAGCAGTGGAAGTAAGTGCTCAGGAGAGAGGGTGTTTAGCATATTGCTAGGAGGCCACACTCACATCCTCCTTAATAACAGTAATTACGTGCTTCCTGGTGCAGGGCATTAGAAACACTGTCAGTTATGTCTCAGCATGCCACAGAATTAACTCATACAATCTTCATCATCTATTTCAAGTAGCTCATCTGCCAGGCTGACCTATACTGTAATCAAACTAAATTGTATACTTTTGCTATATTTGCATTTTATTTCCAATTTTCATACACACACTTCTCATTCGTTCTCTGAAATAGCCTTGCTGTAAGTAAGGTTCTGTAAATATATTTTCTCCTCTTAATTTTCACTTCTGTATAAAAAAAAGTAACAAAATTTCTGAAAGTTAAAAGGCTCAATGTATTTAATGTATTTCTTTTTATAGATTTCAGGGAAATATGTCTTCAAATCTATGCTTCCTAGAGTAAAGACATAGTCATCTACACTATTCCCTTAACATTTACGTTGTTTGAAGGAACAAGTAGTTTTCACCAATCAAAGTCAAGCTGTCAAATTATTTTTAACAACACATTTCAGCATTAGAGACTATGCAGTTTAGGATTCTGAGGTATTAAATGTTCTTTTAATTCATGGGTGAGGCTGCTATCTTAGAGGCATAGCATTTCCATTTTACTTTATAAAAATATTCAAACCCTCTTTACCTTATTGCCATCATTTGTAAAGTGAACATAGTACCATCTACCTCTATGGGCTGTTAAAAGTGATAATTTGATAAACGTTTGTGAAGCACTTAGCAGAGTGTCTAGTAATGTGTAAGTGGTGAATAAATGGCCATTATAACAAAATGACTTATTTTTCTGCTGAGGCTCACCATATGTATTTTCTCTCTCCAACTCTTACCAGCCAGTGGATTTAAAATAAAATCCTGTCTTTTGAAAGTTGGTGTGTGAGTGTGTATGTGTAAAAATTATATGTATATGTGGAATTTCATAATAAAAGTTTACTGCTTATTCATAGCCATATATTTCCTCATAACTGACATGGTGTTGAGTTTTTTAAGGATATCCTTCGAAATTTTTAAGGAGTTTTTAGAACAGCTCTGGCTTTCATGCTTAAAATAAGCCTCCTTAACTGTGGCTGACTTTAATCACTCTAAGCTACACACTAGGCTCTCTTACTAGGGAGTCTAATATAACTGCAGAAATATTATTTTGACTAATCCCTGGGATCAGGTCCTCTGAGGTGAAATGCCCTAAGTAAATAATATAGCTATACTTTTGCTGGTGCTTTTTTTTTTTTTACCTTAAACATGTTATTACAGAGGCTGTTTGTTGCTTACTTCACCATCTGGTCTCATTTCTTATATGAGAATATCTAGATTAGAGCTGATTCTGAAATAATAATTGTAAATCCAAGCCTTCTTTGCAGTAAATGAGGCCTGCTTACCAAGTTCTGGCCATTGAGAAGTAAATGAAAGTGCTATGCATCAGCTTTTAGAAAATGTCATAAAAGCTCTTCCCCCCACCCTCCACCCCCGTCTTCTTCCTACCAATCGCCTGGAAAGAAGACCTGATGGATGGAGCTTGTTCTACCATCTTAGACTTTGAGCCATTATGTTTTGAAGATCAAAACATGGAGAAAATAAGCAAAAGAACAAAGAATACTAAATTGATGGATCTCGTAGAACCGCCATATGCCCTTAGTCTACTTGCATCTTGATTTCTTTTTTTTCACTCAAAAATCAGCTTTGTTCTTGCTTAAGCACCCTTACATTGAATTTTCTATAGCATGGAGGCAAACCTGACACACCTTCTATTACAATATATTTTTATTTTTCTGTAACTTGTTTTCCCTACAGAATTCCATGAACTTTTAATTTTCAATTGAAGAGTATTTATTTTATTATTGGATGAGCAAGTTCTAAAACTTGTTTCTATTCTAAATTTTAAACTTCAATTTAAAATTTTGTAAGTTTTAAAATAAAGAATATTTGAACTCAGTGTTGAAAAGTTTGAAGGCATCCCTTTCCTATAATAATTTGATTAGCAGTAGCAGTAGTAGTATGACTAAAATTAAAAAAAAACAAAACTGACTATACCAAGTGTGGTGAGGATGTGAAGTAATAAAACTTTCATACATTGTTGGTGGGAATGAAAAATGGTACATCCACTCTGCAAAACAACCTGCTAGTTGCTTCAAAAGGTAACATACCCTTACCGTAATTTAGCTCTTTATTTTTTTAGTCTTTATGCCAAAGAAATCAAAGCATGAATTCACTAGAATGGCTGTGCACAAATGTTCATAGTTGCTTCATTTGTAAAATGAATTTTAAATTTTTGTAGCAACACAAAACTGAAAACAACCCAAATATCCATAATCAAATGAACAGATATGCAAATTGTGGTATACCCATTAAATGGAATACTATTCAGTGATATAAAAGAATAAACTATTGATATGACCAACACTGGTAAATCTCAAATAATCATGGTCCATGAAAGAAGAAAAAGATAACAGATACAGGATGATTTAATTTATATGAAATTCTAGAAAATGCAAACTAATTTGTAGTGACAATACCCATCAGTCATTTTTCTGGAGACAGACATGTAGTAGTGTAAGATGGGGATTATAAAGGGGTATGAGTCAGTTTTGGGGATTGATGAATGTGTTCATTATCTTGATTTTAGTAATTATTTTGACAATTTCATGGGTATATACATATCAAGTTGTACACTTTAAATGTGTACTGCATGTCAGTTGTATCTTGGTTACACTGCAAAAAGTACTTTATTAGTGTATGCCTTCCATTCCAGTACCATTAGTGATCATATGATCATTACATAAAAATAAATACAATATTTTTGAAATATATCTCATGTTTTACCTCTCTCTAAAATTGTCCCTCTTTTGCATTTTTTAAGGTTTTGAGGGAAATGCCATTATCCTTTTTAATTTAAGAGTATTACCCTCTTGTGACAGCGAAGAATTAATTCTCTGATATTTCCCCAATCCTTTTATATTTTATAAGTAGAGGAAAAGGCAACAATATAAATTCTGTGAATCTGTCAGTTTTCCAGATGTTTAATACTCTAATCCAGGGGTCGGCAAATTGTGACTGGCGAGCCACATGCGGCTCTTTGGGTATGTACATGTGGCTCTGAAGTAAAATTGAAAATGAAAATAAAACTATCATAGTTTCATTTATAAAAATTTTAAAGGATATTATTTACATAATGGTGATTTCATCTGTTTTATGGCTCTCGAATAATTTTTAAATTGTTGTGAGGGACAGGATTGGCTCTTCCATCTCAAAAGTTTGCCAACCCCTGCTCTAATCAATCAGTTTTTTACTAGTATTAAGAAAAAGAAAAATTTGAGAATCCAGCAGTATGTAAAACATGTGTGAAACCCAAGCTCTAATTTTTATGTAAAGCTATCACATAGACAGATCTTGGTCACTTTAAGATTGATGTTGTGGAAGTATCTGCATGTGCTCTGTCAGGTAACAATTTCATATTCTGCATGATAGTTAAGGGCTAAGAGAAGGCCAACTGCTAGCAAGATAGTTTATACTGATTATCTTATGAAATTCTTATGGCAATACTATGCGATAGGCATTCTTTCTTCTCATTTACAGATTAGAAAAGTTAATTAACTTGCTAGGTTTGAATCGACTGTCTCATATCATACAGCCTTTAAGAAAAAAAATTATCTCTGGAAGAAATTAGACCAGGAAGTTGTGAAGGGAGCTGTTAGTAGAATCATGCCTCCTGCTGTTATGCAGAACATGGGCCAAAATTAAAGAAAATGACAAAACTATAGACTAATAGTGTATACCTATAGAGGGTAACTGTACCTCTTTGGGAATTTATTTCATCATTGAAAAGTGAAAGAATAGGCTAAAAGATCCCAATTTTCTTTTAGTTCCAGAATTTTTTGATTCTGTGAGTGATGAGCAAAGTGAACATTTGACATGGTAGTAAAATAAATGAAACACAGAGATGGTCCACCTAGGGAAGATGTGTTATCTGAGTCTACACAAAGTCTTAAGCCTCCCGAGTGAATGAAATGATAAACGTTTGATCACTGCTGTACAATTAGAACTCCATTACTTCCATGAGTCAATGATTCTGGGTAAAAAATTTCCCCCAATCATATTACATGTTATTAAGTTATTCATTAAAGAATACAATTGTCACACAAAAATGGGTTTATTTCACAGTAGCTTTTAAATGTAAGTTATAATGTATGATTTATTTGTAATTAATTAGAGGTCATCTGTTATACTGTTTATTAATGTATTAGCCTTCATGGATGGAATCTGGATCCAAATTAGCAGTCTATAAGACTAAAATCCTCTTCATTATAATATGATCTTCTATAAATATATTTAACAAAAATTGAAAATTGTTGGTGGGTAAAATGACATTTATATTCCTACTATCAACTTTGCAGATCATTATTTTTGAAGAATTCATATTTTCTTTATCAAACTGAAAATAAGTGATTTTCTTTCTATAATCTAAATGCACAGTCAGAATTATACTAATAACAAATATTATGGCTAAAATTATGTTATAATCAGTTAATTAAAAGCAGCTGATATTGAATTTAATTATGTACCTTTATTGCATTTCAAGTTTATCATTAAAGTTTTCCTAAAACATTTAAATTTTATCATAAAATTTGAAGAGTTTTTTTAAATAAAAATTGCAAAAGACATCCTTTAATGCTTTCCAAGGCAGCATAGTTCAGTGATGCAGAGGGAGATTGAAATTTGAAATTCTAATCTCAGTTTTTAATTCACCTACTGAGTGACCTTGGGCAAGGAACTTAACCTCACTGATCCTTCATCTGTAAAATTGGATTGGCAGAAATATAGCTATAAAGAACTGTAAATAAATATAAATGGCTATTAGAGAATGAATTCCAATCTTTATTCCTTAGAAATCAAAGTAATGAAATTGTTATTGTTTATCATGAAACATCAACCTTGAAGCAAAAAGTGAATACAAGTATTGTGAGTCATGGGCCCATTATGTGCCTTTGAAACTCATTATTCTGACACAAAGCTAATTAATTAAATAAAACTGCATTGATTAAAAACAGATTATAGGAGGATGATCCAAGATGGTGGAATAGATAAATGCTGTGCTTGCCTCATCCTGTAAACACATCAAAATTACAACTAAATTATAGAAAAATCAACCTAGAGAACCATCTGAAGACTAGATGAACAGAAGTTTTATAACTAAAGATAAAAGGAAGAAGCCGCCACATCAAGACTGGTAGGAGGGGCAGAGACATGAAATGCGCTGGCCCCAAACCTCTGTGTGGAGGATGAAAATTGGGAGGGATATCTCAGACACAGAAGTCTCCCCTCCCAAGAAAAGCAAGGGATCCGATCCCCAGATGAGGCTCCCCAACCTGGAGTACTGGTGCCTGGAAGAGGAGCCCCAAAACAATGGGATTCTGACCATCCAGGTAGGACAGAAGGCTGCAGGAAACCTAGATATCCTCTTAAAGGGCCCACACAGACTAACTTGCAGGTACTCACCCTGGGGTTCAGCAGAAGGAGAGTGATTCAGGGGTCCTTGGAGACATGTAGGGAGATGACTGAAGTGTGTGGCTTCAGGTGAGAACTGGAAGATAGTCACAATTTTCCCTGTGTAGGTTTGTCATCCCCTGCAGCAGGTAGATGGGTGCCGTCTTTCCTGTGTTGAGCTATCACCCATGCCCATGGCCAAATCTGAATCTGAATTGGTCTGGTAAACTCCACTTGCTCCACCTTGGTGACTCGCTGAGACCCCTTCACACCCAATTCCTTGCCCAATGAAGCTTTATCTGTGGCTGAACCTTATAGGACCCAGCAAATGACAGAAGGCTTCAGGGTGCCCTGGCTTTCTGCAGAGCTACCCCAGACCCAGTACTGATGATAGCATCTTCAGTTCACAGTGTGGCCTCTCCCACATGCCTCCAGGTCCAGCACAAAGAGCGAAAAACCCTGGATCACTTTGTAGCTCCTACCAGGTATTCCCTGGCTAGTCACAGGCAGTGGCTGACCTGAGCCTGCACCAGAGCCCCTGCCAAGAGGCCCAAGAAACAACATACTTGGAAGTTGGATTCGACCACAGTAGCACATGCAAAATGTGATCTCAATAGGCACCAGAGTGCACTGGGATGAATCCTGCTCCATGTAGTAAGTCCCCCCCAGCCACCCAGAAACTGTGCATGTGATCAAATCCAACAGCCATACCACCCACTGATGTGCCAACAGCAATCAAGGCTCAACTACAACAGGAGGGCACACAAACTACACAAGGGGCACTCCTGGAGCACCTGGAGCAGGTAAGCAAGGAGACTGTATCAGGGCCCCATAGTGCACCTACTACATAAGGCCACCTGGGAAGACTGGGATTCACAGCAGATCTACCTAATACATAGAAACAAACACAGGGAGGCAGCCAAAATGAGGAAACAAAGAAATACATCCCAAATGAAAGAACAGGAGAAAACTGCAGAAAAAGAACTAAACCAAATGGAGGCAAGCAACATACCAGAGACAGAGTTCAAAACACTGGTCATAAGCATGCTCAAGGAACTTAGTGAGAACTTCAACAAAGAGATAGCAAGCATAAAAAAGGACATAGAAACCATGAAAAAGAACCAGTCAGAAGTGCAGAATACAATAACTGAAATGAAGAATTCTTAGAATCACCAGCAGACTAGATGAAGCAGGGGATCGAATCAGTGATTTGGAAGACAAGGCAGAAGAAAACTCCAAACCAAATTGGAACAGCAAAATAAAAAAAGAATTTTAAAAAAATGAGGACAGTTTAAGAGACCTCTGGGACAACATCGAGCTTAACAACATTCACATCATAGGGGCACCAAAAGGAGAAGAGAGAAAGCGACGGATTGAGAACATATTTGAAGAAATAATAACTGAAAACTTTCCTAACCTGGCAAAGGAAATAGACATAGAAGTCAAGGCAGCACAGAGAGTCCCAAACAAGAAAAACCCAAACAGGCCCACACAAAGGGACATTATAATTCAATGGCAAAGTTTAAAGATGAAAGAATCCTCAAAGTAGCAAGAGAAAGACAACTAGTAACTTATAAGGGAGCTCCCATAAGATTGTTAGCTGATTTATCAACAGAAACTTTGCAGGGCATTGGCAGGAAATATTAAAAGTGATGAAAAGCAAGGACCTGCAACCAAGTCTAATCTACCAAGCAAGGCTATCATTTAAAATCAAAGGACAAATAAAGAACTCTCAGACAAGAAAAAGCTAAAGGAGTTCACCACCACCAAACCAGTATTACAAGGAATATTACAGGGACTTCTTTAAGATTAAAAAAAAAAAAAAAAAGATAAAAAATATAAATAATAACATGGCAAAAACTATGTATCTATCAACAGTTACTTTCAATGTAAATGGATTAAATGCTCCAATCTAAAACATAGGGTGGAATTATAGGAATAGAAAAAGTTATTTCATGAAAATAGAAATGGGGAAAAAAAAAAAGCCGAGGTAGTAATACTTATACCTGACAGAATAGACTTTAAAACAAAGTCTATAACAAGAGACAAAGAAGGACCTGGTAATCCCACTTCTGGGTATTTATATGAAGAAACCCAAAATGCCACTTCAAGGGGACATGTTTATCAATATGTTCATTGCAGCATTGTTTTCAATGGCCAAGATGTGGAGGCAACCTGGGTGTCCACTGATGGATGAATGGATAAAGAGGAGGTGGTACATATATACAATGGAATACTGTTTTGCTATGGAAGGGAATGGGTTCTTGGCATCTGTGACAGAATGGATGGACCTAGAGGGAATTATGCTGAGTGGAGTATGTCAGACAGGGAAAGACAGATGCAATGTGATTTCACTTATATGTGAAATCTAAAGAACAAAATAAACAAAACAAAACAAAATGTTCTCATAGATACAGAGAACATTTTGATGGTTGCCAGAGGGGAGGGGGTTGGGGGTATGGGTAAAAAAAAAAGACAAAGGGATTAAGAGGTACAAATTGGTTGTTACAAATTATGAGTTCTGATAATTAGGTTCGCAAACTTGCCGCCATGCGCTTACATTGGCAGCACTGTACAGACTGCTCAGTAAGGTTTCATTACAGTAAGGTTTCATAACCTTGGGTATATCAGTGTCTCACAGCTGTGTTCATGTCTATGTGTGGCGGTGTCTTGCTGAGTGGCGTTCATTATTGTTGTGTGTTTTTGTGTGCTGTTGCGAGAATGTCTGAGCTTAAATTAGAGCAATGAACAAACATTCTATTTCTTGTTAAACTTGGCAAGAGTGGAAGTGAAATCAGGGACATGCTAGTCCAAGTTTATGGGGATAATGCCATGAAGAAAATGGCAGTGTACAAATGGATTAAATGTTTTTCTGAGGGGAGAGAACGCGTCACTGATAAGGAGAGGTCAGAGTGGCCAGTAATGAGCAGAACTGATGAAAACGTTGCAAACATTCATAAAGTTGTGTGTCAAAACTGTCGGCTGACTGTGAGAAGCATAGAAGACCAAGTAAACATCGATAGAGAAACAGGAAAATCCTAACTGAAAATCTTGACATGAGAAAGGTGTGTGCAAAAATAGTCCCGAAGGAGCTCTTGCCTCACAACAATGCACCAGCTCACATGGCACTGTGTGTGAGAGAGTTTTTAGCCAGTAAACAACTGTATTGGAACACTCTCCCTACTCACCTGATCTGGCCCCCAGTGACTTCTTTCTTTACCCAAAGATAAAGGAAATATTAAAAGGGAGATATTTTGATGACATTCAGGACATCAAGGGTAATACAGCAACAGCTCTGATGGCCATTCCAGGAAAAGAGTTTCAAAATTGCTTTGAAGGGTGGGCTAGGTGCTGGCATCAGTGCATAGCTTCCCAAGGGGAGTTCTTCAAAGGTGACTGTAGTGATATTCAGTAATGAGGTATGTAGCACTTTTTCTAGGATGAGTTCACCAACTTAATTGTCAAACCTCATAGTTACTGTAATGTAGTATAAGGAATATAGTTGATTCCTTATATAGCATTAGGAATATAGTCAGTAATATTTAATAACTGTGTATGGCATCACATGAGTACTAGATTTGTTGGGATGATAGATGGGAGAGGGTTGAGGGGCAGAGTTACTTTGTAACTAAAGTAGTCTTGGGAATGTAAGGTAAAGCATAGCGAATATAGTCAATAATATGGTAATATCTATGTATAGTGCTCTGTGGGTACTAGATTAATCAGGGGGATAACTTCTTAAATTATGTAAATGTCTAGCCACTATGCTGTACACCTGAAATTAACACAAAATAACATTGAACACGAACTGTAATTGAAAAATTAAAATAGGGGGATAAAAGTGAAAGAGAATAAGAGGTTTAAATTTCCAGGTATAAAACAAATAACTCATGGGGATGTAATGTACAACATGGGGAATATAGTCAATAATATTGTGATAGCGTGGTATGGTGTCAGATGGTTGCTATACTTATGGTGGTGATCACTTCTTTAGGTCTATAAATGTTGAACAACTACAGTGTACATCAGAAATGAATATAACGTTATATGATAGCTATATTTTAAAAATAAGGCTCTTAAAAAAAGAAAATAAAAAAAAAGATTATAAACATCAAGTTGTATTCAACATTGAGACAGAACACTAGCCCCCAAGCCACAAGAACAGTGCTGACCCTCTTCTGTATCTGAGCTTATGCGGCTGCTTGCTTTCAGAGCGACTGGATGCTTCTTGCCTTTAGCTGGGTCCAGGCAGAGTAATTAAGTGTATATAATACATGGTACACATTAGCAATTTATGAATTCTAATCCCTTTGGCTCCAGAAAATAAGCAAATAAAGAAAAAATATGTTACCTTAAGGCCACCCTTTGGTGAGAGTTTCAGTGAGGGCACATTGGGAGTTGGGGGGAAAGAGGAGTGAGACTTAAAGGCTTTTAAATAAAATGGCATTGGCAGTGCTTCCCACTTATCTCAGTGGTTTGTGTTGGTTGTGAAGAATCCTGAATCAGTGAGTTTCAAAAATATGAAAATATTGCCCCCAAGGAGAAAATCACTGTTTTCTTAGTTTTTTAATTTATGATTTCAAGTTTTAACTTATTTACAACTATCAGAATGTAACATTCAAATGTACTCATAAAATATAAGAAAACCATAGGATTCATCTGTAAGAGGGCTACAAGAATAACAGGAGTCCATCAGTGTCTCTTCCTATGTTCTTTTCCCAAAATTTTCAGTAAGATATTGACATATATCAGAAAAAGAAATATATCTCTTATCCCATAAACAAGCATGCCAGGATTCATACTGGTGACAAATCCAGCATTTTTCTCAGTTTGCAAGTGGTAAAATGCCTAATTCTCCATATTTTCTACTATTTCTTACCATACTTGCCTTGACCTACCTCTGTTGGGAGGGATAGGATTTAGCCACCATACTGCTGGTTACAAGTTAACAAGGGAAAGAGATCATGCATGGATCAGTAAACTCCCTCAGGACTGGAGCCTATGACTGGGATGGACATACAGACAGAATGTCTCTGTTGTCATCCTCAGAGATGGACACTGAGGTCAGGTCAGTGGCTTAAGCATTCGCTTATCACACTGAAGACAGGCAGTGGTACCTAAGGAGGATGCTATCACAAGGAGCATTTACATCCCTTTTATTAGATTTGCCTTCAATTCTAGACACTTAAGAGACTACGAAATCATTAACCAAATTAACAGTGTCATTTGAGATTAGACATAGTTGATATTTCTTATTTTTGTTGTGTTTGAGGTTACAAAAATATATTGGTACCTCTTATATCTTTGTACCTTTCATGTTTTGCTTTATATTTATTGAACATCTGTGAATTTTTCTTCCACAGATTTTTCTTACTTTATATTTAGAAAAGCAAGCTCCTGTATTAATCAAAATGGTGGCTGAAAGTACCATGCACATATAGTTTACTAACATGGGAATCTTAACACATTTTTAAAAATTATCCTCCCCTGAAATTACAATACCTGTATTTACATACTTTACTATTAAAATCACCATAAATTCTGAAATATCCTAAGTTCTCTGAGATAAGCATACTTATGCATTTAAGGAAAAAAATCAGCATAAACTTGATTTCAACAAAACAATTATTTTGCTTGATATTAATTGCACACCTGTGCATTTCCTTTCAAAAGTAACTTAAAATTTAATGTCTTTGTGGATAAGATGTTAATGATAAAATTAGCCTAATAAGTTATTTAAAGCAAACCATGCACCCAATAAATGTTGATCTCTGTTTATTAGATTAAATAGAGAGCCTTGGGCTTCAAGGTTCCATAGAAGTGACTTCCAGTATGAACCCCTCCCTGATTTATCAGTAAAGTAGGATATAATGCTTAACCTAAATTTAGGGCTTTTGTGAAAACTAGGGATAAAAATATAAATCATTTAGCTCTGAATTGGTCACATAGAAGGCACTGAATAGATATTAACCCATGTTTTACAATTAATACATAATCAGATGCTCATTTAAGGAGTTGCTTAAGTTCACCAGTGAGCTGCTAAGGTGGACACGGACACGTGTTGTGCAGATGTGCATGTTCTATGCCCCTCCCCCACAATGGGGAAGGGTGTCTAGACACAGGTATTTGTTCATTAACCAGGAGCTTTTGAAAGAACCTGAGACAAAGGCCCATTCCCAAGAGCACCCTGGGAGTTATTATTTTCCCACCTACGGAGAACTTTTAGTGGAAGAAAATGAAATCACCCTGCAAAGAAAGAAAGTCAGATGTGTATGTGTGTGTGTGTGTGTGTGTGTGTGTGTGTGTGTGTGTGTGTGTGTGTGTGTGTGTGTGAAAGAGAGAGAGCAGGACAGAAAGAGAGAGAGAGAGAGAGAGAGAGAGAGAGAGAGAGAGAGAGAGAGAGAGAGGGAGAGAGAGAGAAAACATAGATTATCCTGAGTATTTGAGTCACTTTCAGATTTATCCCTGTGCTTCATGAAGTTTAATAATTTTCCATCTCTTACTTACTTTCATCTCTTATAGTTTGTGAGCCAACAAAAACTCCGATTTTTAACCTAAGCAAAGAAGCTGGATTTCTGTCACAAAGAAAAAACAAAAACAAAACCAAAAACAAATATTTCTATTATGTCTCCGACATATGAACTTGGAGAAAACCTACATTTAAGTACTGATTCAGTTTTTACCAGGTGTCAGAGACCAGGAAAGTCACAGCATCTTAAATCTCATTCTCTGCATCTATAAATTGGGAATAATTATATCTGCCCCATGGCATTGTGCTTTGTCAGAATTACGTACTTTTATTATCACAATTTCTACTGACAGTAATTTTTGATCATTCTTTTTCTGAGTTACTTACATGTGTATAGCCAGGGAACTTATTGTTCTATGTGGGGGGAAAACTGCAAATACTGAAGTAACAAAGCAAAACCCACTGAACTAATTAATTCAAGGTTATGACTCAGGACCTTCTGGGTTCTAATTTTGGTTTCATTATATTATTGTGAAATCACAAGTAATTCCACCTTTCTGTTCTTTCATAGATAATGATAGTTCAATTTGATGTTTCCATTGATATTATATAATGCCTTATAAATGCTTAAAAGCGTTTGTTTATATTTATTTTTTTCTCTTGATTAAATGTAAAGTACTAAGTTCGTGGGTATTAAATTTACTTGCAATTATTTCCCATTAAGAAAATATAAAATATTTCCTTCTTATCAGGCATTTTTTTCTCCTTTTATATCCTTAACTTTTCTTCTGGGTATGAATAAATGTCAAAATTTGTCCATAATTCAAAATAAAATTAGATTATTTTAAAAGAGAGTATAGCCTTCTTAAGCAAATAAACAAACTAAACTCTGGATTCATTTAGGTATTCCAATGGTCTTTCAAAATAAAATGGACAATTTTCAGTCCAGCTTTCCTAAAGTAATCCATATAGTTGGTTGCTACCAGGTAATTAGTGAAACTACTTTATTTTGAGTATCATAAAAGAAACATAGATTGGAGAGCTTGCATTATCCAGTTCAACTACTAATTTTCTTTCAAAAAAAGGCAAAAGGAAAACTCAGCATTTCTTTGAAAACAAATATAGCTTTGTAATATCTGCACAAGATATGTATAGTCATCCATAGTGCCAAAAATAAAATGCAAGGTGACATATGCGCTATAAAACCTCATTGTCATCTGCTTACTTAGGGAGTAAGATTTTATGATGATGTGGCTATTCTGGACACAGAGCTTGGTACAGGGAAAAGGTAATGGGCCATGATACCAAGCCCTGATGTTAATACTGCATTTAGTAACTTCTAAAATTATAGGAGCTATCATTTCACTTATCTGGACATGAGTTTCCTAATCTTTAAGGCAAGGAATTTTGAGTAAGTTATTTTTAGTATCCCCTTGAGTAATACATGTTTAGAATCCTAATTTTAAGTATCCTGATTACATTATACAAGGTTTTCATGTTTCCAACTATTACATAAAACAAAATATAGTTAGTTCTTAATTTTGCAGAGCACTGTGCAACCTTTTAATTAATATTACTAATGCATAAATAATGTAAACAATTAGTTGAAGAATTATAGATAACTAAAATATGTGAAACATGGCTCAACCACCCTAATTTTCACAAATTTTATATATATATATATATATATATATATATATATATATATATATATATATGATTTTTTTAATTACATCAATAGAATGAACATTAACTTTGTTGAGGATATAGACAAATTTCCCATCAGGTATTTATTCATTGCATCTCAATTAATGTAGCATTGTTTAAGGAATGTTTTACTCTACTCTTTATATCCTAGAATTACAATCTTAAGAATTAATCTTAAGGAAAATTCCCATTTATTACAAAGATTTGTGAAAAAGATATATTCATCATCGAATCATTGTGAAATAAGACAAAAATTTACAAAGTTGAAAATTGAAGGAATTTTGTTTTCTCTCCAAGACATCCCACTTCTCTCTTTAAGAGGCTTGTATTTATTTGCTTTTTCCTTAACACTTCAGAAATTATTATCTTTCTACTTATCTTATAGAATATTTTCTGTTCTTACAAAAATGATCATATCATGTATTCTGTACTGAAATTTTACATATAACATTACAATCGTATTTACTTAAATAGTCCTAATAACTTGATAAATTCTCATCATTGATTTAATAACTCTCACTGGTTCCCAATGGTAGGCATTTCAAGTTTCCAGTTTTATGGTGCTATAAAGAGAATGTTTCAATTACTTTTTTGAGGGTATACCTATATGAAATTATTTTCAAATAATTACATATTATATAATATTTAATTATATAGTATATTATAGTTCACAGTGCATATGAAAAAAATTACAATTGAATATTTTGAATTATTAGACATTTGAAGTGTTTTTCCCATTTTTATTCCTAAACTCACCTTGAAAATGATGTCATTATTACTTAGTAAATGGAATAATATTTTGGCAAAAGGGAGATAACTTACTTTAAATAAAATTACCTTAAAGACTGAGGGAAGAGAAATTTATGTTGCATTTTGTTGTAAATCATGTAACACCAATAAATAAAACAAAACTAGAAAGAAGTGTACACATTGTAAAAAACATTGTACCAAAATTCCACTGATTTATTTAAGAAGATTAATTTTAAGTCAGAGGGAAAAAAATATAAAAATCTGAAA
This sequence comes from Hipposideros larvatus, assembly GCA_031876335.1. Classification (NCBI taxonomy): domain Eukaryota; kingdom Metazoa; phylum Chordata; class Mammalia; order Chiroptera; family Hipposideridae; genus Hipposideros; species Hipposideros larvatus. The sequence continues at coordinate 106,396,425 of CM063089.1, forward strand.
TTTAAAAATATATTCTCTTTAAAGGTCTTCTCCATTTTGGAGCCATAGAAATAAAGACAAAATTGGAATTGAGACATGTTTGTGATAAATATTTGATGCAAAGTATTAGCATTTAAGAACATCATATATTCCTTTAATTCCCTTGCAGAGTGATAGTTTTTACAAACAACAATAGAAAAATTAGGTTTTCTTATTTTCTCTCCCTATTAAATAATTTTTATTCAAAGGTCATTAAAAAGTTAACAAGATATTGACAAACAACTTAACAAGGTATTTCTCTACTTTGTTTATCAAAATGCTATTAGCAGGTTCAGAGAAATTTCTGATTCAGAAAAAGCTTTGATTTCATGTCCAAATAGATCCTTACTGTCCCCACAAACAACTTTGCATTAAATTGTCATATTTCTACCCAGAAAGAAAACAATCATTTGTCTGATCTTGGTAAGCTTGCCTTATCTACTCAGTAGCTGAGAGAGTGGGCTCTGTAGTGCAAATCAGTTTCAGCTGTTACTCATGGGCCAATGGACTTGCTCTTCAGGCTTTCCTTGTTTCATAGGAAAACTGAGTATTAAAACTGTGTTTACAAAAAACCATGTTGTATGGATTGAATATGATCATGCATATATAGGACATGCATATATAGGACAGTTCCTGAAAAAACTCTATGCTCAATAAAATGTTAACATACAGCTGGCCCTCCATACCCATGGGTTTCTCATTTGTGGATGCAAACAACCACAGATAGAAAATATTTTGAACAAAAAAATGTTACGTTGTTGCTGAACTATGCTATGTATTGGGTCGTCGGAAAAGTCATGACGTATTTTTCTGTTTTTCATTGCAAAAATGCATCATGACTTTTCCGACGACCCAATAGTTAGGTTTATGGTGGTTACTTCTGTACTGAACATGTACAGAATTTTTCCTTGACATTATGCACTGTACAATGCAGTATAACACCTATTTACAGAACATTTGCATTGTGTTAGGTATTATAAATAATGTAGACATAATTTGAGCTATAGGGGAGGATGTGCATAGGTTATATGAACTTGTACTATGCCATTTCATGTAAGACTTGAACATCTGTGGATTTTGGTATCTGCAGGGATTCAGGAACCAATCGCCCATTAAAGTTTTCTTTAAATTATTATATCATTGATATATATCATATCAATATATTGATATATATTATATCAATGCATATATTATTATATGCATTTGATATATATTATAAAAAGGAACAACTAATTCACAAGGTTTCTAATTCCTTTACTATTAGCTATGTATTATGTGTAACATATGTCCCAATCAAACAAAACACATTAATACTCAATGACACCTCCCAATACAAATGTATAAATTCCAGAACAAATACTTAGACCAGAATACAGGTACCTAATTCCTATGCCAGGGTTTACATTGTATTATGTTTTTAATGTTTTTCTTCTTTTACTAAAAAGTTTCATGGCATTAGTGAGCAGCTTCCAGGTACCCTGACAGGTAAAATCTATAAGCAAATATCTAGGACAGGCTGCTCAGGGTGGAGCTCCTGGACGATCAGTATCAGTATCACCTGAAAACTTGTTAGCAATGGAAATATTTTGGTTCCAGTGCTGACCAACTGAATATGGGCTCTAGGGGTGGGGTCCAACAGTCTGTTTTTGAACAAGCCCTCCAGGTCATTTGGATGCATGTTTGAGAGCCACTGGTCTAAGCTGGATATTAGGGCATTGTTGGCCAGAAACCCCTCAAATCTGGAGAAAAGTGCTTGTGAATGTTCAGCTATTAAGCCAACCCCGAGGCCTCGGTATCCTCAAAAATAGGAAACCTACCACACCAGCAGGGGAAACCCACCAAACCCCAGTAAGGAATGATCACAGAGAAAGATAGAGAAGGAAGATAATTCTCTCAGGATTAACACCAAACAAAACAAAACAAAAACAAGAAAACGAACAAAATTACAAAAAACAAAACCAAAAATAAAATAACACAACAAATGAGAGAGCCAAATTGACTGACAAAGAACACAGTCCATTGCTAGAAAAGTGAGTCAATGAACACTTCACATTTTTATAAACACCCTACCCTCAAATGCAGTAATTTTTGGGACAGTATTTTGAAGAAATATAATAAACTGATTAACTTTTTAAAAATAAATTTGTTCTTAAATTACAAAAAAAATGAGCTTCCTTGATTGATCAAGTCCTATAAAATGAATAGTGTTGTGATTTCCTATGTTGTCCGATATCATACCCATTGGCCACATGTGGCTATATATATATATATACAACATTTTTAAATGACTTAAAATTAAAGGAAATGTAAAATTTAGTTTCTCATTTGCAGTAATGATATTTCAAGTAATTAATAGCTGTATGTGCCTAGTGGATACCATCCTAGGCATCCTTATATAGAACATTTCCATTACCACTGAAAATTTTGCTGAATTATCACTGATTCAACAAACAAATGTCAAGATTAATACTTTTTGTAAATGCTTCAAATAATAGGCACTTTGGTCATTTGTTTATTTCTTGGCCTAATTACTCAATTATTTATTCCTACTCTCCTTTGTTCCATAAATAATTTAATATAACACAGATAAAATATGACTAAGCACCGGAAGTGATGAAAAGATTATGTAATTTTAAAAAAGATAAGGAATATAAGATGAAGTTATTAAAGAAAAATTCATGCATCCTATATATTTTATACAGGAAAAATTAGAATTCATGATTTCTAGCAGCCAATTCCAGGAGGAGGAAGAAAAAAACTGTTAAAAGATTTGTGAAGCTCACAGAAGAGAAACTGACAAGTACCCCATACTCCCAAGAGAAACACAGTGATTCAAGTTCAAAGATATTTATTTTGTAGTTTCCCATAAAAAGAGCATTATTAAGTAGAAAAAGATGGTCTTATCATGAATTTCATCAAGCTATTTCATGTAACATCTCTCTGTGATATCAGCTGAAATCACACCAACACACACTTAGGATAATAAATCCTAGGGGATAACAAATTAAGAGCAGCATTTAGCAATATGATGGAAGGTCTAAATTCAGAAAACTATTTTAAAATAACTAGTCTCATTGAGCTTCATTATGTTATTTGTTGCACATAGGATTTTGAGAATCTTATTATAGGTAAGGTTACTCTACTTCTATATGAATAGTCACATAAATTTTCATACAAAATAGCAACTTTATATAACTTGCACTTATGTGTTTACATTCCAATTGTTTATTGCCTAAGTAATAGGGGCTGTTAAGAATTGCATATTGTTGGCCAGCCGAGAGGCGCATTGGTTATGAGCTGCCTTGGGACGCCAGAGGGCCCTGGTTTGGATCCCACATATGAGGGCCAGTGACACTGCCCTCTAAGGCTAAGATGCTGAACAACAGCTCAACCTGGAGCTGGGCTGCTGTGAGTTGCCTGGCGATGGCGTAGGCTGCAGGGGATTGCCATGGGCTACTGTGTGTAGCCAGCAGCCAGTGTGAGCGGCCAGCAGCCCCTGTGAGAGGCCGTCCAGAAGCTGGCGACTGATTTGCCTCGCCCGGGAAGAGCGCAATGATGGTGCCAACTTGGGCCAGTGAAGCAACGTCCTCCACAACTAGACTGAAGAACAAAACGAAAGCAACTTGTCTGTTCCCCTTCCCCCAATTCCCCAGCGCTGTTCCCATTCCCCAAGTCCCCCAATTAAAAAATCCTTTAAAAAAAAAAAAGAATTGCATATTGTTTAGAATATATTCCACAGAGAATAATTCTTACTTAATATTTGGGTAGATGTAATATATCAATTATCTCAAGATTATATTCTTTAAAAATTCCCAGAACATTGTGTTTCTGTTTTTGGCTAAAGATGAGGTTATACACTTTACATGTCCACCAGGAGAGAAGTTGTGTTGACCTTTTATTTTGAAACCTAATGAGATTGAAAATTATGTGTGCCTGCATAGAAAGTCAGCTTATCTCTCAATATAAGTAAGCCAAGGGAATGATCATGGATTGAAATCTCTGCAAACAATAAATACTTTTTAATTATCATCAGTGGCATCACTAGTAATCAGTGGTCTGGTTGACAATTAGTGTTTAAAGATAATTAATTAATGGTACAGTGTCAGGCTCCATGGAGGTGTCTTGGGGAATGCCAAAAAACTCTGATTTGGCCCCTCCTTTTCAATGGGAAATAACTTCAACACATTTTCAGAGGACACAAATATAGGAAAGATGGTAACTAGGTGGCCGATAGAATCTAAATTATTTTTTTAAATGTATAAGATACAATCATTTGAATATGTTTATTTATTAATATCTAATATATATAAAGATACTATTATTCATCAAGATGTTAAACTTAGCTAAATGCATAAGGGAGGATTTCTGTCTTTACAGCAACTCTTGTATGGCTTTTGTTTGAATGCAAATACATTATGAGCCGTGAATGATATGGGCTGCTACAAAATGTAATGCCATATTTTGTTCTAGTAATAGAAGCTTAATGTAAAGTTCAAGGAAGTAGTGAAAAATTATCACTGGGCTTTGCACTGATATTTTGTTTGATTCTGAGCAGCACATTTAGAAATGGACAATGACTAATGTTTGAAAACATATGCGAAAATTGATTCAATTTTTATAAAATAAGTCATTTAAGTAACACCTTAAATAACAATGACATTTTGAATTGATAAGAGCAGACAAAACTGACTCTGAGTGGTGAACACACAATGTGATATATAGATGATGTATTACAGAATCGTACACTTGAAACCTATGTAATTTTACTAACCAGTGTTACCTCAATAAATTTTAATTAAAAATAAATAAATCATAAATAAATAAATAACAATGAGATTAAGACCAAAATCAGAACTGCTGGAGGAAACTCAACCTGGCAAGCCAGGTGGAATCTTAGTTATGTGGGGATGGTGAATACAGAGTAAGGAATCCAGGATTTCTCAGGTAAGTAGTGCTCATGATAGAAACCATCATCATGGAGAACTATCTTCAAGCTAAGGATCATGGAATTCTCAAGAGAAAGCAAGGTCCCACTCTTGTAGGACTGTTTCTCAGCGTGGTTGGTACTTTTCTGAGGCAGATGCTCAGGCAGACTGTGACAAGGACTGTGGATCAACTGGATATTTAACATTAGGTAGAAGTTTATAGTTTAGAACTGAGGTGCCAAGGAAGAGCTAGACTAATATTATCAAGGATAAATAGATGAACTATTCAAATCATTTCTATTTAAGTTCAGATAATGGTTTGTATCTGGAATAGTAATTAAGTGACAACTGAACCACAGTTCTACACTCCTGCATCCTTGGCAGAAACTGTGATATACTCATGACATATTTTAGTCACTAAAGAAGCATATGGCCTCAAAATTATTTTATTTTAAAAACATGACTCCTGGTCAACACTACATTCAAAAGAATTAGCAGGCAAAATGAAACATAGGAACTGGGTAGATTGGGTTCAAAGGGGCTGCAGAAATTAGAAACAATGTAAATTGTGACTAGAGAATAAAACCCATGCAGCATATTCACATTACTGGAGTGAGATCTCACTCCACATTCATGAAAATGAAAGTAAATATAATGGTTCAGAGCCTGGACTCTTCAGTTTGAATCCTGTCTCCATCCATCATTACCTGCCTTAACTTAGCAAATGCACACCCTCTCTATACCATTCATTATCTGTAAAATAACCCAGGGATATTGGGAGAAGTAATGAGTTAATACATTTGATTCAGTGATAGCATTGCCTGGCACAAAGTAAAATCTTTAGAAATATCAGCTATTACCATTATAAATGTTTCAATATAATTTAAAAGTCTTATGCAAGGCAAAATAATAAAGTTTTATATGTCTGGAGTGACACTGAGCTTCATCTGAATATTGGTTCTGCCATTTATTAGTGGGATGATTTTAACCAATGTAAGCATAAGTCTCCTCACTTGTTATTATATGCCTTTGAGTCAGCTCTGACACCTGGTGACACAATGGATGAGTGACATCCACAATGTCCTGTCCTCACAGCCCTGCTCAGCCCCTATAAACTCATGCCTATGGCTTCTTTATGTACTCAGTCCATTTCATATTTGGTCTTTCTCTTCCCCTGATGCCCTCTGTTTCTTCCAGAATTATTCTTTTCTGAAGAACCCTGCCTTCTCATGCTGTGCCTGAAGTAGGACAGCCTCAGTTTCATTATTTTTGCCTCCAGTGATGTTTCAGCCTTAATTTGCTCTAAGATTCACTTGCTTATATCTTCCACGTGGTCTACAGTGTCCATAGAGCTCTCCTCCAACACCACATTTCAAATGAATCAATTTTTTCCCCCTATCATCCTTCTTCACTGTTCAATATTCACATCTGTGCATAGTAATTGGAAATACAAGGGTGTGGATGATCTCAGCCTTGGTGTCTTATGACATGTCTTTGCTCTTGGTGATCTTTCCTGATTCTTCCATTGCTGCCCTTCCAAGTCTCAGCCTTCTCATGATTTCTTGGCTGCAGTCTCCAAGGTCTTAACTGATGATTTCAATTGATGACTGAACCAAGGTCAGCAAAATCTTTTACATTGTCAGAGTCTTCATTGTCTATGTTATAGTATGTATTTCTTCTGTAGTCATGATTTTTGTCTTGGTGTTACAGGGGAGAAAAATTCTACTTACCTCTTAATTTGATGTGAGATTTAAGTACAGTAAACACATACACACACACACACACACACACACACACACATATATATATATATATATATATATATATATATATATATATATATATATATAATTTATACTAGATAATTTGAAATAAAGCAGAACCTTTTTTATTAAATTTCTTGGGATAACATCGGTTAATAGCATTATATACATTTCAGGTGTCCAACTTTATAATATGAGATCTGCATACCCCATTGTGTGCTCACAGTCTTGATAAATCAGAAGTATTAGGGCCAATGCAGTTAATTTAAGCTATAAACTTCAGTCAGCTGTTTCATTGTTACATAATGAATCACCTATAATCTTTCTAAAATAAAATAAAGACCCAGTTAAAAGTGAAATAAACTTCATATGAAGTTGAATTTCTTGCCAGATTTTCAGAAATATTAAACTTTATCAATAGTAATTTTCATGTACTTTGCCCTCCTTTCAAGAAAAATAAAGCAACTCTGAACAATTGCAGCCATATATATATTTCATTATATATATACTTCTATATATATAATGAAAATTTAATTTCAAAATGTCTAAGCAGCAGTTTTAAAGAAATAATCTTAGGAGGTTTATTATTATTATTATTATTTCAGATTATCTTCTCAAAGTTATCAAAAACCTTTGGCTTTAAAATTTTTCCAGTGTAATATCCAAAGCTAAAAATAAGTGAATAATGCATGATCAAAGGAGTACTTTTAATTGCATTGCTTTGACTTTAATAACTTGAAACACAGAATTTAATACCCTTAAGCACTGGAGAAGTCAATCAAAATGTCAATGAAATGGCTATTAAAACAGAGATAAACAAAGTACAGATACCATGTCATGTGTAGCCTGATTCTGCTAAGTGGTAATAAAATTTAACTGGGTGCATTTATACTGAATTTTATCTAAAACTCTCAGTGACTTTTTGTAAGATTAATTTAGTCCTAGGTTATTATTTTGAGAATGTTTTGAAAGAATAGGGGTTTCTTTTCTTCTAAAACAGAATCACAGAGAATAATAAAATCTGCTTATACATCAAACATGTTGCCTAGAAAAAATAAAATAAAGACTAGACAAGCAAATCCAGAAATTATAAAAGGGAAAAATAGAATTTTGCCTGAAGATTTGTAGAACAGATCCTGAAATATATACCAACCTGTTTAGAAGTTTGATATATGAATTTACTTATCACATCCATTGAAATGATTAAAATAATGATTATGTGTCATGTGAGGTATAAACCTAAAAACTTTATAGCTACTTCGAGTCACTTTGGAAAAATAGCTGTATGACTTTCATATATATATAAAAAAAAACACCATAATTTGCTCCAAAATAGTTGTGATATAGAGATTGTTCTACCATCCCCTTTTCTATAACTCTTTCTCCTCTGTCTTCCAAAGACATTCTTTAGGAGTTCTTATGTCTAACACACCCTTTCCTGTGTAAGTTTCCCAGGCTGCTCTATGCAGGCACAGCTAGATGGTAATATGAGGGAAAAGTGGTGTAAGTAATGGAACTGTGACCTAGTTTTCAGAAAATGTGGGTTTTTGTCATGCATTTTTATTGTCAATAACCTTGAGAAAATCTTTTAACTTCAGTTATTTTTGTGAAATAAAGAGCTTGGGTTAAATTTTTCTGAATTTGTTCAACTATTTTTATTTCAATAAGATAATATTGATGCAAATAAATATGCAAATACCTACCATATTGACTTAAATATGCAAATTCCTGTAATTCAAGAAAAAGTCCTGTGATTTTCAGATAATGTAAAATATTGGTGTGACAAAATTTAATCAGTAAAGAGAGAGTTTCTGCTTTTATAGAGGAAGCAATTTTTTTTTGTATTCCTGAGGTAATACCTGCCCAATAATTATGTAGGTATCCATCTCCATCTTTCTATTTATATTAACCAGGATAGGCTAAACTTTGCAACTATTAAGATTTGTACTTAGGAGCTGCAACAAAAAAAGGTTTATTTTTCATGGCTACTTTCGGTTGACCATGGAGGCCTCTGCTCATTGGTATAATTGACAAAACCAGGCTGTTTGGGGACTTCATCCCAACACATGCTTCATAATTATTATAATATGGGAAGAGAGGGCCAGGAAATTGACCATCAGAAATGGAATATCTACTCCAGAAGTGATACATATTTCCTCTACTCACACATCACTGGCCAGAAATAACCCCATGATTATGTACAACCTCAGGGGATTGAAAAGTGTATTTTTAACACTCAACATGGGCTGTAATTAGCAAGTTGATTATTTGTGTAAGGTGTATCCAATAATGCATCAATCTATTTATCTTTCTTTGCACAATGCACTGCAATGAATGTCTTTTTCTTTGACTATCTATAGCAACTTTGATAGCATTCTGTAAACCTGGACTCAACCAAGGCTTGAGAGATTGAAACATCAAAGTGCATTACAGGGATCATTGAACAAAGGAGAACTTTGAATATGAAGCTGGTGTTTCATTTTGGAAACTTCAGAACTTGCCAATGGAGTAAGGACCCTGGGGTACTATAACTCACAATCCCTGCCCAAGAATTTCAAGCTTATTAAACCAGAACTTAACAATAAAAAGAGATCTAATTGCTTACACTAGAGTGTTTTCTAATTCTTTAAATTCAATCATTCATGAGCTGAGATATATTCAAACACACCCTTGGCATGAAAGAGTCCCTAGAATTTCTTAAATATAAAATGCTATACCTCAAAAACAAAGATTGAAATGGAAACTCTTTCCCTCTTCAAAATTAACTTACAAATAAAATAGAAAGTTTATACTTCTACTTCATAATTATATTTCAAATTCATCAGATAAATTTTAACAGGCTATGATACATTATGGTTCCTTTCTCATTTAAATATTATTTTAAAGCAGATTGTAATGAATAAGCTTTCGTTTTATATGGTATGACTGTGTCATAGCTACAAAGTAATCCATGGCCTTTATATTGCAGTTTTAAATGCTGGTACATGTAAGATGTTATTTATTTTGCCACGACAGCAACCCACACTAAACGTATTATGTTGTGAGAAAAACTGTCTCATAATACTTCAGGGGATCTATAATGCTTCCCAACACAGATTGAACCATTCCAGAAATATAAAGAAAATGTTTAAAAGAGTCATCTGTTGCTTTCAAGGAAAGTAATATTTATTTTAGTTAGGTGTGAAACTTCTGGTTTATAGACAGGTTTTGTTATAAAATTTTATTTATAGGTCTGTTAGTTGGGATTGTAAACATATTTTCTCGAAGGTGCAATACAATGTTATGTCTTGTAGCTGTTTCCCACAAAATTCCATTTAACCCATATTGTATCTGAGCTAAATTACTGATATAGCTCCTCTGAATGCTGGATCTAATATAAAACTTACCAAAAGACACATGAGGGAGAAGTGAAGGAAATGGAGTCTCTTAACCATTGAAATAACAAATATTTGTCTTCAGCTTCTTCCTACATAATTTCTCTATGCCAGTCCAACCTTCATGCGCTTCTTCCCCCATCCTAGGGTCCCATGTCACACCCCTGTGTCACCTTAGGCTTCTAGAATAGATGATGTTTCAGAATTAGTACAATACGCAGAAATATGAAAGTTAATCCAAATAACTTTCCATATTTCCTTTGACTATAGATTTATGGAGATGAAAATATATGGAAAATAATTTGCATTCACATATTTATGACCAATAAATGTAACATATCTCAACAAGAGGCTTTATAGATAGTTCTAAAAAGAGAAATAGAGAATTCCAGGCTCTGTTAGAGATAAATTTGTATTAATAGCCTGAACACTCATGAAGCGTTTTGGGGGATGGTTTGTACTTTCCCTCAGTTCTAATAATTCATTTGAGTTAATAGCTTTATTGACATATTAATCTACAGATTATTTAAAAACTATATGCATTTCATGATTATAAATTTCTTTTGGAAGTTACATTTATAACCTCTAATATCATAAGTTAATAATCTAGAATTAAAGTATTGTTTTGATGAAAACTCCAAAAATTATAACTAGAAGTTTATAGATTCATAAACATTTCAGCATTTTTATTTTTATGGTTTATTTTGTATTCTGATTGACATAGATCATGAAATCAAATTGTAAATGTTATTTTTTTTAAGATTTCACTTTGTAAACTCAAGAAACTCTCCAGTTATAATCATTCATAATCCTGATAGGAAAATAATAGGAAATTTGAATTTATAAGTTGAACTATGCAAAGATCTTATTGTGTCTATAAATCTATCTCATATTTGAAATTTTGAAAAAGAAGTACCTCAAATTTACAATAAGTACTAAAATCCTATGTAGTGTGAAATAGGTATCATGTATTGCACTTTTGATGACATTATTGCACTTTTTTGCTCAACAATGAGCCACGTCATGAATACATACCCAGCATAGGCCCCAAAAGAAAGGGACAAAATCAGAGAAAAGATATTAACAACACATCTAAGTGACAAGGATTGATATTCAGCATTAAGAAAGAAGTATAAATAAGTAAAGGACAATAAGAAAAAAATGTAAAGAAGTACTGTGAATCAATATGGATAGATCAAACACCATAAAGAATACTAGATAATTCCCTTAGTTTTTATAATAGCTTTGGGACATTCTTAGACGTTGAACCTTAAAAAACGAAATTACTTTGTCTATTACTTTAGTCTATTTGTATTTGGCAAACATTGCTTTTTTCCCCAAAAAAAGATTTCCCAGGTAGCTTCCTAATCTATCAGGACTGAGCACTGTTCACTGCCTGATACACTAGAATGAACAGCAAATGGCACGGTTGTAAGAGCAACGAGGCAGGAGGAAGCAGGTGAGAGCTTTCATACCCTCAGGCAGCTCTAACATCATAAGAGCAGAGGGGAAGGAGGATTGGGTTGGTAATCCCTGCAGCACACTACTAAGAAAACATCAGCTACAGACCAGTGGAAATCTTCTAGTCAGAGCACCCTGTTACAGGAATCCCATATCCCACAGAAACTGACCTGAATAGACGTCAGCTTGGAGCTATCCAGGAAAGCATGGCCTTGAGATGGCCATGATAGTGAGTCTAAGGGTGGTGGCAGTGGGACTGTGCTCTCTGGAGTAGAAAATCTGAAGCACACAATTTTAAGGCTGCCACAGCCTGTATGATGAATTAATAAATACTAATAAGCTCAATATGTACCTGTAATAACTACCTGAACTGCATTTTCAACTATTAACATTTAATCATTTTATGATGTTTTTCATGAAAAGGAAGATATATTCATGATATTACTTGATCATTTTTTAAATGAGGAAAGTAGAATAAATAAACAAAATAAATGACCAGTAATACAATAATTCCAAAAAATGTAAAGTTTCAAATTTCAATTTATTTTTATAAATTAGAAAATCGGGTACATTAGAAAATGAAATATAATCCACTTTAAATTTAAAGAAGTGATATTGCTGAGGGTAGGACAGGAACTTGTTATAGGATAGGCAGTGATTTGTCAGAATTTTAAAATATGTTTGTGATTTGTCAGAATTACAGCATAATCAGAATCATAGAAAAAAATAAATGGTATTTAAAGAAGTTTATTATATGTAGACACATTTCAATGGGTAAAAATAAGATTGTGACTTAATTAGAAAACACAAATTATTGAAATATGCAGTGGTAAATTAGGCCTGTTTTCTCTAAGTAAAACTCATAGGATGCTACTTAAGATTCTTGTTCAGTGAATATTTACATGAAAATTGCTTTTGAGTTCCTAAAGTTTTAGAGATGGAAAGAGGATTAGCAGTTGCATTAGGCACTTCAGGTTTGTGTGAAAGTGCCCAAGCTTCTTCTCTAATCTATTTCTCCCAAATAAGTTATGTTTCAGCACCAGGAGTCTTTTGAAAACCACAAAAAATTTTTAGAAATGATCTGACAAATGATTGAATGAGCAAAATAGGAAAGTATCAAGAAAATGTTACCACAAAAAATATAAGCCAAGATGCATTTTTACATCATCCAATGTCTTTAATTGGCTGAAGACACAGTGAACATACCCGCAAGTATCAAAGCCTTTGTCCCTCTGATAACATTTTTTTTCCCCCATAAACAGTGGTATCCCAGTGAGGACTCAGGCCATAATTCAAACCTATCACAGGTTTGCTTCCAGGGTAGCAAATTCTGAAACAAAGTTTAACACACAGGAAGTTTATTAGGGTGTGTTCTGCTTATCAACATAGATGAAAGGGTGGGAAATAAGCATAATTGGACACAGAGAAGGTTGAGCTTCAATACATTCTCAACAAAGGCCTTAGTTACAGTCTCAATGAAGTCTAGTCTACAGGGCACTTCGGAGTTAACCTGAGTGGGCAAAGGTGGCTTTCTTATTATTCCCACTGTGTTAATTATTCATTGGATGTGGGCTGCCTTAGGAAGGGCCCAAACATACCCTTGTGCAAAGCCATTCACTTCAGCGAAGGCCAACCCCAAAGAAGTCTGACAGCTGAAGGCTGTCCATAAGACAATTAAGTTTGTGAACTTTCCATCATGCTCTTACACAGTGGAAAGTTCGTGAGTTTAATTGTCTGACTTTGTATGTCACAGCCTCCACTATACCTGCAATGGAAATATTTAACTGGAGAGTAAAAGGAATATATTAGTATAGTCCACTAATCTTTGACAAAGGAGCAAAGACAATACAATGAAGAAAAGATAGTGTTTTCAACAACTAGACATACATATGTACAAAAATGAATCTAGCCACAGAGCTTGCATGCTTCACAGAAATTAATTCAAAATTGATCATAGACCAAAATATTAAATGCAGAACTATAGAACTCCTAGAAGATAACATAGAAAAAAATCTAGATGACCTTGTATAATAGCTTTTTAGATACAACACAAAGCACAATCGATGAAAGAAATAATTAATAAGCTGGACTTCATTAAAATGTAAAACTTCTGCTCTGTGAAAAACACTGTCAAGAGAATGAGAAGACAAGCCAGAGACTGGAGAAAATATTTGCAAAAGACATATCTAATAAAGGACTGTTATCCAAAATATACAAAGAGCTCTTAAAACTCAACAGTAAGGAAATGAACAACCCAATTAAAAAATGGGCAAGGACCCAAATAGAAACTGCATTAAAAATATATACGGATGGCAAAGACAAATTGAAAGAACGAGATACCACCACACACCTATTAAAGCAGCCAAAAACCAAACTGGTGACAATACCAAATGCTGGTGAGGATGTGGTGCAACCGGGACTCTTACTTGTTTCTGGTGTAAATGCAAACTTGTACAGCCTCATTGGGAGACAGCTGGGTAGTTTCTTACAAAACTAAACATACTGTGCCATGTAATCCAAAAACCACACTCCTTGTATTTTCCAAATGAGTTAAAAATTTATGTCCACACAAATATCTACACAAAAATGTTTGTAGTAGCTTAATACATAGTTGCCCAAACTTGCCCAAACCAAGATATCCTTTAGTAGGTGAATGGATAATTAAACTATGATACATCCTGACATTGGAATATTATTCAGTTCTAAAAAGAAATGAGTTATCAAGCTATGAATAAATATGGAGGGAGCTTAAATGCATATTACTAAGTGAAAGAAGTCATCTGATAAGGCTACATAGTATATGATTCCAACTATATGACATTTTGTATAAGACAGAAAATGAAAGGATCAGTGGTTGCCAGAGTTTCGGGGGAGAGGGAGGGATGACTAGGCAGAGCACCGAGGATTTTTAGTACAGTGAAACTATTCATTATAGTAAGACATTATAACACTAGATGCATGTCATTGTACCTATGTCAAAACACATAGAAGTACAACACCAGGAGCAAACCCTAATGTAAACTATGGACTTTGGGTAATAATGGTGTCAGTGTAGTTTCACCCATTGTAACAAATGTATCCTGTGGTGGGGAATGTTTTTACTGGGGCAGGCTGTGGTGTGGTGGTAAGCAGTAAATGTGAAATACCTGTAGCTACTGCCCAATTTTGCTGTGAACATGAAATTACTCTAAAACTTAGTCTATTAAAAATACATAGAAGCAAGTGGAGTGTTCTTGTGATGGAGTTCAGAGGTAAGGAGTGGGTGGACATTGAGAAAGCCTGGTTGATCATCTCGTCAGATCCACACCAGAAGATACTTATTTTGGTGAAATGATCTTTTTTCAGAATCTGTTTCTCAGACTTATATTCTGAAGCTCAATCTTATTTCTGTCAAGTATTAATGAAATGCTGTAAATCATTATGAGCCTATATACAGATATTTGTAAGTGGGTATTTCACGAAGAGAAAAATGTCACATTGATCTGAAGAGGAGATTTGTCTACTTACAATCAAACTGTCCAAAAAGTCAAATTACCAAATAATTCATGATGATCATGGAATTCAAACAAACAAACAGAAAGTTGGATGATTTCTATGCTCTTCTTCCCAATGTGAAACACCGACATGAAATATATGTACTTGTGTTTGCTGGAATGGACAGCTATGTGTTGTTTGGATAGATGCTGGTAAAGCTTTCTTTGGTGGTATCATGTCTCCTATTCTTCTAATTCTGACCCGTCATACATCCGAATGACACTATGTGTGGTTCACACTTTAACATCTCCAACCAATTTACTGTAAAGTGTTTTATAAGACTAAACCATTCTGCCTACTCCATTTCTTATGTTGACATTTTATATTTTACTTCTCTTGGTATGAATAATTCACTTCTGAGAGAACTTTGCTACTGTCCACATGTATTGCACATGTTTATTAACTTACCAAATGCTTATGCTGATTATACATGTGTATGTACACATGCGTGTAGTTGTATGTATATGTGGACACACATGCACACACATATGCATACCTGTGGCTATTAGTAACTCAGGATTATTGATGAGTGTTGTTAGAATAATAAATATTGATGAAGCAAGGTAATTTTATTTGGTCGTTTCTGTTTACCTACCAGGCATATTCACTAATTCAGTGTAGTTTTATTGAGCACGTACGTACACAGTGGCTAACACTTTGCTGGGCCCTAAGGAATAATAGAGAACCAAATTTGATGTGATTCCTCAGAGAGAACAATTCCTGGTAAGTGGTTTATCACTCATTCTGTCAGAGCGGGAAATCAAGTAGGTATGCCAGCTTCTTCTTTATATGAACAAGCTAGTTTTACACAGACTTTACTATTTTAATTTTTTTTAAACTATTTATGTAATTTGCCCTGGAATGTCAAGAGCAAAATCCATCTCTTTCAACCCCACTTATTTACAAAATAAATAATTGCCTGTGTTAGCTTAACTACTGCTTTAATTTGTTATAATTTTAATTTGGTTCTTATTGGTGGAACAAATGAATTAGTATCTGGGTCAAGAAACACAGCTTGTTCTTTTTCTATTTTATTCGTCAAAACAAAATGGACTGTAGTGTAATACCCACAACTGGTCTGATAGAAGATTTTCCAGTAACTGTGTGTCTTAACAATTTGGCTGCAGCACAACTTATTATTTGGTGCTTTGTAAAATATAAACTTTTTTGATAAAATTTTAAAATTTTAAATATGCTATTAAGAGCCTTGATTTGTGGACATTTCTTAGCCTCATGTAAGTGATGTGAGGTTTAATCATGGTTCATTAGCAGGAGATTAAGAATTATTGTAAAACATACATGGACTTAAGTCAGCATTCAAAGTATATGAGTTGGGAAGTCAGTAGGTAGTTTAATACAATAACAAATAATTTGTTAAGTAAATTTACACAACCTTATGTTTGACCAAAGTGAACAGATTTCTTTGTTAAACAATTTCTTTGAAATTTTAGTATGCTTATGTGCAATTTAAAAGTTATAGACAGGACTTTAATCCACAGTATTATTAATAGTATTACTACTACTACTATTCCCTTTCTGTAAGATGTAAAAGAAAAATAAAGCCACAAGATGCATTTTTGAAGCAAAAATTCTTAAACAAAACCTATCAGCAGTATAATACATTTAATTTGTTCTGGTTTATCTTTATAGCACTTTTAGAATTAACAATCTGACAATGTAATTATATTTAAATAATGGAAGGTGTAGGTATGAAGTTTATTTTTAACTTATTGTTCTCATTGTTTTAAAAACAATTAAGGTTAAACTGTGCATAGCACCAAGGAGAGAACCCATGGTGATTCAGATATAATTCAGGACCGTAAAAAAACATCTCGGCTGCCTAAGGTTTGAGAAAAAACAAACAAAAAAAACCAGTTGTGGGGCCGGCCGAGTGGCTCAATTGGTTAAGAGTTCGCTCAAGAATGAGAGCTCTGAGCAACAGCGGTTGGAGTCCCGGCCTGAGCTGAGCTGCCACAGAGCTGCCAACATGTGGCAGGATGGCTCAACTAAAAAACCAACCAACCAACCAACCAACAAACAAAAAAACCCGGTTGTGAATAAATCAGAAAGAGGGCTGAAGTATAGAAATGGGTCAAGTTAAAGAGGAAATGGTTACAGTCAGTATGAGTGGCAAAAACAATGAGAAAAGGCAAAGCCATAATTTAAAATTCCTGGGTACAATTAGAAAACAAAACAAAACTAGAAACAACTTGGGTATGGAGAGACAGGACCTGAATTTTGTCAAATACTGAGAGATGAGTTGTATAGGTAAGGTTTGTAATCTAATGCAAATAATTTAATTGAATAACTAAATCTTTCTAACATCCCTTCCAGGTTTTATAGTGATAATTGTTGCAGGATGTATGAAGGGCTCCAGTAAATCTTGCATATCTTTACCATCTCAAAATATACATAAAACACATATTTTAAATTATAATAAATTTCAATAAGATGCGGTAAACAATCATTCCTTGAAAAACATTACCCTTGTTATATAATTACTGAAATATTTATCAAGTTGAATTTTATAGTTATGTGCATACATGAGTAGTACTCTTAATTGTATTTGCATATATGTTAGTATAATTATTCAAATTGCATACAAATTGAATGATTGGATTATATTATCTGAATACTTTAGAGGAATTGCAAAATTATGGCAGCATTTTGCAGAAAAGCACATTTTAACCTTCAAATACATGACTGAATGCTCTTTTAAAATGTATTTTATTACATAACATCATACACACCAGCCTGTGTATTTAAGAAATATTTTGAGTATAAAAGAGGAAGCATAACATGAACACCTCTGATTCAGTGCATAGATTGACAAATAAAGTATCACCAGTATCTTTGATCTCCTCAAAGTAGCTCCATCTAAATGCATCCATATTCTTCCAGAAAATGCTATTATCTTAAATTTTTTATTCATTTTCATTATGAAATGTTTATGTATAGAGAATGCACACATAGAGAAAAGTGAATAAAACAAAAATGTAAATCTCAATAATTTATCACAAAGCAAATCCCATGTAATCTCCAACCAGAGAAAGAAATGAAATGAGTACCATCAAAGCCCCTTTCATGCACATTGTCAATCATTGTGGCCCCCTATCAAAATTAACAGTAAGCTGACTTTTATGGAACTGATGTTCATGCATTTTTTAGAGTTTTACTGTATCAGCAGGCATCCTTTAAGACTTTGGTTTAGTTTTGGTGACTTTTGAACTTCTTATAAATGAAATCAACTTGATGTTCTTTTGGACTTGGCTTTTTGGCTTCCTAAATTTATCCATTACTATGTGTAGCTATATTTTATTATTGCTGCAGTATAGAATGGCACTGTACAATTATATAGCAATTTATTCATTCTAAGTGTACATTTGAAATGTTACAATTTTTTTGGTTACTATTATGTAACTCAGCTATGGCTATTCTTGTACAAATTACTTAGTGCCCAGTATTGCCTTTTCTTCAATTTTTTTGGAAGAGATTGAGTAGGACAGGTATTAAATCATATCTGAATGTTTGGTAGAATTCACTAGTGAAGCCATCTGGTCCTAGACTTTTGCTTTTGGGAAGGTTTCGGATGACTGATCCAAATTTTTTACTGTTGATTGGTCTATTTAGATTTTCCAGTTCTTCATGATTCAGTCTAGGAAGGCTATAAATTTCTAAGAACCTGCCCATTTCTTTTATTGGGTCTTCGGAAAAGTCATGATGCATGTTTGCAACATATGGCATTAGTTCATTTTTGGAAGTACTAGAGTCATTCACATCTATGTTATTGCTATGTCATTTGACAGCTGACTGTCCTAGCTTCATTTTTTTTTTAAAAATTGAGCGATTTGGTTGAGTTTTGGAGATTTTACAACAAGTTGAAGATGGAAGACCAAACTGTGCATTTTTGCCATATTTTACTGTTTTACTTTCATAAATGAAAGAACACGTGTCAAGCTTGTGAAAAGTTGTACAAAGTTTACAGTGACAATGCTCTACAAGAACATCAGTGCCAATGATGATTCATGGAATTCCGTGCTGGTGATTTTAATCTCAATGATGCTCCTAGGTCAGGGAGGCCCCCAAGGTTGATGATGAAAAAATAAAGGCATTGATCGAGTCAAACCCACATTACATGACATGAGAGATTGCAGAAACATTTAACATCCATCATTCAAGTGTTTATGACCACCTGAAGAAGCTGGGATACGTAAGCAAGCTCGATATTTGGGTTCTGCATGAACTCAAAGAAGTTCATTTGACGGCATGTATAAACATCTGCAATATGCTCATTAAACGTGAGTAAATGATCCCTTTTTGAAGCAACTGATTACTGGTCATGAGAAGTGGATTGTTTACAACAATGTGATGTGCAAACAGTCTTGGTCCCGATGTGATGATTTGCCTCAAATGACATCAAAAGCAGACATTCATCAGAGGAAGGTTATGCTCTCAGTGTAGTGGGATTTTAAAGGTGTGTTTTTCGAGCTCCTACCAAGGAACCAAACAATCAATTTGAATGTGTACTGTTGGCAATTGGGCAGTTTGAATGAATCCATCATCCAGAAACGTCCAGAGCTTGTTAATCATAAAGGAGTTGTGTTCCATCGTGACAACGCGAGACCACACATACTTTTGATCACCTGTCAAAAATTATTGGAGCTTGGATGGGATGTGTTGCCACACCCACCAATACTTGCCTGACCTGGTGCCATCAGACTTCCACTTGTTTCATTCTCTTCACAACTCCTTGCGTGGTATAACGTTCAATTCAGATGAGGCTGTAAATCAGCACCTTGTTCAGGTTTTCGCAAATAAAGACAGATCCTTTTATGAACGAGGAATTATGAAGCTCAATGAAAGATGGCAAAAGGTTATCGAACAAAATGGGCAATATATCATTAATTGATCTTTGTTCTTTATATAAATAAATGAACTTTGAAAATCATAGACAAAATACATCATGATTTTTCTGAAGACCCAATAGATTATTGAATTTGGTGGCATATAGTCCTTCATAGTATTTTGTATGATCCTTTGTATTTCTGTAGTATATGACATCACTTCTCTTTCATTTCTGATTGTTGTTATTTGTGTCTTTTCTCTTTTCTCTTTAGTGAGTCTAGCCAGGGGTTGGCCAATTTTATTAATCTTTTCAAAGAACTAGCTCTTTGTTGCATTAATTTTTCCTTTTGTCTTTTTGTTCTCCATTTCATTCTGCTCTATTTTTTATTATTTCTTTCCTTGTGCTAACTTCTGGTTTCATTTGTTTTTCTCTTTCTACTTCTTTAATATGTAATTTTAGGCTGTTTATTTGGGAATTTTCTTGTTTATTGCGCTAGGCCTATAATGATATAAATTTCCCTACTAATACTGTTTTGGCAGCATCCAAATAATTTTGATACAATGTATTTTCATTCTCATTTGTTTCAATGTATCTTTTGATGTCTCCTGTTATTTCTTCTTTGACCCAGTCATTCTTCAGTAGCATGTTGTTTAAGCTCTACATATTTGTGGTTTTTCCCAATTTCTTTTTGTAGTGATCTCCAATTTCAAAGTATTGTGGTTGGAGAATGTGTTTGGTATAATTTCTATCTTCTTAAATTTGCTGTTGCAGGTTTTGTGTCCCGACATATGGTCTGTCCTTGAGAATGTTCCATGTGCAGTGTTCTAGAATGCAATGCTTTGTAAATATCAATTATGCCCATTTGTTCTAGTGTGTCATTTAAGGCTGATATTTCCTTGTTGATTTTCTATTTGGATGATCTATTCATAGCTGTCAATGGTGTATTTAGGTCCCCTACTATAATTGTGCTTTTGGCAGTTTCTCCCTGTGGTTCTGTTAATAGTTGCTTCGTATATTTTGGTTTTCCCTGATTGGGGGCATATATATTGATAAATATTATGTCTTCTTGTTATATTGTCCCCTTTATCATTATGAAATATTCATCTTTGTCTCTTGTTACCTTTTTTATCCTGAAGTCTGTTTTGTCAGATATAAAAATATTTACAAACACTTTTCTCTGGATGCCATTTGATTGGAGGATCATTTTCCATCCTTTCACTTTGAGTCTATATTTGTCCTTATAACTGATATGTGACTCTTGGAGGCAGCATAGGGTTGGGTTTTGTTTTTCGATCCAATCTGCTACTCTGTGCCTTTTTATTGGTGCATTCAGTCCATTTACATTTAGAGTGATTATTGATATATAAAGATTTCTTATAGCCATTTTATATTTTGTTTTCTTGTAGCTTGGTGTCTCTATTTTTTCTTTGCCATTTGTTGCTGTCTGTTATTTCAGTGTGGTGGTATTCTATGATTTTCCCCTCTATTTCTTCTCTTTTTTTATGTTATTTGTCTCAGTTGTGGATTTTTTTTTGAGTTAAGTTCATGTAAAAGAAATTTTCATATATACAGTAGTCCCTTTTCTTCAGCATGCTTCTTATCTTCATTCCCCTTTGAAAAATCAGACCTTTAACTCTCTCCCCTTTCATGTTTTTGTTGTCATAAGTTATCCCTATTTATCTGTGAGTTGATATCTGAGTTGCAGTAGCAAGTTGTCTTTTTCTTCTCTTTTTCCTTTCTTTAAAAATGTTTTTATCTTCTTTACCCTTTATGTTATGTTTAAGTGTACAGTGCCCTATTTTGTGTAAGGGTTTCCATTTCCTGCTTCTCTCTGTCTGTTAGCAATCTTGCTCATGGTTGTGTATTCTTTTGATTTTTTGTTTCAGGTTGAATAGCCTTTTTTAGTATTTCCTGTAATGTAGGTCATGTGTTAGAAAATTCCCTCAGCTTCTGAATGTCTGAAATGGTCTTTATTTCTCCTTCATATCTAAAGGATGACTTTGTTGGATACATTATTCTTGGCTGGTAATTTCTCTCTTTCATTGTTTGAATATTTGATTCCTTTCCCTCCTGGCTTGTAGAGTTTCTGCTTTACATTGTGATAATCTAAAGGACTTTCCTTTGTAGGTTACTGTCTTTTTTACCCTGGCTGCCTTGATAATTCTTTTGTCATTGATTTTTGACAGTTTCAATATAATGTGCCTTGGAGAAGGCCTTAGGATTGAGGTGATTAGGTGTTCTGTTAGCTTCTTGGATTTGAGGATCCATTTCTTTTCATAGGTTTGGGAAGTTTTCATTCATTATTTGTTTGAATATACTCTCTGTTCCTTTCTCGCTTTCTCCTCCTTCTGATATCCCCATTATTCCTATATTGCTCTTTCTGATGGAATCAGATAGTTTCTGTAGAGTTCTTTCATTTCTTTTAACTCTCAAGTCTCCCTCCTCTTCCATCTTTGTCATTTCCATATTTCTATATTCAATATCACTAATTCTTTCCTTCATCTGGTCAGCTATTTCCTAAGCTTGATATTTCATTCTTTATCTCTTTTATTGAGTTCCTCAGCTCCAGAATTTCTATTTGGTTCTGTTTTAAAATTTCAGTCTCTTTGGTAAAATATTCATTTTATTCATCAATTTTATTTCTCAGTCCATTAAATTGCCTATATGCATTTTCTTACATCTCATTGAGTTTTTTCAGAACTGTAATGAATTCTGTCATTTAAGTCAGATATTTCCATTTTTTTTTCTGGATATTTTTTCATTTTCTTTTTGAGCCGCCTTGTTACATTGGTTATTCATGGCAATTAATGGATTGTTTTTCTTCCCAGGCATCTCTGGGACTGAATTCTGCAGCAGTTTGATATGAAAAGGTCTTTCTTTTGCTTTCCAGTAGGTAACACTAGAGCACTTTATTTTCTTTTGCCCTGTTCTGGCTTCTCTCAGATTGGGAGCTTTCCTGGGGAGGTGGGCATCTCTGTGACCAGGTCACCTAGGTCTCAGGGCACCTCCCCCATGGAAGTATGTGGTGGGCAATGGGGTTTTACACCTCGGAAACCCCAATGCCCTCCCTGCAGCCAGATGAAGAGCTGAACACTTTAGCAACCCTGGGTGCCTCCACTGGGATCAGCCATGAAAGATGGAGATGGGGTGGGCTGGAAGAGTCTGCTGGTGTGTTTTTTGCTTTGCTCTTCTCTGAGTAATGGTGTCTGCCAGATCACAGCTGCTTCACCCCTATAGCTTCTTCCTTGTCACTGGAATTACCCGCAGTGTGTGTCTGTTGCTCAAGAATTGTTTCTCCAGTTCTCAGTGCTGTAGATATTCTGTTCTTTAGTCTGACACTGCTACAATTTTTTCTGGGGCCCGCTGCTAACACTGGAAGTGGGTGGGAGAGGTGACCAAGCTTCATGGCTTTGTTTTCTACCTGGCAATGAGGGCTGTTAGACTGTATTTGTCACACTTCTGTATTTGATCTTTGCCCTGAGGTCTCTGCCCTGATCACTGGGTTCAGCTATATTATATGCTGATTACTCAGTCAGGTTTGCTGGGGCCACAGAGAGTGCACCTGCAATCTCAATCCTCCCCTTTCCTGGGACTGTAGTGAGCTCCAGGCTGCATTCTGTGGCCCTCAGTATCAGCACTACTCCCTTCCCTCTCTCCTGTTCACCCTGATTCGCCCACCTTCAGATGTTTTATGGTGTGGAATACTGACATGTTTATGTGTTGCATATGGAACCCTTTCTTGAATTATAGCTGTTCAACTTGTAACTTTAAGGAGAGAGATCAAGGAGAACCTCTCCTTCCATCATGTTTCTGACATCCCTCCTGTATTGTGGTGTTTTATAAAGTTTTTAAAAAAGTATACTATGCATACAAATAAGAATTCAGTTCAATGAATCTTTATAAACTAACATCTATGAAATAAAAAATCGGATCATGAAACAATATTCTCAACAAACTAAAAGCAGTCTCTGCCCCTTCCAGCCATTTCCACTGGTAGCCATTATATCTATATCTAACTCCATAGTTTAATTTTACCTGAGGGCACCAATGTTTCACTTTCTCCTATCTCTATATTCTTATCTGGTAATTTTTCTGTACCCTTCCACTCTAAATTTGTCTTAGTTATGAGACTTACCATGGAATGGTAACAAAAGTGATTTAAACAGAGACTTGAAAAGCACTTGCCTTTGTTTTTGCTCTCAGCCATGGACACGAAAACCTTTCACAGGTTACCTGAGAGGGTGAAGAGCAGTCACTTAGTATCCCCCGCTGAGGCCACCTATTTTACTGATACCTGGTTTTGTTTTACTTCCTTTTTCCTACTATTTTTGCTTTTGATTTGTCTTTTTTTTTTTCAAAGTTCTTGAAGTGGACGCTTAGATTAATGTTGTTCAGACATTCTTCTCCACCACTGTGTGCACTTTAGGGAATAAATCTTCTTCTAAACACTGCTGAGGTGCATCCCTTAAGTGTTGACATATCACAACTTAATGTTAATTAACTCAAAATGGTTTTACCTTTTCCTTCTGACATTTTTCTTTACCCATAAGCTATTTAGAACTGTACCACTTTTTTTTTTCCCCTCTATTAGTTTGAGGTTTTCTATTTGTCATTTTGTATTGATTTCTATTTATTTCCAGTTGAGTCAAGTAAGATACTTTGAGTAATTTAACTTTAATAAAATTGAGATTCAGTTTATTTTGTGACTCACTATATGAGATGGTTTTTTATTAAGTTTTGAGTTTATCTTTAAAAATCTTATATTCTATCATTGTTCAATACAATGTTCTATAATTTCTAGTAGGTTGCTTTATTAAGTTGTGTGTTCCATAAAAACCTGTGAATTTAATTCATTTTTTTCTGCTTGTCATTTATCGAGTGAAGTATGTTAATGTTTTTTCCCATGATTGTGGATCATTTTATTTCACTTTTAAGTGCAGTAAATTTTTTATTTTAATTTCAGTGTATGCTATTGTATGCATACATATTTAAAAATGCAATATTATCCCAATAAATTCACCTTAGTTGACTGACATTAGTACAAATATCCTTTATGTGTCTTTATGAACTATTTTTTTTTGCCTTAAACTTTACTCTCCCATTAGCACAGAGACATTAGATTTTGTTTTCTTCAGTTTCTATTTTTTTTAAATCCACCATGTATCTATCAAATTCTTAAATTTTTATTTGGGGGATTTATATTTAATGAAACCATAAGCATATGGTAAAATTGCACATTTCTGAACCCAAGCGTCAACATGTGGCTTTTTCTCTTGCTGGCCAATGAAATGAGTGAGTGTTATAGATGTTGTATTTAGTTAGAAACACTCAATTTTCAGCTAAAATATTATAGAACTCTCTTTCCACTGACACACCAATCACAGAAGCATGGAGTTAGAGCTTCCATAAGCCTTGAGCCTTAGGAGAGGATGATGTAGAGCAAAACTTCAACCCCAACAATTCATGGTACATGGGCACCATAGGCATAAAATGAATATTTGTTCATTTAGATCTCTGAGATTTTGAGTAATTTGAGTTTAGCCTGCCTTTACTAATACAGGAAGTTTAAAGATATAGATTCAGTTATAGAATTATTAAAATTTTCTATTTTATCTTAGGTCAGTTTTTGTTAACTTTTACTTTTCTAGAATCTTCCATTTGAATTTTTAATAATTTGTTATAAAATTATTTAGAACATGCTATCACAATCTTTATAATATTATCTGTAGTATTGGCCTTTTTATTTTCATGGTTTTTCTTTTTTTCTAACTGATCAGCTTGCAAGGCATTGTCTAGTTTGCTATTTGTCACATACATCATTAATTTCTGGTGTTATTTTCTTTCCATCTACATTCTCTGTGTTTAGATTTCTCTTTAATAACTTTTTTAAATAGCTCATTTTACAGTTTTTCATCTTTTCTAAAACATATTTTAGTATATTAGTATATTTTCTTTGAACATGATCTTATCTGCATCCTGGATATAGATATGTTAATTATGCTTTGGTTGAATATATTTCTAATATTAATATTAATATAGATATTCTTTATAGTGCATTTTTATCTTAATATATGTTTTAAGATTTTTATTAAAATATAGCTAACATACAATATTATATTACTTTCAGGTGTACAACATAGGTATTCAACATTTATATACCTAAAGAAGTGATCATTATGATAAGTCCAGTAACCATCATATATCATAGTATGCTATCACAATATTATTGACTATATTCCCTATGCTGTACATTATACCTCCATTACTTATTTGTTTTATACCTGGAAATTTGAAACTTTATTCCCCTTCACAATTTCCCCCACTTTAAAATTTCTTTCAATTACAGTTGATATTCAATATTATTTTATATTAATTTCAGGTGTACAGTATAGTGGTTAGACATTTATATAATTTAAGAAATGATTCCTCCTGACTAGTTTAGGACTCATCTGGCACAATACATAGTTATTACCTTATTATTTACTATATTCTCTATGCTTTACATCCACATGCCTGTTTTGTAACTACCAATTTGTACTTCTTAATGCCTTCACCTTTTTCAATGTTCCCCACAAACCCCCTCCCATCACCCCAATAAATCTAGTATCCATCTGACACCATACATACTTATTACAATATTATTGACTATATTCCTTATGCTATACCCTACATCCCCATGACCACTTTGTAACAAACAATTTGTAATTCTTAATCCCTTCCCTTTTTCACTCATCTCTAACCCCGTCCCATCTAGAAGCCACCAAAATGTTTTCTGTATTTATGAGTTTGTTTCTGATTTTTTTGTTTATTTTGTTCTTCATTTCACATATAAGAAAAATCACAGTGATGCTGTCTTTCTCTGCCTGACACTCCACTCAGCACAACACCGTCCAGGTTCATTCATGTCACCACAGATGGCAAGAACCCATTTTCTTCCATGGCCAAGCAATATTCCATTGAATATATATATACATATACATATACATATACATATATATATATATATATATATATATGTATATGTATATGTATATGTATATGTATATATATATATCACCTCCTCTTTATCTATTTATCAATCGATGGACACCCAGGCTGCCTCCACATCTTGGCCATTGTAAACTATGCTGCAATGAAAATTTGGATGCACATGTCCCCTCGAAGTAGCATTTTTGGTTTCTTCAGGTAAATACCCACAAGTGGGATTACTGGGTCCTTCTTTGTTTCCTGTTGTAGTCTTTGTTTTAAAGTCTATTTCATCTGGCATAAGTATTGCTATCCCAGATTTTTTGTTTGTTTGTTTCCATTTTCATGAAATATCTTTTCCATCTCTTGACTTTTAGTTTTTGTGTGTCTTCTGATCTGAAGTGAGTGAGTGTCTTACAGGTATATGTAAGGGTCTTATTTTCTTATCCATTCAGCCACACTATCTTTGGATTGGAGCATTTAATCCATTTATATTGAAAGTAATTATTGATAAGTATGTAATTATTGTTATTTTATTGTTCACATTTTTATTATTTTTAAAAATTTAATCTCATTTACCCTCATTTACCACCCCTCTCCCCTCTTCCCCTCTGGTAACCACTAAATTATTGTCTGTGTCTATGAGTTTTTGTTTCTTTGTTTGTCTTGTTCCTTTGTTGCTTTCAGTTTTATATCCCACATATTACTGAAATCATATGGTTCTCAACTTTCTCTGCCTGGCTTATTTTACATAGCATAATAATCTCAACACCAATCCATGTTGTTGCAAATGAGACTTTCATCTTTTCTTATGGTAGAATAGTATCCCATTGTGTATGTACCCCACATCTTCTTTATCCAATCATCTATCAGAGGATACTTTTGTTGTTTCCATGTCTTGGCCACTGTAAACAAAGTTGCAATGAACATCAGAACACATATATCTTTACAGATTTTTTTTTCTTTTTTCATCTTAAAGAAGTCTCTCTAAGATTCGTTATAATACTGGTTTGATGATGATGAACTCCTTTAGCTTTTTCTTGTCTGGGAAGCTCTTTATCTGTCCTTCGAGTCTAAATCACAGCTTTGCTTGTAGAGTAATCTTGTTTTTCATCACTTTGAATATTTCCTGCCAATCCCTTCCAGCCTGAAAATTTTCTGTAGAAAAATAAACAGACTGTTATAAGGGAGCTCCTTTGTAAGTAGCTAACTGCTTTTCTCTTGCTGCTTTTAAGATTTTCTCTATGTCTTTAACCTTTGTCATTTTAAATATGATGTGTATTGGTGTAGGCCTGTTTGGGTTCATCTTGTTTGGGATTCTCTGTGCTTTCTGGGCTTGTATGTCTATTTTGTTTGCTGGGTTAGAAGAGTTTTCAGTCATTATTTCTTCAAATAGGTTTTCAATTGATTGTCTTTTCTTCTTCTGGTACCCTTATGATGTGAAGGTTGGTGTGTTTGATGTTGTCCCAAAAGCCTCTTAAACTATCCTCACTTTTTTTTAATTATTTTTTTCTTTTTGCTGTTATGATTGGGTGTTTTCTCCTACCTCATCTTCTAAATCACTGAGCTGATCCTCTGCTTCATCTAATCTACTGTTTATTCCTTCTAATATAATCATCATTTCAGTGATTGTATTAATTATTTCTGACTGGTTCTTTTTCATATTTTCTATGTCTAGTTTTATGATTCTTATCTCTTTGTTGAAGTTCTCCCTGAGATCATTGAGTGTCTTTATAATGAGTGTTTTAAATTCTGCATCTGGGAGATTGCTTGTCTCCACTTTTTAAGTCCTTGTTCTGTTCTTTTATTTGGGGGCATATTTGTTTCCCCATTTTGGCTGCTTCCCTGAGTTTGTTTCTATGTATTAGGTAGGGCTGCTATGCTTCGTCATCTTAATAGTGTGGGCTTACATAGTAGGTGTCCTGTGAGGCCCAGTGGTGCAGTCTTTCTAGTCATCCAAGCTGTATACTCCAGGTATGTCCTTTGTGTGCCCTCTTTTTATAGTTGAATCTTGGTTATTCTTTGTACATTAAGAGGAGGGAATGACCCTTGGCTTATTTGTTGTGAGGGCTGGTTATAACTACAGTGGAGAAGCTGTTGTTTAGGGACTGACCTTATGGAGCAGGATTCATTTTAGCAGGGCTCTGATGCCTGCGCAGTGTGCACTTTGGGTATGTTGTCCTTGGAGGCAGCTGAGTGATGCTCTGGCTTGGTCCAAAGCCAGCCACCTGGTGTGCCAACCCCAGGACCTCATGGGAGGAGCCCTTCTACAGGCCAAGTTCAGCTGTAGCTTGTGTCCTGCTTGGGGCCACCTACCTGAACTACCAATCAATCTGCAGATCACCACTACCTATGCTGGGCTTGAAGGTGTCTTGAAAGGCCAAGCCCCAAACTGAGGTCAGCTGCCACTAGTCCCAAGGTTGGTGTTACTCAGCAAGAAGTATGGGACATACTGAAGCCAGATTCTGTTTGTTTGGCATTTGTGAACCTTTCAGAAATTTTAGGAGAGTCCACAGCATGAGCCAAGACACACCATTTGATTGGAAAAGCCACTGGAAGCAGCTTGGGTGTGCTCAAAATTTGGGTGGGGTGGGGTATCAGGGAATCACTAGGGTAGGGTGGAGAAACGGTGATAGCTAGGTTGATGGAGACTTGGATATGGTGGCCATCTTAGTCTGCACACCAGGAATGGGGAGGGCTCCTCAAAGAAACAATGAATTCTACCAGCAGTTCTGTCTGGAAGAAAGTGTCCCCTCCAGCTTTTACCCTGAAGCCAGACAATTCAGTTCCTTCCTGTATGTCCCTGGCACCTTTCAAGTCCCAGTGCTCAACCTCAGAGCGAGTCCATCAGTGATTAAATTCATGCATGGGCCCTTTAAGAGGACTGCTTAAAACTGTAGCAGCACTCTGTCTTACTCAGCCGCAACCTTCTCTGGTTTTCACAGCCAGAAGTTATGGGTACTTCTCTCTCTGGCACTGCAACACTGGGCTGGGGAGCCTGGTTTGGGGCTGAGACCACTTGCACCTCTGGGGAAACCTCCACAGGTAAGATATCCTTTCCAAGTTTTAACAGTCACTCATGAAGGTGGGACATCCCATTCCGACCAGTCTCTGCCCCTCCTACTAGTCTTAAGGTGACTTCTTTTGTATGCTCTTAGTTGTAAGACTTTGGTTCAGCTAGAACTCAGGTGATTCCCAGTGATGGTTGTTCTGTAGTTTAGTTGTAATTTTGACATCGTCATGAGAGGAAAGAACCACAGTATTTACCTACTCTGCCATCTTTACTGGACTCCTTAATTTCTAAATCTAAACATAAAGGCCTTTTTTTATTCTTATTATTG
This sequence comes from Hipposideros larvatus, assembly GCA_031876335.1. Taxonomy (NCBI): domain Eukaryota; kingdom Metazoa; phylum Chordata; class Mammalia; order Chiroptera; family Hipposideridae; genus Hipposideros; species Hipposideros larvatus. The sequence goes on from CM063089.1 coordinate 106,426,653, forward strand.
CTTTCTTACTAGATTTCACTGTGGTCTGAGAAGATAATACAAATAATTTCAATCATTCGAGATTTGGAGTATCCCATGAGAACTCATAGCTTAAAATATGTTCTCATGGGATTCTATGCCTAAATTTGTGCTACTTCTGAGAGCTAAGACACCCTAAATGGAGAGTTTGATTTAAACTTGTTGTGTTTCACTAATGCCTCTTCATGTCTGGCAGAAACAAATGTGGTCCTCTCTGGCCATAAAGTATTCCCAGTGCAACATTTTGAGGAAAATGAGAAGACAACAGGCAGGGAACTTAACAAATTATTTGAGGAAACTAGGTACGTAGAGTTAGAAACAACGGCAGAAATAATGAAAAGCAGGACCAGACTCTATATTTTTTTAGCTGAGCCATTATGCCTCCTGTTGGCAGCTCAGCAGCAGCTCAGCTCGGGCTGGGCATTGAACCGCTGTTGCTCAGAGCTCGCACTCTTGCGCGAGCTCTTAACCAACTGAGCCACTCTGCCAGCCCATAGGACCAGACTCCTTAAGATGTTACTCATCAACATTTTTAGACAAAGAATATTAAATAACTGTGTTGATGTATTTAAAGCAGTGAACAAAATCTTTAAAAATAGGATAAAAGAGAATATAAATAAATATCAGGTCTTTAAAACATTTTTAGAATAACTATAGCTGAACAGAATTTAATAAACTGTAATATGGACTTCAGTAAGTTCATTCATAAACCAGCTCAGGGAGACAAATAAATAGAAATATAGAAGAAGAGGATAAAAGGCAAGGATGTTAGGGTGGGGAGTTCTAAAGTACATGTACTCACATCTAGAGAGATAAAATAGAATATAGATGGGGCAATAGGTGAAGAGTTAATGAAAACAAACATCAAATCAAATTTCTGGGAAAAACGGGTTCAAAATAAAATACTGCACAACCAAACAAGGGTTGATTAAAATTCTTTATATTGGTCAGGAAAAGAATAAATAATGTATATTAAAATAGCTAGGGTTCTAGTGAAAGTTTAGACAGAGAGTATATGACATTCAAACAAGTAAAAGGCAGAGAAAAATCAATTAATTTAATATAGAGAAGACAAGACTAGCTCTCAAAAAGTGACTAACCATCAAGAAATTTAATCAGTATATAAAAGTGTCTTATACTAAAAATCTTAGGACTGATGTGTTTACTAGTATACTCGAACAAATAGTCTACAGTGTCTTCACAATAATATTTTTAAAAGAGGGAGAAATCCTCAAAGATAAGGTTTGCATTACCGTGGTACCAAAATTCAGATAAACCCAATGACACAATTGAGTATAGATCCAAAAATAAGAAATCAATTACTAGCAAATCAAATTTGAAATTATTTATTAATTGATATGACATGATTAATTTAGGTCCCAAACTTGGAATTATGGGTAACACCAGAAAAGCTAACATCAATTAATTTATTAATTATCTGAAGGAGAAAAATCATATGGGTATTTTCGATAAAGATTAAAAACATTTAATTTTCTTAATTAAAAAAGAAAAAAATACACTTCTCAGAAGTATAATAGGACAAACTTCCTTAAGTTAGTAATGACTATATGTCAAAATTATAAACCAAATACCATAATAATAAGTGAAACATACTGACAAAACTTGACAAAGTGTTCAGACATTTACTAAGATAACATATGTCTACTCTAGAATAAATAAAAGAGAAGAATTTTAAAGACTAATTGATCTAAATTAAAAAAATATTCTATACTTCTTGATAGGGTATTTTAGAATTGTAATGCTGTAAATTATCTTCAAATTAGCCAATAAAGTGTTTATTTTAAATGAGTCCATTCACATGTTAGAACAGTTAAAAAAAAAAAAAAAAGACTGACAATACCAAGAGTTGCTGAGGATACAGGCAAAGAAGTCTCATAAACAATTATAAAGTTATAAGATATTTACCCTATGACGCCCAAATTTTACTACTATGTTTTTAACCAAGAAAATACTTAAGCAAGAATGTTTTCAATATTATTTTTTCATAATAGCCCCAAACTGTAACAACCTAAATATCCCTTAAAAGGAAACTGGATAAACAAATGTTTGTGTATTTATATAATAAAATACACCTCTGCTTTAGAAAGGAACACATTGTTGATAACTTAGTGACATGAATAACTTTCAAGAGCTCTATTTGGACACAAATAAAGTGAATAGTTCTTATAGGAAATATTAAGACACGCTAAACTAACCATTGTTGTTAGAAATCAGAACTGCAGTTATCTCTGTCTCTGGGAGGGACTGGCTAGCTCATAAGGATTTACTCAGAAAGGACACAAATAAATGTTTTGTTTTGATGTAAGTATTCTGTATTTTGATAGGGAGATATTTACAAGGGTATATGCATTTGTCAAAACCCACTGAACTGTACATTTGAGATTTTTCTATTTCATTATATTTAAATTATATCTTAATTAAAAAATACATGCATTTAAAATATTATAGCAATATACACAAATGCAGATATACATTAAACTCTTTAGAATGGCTTCCTATGGACATTCAGTGGAAATGAAATGGGAAATAGAAAATAAACGGAAGGAAATGGACAAAAGAGAAGGTACAGTTTAGTAACAATGTTGGAAATATGTTATTTGACGAATATGATTCTGAAATGTAAAATACTTGCTGTCCCAAAAATTAAATGAAAAATATATACATATTTTTTTTAGAATCAATGTTTCATGGATATTTTTATGTATCTATAAGACCAGGGCTTTCTGATCAAATTACTTGCAGCCATTGTTAAAGGATGATTGAATGACAACCATGCCTTGGATCTTATGAAAGGCTGCCCTCTGAAAGCTAGAGATAAAGAGTTGATAATAAGACTCATAAGGAATCCTTTCTTCTCTCAATGAATAGAACTTCATGGTACCTGCAGACATCAGAGACTTGCCCTAGAAAGATCTGATAAATTATACCAGGAATTCATAATTTTTAAGTAGACTCAGTGATTGCAGGTGAGAAAGTTGTGGTCATAGCTTTTTTGACAGAGTGAGTGTATAAAGGTTTATGGTATTTGTGATTAAGAAAAAGCACTTTATAAATCAGATACACTATGATGTACCAGGAAGGGTTATAATTAATTGACTTCCGACTTGCTTAGTTACTGGACTGATGTCGAGAAGATACACCTAATGGAGGTAAAAATGGGTGATATTTGTTCAAAAATAAATGCTTTCAAGAGCCATAGTTAACTTAGTTTTTATCTCTCATTGCAGTGTATTCCACAAAGCAAAATATAAAGTAATATATTAAGAAGCTAAATGCATAATAAAGAATAAAATAATCAAAAATTGAGGGTTATGACTAAGATATTCAACAATAAAATATTCTATAATGAAAATAAAAACATAGAAGATACCATCAGCAGCAGCAGCAGCAGCAGCATCATCACGATCATCAACATTATAATTAACCCCAGGGTGCACATTCACCAGGATTCCCTGGTATAAACTTGTCTTCCTTCCATGAAATAAAGTATCACATCAGGGCTCCATTAATGTGCACTCTTTCCCCCATCTCCTATTTCCACCTCTATCACCTTCCTGTCACTGCTGTAACAAACTACCACAAATGTGGTTGTTTAAAACAAAACACAAGTGTATTCTCTCACGGTTCTAGTGTCCAGAATTCCAAAATAAAGGTGTCAGCAGGGCTTCATTCCCTCTACAGATTCCGGGAAAGAGTACTTCCTTCTGTCCTCCAGCTTATGGGGGCTGTGGGCATTCCTGGACTTGCCATCACACTACTCCTCTCTCTGTCTCTGTCTTCACACTGCCTTCTCTGTGTGTTTTCTCCTTTTCTGTCTTGTGTAAGGACACTTGTCATTGGATTTAAGGCATACCTAGATAATCCAGGAAGATCTCATCTTAAGATCCATACCTTGATCATATTTTCAAAGATTTTTTTTAGTTGTTTTCAAAAATGATAACATTCACAGGTTCTGGGGATTAGAACATGAACACATCTTTTTGAGGTCCTCTATTCAAGTCATTACATGACCTTCTTTCATGCACTGCATTCTACATAAGGATGGAGAAGTGCAAGGAATTAGGAGTTAGAAAATTCAATTAAAATAGACAAGTGCCTTCCTTTTGTCTACTAACTTGCATCAGTAGATACACAATGAAGAATACACCAATATATCATCCTAAAATATTGTTACATAATGTGCCACTGTCGCTGGTACTTTAGTGGGTAATTAGGAGAAGACACATCAGGAACTGCCAACTAGAAGCTACTTTAAAAGAGATAGCTAAATCAAACTTTCATTACAAGGTGAATAGGTGATTTTTATTAATTATCAATGCTTTCTTCTATTTTATTAGTTATTTTAGATAATGAACTTATTATTTATGAATTCAGGAAAAGCAAAAATGAACAATAAAAAGAAACCCAAAAAGTTTAAGCAACTCTTCAAATTTCACTTTTCTGTATTCTTACAAGCTTAAATATAAAATTTAAATTATTCTATGTTTTTCCTATAGTAGATTATAAATATTCAATAGTGACTTTATTTCATTAAGTAATTTTCTTGGAAACCATGAATTATATCTAAATATATATGCATCAACAATGCAACAGTTCAATTCAATTATCATTAAGTGTTTGTCTATTTTCCAGTACAGCCTGGGTAATTTCTTTGCCATGAACCACAATGCTTAGCAAAGTAAAAAAACACACATTTTTCTTTTCTTTTCCAATTTGGAAATATACATGGCTAATGTCTATGGGTTTTGAACACATTCATCTTTTTCTAATGCTTTCTCTAGGTCACAAAATTGATTAAGATATATCATACTATCAAAAGAAAGCAGGCTTATAGTCATGCAGAATTGAATACTGGCCATCTTCAATGCTTTGATACCATTTAATATCTGCATCTTTATTAATATTTTAGACATTATATTGAAAATGCAACTACATATCCTAATATATCAAGTTTATGATCAGGCTAACTCTATCAAAATCTTTCTATGGTTGGTGGTATTAGACATTCATTCTGTATTTTCAAACTGCCTAAGAATGGACTATTAAGTAAATAATATAGTTTCCAAAATTATTTTGGAGCACATTTAGAGCATAATCTGAAATCAATCTTTTAGACTTTGCTTATTAGAGTGCTTACAGCTGCCATGGGAGTATTTCTGATAGCTATTATGCCACCATAAAAATACAAAGAGATTTTCACTCAAACTACATATAAATGAATTAAACAATCTGATTTATTTCCATAGAAGGAAAGAGAGAAAATAGTTCAAGTTATTACATTTGATGATGCCAAAAAACCCTTAATACAGTGAGTAAATAATTGAAGAAAATAACGTTTCCACAAAATGCATGATTTCAGAGATGCTAAGAGCAGCTCTAAGCACAAAAGGAGATTCCTGAAGAAATGCAGTGGGTGCCATAAATTTGACCCTTATTGTTCCCCATAGCACACCTCACCAGTTTGACATTCTCCATTCTGCTGCGCCATCATTACTGTGTGGGAAACTGGGTCTCTTTGGTCATAAATGGGTCCCTGAGAAAAAGTTAGGTACTTTGAGTTTCTGATATTATGCAATTCAAGAAATGGACCTCTGGGGTCATGAAAGAATCAATACATCTACAAACAGTCTCCAAATTACTCCTCAAAGAGTCTTCGGTGTTCTGGAAAAGTCCAACCTGATATTTATCAAATATCATGAACCATCTTAACTTTTGCTGTGTGTAACAAAGACTTCATTAAAGGGTGCCAATACTGCCTTTTCTATTATAAGCTTTAAGTAATGAAGTGTCTTTCTGATTACATACTTTTTTATTCCAATTTCTCTCCTGCTTCTTCCTAATTATATCACCTCTCTGTACATCCAAATTGTTCATATCACTGTCCAATGTTGGTCAGGCTGTGCTTTGCATAATATCACACCATATATGAGTAGGGCCTTTGAGATCTAAATATCAATCTTATCAGTTTAGTATGGGATTTTACCAGCCTAGAATAAATGCATATGTTATATATGCCAAAAACATATCTAAAAGAAGTTCTGTCAATATAAGTGTATTATTTTTAAAAAATCGTGTTTTTATTATGAAAATATGCTTATAGTGTTAATCTTCCCTTGGAATATGATCCCATGTCACTCAATAATATTGATTGAACTTTGACAAATAAGTAAAATATTATCTACCAAATATGTGTTTTGAATTATGGTAAGATCTGATGGAAATATAAAGGAAGTAATGAAAAAAAATTTCCTCTCCTCAAGAAGCTAAAGAATGCATTTTGGAGTTTTACTTTTTTATTTCACTGGGATTGGCTTAAACAGTCATCTGAGCTTTATGTTTGACAGTTAATTTAATTATTCCATTTAAAAGAGAAGGCACAGACATGTTAAGTCACTGTTTTAGTTTGAGTAGGAAAACTGCTGGGAGGGGAACACCTTAAAGTTTCAGTGTCTTAACAACCACGGTTTAATGTGGGAGATGGTAGCCTCTGCTCCACAGCTGTCTGGGGTCCTCAATCCTATCTTGAACTTTTAGCCTCCTTTAGCTCTTTGGAGTCCTTCTCATGGTGACACAGGTTAGAAGTCTTATGAATGTCCTTTACACCTCTCTTGTTTTTACTGCCCTCATTGATCTGTCGTTGTCTTCTAAGGAAGGGATCATCCCAAGCCTTCTTACCTCACATAGCATTTCACTTAATTGCAATGATTTTTTTAATTGTAGAGATGTATCATTATTTATTCTATACACACACACGTATGTACATATATGTATATATACACTGTACTGCATTTACTGAACATATATCTCATATGTCTTTCCATATCAGCATATAGAGAACTACCTCATTCTTTTGAGAACTGTGCAGTATTCCACTGAAAGTTGTACTTTCATTTGTTTAAGGAGTTCCTTATTGATGGGCATTAGGATGCTACCAATATTTTGTTATTATATACAATCCTATTATATTGTTACTCAGGCACATAATTTTATTTGCAGGATAAATATCTGGGCCTATTGGTACCTCCATCTTTATTTTGCTAGACAACATCAAATTTTTCTGAGAAAGATGTGTCATTTTAAAATTACTCCAGTAATACAACAGTTCCTGTTTCCTATCAACCTCATGAACATAAAGTGTTAAACTTTTGGATTTGGCCAATCACCAATGTGGAAAAGAGTGTCTCAATATGCCAATACAGTGGCTTATCTTCTGATATGTGTTACAGCCATTTGTATTTTCTTTTCTGGGAATTATGCATGCACTCCCTTCATTCATTTTTTTTTCTATTGTGTAATTGGTATTTTCCTTACCACCTGTTCTGAAGTGAATGTTTATGTCCCTCCAAAATTCATATGTTGAAGCCCTAAACACCAATGGGATGATATTTGGAGATGAGTCCTTTGGGAGATAATTAGAGTCAGATGACATAATAAGAAGGCCTTCCTGATGGGATTAGTGCCCTTATAAGAGAGACATGCAAGAGCTTGCTCTCTCTCTCTAGTCAAATGCACCAAGAAAAGGCCATATGAGCACACAGGGAAAGTTGTCATCTGCAAATCAGCCAGAGATCTCTCACCAGAAACAGAACCCTGCCAGAGTTTGATCTTGGAGTCCCAGCTTCCAGAACTGTGAGAAATGAACTTCTGTTGTGCAATCCACCCAGTCTATGATATTTTGTTGTGGTAGCCCAAGCTGACTAATATAGATTTGGGTACCAAAAGGAGAGAGGTGCTGCTGTAATAAATACATAAGAAATTGGAAATAGCTTTGGAACTGGGTAATGAAAGAGGCTGGAAATATTTTGAGGTGCATGCTAGAAACATTCATATGAATATTAAAAATGATTCTGGTGAAGACTCAGAAAAAAAGAGAAGAACTGGAGAGATAGCTCCCATTATCTTAGAAAAAACACAAATATTCTTGAGTAGAAAATTGGTAGAAATATGGTTATTAAAGGCCACTCTGGTTTGGTTTCAGAAAGAAATGAGGAAATGGCATTGGAAACTAGGGGAGAAGCAATCCGTGTTATGGAGTGGCAAAAATCTTGGCTGAGCAGTATTCATGTTCTTGTGTTTTGTGGAAGGTAAGCTTGCAAATGAAACTGGAAATTTAGCTGAGAGGATTTCTAAGTAAAATGTTGAGAGGGCAGCTTGGTTGTTCCTAAATGCTTATGGTAAAATGTGAGAAGAGAGAAATGAGTTGAAGAAGGAATTGTTAAGCAAAAAGGAACCAGAACTTAAAAGATTCAGGTTTAAAAGTTTCAACTTGTTCATAGTACAAAAAAATAATAAAGCATGTTCAGAAGAGAGCACCAAGTGTGTGTCTGGGTTATAGATTGATTAAGAAATGATGGGCTTACATGAGCAGAAATATTGACAGTTGAAGTGAAGGAGATGAAGATGGGACAAAATGAAGGGACCTTAGAAGTTCAACAGGACCTCATCATAGAGCTATTTAATCGCAAACATGCATTATTCTTAAAGACAAGAAAAAAAAACAACCTCATAGGTGACTCAAGATCATCAGAGCTGCCTCCTCACTTTCAAAGGGTGGGTGGGCATCACCTGGACTTCAACAGGCCAGATGATGGCTTCCTCAAGACTTGTACAGATATTAACTAGTTATTCTATACAAAGATAGTTATTGTATGGTTAAATCCTGCAGGACATCTAAAACTGGCTCTAACACTATAAACCATAATTGATGAGGGTCTTTAAATATTTTCATTTAAGAGAAAATGTCAATGCGCTCAAATTATAAATCCAATATTATCAGCATAAGAAACTTCTTACTTTTTTCTACTGATACCTGCAGCTTTCACTTTATCAAGCTACTACTTCAGCAATGTTTGAAGAGTTTCCTATTGTATACTGTCACTACTTTTCCATAGAAAAAAATTAATGAAAAACTAGAGTTTGTTGCATTTTGGAACACTGTTCTAAGAAAATCAATTGGTGGTTATTTTATACAATGACCAAACTTTGGGTACAAAATTAATTTGATGCTTACACTAAAATGCTGGGAGAATGCAAAATGGCATATAATGATTGATAGTTGGCTCTAGTCCTCTATATAAATCAACATATTGAACAGAAGATAAATAGGTTGAAATCTGTCCCTTACAGGTGAGGAGGGATTTTATTAGGAGGTGAATCCCTCCTGATCATGTAGGACTTTCTCAGGTCAGAGTTCATTTACTTGTGTGCAGTATAACATTTCTTGTTTTGAATTTTCCACTTTTTGTGACATTAAGAAATGACTAAAATTTATTGTTTGTCATTAAGTTCTCAATAATGTAATTCCAATTTTATGTGATTGAATTTTTGTTTAGAGTTTATTGGGGTGACAATTGTTAGTAAACTTACATAGGTTTCAGGTGTACAATTCTGTGATATGTGATTGAATTTTTGGATACCATTTACTCTGTTTTAATGGGAATTTACCAAATTAATTAAATCTTGTCTCTAACTCTGCCTGACAAAGCAAAATACCAGTTGGAAGTTAATACAGAGCTACTGTAAGCTACTGTTTCTGATGGAATAATTGTGAGGAGAAAACCTTCATGTCCAGAGAAGCATAATGTGGAAGGAAGGGGGATGCTCTAAGGCAATTTAGGGCTGATTATTGGATGAAGATGGTGCCCCAGAGCTTTTGTGGGCACACAGTACAGCTGAATCAAGGTCCAACAGCAGTAATTATCACATCATTCATCACCAAACACTTCCATTCTCAGTGAGACCTTGAGGACATCCTCCCCTGGGACTACAAGTGAGAAAAAAGTGGAAGGTAAAATATCAAAACTTATCTTTACCTTCCCACTTCTATGTCATGCTCTCTTTCACCATATGAATCACTTTCATACCTTGGTCATATTGCTTCTGTCACTAAACCTGCCCTCCCTCTTACCTTTCCTTTTTTGAAAGTCCCTGGTATGGAGTGTTTTTAATTGAACTATACAAATGGATTAGGAAGTTTAATTCTTTTTCCCTAAATCTCATTTTTTTACAATGATTTCCCACAGTCATATTTTGCTGCTTCTACTTGATTGAAAAGCCACCAAGGCAGGAAGTTTTAGTTGTTTTCTGTAATATACTCTTTATCTTAATTACTGAACCATCAAAATAATCCCCCTGTAAGACCATTTCATCGCCTCTGCCTTTTCTTAAGCTTCCCTGCCACTCCCTTTCACAATAAAACTTAAAGCATTAGAGAGCTGACATCACAGGGCAATTACTGATTTGAAACCAAAGGAAAGACAAGAGACAGGAACTTGAGAACTGTTGTCTCTATGGAAATTTTAGGGAAATATCTTGGGATTATTACGGATCCCCCAGCATGGTGGGGGTGTCAGGGGGTGTTAGTATAAGATCTATGAGAAGGCCTCTCCCATGAGACCCAGCCACACAGCACCTTCCTAAGATGAAACAAAACAAGAACAGGAAGTAATACTCCTTTCCAGCTCTCTGTCCCATGCCAACAGACCAGCAAATCTTGAGAAACAAGTAGCATCAGTTTACTCCCAGTGCCAGGCAGAAGTATGGAGCAAGAAGCTCTCTGAGGTGCAGGCACAAGCACAAACCCTAAAACTGTGGGTGAAACAGTCATTGAGTGAAAACTTTCCAGCAAACCAGCTCACACACTAATGGTAGAGCAATCTGAAATATGAGGTGCAAGAAAATTAACAACAATAAAACCCAGTCAGATTGATTCCTAATAAGATTGACTCAATCCCTCACATTAAAGTCAAGCAGATAAGAGATGTGTCTAATTCCTGGTACAAATAATATATACCTCAGTCTCTATTGTACTACACAACATGTTTAGGTTTTAACCAAAAATTATGAGATGCAAAAAGAAATCACTCTCAAAAGGTAGTCAATAGAATGAGATTCAGATATATTTCAGAGATTGTCACCATCAAATAAGGTACTTAATATAATTATAATTAAAATGTTATAGGCACAACTAGAACAGGTAAACACCATGTAAAAACAGATGGGGAATTTCAGCTGAGAGATGGGAATTCTAAGACAGAATCAGACAGAAACACTAGAAATGAAGAACATGGTAACAGAGATAAAGAATGCTGTCAATGGTCCCATAATTAGACTTGATAAAACCAAAAACAAGGTCAGTGGTCTTAAAGATAAATCAATACAAATTAAAAGAGAAAAATAAAAACTTTAAAACAAAAAGCAGTGCATCCAAGAGCTGTGGGAAAATATTAAACATATGTATATAAGAGAGAGAACAGTAGAGAAATTTTTTCCAAAAAATAATGTTAGAGAATTTTGAAAAGTTAATTTAAAAGAACAAATTAAAGATCCAAGAAATCCAAGAAGTTTAGAAAATATGAAATAAATAATGCAAACACAGAAACACACACACAAACACACACACGTAGACATATATTGCCCAAGCTGCTAAAACCTAAATAATAAAACAACATTTTTGAAGTTAATGAGAATAAAAGACACAATACCTAAGAGGGAACAAAGCTAAGAATTACAGATAGAAGACTCTCAGCAGAAACTATGAAAGCCAGAAAACAATAGTTTGACAAAAAATAGTATAATGAACACTGCAAAGAGTGATTTTTACTGTAAGTAAATTGTACCCTTTTTAAAAATGAATGACATGCCCCAAACTTCTCTTATTGCATATAATAATTTTGAATGTTAGAACCAAATTAGTAATTGTATTTTACCAATGCTAATTAAAGTATAATAACTAGTTACTACATAAGGCAAAATAAGAACATAAAAACATTTTGGAAAGAAAAGCAGGATGATTTATAAAATTCAAAGCATCCTTCTCTATGCTAATAGAATACATATTTTATTTTTCTTTCTTTATTTCTGGAAAATTAAAATAGTCAATAAAATGAGCACATAGCAGTTATAAAAAGATATTATTCTAGCACTCTAATATAGTTTATATGGGCTCATGAAAAAATGCATTTTATGTAATCAGTGATTCTAGTCTTGAAATGCAATTGTCAAATCTGTTTATTTTCCACTATTACTTTCAACAAAGTATTCTTATAATATCCTGATATTGCATTCATGTTTAGACTTCAAAGTAAGAATATTTTAAAATCACCTTTTATGTGCTTAAAGAGAGTCTCTTAGATTCTGTAACGCAGCTTGTAGCTCTGCTTTAGGTTGGTATAATGCCCATTGAGATTCTATAGGAAATAATTCTGACTAAGTTAAAGAAAAAAATAAATTTTGAACATCAGTCACTTAATTCATAAAATAGAAGGAAATATTGGAAACAAGAATACAACAGGTTAAGATTAGAACAGGAATTGCAGCCATGTGGTATTGCAAGAAACATATTAGGAGGTCATTACTTTCCTCACAAGACCTCTGACACTAAGCATTAGGCAGCCTTGAAATTGCTGTCAATAGGCATTGGATGCTTCCACTGCTGGATCTCTTTCCCAAGTGTTCTGCGTTTCTCTGTGTCTCTTCCTCAAAATTCAATATCCTGACAAGGATGGTTGATTAGGTGTCGTACCTTCAACCTATATCCCAAAGTCTTTCTGCTTCAGTTGATCTTTGTTCTAATCCACTAAACCCTAAGGTATCTCACTTAACCCTCCATTGGGTGCAATGCAAAAGTTACGAGTATGGGCGCACTGCATCTACCAGATGCATGTATGACATTTATTTATTTAAATTGAAAATGAATGAAAATAACATGTAAGCATGCTTACTATTTATTAAGAATGAAATTTTAATTTACCACAAAGTAAAAACAATATATGTTTATTACATAAATTCAGTATAAAAATCAACAGAAATTCAAAACATAAAACTAAAACAAAATTTGTCATTTAATAAAATAACAAAAACTAATCTGATTGCTCTTCATCAGCTTCGTTGTCATCCAATTTTGAGTTGAAACAATGTTCACAAATCATTGCCGCATGTTCTAAGCACAAAAATAGTTTGCAAAGTTTACAGAAGTATTTGGAATACCTTTGTCTTTTGTTTCCTATGCAAGGTGCACACCATTTCCTTTTGTTTGACTAAGTGGTGGCCTCAGGTTCTTCTGCTTGAACGTTGACAGCAGGTGTAGTAAACTTCAGCAATTTATGTTGGAGAAGTGAAGGAATTCCCCTATTTTTTGCGGCTTTTTGGTTCATATGTTCGGCTACCAATTCCCTACTCAACTGTTTCAAAAATAAATGCCTTTTTTTTTAACTTCATTTCCATTCTCTAGGTATAGCACTTGTGCATTAATGCCACCTATATTTTATCTTCCCCAATAAAATATTTATCTACTTCTTCATTACTACTTTCTTGATCACTTTCTGAAGGAGAACTTTCTTGCTCAGTGTCAGAATTTTGGTCTCGTTCTTCAATTTGATCTTCACCATCTGTTTCGCTTTTGTCTTCAAATTCAAGTTCATTTTCACCATTATCAGACTCCATCAACATCTGTAGCAATATCTCAACATCTTTCAGGTCATCTGGATTATAAAATCTTTTTTTTTAGATTTTTTTATTGGGGAATTGGGGAAGGAAAACAGCATTGGGGAATCGCAGAAGGGGAACAGACAAGTTGCTGTCCTTTTGTTCTTCAGTCTAGTTGAGGAGGATGTCGCTTCACTGGCCCATGTTGGTATTATCATTGCACTCTTCCCAGGTGAGGCAGATCAGTCCTTGGCCTCTGGACAGCCACTCACGGTGGCTCTTGGCACCTCACACTGGCTGCTGGCCACTCACACTGGCTGCTGGCCATACACGGTAGCTTATGGCAGCCCACTGCAGCAGGGGCTGCAGCCTATGCCATGGCCGGTGACTCACGGCAACCCAGCTCCAGGTCGAGCTGTTGTTCACCATCTTAGCTGTAGAGGGCAGTGTCACTGGCCCTCATGTGGGATCTGAACTGGGGCCCTGCTGATCAGAACTGGCATCCCAAACTAGCTCTTAACCAACATGCCACTCAGCCAGCTCTGGATTACAAAATCTTTGAGGTTGAGCCATTTTAGAAGGTAAAAACTACAAAGGAAAACTATTGCCCTAAACAGGCACAATGAATCTGTCAGATTAATTAGAAAATAAAATACCTAATTAGTAAGTTTCAATAATAACACTATTGTTTTACTATTAGTTAAATAAATTAATGTCTGAAAGGATAGTTCTATACAAAAAAATCTGTTGAGGAAACATAAAAAATATCTCAAATAGGCACAACGAATCTGTGAGATTAAAGATGTCGCTATGAAATATGTCTTTACCGTACTAAGTCACAAACACGACTGGCGATAGGTTACAATAGAGGAAGAAGATATGGAAGTGATGAGTCACCTTACTTAAATAACTTAGATATTTGAAAATTTGTGTGCAATGAATCTGTGAGATCAGTTGTGCTCAACTGAGGGATAAATATAACTGATGGTCAGAGTCTTCCACTTACAATACGTTATTGATTCTGAACTGCCTGCTGAACATAGTACAAATCCTTTTGCATTGCATTCAGGCAACTCTATGATCTGGGCACTGCCTATGTGTCTTCTGCTGAATGATCCCTCATAGCTCATCTTAAGTTATACTGAACTCCTTGCAACTCCTTAAAATATGCCTGGGGCTTTCACATCTATTTTCACTCATGCCATGTTTTCTATGTGAAATGTCACGCTTTGACTGTCCAACTCCTTGGATTGCTTTCATACTCTTCAAATGTCACTCAAGTAGCAGCTGGAATTTTTTTTCAATCCACACCTAGCAAAACAAATCCCAATTTTCTTTTGTTGTCTCTGTATCTTGTATATATCTATTATTTCACTCATCTCACACTGTTTTAATTATTTTCATATCACTCTTGGCTAATCTTGAATTTCATAAGAGCAAATTATTTCTTTTATTCAAATTTGTATTCTTTATACCTAATAAACTATTTGGCGTATGATAGAGCTTACAAGAAGACCCTCTTCTAATTTAAAAGTAGAGTAGGAGAGAAAAGCATATATAATGAGGTATGATCAAAAAGTGCGGTGAATGTTTAAGTAAAAAAAAAAAAATTACAGTAAAAGACACATTGCCATTAACCTCCCTCAAAATACTCATCAAAATATCCCTCAAAATATCCCATCGTTCTTGCCACTTTCTGAAGCAGTTCTGGAAGTCCTCTTTCGTGAGGATCTTTACTTCATCCTCCATCATGACAATGCTCTGCATCGCACATCACTTCTGGTACGGCAATTTCTGTCAAATAAAAACATTATGGTGTGTCCTCATCCACCTTATTCACTGTATCTGGCACCTTGTGACTTCTGGCTCTTCCCCAAAGTCAAAATGGTTTAGGACATCAAGGCAGCGCAACTAAAGACATTTATGAAAGAGGACTTCCAGAACTGCTTCAGGAATTGGCAAGGCTCATGGGACAAGTGTGTTTGAAGTGAGGAAAGGTATTTTGAGGGGGATTAGTAGCAATTTAATCTTGCCTTTTACAGTAATAAATGTTTATTTAAACATTCACTGTATTTTTTATCACACTTCATACATAGATAACTTTAGGTCTGACTGGAAAATGTTTACACTATTATAGAAGTAGAGATAAAATTTTATGGGATTTCAGAGGCAGAAGAGATTATTTCTTGCTTGGGGGAGAAATCTTTAAACAGATGTTCAAACTAGTAAACACAACATCAAACTTATGCTGAGATAATTTGAAAGAAGATGTATAAAAAACACAAAATTATAGTTGTCTCTGATGGACTTAACTAAATAAAATGTATTTAGGGGGCAGGATAAAACCACTCTCTAAAATTTCATAAAGGCAGAGAAACAGAAATTCTGGGCGTGAAAGCTAAATGTTATGATTTAGAATCAAGGAAGAGAAAGCAGTGAGACAACCAGAAAGTGATGATGACAGATAAATATTGTTTTAAAATGACAAATATTAAAATTTTAAAACTTAAAGTCCCGTAAGTATGCTATTATAAAAATAAATTATTGAGATAATCTAATAAATTATTAAATATACAGGGCATAAACATCCCTAGAGAGTAAGTTAATGGTTTGACAGAACTGTGGGAGCATTTGTGATCAAGAACAAATTTCACCAGATTCGCTATGTACATTCTCGTTTTGTTTGAAGACTGGAATGTCTTCTGATTGCGTGGAATTGCGCAGATATTTAATTTTACTATTTGTCTTTTCCCACCTATAAACTTCCAAATGATATTACTTGAATAATGAACTGGTTACTAAGCAAACGACATTTCTCCTGGAGCTGACATCCTGCCAGCTTCTGACAATATGCGGTATGAGAAAAACTGTGCTCTTTCCTGTTCGTCACTGTTCCTGTCGCATCTTGTCTACAGCAGGCAGAGAAAATTGCTTAGTTTCCAGTTTTTTCCGGTGTCTGAACCAGTCTCCATGCACCTCTGCAAAGTTACCAGCACAGCAACTCTTCTTCAGTTCTCTGCACTTCCTCTGTAGGCTTTCAGAATTAAACAATCAATCCCAACTGCTTTACCTTTTGTCCCACAGCTCAAGCATCAATGGGTGCTTTCTGCAGTTACTCTGTGTTATGTATTTTTCCATATTTGTCCTTTTAACCCTCCAATATTTCATTAACTACTTTTATTATAGGATGCATTGGAGTTTCTGGCGTAGTACAGTCAACCATAATGTTCTCATTGGGACAGCAGTGTAGGAATAAGAATCGTTGGTGTTGAATTTATTAATTGTATCTCCTGTCTCAAATGCAAGTGTGACAGAGATAGCGAAGTGTGAAATTCATGTTCCCCCACCTTAATCACAAAGTCGTTGCAGGCAAGAGGCTATGGACATCTTCCAGACTCCTTGACATCTGGGCTTGGCCACATGACAAAATCTTGCCATCTAATAGGTTTTTAATATACAGGGCACAAATGTCTCTAGAATGGGGTGAAGTGAAATATATATATTACTTCCTGGTCTAGGTGATTAAAAAGAGGAAGTGCATTTTCCATCCTTTTCTTTCTGCTAGATTGCTGCCAAGGAGCACAGCCACCTTGAAAGTACTTTGTGGAACTTGGCAGGGCTCCAAGCTGGAAGGAACCTGAGTCAGACAAGCCTACTGCTTGAAAAGCGGGAGTCTGCCAATCAGGAATATCTGCTTTGGGTTCTACAAAATTACGAATTAATTTTAGTTGTTCATGAGACATTATACTCTTTAGACTTGCATTTGTTTGTTAAAATAGTTAGAGATATACCAACAGTATTGAATTTATACCATTACTTTGTGACAGTGCTTTTGGCCAATTTTATACAACTTCATTTAAAAAAATATATTATCAGTATTTTATGTATCTTCAGGCGCTTTGGGATAGGAAGTTTAAAGAGGTTATGAGGAGAACTATGTGGTTTCTCTTACATTAATTTGGACATAGTCTAAGTACAAATCCCCACTCCCATAGTCACATTTCTGAAACGCAAAAACCTCTGAAAATCATGGTATTTTTGTTTGGTTTGGTTTTTATTTTTTTTTGTAACTCCTTTGGTGGAGAAATATAACTTGACCTGAACTCAATTAGTATCTGACCTGAGCTGATGTGAAGGTATACACAATATAAAAAGTCCACAAAGTTTGCTACAGTAAATAAATGTATCTGACTGTGGGGTGCATCCCCAGACCATGTTGAGAGTGTTTTGTAATAAAGGGTTTGCACCTTTTTCTTTCAATAATTCTGAAACAATCCAAATTCCAAAGCAATTTTAACCACAAGAACTTCAGATAAGAGTTTGTGGACCTTTATTTTCTAGTTACATCATGGCATCTAAGAATGGCATGGGCCTCAACTCAAAGATAATGAATGAATGAATGAATGAATGAATTAAAAATTATATACAGATAATAGACAGATAGATAATAAGATAGATAATTAATGGGATGAAACAGTATTTCATAGGCTAGTATAGCCAAAGCTCTTTAACTTTGTCTTCTATTCCCCATACCTGCTTTACAGCATGTAGCATAAGCAAAATCTTCTATCTTTTGAAATTATTTCTGAATGTTAGAAGCTTACTTACTTTTTGAATATTTATGACAAATTAATTTAGAAGGCAGCTTTTTAGCTTTTCTTCTAAGTTTCTGCTATTATTTAAGGCTTCTACCTTCACTGGTGAAGTGATGATTGCTTGAAAGTTCATTGTCACCTGGCAAAGGTGGGGTAATGCTTTCAGTAGACCATCTCCAGCTCTGTGGTCCAGTCATTAAGATGCAATTTAAATGTGAACTGAAACATCAGGACACGTGCTTCAGTGTCATCATCTCTAGAACAAGGGACCTGAGGCTTTCTTGGAATATTTTCTAGCTGCATGAATTCTTCACAATTCCATACAAAATACTCTCTTCTGATGATTTTAAATTTGAATTGGTGTCCAAGTTTACATGCTTGTCTATAATTTGTATTATAGTTTAAATATTACTTGCTATATAAAGATAAGCTTTTTGCATTAAAGTGAGCCTCTATTTTGTTTAGTTCCCATAGATGTTTGTAAAAATAATGTGGTTTTTTTTGTTTTTGTTTTTTTTTGTTTTTTTGCGTTTTGTTTTAGCTGAGCCATCCTGCTACCTGTTGGCAGCTCAGCGGCTGCTCAGCTTGGGCTAGACTCTAACCGCTGTTGCTCAGAGCTCAAACTCTTGAGCGAGCTCTTAACCAACTGCGCCACTCGGCCGGCCCTTGTAAAAATAATGTTTTATAGCTGTCATTTTTATGTCACAGATGATATAAGATAAACCATTAGTATGTAATAGAACAGTGCCATTTCAGAAGAGAATGGAATATATACACATCAAATAAATTTAGTGCATAGTGATTAATAGTAACATAATCTACTCTTGAGAGTTTTATTCAAGTTCCCTTTTTATCTCAACTTTAAATTTCCTAGACAGTTTTAATGAAGTGAAAGTTCTGTATATTTTCAACTTGAGCTTGAATAGTTCATTGAGTTTCTTTGAATAAGCAATCAATTCCTGCAAGTCCAGTTCCTTAATACAAGACTACCCTGATGAGTCCAGGCTGTCTTGAGATCTCAATTGAAGGAAGTTGTGAAATGTGCTCAATCTTAAAAAAACAAAAAACAAAATAAAACCCCTTAATTACCCAGTTCCTGAATTATTTAGAACTGGCAACAGACCCAGAGAGTAGTGTTCAATTAAATTTGGTATTTAGAGCCGGCCAAGTGGCGTGATGGTTGGGAGCTGACTTGGGATGCCAGAGGGCCCCCGTTGGGATCCCACATATGAGGGCCAGTGACACTGCTCTCTACAGCTAAGATGCTGAACAACAGCTCAACCTGGAGCTGGGCTGCTGTGAGTCTGCAGGCAATGGCCTAGGCCCTGCTGCAGTGGGTTGCCATGGGCTACCATGTGTAGCCAACAGCCAGTGTGAGCGGCCATCCAGAAGCCAACAACTGATCTGCCTCGACTGGGAAGAGTGCAATGATGGTGCCAGCTTGGGCCAGTGAAGCAACATCCTCTACAACTAGACTGAAGAACAAAAGGACAGCAATTTGTCTGTTCCCCTTCCCCCAATTCCCCAGCGCTGTTCCCATCCCCCGAATTCCCTAATTTAAAAAAAAATAATTTTTTTGGTATTTACATGGAGTATCCTAGTATATTGTTGCTAAATGTTATTCAACCACAGACTCCTAAGAAACATCCAACTAGCATTAGTACAATCACAGTCAACATGTCTATTGATCTTTCTTGAATTGTATATCAGTAGCAAGCAAACAGAATCAAAGCTGACAAAGCATCTAATGGAAACATCATTATATTTTGTGTACTTAGTCATTGTATAATGGTCAAGGAAGTTAAACAAACAAAAAATGGGCTGTATCTAGAGTTATTTTATCTTTCAGAATGTGCAAAGCATGTTTAGAACTCTCTTGTTTACTCTGTGTTCTTCAGCCCTGTCTTGCCTTCACTAGACATAAAATACAGTTAAATGGATGTTCCTGACACACGTCTTGAGCATCTTGAAAGCAGTAGAGTGCCTCGGAATTACAGGAAAAACAAATTCTAATGCAGTGTGGCTGTATAACTTCCTATCCTACATTGTATTAGGCAGAAGCAAAGCAGTCAGACAGATGGGCAGACTGGTTAGAACAACACTATTTTTTGTTCAAATTTGACTAACATAAATAACTATTCTTGCAGATAAAGCTACACCTCATCTTAAGATTGTAACTATTTAGAAACATGAGTATATTCATCTGAAGATACCAGGAAGCATTCACTTACTCTCTATATAGATTCTCTCTCTCTCTCTCTCTCTCTCTCTCTCTCTCTCTCTCTCTCTCTCTCTCTCTCTCTCTCTCTTTCTCTCTCACTGGTAGATACACATTGATCAAAATATGTCTTAAGTGTTTTTGATAGACTGCATTCTATGTATATGCCTTTGTGATGTTGATTTTAAAATATTTGTATCTGTATATCTTTTTCAGCAAGAATACTCATTACTCTCCTCAGGAACTCTCTTTTGCATCATAACCAATATATCATTATAGTAGCCACTATTTTTCATGATAAAAATCTGATTTCTGTCAGAATCTTTTGTTTAAAGAACATTTCTAACAGTATTTACATGTACCATAAACATAATACAAACTTTTCTAGCATTTAAGGGTTTGAATCAGACAACCTGATCTTGAATCTGAATTCCCTTAGCTACAACCTCTGTAATCACTGTGACTCTATAATCACTGTGACTCATATAATTCATCTATAAAGTAAGAATATCCTCTTAGGTTTGTTTATGAATTAAAATAAATCATATGAAGTCCCTATGCTACTTGGAACAAAGTAAGAACTCAATAAATGCTAGATACTGTTATTAGAGTAACAGATATTTTTATTCATCAGAGATCTAGGACAAAACAAAGAAGCACTATTGATCTGACAAAGCCACCTGACAATAAGCCAAGGAATTAGAATAGAGCAATGGTTCTCAAAGTGGATGAGAGCTACTTGTGAGACATGAAAACTCTCAAGCATGGACCAGACCTACTGAATCAGAAATGCTGGGGGCAGGGCAGCAGTCTGTGTTTTAATAGGCCCTCCAGGTAATTCTGATGTGTGCTAAGGTTTGAGAAGCACTGACGTAATGAGACTGAACTCAACCTCCCAGGAGATCTGTGTATTGGGAAGTCAGATGTCAGCAGCACAGGAGTTTAAGGCTGAACTGTGGGTAATATGGCTTTGAAAGGAAAGTAGGACATGTGGTGAGGACTGGCAACCAGCTCTCCCAGGACCTCATAAGATTTCACAGAAACCTGCAAAATAGGAGAAACAGAGTTCACCTCAAGCCCTTGGGTATAGAGGAAGCTGGAACATGGGTGAGAACATCGGGACTAGTGAGGCTATAAAACCTGGTACAGACTCTGGAAAAGAAGGCAGAAATCAGTTACCAGACCTAACAGTCAGGGAGGCAGGAGACAAGTTCTTATACCCGGAGCACAAGATCAGATCCATCTGCACTGCTCCATCCACTGCTTAGTCATGTGCACATTGCATTAGAGGAGTGTGAGTTCACTGGTAGTCTGCAGCCTAGAGCAGGGTGCAAGATGGAACCTTGGCTCCCACTGGAGAGAATGATGCAATGCCAAGGATGCAGAAAATGCTATACACGAAAACCTTAATCTACCCTTCTGGATATTGGAGAGTATCTCTAAAATGGCTTCTGAAATTAGTATTCTAAAATTGAAATTCTGTTACTAGTTTACATCCATAGACAAGAGAGTAAAAGAGTGAAAGAATGAGAGAGAGAATTAACAATGACAAGAATTCATTCATGCATCTTTAATTTTTATGTCAATTTACTTTTAACAGAATAAAATTCAGAATATGTGCATGCAACATCAAAATGATAATCAAAGACATACCAAAACAAGGTAATTTAATTTACTCAAGAACAAGATAATATGAACTATTTACCCACATTCGGCCTTTTGACAGGACCGTGTTTGTCATCAAAACGCAAATGCAACAGCCACCCCAAACAATTAATCTTCAGCCATAATAAATGTATTGTTTACTGCTTTGTTTTAGAAATGAGATTTACAGTACTATTTTCACAATTCAGTATCATTACTCCTTACATTAGCAGGTAATATTCTAGAAACTTAGCACACAAAATAAATAGGCTATTGTCCCTATCCACAAAAATCTTTACTTTTTATTAACTGATTAGCATACCAAATTTTCTCTTTGCTTGTTCTAGTGCAAAAGGAAATCTTCAGTGACAAGGACTCTGATTGCTGAAAGAATCTCTGACAAATACTCTGACCCTACAGTACACAAGTCTATCTAATAAATATAGTAATCCATTGTTTAGAGTTCCTATGAATATAACTGGAATTTTACACATTTCTTTAGAAACATATTTACAAATGACCCCAGGCAACACAAATATGTGACTGGAATACCAAAGGAAAAAGTCTGAATATGTGCTCAATCATTTATTTTTGCATATTATGTCAATGCCTAGACGTGTACAAAACACAAGCCTTTGATCACTAACCATGTCCATCTATGAACCATTTGTTTGTACAAAGATCCCTTTGTGTTACTATGGATGCTATTCATACTTAGAAACTATTGACTTGGGAGTTTTTCTGGTGTGTGGATTTAATCATTTAGCATCATTTCTGTTTGTTCCTGGCAAAATTTCACTTTTTTATGAGGCTTTCTCTCCTTTTTCTGAGCTTGTTTCCAAATATTTCTAGCATATTCTTAAAATGTTCTTTATTCATTTAAATTGGTTAAAGCATTCTAAACACAGTCCTTAAAATGTTCCTTTTGGCTAAGAAAACACACACACACAAACACACACTAGCTGTGTGTTAAAGGAAAATTTTAATTGCAAACAATTACAAGGATATGCACTGGGATGAATTATTCAATGCTTTTCATTCAAAATGGTATTAAGAACATCAATGTCTTACCTACATGACATGGATTTTGCTTCTTTCTGCATTTTGTCTCAGAAGGGTATGTCCATAAGAAACCACTAAATATTGGAAATTGATAGCTGAAACCATAAACATGAAATACACCTTATTTAAAATGTGTTCCATTTCCAATGTTCTGTAAATGTTTAAGAAATGTGTAGCACAAGGAGAGAAGTATTAAATAAAAATCAATGATCCCATTCTTTTCAACATATAGAGATAAGTGTTCACCTCCTATTGAGGTTTCATACATTGCGTTGTCTTCTTGTAGGCCAATGAACAAAAGTTCATGAGCTCATGGTTTGTGCATTCACCCCTACTTCAAATTCAGTTGCATGTTCACAAAAACACACTGTCTTGTGAGTTCCTACAACAAACAAAACTTGGCTGTATTGCTGTTCCTCTGCAGTGATAGCCTGAAATTGATTTCATGTGAAAATATTCTACCATAGCATAAAATCACTGTGGTACAACTGATTATTTAATAAAATTATTTGATATTGTCTTCAGAAGATTAATTCAAAACATTTAGCTTTATGTGGGCAATTAAACTTGCAGTGAAAAGTGGTAAGAAACTGAAATGAACATAACAGGAGTGTCGGTATTGCTTCACTGACTAATTACTACCGTTTCTTGGTCAGCACTGTAGTCCTTACACTGCAAAACATACTCACATCTTCATGAATGGACTAAATTGAGTTTAAAAGAGATATGCCTAAATACTCTTTATGACTTAAAGGATTTTAGAAGCTTGCTTAATTTACCCTTAAAATGATCAGAAACCTTTAGTTTTAATCAAGTGTTTGTTTACTATCAGTTTGGTTTCTATATCATCCTTACATAAGTTTTGTATGAAATTATAAATAACTTGTCAATTAGAACTGGAACACACGTAGACTAATAATGCAAAGTATAAAAGAGCCATAACATTAGAGAAGTCCATTTCACAGAAAAGCATCATTTTAGAACTGGAAAGAAACCATGATTTTAAGTCCAGAATGTCTCCACCTCTGCTTTAATAAGACCCACATGAATAGTTCCCATCGCTACTAAGCACTCTCATGATAACACTCTAATGTAGTCAAAACCTAAATGTCTTTAAAGTGGAGAAAAATACATCATTAACAGATAACACTGACAGCAATGAAAGGGATACCAGAATGCGCTCATGATGGGGCAGGACTGGAGTAAGAGAGACACAGCTTTAGCTCCACATCTTTCTCTACCATGCAAAAGAGCATAGTGGATTTCAAGAAAATGAGAGCAAATTTATTGCATAGGAATAGAGTTTTAAAAATATCATAAAGAAGAGATAGTCATTTTGTTTTCAAATGTTGGTATCTATGTTAGGATATAACTGTGATTCATAACTATGTAAAAAATATATTACCAATTACTCCAAGTGGGTACATAAAACTAACATTTTGGGGGCACCCAATTTGGTTCAGGCATCTTACATGTGTTAAGGCACTTCATTTTCACAAGAAACCCTTGAAAGAATGTCTGGTGTTGACTCTCCTACATACATTCTCTTTTTATCAGATTACCATAGAATATTTCTATTGAGAAGCCATCTCGCTACTATTTTTAGTCATGTGGTTTGTGATGATTGACCTTAGCTCCAACTCCAAGGATGGTTCAATGAAATCAGCTTGTCCCACTTCCTAGACATAGTGATTAGTTCAGAGTGAGGATTAAAATGATTTAGAGCTAGGAAAATGTAAGAATGTTAATACTGGGACTTGTTCTCTTCTTTAGGACTTGTGGCAAAAGTATGTGAGACTTGGTGCTATTTCATTTTTGCAACCATAAGGGGAGCCAGTTTGAAGATAACGTTGAAGAAAGCCAAGAAGTATAGATAAGCAGAGCCTAATTTTAATATTATTTGAATTTATTAATTTATTGGATGAAAACATGCTTAGAAGTCAAGTCTATACATAGACTATCAGCTTCATAAACCAGTAAACTGCCCTTCCTTCCTTCCCTCCTTCCTTCCTTCCTTCCTTCCTTCCTTCCTTCCTTCCTTCCTTCCTTCCTTCCTTCCTTCCTTCCTTCCTTCTTTCCTTCCTTCCCTCCCTTCCGCCTCCCTTTCTTTCTTTCCTTTCTACCCTTCTTCCTTTCTTTTTTTTAAACATTAAATATAGTTTAAATTGAATATTTGTTACTTGAAAACGACAGGTTTGTAACAGTTATGAAATCTTTAATGTATATGTCTTTATCTCCATACTGAAGTTCATAAAGTTGATGTAACTTGGCCAAGATTAAGCAGCCAGTGGTAGAACTGATCCTGATCCCAAATCTACTTTTTATACCATGTAAAATCTACTTTTTATACCATGTAAACATCTGCTGTTAATAGAGCCTCACCATGGCAGACCAGGGGCAGAAACATAAGTATTCTGGTGATTAATCCAAGTGTTTTCACAACACCAAACTTGAAAAAAAGATTTATCATAATAAAATTAAGAAATATGATCTCCTTATGTAATCGGTGTAGCAGATGCTTATCTTTATCTCTTTTCTCTAAACACTTTGCATCTTTATCCTTTTCTCTATATGCCCTGAAAATATCCCAGTGTCCTTTGATAGAGTGCCATTTTAAAAAAAATATATAAATATGCCCAGATTTAGCAGATTAAACATCAAATAGTAGGGGCAATTCAGTCCTTGTTGCCTTTTAAATAAATATGCTGTGTTGTTAAAAATATTCTATCTCATTTTTCTCCTCTGATATTACAGATACAAATGACTCTTGAACAACAGGTGTTAGAAATGTGTAGATTTTTTTGATAAATATATGGTTGGCCCTCTGTATCCCTGTTTCGCATCTGCGGATTCGACTAAGTATGAACCACAAACATTATTTTTGATCCGTGGTTTAGAATCTGCAGATGCTGAGGGCAGACTGACTGCATACATTGTTCTATGCCGTTTTATATAAGGGATTTGAACATCCGCGGACTTTGGTATCCATGGGAAGTCCTGGAACCAATGCCCCTGGATACCAAGGAACTGTGGTTAAGTTTTGGGGGAATCAGAAGTTGTATGTGGATTTTGAACTATGTAGCACCCATGCTGTTCAAGTGTCGAATATATACATATATATTTGAAATAACACACAGTGCTCATGTCTGGCAGAACAAATATAATACCCCAAATCACAAACACCTATAAAAATAATCCAACAAATTGATTGTTTAAGGCTTGAGTTACTAAAGAAGCATTTTTCCAGGATCTATAATAATAATTTAGCTACTTTGACTTCTTAAAATGTAGCTTAGTTTTGCAGTCATACTCTCAAGATTGAACTTCTGCTAATACTAATGGAAGCCATTGCTTAACAAAAGGTTGTGCATTGCTTCAAACTTATTTTTAATATAGCAAGTATAGAATATACATAATTTTTCAGAGGAACTTGGCCTATTTCCTGAGTTAGAGATAAAGTTTTTGTGCAAGCATTGATATAATAGTTCACCAGCTAGCTACTCAAGGACCTTTTATTTTACTTTGTTTATCAGTATATGTAGTTGGTAAATTGTGCATCACGTGTTGCAAAAATACATTGTAATTAAATATATTGCAAGTAAAACTACTTTCCTGAAAAATAAATTAATAAGTAAAGGAAGTGACAACAAACAGAAAGAATGGCAATAAAAAATTCCAGAGAACTGTATCTGTAAAATTTAACTAATATTACAAAGCTATTAATATATGTAAAACAGTAAACTCTGGAGAGTTAGACCAAAAAAGGAGAAAATAAATTTTACATTCATGGCCAGAATTTTAAAGATATTCTTAAAAAAGGTATTTCTTCAGTTATTTTGTAATTGGCAAAAAGACAGTTCTTTTTCCCTGAACCCCAGAAGGCTCTGAAAATATTTCGACATTTGTGGCTTAAAGACTTCTCTGTCCTATATCCTCTAAAATACCTAAAATAGAATTATCAAAAGAATACAGAGAATAGCTAAATATATTTTTCACATAAAAAAGTTTATTTTTTATTATAAGAACATTCAACTTATGCTTCTAGAATCTAGATCATGAGCCATATACAGAAAATGGTCACAGATAATTATACATGTATTAATTTATTTTTAATACTAAAATATCTATAAAATGAATATTTCTAGTTGTATTTTGTTTGATATTGGAACATACAAATATGTCTTCTGATAGAAAAATAAAAAACACACATAGCATGATTAAAAATATGATTATTTTCTTCTTCCACTTGGTTTAATTTTATAATAGTGAAAAAAATAATTGATTCAAGGTTGGTTTATTATATCTTAGTGGTAAGAAAATCAAACAAATGAGGATTTTGGGATTTTAATTTAGAAAGAATACCAATAATTATAATTATTGACATTGTTTATTTTTTACAGTTTTAAAGATTACTTTTGTACATTTTATAGTGGCATAGTATATACATATTTGAATATCTTAAATTTTTACACAATTGTAATAAATTTTATGACAAATAAATATGAAAAGTTATAGATAAGACAACAGTAATTCCATGTCATTATATGTGAAACCATGGGAAAATTAATTATTTAAGTTTATTTAATCCATCATCAATTAGTTAAATTGAACTGCAGGTAGATTGAGTCAAATATTCAGTCAGCCTGAGTGACTTTTGCTTAGGAGAGGCCAGATTTCAAACCAAAATTTTCACTTACAACTGGGCTGGTATACTCATGATTTACAACTTATCAACATTACATATTTAAATTTATCCTAAAGAAATATTAAATGTCTTTTCAAATTTTTAGTCTATCTTTTCTTCATAACTGTTTTTACTATTTTATTACAGTAATTTGAATACACTTTGTTTATAAGAAATTAGTTCATCTCCATTTTAAAAAATGCCTGAAGTAAATTTGAAGATTTTGCATCAATGAGGATCTCATAACAAGGAAAAACATGTTTTTTTGTTTTGTTTTGTTTTGTTTGCAGTGGTCCTTCCATTCCTTCACTCGAAGTTCAACTTTTGGCTAAGAAGTTGAGACAAGAGGCAACACAAACTTAGGTCTAAATCTAAACTCCTTGCCCCCTAAACCTGCTCCAGAGAAAATCTTCTCAGCCAATGACAACTTCACATCTGGTTGGTTCAAATCCAAACGTTTTCCTCTCACACCCTAAATGTAATTCTGTAGGAAGGAAACCCTGCTTCTCTCCTGTCAGATCACATCTAGATTCTGATGATTTCTCACCACTTCCATGGAAGCCACACTGATCCAAACATGGATTATTTCAATAACCACCCCACCCAACTGGTGTTTCTGCTCCCAACTCAAGCCCTGTATGTATTCTCAATACAACAGGCAGAGCAATCCTTTGAAGTTAAAGGTCAGATGATGTCATTGCCATAATGAGATTCTTTCATAGCTCTCATTTTATTCAGCCTAAAAGCCAAATTTCTATTCAGGGCCCACAAGGTCCTACAAAGTCTCATTGACTTTACACACTCCTTTCCAACCACAGTGACTTACTTGTAGATTAAAACAATTAACTGGTAGGGGAAGAGGGGTGGTAGATGAGGGTAAATGGGGTCAAATACATGGTGATGGAAGGAGAACTGACTCTGGGTGGTGAACACACAATGTGATATATAGATGATGTATTACAGAATTGTACACCTGACACCTATGTAACTTTAATAACAATTGTCACCCCAATAAACTTCAATTAAAAAAAAAAACTGTCTAGGAAAACTTTTTCTTGAGGGCTTTTATCCTGGTGGATTCCCCTGACTCAGAAACTCTTTCCAAAAATGTCCTGACGTACATTCTTATGAAAAATTATGTTGTATTTACAAATAAGGCAAAAAAAATTGAAAGGTGAATGTTATGTCTTTTCTATGTCATTGGAGGGCACTATCAGGCTCAACTATGGATTACTTGAAAGAATGCTCTTTGTTTGATTTGATGTTTTACTGTTGATTATTGACCATGGGCTGATAAAGCTTTAGTGAAGTTGCAAATTCACTTGCAGATCTTTGACTAAAAAGATGCACATAGGGGCCGGCCTAGTGGCTCAGTTGGTTAAGAGCTTGCTCAAGAGTGCGAGCTCTGAGCAACAGTGGTTCGATGCTCAGCCCGAGCTGAGCTGCCGCTGAGCTGCCAACAGGTGGCAGGTGGCTGAGCTAAAATAAAAAAAAAGAAAAAGAAAAGATGCACATAAAATCTCTCCAGTAGAAAAAAAGAACCCCACTGGTCTAGAAGTCATTAACCAGTTCTGTATCTAACCTAGGAAGTTTATTCTAATATTCTCTACTAAATCATCCATGAAGCCCAAGCCTTGCAAAATGCTCTTCCAACGAGCTCGTCTTGTTGGTCCTCTCTTTAGTTAATGATTCGAACGGCATCTGTGATGTGTGCACATTTTATTATTTGTATGAGTGCCATGTTTTAACCTTTTAAAACTTATACTCTCATAAAATGTTATCTCCTTCAACTATCTGCGTAAAAATCACCTTCTCAATGAGTCCTATACTTATCATCTTATTTTAAAAATTGCTACATACCCCATCTCTAGCACCTCCTATCTCCTTTTCTTGTTATTGTCTTTCAAAACACTTCTCAACTTCTGACATTCTACTTAATTCACTGTTATGTGGTGTTTATTTTTTCTTCTTTCTGTGAGAATACAAACTCATAAAATACTTAATCCCTTTTTTGTTCGCTAATATACAGTTAATTCTGCTATATTATTAATTCTCACAATACATGATATCCTAATTATCACCACATCATGCAAAATTGCACAATGAAAACCACAGGGTTTGTGGAAACAATGGGGGTAAGGGTACAAAACTCAAACACTGTCAGTGACATGTAAAACACGATAACATGGACTAACATATGTTAAATGATAAAGACATGTATGTATAAACACTACAAATAATGTGGCACTTTACTTCGAAGAGAACTGAAATTTGCTTGTGGCAATGGCCGTTAGAAGTGTTGCAGCTGGTGCATTATTGTGAAGTAGTGGAAGGTTTACCTAAATCAGATGGGCAGTTATCACACCAGATGTAATGGGGTGTGGCTTACAACACTTGTGAACCGAAGGAGCTGTTTGAGGTGTGTGTGTGTGCAAGCGTGTGTGCATGCATGCATGTGCCTATGTGTGTGTATGTGTCGTGTGTTCCTGAGACATGGTTCAGCGCGGTATGGTTTTCTGTATTTACCAAGTGGATCTCCCTGAGCAAACCATGCAAAAGCTGTCCTTACACTCAAATTTTTCCTTAATATACCAGTTATATTCAAACATGTACATATTTGTGAAATAAGCATAATAGATTATTGTATTCCCATATCCTAGAGCAGTCCTAGTACATAGTTTGCACTCAATAAGTATATGTTAATACATTTCTTATATCCCAACTTAGATTCACCAGAAAAGAATCAACTCACAGAAAATTTGGTTTCTATTTAGCTATTAGGGTATTATGAGCATGCAAAATAAAATGAAAATAAATTGGAAGTATTTGACTTCAATGAACTGTTGAGTTACATGGGCTAGAGATCTTCTAACATTGTGAGTAGTATCTGGCTGACAGATGTAGGATAGGGCATATTAGATGTCTAGGATAGGGCATACTAGTTTGAAAAAGCATACTCAATATTTTATTAAAATTTAACATTTCTAAAACAACCCAAAACAACTGTGGTTATTTAAAAATAAAGAAAAAACAAAAAGTAAAACGTTTTTTGTGGTGATATTTATATAATAAACTTCTCAGTTTCCCCTAGGGCTGCTTGTTTTTTTCAGATGAAAATGAAATATCTAAATTTATCAAAAATAATAAAATGATTCTTCTTAGTGTAGTACATGAAGGGCCACATTAATTAGTAATGGTTGCCTATACCTGAGTGACTGCAGCCCAAATAATTAACAAGTACAAAAATACATTTTTTTGTGAAATAAATGTGACTAACACATTCACATGTTTAAAAGCGGTTGCAGCCAGAGGCTTATTCACTACCCTGATTAGAGACCAAGGAACCTTTTATTTAAGTGATTTTTGTTCTCAAGGAACACAAAGACATTAACCAGATTAGTTCCTAAAACATTTGGCATATGGTGCATGTCAATAAATCATTATAAAAATTCTCATTAGCATCTTCCCCCAGCATAAAACACACAATTCAAATATTCTGATATTCAGCTTTCTTGTCTTTCCATTTTTCTGGGGATTAGAAATAAATGCTTGAACAGTAATTCAATACACAATTTAGAAAAACGTCAAATGTCCACAGAATTTCTACATTCTTTGTTTAGTTCTACATGATTAAAATTTAACCCCATGGTATTCATAGGATGGCTTTTTGTGATTACACTAATGTCTACCATCCACCCCCATTCTAGCAGAAAACACCAATTGCCCTTCCCACAATTTCTAAATAAACATACAACTAAACAAGAATGCAGCACTTATTAATAAATGTAGTGTAGTCCTTCTATTGGCATGCCAATTATAAGGCCTTCCTAATTAGGAGCCCTGCAGCAGCCTCTGAACAAAACCGTTGTAGTCTCAATTGGATGGATTTACCTTTTATCATAAGTCAGTAGAGATGCTTGAATGTATGTAGTGAGAAGTAAAATACACAGTGTCTTCTAGTCATGGAATTTACATTCTATAATCACTTCTAATGTGTGCAGGCTATCTGTACTCCTTTTAAAATATCTTACTTTCTCAGTTTCAAACTATCTAGACCTAATCAGTCTAAGTTTTTCTATAGTAAATACACAGTTGTGCTGATGGTAATGATAAAAAGACTTGTGGAAAGGTGGAAAGACTCGTGGACAATCACATATGCACAAAGGAAAACTATCCACATAAGCAGCATTTGTGCAGTAAATATCAGAACTGACTGTTGAGTTTCATCACAATTGGCTTGAAAAAGTTGAGGCTGATAAAGGATAGTGAATTTTTGGTGATTCTGCGATACCAGATGCGAACTGACCTAATGAACTGAAGACCCTAGCCTGATCAATGAGTAATAAAATATATTTCATCTAACTGCATATAAACATAAACATTCTTCTCTATTGTTAAGAGTGATAGTTTTTCATTTAATCAGCATTACCACCATGACCACCACCTTCTTTTTAACAACTAAAATTTCTCTAGTTTTTCCCTTAACTACACAGTGAATTTCTTCACTGATCAGTGTTCCCCTGACAAATTAATCAAGTTATTGAAAAGTTATTTTTAGTTCTGCTTGTCTTTATTTAATTTATTTTTGATGTATGCAAGTTTCAAATGCCACAATGAAGAAACCACTTTAAAAATAATTTTATTTTTACATTGAGAAAGATTTTCTTGCATTTTTCAAGCATTTTATTTCCATCAAATTAAACTGTTATTGAAACCTCAATATAGCCTATCCTATTGCTAGCTTCTGATATTGTGCTCATTTATATTATTGTGTAAAGTACTGCATAATTTCTATTAATATGTACTGTATGATTAATTCCTTGTAGCTGAAGGTAGTTTTATCCTTATTAATTGAATCCCTGCATAATTAATGACACATTTACCATTGGTTTTAAATATTTGACAGATATTCTTAACTGTTAATTTCAAGCCACTAAAGCCAGATTTAAAAAAAAAATGAGAGAGCAAATAATGAAGCCAAATTAAATTATGTTTTGGTAAAATAACTGTGCTTTTTTTTTCTTTCTAAAGTGATAGTATTATTAAATTCTCCATATCTCTTTAATATGAAAAATAAATTTGAAGAATAGATAAGATTTTTTTTGTTTGTATTTTTCCTATAGTAAATACCAAAGAAAGAGATGAGGTTATTTTTAAACATGAAGTTGTATTCTAAATTTATTATATCTAAGATTTATTTTATTTGATTATTTTTCTTACTGTTAAGGTGACATATGCTCATTTAAAAAATATAGAAAAACAAAAACTACACATAAACAGATTTTAGTTTCTGCCTAGAACATTTTAATCTTGAAAAAATGTCACTTCCAAGCTAACAACAAGAAAAAAAATAAAATAAAATACAAAATCGTAAATTTCCTTGAAGCCATCTAAGAATTGAAGTTCATAGGAAGGTAAATATCCTGAAATCAAGGACAAGGGTCTCCTCAGAGACAAATTGGCTGCAGGAACTGGCTCATCTGTGACAGAACTGAAGGAAGAGCAGCTAGGGCCATCTAAGAAAGCAAGAATTAGTTCTCCTTCCATCACCATATATTTGATCCCTTTTACCCCCCCCCCTCACCCTAGAACTGACTCTGGGTGGTAAACACACAATGTGATATATAGAGGATGTATTATAGAGTTGTACACCTGAAACCTATGTGTAACTTTACTAACAATTGTCACCCCAATAAACTTTAATTAATTAAGAGATAAAGAAAGAAGGAACGAAAGAAAAGAAATCAGGCCAAATTGGTAACAAACTGTAGGTGGTCATGTCTGGGCTATGTTGGAGTATGGATTCCCTAGGAGCTGCAGACAAAAGAGGGGTTTGTTCTACAGGATCTTATTCATGGCCCTCCACCGGGTGCTAAAGAGAGGGACATTAAAGAATGAGAGATTAATTAGATATAGCTTCCTCTACTGGTGCAGACTTAGAATTTCCAGATAGTTGAATATTAAGAACCTCTCCAGAAAGATAAATGGGTGGGGAAAAAGGCCCATTAAAAGATGCTCAACATCAGTATTCACTGGGGAAAAACAAATTAGACCACACTAGAATACCACTTTATAGTTTTCAATTTGGAAAAACTTAAAAAAATACACAACAAAAAACAATAATACCAATGGCTGACAAATATCAGAGCAACTCGAATTCACATACTTTTCTGTGAGAATGCTAAATCATTTAGGAAAACAGTTTGACAGTTTCTTATAGTGAGAAAAATTAACTTAATATGACCAGAATCCCTCCCTACTCATAGATATTTCCCCTAGACAAATGAAAACTTTATGTTCACACAAAAACTTGTACATAATGTTTTCAGAAATTTTATTTAAAAAAAAATCACTGGATGCAACTTAAACATTCTTCTATTGTGAATGTATAGACACTTTGTGGTACATTCATATGGTAGATTACTCCTGAGACATAAAGAGAATGAGCAGTTAATACAGACTACAATATTGATGAATCTCAAATTTATTATGGTAAGTGAAAGACGTCATATTCAAAAGGCTACATACTTATAATTCATTTATAAAACATAATTTCATTTATATGATATTCTGGAAAAGACAAAACTTTAGGGACAGAAAGCAGATCAGTGCTGAATTGTCAAGTGTGTTTCTAAGTGAAAGCAGACTGTGTGCCTGTGAACAAAACTGGTGTCTTAGATAAGCTTTGCTAGGGCATGAGTTATATAGTGTTGCAAGATGTGAGTTCAATGTCAATGAATCAACAAAATATATGAAATAAAGATTTTTTAAGCAGAAACACACAAAAAAGCAAGGGTACTCAGTGATTACTTGATGGAAATGTTGTGACCAGAGATCTAAAGGAACCCAACCTGTATTTCTCCTAGGGACAATTATTCAGTATTTGCCAATTCAATATTTGTGGAGACCTTATAGAATATAAGTACTGTAAATAATAAGAATCACATGTATATAATGTCAATATGACAACATAATCTATTTACATATTTGAGCAAAAACAATTTGAGAAAGCTTTCTATAGGTATTGAAGAAATCTATGAAGAATGTGAATTTTCTATGCATTGTGTTATGTAAATCTAGATATAATCTACTGTGTAATCTAGAACTGTACATAGTAATGGTAAGTGTAATTACTTGAACTTTAGATAAAAATAACGGATCTAAACAAGTGAACCAGGAACAATTACTAAATGCATTTTTTGAGTACGATGTATGTCCCTTATGACCAACTTGGCTTGAGCTCAACAATCCATTAGCAAGGGCAGGTCTCACATGGGCAGAATCTGCTATTGCTGTTTCCTCTCAAAGGATTAGTTGTATGAAAGCCAATTTTCTGAGAAAGTAAGTCAGTATGATCAACAACATTAAAGTGAAGCAGAAAAATACAGTGGTCTCTACTGATTAAATAAGTGGTCTGTTTTACTTTGGGGAAATTACAAATCCTTGCTGCTTCTTTAACAACTTGCTCAGTTCCAGCTTATATATCTCAACCTCTAGAAACACAATTGAAAGTATTAATTATTAGAATTAATAGCCTACATTGAATTGACCATAACCCAACTTGTAATTTGTGTAAACATCTTGTCTTTCCCTCCACCTTCCATGAAGACACCTATAAGAAAAATTATTCAGCCAGTCAGCTGGATTTTCTAATATACATAGAAAATATGTTTTAAAAATCATGCTTTTGGCTGCCTACTAGGTTTAGCACAAAAATCTGTTTGATAACCTTCACACAAAATGGTTTCCATGGATTGGTGGGCATGGAATAAAATGAAAAGTAAAGAAATGGATAGAACTTGTGAAAAAAAGTCAATATGTTAATGAATAAAAATAATAGAGAAAAAAGAGTAGTGGTGGTAACTTTTTCTTTTTAACTTTGCCGTAGCTTTAGAGAGAGAGTATGTCTGTGTGTTTATTGGCACTCTACGCAAGAAAGAAGAAAGGATACATGGGATTCATGCAAACCAGTTGCAGAAGAAAAGCGGTCACTGTTAACTCTACTTCACTTAAATGACATGACAAAGTGCTGGGAGGAGTATTAATTTCAGATGGCAGTTTACTAAAAATAAAACCAAAGAAAAGTTGTGGGAATCATTTTTAGTTTGAAGAAACATTACCATGTGGCTATACCACTTCTAAATTAAGAAAAGGAATATATGCAAATAATTTTATATTAGCATTTCATATTGTATTTTTTATAGTTTCAAAAATAAAGATACATAATTGAATAACTCTGAAATGTTAAATTGTGCTATTTATTTAATAAACACTTATCATTTATTAAATCAATTTGGTTAATAATTTATAAATTAATTTATTATATGATTATTTATTATTCCTTTAAATCAAAATCAGAAGATTTGCATGTTTAAGTGAAGGGCTCCAACTCTATACTGTTAAAACTTAACAGAAAATTTAGGTGAAAAGCAGAATCTTAGGTAGATTATGTTGATACAGAGAGTAGAAATCTGTTTAAATAGAGACACAGCTCACAATCTCTCTCTGAAATATCTTCTGTCATTGATGGGATGAACCTAATACACTATGATGTACTTTTCAATTGCAGTATTAGCAAGGGTGATTAGTTCATTCATTAGCAAAGATATCTTGGAAAGAAAGTTGGCCTTAAACAATGGTGATTTAGGAGGTTTCAATTGAAATGATGAGTAAGAAATTTCACATCTTGGATTTGTTCTAGGGATATTCTGGGAGACAATTATTCATAGATGTTTTCACACTTCTGCAAACAGTCTGGACTTCATGAATGAAGGACAAAGATTAGAAGATGACTGAATAAGAAATCTGCCTGGAAACTTAGTGATAGTGAACAAACCTGGAGAGTTTTAAAGAGGTATCTTCCCAGAGTCATTTGCTTGCATTCCAGGGTGGTGAAGCTAGACAGCTTCTCTTCCCCCTCCTCTTTCCATCCCCAGACATTTGTTTATATTACAGAGCAAACACCTTTTTATTCTCTCTCTCTCTCTCTCTCTCTCTCTCTCTCTCTCTCTCTCTCTCTCTCTCCTGCCCCCATCTCTCCTCATACCTCAAAGAGCAGGTGCAGATGTGCCACCCAACCCATTATCATCTCCGAGTCTCATACTTTCAGTGCTCGTTCGTGGCACACTCCCATTGCATATGGAGGGTAGGTAGCATGAGGCTCTCACATCCTATGCGGACGGGGAAACTGGGAATTGACACTAAGCTTTCCTTGGGTTTTCCTTGGATTCTTGCATGTCATTATTTTACTCGTGTTCAGAACATTCTTTCTCTAAATGTTTCTTTTTACCTGTATTTCTAGAGATGGAAACACTGCCTCCTGTGTTAGTTTTATATCTCCCTCTTAATAAGCTAATTTATTCCTACGGTCCCCAATTCTTCTGTCACATACTTGACAACAGCACTTGACAAAACTTTCCTTAAAACAGTTTTAGGGTGGCTGAGTGACTCAGTTGGTTAAGAGTTCGCTCAAGAGTGCGAGCTCTGTGCAACAGCGGTTCGATGCCCAGCCCCAGCTGAGCTGCTGCTGAGCTGCCAACAGGTGGCAGGATGGCTCAGCTAAAAAAAACCCAAACAAACAAAAAACCAAAAAACAGTTTTAACCTACCAGATGGAGCGAATATTTTAGGTAGTGAACATCAAGAAAAAATATACATAGCACAGAATATGATTGTATAACTCATGCCATTTAAAAATAAATCTAATAATATTAGATCCACATCAAATTATAACAAATGCATATTTTCATAATTACAAGGAAAATGAAATATTTTAATAATCCCAAATAGGTGAAATTAGTTTTACAGATTTAAGTTTCATTTTAAGTATTTAAGTTTATAAATACAAATTACCACTTAATTTTTGATTTGATAAAATTGACTGTAATGTAACACTTTAAAACTGGTTAGCACAGACATCGCACATCATCGGTTCCTTAAATATTGGTGACATGAATAAAACTGACAGATACTATTTTTAATAGCCACGAAGGCTGTTGTCATTTGTGTCAGCCAAAGTGGTTTTACAAGCCTAAAGGGATCTGATTGTTTCTGGATACGATATCCATCTCTAATATTACAATAGCACTTTCATGAGTCATATTACAAATCTCTGCCCCAAATTAGTAAACATTATTTTTATTATGCTGTTTGGGTTTGGTCTGATCATGCTGCATTATTCATACGAGTTTACACTGAAGACAATGCCTGCAATTTTGCTCAGAGTACACATAGTGAGTTTGACAGTCTAAGCATTGGACCTAACACTACAAATATAAGAGGTAAATTATTTAATTTTGTTTCTGAAATATGGGATGATAGACAAAGAAAGGAAGTAAGATTGAAATTAGATTGTAAACATGGCAGGTCATGCTCTAGGCTTTGGGCTTCCATGCTGGTAAACTTTAATCCCACCCATGTAGAAAACAGTTTCTTTCCATCCCCAAATATCCTACCTTAGTGTGCTCTAGTATCCATATGCCACAATATCCCCAAGGAATTATATTTAAAAGGAAAAAGTAGCATAATAGGGTTAGCAGCAACCCATATAGAGTCTGAGCAGCAGCTGTCTACTTTGTGCTAATTTTGACACCCAGGCTCTGGTCACTCTGAGGAAATGCCTATCATTCATGGCCTCAGGTGTTTATGGTTAAAAACAATAAAATAACATTTACAATCCAAACCTCTTTAAAAACTTTTATTATTAAAAGGGGAAAAGAGTTTGCATTTGTCACATAAAAAATGTATTTCAAAAATATTTAGATATATTAACATATTGATCATTTAATATTATTTTTTCCTGCAAGTTTGTGGGACAGATATCATTATTAGTTGTATATGAGTGAAGATCAATGATAATATTGCAGGATCATTAATGACATGGCTAGAGCCATTACTGTGTCATGGCTTTTCAATTACAAACCCAGGCTGAGCACTTAAGAGATGGAGTCTGTGAACACCTATGGTCTATACACAAGCCCTCCACCTGCTTGAGTAGAAATTGTGCAGGTCTGTTCAGGGTATCAGTTTTCCCCCTTACATCAAGTTTAGCTCCACAGTGCTACTTCTTACGCCTGTGCCTGTTACTTCCCCTTCATCAGTCCTCCTTTCAGATACGCCATTCGCATTTACATTTAAAAAAAGTCTAAAAATGTAGTGACTGGGATGCATACAAATTATTGGCTGCAATATATAGCAGAAAAAACAATCGTTGTGCTGTTATAAAGAACACAATCAATGACAAGGACCTAGGATGAATAAGGATGTATACATAGGGACTGTTCTCCTGCAGGTAAGCAGTGTTTTATTGTACATTGTGATTAAAGGTCAAGAGTGTAAGCATTAAAGCAAGAGGGACTGCTCAGTGTGATCTTATCACTATACATCAAAAGGGCTTACCTGGAGGGGATAAAGACAGGCTAAGTATTAAATGGGAATTCCAGATCAGAATTTAAGTTTATCTCCCCTTTCCTGTAATTTCTCATAAAGGCAATGTGCCAGATACTGATGTTGGTATTTAAAGATTCTTAAATAAACTTCCCTGAGCTGATTTTATTCCCTTTCTTCTCTATTGAGATCTCACACTTTTCTAAAAACAAGGTATAATTTGTTTTTAGATCTACTTGTATAATATCTACTTGTAGATATGCAAATGCTAATACTAAATAAACCAATGACAGCCCTCAATAAGGGAATACTTTTCAGAAAAAAATATTCTTATTCAAATTTTAATGTTTGCAGGATTTTCCTCCTTCATTTCTTAAGAAGAACTTGCCATTGTAAGAACAGACAGATAATCAAATACATTTTGAAAGTTGTCTTCTGGGACCATAGATGATACCAATTCTCCTTGCAGGGAGCAGATGGTACACTCAAAGAGGTAAATTTAAAAATTTTATGAATGTAACAAAGAGGCTGTTTGCAGTAGTAAACTTGAGGTTAAAGGAACTAAAGTAGAGATGATGAAACATCCAAACCCAGCAATGCAAAAAGTCACTACCTTTGCATGATGTGACGAAAGAAGGAAGATGATGACAGAACTTGACAGGAAGCAAAATCTGGGATCACAGCAGAAAGGTCACTCAACAGGATCTGAGGTTCCAGGCAGAAGGACAAAGCCAGTGCTGATGCCTAGCAGGAGATAAAGGGGAGAATACATACTCTGACCACTCTCTCCTTTCAAATATCAATTTCCTGCCAGTACCTCCAGTTGGCCAAAGCCAACCAGAATCTAGAGGGGAAAGGAGGTAGTGAAACAGCCTGTAAAAGTCAGCCTTCCTGGGCACAAGGCAGGGTGGAAATGGGAGGGGAAAAGACCTAGATAAGCAAACAAAAAATAATCAGCAGAGTTACTGTTATCAATATAGTGTTTTAAGCTGCTGGATACAATTCTAACTGATATCTCCTAAGTAACACAGCAGGACAAACACTATGCTCAAGGTGTGATCAGATGGCTCAGAGGGCAAAGGACGCAGTGATTAACTCTGCCAATTTGAGTTGAAGCATGCCTCAGACAGTGCTATAAAAACTGGATGCTAAAAAGAGAAAAATAACTTGAGCAGAGAGACATTGGGAAATTATTAATGAATAATTAATGATCAGGGGTGTTTCGGAAGAGGAAAGCACAGGCTCTGTGGCCAAAAGACTATGTTGAGATAAGATTTCTAAGGGTGTGGGGTTAATTCTGTTATTAATAAAGAGAATAAGTAAGAGGATAGAAAGCCCAGACATGAAGAGAGATTACAATAATGTGAGATGTAGTGAGCATGACCTTATGCAAATAGAAT
Source organism: Hipposideros larvatus (assembly GCA_031876335.1). NCBI lineage: Eukaryota > Metazoa > Chordata > Mammalia > Chiroptera > Hipposideridae > Hipposideros > Hipposideros larvatus. The sequence goes on from CM063089.1 coordinate 106,467,104, forward strand.
ATTCAGATGTCTAAAGGAAATTATGTAGCATTAAATTCATTTCACTCATTCTTGTATTTTTGCAGATATACTATAGTCTGTGTCACATGGTAGGCACTAAATAAATTCTGATTAGAATGGAAATAAATCTAGGTATGTGGAATATGCATATAACTTGGAAAATTATGTTTAAAAAAAGAACAAGCTATATATATATATATATATATATATATATATATATATATATATATTGAGAAGACGCCAAGCAATTAAGTGTCCCTGAAGCCTAAGTCTCATTAACTTTCCAGTAAACCTGCTTCTGCTCTGGATTCAATAAATGGATGCTGTCATATATGTATAAGCAATTACAATCAAAGTGAATTTTATAACAGGAAAATTACTATGCAAGAAAAAGATCAACATTTTTCTTATTGTTGGAGTAGGGGGAAGAGTAGAAAATGGTTGCTGAAAATTTTAGGTCAATGGTAGACTGTTCAGTAGTTCATTGATTGCAAAAAATATTTATGAATATATTTAATTTGGCTAGAAAATATAGAGGGAAAAGATATAGTAAATGTCTTCTAGATAGCACATTATAAAGGGAGAAACAAGGAAAACTAAGTTATACACTATGGTTAATGCATGAATAAACGGCGCTAGGGGGACACAGAACAAAAAAGCATATATAATAGTCTTGGCTCTCTATAGTTGGAAGTATGATGACATATCCAATCAGAGATGTAAGCCCAAGTTCTAGCATCAGGACACTGATCACATTTCCATTTTGGAAAGTCTTTGTTAGCTGCACAATGAAGGATGACTTGGTGATAATATAAGCAGGGGAGCTATTGCAGAAAAAGGGTCGTGGGACGATATAAGAAAGGAAATAATAACAGATGGAACTACAATGTAGGCAATGAGTACTGAAGGAGGGCAATTTTAGTAGACAGAATAAATAGAACTTGATTCTGGACAGTTGAACAGTGATGTGTATGAAAGAGAGAAGAGGAGGAATACCAAATTTTTGGATTAGATGACTGTTTAATGATGCCTTTAACCAAAGTACAGAATATAAAAAGATCAGATTGTGGGAAAATGTTAATGAGTTTGGGTTGAGATATATATGTTGCATTTGATCTTCCCATGAGGCATGAAGGTAAAGATGACCAGTATACAGTTGAATGTACAAATCTGGAGCTCAGGGGCAAGGTATGGATTCTAGATAGAGATTTGGGCAGTGGATATTCACATGACAATTGTAGCTGTGAACATGGGAGAGATCATGAGTAAAAGTTGGATTACCTTCAAATATAAATAAAATACAAAGCAAAACCCTGACTAAGAGTGGCTTAAACATGGCCATATTTACTATTTACTTATTTTTCACATTAAAGTTCAGAGCCATTCATCCCAGGTTTTGTTCTTTTTTTTTTTTTTTTTTTTTTTTTTTTTTTTAGCTGAGCCATCCTGCCACCTGTTGGTAGCTCAGCTTGGGCCGGGACTCGAACCGCTGTTGCTCAGAGCTCAAACTCTTGAGCAAGCTCTTAACCAACTGAGTCACTGGGCCGGCCCTTCATCCCAGGTTTTGTATGGCAGCACTAATCTACAAAATCCCTAGTAATCCAGTGTTTCAATGTATCTGACTTTGTAACAGAATTACCCCCAAATTTAGTTGCATAGAACAAAACAAACATTTATTGTGCTCATGTTGTGTGGGTGATGAATTTGAATTTGTCATGGGATGAGTGTCAGCAGGAAGGCTGGAAGGCTGGGGCTGGATCTGTTGGAAACCTTGCTTCATCATAGTCTGGTGGTTGTGCCTCTCCACAAGGTCCTTCCACTGTGCTTCCTACAACATGGGGGCCTGGTCCTAAGGGTAAGTGTCCCAGATGGAAAAGAGACTCGGGGAAACCTTTCTTTTTATGACCCAGCCTCAGAAGTCTTACAATGTCACATTTGACCACATTCTGATCTTTGAGGCTGTTATACTCTCACCCAGGTTCCAGTGGAAAGGAAATTACTCTGCCTCTTTATAGGGAGTGGCAACAGTAATGGGCAGCTGGTTGAGGACAGTATTTAAGATCTGAAATATGGCTGTGTCTATTTTTGAAAAAAAAGAAAAAAAGAAAATCTCCTCCAGGCTGGATTCTTCCAGTTTATTCATTTGCCATCTACATTGTGTGACTCTAATCCTTATGGTGCAAAGTCCCCTGTCCAGGAAGCATTAGTATACAGAAAGAATGTACCTAGGGCTCTCCAAGTTCATTTTGTTTAATGTTGCATCCCATTGGCCAGAGGTAGCCACATCTTCACGGATAGTTGAAAGGAAAGTGGGGAAATGTATTATTCCGGGTGGCCATTTTTCCCAGCTTAAAAATCAAACATGTGGGGGAAAAAAACCAATGAGCAATCTCTAGTATGAGAGAGTAAAGTTAGTAACTACATGAAACTTGCTTTGTTTCTACACAGAACTGCAAACAAAATTGCTACACTTCCATAGATAGTTATATTGAAAGTTCTTACTGCTATTTTAGTAAGAAATCAATTTTTTATAGATGCATAGCTTCTGCTGTAATGTGTAGACTCATGAAAATTAGGATATTCATCATTTTAAAACAAACTATTCTTCAACAGTGTCAATTTTACTGCCTGCTAATTTGACTTCCCCTGCTTCAGAGCCCTGCTTATTCGGTTTGTTTGACATTGAGTCAAATCGGTAGTAAAGTGAGGATTGTTGACAGCTGCATAGGTCAATTTTGGAAGTTCAATTTGAAAAGAATGGATTGAAGAAAAAAATTTATTGTCAAATATTTTCTGCTCAGGTTTGGCAATTCCATCATTGATTCTGATCAGGGCTAAAAGCACTATGCTCTTTTTCCATATAAAAATATTTCTCGTGTAGTTTTCTGAACAATGGGAAAAGGGGTAAAGTAATGGAATAATAAGAGACTCTCCCTACCATAGCACTGAAAATGACAGACCAAATAAGAGGAGAGACCTGCTGGCTGTGTCCACCTGTACACAATTATTCGACTGATATCCCTCAGCACCCCATTTCCTCAACCAGTTAGTTTGCAGTGCTACAAAATAAAGAAATAAAGTAATACATTTCTGAGCTTGCATGATTTCTCAAAACCTTTAACATTCCAATGAACATAATAAATCCCCAATAAAAGACGCAGTCTGCAATACTTTCTAAACCTTTTTGTTCACAGAATTTCTGTCTCGTAAATCATCTTAAAATAAATAAATGTCTCTACTTCCCTCTGTGTTGGGAAAAAGATTTTTTTTTATCTTTGCATCTCCCTGTTTTAATTATGAGTGTAATCCACATCACCTACAGTTATGCTCATACTCATACCAGAATCACTCAAGCATATATGAATGTGTTAAATAGTAGGTGCAGCTAGGTGTGGGAAATACATAAATTTAACTGGTATGGATACTTTCAGGCTTTATTGAGGAACTCTGGAAATAATAGGGGAGACACATAGGCACAGATATTGTGATGACGAATGACTGTGAGTGCTCTACGAGGTCACAGGGCAAAGACAGCTTGCCAAGGCTGTACAGTGGGGCGGGCTGAGGAAGGGATACTGGAGGCTGATGGAGGAGATCATGCTTGGTTTCTGCTTTAGGAGATCAGAATGAACTTAATAACTGGTGGAGGGGACATGGCTGTTTTAGATAGAATCATGAACAAGAGCCTTGGAGCTGTGAAACTTCATGTGGAGCACACAATAAGAACAACATAGAAGCCCAGGCTGGAGCAGTGTCAGGGAGGAGCTTGTCTATGATTTAAAGGAGCCAGGATTCATCCTGGTGTGTGTTGTTGGGGGAACTGAACAGTGGTGAGATTTGGCAGTGGAATTTGATTTGCACTTTAAAAGCTCATTCTAATCATTATGTAGACCATAAATATAATTCTGTGTATTTATGGCTAGTTAACCAGCAAAATAATTTGCTAATGGACATTAGCCTATAGAAACAGTGAAATGTCTAGAGAAACAGCCTTGAGATTTAACTGACCAGAGAGACGCAGAGCTACACCACCAGCTGGGCAGGTGGCAGTAGCTTGCTGATGACTAACCCGACTGCAAAAAATGACATTAAAACCTGTGCTGCCACTCCTGCCACCACATCTTACAGCCTAACACGCACATGACCACTCACTTCACAAACAACGTCTTGTCTGTGTGTGTCTGAGTGATGGATACTTGTCTGCATACTAACTCCACAGGAGACTAGGAAATAGTGTCTTTGGGATTCTACCTTTTGAAGGAGAAACTTGCAATGAGATCCTATCAAAATGCAAAAAGAGAAAATTGTTCAAAAGATGGAGGGAACAAAAATGTAAAATATGTACAAAATGGGAGACACTAAAAGAAATAGAAGCAATAGTCCAGGCAAGACAAGTTGGCGAGGACTAGTACTGCGAGAGTCAGCATAATTCAGAGAGTAAGGAAGGGGAAAGTCAAAAAATAGTTAGGATATAAAATAGCCAGTAGGTTCTTATGAACACGTGTTGGAATATAAACATGAATTGTGATTTTTAAATGCCATGTGACAGTAGTCCTTACCCCAAAATAAGGGATGCAAAGAAATGCAGCCTATTGAAGGGATATTGAAGAGTGAAGAGGATAAATATAATGGTATTTTGTTTTTTAGAATTTAATAAGTCTTATTTTGAGCATAATGAGTTTGTGTCTTCCATGAACAGTGACTAAAGAAATGTCTAGAAAAAATGATTTATACTTGAGATTATAATGCTAAGCGAAATAAGTCAGACAGAAAATGTAGAGAACCATAGGATTTTGCTGATATGTGGTATATAAAAGTGAAAACAACAAAAGAACAAGAAAAACAAATGAAGAAACAAAACTCATAGACACAGACAATAATCTAGTGGTTACCAGAGTAAGGGGGGATGGCGGTGGTAGATAAGGGTAAAAGGGGTCAAATACATGGTAATGGAAGGAGAACTGACTCTGGGTGGTGAACACACAATGTGATATACAGATGATGTATTACAGAATTGTACACCTGAAACCTATGTAGCTTTACTAACAATTGTCACCTCAATGAACTTTAATTAAAAAAAGAAGAAAAAATTGATTTATAAGTTTCATACTCTAGAGCAAGCAGGGATAAAAGAATTGATTAAAAAGCATATGAGTGGAATTGATAAAATCGATAAAAACATATGCGTTGAAGTCAAACCGTAAAAATAAATCTGAAAACCCAGTGAATATGAACCAACCTGTAATAATCAAAACTATCATAAATAAGAAAACTACAGGTCTTGAATTTTGGTTAATCACATGGTTAACCCAACCAGCAGCTCAGATGGGCATGTGGATTGATAGGCTCCAGGGTGGTGTATTAAGTTCCTGTTGCTGTTGTAACACATTATCACACACTTAGCAGCTTAAAACAACACAAATTTATTTTCTTGTACTTCTGGAAATCAGAAGTCTACAGTAGGTCTCACTAGACTGAAAGCAAGGTGTTAGCAGAGCTGTGTTCCTCTTGGGGGCTCTAGGCAGGATTGGTTCTGGATGTTTCCAGCTGTGAGAGGCTGCTGTGCTTCTTGATAACACTTCCCTTCCTGCATCTTCAAAGCCAACAGAGTAGCTTCCTCAGATTCCTCTAAAGCTGTTCTGCCTCCCTCTTCCAGGTATGCAGACCAATATAGCTACCTTATGCCCACCTGGATAATCCAAGAAAATTTCCTCATGCTAAGGTCAGCTATTAGTATTTTTAACTCTATTTGCAACCTTAATTCCTCCTTGCCAATTTGCTTAACATACTCACAGTTTCCAGGAATTAGGACATGGGTATCTTTAGGGACTTGGGAGCAGTATTTTGCCTGATACAGGTGTCAAAAAGTTTTAGTCTCTGAGTTATATCCAAGTACTCTCTGCTTTGTTCTCCTTGCCCTTTCTTCTCTTCTGTAACCATGTGCTTGCATTGAGTCTCTCTCAGCTTGAATTATCTAGAAGGGTTTCTGTATTCCTGACTGGGCACTGACTGAAATAAGGGATTGAGCTCTAGCTTTATCTGACCAACAAAGTAGCTTCCAGGCAGAGGAAATAGTTGGGACAAAGTCCCTGACACTTAAGTTGTGGTGTGTTTAAAGACATCTGTGAAGTTCAGTGTGGCTGAAGCACAGAATGGGGAAAGAACAGTCAGAGAGGAGCCAAGGTGCAGACAAAAGCCCAGGGAACGACCTGGATTTATTTTGAATGAGACAGGAAGTCATCGGAGTGTTTTGAGCACATGAGTGATTTCAGTTGACTTAGGGTTTTAAAAGGACCTCACAGATGATGTGGAAACTAAACTGCATTTGTGTGTTTTAAACTTCAAGATTCCTCCATGCACATTTTAATAATACAGTTACAACATTATACTACATGTATACTCACGCTGACCTCAACAGCTGTTTCAATACTTGTTTGCATCAAAATCTTCAAATATTTTATGCTGGCCACTGAACTTCATTCCAGTTGAAGGTACAATATGCCTCATACCTACTACGTTTCTTTTATTCTGCTCATATGTGCAACTGAATTATCTGCTACAAAACAACTTCAAGTTATCATTTCTGTCTTACTGCTATTTGACTATGTAAAGACTTCAAAAGATAAAATCAACAAACAAAGAAACATAAGTAAGCCCCTCAAGAAGAGGGAGTGATTAGTATGTAAACTTAAGAGTTGAAATTTCTCTCTTTAGCATTATAATATAGAATTAGAGTGATCAATTCAGTTTAAACATAGAAAAGACTCATACATATTTTAAAAAGTATTTTTGCTAGCATATCTTATCTGGGACAAAGATTTTTGTCACCAAAATTTTAGAATGGTGGATTTTTATCTCTTCCGGAAACATTGCTTATGTGGTTAGTAAAATTCTATTAAGCTTAAGGGGGAAAAAAGAGGTTTACAATTCATGTTGGTTTTAGAATAGGAAAGTAAATTAACACTCAGCTGAAAATAAGTTTTTCTGACACTTAGATTTTATCTCTTTTCATCATCTCTGTTAAGATTTTATCTCTTTTCATCATCTCTGTTATTCCCTTTTATCTAAAGCATTGTATAGAAATTCAATTAAATAACATTCTATAACTTTTTCTTCCCTATATGGCTGTTTCAAAAGTTCATTAATTTTAACACTATATTTGAAAGTGGAAATTAAGGTTAAATAGAAGTGATGAATCATTTTCAAAATGATGGTACTGATGCAAGCATTAATAGACATCAAAGTAGTTGAAAAGTTGTAATTGCTTTGCAAATGTTACATATTGTTGACATTAATTTTATAACACTACTTGATATATATTTGGTACTCTGTATTAAGAATGAGTTCCAAAGAGTTAATTATGGATTTTCCCAAAAGACACAAAGTCAAGTAAAGGTAAACATAAAAAGTCCCCCTTTTTCCAGAGGGGCAAGCTGTTAGTCAGACTTCTCCTAAAGGAAAAATAAACTTCTGTCTAGAAATCTGTTTACTAATATGCTATTTCCTGTCAGTTCACACCCATATCTTACAAATTCAGTGTAAATTCAACTATTGGATTTGAACCACAATAATGATTTAAACTACATTAACATACTTCTTAAATGTAGGTTTCTGTATGCTATTAATTAAAAACTAAACAATCTGTACCAATCTACCACATTATAAAAAGAATATATTACGAAAGATGATATGACACAAGGTATATTTAAATCCTTCATCAAAAACTATATTATATGATGTGGCTCATTTTTCTTATCTATAAATTGGGCATAATATTAGTACTTATCTTTTAGGTTATACTTTATGTTTGTTTCCTATTGTTGTCTTAAAATTAACTAGATGAGAGTGTTGTTCCTTGCTCCAGGGTAAACTTACTGTCTCAGGAAGGTTCCATAGTTTAATGATGCATCTTTTGATATGAATAAATGTTAAGAATGCAAAATAAAGCATCAGTTTGTTAATTTATTATATTTTTGAACATTGTGCTAAATCCGTTAACCTGCACCCTAATCCCTGCTCTCCCATATTAAGTAATAAGGTGATATTTTTATGATTTGATTATTTTAGACTAACACGTTTCTACAATATTTACAACTTATTTTAAAATGCTTTATCATATAAAGTGTGGAATTATGTGCCTGTTATTTTAGTTAAAAGATAATCCTTTATGGCTTGCATGCTAATGAACAATGCATAGTCTGTATGTAGCCATCTAGCATTACTTCATAAAAGCTGCATGACACAAGTGGCTTCTGTAAGGGTTTTTTAAATCTAAATTTGATCAACACCCTACACTTACAAAATTAACATAGTGAATGTCAGAAATGGGTTTTTAATAGTGAAAATAATGTTCCATCAACTAGCATGATAAATAGTTTAAATAAGCTCTCTTCCATAAACTTAAACATATTCCAGTTGTGTGGCATGGCTAAAATATTTTGAAACACCTCCCACACACACAGGTTTAGAAATCCAATGAGGCAGGAGAGCCCCTGGGGATGGTGCTACAAGCTTGTCTGACCAACCACTGGTTTAGGTGGACTTGTGATGCCAACTCTAGTGGTTATAAAATTCTGCCCGACTCTGGAAAGCTGAAGGTCTGCCTTCCCTGAATCTTTTAAGATGTGGTCAGGACACCTAACAGGACAGAACTGTTTGTTCGGGCTGACAGAGTGAACTGTTTGAGCTGTTTTGTGCTGGCTTGCTAATAAACACATGATTAATAAATGTCTGCATGGGTGGCAGAGAATTGGTTTTAGGTCTTGCTCATATTATAATGTGTTGAGCAGTTTGCAGGAGAGTAGTTCATTGCCACACATCTCAAACTTTTTTGGAGGCTACGATGCGTTACTCAGCCAGCTTTGAAACGCAAATAAATCCTACAACTTTCAACTCTTTCTCCTTCTGGAGTAGCAAAAACAAAACCAACATGAAAGGATCTGTAGCAAAGATAAAGGTCCACTGGGTTAGAGAATACAACTTTGATAGTGTCAGAGGGCATGGTTTTAAAAAGAATTTCTGTAAAGATTTATCTGCATATGAGAACAGCAAGTTCCTCTTGAGTACCCATTTCCAAGGCTATTTTGAATTTCAAACCCCGTCACCACCTCACTTCTCTTATCAAGTAATTCAAGGTCATCTCAATTTCTGAGCTCTCCAGTGTTATAATCCAGAAACAGGACTTACATCAGCTGCCTAGAGCTTTGCCCAGGATGAGATCAAATACATAGTATCACAATTAGGCACACTGGGGCTCGCCTTCTGCTCTAAGGGTGCTTCTGCTTGCTTATTCTATGCAAGAAAAGCCATCTGCTTCTTTCTAGAAGACTGAAGGCCTAGTGAGGAGATTTGTCTGATTCTCCCATTAAAGCACAGGACCAATCACCCCAGTCCACTGCTTTAGGGTCCATCAGGTTCTGTTCCGTGTCCTGTGGGTGTATGAAGTCCTTCTCCTCCTCCTCCAGAATTTAAAGTTCCAGTTACCCTATATTTTTAGGGAAAGTCTTTGGCTTATAATTCATTCTCCTTCCCGAAAACACGCTAGTGTGTCTCCTGTTCTGTTTGGTTCCTTTTTACCATGCTGTACTGAATATCCCCAGTCTCTGTCATCATCCCAAGATCATATATCAAAATCTGGAGATGTTAAAAACTGTTGAATTTATTCCCAAATCTCATTCTTTATAAGCACATCAATTGTTGCAAATTTTTCTGATAGATTTACGAAACAGACTTTGATAAAACACATTGTAAATGTTGTTAATAAGAACTTTAAAATTTACTTGAATTTAACTGGGAAATAAAGAATTAACAATGATCTATTCATTTGTGGTACAATGTATTAGGTTATGTTGTAAGTGGATCTGTTTAGATTTTACTCCCAAATGACCTAAAACACTTTGGTTCTAAAGATGCTTAAGTAGTGTTTCTCTAAACTTTTGTAGAAGAAAACAAAACTCAAACACTTTACCACAAACTGACATTGTAAATGGGAAGCTATTGTAATTATGAATGTAAAGTTGGTGAAGGATGGACAAGCAGACCGACAGACTTAACAGAGTTAAGAAATAGATCCATCCATATACAGTCATTGTCATTTATGACACAGTTAGCAATGTAGTGAAGGGAGGCTACATTTTAAGTTATCATGTTAGGTCAATCTGATACTGATAAAAATCATTTTCAGGTAGATTATAAATTTAAAAGTAAAAAGTAAAAAATAGCCTGTAAGACTATGTAGGAAAGTATTTTTCTGTAGTTGTGGTAATAAATATTTTCTTATCAGTAAACACAAATTATCAGACCTAAAGGAAAAAAATAATATATTGGGCTATGTTAAAATTAAGATTTCTGTTATTCAAAATATACCACTAAGAAAGAAAACATTAAACTACACAGTGAGGAAACATATAATATAGACTATAAATCAATTTTTTTTAGGAGAAAAATAGAAAATGGGCAAAAGAAGTGAACAGGCACTTCCAAGAGAAAAAAACATATGGCAAATATGGACATAGACGAGTGTGTTTAGATTTTTTAGTCTTTAGGTAATACAAATTAAAATTATCACAAGATACTACTATTAATCCACGAGAATGACTGGGAAAGAAGATAGGGTCAAAGAGAACTATCATGCACTACTGGTGAATGTAAATTGGTGAAAACACTTTAGGAAACCATGTGACAGTATATGCTAAAACTAACCATATGTCTGCCTATGAGTCATCAATTCCAAACCTTGATATTCAACAGAACTGCTTATATATACCCACCCAAGACATGAAGTCTGCATTTGGTAGCACTATATCAGTCAAACATTGGACACAACCCAAGTGCTGTCCAGCAGAAGAACAGGTAAAAAACTTGTAATAAAGTATTCATAAAATTGATTACTCTGCCAAAATAAAAATACTATTTTTTATGCTGCCACATGCAAAAACATAGATATAGCTCATTAAGATAATGTTAAGCAAAAGAAGCACAAACAAAAGAGAATAATTTTAAGTATGTAAAAAATGAAAAACGCATACAGGTAAGAATTTATACAGGTAAATCTCTGGAGTTATAAGTCAACGAGGATTTTACTTTGGGGAGACTAGTGCCTTGAAAGGGAATAAAGGAAGCTCTTGACATACAAGTATGTTCCATTGTTTTATGTGAGTCCTAGTTACATGGGGGAATTCATTTTGAGAAAATTAATTGCCTTATGGTCTCTACACTTTTTGATGTATATTGTCATTCATAAAAGTTTACTTATTAAAAATTCCTAATTTAATAATTCTTTGAAAAAAAACTTATGAGTTTTTTTTTCTGCTATTTAATTAAGTGGTAATCACAGAAAGTGTATTCAAAAGTAAAATACAAAGCACACCAAAGATATAAGTAACATTTATTTGTAAGTACAATTGAAGTGTAATCTTTAAATTTGAATTACAATTAAAACAAAGCAGGAAAAATCATTTCAAAGATTTGTGAAAATATTAGTCAAATCTATTTATCTACTACCAATAATATTAAAGGTCAAAGATAAAAGAAATGTCTTTGTCTTCAACTCTCTAACAGTATGTCTGAAGCCATTAAAATACTTGATGTACCACACTTGAGTGCTTGCTCCTCACAAAACATTGCTCAGGTAAAACTGCTGATCTCATAGTATATAAAAGTTTTCATAGTAGTTCTCTAACTTTAGAGAACTCACTAGAGAAGGTCATTCTTGCTATTATCTACACTTATATGCAAATTTGTATATCTCACTGCATAACAACATATTTCACAACATAAATTTTCCAGTGAGAAAAGCCCGAGATATGAAGTATATCAAAGTTAAAGGTTGTTTATTATTAAACATGAGCCAGGCACTCTGTGAATCAAAAAAAAAAAAAATTCCTGACATCATGAAGGTTACTATTCAATTGGCAGTGAAGAGAAATGAACAATTTCATAAGTAAAGCATTTATTATGGAATATGATTAAAAGTAGTATTAAAAAAAAGAAGGAAGAGGGAAAAAGAACATGGGCTAAGAGGTTGTTTAAAATATAACATTTGAGCAAAGACTAGAAGGATGTGAGGAAGTTGACCATAAGAATATCTGTAGGAAGAAAGTTCTAGGAAAGAAGATAAGCTGGTACAAATGCCCTGAAGTAGAAGTGCACCTGCATTTTTGTACTTGGAAAACAGGAATAAAGCCAACTGGACAGAAATACAGTGAAAAGGGGAATAAGAGTGAAGCTCAGAGAGAAAAGTGAAGGTGAGATGTTGCAGAGCATAGTAGGGCCATCTGAGAATATCTGGTTTTCTCTGCTTGTACTTGAAAGTCATGGAAATGTTTTGAGTGGAAGTATGACACAACCTGCCTTATACAGTGAGAGTGAAGAGAAACCAGTCAGCAAATTATTTCACTTCTCCTGGTGTCAGATTGTAGTGACTAGGCAAAGGTGGTATCATTGAAATTGATGAGTTGTTGTCAGTTCGTGTCATATCGTGAAGCGTGAACTGGCAGGATTTGTTGACAGATTGGATGAGGGATGTGAGACAAAGATGGGAGTCATGAATGACTCTCAGGCTTTGACCTAAACATCTAAGATGGGGAAGACTATGGAGCACTTAGTGTAAGGGAAATAATGTGAAGTTCATTTGGAGATATGTTAAATTACATATAGCTATTGTATTTTTCAATGTAAATATTGAGAAGAGGGTTCATAATGAACAATTGGATTTAGCAGAACAGAGGTAAAAATGACAGTGACAGGAGCATTTTTAGATGAAACAGGAGCGAGAGAAACTGGACTCAACTGTGTAGAAAGCTCCTACAAACAGTTTTACTTGAAAAGGAAGCACAGAAATTGAGCCATTATTGGAAGATGTAAAGTCAAAAGAGTGTTTTGGGTTGTTTTGTTTTTGTTTTTGTTTTTACATTGTAACATTACATCATGCTTGTAGCTAATGAGAATAAATGAGGAAAAACAATAAGGCTTTAAAGAGAGGTGGAAATTTCCAAGTAAGTGAGGATGAGGCCTAAAATCGGTGGTATTAAACATGAGGTCTGTAGAAACAAGAGTGAAGGAAGTATCTAAAAGTTCAGACATACATGAATGAGTAGATATGGAGATAGGAGTTTGCAAAACTCTTTTGATTAACTCTTTTTCTTGGATAATCATAATTAGCTAAGAAAGAGGATCAATAGAAAATGAGGGTGGGAAAAACAGATAGGAATATATCCTGTAGCAAATAAAATCAAATATAAGAGCTTAGTTGACGTCAATTATTATTATTAAAGTTTTTACATTTAATTCTAAATAGTGTAGTTATAAATTTCAGAGATAAAATTACAATATACATAGAGATGAAAACTCCATTGACAATCATATGATTTCAGAGAAAGCATGGCCCAACCTAATCAACTTGTATAGAAAAAAGTAAATAAGCACAACGAACATACTATCTTTCAAGGATTCAACAGACTAGATAAGTTGGACTAACCATCCTATGGAGGACCACTAAAAAAGTTACACAATATATTATTTTTGTCTGTTTGAAGTTATTGGAGCTATCAAGACAGTGAAGAATTGGCCTTTTGAGCTTCCTTTGCTCGGTTTGCTCCAAACTCTTTGGACTGTACTTTCTCTTCTAATAATGGCCCTTCAGCCATTCTCTACTGCGTGGGCCCACTTCTGATTCTTGGAAATGTTTTTTTTTTTTAAACTGTCCTTTTCTGCAACTGTAAAAAATAAAACAAAAAAGACAGTGAAGAATTTCTCAACTTACATCTAGGAGCACATGGAATACCAGTGAATTGATTCTGGCATTTGAGATAACTTATAACTATAATTCCAGAAAAGGCAATTAGGAGGCTGAGTTGCTGAGAAGAACATTACAGAGAATCAAGTACATAGTATATTTGGAAATGACAACTAGTGTTCAGGGCCACTGATGAGAAAGGTTGCTAAATCTCTCATTACAGATTAGGATTCCAAAAAGTGAATTAAAAACAGATGGGTCTTTGGTTAGCTTTGAATTATCTGAATCCTTAGAACTGAGATTGTTAATATTCTTGCCAGAAGCAAACCAGAATTCTTCTTGAAAGAAGATATCGTCATGGTAGGACTAAAATGATTTATATAAACTTTAAATACAGTGTCCAGCATACAATGACAATTTGTCAGGTACATAAGCAGAGAAGAATGCAAACCAGAATCATAAACAGGTAAAAGAAACAGACTCATAGGGCTCCAGATATAGGAATTACCAGATATAGAGATTTTAAAAACTCTGCTCTAATATTTGAGGGAAAAAATAACAGATCTTAGAATTTCATCAGGAAATTTTATAAACTACAAAAAGTAATTTTTAATTGGATATTTAAAATAAAATCCATTAAAAGTTTTAGTCATAAAAATAATCAAAATTAACTTTCAAATAGATAGGTTAAATATACAAGATCAGATGGTCAATTTCAGCTGAGAAATGGAAACTATAAAAAAAAAAACAAATGGAAATATTAATTGAAAACTAAGTAGTCACCATGAAGAAAGCCTTCAACAAGCTCATAAGTAGACATACAGGGCTGAAGGAAAAAGAAAAGAAATCAGTGAAATTGAAGACAGGTTAAACTGAAGAGAGAAATTACCCAAACAGAAGCACAAAGCAAAAGAAATAAAGAAGCAAACCAACAAGGAACTGTAGAATAATATCAAATGATCTAACACACAGTATAGATTAGAAGGAATGTTGGCAGTGATGATGAATGAAAATATTCACAAATTAATGAAAGACACAAAACCACAGATCCTAGAAGCTCTGAGAACACCAAGAAAGATATATAGGAAACCATATGAAAACACAGGGGCATAGCCTATTCAACTATTAAAAACAAACAAACAAACAAAACCTTAAAGGCACCAAGAGTAAAAACACATATTACATGTAGAGAAAAAAAATTATAGTAGATGTCTCATCAGAAATAATGTTTGATGCAAGACAATGAAGTAACATCTTTACAGTGCTGAAAGAAAAATTGTCGAACCAGAATTCTGTAGTTTTCAAATATGAAGGAAAAATAAAGACTGTCCAGGTAAATAAAATCTGCAAATTTATTGTCAGCAGTTATTCACAAGAAATGTTAGAGGAAATTCTTCCAACAGAAGCAATATGATAAATACCTTCTATCACTTTCATATCCCTGCACTTTCCCATTCTTCCCTGACACAGTCCATTTAACCAATGACTTCAAATAATGAGTTTTCCTTAATTGAATAAAATACTTTAACTTTTATCTAATCAGGAATGACTCTTTGCCTAAGGCACACAATTGTAATAATACAGTAAAACACAGTAATCTATCTTATGAGACTATTCATTCATTAATTCATTGACAATAAATATTTTTTGAGCATTCATTACATAAAGCATGATACTAGATGATTCCTTCATATACTTCTTTATTTATTTACTTAGTGACTAAGAATTGAGCATCGATAATATTATAGATTGCACACTAGCCACAACATGAGATATACATTATTAATAATTCATTATTCTTGCCCACATGGTTTACTAGATTCTGGTTGGAGGTGGATACATGATGGATGGATGGATCGATTGATAGATAGATAGATAAACTATAGTTATAATTAAATAGGATGAGTCACATCCAAAACAGCATAAAATTTTAAATTATCTTATCCAAATGTATATACCCATCAAGCTAGTTTCACTTAAAGTACCGTATTTCCCCATGTATAAGACGCACCTTAATTTTGGGGCCCGAAATTTGAAAAAAAATTGTATTACATAAAGTTATTGAACTCAAGTTTTATTCATCATAAAATTCATACAACTCCTCATCACTGTCAAAACTCCCAACCATAGCCAGTCTCGGATTGTTTTCTCAGTTGGAGGAGGACCAAACTTACGTTCAGCAGCACGATTTCCATTCATTTTTGCAAACTGGGTCACTTTTAACTTGAATTCAGCACTGTACGAAAATCTTTTCTGAGACATTTCTGGGCAGAATGTGGCAAAATGTAACCTAATACTGGTGACAAGTGCAAAACAATGAACACAAAGACAACAAGCGTGAAAAAGCGGGAAATGCAAGTAAAAAATCTACAACCACTGTATAAGATGCACCCAGTTTTTAGACCCCAAATTTTTTGAAAAAGGGTGCATCTTATATATGGTAATATATACAGTGAATGTGTCACATAAGAATGGCCACTAAATTCTATTTTGCAGACATTTGTTTTATTGCTCTAGCTGGTGTGTGTGAGTGTGCCAATGTGTATATGCATGTGTCGAAATTTAAATCCCCTCTCATTTTAAGCTAGCCCTCTTAGTTTTATGATCCACTCACTTAATGAATACAATTCTGAAGTTTTCTTCATATTACTGATCAAATAAAGAACAGCTCTGGCTCAAGGACAGTCTTGAGAACACAGAGGCAGAAACTTTCCTCTAGCCCAGGAGTTAGCAAATCTTTTCTGTCAAAGGACAAATGCAGATAATAAATATCTTGGTCTTTGTGGGTAAATGTCTCTATCTTATATTCTTTGCATTTTTATCACAGCTGTCTAAAATGTAAACACCTTTCTTAGTCTTACAAAATATGGCTGCAGGCTGGATTTGATCTGTATCCATAGCTGGTCAACACTGGCTCTGAGCAAGAGGATTCATTTGTGGGTGTGCCACATCCTGTTTGAGATAGTTCAATCAAGTGTCTATTCTCCTGTCAATGAAAGAAATGTCCAAACCTGGAGAAAAGTTCAATGAGTTTATTTGAGCCAAACTGATGACAGTTGCTGGGAAGCAAAAATCTCAATGGATTAAGAAAATGCTCCAGAGAATGTCAGTTTTGCAGCTCATTTTATACATTAGAATCAAAGGAGGAGACATAAAGAGGGTTACATGAAATCCGTTGGTGGTAGATTAAGGGGGTGGGAGAAAGCACAGTGGGGAGATCTCTAGGATTGGATAAAGAGTAAAATGGAAAGACACAAAGGTCTTTTACATGGGTAGATACAGGATAGTTAACAATTAACATTTACAGCACATAGAGGTGGTATTCGGGGAACATGATAACAATGAAGGGTTCTGTGGTCTCCTGCTCTGTTGTGGTGGGTTGTGCCCTGAGGGGCCCAGAAAAAGTGATTGTTCTGACATTCCAAGGGTGTGTTATCTTAGATGCAAAAAGACAATAGACAGGCTCCCTTAAGGTAAACATTGACCTTTGTCAAGGAAGCTACAGGTCAAGGATGTGACTACCTGCTATGACCAGCTTTTTGTTAGAAATTTTTATGTTCAGATCATCCTATGTGATTCATTTTGGTCTCTGAGTTTGTGGGGCTTGCTATGCAGGCCTCCCCTGAGCTTGACAGGTGTAGTATGTGGCCCCTTATTCAGACACACTCCAAACTTTAAAATCATGGAGTCTACATTTATAATCTTAGACTACCACTACATAGTAATTATAAAAGGCTTTGTTAGGATACATATAGATTAACTCATGGAATATAACAGTTTAATAAACTTAGAAAGAATCCCTTAAAAAGTTGCTTATGATCTACCATAAATGAATGCATATTGACTTTTTCTAACTTTGGCTTCCATATCTAAGTTCTTAAACACCACTTGATTTGGTAATTTTAGAGTTTTTATAAGAATTGATTACATGCTTCTCTACACTGTATATTCTAAAGTCAACCTTTTCATTTCTTCAAAAATGTTCTCAGAACTTAAGCCTTGGCACATAATTCCATGATTATATCCAATATTCTCTTTAGTACTTGAGGCTATAATATGCCTGGGACTGAATATTCACCATTTTAATGGCATTCAGCTTTCTTATTTTCATTTTGATAATCTTTGAATTCAATTTTATCTTATCTTTTAAAAAATATTTACAGCTAAAATATTTTCTTCTAAATTGAGTGAAGAGAAGAAAATGGTCTATATATTTTTTTCAATTATTGAGATGATTCCTTAGCTTAAAGTAAACAAAATTTATAAATGCCTAATTTGGTTGCCTAAAGTTTTACACAATTCATAGTTTATTCTTTTGAGGCTTTTCCAGCTGTTCTTACAGAATTGTGCCATTGTTTTATAATATCTCCACTGCTATTGTATAGGACTAGCCCAGAAACAATCTCACACTAAAAGGTTTTGGAATAATGATGATATAATATGTGCAGTCTGCAGCCTGAATGAAATGATATTTTTTTTCTCTTTTTACCCTCTGCCTAAACTTAAAATAATCTATAAAACCCCTCCCACCAGAATGAACATGGGTGTTCAGTGATGTTTTCACAAAGCACCTTCATGGAGTGAGTTTGTATACAAAGAAAACTGCTTTTCCTGACTTTCAGCATTTGCATGGATTTTTGCCAGGGCAGTTAAGAAGAGAAATAGTGACTATAATAGAAATACAGTTGATAAAGTCTATATACTTGAGTAGAAGGTCACTACTTTAATAAATGAACAAAGAGCTACTGCCAAAAGAGAAATCCAAAGGCCTGGGCAATAAATAAATCACTCCCAATATCAGGAAGCAGCCATAGTGGGATGGCACATGGGGCAACGTGGAAAGCAGATCAGCAAGTGTGGGGAAAAAAAGTGTCAGTGAATTAACACAAAAAAAGAAAGGAACTTAAACAGGACCAGATAGCCCTGTGCTAGCTAGGGGACAGGGAGTTGCTGATGGGAGCAAGGCTTAATAATTTTAACATTTAAGAAATTAGAGCTTATAAGTCAACACCAAACACAATTATTGTATGACTGCATATTAGTTGCATGAACTATAAGAAAATTCATTATACAGTCAGTTTGCAGTAGTTATGTTTGCTAAAGTAATCGGGAACACTAAATAACAAATACAGGATCATTGTGCTTAGGGAAACACAGGGTTAGATTCCTGCCAGCCCATTGTCAACTGACCAATATATAACTTTACTTTATGTGTGTTGCTGTTTAAAGACAACTTATTTAATATGCATTGTTGCTCCATTAACTCTGAACTCAGTCCACAGCACTGTAACTCATTCCTAAACAGAGCTTATCTAACCCACCTATATTCTCTCCATAAGGCATGTCACAGCTTTCCCTGCTAAAGAAAGCTAGACAGAAAGCACTTCAGTACAATGGTTTGGGAGGCATTTTCAATGGAAAAACTATGAACAAAAAGGGAAAAACATGACACTTAAATGAATTGCGAAAAAGATAACTGCTTGAGGTATGAGAGCTGAAACAAGAAGACAGAGTGTCACATTCAACTTCAAATAAGGACACTCGCCTGAGGACACTCAATTTGTTACCTCTTTGTGCACGCACATGTCACAAATAACTGTGTGAGTGTCACAAGTATTGATTTGGGGGTTACAAATAAGTTTTAGCCAGTAGGCAAATTCTCAGATACAGAATCTTCAAATAATGAGGATGAAGTGTTCCATGGCATGAATTTAATTCTCATCGTAAATTTTCTCATGTTTGGAAACTATGGTGTTCCTAGGGAAAGGTATCTAAATAGGGTGGCTAGAAGTCCAGGACACATGTTGCCACTGGGAACTCAAGTGGCCCACCGGCCCTTTTGACCTCGCTGGAATTTATGAAGTCCCAGCAATTTATTCCACTAGAAAGTGGGTCACTTTAGGACAGGGACTGACCTGTCTTGACCACAGTTGTGTTGTGAGGCTTAGCACAGTATCTGGCACAATAAAGCTTCGTAAAGACAATTGTTGAAAACATGTATTTATATAAATATCACCCCCTACAGTACCATTTGCGTTTTCATTGCCCACATTTTATTTTTCAGCTTTTTTCATCACTCTTCAGTATTCTCCTTTTTAAAATCTTTGGCATTGAAACAATTCTGTCTTTTAGTATTTTTAATTTTGCTTTCCTAAACTGTATTTTGTTTCTTTTCTTTGACTATAATAGTTTCTAACATGTTTATGGCCACCATCATCCAAGGTTTTTGTAATTTTCAGTTTTTGTTTTATTGAGAATTAGGTCAAGTTTAGTAGTTCACATTGCTTCTTCAAGTTGCTAAAGGAAAACCAAGTTACCAAAGCAATTAAATGATTTCTAATATTTACATGCACTCACACAAATCTCTTTCACTAATAAAATAGTAATTTGGATATTGAAGAGACAGTCTCCCCAAACTGCCCCTTTCCCCAGGAACCACCTGAAAATGTATGGGCAAAACACCATCTATGTCCTCCCTTTAGTTAGGAGGTAAAACATGCATTACACAGATCATATTTCTGGTTTTTTGGTTGTTTGTTTTTTTGTTTGTTTCTTTGTTTTTTGTCCTTTTCTCCTATTTTAACTCCTCTTCATCATCTCATGTCTTGCTTACTATCCACAGATTTTTTATGCACGTTGCTGTTCACCTTTTGAAAAGGCAGAAACAGTGTTGAAAGGTTCCCCGAGGAGAGAGAGGGTGAGAGACACCGATGTTCAAGCAAGCAAGTTTATTAACCTGCAGGGCTGAAGCCACGAGAGGCGTCAGCCCCGACTAAGGGAAGGGTCTAGTTTTTATAGGGTGGAGTAAGTAACCGGTGGCAATGGCTGGTGATGGTAACGGCTGGTGAGGGCAACGGCTGGGGTCTTCGGAAAATTTCTACTTGTGCCAAGCAGGATATGGATGATGTATTGCCTGGTGGGTTTCGCGTCAAGCAGGATGCGGGGTGTGCACCCATTACTGCATGGCTGAGCTGGCCTCCAGGGCGAATAGTACCTTACAAGTATGTCATATGTTGCATATATTTCCTGCAGTCTCCCTATTTCACTCTTTCCTTATACAGCCTTAACTATGTCAGGATCTGACTCTCATGGTAACTTAAAGGCTGAAATCTGTGCCTCATCCCAATGACTTATAACTTACTCTGAGAGAACAGCTAAACTTAGTAACAACAAAACTGAGTTGCTAATTTCTTATATTTTAAGCCTGACAACTAAGCACATTCAAATAATTTTTTTTTTTTTTTGAAAATAACAGAAACTTCAAAAACCAATTAAGCAAAAAACGTGACTTTATTGTTTGGATAAAGAGGCAATTTTTCATTTAAGAGGCAGAATGAGCACAGACACTTTTTCTACCTCCTGAGAGCTGAATATAAACTATAGTGAAGGAAGTTAATGGAAGTAATACCATGATAAAAAAGACAACAGGAGGGGAGCCATTAGTGGAACCCACTTATAAGATTGTTGATAAGGGTGAATATTACATTCCTTGTTCAAAATGGTAAAAACAGCACCACTTTTGTGGTCTAATATCTCTTGATCCTATGGAAAAAAATACTATGCCAGCCAGTGGGAGTGATATGCTTATCGGGCCATCTTCCTAGGAGGACCTATAGATGTGACTTCCAGAGTACACTGAGGCATATCATTGACTCCACATATGGGGTAAAGGATCAAAGAGTGACCTAAGGAGGAGAATTGGATGTTGGGTACCACATGAATACTTGTCTGGTTGGGATGCCAGCATGGATGGCACTGTTCATCTTAGTTGCTTAGGTGCTCTGGCAGGGAGCTAAAAATATCAAGGAATGCAATCCAAAGTGAGGACACTGAGTTATCCAAGGCCCCAGGCAATTAAAGGGATTGATGCTAGGTTTATTCATTCATGCTAGGAAAACTGAGTATGCACAAGACTGCCATTAGCTCATATGACACATTTTGGTAAATTGGGAAAAGCATCTTTTCCTTTAAGTTATTTTAGTATTATTTGTCATAAACTTGTAAAATATAGATTTTTTTAGAACACGATGCTTTCTGCTGTCACAGATATAGAAATGTAGGCACTTTCTCTAATACAGTTTAATTTCATTATCCCTTAAGACATATTCTGTATGATACATGTGTATGGCAGTGCATGGCACATAGTTGCCAAGTGAATTGTTGAATAAATACTAGATCTTAACTTATTTCCACAACAACAATGTAATCAATATAAATAACATAACTGATATCGGTCAGTTCTTTGCAGGAAAAAAACATTCAGCTTAACCCAGTTGAGACTTGGTAAGTGATAGATGAACCAGGCCTTTGAAGTTGTTCTTGCTGGGGACCAAAATTTAGCCACCCCAAAATATGTCCTTTGGGATATTGACTTTAAACTGTCTATCAAGAAACAAAAGACTCAGAAAGAACCCTTACCTTCCCCCTCATCTGCCTAAAAGAATTCAGATAGAAAAACCTGCTTAAAGAAAGGGAGTTAACACTTCAGCATCATAATATGAACTAAGTGTGGCAGACAAGGAAAAACCAAGAGAAGTCTGTCGGTTAGACTGCCCTCTGCATCCCATTGTTTCTGAGTGGCTAGGAAGAATTTATTCACCATGTGTTTGCTTTTTCTCATCTCCCTGCGAATTGCCAACTTTCCCTCTGAAGACTCAGACCCCTGCCTCCCTTTCTCAGTCCAGAAGGACACGTAAGCCTCAACTGCCCCATATTCTGGCGGTACCTACCATGTGGACATCCATAATCAGTTTGGTTATTTTTCCAGCTAATCAATGTCATGTCAGTTTGATTATTAGACCTGCCAGGAGAATTTAGAAAAGTAGAAGGAAATTTATTTATTCCTCTCTGTAATAACTTAATGCCTGAGTTCGGCATTCTGTACAGGTATGTAGGTTTATTTAAAAGACTTGTCAAAGACTATTAAAAAAAATAACCTAACTGCAAAACAATGGAAATATATATAAGAAATGTCAAGGATTACTATGTTCATCATTTTTTTATGTGTCCTTTACAATTCCTATTGTTTCAGAAATACTGCATAGGAAGACTTTTGTAGTATTTCTCATAAGGGAAATTGTGTATGTTTTTATGCAAATCATAAAAGTTGTTTGTATTCCTAAGCATAATTAGGACTATGCAAAGTCTGCAAACTACTACAATCCATGCTATCTAGGAATTTACTATTCACAAACATGACTCACCAAGTATTGGGTTGTCAGAAAAGTCATGACACATGTTTGCAACAGATGGCACTAGTTCATTTTGGGAAGTACTAGACTCATTCACAACTATGTTATTGCTATGTCATTTGACAGCTGACATTTCTAGCTTCATTCTAAACAAAAATTGAGCGATTTGGTTGAGTTTTGGAGATTTTACAACAAGTTGAAGATGGAAGACCAAACTGTGCATTTGTGCCATGTCTTAATGTTTTACTTCCATAAAAGTAAGAACGCACATCAAGCTTGTGAAAAGTTGCATAAAGTTTACAGTGACAATGCTCTACAAGAATGTCAGTACCAACGATTGGTTCATGAAATTCCATGCTGGTCATTTTGATCTCAACGATGCTGCTCGGTCAGGGAGGCCCACCGAGGTTGATGATGACAAAATAAAGGCATTGATCAAGTCAAACCCATGTTACATGACACAAGAGATTGCAGAAATATTGAACATCCATCATTCAAGTGTTCATGACCACCTGAAGAAGCTGGGATATGTAAGCAAGCTCGATATTTGGGTTCCGCATGAACTCAAAAAAGTTCATTTGACGGCGTGTATAAACATTTGCAATATGCTCATTAAACGTGAGGAAACGATCCTTTTTTTAAGTGACTGATAACTGGTGATGAGAAATGGATTGTTTACAACAATGCAATGTGCAAACAGTCTTGGTCCCAACGTGATGATTCACCTTAAATGACATCGAAAGCAGACATTCATCAGAGGAAGGTTATGCTCTCACTGTGGTGGGATTTTTAAAGGTGTCATGTTGTTCGAGCTCCTCCCAAGGAACCAAACAATCAATTTGAATGTATACTGTCGGCAATTGGACAGTTTGAATGAATCCATCGTCCAGAAACGTCCAGAGCTTGTTAATCGTAAAGGAGTTGTGTTGCATCGTGACAATGCGAGACCACACACAAGTTTTGATCACCTATCAAAAATTATTGGAGCTTGGATGGGATATGTTGCCACTCCCACCATACTCACTTGACCTTGCGCTATCAGACTTCCACTTGTTTCGCTCTCTTCAAAACTCCTTGCATGGTATAATGTTAATTCAGATGAGGCTGTAAATCAGCACCTTGTTCAGTTTTTTTGCAAATAAAGACAGGTTTTTCTATGAACGAGGAATTATGAAGCTCACTGAAAGATGGCAAGAGGTTATTGAACAAAACAGGCAATATATCATTGATTGATCTTTGTTCTTTATATAAACAAATGACTTTTGATAAACAGACAAAATCATCATGACTTTTCTGACAACCCAATAAAACCATAAAGTGGTCTGCAAATGCCTGTAGAAGAACTACTGTGGGCAGAAACTGTGGTGAGAACTATAAATGTCAGCATAGATAAAATCACAGTCTTTTCCTTCAAGGTAATCAAAATCTGTACATTCTCTAATCTCAGGTGTGCTATTCATCTCTGACATCATTACATCTTTGTTATCTGCTTTCACTCTATCAGAAGGAAAACAACTTTGTAAGTTACCAGAACCTCCATGTAAATTACTACAGCTTGACAGGTTGCTTTTCTCAAGCTATAGACATATATACATATATATATATATATATATATATATACATATATATATATATATATATATATATATATATATATATATATATATGATTTAATTTTACCTAGTTTCAGAGAGCTGAATTAACTTACTAAAGGCCATAAAGCACGTTTGAAGCAGAGTAGCCATGAATCTGAGATATCCTAGGGCCTGGCACGCTTTCCCCAAATATCACTTTATTTGCATAACTTCAGGTGCAAATCATTCAGAAATCTTCCCCAAAATGGGGGGGAAATAGATATTAATAATAGCAAAAATAATAGTGATATACACATATGTTTCATTAGGATCAAAGAGAGAATAACAATACATATACGTATGATAATATAATGTATTTTAATATTAATATTAATATTAACATTAATAATGTATGATAAATAGTTATTATTAGTATGGACTAAAAACTATAGTGTCCTGTTTATGTACCTTAGGAGGATAGTACCCTGATAGAAATTGTATTACTGTTAATTACCTCTAGAAAGCAATATGCCCTTCACAGCATTAACTAATCAGCTCAGTTATAAAAATGAGTAATTACAGCTGTTAGCCTAATGGGCCTTTAAATCCATAAAGAGGTCATTGTTACAGAATAGTCTTTCAAATGTGATCTACAGTACATAGGAATGAAAATACTGTGTGTGTGTGGAGTCTTCTACTTTATAGCTCCATGAAACCTGAACAGTGGGATATGTCAGAATCCAGTCAATCCTGATTTTAACTATTTGTAGTCAGTGTCATGTTGTCAAACCCATGAACAATGAAGGGAGTAAATTAATTATATAAGATATGGATATAAGGCATGATCTAAGCAAATTCAGAAAGGGAAAGGAAGCATGTGCTATTTAGGTCTGGAAACGTATTACAATAAAATAAAATTTAGTCAAAGTCAGAGATGTCATACAAAAGGTAGGAACACTAAATATTGTGGAAAGATATAATTACTCTTCCTTCTTTTTAAATTTTTCTGCTATGAACCAGAAAGTACTGAAAATGGCTGTCAGATCATCAGCATTATTATTATTAAATATAATCCATCACTGTGAAAGGTGTATCCTAAACCTCTAAGAGTGAAAATGTGACTGTGACTGTTAATTGCTAAGATGACAGAAGAAGGCCATCACTTGTTATTCTGGAATTAAATGGGCAAAGGAAGATAAATATTGAAAATAAGATGGGAGATAATAACTTATTAAGTATTAAATAAACAAAAGGGACATGTCAATCCTCATATATTAAGTAAATGTTTCCAAAGAATAGAAATAGTATGATGAATGGCTATTAATTATACATATTTAGAAGTAGAGGGAGAAATACTCAATTAGTTATGACCCTTTACCCCTCACTCAGTGAGTTTGGCTAACGCTAAGCAATGCCATGTATCGTACAGAGCATCATAAAGAACATACTGATCTTGAAGATACTATATTGATGAACACATATACAAATTTATTTTCATTTTTAGTTACTCTTTATTCTAAATTAATTTTTTTCTACTGAATCATGACTTTAAGTAAACATAACCCTGTCAAATTTATGAATTTGCAATCTAATGTTTTCAAATGAGCATGTCCCAGACACTAAATAACTAAACAGTGTGATAACTTTTAACAGAGAAGATGTACATAGTTACATGGAGAACATAAAGATAAACTGCTTATTTTCACATTCCTGTGAATGGGGATAGGGTGATGAGTTGGAGAGGACCTCAGAAGAAGTAATATTTGAACATATTTTGAAGGATGATGAGTGTTTTGTATAGATATTCAAGAAAAAGAGACAGCATGAGCAGAAGTATTGACTGCACAGGAAAAAATTAACACTGCAAAAATCATCTGGCTTGGTGATTAGAATACTGGCAGCCAGTTTTTTTTTTATTGCTTTTCTAATCCTGTCCTTATATTATCAATCCACCTTTCCAGATGCACCTGAGTCAGTCTTGACCAGGACTTAAACTAGTGCTATATACATTTTAGCAACACATTTCTGATGCCTAGGAGCCTAGAATTAGTGTAATCATCTCACTTTTGTTGTGTGTATTAAGTTCATGGAGGCAGCCATGCTCCCACTGGGCAATGACCTTTTCCTGTTTATCACCTCATACACCCAGTTGTCATAACTAGTCTTCTGTTTTTCTTTTCCAGTCCCACTCAGATGTTTTACCGTGAATTATTATAGTGTAACATACATTTTCAAGAGACTGTTACTAATAGATTACTTTAAAACTGGTCATTTTCAGAGAGTTGGCTCAGCCTCTTTTTTCTGATTTGTAATTACAAATAATAAACATGCTCAACTTTGAAGGAATACTATTCTTATAATTCATCTAGCACTTTAATCATAAACATGAAAAATAATATTTTAATCACAGGAAGTTAATTTTTATTTATGTTCTTTAAAAATTTTCACCAGTTGCTTCTCTAGTAAACTGTAACATGCTCCATAAATATATTTGTCATGACACAGTGCTGTGTACATGCCATGCCTTCTGTCTAGCACAGCACTCATCTATCAGGATGACATAAACATCAGCTCTTTTGTGAAGCATTCCTTGATCAGTCTCTCATGGCCTCACAGTCTTATTAAGGCATGTGTTGCCCATGAATAGAACTATTTTTTTACATGTGTGTCCCCTTCACCAAATTATGTGCTTCCTGAGACTAGGGACTCTGTCATATTTGTTTCCATGTCCCTATTCTTAGTATAGTACCTGATACAACATTCTCCCAAAATTTTCTACAAAATTTTCTCTACAAAATTTTCCCTTCAGAGAACATAGAGAAGAGCACTATTCCTTTTAATATACTTGGAGCTCACATTGTACAAAGCACTAAATATCAAACAGCTATTATAACAAATGCAGTATATCTATATTCCTACTGTACCAAGTGCATATTCACGTCATAATTGAATATGTACTTGTTGTATTCAAATCTGTTTGCTGAGAATATGAGTCTCTGAAAAGAATACTTTCCTAATAGAATATTTTGCATTTCATAATATCCAAGGATAATATGAAAATCCATCAGAGCATTAAAAAATATGGTCAATACATGTAATTTGTCTTTATTTAGTGTAAACCATGGCATTGATCAACACGTGGGATTCCTAAATTGGAAATTAAGTACATTCCTAAAAGAGACTCCAGCAAGTATTACTTAAAATACTTACTGAATTTCAGTTCATATACTTAAAGTTATAGTTAAGTAATTTACATGTTCTTTTATACTTCTTGAATGTACATCCTGTGTATTCTTATTCATAAGCTTCTGGTTAAAAATGGAAAAAACCTTTGAATTCACTATTTCACTCTTCAAAAAAATGGATGGAAAATCAATCAATATTTTTACACAGAGTTAGGTGAGGAAAAGACATGTCATTCTTATTTCACAAATAAGAAAGGAATTCAAAGGAAATAAATCTGCCCTGAATAATGGTTTGCTTATATGAAAAGTAGAAAGTATTCTGATATAACTTTATGTTTGTAGTGTTGTATCTCATGAATTCAAACGTGTTATTTAAAAATGACTGGGTAACTGACAAGACCGTGACACTAGGAAGGGTCAAAAGGTTTAGTGCAGGAATGACCTGCTCAGTCTAGGAGTTAATGACTTTGAGGCACTGGGGAACATTCAAATGGAAATACCTGTCAGTTTGAAGATCAGTTAAATGAGTTACATGTGGAATGTGATTATAATTATAAGACTGAATAACACATACCAGGGTGATTATCGGAGTGTAAAAAGAGAAGATGAGTGGGCCAAGGATGGAATAGGTAAAAACAATGTTTAACAAATCAGTTTTCAAATATTTTCCACATGAACACACATGAGAAATGACATCTGCACATGAAACTCACATTCAGATTTTACTGAAACTTTCCGAATATGTGTGGAGCTATGAATCGCTAGCACAATTAATAATGAGTAGATACCAGTGTGAATCCCTGTAGATTATGGCATAACTAAATTATCTCAGATTATGTGCAATTCCTAGTTATTGAGTAAAGTTCTACTACTGACTAAATTTCTCATATAGTATATAGGAATGAAAGTGAGTGAGAATGACATTAAAGTGTCACTCTTAAATTCTCTCTAATTTACTTTTTAAGTTGACAAATTTTACAATATGGAGTACTGTAATGAGGACTACAAGACCTCACATCCCATTTTAAATCCATTGATAAAATAGAGCCTATGCATATTTCTCTTTAAATATATACACATAATTTATATAGTCTGTATAATTCATTAATATCAGTGACTAATAGTACACTTAGAGATGTCTAAAGAAGATATTAAAAAATCCTTAGGTGCTAGAAACAAAGAAATATTTAAAATCAAATTCAAACATTATAATAAATTATAACAACATTAAAGAAAGTTTGGGGTGAAGTAGCAAAGTTAAAGCATTTTTAAATTCAAATTTAATATGGAAGGGCACTAAAACTAGTGGTAACTTTAAACTATTTATGCCAAAAAAGCATGCAAATACATAAGGGAAATTACTGTGAAGATCAAAATGAATACAATTCTAAAGTAGCAGAAGAGCAAGAGAAGAATAAAAGACAGTCATGCCACTACAAAGGAGAAAAAAAATTAAAAAAAAAACATGATAATTAACATAAAACAAGATAGTATAAATAACTCCAAATGGAAGGGAGAAAAGAAAAGTCATGGCATTGAAAAAGCACAAAACAAGATGTCATGAATACTTCCAGATCTATCAGTGATCAGAATAATAATAAAGGAACTGAACTGCCAATTAGGATATGAGGACTTTCAGACTTCAGTAAAAAATTACAGTATAAGAAGATGTGTCACTATGAATCTTTTAAAGAGTCACTAAACACAAAACTAAAAAGAAATATTAAAAGCAAAGAAATGATAAACTATATACCTCAGGGGCTATAAAATACAGAAATGTGGTAGAACTATATTAATATAATAAAAATAAATTTTATGAAAAAAATTATTACTATTTTTTGAAAAGTATAAACACTATATATCATTGTTCATTTATTAAAGAAACAAGATAACAACAATCTTAAACCTGCATGGGCATAACAAATTATCTTAAAATATGGTTAAACCCAAAACGGCTAAATTACTAGGTAAAATATACAAAGCCACAAATATAGCAAGAAAGTTGACCATTCTCTTAGAAATCGATAGATCAAGAGGCATTTGAGTCACACAACTGAAAAAAAAAAGGAGAGTACCTATTCTTTGTTAAGTAAGCACATAATATTTATTTTTATTTATTTATTTTATTTAATTTATTTTTTAAAGCCTAATGTTCTTTCCAAACCCATAACCACCCTATATCAATAGCTTTGAGCTCTGCTCATTAAGAAATTTATTAATTAAAATCTATTTTTCCTCATTTAGGGGCTTTGGGGATACAGAGGGTGCCCCAGAAAGATTGTCAGTCCCAACCAAAGAAGCCAACAAGGTCTTCCAGGTGGATATCGAGACCCCTTCCTCTCATCTGAGATCAGATAGGATGAGAGTTCCGTAAATCCCCCAAATAGGCAGGGACAGCTCTACGCTCCTGCCCAGCAGGAAGCATATACAGAAGAAAATATCTCCTGTCCCTCAGCTTCCCATAGAGATTTTATGGGGATCACATCTCTCAAGGGGAAAACAAGGCAGGCAATTAGAGGCAGGCATTGGGTCTCTGCATTCCTGCATGTCCCACAGAATGCACAGCCCAAAAGACCTCCCCTCTCCACCCAAAACTTCTCTTTTCTTCTAATAAACTCATTTTCTAAAGAGGTGAGATCAATCAGGTGTCACACCCAGAGAGGGACAGCCCATTCTAGAGGAAGAAGGGATAAAAACTCTAACTCCTGGCCAGTCAACGCCTTTTGAGTTTCTTTTGCTCGGCCCCCGCTCCAAACTTCTTTGGAGTGTACTTTCTTTTCTAACAATGGCCCTTGAGCCATTCTCTACTGCTCCGGCCGCTTCTGCTTCTTTGAAATGTATTTTTACTTCATAAGTTTACTAATAAACTGCTTTTGTGCAACTTTACCTCTCCTGTCTGTGTCTCCATTCTTCAGTTTAATGAGACCACTACCCCGGCACAAGAAATATCCTACGTCAATATGGCAGTGAGGTTATCAGAGGTTAGTTAACCTTCACCACTTCAAATTTCTTGGGTAGCTTTACTGAATGAACCTAAGAGTATGTATGAACAAATTGGCTTAGGTCAACTTGCAACAACCTGCAAATCAAGCTTTTCTTTATCCCCCTCTACCTCTTCTAAAAGCCCAGAGTCTGCTCAATCACAAAAGCTCCTCATTATGAAAGTCCACAATACTCGGCAGTTCTGAACAAGTTCAGTCTTCAAAATTGCCTTTTGCTCTAACTTTCCCTACCCACGAATCCAGTGCTCACTAGAGTATTGTAATAGACCCTCAACACATGTAGGAGTTGTAAATGAAAAAGGGGTTCTGTAATAAATCTAACCAAAAGTAGCCTCCAAGGGTGATCTGATAATAAATTCATAACTGTGCAGGTGCATAGTGGGTAGTCATGCTCCAGGCCTATAAAAGTCTTATAGTTGCTTCCCCTTAAGCAACTAAGTTCTATTTTTGAAAATCAGTATTATTTCACTAAGTTTTGGTAAATAACTAAGAACCAATAGTATACAACTCATATTGTTTAAGCCAAGTAGTAAAATACGAATAAAAACTACTGAGACCTGTGCTCTGCTTATGGTAGGCTGAATTACTGCAGATCAGTGTACCTGCTGAAGATAACTTGAAGAGTCACACAAAATTTAAAACCACGCAGGTGAAGGCATGAACAGCAGCTGCATCAGCAGGACTTGAGTGAGGTGACAGGGCCTGGGCTGAGTCAGTTGTGTGCGGGCTGACACACGGACCCTGACCCCTGACAAGGTTGGAGCCCACACAAGTGGGGCCGCTGATGCACGGACCCTGGCCCCAGATATAACAAACCTTGACTACAGATCCTGCTGCGCAGGTGCCGGGCTCTGGTGACGTAAGCCCTTTGTAAACATGATTCGCAGCTGCGGGAGGGAGCATGCCACTTCGGTGCCCTCTCCTCCCCCAAAACATCTGTGTAATGGTTGTTACTGCTGAGTAAAGCGAGCTAGCTGGTTCCTCCTCATGTCAGCTCCCCGTGCTTTCCTTTCCCTGGGCATCTCACCGCCAAAAGCGCCCAGCAGCTCTCCGGTGACGACAGGGGAAATTGTAGCAGATGGAAACCACAGGGTTGTGAGGTGATTCTCTAAAGCTTCTGATGAACTCAGAATATTTGGTTATTCCAGCTACAGGACAAAAAACTGAAGATCTGCACAAAAGGCCCTACTGCTGAGGTGGGGGGCCAGCAAGTTCTGGGGAGTCTCCTGTGAGTTGACAGAAAAACGTGGCTTGAGGAGTCAGGAACCTACTTCACGTGTTAGCATTTATCTTGTTGAGGTGGTCTCTCATTATGGTTTTGATTTTCCTTGCCCTAATAGCAGTGAAATTGAGCATTTTTTGCTATACCTGTTGGCCGTTTGTATTTTGGAGGGCTTTTCCTTGTGGGTTTTAATTCCCTGGTGTTTCTGGCCTGTCACAGACTGTGCACTGGCTCTCCACAAGTTCAGTAAAAGTTGCCTGTAGGCACAGCGATGCAGTTGCTGGCAGTTACAAGTGGACCTGAGCACACTAAAAGGTTGGAGCATATGGATGGGCCCTGACTGCAGGTGCCGTAAGAGCTGATACCTGCATAGTACTTACATATGCCCAGTGCTGTGTTATTTAATTTTAAATGTCTGCTATATTGACAATACAAATGTGAATATAAAACTTCAAATTATCTATAATAACCCATAGAACATCTCTATACCATCAATTTAGTAAAGGAAATCTAAATCAAGATGCAAAACTATAAGCCATTAGCAAAATCATGATCAGTTTTACTGTATTAAAGTTGAAATTTTTTCTAAGTTAAAGGACAACATAAAGTAAAAGCAGACCTCATACTGGGAGAGGATGCATATAACAAAGAATAATTGTCCAAAGCATATAGATAATTCTTACAAATAAATAGCCTTGTAATCCCACAGAAACACATGCAAAGACCACACATGGGTGCAGAATCGTTTAATGATTTATGTCAGTAGCAGAAGCCAGTGGGCACTATGGGCCCTTGCTTGTACCTAGCACAGGGTCCAGGTCTGCACAGTGGTCCTGGGGGGGCCTGTTTAGAATCCTGCCATACTATGTCAAGTAAATGTCAGTGTAATGCCCAAACCTGAAGAAAATTTTTGTAAGACTTTATTTCAGCTAAACTGATGACATATGCCCCAGGGAATAACGATTTTGCAGCTTCTTTTATGTGTTTGGAATTAAGGAGGGAAAGTAAGGAAGATGAATTTGAGGTGGGAGAAAGCAAAGCCTGGATTGGATTACAGGATAGTTAACAAGATTATATGCTCTCTTGAGGGTGGTTACAGTTTATTTCAAGGGCGTATTAATTTAGATGCATAGAAAGAGTGGACAGGGCTTACTTAAGGCAAAGAGATAAGCCTTTTAGTAAAGAAGTTATATGTCTGGAGTGTCACTACCCACCATGACCTTCCCAGTTAGGAATTCATGATCAGATCATCTGTGAGGTTACTTTCCATAGAATCCTCCCTTCCCTCTTTTTTGTCCATATCAAATGCAGGAGGGGGGGTCCAATAAAACTAGAATTTAAAAATACCTTGAATTGGTTGAATAAAAAAAAAAACATTAACTAGTTTCAGTGACATGGAGGGGCAGAACCACTATTGTAATAAGTTAAGAGGTCAACAGGAAGTAAGAAATTTCAGAGGTTACATGCAATTTATCTGTGATATAAGAAGTATATTTGATCTTTGTCCCTGGCTCCAGGCATAGAGCCCCTAAAACCCTTGAAATATTCTGATTGATAGGAAATTTTGATCTTTTGTTCACACCTGAGTTTATGCTAATGAATTAACTTAGGGTGGGTCCCCTAGACAGCCTCAGCATGGAGGGTGTGAATTTTCAGTCCCACCCTCAACCTTGTCAAGAGAGAGGAGCAGGGCTAGAGATTGGGTTATAAAAACTCTTGAACAATGTTTGGGGAGGTTCTGGGTTGGTGGCACATCCTGACTCCACAGGTATAGAAGCTCTTGTGCTCAAACACTTTCTACAGCTGGATATATATATATATATATATATATATATATATATATATATATATATATATATATATATATATATATAGGCTGTTCATATGTATTCTTTATAATAAACTAGTAAATGTCAGTAAAGTGCCTTCCTGTGTTCTGTGCACCATTCTAGTAAATTATCAAACCCGAGGTCATGGGAGCCCCCAGTTTATCAGCCAGCAAGAGTTGTGACTGGGGATTAAAGTTGGGACAGTCTTGTGAGACTGAGCTCTTAATTTGTGGGGTCTATCTTAATTCCAGATAGTTAGTATCAAAATTGAGTTGAACTATTAGACACCCAGCTGATGCCAGAGAATTGGCTGGTGTCAGAAAGCTCACCAGTCTCTCATCCAAGAAGTTTTCCTGAGGTAATGTGAAGGAAGACCAGTTAATAACTGGAGGATCAAGGGAAGTTTTTTTTTTTAATTTATTCATTTATTTATAAATACGTTTGAAAATATAGCTTAAGGAGTAGTTAGGAGGAAGAAGATGAAGTTAACTAGGACATAATTGATGAAGCTAGAGCACACAGGACGTGGAAAGTCAATCAAGAGTAGATTGAGAAGCTATATCCCTGAACCTTGAATGGGAAAAGGAGAAATGGGATTTTTGTTATTTTGTGTTGTTTTAAGAAGAGGGAACAAAGTTGTCTGAGTACATCCCTGATCCCTTAAATTTTCTGTGCAAAGAAGGAAAGTGAAATTTTCCACTGAGCTGCTTAAGAGAAATAAAGTTTATACAGACATTTAGGAAATAAGAAACATGAAGGCTAAAGAAAATGATTGGGTGAAATTCCCCTTCCTCAGCTCTTCCTCTATCCAACACAACTGAAAATAAAGATATTTCTGGAAGAAAAGCAGAAACTTATTTTACAAGAGTGTCTCTAAGGACAGAGCTCATGAGTTCATAATCACTTATAGAAAGTCTAAAGGGGAGATGGGTACTTGATATGGGCATAGTAGGAAAATATCTCGCTGACATTAGCCAATAGCTCGATTTTGCCCCAGCAGAGATTAAATTTGTATTTATGTTATAGCAAATTTTCACTAAATTTCAGTGTATTTTCATTTGAATCTTTGAATTTCACGATGTTGAAATGATTTTTGTT
Source organism: Hipposideros larvatus (assembly GCA_031876335.1). Classification (NCBI taxonomy): domain Eukaryota; kingdom Metazoa; phylum Chordata; class Mammalia; order Chiroptera; family Hipposideridae; genus Hipposideros; species Hipposideros larvatus. Next base: position 106,501,940 of record CM063089.1, read on the forward strand.
TCAATTGATTTTTAACATATAAAGTGATGGATAGTTTCCATTTGACATTACATAAATGTAACAACAGAGAAGACATTTCATAATATTCAGTCTTTACAAGGTGGCAATAATATATATCTTTAGAGAGAAAGCACTAATAAGTATTTGTTAAATAATTGAAAGTATCTTTAATACAGAAGACTGTATAAGTATTGGGAAATAAGCTATTTTGAAAAGTGTCCAATCTGTATCTAATTAATTTTTTTCACATAACATAAATTAATTTGAAACTTTAACTCCAGAAAAAATCCTCTTGAAGTTACATTTAAAAATCATATGTAAGTATTTTTAGCCTAGTTATATCCATAGCTTGAGCTGACTTAGGCTTAGAAAAAAAGATTGCATATAGTTTAATTAATCATAAAAATAAATTATCTGCCATATATTTGTTTATCATATACCCAATATAGAAAATCAGCTTGTTTTTTCCCATTTACAGAGTATAAATTATTTCAGTGTCTTTAATAGTTCAATAGCATTTTAATTTTTTGTCTTGTTTTTAATGATTTCAATGTTTAACATAACAGTTTGATTTTGCTACTTATTCATCTTCACTCTGAAAGATAGATTGAAAATTGAAATTAAGTACATCTTAATCTTCATTAGCTTTTTTTTTTAAAGATTTTTATTGGGGAATTGGGGGGATGGGAACAGTGCTGGGGAATTGGGGGAAGGGGAACAGACAAGTTGCTGTCATCTTGTTCTTCAATCTAGTTGTGGAGGATGTGGTTTCACTGGCCCAAGCTGGCACCATCATTGCGCTCTTCCCGGGTGAGGCAGATCAGTCACCGGCTTCTGGATGGCCACTCACTGCGGCTGCTGGCTGCTCACGCTGGCTGCTGGCTGCTCACGCTGGCTGCTGGCTACATACGGTAGCCCATGGCAACCCACTGCCACAGGGGCTGCAGCCTATGCCGTCGCTGGCGACTCAGGTCAGCCCAGCTCCAGGCTGAGCTGTTGTTCAGCATCTTAGCTGTAGAGGGCAGTGTCACTGGCCCTCATATGTGGGATCCAAACCGGGGCCCTCTGGCATCCCAAGCCAGTTCTTAACCATCGCGCCACTCCGCCGGCTCTTCATTAGCTTTTAATTAGAACACTCTATTATTTTTCAAACTTGGATTTTACATAGTAACTATTATGGAGGGCTTATTACTCAATATTTGAGTTTATGCTTCACTATTAATTTAAGTTAAAAAAAAAGAAAAATATATTATTTCTAAAAGCACATATTTGTGAGATGTTGCCAAGAAACACTGTTAACATCTTTAGTAAATCTTTTAAGTAATTTAAAGTTTTGTTCCACGAGAGATTGAAATAGATTTACTCAGTTTTAATTTACAGAAGTTCCAAATTAATCAATTTAAAATTGATGTATAATTATATGAATGCAGAGTTAAGTCATGGTTAACATAGTTGTTAAGTTTAAATGACTGAGGAATAAAGCTATAATATGGTATATGGATATGAGTGTTAATATTTAAGTCATTGAGTTAGGCACAATTATATTTCTCAGTGTTTTAGTTATGTATGCATATGCATGTGTGTATACATGTGTGTGTGTGTGTGTGTGTGTGTGTGTGTGTGTATACATATATTTTCAGTTATTCCTTAAAGTGACAAGATTGTCCTACCTTTGGTCAACTTGGAAAACTTACTTATAAAAACTTAAAATTTATAATAAGCATTGAAGAGTTTAACAAAACTGAATAGTGGTGAATTATATGGATTATGCAAAAAAAAAAGCATGAGGTAAAAATCAAAACTCTTTCAAAACTCTTACTTTTAAAGTGAACCTACAATTTTTGCTCTGACTCTTTATTAAAATAAAATAAAGATATTAAATTAATTAATTAATTAACCAAAGTTAAGTTAGAGCCAAAGCCATGTTCACTCATTTCTCTTGGTTTTTGGTGTTTTCCATCTCCAAGGCTTTTGGAAATGCCTTCCCCTATGCAAGTCTAAGCATAATGGGTGAGGTCTGAAGCTGCATCACAGATGTGCCCATAGAACCGCAATAGAGTCCTTGTCGCATATCATAATTAGAGAAAATCCAAACTAATGCAGTGTATTACCCAGAAAGTAGTAGATAAAAACCAGGGAAAATTAATGTAACTGTAGACAGTTATGTTTGTCTAGGTGACAATGGCTAGGAAGGGTTATACAAGACTTGAGATCAGATGATCCTGTACCAGCAATACTTCCATGTGTTTTCCTGAGTGGATTCTTCTATTCATCTGAGCATCTCAGAAAAGAAAGGGAACTCATATTTATAGAACATTAGCAGTCAGGCAGTCTTTGCTCTGCAGGATTATCAATTTTATTCCTCACAACTATGAGTGGTAGATATTATCTTCTACAGAAAAAGTCACTGAGGTTCAAAGATGGTAAGTGACTTGCTTTAAGTGATAGAGCTTGAATTAAAACCTGTTTCCTTATTTTAATTAGATTTTGTTCATTATAATTATGTTTCTCAAATGTTCCTTTTTATAAAAAATATTCTAGGAAGTTTAAGTAAAAGCAGATACCTGAACCCTAACCCAGACCTACTTAATCAGCATCTCAAGGGAGAGACCAGGCTCTTTTAGAAGTTCTTACAGTTAAAAAGATGTCAGGAGAATTGTACACATGCAACAGGCATTCCCCTTTCTACCCCAAATCACCATGAATTGTATGAAGAACATTTAAAATTTTAAATCAATCCATAATTGCTGGAAAAAAATAAAGTTATAGTAGATCAAAATTGCAAATGTCCTTGAAAGAGAGAATGCAAAATGGATGAGATGGAAGAAGAAACAATATAGAAATAGAAATCACAAACCTAATACTACTATAATTCAACATTAACTTAAGCTTAAATAAACTAGGTGATGATGATAACTGAGAAAATGGTCCTAGAGAAGAATCCTGCCGTATCACACACCTTGAAAACACTAAACTAGTCATCACGAAAAAATGGTGTTGTACAGGAGAGTACTGCTCTTACAGGTTATTTGCATTCTCACGTTCTTGGGATCCCAAAAAACAAAAAGTCCAAACATAGAGGGGAAATATTTTATTCAAAAGTAAATTTTATTCAGGAATTTTTGTAGCAAAAACAAACAAAGAACTTCCTGAGGTATTCAATGGTCTTTTCTGAGCTATTCAACACAAACTTTTTATTAGAAAAATCATTCTATGTTAAATGGGAAGCTGCTAGAATCTTGAAGTGTGTAGAGCAGTATAGAAAAAAACCCACATTGTATCTCTTCACTTAATTTGTAGCTGATGTGTTTCATTGAGATTCATTTTATATACAACGTACAGATTTTCTCTTATGTAGATATACAGGTCTCTCAGGTATGGTTTCCCCCTTGACATGTAGGTAACAAAAATAAAAACCATGGCTGAAGTAGATCCAAAATCCAACACAACCCAAACGCTTGTTTACTTGACACCAAGATCAGTATTGCACAAGGGGGTACTGTTTTGAAGTTGACTATAGATAATAATGTCAGAATAGAAGGGAGCCTATCAGCAAGCAACAAGCTGTTAGTTTGGGGATCCCACAACATGGTCAGGTTGATGCTTACATTTATCCCTGATCTGGGTCACTTATGACCTAGATATCTCCCGCCTCTTGTAGAATACTTGTGGTAAGTTTAGCAGATAAAGAAGGGGAGGAATGGGCAGCCTTCATCTATGCCTAAGGGGCTAGGCCGATATTCTATCCTAGCAATAGACTGGCCTCCTCCAGTTTCTCTGAAAGCAGGCTGGTATACGAGTATAAACCAGAGTAACACTCCCTGCATGGGAGACTTAATACAGCCTAACAGAAATTATAAACTAAACTAAAAATCCAAGAATTAGCTAATTAAGTGTAAACCAATATTATAATAAAAAACCAAATACAAATGTCTTTTGTCAAATTTTGACCCCAGCAGAGCATAAAACTGAGGGAGGATCAGTTCTTGGGAAGATGGACAAGAGAGCTCAAAAGCTCTCAAAGCATACTGGGGCCACTTGAATTAACCCTAAGTTTCCCAGGTACCTGATGTGTGGTCCAGAGGTAAATATGGCCCCTAAGTAGGCAGGTGGGACCCTCTTCTTGTGTAGAAATATAGCTGGAGGAAATGTTTGGTGGGACCTTTTAAGCGTGGGGCCCAGTAAAGAGCCCCTCTTGTTCAGGTCCAAGGTTCTTCCTGCTGCAGATAATCACCCAGGTATGAAGAAAGCCCAGTCCTCGGGTTGAGAGGGCCCATTAAGTGTCAGAGGATAACTAAAATAAATCCACACCGAAATGCATCACAGAAAAAAATTACATAGCAACAAACAGAAAATAATATAAGCTTCTAGAGGAAAAATAAAAAGTATCACCTAAAAAGGAATAAGAATTAAAATGCCATCAAACAAAACAGTGATTCTAAGAAAAAAACTCTCTTTTTGTGGTGCCTTGGAGATTTCCTCAGTGGGAACAAGTGACATGCAGTTATTTCCAGAGAGGCAGAAATAAGCATGCATATTGCTGATTTAAAATAAAAGGCATTTCGTTAGGGTGATAAAGGGTATCTACCAAAACCAACTGCAAAAATCACATTCTATCTATCTATCTATCTATCTATCTATCTATCTATCTATCTTTCTTTCTTTCTTTCTATCTATCTATGTGGTAAAACCTTGGATTGCAAGTAACTTGGTTTGTGAGTGTTCCACAAGATGAGCAAACATTTCTAATATATTTTAATGTGGTAAACGAGCAATGTCTTGCAATACGAGTAGTTTTTTACCAGCTTTCACTACTGCCACAGCCATTTCCATTCTCCATGTAGCAGCCAGAATGATACACACTTTTGAACACAACAGAAATCTTATCACATCACCCCCTGCTTAAAAACCTTCAATAACTTCCCATGGACTTAAAATAATATCCAAAACCTTTGGCACGCCCTTCAAAGCTTTGCTTATCCTCTCTGTTCATTACTCTCCAGCACACTGGTACACCGGTGTTCTTCCTGTATTTTGAAAGCTCCACACTGTTTCTTAGTTAGAACCTTTGCAGCTTAAGAATACATGTTCCCCCTACTCTTCACAGGAGTAATTTCTCTTCACCTTTCTAATATCAGTATGAATGACAATTCTTCTGTAAGGTCATCCCTAATTACTTGAAACAAAAAGACTACCAAATTGCTCTCCAGCATATTATTGGTATTTTTTCTTTTATAACACTCATTAGTGATTGAAGTTATACAATTGTTTGTGATTTTATTTGTAAAAGTTTTTCTTCCCCTTGAGTTTTCATCTATACCATTGAATCTTAAGTATGCCATGCCTAGTACATGACAACCTTTCAATAAATATTTGTTGTAGTAATGGACAAATGATATACATTAAGATTTTTATAAAAAAAGTATATTTTTAATTTTTTCAGAAGCCCTCACATTGAATGCTAAATGAAATAACTGTCAAATTAAATGAAAAACAAAAGACCTAGCAAGGTAATCATATATGATAAAACTTAAATTACTTAAAAATGTCAGTTTAATTTGCAAAATTTTATTTTGGTTTTACTTTAGCTTTAAAAGTTAAATAAACTAAGACCTATTAATTTTTGCTTTTCCTACATTTTAAAATGCTAAATGAATCATTTAACCTGAGGAAGAACTTCATCACAGCCAATTATATATATATATCCCTGTGGACAGCATAAAATATTCAAGCATTTAAATTAAATTAGACATTTAAAAACCATCAAAACTGTATTACCACTTGACAATGCTCAAGTACAGTCTTCAAAACATGGCAACGAAGCTTTAACATAATGATTAGTCAGGAGCCCTCATGTGAGAAATAAATATGAGCTGTTTAAGATGTTTAAATACAATATTTTCACAGGCTGTTTTAAATCAATATTTTATAAAAATAAGTTATTCAGCATTTTAGAATATTTTAAATAAGAAACTTAAAACTACTAGAAATCATTAAATCCTTAAAAATAATCAGTGGAAAGTGTGCATCATTTACTATTTTTTTATGATTAGACTAGTTTCTTTTCAGTTTCACCCCTTAACTGTGTTTCAAAACAAACAAACAACAACAAACAAACAAACAGACAAACAGACAAAAACAACCCAAGGCCTTCCAAGTTCTGATACAATTGCAACAGAAATTCATATAGTTTTTCTTGTGCTAAAGATACATCTAGTTATCAAAGTGGCAAAATCTGTTTGTTATCAGCCAGTCTTCAGGCAGTCTAGAAGATCAGAGACTGGCCTCAGAAACTCAGGATTAAAAAGCTTGAATGATCTGGAACAAGGTGAGGCTCTCTGGTCTATATGGAAAGTACATCTCCCACTACTTCTGTGTAAACCTCATAATTGCAAAGTGCAAGAAACTATCTATATTGATATCGGTATAGATTGTATAAATAAATGGGCTACAAATTACATATATATATATATTACACATGTATACTTGATTCTCTCTATATAGATATAATCACACACATATACACACACATAATATATAATGTATATATGTATTACATGTGTATATTACATATAATATATATATATATATATATATATACAGTGTGTGTGTGTGTGTGTGTGTGTGTGTGTGTGTGTGTGTGTGTGTGTTTGATTCACTAAAGCAGGTGTCCAAATATTTGAAAAAAATGAAAACTCTTGATGGTGTATTTTCACATGAACAGGCTACTTATTAGAAACAAATAGGTCCAGCACTTTTACTTGTTTGTTACAGAGACAAGACAGATACACTTCCTAGAAGTAGTATTTAGTCTCTGTCCCTTGAGTGACAAAGCTCAGTTAATTTTAAAATAAGATCTCCAACATTCTCTGGCTGACTAATTTTTTAAAAAGTGTTGCATCTAGTCACAGCTGAAGGAATTTATTGTGAAACTGTATGGGTGACCCCAACCTCCAGGTAATCTTGGCTAATCTCTTACTTGACATTTTCAAATGCAAAAATGATAAAATCATCTAAAATTAGAAATTTTATTTAAAAAGTCAAAATTAATAAACATAAAAACAAAAGTAATTTAAAGCAGCAGTTTTCCAATTTTTGGTATTCTATCTACATTTTAAAAATGATCAATGACCCCCCAAATGTCTTTATATAGGTTATATCTACTTATATTTACTATAATTGAAATTAAAACGGAGAAAAATGAAATATTCATTTACTCATCAATTTAAAAAACTAATAACTATAAACCTATTACATGTTAACATAAGTAGCATTTGTCATAAAAGAAAATATCTCCTCCCAAACATTAGTAAGAAGAGTGTTGTTTTACATAAAGTTACTAGAAAAGAGCTGTATTCTAATATCTGCTTCTGAACTCAATCTTTTGTTACATATTGCTTTAGTTGAAGAATATGAAGGAAATCTAACTACACATTTGTAGTTGGAAAGGAGAGGAGTATATTAATAGACTTTCCAGATAATTATACATGTTCTTCTTTCATACTACGACAAAACTCAAGTTGTGCTTTTTTTATTTCTGTTGTTTTCAAGATCAGTTGAAATATGGATTCTAAAACCAGATAAATGAACTTTTCAAACACTGTTACATTCAAATCTCTTGTTTTATTTTGAATTTTGAATGTACCTCTTACTCACACATGATTTGGAGACATTATGCATTAGTCATCTGGAAAATATTGGTTCACTCATTTAAGCAGATCTTCCAAATGTTGACATATTTGATTGAACGATATTTAAAAAATAACATTTGCTAATATCACCACCAATCTCATCCAAAAGTCTCATGGTAGCCAATAAAAGTGTTTTGAGTGTCTAATTTTCACATAAAAGGTTGAATTGTGCAAGCCTACCTTGAATTGATACTGCAGGTTCGGTTTCATACCACCGCAATTAAGTGAATCTCGCAATAAAGTGAGTCACACAAAATCTCTGGTTTCCCAGAGCATATAAAAGTTATATTTACTCTATACTGTAGTCTATTAAGTGTGCAATAGAATATGCCTAAAAAATGTACATATCTTAATTAAAAAATACTTTATTGCTAAACAAATTTTAGCCAATCATCTGAGCCTGTTGGAAAAATATCACCAACAGACTTACTCCACCCAGGGTTAACACAAACTTTCAATTTGTGAAAAATGCAGTGTCTACTAAGTGCAATTAAACAAGGTATGCCTATGTCATCGACATTTAATATCAGTTGTTTTCCTTAAAGCTACAGACTTAGTTTTATTTTTGAGAAAGTATCTGCCAATCACTGAAGTTTAAATAACCCTAGTCTGTTTTTTAGTCATTCTTCCAGTTTGTGTCATGAGCAAAAGCAGTTAGTTCAGCTCACAGTTCAAAAACAGTAATCAAATGTATTCCCCCATGGCAGTCATTGTAATTTTGTATACAGCCAAAGTACTTTATGGATGCTTCTTATTTTGTCACACAGAATAGTAAAAACATTATTTTCAAGGATACAGATTTTTTAAATTAATCATTTTTCTGATGTATTAGGGTTTTTTAAATGTGAAATTGCCATTTTTTCCTTCCTATGAGTGTTAAAGAATATAACTACTAGTACAGTTTGTTGAGACTCTCTTGATTAGCGTAAGTTTCCAGAAATTTTTTCTACTGTATCATTTGTACTATCAGTGTAAATATCATGACAGTAAAAAGCCAAATATGATTTTAGTGATATTATAATAGTAGTTTTGACCTTGCAGTTTTACTGAAAAATTTGGAAACCAAGGGCCATACACAAACCACCCTTTGAGAACCAATGAGTTTAATAATTCAAAACATAACTAACTAGAAAAATAACTGGTACATGTTAAAAGTAACAGAGGCAATGTGAAGGGAATCCAGCTGACTGAATCTGGGAAAATTTGAGCATCAATTAATTATGGTAAGAGATTACAATTCATTGAGAAAAGTAAACATTCATAAAGTCACAATGATTAAATACATAAATAAATAAGTGTAAGAAAAAAAGATTTTCTTTATACTAGAAAGCCAAATTATAAATGCATAATAGAAAAAATTATAATAGAGTTAGAAAATGATCATTTGTCAACCACTGCAAAAGTAATCATGGTAGCCAGAATCCAAGATGGCCTCCAATTATTTCAACTTCTAGTATTCATACCCTATGTACTCCCCTCCCACACCACACTAAGTAGGGTTGCCTCTGTAACCAATAAAATAAATGGAAATCATCGTGTATGTTTTCTGAGGTTTGAACTTAAAACACATAGAAGCTTCTACCTTATTTTCTCTTAGATCACTAACTCCAGGGCAAGTCATCTACTAACTGTGTCAAAAACAAACCATCCTATGGAGAGACACAAATGGGGAAGAGCTGAGCCAGTGAGGAACTGAGGCCTCCTGCCAATAACCATGTGAGTCAGCCATGTTTAAAGCAAATCCTTCATATCTAATCAAGTTTTCAATTTGACTATAGCCCCAGCCAACATTTCCTTGCCACGCTATGAGAGACCCTGAATTAGAATCATCTAGAAAGTAAAGCAGCTTCTAAATTCATGGCCCACAAAACTGTGAGGTAATAAATGTTTATTGTTTTAAGCTACAACATTTTGAGGCGTTTTTTTACACTGCAATAAATAACAATAATTGCTTAATGCAAGCTTATAAATTGATTATAAAACTAAAAGTAAAAATTTGAAGAGTAGGGATATTTGTATAGTTACAAAGTCTCATCCTACAAATTGTATATTAATTACAAGGAAAAAATACTAATTTTATAGGAGATAGGTGGTTGGTGGGGAGAGAAGAAAAAACAGAGGAAAGAGAAGAGTCAGAACTAGAAGAAAAGGCAGAGGAAGAAAAAGAATGGGGATTTGGAAGGTAGGGAGAGAATGAGTCTTGCAATTTTTCCATAAGATTGAAACTATGTCCAAATAAAAAGTTAAAAAAATCATGTATGCACATTATATATACTTGTATATCTTACTTAGGTATTTTATATAATGATGCATATATATATATATATATATATATATATATATATATATATATATTATAGTTAAGGAGATAAATTGAACCTCGTTTTATGAAGCTGTGTAACTTCTTGGATGGTAAAGGAAGTCAATTATAAGTTGGATAAAGTTCTGTTTAAACAAAATGGTTGTTGGATCAAGATGTTATTTTACCTAAAAAGTATATAATACCCTAATATGGTGATTATAATAATAAAAAATGACTAAGAATGAAAAATTCAAGAAGTGAAGACAGGCAGAGCAGTGAATATAAAAGCATCAACTCTTGAGACCAAATATCTCGGTTCAGATCCAAGTTGTTGTTGTTTATCTTACTAAATAAATGACCATGAGAATATTACATAATTTTTCTATGACTAAGGTGGGGATAGTTATTGTCTTGCTGTGAGGATTAAATGAGTTAATACATGTAAAATGCTTAGAACATTGCTTAGTACATGATGAGTGCTATATTACCTTTGAGGTTAAATTTTTGTTTTGTTTTTAAAGCAAATAGAAAATGTTAATCAAATTTAGGTAAATGAGAGCAGACATTCTGAACCTCAAAAAGCTCACTTAAAAATTTGAAATGCCTGGCCAAGAATGTTGAGTGTACAGGCTCTGCCTGACATCTCTTAGTTTCTGTGGAGCGGCATTCCTGTCAGGCCTAAGCAGCCCAGACTCATGCCTTCCAGGCTGAGGCATCCCCTTTTAATCCTTGATCTTTAAGACAGCATGGAATACGCTTGTGATGAGTTTACTGTTCAGGTCTAGATTTTACTTTAATAATGAATAGAAAAGCACCTTTGCTTCAAATCATACACCAAAAAACGAATACTTAAAATCTTGCTGGATATTTCAGAATAATTCCAAATATTATGAAAATTATTATAATTCATTTATAGCTTATAATTGGAATTAGGGGTGCACATAGAACTCTTATTTACCAAGCATTGGCGTTTATAAATGGTAATATAGAGCCATGGTTTTCTACCCATGGCAGTTTTTTCCTTGGGGACACTTGGCAATGTCTGGAGGCATTTTTTAGCATCACAACCTGGATTATTCCAGGGTAGGGCCAGGGATACTACAATGCACAGGACAGCTCCCTACAACCAAGTATTTTGAAGCCCTAAATGTCAAAAGTGCTGTGTTTGAGACACCCTGTTGTAGAGTATCCAGCTATAAAACAATATGCCTATAATTCAGACTAAACACAGCAGTTCTAAAAACTCTACATTAATAAGATTTCTTATGTTTACTTGCCTTCATTTTAGAGATACTTTTGGTTTCCGGAGTAATTCTTAGCTATATGTGCTTGTTTATATGGTTGTTTTCCCTTTCCTTTCTTTTCCTTTGTTGTTGTTGTTGCTGTTGGCAGGAAGGGTATGTGATATACTTTTTCAGTCCCCACATTTCAGAATACAGCTTTGTCACCAGCCATCCTGGGTTTGCTCATAATTGGCAAAGCCCTTATTCTCACTGAACATCAATTCTGTCTTTTTCAAATGAGAGGACTCTGACAGGATTACTGGTTTCTAAACAGATCCACAGAACCTAGATGATGCTTATAAAGTGCATTAGGACCAAGAGACAGGGTCAGCTGAGTGACCTGGGACCATCCATCTCCTGCTTCAAGGGGAGCTCTTCCGTATGTATCTGGTGTCCACATTAGTTCCCATCTGGTCAATATGTTCCTCTGCTAAGGGAATACAGAATTTCACAACCACTGAACCGTACTGTATGTTATTCAAACTTTTAAAATAAATTACAAGGTTTGACAGGACAATTTTTATAAATAAATGTTTTCAATATGTTTCAATTTTATTATCTTTTAAAAACTCCTTTATATTCAAATCCAACTGTACTTAGTAATATGCTGACTTATTTTCTCATTGATGAATTACTCCATGCATATTGAAAAGCACAGGGCACTTACCAAGTTTCTTCTGTGCATGAGGCATTGTACTAGATAGTGCAAGGGATAGAATATTCTCTCTTTTTTTAAGAATTTGGCATCAGTTAAGAAAAAGGCATGTCCACAAAGAAGTATATTAAGAGCAGGCAGTATTTGTAAAAATCAATGTACATTCAGGAAGCATCTAAAGATGTTCACAAAGGAGAGACATTCTGTTACTCAGTTTATTGCCATGTGCAATATAGGCTCAGGGTTGCTAGATGTTCTGATTAATTTTTCAAGAGAAACTGAAAATACAGATGTTTTATATAAATTATTCCAATTTTTAAATATTGTCAACTTACTTAACACCATTTTTAAATACTTCATAGGCCAAACCCAACCCATCTATAGGTCTTTCTTTGGTCCAAGACTGCCCGATTGAAGCTTCTGAATTAGGAATCATCCTCTAGCCATTTTTTAGAAAGTTAGATTGTGGTTGCATGATACTCTGGGGAAATACTCTGATGTGTTTATTTAAATAATTTCATTAAAATAAGACTGTGATGATGGGTAAGAGAAAGAGAAAACTGGAAAGAGGTTTTTCAAAATGGAGGCAAAATCCCAGGTAGGTCTGGTCTGTTTTCCTTCCTTTCCTTTAGGATTTTGACTTACACTTCACATTATCTTTGCATTTGAGGCAAGGAGTCGTTTCTATGAACACCTGCAGAGCTATCACGTGACCGTCTAGCTACTTGTCCCAATGAACTAAGATGCTTCTCTGACAGAGATCCTTTTTCCCTAGGGACAGCTCTGTGACCACCACATTGTGTTTTAGAATTTAGGGCAAAATCTAGCAGCTGTGAAAAACAAATCCCTTATCAATTTTTATTTTTTTGTTCAACTTTCTATTTCTGAATTGAAGATTATAATAGCACTCACAAAAAGGTAGTTCTATTCACAAACCATAAATTATGTTAAATTGTCTAAGATGGGTTTTAAATTTTTTTCTGTCAATGAAAAACAGATTATAGCTTTAACATTTTAGTTACATATGAGGTAGTCACAAAGGAACAATAGGTTAATCAATATATCCAGCAACTTTATCTAAAAAAAGAAAACCTGCTCATAGTAATTATTCCTGGTGGGTTGTTTAAGATAAGAAATACCACAGAAAAGATGTTGATTGATTGCTATGAATTTTTGGCAGCTGTTGCCTTTGAAGCATGAAATACATTAGCATTGTCTCATAATGCCTTCAATAATTGTTCTGAGTTGATGTTTGTCTTATGAAAAAGGTACTTAATTTATTCACAAAACAGCTGGTGGCTGAACAATTTAAAATGTACAAATAAAATGGCCTCTATATTTTCAATTGACAACCAAAGGACAATGCCAGAAATAACTTGCACCATACATAATTGATAAAGGTGTCATTTAATGTTCATTCTTGAAATACTTTTGTCCTTTACAAGATTTTAAATATTATCAAGTTCCAGTAAAATTCACTGCATCATATTTGCAGTATAGGGTCTTCTATTGAAAAAAATAATTGTCATGTAGTTAGAGGGCAATCAAATAGTGCTTGTCATGTAATTTTTAAAAGTTATTCTAATAATTAAATGGTATTAAAAGCAAGATGATAAAACTCACCAACTTAAATTGTATAGCAAGAACATTTTAAGTAGTGTTGTCGTTGAGTGTAACTTGATGGTGAAACAGCACACTAATTACGTTGACCAGCTTAAAACTCACGCTGCCCCCTTAAAGCAGATCAATGATTCATACAATTCTTGAGTTATTTTACAGAGATAACACTGCACATGTACCCCCCTATCCTCCAGCTGCACCCCTGGAGTCAAGGCCTCCCCCCTGGTGGAACCAAAGTGTCGAGACATGACCAGAACTTCCAATTCCAGAACCCTTTCAGAAGAGAAAGGTCAGTTATCCAGGAAGATCTGGAGCTGGTGCCTCTTTACCACAAATGGCCAAGCTCCAAGGTCTGCCAATTAAAACTTGCCCCGCCATCACTTCCGCATACGTGTTCCCCCCTAACGCCTTCAAACCTCTATTGTAAGCCATCGAGAAGTTCGGGCTTTTGAGCAATAGCTTTCCCATTCTCCTTGAAAGGCGCTAGCAATGAGGCCACTCTGATTTCTCCATTGCAATTTTCAGTGGTCAGTGTTGGCTCTGCCCTGGGCCAGGAAGGACGAACTCTCTTTCTGTCCAGTTACAATGAGAGTAAAAGAAGTGGTTTATTTTATCACCATTAGAAAATGTTAGACTTCACAGTGTTTCAGACATATAGTTTTGTTACTATTTGTCTTACATTATGAGTAAGGAACTGTCCGATTATTTCACGATTGCATAAAACTCTGCAACATTTGGTATACTGCTTTTCTCAAGCAAGATCCACTGAGATAACAATGTTTAGAGGTTTAATTATTGCATAAAAATATAAATGATTTTCCTCCCAAAACATGTTCATGTGTGTCATCTCTTGTTTTGCCTCCAAACCACACTGAAAGTTTTCAGGCAGATATTATTGCCACCAACAGAAGGGTGCAATAATCAGATTCAGAACTCATGTTTAACTTCAATCACTTTCTATTCATGCTGCCAGCATATTTATGCATTATAAGTTAATATGAATTACCATTTATACATTTCCATTAGACTTTCCAGAAAATTGAAAATGTTGAAGTTTTTGTTCAGGTAAGTTCAAAACTGCATGTGTGTATTAATATTTAGATGACAGAGATTGAGAGAGAGAACCTTAGACTGGAAAACTAAAAAACACTAAGACATCCCATATATTTTACCCATCTGAAGGCTAAGACTTTGAGAAGCAAGTGGTGTACCCAAGACTGAATAACCTAAGCCTCCAGGAGGTCATGAGATGCTCGGTTCCATCTATGGTTCATCCTCATGCTTAGTTGCTGCTAATACGTCACAAACAAATGAGAAAATATCAGCAAAGAAGGTATAACTAACTTACAAGAAATATATTAATGAACTGTCTACTGTGTGTGTGGCAGGTAGCTCACCAAGGTGTTCAAGAAAAAAAAAGATTTTTATATTGCTTTCTAAAAAGGAGGCATTTGTTTACTGCAGGATTCTCAGTTGAGAAGCACAGTGGTTTTATTATGCACATTGGGAGCTGGGACAGAACTAAGTAGTGATGCAGATAGAAGGCAAATGAATGTTCTTAGAGCAAATGTCAGCAATAAGGGGGAAAAACCAGTGCTGGGTTTGAGAGAAAGGGAAGAGAAGGATTCCCTGCTGGTGGATGAGAAAGACAGAAATACCAAATGGAAATTTTTGACCTGTTTGTGTAGGTTTAATTATGTAATTTCTCCTTTTCTATGACTCTTCAGATTCTTCATTGCATACAACTGTGATTTGAATATGCCAGTGTGTGTGTGTGTGTGTGTGTGTGTGTGTGAGAGAGAGAGAGAGAGAGAGAGAGAGAGAGAGAGAGAGAGAGAGAGAGAGAGAGAGAGAGAGAGAGAGAGAGAGAGAGAGAGAGAGAGAGAGAGAGTTCTACTGAGTAAATTGTGCTGATTTCTTTTTTCTGGTTGATGTGAAGTTGATGTTCATACCACAAGAATTTACTTAAGAGCTTAAGGATAAATGAAACAATAATATCTGAAAAGTCTGTCCATCTATCTATCAATATCTATAATCTATTATCTATCAACCTGTCTACCTTACAATCCTAGAATCTGACAATGTTCTAGGTCCTGCACTAAATAAATATTGTAAACAAGATATTTTAGATAAATTTAACATGGGGTAAATTTTAATTTTTCTTTTCAACAATGTCACATTTTCACATTATTAGCAATAAACATGAATATAGTTTAAAATTTCAAAAAAAATAGTGATATCAAGATAAAAACAAAAGTAAGCTTCACAGTTGCTGTGGTCTGAATGTTTGTCTTCCCAAAACTCGTATGTTGAAGCCCTAACCCCCAATGTTGATGGTAGGGCCTTTGAGAGGTGCTTAAATCCTGAGGGTGGGGTCCTCATGAATGGGATTACTGCCTTATAAAAGAAACCCCAGAGAGACCCCTAGCCTGTCCACCATATGAGGACACAGTGAGACAGTGGTGGCTGTGAACCAGGAAGAGGGCGAAAAGGCAACCTGCTGGTTCTTTGATGTTGGATTTCCCAGCCTCCAGAACTGTGAAATATAAATTTCTGTTGTTTATAAGACTCCCAGTCTGTTGTAGTTTGTTGTAGCAGCCCAAATAGACTAAGACAACATTCTTTCGTAAGAAGTTACATTCTCATCATAACTCAACTAGGAAGACCATAATCTCAGAGGAAAAAAGAAAATATATCTGTAGTGCAGCCTCTCTTAAAACCTGACACACAACAGGATTTAACTCTTGAAATAAGAGTTTCATATGATTTTGTTCACCTTTTTGAAACTTAGCAAGAGCTCTCCTGCATTTTGTTTTCATTTAGTGCTACAATTGAGACTGAGAACTTAAATTCTTCCTCAAATACATGATGAGAAAAACAAAAAATAGCAAAACCTCCCTCACAGGGCTGTTTTAATTATTAGACGGGATACTATATGTAAAGAGATTTGAATAGTACCAGCCACATTGTTAGTATTCAGTAATTATTAAATGTTTTATTATTAATAAAATTAATATTTCAGAGCAATAGTTACAAATATCTTTTTTGAAAAAACAAACAATCATGACTTTGCTAAACTTTGACAGTCTAATTTATCTGTATGAGCAAAATAGAAGGTCAGTATATTTGCTGCATCAACCCTGCTAAAATTTTCTACCTGAAAATCTCTTTCCCTGAGCACAGTCTGGCTGGTTATTCCTTTCTTGACCCATTCCGCAGCCACCTAAAAATAGTCCATTTTATTTAACTACACCTGTGTTTTTTAATGTAATACTTCATTCTTTTAAAACCATGACATTCATTTTCCTTGAACATTATTTTAGTGCCAGTGAAAATAAATTTTGTCCACTTTTTAAATATTTTATTTTTTTCTAATGAAGCTATCTGTTAAAAAAAGACAGTCTGAGGAATATAATCAATAATGTTGTAAATATTTCTTTCCTGTTGGGGAGTCCACTTCATAGTCGATGTAGAGGCCTGACCACCGCATTGTATTTCTGAAGCTGATGTTGAATAATATAGTATGTCAACTATAATTATATATATATACATATAGTCTCGGGACATGGAGTAGAGAGCGGGAACGGATTCAATGGAATTGTAATAGATAAGCATGATATCGGGGGTGGGTGGGCAATAAATGGGGGGAGGGGGGTTGTTACTTTGTGAGGGTGAAAATGGTAACTATTGCATTGTTCTGTACATTTGAAACTAACAATAAAAAAAAACAAAACTTTGTTCTACTACACCACTTAGAATTTTAACAGAACTTGAAATCTAGGAGGCTTGGCATCCAGCATTGGCGTAGGGAAACAATTATTCCAGGAAAATAATTAAATTTTAAAAATGGTTTGGAGGAAAGAGAAAAAAATGGATGTCAAAATTGAAAAAGAAAAAAAAACAAAACTAAGTTAATTAACTGGTCATTTCATAAAATTTAAGCCAATAAAAACAATCCTTAAGTAACTGATAAAGAATTTAAGAGTGTCAAATTAAAAAAAAAAACTATATTAATTAGTTAAGATGAGTCTATTTCCATACAGAAAATGAGATTAGACTAAATTATCTCTAAGATCTCTGCCAATTAAAAAACACTATAAAAATGTGGTTTTATAATATTCCCAGAACAGAACCCAGAGATTTAACATGGCATGAGCAGTACATACATTCCATTTAAAAAATGCTGAATCCGGGCTGGCTGAGTCACGCAATGGTTAAGAACTGGCTTGGGATGCCAGAGGGCCCCGGTTTGGATCCCACATATGAGGGCCAGTGACACTGCCCTCTACAGCTAAGATGCTGAACAACAGCTCAACCTGGAGCTGGGCTGCCCTGAGTCGCCGGCGACGGCTTAGGCTGCAGCCCCTGTGGCAGTGGGTTGCCATGGGCTACCGTATGTAGCCAGCAGCCAGTGTGAGCGGCCAGCAGCCGCAGTGAGCAGCCGTCCAGAAGCTGGCGACTAATCTGCCTCACCCGGGAAGAGCGCAATGATGGTGCCAACTTGGGCCAGTGAAGCAACATCCTCCACAACTAGACTGAAGAACAAAACGACAGCAACTTGTCTGTTCCTTTTCCCCCAATTCCCCAGCACTGTTCCCATCCCCCCAATTCCCCAATAAAAATCTTTTAAAAAAATTGCTGAATCCCATTTTCTAATCCTAAACCAAATTTAGTAGTCTGCTTACAAGCAACATTAAAAAATAAATAAATAAATAAATAAGCTCATAATGACCAAAGGCAACAATTCAGGGATTCAAAATCCCTAATATTACCTTTTTAAAATATTTAATGATGATGATTTCTGCCCAACGCTTCTGCATGAAAGAGAATAATGAAAACATGTTTACTATTATTGATGTGATGCCTGTGGAAAACAAGATCCCTGTCATTCTAGGCTTCAAGGCATGCAAAACCCAAGCCAGCATTTCCAAAGCATATTTTTCTACCTTCATTGCAATTTGAGGTATAATTTGTAACTTACATTATAGCTAAGATCATGGTATTATGTCAAAATAAATTGCATAGTATTGTTTTTTTTCATTTTTTCCTAACAATGGAAAACACCAGGTTACCTGTTTTTGCAAACTAATTTTTTAGGTAAAGATGAGATGTATAGAATTAAAAAAATAACTTGCACCTTGATATCACATATTAAAATAACACTTTGTGTCTCCCATGCTCTCTTTGTTTCTAATAATGTACCATGTTACAAATACAGCATTTTCAGACCTGAAATAACAAAAGAGCAGACCCAAGTGCGCTATTCATGAATTTCATCTCCCTCACCATTTTACTTATACATGGCAAATTTGTTTTATGCTCTTAAACTTCAGAAAAACCTATTAAAATTCTTTTTATTCATAAAATGAGTTTTCATGTTGAATTTAAGCATTACAATTTTTGACACCATGCAATAGAAAATGTTTTCATATTCTAAAAGATATATTAACAAATTAAATGTTTACATAAATTTTTAAGGCATAAAGATTTATACTTTTGTCAGTTTTGCTTTCTTGTATTTATTTTAAAATATTAATGCTTAAATATTGTGAAAATTAAGTAGACATATCTATGTGTCTCCACCAAAATTAAAAGTTGGAAAATATAGACAAGATTTCCAGTAAAGATGGCAGAGTAGGTAAACTTTGTGCTTTCCCCCTCTCATGACAAAATTAAAATTACAACTTAACTACCGAAAAATTATCTTTAAAAATCACCTGAAGTCTAGCTGAACCAAATTCCTTCCACTAAGGATATATAGAAGAAGCCACCTCGAGACTGGTAGTAGGGGCAGAGATGCAAAATGGGCTGGTCCTACACCCATGTATGACCATTAAAAATTGGGAGGAATTTCTCAACTGCAGAGGTCCCTCTAGAGCAGGGGTTGACAAACTGTGGCTCGTGAGCCACACGTGGCTCTTCGAGTACTATCAGTCTCAAAAGTTTGACAACCCCTGGAAGAGCCAATCCTATCTCTCACAACAATTTAAAAATTATTCGGCAGCCATAAATATATTTTTACATAATCACCATTATGTGAATAATATCCTCTAAAAATTTTATAAATGAAACTATGATAATTTTATTTTCATTTTCAATTTTACTTCAGAGCCTGTGGTTCATGAGTTGCAGTTTGCTGACCCCTGGCAGCTCTTCTATCTCAAAAGTTTGCAGACCCCTGCTCTAAAGGAATGAGGGGTCCCAGCCACACAATAGGCTCCCCTGCTCAGGGTTCTAATGCCAGGGAGAGAAGTTCCCATCACTTCTGGCTGTGAAAACCATCAGGGATTGTGGCTGAGTGAGATGGAGAGCAGCTGGAGTTCCATGTCCTCCTCTTAAAGGGCCCACACACAAACTTACTTGTTGATGAACTTACTTGCTCTGAGCTCCAGTGCTGGGGCAGCAGCTTGAATGGGGAAGGGGAGAATATACGGGGAGGAACTGAATTGTCTGGCTGGAGGGTGAGAGCTGGAGGGGCAGCTTTATCCCAGGCAGAAGTGCTGGCAGAATCCATTGTTTCTTTGTTGAGCTCTCCCACCGCCCAGCTTGCAGATACAGTTGGCCACCATAATGCATCTCCATCAACCTGGCTAACACCATTGATTCATCCCTCCCTGGTGATTCCCTGAGACCCCACCCCTCCCAACTTTTGGACATGCCCAAACCACTTCCAATGGTTTTTCCATACAAATGGCTTGTCTTGTCTCATGTGGCAGACTTTCCTAAAAATCTCTTGAAGGTTCACAACCCAAACAATCAGCATCTGGTCTGGGCATGTCCTGTACCCCTTGCTGAGCAGCCTCAAGCTCAGTGCCAGCAGCAGCTGGCCTCAGTTCACAGGTAGGCCTCTTCCAGGTACCTCCAAGCCCAGCACAGGTGGCGGCCATCTGTAGATTACTTTGTGGCTCATGCCAGGTGGCGCTAGACAAGGCACAAACTGCAGCTGATCTTGGCCTGTTGTGGGGCCCCTCCCAGGAGGCCTCAAGGCTGGAAAACCCAGTGGCCAGTTTCAGACTGAGCTAAAGCATCACATGGCAACCTCCAAGGTTGCCAGACCCAACAGGCAGATTGGACATGCACCAGAGCCCTGCTAAAGTTAATCCTGCTCTGTAGGGTCAGCCCCTGTACAACAGCTCCTCCACTGTAGTTACAGCCAGTCCTCACAACCAATCAGCCTGAGGGCCAATCCTTCCCATTTATGGGAAAACAGCAATCAAGGATCAACTACAACAGGAGGGCACACAAAAAACACAAGTGACACACCTGGAGCACCCATCTCAGATGACCAGGTAGACTCGCCATGCATGGGAGACACAGCAGCACTATTTAATACATAAAAACAAACACAAAAAGGCAGCCAAATCAGGAGACAAAGAAACATGTCCCAAATGAAAGAACAGAACAAAGCTCCAGAAAATGAGCTTAAGAAAATGGAGACAAGCAAAATACTAGACACATAGTTCAAAACACTGGTTATAAGGATGCTCACTGATTTCAGGGAGAACTTCAACAAAGAGATAGGGATCATAAAAGTGGAGATAGAAAACAAAAAAGAGCCAGAGAGAAATAAAGAATACAATAACTGAAATGAATAATATATTAGAGGGAATCAACAGTAAATTAGATGAAGCAGAGGACCAAATCAAAGATTTAGAAGATAACGTAGAAAAAAACACACCATCAGAACAGCAAAGAGAAAAAAAAGAATAAAAAAATAAGAAGATAGTTTAAGGGGCCTCTAGGACAACATTCAACATACCAATATCTGCATCATAGGGGTACAAGAAGGCGAAGAGAGACAGCAAGAAATTGAAAACCTAATTAAAGAAATAGTGATAGAAAATTTCCCTAACTTGATGAAGGAACTAGACATACAAGCTCAGGAATTGAAGAGTCCCAAACAAGATAAACCCAAAGAGGCCCACACCAAGATATATCATAATTAAAATCCCAAAGGTTAAAGACAAAGAGAGAATCTTAAAAGCAGCAAGAGAAAAGCAGTTAGTTACCTACAGGGGAGATCCCATAAGACTGTCAGCTGATTTCTCCACAGAAACTTTGAAAGCCAGGAAGAATTGGCATAAAATATCCAATTCAGCTCACATCAATGTCTGTTAAAGCTATGTAATATGGATGTTACATGACAACCCTTTCCAAGGGGCTAGATTTGATCACTTCTTAACGTCTCCTTTAATCCTCTGCATTATTGAAATGTGATCTGCCATAACCTAGCCAATATGGTGATTCTGCCAAGGGATATAATTATGTATCCCAAGATCTATAGTTGACTGTCAATGAGAGTGGACTATGTAGATAAAATGCAAATAAGCAATTCAATTTGGGGAAATATAAGGGAAATGATACTGACCTATCATTTTTCTACAAGTTTATATTTTAATTATATCAGAGAAGTAAAATTTTTTTCTCAAAAATATCAAATATCCTAGAGAAGAATATTCTGTAAAGAACTTGAACCATGAAAATAAGCAAAAAACAAAGGCTAATTCTTTCCTTTTAACATTAAGCTAATCAGAAACATTGATTAAATATACCTAATTTATAAAGCACTCACAGCTCATTAGAGTCATTTTTGAATTCACTGAAAATTAAAGCATAATATTCCCCCATCCCACTACAAAACAGGGATAACAAACCTTTATAAAATTAATATACAAATAAAGTTTTGGTAGCTGAACTGTCTGATATAGTGTGTGTATATGGATATAATTAATTTTTATTCTTAATTTTATTGGATCAAATGTCTTCATCTTACTGAAAATATGAGCCAAGAAGATAATCTCTGCATTTTAAATATTTTCATAAAAACAACAAAAAAATGTGTTTATACTGACATTTTGAATTTAAACGTGGCTGGGAGAGAGAATAGCTCTGTTTCCTCTAGATTTCTTTGTCCCGTCTGTTTCTTTTCAACATTACATATATAAACTCAAAATCCATTTCTAAGCCAAACTTAAAACTTCTCTATATAATAAGTCAAGGAGAATGTCATTTATCAAATTAGTAGGTATTTATTTATTAAAATAAGCGCTGTGGCTAAATTTGAGACACTAAGCTATAACAATTGTTGCAGTATCCTCATTAGAAACAGAACAGATAAGTGTTAAAGAGAGTTTATTTGTCCACCATTTTATTTATTTTAGTTTACCAAATTACCTATCTAATATATTTATTAACTAATATAAGGGCATTTTTGCTCCAGTAACATTAGAAATAGGTATAGGGACCAACATAAACATAAAGAATTTTAGAATGGTTATAGATTTTTGAATATACACTGGGTCTTCGGAAAAGTCATGACGCATGTTTGCAACTGATGGCGCTAGTTCACTTTTGGAAGTACTAGAATCATTCCCATCTATGTTATTGCTATTTCATTTGACAGCTGACTGTTCTAGCTTCATTCTAAACAAAAATTAAGCCATTTGGTTGAGTTTTGGAGATTTTACAAGTTGAAGATGGAAGACCAAACTGTGCATTTTCACCATATTTTACTGTTTTACTTCCATAAAGGGAAGAACGCGTGTCAAGCCTGTGAAAAGTTGCATAAAGTTTATGGTGACAGTGCTTTACAAGAACATCAGTGTGAATGATGGCTCACAAAATTCCATGCTGGTGATTTTGATCTCAACAATGCTCCTCGGTCAGGGAGGCCCACCGAGGTTAATGATGACAAAATAAAAGCATTTATTGTGTCAAACCCGCGTTACATGACACAAGAGATT
Source organism: Hipposideros larvatus (assembly GCA_031876335.1). Lineage (NCBI taxonomy): Eukaryota > Metazoa > Chordata > Mammalia > Chiroptera > Hipposideridae > Hipposideros > Hipposideros larvatus. The sequence goes on from CM063089.1 coordinate 106,525,234, forward strand.
GCAGAAATATTGAACATCCATCATTCAAGCATTCATGACCACCTGAAGAAGCTGGGATGCATTAGCAAGCTCGATATTTGTGTTCCGCATGAACTCAAAGACATTCATTTGACGGCGCATATAAACATCTGCAATATGCTCATTAAACGTGAGGAAAACAATCTTTTTTTTAAGTGACTGCTAACTGGTGATGAGAAGTGGATTGTTCACAACAACGTGATGTGCAAACGGTCTTGGTCCCGATGTGATGATTTGCCTCAAATGACATTGAAAGCAGATATTCATCAGAGGAAAGTTATGCTCTCAGTGTGGTGGTATTTTAAAGCTGTCATGTTTTTCAAGCTCCTACCAAGGAACCAAACAATCAATTCGAATGTGTACTGTTGGCAATTGGACAGTTTGAATGAATTCATCTTCCAGAAAGGTCCAGAGCTCGTTAATTATAAAGGAGTTGTGTTCCATTGCGACAATGCGAGACCACACACAAGTTTGATTACACGTCAAAAATTATTAGAGCTTGGATGGGATGTGTTGCCACACCCACCATACTCACCTGACCTTGCGTGGTCAGACTTCCACTTGTTTTGCTCTCTTCAAAACTCCTTGTGTGGTATAATGTTCAATTTAGAAGAGGCTGTAAATCAACACCTTGTTCAGTTTTTCACAAATAAAGGCAGGTCCTTCTATGAACAAGGAATTACGAAGCTCACTGAAAGATGGCAAAAGATTATCGAACAAAATGGGCACTATATCATTGATTGATCTTTGTTCTTTATATAAATAAATGACCTTTGAAAAACATAGAAAAAATATGTCATGACTTTTCCGAAGGCCCAATAGTATAAAAAGTGTTGAGAAAAATGAGACTTTATTTTTAAAAGACAGAGATAAAGAGTTCCTTAATGAAATCTTTCAAAATGATCCTTGGAACTCAAATAAATAATTAAAATAGTTTTGGTAACAGCTAACTCTATGGAAATCAGAAACATATGGATGGGAGAGAAATTTCTTAAGGCCAAACTCATTAAAGGTTTTGCTAATGCAAAACATTTGAAAAACAGCAAATAAGCTAGCTAAATCTAAAGCAACTTTGATTTTCACCAGATTTAATTACTGAGCAAAATGAGTCCATATTTACTCCTATATAACACTACCTTTTCTCTTTACAAAACTATACAAAGTATCCACCACTAATGCATTCCAGATGTATTTATTATCTATTTTATGCCACAATTGTTTTAGACTTTGGATATACAACAGTGAATTAGATGAAATTCCTGCCTCAAGGAGTTACATTCTAGTAAAAAGTAAGGAAATATCATAATGTCAATATAGCATAATTTAATATTAGTGCATGTATTGTTCACATGGTTTAATTCAGTAGCTTTCTATGGTTTTCTATAACACAAAAATCTCTAAAGAAGAAATAAAGAGGCAGGGGTATGACAAATTCTATTGGTACATTCAATTTATATAAATATAAATTATGGTTTTCAACTAAATTGTTGGGTTTTTTTGACATCCTTAAGTAATTCAAAGATTTCTGCATTTATTTCTTAATCTTGTCATTCTGTTCCTCTATTCTTGTACCTCAAAAAAGTTCTTTGAACTATTAAAACTTTTTTAACATTGCTGCTCCAGGCAACGTTTGCATAGCATCAGCTCCTGTAACTAAGGTGACTGAGCCTAATGAGGATTGGGATGTAGGGAGGAAGGCTAGGAATAAGAAAAGAAGCCAAGCAGAGTTTCCGTTCCTTTTAGCTTACGCAGCTGTTATATTATTTGATTTGTAAGACATTCCCATGCTCAAGGATACGCATGAAGTTCCATTTCTAAGGCAAATCTAAGCATTTTTAGAATTAGTGCTCTTGAATTTCCCTGTTGAAATTTATTTTAAAAGAGTTGGAAATACATTAACATCTTGGTCATTATTTACAATGTGATTTATAAGATTGGTAATTAAAAGTATGTCGATTTGGATTTTGTTGACACACACTTTTATTGAGATTTTATGTTACTGCAATGTTCCAGGTGCAATATGGAAAACAAAAGAAGCATAAGTTGTGTATTCTTCTTTCCAGAAACTTAAAATGACATGAAGGTGATAAAATGGTGCAAACAGTCATTGCTCCACTCCTTGCTGCCATGACATTGTGTTTTTGTTCATCTTTGGGCACATTCCATAGTTAGCAATATTCAATACTAGAAGGAAAAGCAGCTTGTATTTGTATTTATAAAATAATTTCTCACAACCTGCCAGAAGTTAGCAAGCACTAAATGAATTACTTTGAACACTGAGGAGTTGAGGCCCAGAACTAACAAAACTAGAATAATTGGGGAATCCTCTGCAGGGAAACCAGCCAACCAACCAAGCAATCAAACAAACACACAAGCAGGATAGTTCATGGACATGGAAGGGGAAGATGAGAGGATGAGTCAGTAACAGAGACATCTCACCAAAATGTAGACTTGCAAATGAACAAGATACATTCACAGATTAATAAGGACTCAGTTCTGTCAGGAGCAAATAGTAGGGATTGTCAAAAGGTTTTGGACAATTAAGTGTGGCTGAATGAATAATAACATTGCTCAGCAATCTAAATAACTTGGACAATTTACGGAAAGTAATGTGGTTATCACTTAAGGTTATGAATGAGGAACTAGAGAGGACTAGAGTTTCCACAACAATAAACAATGCTGAAATTAAGATTAATAACAATAATAATAATAATTAGAGGTTGCACAATAGTCTAAATATAAAAAAAGCTTGACCAGGGAAAATCAAAACAGGAACAGAAATGGAAGGAGAGATAAATGATGAGTCAAAAAAAGAGTTAATAAGAATGGGTCTGGGAACTAACAGGAATAAGCCTGAAGATTAAATGATAACTCAGAAAGAGTTAATAAATGAGTCTTGGAGCTAACAGGAATAGGTTTAAAGATTAACCATTTAGCTCTGAGTCCCCCGCTAGTACTATACTTGCAGGCTGACAAACACCAGGACGATTTTTGGAGGAAGCCAATGCAACAACAGTTCTCAGAAGGGACCAGCAGCGACGGTACATAACTGCAAGGTGAATAGGCCCTGCATCCTGCATAGAAAAATATAAAACCCCTGCTAAACAGCAACCCGCTGCAGCTGTCTATTCTAAGACTCTACCCCTGGCAACCCCCCTGCCGGTGTTTCTCTCCTTACTGCCCGTGGCAGCCATCTTCTTTAGACACTGCCACCGGCATTCTCCCTCTGCCTGACTTCAATAAAACTCTCCTTGCTTTCCTACTTTTATGAGTCTTGTGAATTCTTCCTTCCACATTCTGTGAACTACCAGGGGTTCATTCTACACCAATACAATATACCAGATAGTTCAACGTTTATAATCACAGATTTTGTGATGAATTAATGGTAAATAGAATAGCTCAATAGAAATTTTGCTTTCAAGATGGAAGAGCAGATATATTGGAAAGCAGTGCTACATGATGGATATAGTGGGAAAATCCAGTGTTTCATTAACTAAGTAGGAGAGGAGGAATCAAATTTTGATTTGAAGTCACTGGCATTGAGTGTTCAATACATGCACCACTTAGATCTAGGCTCAGAGACAAAGGTCTTAACTTGGCAGATAATCGAGTAAGACCTAGGTCACATTCAGGAAAGTTGGATGAGCTCTCAATAATGTCCGAATTACAGAACAATCAGAAAAGAGAAGTAGCTTTGCTCTTGTCTTGATGGTTCAGTTTACTGTTTAGAGTTAGATAGGACTCATCCTCAGGTTTTATTTATTCATTCATTATGTAAAAACCCATTATGTAATAACTATTTTCAGGAGTTATGTAGGCATTGGAAAGAATTGATAGAACATAATCCTGATTCTTGAAAAATCTCAGACTCTTGCAGAGGAAAAGATGACACTGAATTAATGGATACACACTTAACCCTAAATAGAAATGTGGGGGCTAAAAAACAAACAAACAAACAAACAAATTTTTTCCTCTAACCTTCTAAGTTCTTCTAACTGGGTTAATAATCAAATTACCAGAGAAATTAACAGGAGAAAATAAAATTTTAATACATGCACATGGGGAATTTACATAAACATGAAAACTCCAAAGACAGTGAGGCAACATTGGGCATATATGTCATTTTGGAAAAAGGAACAAAGGGGAGAATGGAAATCTTAGATTTCAAAAGTGAAAGTGGACAATTTACAGGTAATGGAGGAAGAGTGAAGTGCACATGGCAGGCTAATTTTTGCTTCAGTGGGACACTGGGGGTCTATAGGCCCCTGCCTGGAGCTCGTTGCCCACCGTACTCAATTCTAATTAGGCTAAGGAAAACATCCTAAGATTGCTTTCCTGAAGCAGGCCTTTCCACCTGAATCTTTGAGGCAGAGAAGGGGGAGGGTCAAAGGTTCTTTCTGAGTCTTTTGTTCTTTAATAACCAGCTTAAAATCAATATCCCAAAAGGAAACTTTAGGGCTTTGGTCCCTTTCAGAAATATTAGAAGAATCTTTATTGATATAGTGATTAAACAATTCTTTAATGTATTTATTTTATTTTTTTGGTTTCTAGGGAGGAGAGGAGAGACAATATGGTAGGCAAGAGTTGCATCATGGACTAAAACATGCAATAATGAGAAAATCTGAAGAACGAAAAATTGTTCACTATGCATAAACCTCTTCTGCAGTTTGTATAACTAGTTTAGAATACATGGTAATATAAATAACTAATTTAATGGGTGTAATTTATTTTTAAATTATTTGTAATAAATTTAAAATTAAAGTAAATGACATTTTTCATGTCAATGTTATTTAGATAAAAAATAATATTATTAATCCTTGATCCAGTGAACTTTGCTAATTGATTAAATAATTGTATACTAAGTGAGTAATTTGCCAATATAAAAATTCATTTCTGTGGAATAATGATTCTTCAGATAGGACCAGTCGGAACAAATGAGTGTTTACCTGTGCATGTGTGTCAGTGCACATTGATAGTCAGGCCTGGAAGCAGGGACCACTGAACATCAGCCATAGACCCCATTGTTGAGTCTCCATTGCACTTAGGTAACTATTAGAATGAACTGATAATTAATACAATCTCAGAAGTAGCCATTCCAGACAGAGTGTAGAACGCTGTTCAAAGAGGTAATCATGGCTTCTAAATTCCTGCAGAAAAGAGGAATCTGTTTTTATTAAGACCTGAAAGGAAAACAAAAGAAAACAAAACATTTCATCATGTATTTGAAGTGGCATAAAGAACCATAGCTTGGAGAAATGGAAATGTTCACCATTTGGAGAGAATTTACTTGCTGTAGAGAACCAAGTAAAGATAGGTAAGCAAAGAGAGAGTTTCAATAATCATTCATTCAGTCATTCAGCAACTATTACTGAATATACACTTCTAGGTGTATATATATATATATATATTTACATATTTTTTAATTATTATTTTTTATTGTGAAATACACATTTTTTAGAATTAGTTTCAGCTGTACAACACAGTACAATAGTTATACTTTTTACCCCTCGAGGTGACAACCCCCTTCCCCAATCCACTGGCCCACTTCCCCCCCCCAATATCATACATATCTATAACAATTCCCTTGACTCCACTCCCACACTATACTCCACGTCCCATGACAACATATATATATATATATATATATATATATATATATATATATATTCACTTATAGTTGACATATAATATTATACAACATCAGCTTCAGGTATACAGTGCAGTGATATGGTCTCCCTAGCAAGAAATGTGACCACCTGACAACCTACAAAATATTTACAACATTATTAATTATATTCCTTGAACTGTCTTTCATGTCCCTGTGGCAATATTGTAGTTGCGTATTTATGCTGTCTAATGTCTTCCCCTTCTCCCTCATCCCCATCCCCTCCCAACTAACAGCCATCAGTTGTTCCTCTATATCTCTGAGACCACTTCTGTTTACTTTTCTCGTTCATTCAGTTTTTTAGATTCCACATATAAGTGAAATCATATGGTATTTGTCTTTCTCTGAGTGACTTATTTCACTTAACACAATAGTCTCTAGGTCCATCCATATCATTCCAAAGGGTACAATTTCATTCTTCTTTATAGCAGTAATACTCCATTGTATATGTACAATGTATATGTAAATGTACCACAGTTTCTTAATCCAGTCATCTACCGATGGGCATTTCAGTTGTTTCCAAGTCTTGGCTATTGTGAATAGTGCTGCAATAAACATAGGGGTACATATATTTTTTTGAATTAGCATCTTGGATTTCCTGGATAGATACCCAAGAGTGGAATTGCTGGGTCATACGGTAGTACCATTTCCAGTTTTTTAAGATACTTCCATATTGATTTCCATAATGGCTGCACCAATCTGCTGTCCCACCAACAGTGCACCAGGGTTCCCTTTTCTCCACAGTCTCACCGGCACTTACTGTTTGTTAATTTATTGATGATAGCCATTCTGACCAGAGTGAAGTGGTATATCATTGTGGTTTTTATTTGCATTTCCCTAGTGTATAGTGAGGTTGAACATTTTTTCATATGCCTGTTGGCCATCTGAATGTCCTCTTTAGAGAAATGCCTCTTCATGTCCTCTGCCCATTTTTTAATTGGGTTGTTTGTTTTTTTGGTGTTGAGTTGAATGAGTGTTTTATAAATTGTGGATATTAACCACTTATCAGATATATCATTGGCAAATATCTTCTCCCATTCAGTAGGCTGCCTTTTTGTTTTATTGATGATTTCCTTTGCTGTGAAAAAACTTTTATGTTTGATGTAATCCCATATGTTAATTTGTTCTCTTAGTTCTCTTGCCTGAGGGGATATCTCAGTAAAAATATTACTGAGGGTAATGTCTGCAAATTTACTCCCTATGTTTTCTTCTAGGAGTTTTATGGTTTCAGGTCTTACATTTAAGTCTTTAATCCATTTTGAATTGGTTCTTTTATATGGTGTAAGTAGATGGTCCATTTTCAGTTTTTGCACGTGTCAGTCCAATTTTCCCAGCACCATTTATTAAATAGACTATCTTTACTCCAATGTACATTCTTGCTTCCATTGTCATTGATTAAATGACCATATATGGATGGGTTTATTTCAAGGCTCTCTATTCTGTTCCATTGATCTATGTGTCTGTTTTTATGCCAGTACCATACTGTTTTGATTACTGTAGCCTTGTATTATGATTTAATATCGGTAGCATGATACCTCCCGCTTTGTTCTTATTTATCAAGATTGCTGTGGTTATTCAGGGTCTTTTATGGCTCCATATACATTTTCGGATTATCTGTTCTATTTCTGAGAAAAATGTTCTTGGTAGTTTGATAGGAATTGCATTGAATCTATATATTGCCTTAGGTAGTATTGACATTTTAACTATATCAATTCTTCCTACCCATGAACATGGTATGTATTTCCATTTATTTGTATCTTCTATGATTTCTTTCTTCAAAGCCTTATAATTTTCTGAGTACAGGTCTTTTACTTCTTTGGTTAAATTTATTCCTAGGTATTTTATTATTTTTGTAGTAATTAAAAATGGGATTGATTTCCTGATTTCTTCTTCTGACAGTTTATTATTGGTGTATACAAATGCAACTGATTTCTGAATGTTAATTTTGTATCCTGCTAACTTTCTAAATTCATTTATCAGTCCTAACAGTTTTTTGGTGGAGTCTTTGGGATTCTCTCAATATTGTATCATTTCATCTGCATGTAATGACAATTTTACTTCCTCTTTTCCAATTTGGATGCATTTTATTTTATTTTCTTGTCTGATTCCTGTGGCCAGAATATCCAGAGCTATGTTGAATAGAAGTGGTGAAAGTGGGCAGCCTTGTCTTGTTCCTGATTTTAAGGGGAAAACTTATAGCCTTTCCCCATTGAGTATGATGTTTGCTGTGGGCTTATCATATATGGCCTTTATTATGTTGAGATATGATCCCACTATTCCCACTTTGCTAATAGTTTTTATCATAAATCGTTGCTGGATTTTGTCAAATGCATTTTCTGCACGCATTTTTATGATCATATGATTTTTATTTTGCATTTTGTTAACGTGATGTATTACATTAATTTATTTGCAGATATTGAACCAAACTTGCATACCAGGAGTGAATCCCACTTGATTGTGGTGTATGATCTTGTTAATGTGACACTGAATTCGGTTTGCTAGTATTTTGTTGAGGATTTTTGCATCTATTTTCATTAGGGATATCACCCTGTAGTTTTCCTTTTTTGTAATATCTTTGTCTGATTTTGGGTGAGAGAGATTGTGGCCTCATAAAATGTGCTTGGGAGCCTTCCCTCCTTCTGTATTTTTTGGAATAGTTTGAGGACAGTAGGTATTAATTTTTTTGAAAGTTTTGTAAAATTCACCTGTGAAGCCATCTGGTCCAGGAATTGTGTTTGTTGGAAGACTGTTGATAACTGACTCAATTTCTTTGGTAATAATCAGTCTGTTCAGAGTTTCTGTTTATTTTTGGTTCAGACTTGGTAGATTTAATGCTTCTAGAAATTTATCTATTTCTTCCAGATTGTCAAATTTGTTGGCATATAGTTGCTCATAGTATTGTCTTACAATTTCCTGTATTTCTGTGGCATCTGTTGTCACTTGCCCTCTTTCATTTCTTTTTTTTTTTTTTTTTTAGCTGAGCCATCCTGCTACCTGTTGGTAGCTCAGCGGCTGCTCAGCTCGGGCTGGACTCGAACTGCTGTTGCTCAGAGCTCAAACTCTTAAGCGAGCTCTTAACCAACTGAGCCACTCGGCCGGCCCTTCATTTCTGATTTTATTAATTTGGGTCATCTCTCTCTTTTTCCTGGTGAGTCTGGCTAATGGTTTGTCGATTCTGTTTATCTTTTCGAAAAACCAGCTCTTGGTTTCATTGATCTTTTGTTTTGTTTTTTTGTTCTCTTTTTCATTTATTTCTGCTCTGGCCTTTATTATTTCCTTCCTTGTACTCCTTTGGGCTTGTTTTGCTGTTCTTTCTCCAGTTCCCTTAGGTGTAAAGATAGTCTGATGATATGAGATTGTTCTTCTTTCTTTATATAGGCCTGCAATGCTATGAATTTTCCTCTGCGGACTGCTTTTGCTGCATCCCATAGATTTTGAGTTTTTGTGATTTCATTGTCGTTTGTCTTGAGATAGCTTTTGATTTCTTCCTTGATCTAAGTTTTGACCCACTCGATATTTAGTAGCATGCTATTCAGCCTCCATGTATTTGTGTGCTTTCCAGGTTTCTTTTTATAATTGATTTCTAGATTTATAGCTGTGGTCAGAGAAGATGCTTGATATGATTTCAATCTTCTTAAATTTATTGAGACTACTTTTGTGTCCTAATATGTGGTCTATCTTAGAAAATGTTCCATGTGCACTTGAGAAGAATGTATAGTCTGTTGCTTTGGGGTGAAATGCTCTAAAAATATCAATTAAATCCAGCTGGTCTAAAGTGTCGTTTAAGGCCACTGTTTTCGTGTTGATTTTTAGTCTGGAGGATCTGTCCATTGGTGACAACGGGGTGTTGAAGTCCCTTACTACGATAGTCTTGCTGTTGATTTCTGTCTTTATGTCTGTCAAAATCTGTTTTATATATTTAGGACCTCCTATGTTAGGTGCATAGATGTTTACGAGGGTTATGTCCTCTTGTGGAATTGATCCTTTTATTATTATGTAATGTCCTTCTTTGTCTTTTACTGTAGTCTTCATTTTAAAGTCTATTTTGTCTGAAATAAGTATTGCTACTCCTGCTTTTTTCTCATTTTAATTTGCATGAAATATCTTATTCCATCCCTTTACTTTCAGTCTGTGTGTGTCTTTTGATCTGAGATGAATCTCTTGTAAACAGCATATGCATGGGTCCTGTTTTCTTATCCATTCAGCCACTATATGTCTTTTGATAGGAGCATTTAGCCCATTCACATTTAAAGTGATTATTGATAGGTGCATATTTATTGCCATTTTGTTATTTGTATTTCTGATCTTCCTGAGTTAGATTGTTTTCCCCTTTCTTCTGTTTAGAAAAGCCCTTTTAACATTTCCTGCAATGCTGGCTTGTGGTAATGAATTCCTTAAGCTTATTCTTTTCTGAGAAGCTTTTTGTCTCTCTTTCAATTTTAAGTGATAGCCTTGCTGGGTAGAGCTATCTTGGTTGTAGGCCTTTATTTTGCATCACTTTGAAGATTTCCTGCCACTCCCTTCTCGCCTGCAGAGTTTGTGTAGAAAAGTCAGCTGTTAGTCTTATAGGAGTTCCTTTATGTAACCTGCTGTCTTTCTCTTGCTGCTTTTAGGATTCTATCTTTGTCATTAACCTTTCCCATTTTAACTGTGATTTGTCTTGGTGTGGACCTGTTTGGGTTCAGCTTGTTTGGAACTCTCTGCACTTTCTGGGCTTGTATGTCAATTTCCTTCACCAGGGTAGGGAAGTTCTCAGTCATTATTTCTTCAAATACATTCTCAATCCCTTGCTTCTTCTCTTCTCCTTCTGGTATTCCTATGATGCGAATGTTGTTGCACTTGATGTTGTCTTTCCCACAGGTCCCTTGAACTATTTTCATTGTTTTTTATTCTTTTTTCTTTTTGTTGTTCCAACTGGGTGATTTCTGCTATTTTGTCTTCTAAATCACTGATCCAATCCTGTGCTTCATCTAATCTACTGGTGATTCTTCATTTCAGTTACTGTATTCTTTAGTTGTAACTGGTTGTTTTTTATGATTTTTGTATCCTTCTTTATGTCCTCTCTAAGTTCCTGAAACATTCTTATCATCAGTGTTCTAAACTCTGTCTCTGAACTGTTGGATACCTCTGTTTCATTTAGTTCCATTTCTTGAGGTTTCTTCCAATCTTTTACTTGGGACATGTTTTTTTGTTTCTTCAGTCTGGCTGTCACTCTGATTGCGTCTATGTATTAGATCACCTAGAAAGAAAGAAAAAGAAAAAAAAAAGAAAAAATGTAAAAAGAGAAAAAGAGGGGAAAAAAAGGAAAAAGAAAAAAGAAGAAAAAATAAAAAATAATAAAGGGAGGGGCTTTCTGCCTGCTTTAACTGCAGACCACTTGCTCAGTAATTGAGAGACTCTGGGCAACTCAGCACCAGCTGTTGGTGGGAAAGGCTCAGTGCGTCATGCGCTGACCTCGCTTTAGACTTGAAGTGAGCCTCCCACAATTAGTTGTTGTGTGCTCTGGTACCGTGCTCACCACCAAAAATCCTCACAGGTTGTTTCGTGCTGTCTGTTGGTGCAAAAAAACCCTGCAGAGGTAGGAGCCAGGGAACAGGGGCTCAGGGTGCCCCTGGCAACACAGCTCTAGGTGAGTGGGGTAGGCTCCCAAGCCACCACAGGATGTGGTCAGTGGCCCCCACCAAGTCAGAGCAGCATGCTCTCCTGCATCGGCAGCCAACCCACACAAACTCGCCAGGAAAGCCCCGGCTGAATCACGCAGGCGCACAGCTCACGGCCCTACACTCCCAGGAAAACTCCCTGTCTCAGCCTGTCCCAATCAGCTGCTCACATATCAGGCCAAGCAGTCCGACAGCCATCACCACCCAGGCAACTCTGCACGAGCAGTGCAGAAATCAGGGACCTAAGGCGAGTCACACACTCCCAGGTCTCAATAAGCAATCTGTTAGAGTCAGAACGCGCCTGCCAGGTGTTTCCCTGGCTACTCAGCACAAGCAGTGTGGAGGGTGGGGATCCAAGGCCGCATGCGCATGCACGCACGCACTCACACACGCACTCCTGCACCAATTCCAGCAGACCAATGTAGTCCCAGACCTGAGCCTCTGTGGGAGGGCCCAGCCCTGAAAAAATGGCGGCCTCCTGTGCACTACTCATGTGCAAGCTCCACGCCAGGGTAACAATGGTCCCCCAAACCTCCAGCTCCTGTGCCAAAGGCACTCAGTTCAGTCCTTCCTGCAGGCTCCTGGGCCCCGCTCACAAAGCTACTCCTTCCACCAGGAACCAGATGAGTGCTCACCAGTGGGTATGTCAGTTTGCCGGCTCCACTGGTTCTCCAGCTGCCCTCAGCCTCACAGAGTTGAGTGAAGAGAGTCCTCACTATTTTCTACTTCTAGCTATCATAGAATTCCTCTTCCCGGCAAAGTAACTGTACGTTGGTGAGTGCGGTGTGGGGCCGGAGGGTCTGTCCTCCAACCGGAGAAGCCTCCCCAGCACTGAGGTGTCCCTCACGGGGTTTGCCCTCTCTCGTCTTCGCCCTTCCTACCAGACTCGACGTGGCCTCCTCTTTAAGTCCTTCGTTTAGAGGTTCTGTTCATCTAGTGTCCAGGGAACTTCCGAGGTTGAATATCTTATAAATTATTTTTAATTTTGGTGTGATCCTGAGAGGCAGTAGCACAGCCTCTGTCTATTCTGCCATCTTACCGGAAGTCTTTATATATTTTTAAAGCATGACATGACAGGGCAAGTTCCTGTTTACAGATTTAGTTTGTTTTTTGAGCAGTAAAAGCAGTGATGCACCTGTCATCCTTACGTTTTAAATTCAAGCAGTATAGGGGTCAATAGAAAATCCTGAGAAATACCAGGCAGATATTTTTTTCAGAGTAAAAAGAAGGTTCTGGTAAAATTAAATGATATAATCTTGATATTTTATACTTATAAGCAAATAATGTTACTTCCGTATTAATGATCCCAAATCCATTAAATAATATCCTATGGGGTGGGGCAAATAGCTTCAGAATCTAGAAAAATAATAGAGTCTTTACAAGAATATTCTGTTATCTATAATTAAGTGTTAGCATTAGTCCCTTGGAAAGAATAAATGAATATTGATCACAAGATTTATTGTAGCATTTATAGATCATTAAGACAGTGGGCTAAGTGCTTTATTTTGTTCTCATTAGATCCTCATATGAATTACACAGTAGATGGCACAGCTAAAGTTTTGAACACAGATGTTCTAATGTGAATGCCTGATTTCTTTTTTATGATACTATCACATTTATCAAAGTTTATATTTTATTTTTAATAAAAGTAATTGATATTTTTTACATATATCAATTACAGTTCTGCATTTTACATATTAAGAAAACACATAGCTATGTGGACTGTGCAGGCCCTGCCTGACTGTTACAGTGACAATACAGAGAAGAGAAAAATAATTTTCTCTCTACCCTTCTGAGTTCTTGGCTGAGATCCCTTATAATAAAAGACAGATCAACCAGTGAAAAACAAACAGAATTTTATTAACGTGTGTACCTCATGGATACATGAGAGACACTCAGGAAAAGTGAGTAATTCTCAAAGAGGTAGATTTAGAATTTAGGATTAAATACCATCTTCATGGAAAAAGGGGTGGGGAAATGTAGGTTTTTTAGTGGAGAATAAATAATTTCTAGGAAAGATTAATGAGCCCTTAAAAGAATTGTTGGGAGGTATGATAGTGACAAAGTTTGGGTGAGGTGTCTACTTCTATTCTCTTTTTCTGGTACAAGTCAATGTTGCCTAGTTGATGATATCCAAGGGGGAAGATTTATGACACTCGAGTATCTTTGGGAGAATCTCTCTTTAGGCCAATGAGAATAGCTCAAAATAATCAAAATGTCAAAATGGCATATTTGGAGGTGGCATATCCTGAATTCCTACAATTAAATTTTGAAGCGGCATATTCTGCTACCCTTCAGTATCTACAATGATTTCTATGGAGATGATTGATGAAAAACATGATTCATATTTGCTCGTCTGTGACAGTTTTCTTTTGGTAGGGATCTTGTAAATACTTGACGACGATTCTATTAACATAGCTCCTTTAGAATTTCTTTTCAGTTCACTTACATTAGATCAAAAAACAATTTTTATTCATTCATGCTATTTTTATCACTTATATTTCATTTACACTCTTGTTGTTATTTTAAAAATAATAAAATATCCCCAGTTTTTAAGTATAGTTTTTTTGTTTTTTTAAAGTTCACAGTTATACCCACTCCTTTGAAAAGAGTTTAAAGAAAAATGAGTAAACTTAAATCTGGTAGAACTGGTCCTAATGCCATATTTGCAGCAATTTCTTTTCTTAAATAGCTTACAAAGGCTTAACAATAATTGCCTTACTTTTTTCCTGCTTTACAACATCCCATAAACCACTTTATATCACTGTACAAAGCTGAATAAGCTCAAAGTTGAATACAATGTGTGAACTGTAAAGGGAACAGAAAAATACTATACAATTACTGGGAGATTTATGGGCATATTTAATGTAAGACAGTGAATCTTAGCAGAAAGAATAAAACAGCTTTATGAAGTAGGCATTATAGTTTGAAGCTCACCCATTATTTCTACAGCAGTTAAGATGGCAGGAACAAAAGCAGCAGTTTGGTCCAGCACATGTAATGCGGCTGCAAACATCACCCAGGGCTCCTCTTTGTATGAGAGAATAATACGTTTGTCAGCCAACTTGCCTCAAGATATTAGAAGACATAAAGCATGTAACTGTGGTATATTTTGTTTTATGACAAATGAAAAAATTGGACAACACTTGAAACATAAAGGTCTTTGGAGAAAGATTCATCTTGTTAAAACGTGTTATTATTTTTCACCTTGAAATTGCCACATGTGTGTATGGAAGTTTGTTTCAGTTTAAGCTTCATATGAAACATTCAGTCTACCAAGAAAACTGCTAGTTAGCACTGATGCAAAAAATGGAATTGTGTTCCTTTACATAAAATAGTAGCATAATAGTAACAAATTGTCATATGCTCTTGTTACAGCACATTTAATACAGTGGTTTAGTGGTCCGTGTCAGAGTATTTACTGATACTCTTGTGAGACAAACCATTTATTACTATGGATATATTAAACTATGGAGAGAAAAATTATCTAAACTCAATAATAAGCCCATCTAAACATTTAAAACAACAAATGAACATAAACAAGAGGTAGAAAATAATATTAACCTAGTGCAGTGATGAAAATTATCTAAAAGTAAAAACATTACAATTATTTGAGTTGATGGTTAGTTGATTATCAGATACATGGCTTTGTGATAAGACCTTTCCACCATCTTCTTCCATACAATAATAATCTTGTGTCCCACCTACATTTGCAGCTTTTATTTTACCTATGAAACTTCATTCTGCTAATCAGTTTCTACATTAACAATTGACTCATCTGTTTCTTTTTTCATCATTCGTAGAAGTCATGTAATCAGACTGTGAAGATAAAGGAAATATTGTTTACTCTCTTAAAAAAACACACAGTTAATATACTCTGTCAAGGTTTTTGAGATGTGAAATTACTTATTAACCATCCATTTAAACTTCTGAAATTGTTACAATCTATTGGCATTCTGAAATACTCTTTCTTGTGACAATGAGCTCTTCTGTGAATTCCAGCCCCCACCTAATGTCTAGCTACCACTGTTACCACCAGTGTGGCTAAAAAAGAGACTGAAGAGACCACGATTTCAGAAGTTATTTTATTTTATTTTTTAAAAGATTTTTATTGGGGAATTGGGGGATGGGGAACAGACAAGTTGCTGTCCTTTTGTTCTTCAATCTAGTTGTGGAGGACGTTGCTTCACTGGCCCAAGTTGGCACCATCATTGCGCTATTCTCGGGTGAGGCAGATAAGTCGCCGGCCTCTGGACGGCTGCTCACTGCGGCTGCGAGCCGCTCACACTGGCTGCTGGCTACATACGGTAGCCCATGGCAACCCACTGCAGTAGGGGCTGCAGCCTACGCCATAAAAGGTGACTCAAGGCAGCCCAGCTCCAGGTTGAGCTGTTGTCCAGCATCTTAGCTGTAGAGGGCAATGTCACTGGCCCTCATATGTGGTATCAGAACTGGGGCCCTCTGGCGTCCCAGGCCAGCTCTTAACCAACGCGCCACTCGGCCAGCCCTCAGAAGTTATTTTTCAATCACATGAATACAGTAAACTTATTAAAAACATGGCTTCATCTTATTTACCATATTTAAATGTTTTGGTTTCTCAGTCAAAACAAAATCCAGGTAATCCTTAAAGCATATTCTCTATCAATGTTCTGGATGTTAGCAACATTTTAGTTAATATAAGTCCATTTGTACCCACAGGTCAGCGAGGGTTTGAGAATTCTGAATACACAAATGTATAGAAAACCAAGCCTATTTTTATTCATGATATACATAAGAATAATGTTTTCTAATGTCAAATCAATCACAGCCATGTATTATATTAATGGTTTAAAAATCTAATAGAAATCTAGTATTCATCTGTTAATTCCACCAAAAATTTAAAAGTTTATTAGTATATTTGCTTTCAAATAAACATTTTGCTTATAACATTTAAAATAACTGGAATATTTCTGAGTTTTCATAAAACAAAATTATGTTTTAATTCTTTGTGTTTAAAGAAACACATATTGAGAGATGGTTTATCCACGAAGTATTGCTACATTTAATGACATGCTATAGCAATGTATAGCAAAAAAAATTATGTTTGGGGTTATTTTAATGCAATGAACATTAAAATAGCATGTTCATGTCTAGTGCTTCAAAGGAATTTTCAATGAATTGCAATATTATTTGTAAAATTAGTTGCAAAATACAAAATGTAGAAAACTAACTTTATTAAATACATTAATTAAATTGTCTTTCCTATTTTGTACATGCTAATTAAAACCAAAACTTTAAACTGTCATAGAAATAAATTGATTTTAAGTCACAGAGAAAAAACACACAAAAGGAATGTTTGAAAACTAGAATTAGAGTAATGGTTTACACAAACATATGTTCACAAAATGAACCCAATATTTTTTTAAAGATTTTAACTAGATTATCCAAATATAGTTAAATTACATTATAAGGTAAATGACATAAAGATGCTAAAATATGTATGTCTGCTAAAAGCCTCTGGATAATTAGTCTTTTAAGTCTATTCTGCAGCAAATTCAAAATATAGACTGCTTTCCTTCAATCCCTGTTTAAGCAAATACAAAGCAATAAGAAAGAACAAAAAATAAGATATTCTAGTAGAGTAGTTATTCCAATTACTAACATGTTACCCACAATGACATACATTTAAATATTTTCAGAAAGTTGATGATTTGGAAGAAAACATGTTCTCCAGAAGGTGTCTTTAAAATAGAAGTGTAATAACTTTACACACAAAAAAAATTAATGATGATGGTGGTTTATCATGCTCAGAACTGTCAGAAAATTCACATAGCATTTATCACTTAGGATGAATACAGCATTTTGAATTATTTATTTTGCATACTTATAGTGGATACATTTTTTTCTTTACCAAAGCTTATCAATTATGTATTTTTTGCTCACTCTTTGAAATTAATTAGAAATAAAGTTTAAATATTATATTTTCTTTGAAATAAGCTCACTTTTTCTAAATATAAATATATATGTTTTCTATACATCTTTAACAAATAAGTTTTGGAATACCATCTTTAGTATACCCATCTGATATTTATATACTATGATTATATCTTTTCTGCATTAAAAAAAAATAACATCATTTGGCTTTAACCAGCAATGTCAAGGTTATTCAGCGCTGGAATATATGGCAAAGAAAAATGATTCATTAAGCAACTCTAAAATGTAATTTCTACTTAGGTAATTAAACTATACTTGCAATATTTAATTTTATTTAATTAATATCAACTTTAGTTATTTGAAATGTGATCATCACATGCACATATTCACTTAACATTTTTGAACATCTACTATGGCAAGAAAGGGATTAAGTATGTAGAGAATAAACAGCTTTGTTGCCTTGGGGGCTTTATGTAAAAGCAATATAGGGGTAAAAACAGTTTCAACATTTTGGAGAAAGTAGAATAGAGGCACACACAAATATGCATATGAATAGTGTTGAAGAATTAGTTCTTCTAACATCAGTAGAGAAGTTGTGGTCATGTAAACAACAAAACTAAAGTTTAAGCATATGCCATGTGAGGATATGAGGTAAAATTTTATACTACCTCCATCACATAGGATCAGCCACACAGAAATTAACATATAACCAGATTAGCACCATAGAAATCCTTAGGGCCTCAGGGAGCAGCAAGCAAAAAATTGCTGTGTGGTGAGACTTTTATAGTTCAGGGGGTACAGGCATCCTACCAAAATAATAGCCTATGCAATAATAATTTAGCAATCAAACACTATGAATCACTGAAGAAAATCATCACGAAGGGTAAACTTGAGACTACAAAACCTGAGAATTATACGTAACAGAATAGTCTCAAAGAATTATTGTTTAAATGTTAGGAATAATTAAAATAATATAAAATATAGCAGAAAAATACTGAAGAAAAGGGCAGCATGGAAAAATAAGAATATTTTAAGTAAATCCAGGTTATAAGAACTTCAGAAAAAGATACTTAGGGCCATTAAAATTAAAACCTCACTGGACATGATAAATAGCAGATTATATGCAAAAAAATTGCTGAGTGAACTGGGAAATAGATTAGGAACAGGAATTAGGCAATAAACCACACAAAATATAAAACATAAATACAGAGACATAAAAGATGGACCCATTCAAGAGAAGACAAAATACACAGACAATGGAATGATAAGATCTAATATACGTTGAAGTAGAATAAAAAAAAAAGCAGACAAAAAAGGACATTAGAGAAAGTCAGTCCTCAAAATATAATCACTCAGGGCCGGCCGAGTGGTGCGGTGGTTAAGAGCTGGCTTGGGATGCCAGAGGGCCCCGGTTTGGATCCCACATATGAGGGCCAGTGACACTGCCCTCTACAGCTAAGATGCTGAACAACAACTCAACCTGGAGCTGGGCTGCCATGAGTCACCAGCGATGGCGTAGGCTGCAGCAACTGCCGTTGTGGGTTGCCATGGGCTACCGTGTGTAGCCAGCAGCCAGCGTGAGCGGCCAGCAGCCATCGTGAGCGGCCATCCAGAAACCAGCGACTGATCTGCCTCGCCGGGAAGAGCACAATGATGGTACCAACTTGGGCCAGTGAAGCAACGTCCTCCACAACTAGACTGAAGAACAAAAAGGACAGCAATTTTTCTTTTCCCCTTCCCCTAATTCCCCAGCGCTGTTCCCATCCCCCAATTCCCCAATTAAAAAAAAAATCTAAAAAAAACCAAAAAACAAAAAAAACCATAATGACTCAGAAGATAAGTCTCCTGAGCTATTAAATTCATGAGTATTTCGCTAGAGGAAACAGGATATTGTTGAAGATAAATAAAAACCAATAGATGTATCATGTAATGTAATAATTACAGGGCAGCAGGACAAATAGTCAAAAGAAAAGTCAAATGAACTGTAAATATATTACAAGTAGACTTTGACCAGACTTCTAATAAGCAGTGACAGACATCAATAAAAAATGAAGGTGAAATAAAAAACAATTTTAAACAAAGATTGGGAGAATTTACAACCTTAGTCCTTCACCAAAAGAATTCTAAAAATACGTAATTCAAAAATTAAAGAAAAAAATAGTGCTGAACTACAAAATGGTTAGACAATTATTTAAATACAAATATATGTTTACTAAAGAGGGAGGGAAGAACAAACTGAGATTAGAAGAGATCCAAAATGTAATAGAATAAAAATTTTAGAAAATAGTAGCGTAAAAAAAAGGATATTTCAGTTGAAACATTTTAATGACCTTGTATTATACAACTAGTAGTAAATTATATTAAGTTTAAATTGCTATATCAAACATGGGTGATTAAAACCTTAAAGATAACCACTAGAAGAACAAAAGTTGAATCTAAATCTTCCAAATCAACATAGAAAAGCGATGAATTAGAAAAATAAATTATTGTAGTAATTTAAATGAGGCACTAAAAACAACACAACAAATAAACAAAATGAAGTAAAAATAAGGCATGGCAAACAAGGGTGACGTTTGTTTGGCCAAGAAACATCTTAGAAGAGTGACTCAAATATTACGGTTTTAAGAAAGATGCTTTATTTAACCAACATAGAAGTGAAGGTATTTCCTACATATTGGGATAATGTCTTTTATAGAATGCAAAGTAAGGTTGATCTAATTGCTATAACACAAATTAAAATAATAAAAAAAGCAAAAAGATAGTTTGGAAGGAAAATTTTAAAGTCTAATTTTATATTATTATGGGGAACACTTATCAATGGCTCCTTGGCTGTCAAGCTGTATTATTTTACCATAGACGTGAACCCTAGAATTTGTTCTATTTAATAGATGAACAAAAATTAAGGTGCTGAGAAGTTCAGTAACTTGCAAAGATACAAGATAGTAATTAATGGATCATAGACACAAGCACAATTTTTTCAACTCAAAAAGGGCTTTTTAAAAATGGGACAGCATATTAAGATGTATAATATATATCAAAGAACTTTATAGTTGTTTGATTTCCATATTCAGCTCCAACATGTAAAAGCTTGGCAGACATCACTTCTATTTTTATAAAATAAAGCTGGAAAAATTAAACAAATGACTTGTCTTTGATGAGAGAGAGAGAGAGAGAGAGAGAGAGAGAGAGAGAGAGAGAGAGAGAAAGAACTTGTGTTGTTGCAGGGACAACTGCCACACCAAGATCTGGAGACACAGGAACGTCAAAGTCACAGGTGAGATCTGTTTATGTGCTCACCTGAAACACAAATTGCTGGAACCATAAAGCAGTCGGAAATGTAACTGGTAACTTTGACAAATTGCTGGAGACTGTGTATGGACTAGCCTTAGAGAGAGAATCTCCCGGGGCCACTGTCTCCACACAGAGATATAGAGATATAGATTTATCTCTATATCCTCCAGGCGAGGATCTGAGAAAGATTCTCTTCTGGCTCTGCCAAGGGGATAATAGCAATCATGTGAGATAAACCCAGAGCATTCTCCATATCAAAGTACTAGACTCAAGTGGAAAAGATTGAGCAGAGCCTCATCTCAGCTGGGGCAAAAGGCATTTCTCCCACTCCATCTCCTTCTAGCCTTCTTGTCTCACTAAGGGGAGGAGGGGAGCTATACCTTTGGAGGAACGCTTGTGGAGGCCACAGCCCAGAGACACAGATGCACTAAAAAATTGAGATTTAATCATTGTTTACAGAATACTTGCCCTCCCCACAACTTGTCACCACACCAGAGCCCTAGGGTCTACAGTGAGTTATAGCTGAAAGGCTGCAGGATGCAGATGCTCACTGATAAAGAGTATTTAAGGAAGCATAAAGTCAATAGGGAGACAGAAACAAGGAGGCTACAGGAATTTGAAGCTTCTGATAGGTACAGCTATAGCTAATATTAAACAGGGCTTAATTCCTAGCCAGATTAAAATAAATTCTCACACTAATTTATCTCATTTCCTATCACCCAACACAACATATCCACTTATCAACAAAATATTACATGGCATACCAAAAAGTAAGAAAAAGCATCGTCTGAAGAGACAAACCTAGCTGTAGGACCAGCTGCAGAAATGACAAAGAAGTTGGGATTATCAGATGCAATTTTAATAACTATGATTAACGTGTTAAGGGCTCTGAAGGAAAAAAGTAGACAGGAATAGATGATTAATATAAGCAGAGAAATGAAAGCTGTAGGAAACAATATTGAAAGGAAATGAGAGGAGTCAAAGACACTGCACTAGATATAAGGAATGCCTTTAAAGTGATCAGCACAGATCAGCTAGAAACAGCACAGGAGGTAATTAGGAAGCTTGAAGAGAGGTCAGTAAAATGAGAGAGAAAGAGAGGATGAAAATGCAAAACAGAGCATCCAAGAATTGCAGTACAATTTCAACAGGTATAACACATGTATAATTGGGATATCGGAAGGAAAAGAGAGAAGAACACAAAAGAAATATTTGACATGATATAAGCTGAGAACTTTCCAAAATAAATGGTAAACATCAAACCAGAGAGAACACCAAGCAGGATAAATACCAAATGACCATCTTGGCATATATTTAAATTGCAGAAAATCTTAGACAAGAAAACAAACAAATATATACATATATACATGCATACATACATCTTTAGAAAAACTAGAGAGGAAAAATCATGTTATCTAGTGAAGGGAATAAAAGGATAAAAGTTATAGCACACCTGTCACCAGAAAGCAGGCACATAAGAAGAAGATGATATAAAAATTCTTAAGTGTTGAAAGAAGAAGAAATAGATAAAAACACTAACCTATCTCCAGTGAAATTATCATTCAAAAGTGAAGGAAAAATACAGTCAGACAAATAAAACTGAGCAGATTTGTTGCCAGCAGAACTGTCCTGCAATAAACGTTTAAGTTTTTCAGGAAGAAGGAAATGATACAGATCAAAAACTTGGGTCACCCTTAAGAAAGGAAGACTTTTGGAGAAAGAAAAATGAAAAAAATTTTATCTTCCTAATCAGTCTAAAAATTGACTGTTTAATCAATAAAACTAACTATGTATTGAGTGATATGATAGATGGATAAGTGAATAAATGAGAACAAAGTCACAAGGGACAAGAGAGAGGAACTGGGGACGCTCAGATATAAGGACCTTCATTACCCATAAAGTGAAATAATATTATTTGAAGGGCAACTTATATTAGTTAGGAATCTATAGTGTAAAGTCTAAGGCAACGAATATATATATATATATATATATATATATATATATATATGTAGTGTAGTTCATACACTCAGGGAGGACATAAAATTGAATCATATAAATGCTCAATTAAAATCAGAGAAGGCAGAAAAAAGGGAGTAAGGAAACAAAGAATGAATCCAACAAGTAGAAAATAGATACTGTTTCAACTGTATCAATACACACTTTAAATGTGAGAGGTTAAATATATCAATTAGAAGATATAGATTGGCAGAGTAGGTAAAAAAGAAAGAAATGCGTCTACATATTCTTTACAAGAGACTTACTTAAAATAGAAATTTTCAGACAACTTAAAAGTAAACAGATGGAAAATAGGAGAAATATATGCCATCCTAGAACTAAAAGAATGCTAACATATTAATTTCAGAAAAAAAAAAGTTTTAATGAGTAAGATTATCAGGGACAAAGAATGGTATTACATAAAGGGGCCAATTCTTAAAAACACAAAGGGACCCTAAACATGTATGCATCTAATAATGGAGTATCAAAACAGAGTGCAAAAACTGATAGATGTAAAAGTAGAAATAGAAAATTTTACTATAGTATATGGAGAAACTTGACTCTCAATAATTGACAGATCCAGCAGGTACAACATTAGTAAGGACAGAGTGGAACTGAATAGCACTATTAATCAAGTGAATACAATAGTCATTTATAGAATACTTTATCTAACAACAGAAAATTACACATTTTCTTGAACTCACATAAAACACTCACCAAGAGAGACCATATTCTGAGCCATCAAACATACCTTAACAAATTTAAAAGACAAAATACGTTCTCAGACCACAAACAAATTTAACTAGAAATAAATAGCAAAAAGATGACTTGAAAATCTTTAGATATTTGGAAATTAAACAACACAGTTTGAAATAACACAAATGTCAAAGGAGTCTCAAGATAAATTAAAAATTATTTTGAACTAACTACAAGAAAATAATATGACATTAAATTTTGGATAAAGCAGAAGTGGTGCTTAAAAGTAAACTTAATTGTGTTAAATTCATTATTAGAAAAAAATCCCTGTAGAATCAATACCAAAGTGTTCACCTTAGGAACCTAGGAAAATAAGGGCAATTTATGCCCATGACAAGCATAAGAAAATAAGTAATAAAAAAATGGTGAACAAATTAATAAAATTGAAAACAGGAAAACAATATAAAAATTGACAAAAAAAATCCCAAACGCGAAATGGAAGAAGTAAAACCGGTTTCTTTCCCAAATGATAAAACTGACTATGTAGAAAATTCCAAAGATTAAACAAGAAAACTCCTGGAGTTAATAAGCAAATTTAGCAAGTATGCAATATATAAATCAGTACACGAAAGTCAATTGCCTTCCTATATGCCAGCAATTAAAAATGGAATTAAAATGTTTAATATTACTTGTACTATTCCCAAAATGAAAGAACT
This sequence comes from Hipposideros larvatus, assembly GCA_031876335.1. Classification (NCBI taxonomy): domain Eukaryota; kingdom Metazoa; phylum Chordata; class Mammalia; order Chiroptera; family Hipposideridae; genus Hipposideros; species Hipposideros larvatus. Next base: position 106,549,188 of record CM063089.1, read on the forward strand.
TAGAATAAATCTAACAGAATATGTCAGAATTTGTATGTAGAAAATCACAAAATACTACTGATGAGAGAAATGAAAGATCTACATGGATCTATATTCATGGGTTGGAAAACTCAGTATTGTTATGATAACGCTTCTCAATTCATTCATAGATTCTATGCAAACCTAACCATAATGCCTATAAAATATTTTGTAGACATCTATAAACTAATCTAAACTTCAAATTAAAGGACAAAGGACACCGAATAGCCAGCACAATACTGAAGAAAAACAGTTACAGAACTCAAAAGAACATGATATTGGCAAAAGAATAGACATATAAATTAATGGACTCACATACATGTAAGCAACTGATTGTTTTTAAAAGGTGCCAAGTAATTCCATGGAGAAAGGATAATCTTTTCAACAAATAGATATCCATATGCAGAAAAATGAATCTAGACACTTACCTTAAACCTTGCACAAAAATTGGCTTAAAATGGATCAAACACCTAAATGTAAAATGCAAAGCAATATACTTTCTAAGAGAAAGTCTATGTGACCTTGAGTTTGGTGATGAGTTTTTGTATATAACATCCAAAGAATAATACATAAAAGAAAAAATTGATAAGTCGGACTTTATTAAAATTAAGAACATTAGCTCTGTGAAAGAATGAAAAGACAAGTTAAGACTAGAGAAAATAATTGCAAATCAAATATAATAAAGAACTTAGATCCAAAATATACAGAGAACACTTTAACCTAACTATAAGAAAACAAACAACATAAATTAAAAATGCTTGCAAATGATAAATGAGCATATGAAAATATGTTCAGCATTATTTGGAAATGCAAATTAAAATAACAAAGAAATACCACTAAATTCCAATTAGAATGACTAAAATCCAAAATACTTACAATATTAATTTCTGGTCAGGACTCAGAGTAAGAGAAGCAGTCATTCATTTTTTTTTTTTTGTGAATGTAAAATAGTATAGCTGCTGTTTCTTACAAAGCTAAACATAATCTTACCAAAAGATCCAGTAATTATGCTCCTAGGTATTTACTCAACTGATTTGAAAACATTTCTCCACACAAAACCTGCTTGCAAATGTTTAAGCAACTTTATTCATAATCCCTAAGCATTGGAAGCAACCAAGATATCCTTCAATAGGTGAATGAATAAAGGAATTTTAGTGGGTTCATACAATGGAATATTTTTTTTGGAAATAAAAAAATGATTATCAAGTCATGCAAAAATACGGATGAATCTTAAATACATATTGCTTAGTGAACAATTCAGTCTGAAAAAGCTATACACAATGTGATTCTTAATATATGACATTCTGGAAAAGAAAACAGAGATACTAAGAATGAAAGAAGTGTTTGCTGGGGTGCAGGGGGAGAAGTGAATAAGTGAAGTACAGTGGATTATTCAGTGCAGTTAAAATATTCTATATATGCTGAGATAGCAGATACATGATACTGTGCATTTTCAAAATCCACAGTGATAGAACTTCACAGTGCAAATAGTAACCTCAATGTATGCAAATTCATCTATTAGGTCAAGATGAAAAGAAAAATATGACAAAACAGTTGAAGTGCATTATGAATGTAAAAAGCAGTCTTACTGAGTGGGGTGGAGGGCAAAGATGCTGACCTAAGTAACTATGGAAATCACAGAACCCGCAAGATTAAGCTCAAAGGACATGGGCAGAAGCCCTGAGCTCTAGTAGATAAAGTTTTCCCATGCAGGCATGGCTCAACCATTCTGAAATGACTATACGTGCATAGAGGAATAGAAGAATAAAGTAAATGGATAGTGGATGGTGGGAACCAGGTTCTCACTGTTGGAATGAGAGGTTATAGAGAAGCAATAGAATAAAGCTAGAATGACCCATGTGGTAATGGATTTCAGTTGGAGATGTCCGTATAATTCATGTTTAGCTTAATAAGGATACAGATAGTTATATATGGAAATATTTCTAGATATGCATATCTACATAGGTTAGTATATCCACATATATTTCTTTGTTCTCTCAGCTGAGAAAGACTAGAAGCTACGATACTTCTGTGGCAATGAGCATACCTGGCACCCAAACCCTGATTTCCATACCCTTTTCTAATAAAAGGTATAAGGGTTCCTTGGATAAATGATGATTCTAAAATTGGGGTTGGATAGACATAAGATGAGCCTAGGGCTTCCTGTGGTACTATAAAGTAAGAAAATGCTAAAATTCACACACACACATATACAAACACACACACACACATAGTGATGGGTGTGTTAAAAGAGTACAGGAGCCAACTGAGAAAGCTCCCAATTTTCAAACCTGGAATGATTGGAGCAACAGAGTAAATAAATTAGAATTGGATTATAACCCAAAGTTTAAAATAAATATCCAAGAACCCATACTTATATAAATAAATACTTGAATAAATAAAATATGGAAGAAAACAAATCTATACACTAGAATTCCAAGTAACTTATTTAGATAATTCACCCTCAAGGAGTTGGAGCATAAGTTCTCATTTCTTCATACGGGCTGCACATATCAAATTCCTTCAAAAGACTGTGAAAAGGACTATAAAAGAGTAACCTTAAAGTGGAGAAATCTGACAAATACCGCCTGAACCAAGAGGTCAGGGTAACAGCAGCAGTGATAAGTCATGTTAATATTATGTACCCTTGATAATATGTGAAGCAAAAGGCACTATACTTCGATGGTCTTTCTCCCTAAACCACATACATTTAGTCTAACGATGAGGAAAACAACAAACAAATGTCCTTATTGAGGGAAATTCTACAATATACCTGCCCAGTAATCTTCAAAACTCTCAAGGTCATCAAAAACAAGAAAAGTCAGAAAAATTGCCATAGCCAAGAGGAGCTTAAAACGACAGGAGAGCTAAATATAATGTGTTATCTTGAATTTTATCCTAGAACAGAAAAAGGACATTTGCTAAAATCTCAAGAAATTTGAATAAATAAATATATATACACACACACACACACACACACACACACACACACACACTCACACACACATACACACACACACACAGGTGGTGCCAAAAAATGTATACAAGTAGACACTTTGGTCAACGTTGCTCGAGCAGTAGTTTGCCATAATCAGAAGTCTCTGGACGCTGATGGTAACCACTTTGAGGACCCCCTGAAATTGCAGAAGTCAAACATGACTTGTATTCATCTTTTGTTATCGGTATACCTTGAGTACTACAATTTTAACACAGTTTTTTCCTTTCTTAAAATGTGTATACTTTTTTTGGCACCCTCTGTATATGAACATATGAACATATGCATTTATAGGTATAATAACATGCCAATATTGGTTCATAAATTGTGACATATGTACCATATTAATATAAGATGTAATAATAGAGGAACCTGGGCTGGGTGCGGTAGGCAGAGTAACGTTCCCCACAAAGGTGTCCTGCAGGAGACCAGCTCCCACAGGTCCAGGGAAAAGCCCTTTGGTGGGGATGGTGTAGGCTACGAGAGAGAGAGAGAGAGAGAGAGAGAGAGAGAGAGAGAGAGAGAGAGAGAGAGAGAGAGAGAGAGAGAGAGAGAGAGAGAGAGAGACGACCACAACGATGAGAGGAAGGGAGGGAGCAGGGCGTTTTCACAAGGAGTGTCTCTCTTATAATTTATTACAGAAGGGAAAAAGAAAAATGCGTGGAGACACAGAAGCGCTTTTTCAAGAAGAGAACTGTCTCAATTTATTGTTACAGCATGTCCCTTTTTATACCGGACAGTTGACCATTACATCATTGAGCTATTTTTTCCAGAGACAAACTTTTACCCATCTGCCTTCTACATAGTTTCATTATTTCTTCCTTCCCAAGGTCCATTCTCCTTTTCCTTCCCAAGGTCTATTCTCCTCAGAAGTTTGTCCTTCCTAGAGATTTACTATCTCATGCTATTTCTGTTACAGGGTACAGCTGGATTTGTTTCATACTAATGACTAACTTACTTTGTCTTTACCTATGGTAGTCTGAGCTGAATTCCAGCCTTGGCATTGGAAGAATGTTTTATGGCCAATTAGTAGTTATCTCAAACACCATAGCTGAGCAGAATCCTAAGACTACACAGTGCATGCTTTTTTTATTACTAAGAGATTAAGAGACTAAGTGTGATTAAGATTGCTTTTAGTGTATAAAATAGAATTATAGTAATATATAAGACTTACTAAGTTGATTAAGGTAAATAAAACAATTAATATTGGAAGGGGTATTAGGTCTTCATCCTACTAAGGGTGTCAAAAGGGGAATCTTTATTTAAGGCACAGTGTTTTTCTCACACGCTGGTCACACACACCTGCTCCAGGCCAAAGCTGCCCTTCGAGGGATGGTGGTCACAACCTCTGCTAGCAAGCTGCTTCTCTCCCCGTGGGGGAGAGGGGAATGGGGAAGCAAATGTTCCCAAAGCGAGACAAAGTATAGCAAGCGAAAACTGCTGGCAGGCTGGCAATTCACTCTGTAACTTTCAAGGTTGTTTGTGATGTAGACTTGCAGCAGCACAGTGGAGAATGAGATCTATCTAGCAACCTTCCCACACTGCTCACCCGGGCCTGAGAGCCTGTCAGCTTGTCAGCAGCCAGGCTTAACCCTTACTGCAGACCTCAGGCTCAGCACAAAAAAGGCCAATTCTGACTTCTGTAAAGTATTTTCTAATTAACCAAATAGCATTGAGGCATTACATGATAATTAGCCCATTCAGATTAAGTTGGTCATTTCCAAACTCAATTCTTTTAAAACTCTAAGACAGAGTGCCCCAGTCATCCAGCAGCTCCTGGCAGTGTCCGTGTCCTAATAAACAGAACCTGTGGTTATGTGACCTTACATAGCAAACTGCAGATGTAATAACACTTAAGGATGTTGAGATGGGAAAATGATCTTGGATTATCTGTGTGGGCCCAATCTAATCACATAAATGCTTAAATGTCCTAGCTGTGTTGAGAGAGATAGGACAACAGAATAAGGACAAGAGTAATTTGAGGCATGAAAGAAACTCCACCAACCATTTCTTGCTTTGAAGGTGGAAGAAGGGGACGATGAACCAGGCACATGGGGTCCACTATAAGGAACAGCCACAAAATGGATTCTCTCCTGGACCCTCCAGGAACAAAGACTGCTCTCCAGACACCTTGATTTTAGTCCTTTGAGACCATGTTGGACTTTTGGACTTCTTACAGAACTGTACAATAATAAATTTGAGATTTCTAAAGCTGCTAAGTTTGTGTTAATTTGATAAAGCAATAATAATTTTTTTTGGAAAAAAATACAGCATTATATGGGAACTCTATATTATCTTCACATTATTTCTGGGAATCTAAATCTATTCTAAAATAAAAGTCCTGTTTAAAAAGTGTCAGTCAATATCCTGAAACTAAATCAAGAATAAACTTGAGCAGGAAAGATATATTTGCATTTAATGGATTTGTGAGAGTGCTGAGTAAATAAAAAGTGATTTACTTGAAGTGCTATAAAACCTCACTGGCCCCAATGTCAGAAAAGCTTATTCTCTTTCATTTATTGCCAGTTTTTATTTCCCAGAAACTTACACATTATGAAGAGTAATCCCTGTGCTTAAGTGGCCTAAAGTCTTCTGACATTCTGGGGCAACCTTTCCTAAAATATCTACATGAAGTAGTTGAATGCTCATCCTCTGAGCCATGAAAAGCACAGAGGCCTTTAGTCTATCTCCAAGGGGCTTCAGTAGAGGGCCGTCTCTGTTTCAGCTCTGGCTGCAGACTCTGCCTACACTGCCTGCCCAGTCTCCCCATCAGTCTTACTCCTCCAGCTTCCAAACTCTTTTTGTCCCTACTCTATTCCATATTGGCCACAGCTCCTCTTACTTCAACAAAGCAATACTAACATCGTTTTTCATTGTACCATGTAGTAGACAACAAAAAGCAACTTCAATTTCAGTGTGTCTGGCAATCCCTCTGTATTCTCTGTCATGGATTTCTTAAATACCACCAACTTCTCAGGCCATAATTACTATGTCACAAGATCTCTCTCTTACATTTTAGCTCCATTTTTCACCTTTTACTGCAGGGTTGATTATAAAATCTTAATTTATTTTATTTTTATGTTATTCAGAGGAACTCACTTCTTTTGTTTTGTCCTCTATTTCAGAATACTCCCAAAAAGAAAGAGCATTTATTATTTTTTTTACATCCTAATACATTCAGCAAACTTGTTTTCAAAACAAAGACTCATCTATTCTGACATGAATCATGCCATACAATAGTGTTAACAAAATCAGATAAATATAAATATAATTACTACCAATATTAAGTAGTCCATCCATCCTTGAAAATATTACATCCAACATGCCAAAACTAACATTTAGCATCTGTATACACTAGACTGCAACATGTACATTTATTATTGTCTCTGCATTATACAAACGTCCTTGATTTTGACCCCAAAAGACCTTGCCTAACTTAAGCAAAAACAACATTTATTAAAAGAATAGTGGAGTAGTTTGAAGAACTGAAAGAGATAATTCTTAGGAACCAGGCAAGTTCTGAGGAGAAGGCAGTGGGAGTGAAGGATCATCACCCAGGGCTGTGAGATAAGTCATCTTGCACTCTAGTTTTATGTCTCTCTGTGTAAATGTCAACCTTCAAATAAGAAGATATGACTGATCCAGCTTGGGAGACTAATGCTGAACTCTGGAATATTCAGTCATTGTCAGGGAACATGGGGACAAAAGGAAGAGCTCTGCGTGACCACCGACCACCAGAGAAAGCCCTGGGAGCATGGGAGTCATACTCATTTGTGTCTGCTCACTCCACTGGACTAACTGGGATCAGGTGACTGTCAATATTCCTCATATTCTAAGACAACACATACATTTTATTCTGTTGTTACAAGAAAAGAAATGAATTTTACTACAATACATTTTCATTTAACAATAAAAATTTAATTGTTTGAACTAACTTTCAAAAACTTCAATTTGATCTGTTATTATAATAGATAAAGAGGGACACAAAAAAGCAATGTCAGATTAAACTTTCCAATGAGCATATTCATAAAACACTATATGTTTGTTTGGAAAAGGAAAAACTGAGTTTTTAAAAAGTTGGTGAACCCACAGGAGAAAGATAAAACAAAGTGAAAGATTATGACAATTAACTACGTTTCAACAAAAATGAAGATGGACATTTTTATTTTATTTTATTATTATTTTATTAGTTTCAGGTGTACAAACAGTGCAATAGTTACACTGTTTACTCCTTACAAAGTGACAACTCCCCTCCTCCAATCCGCCGCCCCACTCCCCCCCATATCATACATAGCTATTACAATTCTATTGACTCCACTCCCCACACTATACTCCACATCCCATAACTATGTATATATTAAATTATAGTTGACATACAATATTATACAACATCAGCTTCAGGTGTACAATGCATTGGTCTAGTCTCTACACCATCCATGAAGTGGTCTCCCTAAGAAGACATGTAAAGATTGACATTTTTAGATTAGTAAAATATTAGGATTTACCTTAGTTCAATATAAAATATTATTATAATATACTTTTCTATTTTTGAATATTTTAAGAGAAATGTGCCTACTATAAAAAGTTTTCACTTAGAAACATGTACCCTACTTTTACTTAAAGATGTCTTTGACTAACAATAAAACAAAAGCTAATACATTTACTTTCTTTTGATATAACTAGTTTTGTATAATAAATTGAGTCTTTCTAATTATGTACATAAACCATGATATCTTCATTCACAAATGTCATATATTTGGCTAAATGAAACAGTAATATATATATATATATATATATATATATATATATATATATATATATATACATATATATATACATATATATGTATATATATATATATATATAGTCTCATATATTATTAAATATATATGTAACTTGTATGTATATGTATAATTATAAAAATAGTAATTCTGACTTAAAAAGTAGCTTCTAAGAACTAAGGTAATTTCAAATGTGGATCCTAGTTTGCTATGTATTTGGAAACTGAAATTAAAGATAATTAAAATAAAATATATTTGTTTAAATTTCAGAAATAGGCAATTTATATTGATATTTATAATAATATTACAATAATATTACAGTAACTACATCTTTTCTAAATCATGTCAAAAGAGAGTAGAGTTTCCATAATGAAAAAATTATGGACAAAATATATTAGAAATGCCTTGTATAGATGGGAATTTTTATTTTCTTTATTTTTTAATAGAAACTTTAATTAATATACATGAGTGATCAATGCTATATAGCAATTAAGGAAACTATTATATAATTCATATTTTATATATACCGTATTTCCCCATGTATAAGACGCACCCTTTTTAGAAAAATTTGGAGTCTAAAATTGGGTGTGTCTTATACAGTGGTTGTAGATTGTTTACTCATCATTACAAATGATGAGTTGTATGAGTTTTATGATGAATAAAACGAGTTCAATAACTTTATGTAATACATTTTTTTTCAAATTTTGGGCCCCCAAATTAAGGTGCATCTTATACATGGGAGAGTCTTATACATGGGGAAGTACGGTACCCTTAGCACAGAAAAAAATTAAAAATCAACTTTTTAAATCTTGTAAAAAATAAATTAATATCAAATTGAGAAAGTCTATTGCTTCATACTTCTAACAAATGATTTAAAAAAAAAAAGAAAGTTATGCCTTTAAACTGAAGTTTTATCTTTGAAATAGAAGAACTGGCTTAAGAAATATTAGAATTGGTTAAGCATCATCAAATGCATGAAAACTCAAAGAATTTTTTAAAACAGTGGGCATGTGAGGAGTTGGTATATTAATCTGAGACATTAAGCTAACTGTTATCCACATTAGAAAGTATTCCAAACCATTTAAGCTATGTACATAGAAAAATTAACTCTGTTTCTAAACACACACACACACACACACTCATTCATACACACACAGAGAATTAGAATTTTAAAATTTTCTTTATCTGATTATTTTTTTAATTTAATTTATATTTTTAATGAACATTTAACTCTCTGCAGTCTGACAATGTACTAAGATCAATGAGAAAAATAAGACTGAAGGTCATACCTTATTGTGTAACTTGTTTTATCTTAAACTAAAGTCCTTAAGGGCAGAAAATGTTCTGTAAGTTCACTACTGTATACCCCATGTTTATCAAAGTGACAAACAAAGGAGGTGTTCAATCACACTTAAAAATTGAATAAATACATTAGTGAATGAATGGATGAGTGAAGCAAATTAGCAACCTATTTATTCAAGTTGAAGAATGCACACACACACACACACACACACACACACACATTGATGTGCATGTGTTTAGATACATGGGTGTGCTATATATAACTGTTAAATCTTTCTAAATTACACAAAATTTATAGTAAGAAACAAAGACCTAACTTTCAGCCAGAATAATGTGTTTAAACCCCCAATCACCTTCATGATTATAAACTGGGATAAATCAAACCACATTTGAACAAAGGGTATAATTCTGGTGAAGATGGAGTAACAGGTCAAGACATTTCTACCTAAAAAACAAACCATGGGTAAGATATAATAAACAACAGTTTTCAAGACAATCACATCAGGCAATAAAGGAAAGTGGTCCCCGAGAGACAGGAAACAGATGAGATAAGCCCAATAATTGTGCCCAGCGTACTGCCCAGAGAGCATTTTCACTCTTGTGAGTGAAAGCGTAAGTGGAGTTGAGTTAGGGACAGAGAGCTGAACGTCTGGGGACACCGAGTTAGTAAGAATCACTTGCAGAGTTGGGAGGGAAACGCACAGAGACAGAAATTCAGAGATCTGCAGAAAGGCCCCGTCTATAATTCAGCTGAGTGCAAACCAGCAGAGGTATATGAGAAAATTACTTGAGGCCAGAGAACGAACCGCCCTCAGGGATTTAGAAGTAGGAGAGCCCAGTGCTCATGCACAGCTGGGCATAATGCTTATTCTTAACAATGAAGATTGGAAATCCTATTATTCACATGTATTAGAAAGAGTACACTTGCCTCAGTAATACAGAACAATTATTCCTAGACTGATTGCTACTCCTGTGCTACCTAAAAAAAAAAAAAAAATATATATATATATATATATATATATATATATATATATATATATATATATATATATAAGAGTAGCATCAGAACAGATCAAACTGTTTCAAAGTAACTGTATCTCAGAACAAAGTTCAAGAATATTTATAGGAATACAAAATACCCAACACACAACAAGCTAAAATTCACATGGTCTGGCATCCAATCAAAAATTACCAGGTTTGCCAAAAAAGCATAAAAGCATGACACATAATGAGGGGGGAAATAATCAATAGTAAGCAACTCAGAACAGATGTTGGTATTAGCAGACAAAGACATTAAAACACATTTGTGAATTATATTCTATATGTTCAAAAATTCAGTAAAGGCATAGAGAATAAATACCCAAATTAAACATATTGAAAGGTAAAGTATAATGCACAAGATGAAACATGAACTGAATAGAATCAACAGCAGATTATATTTTGCATTAAAAATATGAGTGAACTTGATTTTATAACAATTGATACTATTCAAAATAAAACACAGAGAAAATAGGGAATTAAAAAAAAAAAACATGAGCAGAGCATCAAGGAACAGAAAAAAACTTTAAGTGGCCTAATATACATGTAATTGGAATCACCATGGAGAGAGGATAGAAAGAAACACGGAACAATTAATGGTTGAACATCTTCCAAATTGGATGTTTATAAATCCACAGACCCAGGAACCTTAACAAACTTCAAAAGAAACAGAAGAAAACTACCCTAAACTACATCGAAATAAAATTGCTTAAAACTACTGTTGAGAGAAGCCTTTAAAAGCAGCCCGAGACTAAAAATTTGTTATATACAAAGAGGAACAATGATAAAGATGGTAGCATATGTCTTGTCAGAAACAATGTGAGCAGATGGTGGTGTAAATGTTGTCAACCTAGAATTCTGTACCAAGGCAAATAATCTTCCCAAACAAAAGAAAATAAAAATTTTTGTCCACACACAAAACCTGAAAATATTTGCCACCAGCAGACCCACCCTGCAAGGAAATACTTTAGGTTAACAGGAAAATTATCCCAGATAGAAATGTGCCTCTTCACAAATGATAGACCAGTACTGGAAGTAGTAACTACACTGGTAAGTATATAAAGATTTTCTTATTCTATAAATCTCTCTAAAACATGAGTGACTGTTTAAACATAAATTATAATAGTATCTTGTGTGGTTTATAATATATGTAAAAATAAAATGTGTTTTCACAGTAGCTCAAAATTAGAGAAGGAAGAAATAAAAAAAATACTATTGAAAGGGTCTTACATGGTAATAACCCACTCTTCCTATCTCATGTGGTCTTTATGGTGCTCATTTTTATGAAGTACCATTCAAATAATAATAGTACAAAAGTAAGATGTGATTAATGGACAATATATATTTTAAAATTTATTCAGAGAAGCAAGTAAACCACGGAGTCTGGAGTGAAAAAGACATAATTCTTGAAAGAGATGGAATTTAGCTAAGCCCTGATCAATGTTTATGATGTTAGTGGGAAAAAAATACCAAGAGTAGAAATTGTTACCATTTATTAGTATATACCAAATGCCAGCCTTTGGTACCACTTTTAAGATTAACTTTTAATCATCAAGCAACAGTTTGATGTAAATATAATTATCCAACTCTTACAGACAGCAGAACTACTTGGAAAGATTAGCCTACCCTGGATATACCTTAATGTAAACTGGGTGCTTTTTCAGCTCTTGCAGTCAATGCTCTGTAGACGATGAATAACTTCGGAAGTGGAAATGTATAGAACCTGTAAGAAGCAAAGCAAAGGCATTAACCAAAAAGAATAGAGGTACCAAGGAGGTGGGATGAGAATAAGGATAATGTATCTCACTAAATCTGTGCGGGGAGAAAGCATTAAGGAAGGTAGTATCAGGGTCAAGGTTTCCAGCAAAGTCAGGAGATTGGAGCTATATGCTCTTCCATTTATCAACAGGAAATCAAAAGTGCCCTTATTCACTGAGACTAGCCCTTGGTTCTTAGGCAAGATTTCTGAAGCTATGAGGGGAAAGGAGAACACGGAAGAAAAGGAGAAAGAATGAGGTACGGAAATGGCTGCAAGTACTGTAAATCTTAATTAAAATGGAGAAGGACAGAAGTTGGATGATTGCCCAAAGGGGCAGAATGTTATAATAAGTTCAATATTGTTCCTTATTTTGAGAGGAGAAAATTTTCGGGTTTTTATAGATGTGTGTGTGTGGGGGGAAATGACTAATGAAACCAAGATTGAACGTGCTGTGACGAAGTGGAGTGGTTGAGATACAAGGGCTCCAAATAAAGGGAAAGGAAATGGATTGCTAACAAGTGGTGGAAATTTTAGTTTTAAAAATCATAATTGTTTCTGTGACTGTGCCTTAAAAGGAAAATAACAAGTTCTTTAATTTATCTTTCCATTCCAAAAGTGTGTAGTGAATGACTAGTGAACAAAAACAAATGGTTCTCGGTCTCAGAGTTCATAGGATAGTGGACTGTAATTGTTAAGGAAAGTTTATTCACACTACACTTAGATGTGCAAAGAAGAATACCTTGTTTATTTCACTAAAACTAAAATTATGTTTCTTGGTAGCTCCTAACTTTCTGACAGGGGGCAGGGGTGTTTTGGTATTGAGGGAAACAAGATAGATTCTGATCTGGTATTCTCAGTGCAGTTCAGTCATTTGGATTCTCTCCTTAGGAAGCTGGGATCTGCCCACATGACTCTGTTAGATGCACATCCTTTCAGATATATTCCCACTTCCCCTTCTCTTTAAGATGATATACAGGTACATGGGAGAACAGCAGGTTTGCACAGGGTGTAGCCACATAAAATGTAAGGGGGAGGAAGCTACTGAGATCTCAGCATCCTTGGGACCTTTGCTCATCTCTGCTGAGTCTCCTAGAAGACTGCTCAAATTTGATGCTAACATACCACTTGGTTTATGTTGTTGATTTAGACTATGCTCCTGCTGACTCATCCCTCTCCTTCTGCTAACTGGTCCCCCTGGCACTCCTATTTGCCCTGACTTCTCTTTAGCACCGGGCTAGGAAGCCCATCTCACCTCTAGGGTCATTTAATCCCCTGCAACATCTGCCTCTGACATTCTCAGTAGCCAGCAGATGAGGCTATTAGCCATATGACCTACCCCATTTACACACACACACACACACACACACACACACACACACACACACGCACACACACACACACACATGCACACACACACACACACACACACACACACACACTAGGACCACAATGGCACTTAGAGGTAATTTTACAACAGTAGAGAGCCAAGGGAGGCTGAGGAGTGCTAAAGAGGTCCTTATCTGCCCCCTGTACAAGGCTAAGACTGCTTTAGTATAACACAGCAAAGGTGACTCTAGTGAAAATCCCAAATAGAAGGTGAAATAAAAGTCCTCTTGCCTTTGACAGTTTGAGAAACTTCTTAACAGGATTCTCTTCTCAGCAACTCAGGCCAGAAGTCGCCAGAAAATGCAGTTCAACACATATTTATTCATAGTTAATTTTCATGAAAACTTGGGGCTTTTCTCCCTTATTCTTATAGTTTTGAGACATCACTTTTCATGAAAACTTGGGGCTTTTCTCCCTTATTCTTATAGTTTTGAGACATCACTTTAAAAAAAAAGTTACAACAAAATCAATTGACCTGCCTGTAGATATATTAAAAGAGAACAATCCAAACATTTTTGAGATATTTATTTCTCTCAACTTATCCCTATTGTCTAGTTAAGCAGTTAAGGATATGAGATGTGAGACTGAAAGCTGAACAACAGATGATTCATTCTTGATAGTTCCCACCGTCTTCCTTCCCCAGAGCAGTAATCTCACTGCTCGGACTTGGAGATAGAGAATTGCAAGGAATATTAAAGAGAATATTAAAAAAACGTTTTCCTAACATCATGCTCTTTTAATATTCAGTCACCTCATCTGTAAAATTACATTAATAATAGCACTACCTTGGATACACTCAAATTATTGGGTTGTTGGAAAAGTCATGATGCATTTTTGCAATGAAAAATATAGAAAAAATATGTCATAGTTAAAACAGTACCTGACAGTTAATAATAAAGGTTTTAAAAAAGTAGGAAATGAGGTTATCTACTGAAAGTCAGTGGACATGGAGGGACTGCTTAATAAAAGTGGAAATTATGGAATTATTCTTAAGAAAAATAGTAAAGTATGAAAGAGCCGTGAAAACTGAGGTTTTGTGTAACCTGAAGGAATCAATTGAAACTTGACATTATGACTATAGAGCATGGACCATTTTTATTGTCTTTGCGTCTCCTCCATGAAAAAGAACAAAGAAATCATTTCATAACAGTAGCCTAGGTTTTATAAACAGACCATAATCACTAGGGAAATTCAAGTAGGATGGGGGGACTGTAGTGTATTATTATTGGAAGGGGGCATATAATGAACTGATTCTGGAGTAACTGAGAGAACAAGTAAAGCCTGAAGGAGTCTATGTCATATTCTTATCCAGTCCATTTCGGCATTTGGGGACATTGAGAATAGCTGTTCTTTGTCACTAACTTAATTATGTTTTTTGAATTGTGGTAAGAATTGGGAACAAAAATGAACCAAGTCTCAAAATTCCCTGCAGGCTGCTATGTTCTGAACCATGAGAACTGAGTCAGAGCTGTCGAGTGTGAACCTGTAAGTGATTGTTGCCCTTGATCATATATCAGGAAAGTGTTATGTGTACATGAGCATATTGATAGAATAAACAGTCTTCAGAAATCAACCCACTTTCATGCTCTCTTTAGTTTCAATATATCATCATGATGATCATAAGTCAGTTTCTTTTCTTTCTTCTGTTGATTTGTACAATACACAGATGTCAGGAGCGAGCTATTTACTCTTCATGTTCCTATCTAGATGCTTAGTTTGTCAAATGTGCTTCCATTTCCTTTCTCTAAGCTCTTAGTTATAAACAATGAAGCTGAGATAAACTGGAAAGTCTTTTAGAAAGACCTTTTCTTATTCAAGAACCATCTGCTACTAAAGAAAAGAGGATATATTATACCAGGCAGCATACTCTACTTATAGAGGCAAAATTACATAACCACTTTAAGCATTTTGCTTACCTAACACTATAGAATTTAAAGTTTACCTCACATATCTCTATTTAAGCATTTCAGATAATAGGAGACATAGCCAAACCAAGCCTCATTTCCCCAAATAGTTTAGGTTAAAATTTGAGATCCCTACCAGGCACCATATTTAATGAGGTTCTTTTACTAAACTATAATGGATATCATTGGAAATATGCTCCCATTGTATATTGCCTGTTCACTAAACTATAATGGATATCATTGGAAATATGCTCCCATTGTATATTGCCTGTTCACAAAAAGAACAACCAGCATTTTAATTACAACCACAGAATGTATTTTTTCAATAGTTCTGTATGACATACATGCTTATACTCCAAAATTTCTAATTTCAGAAAAAGGGAGATGTTCTGATACTTATACAATGTTAACTGGTAATATGGGCTTTTTCTGTAATTAACATGTTATTTGAACTTAGAGAAGCTTCCTGATGCACATGTTTAAAAAGCTAATGGACCGAGATTGCCAAAGGAGACCCATCCTGTGTTATGTGCTCAAAGAAAATAACTCAGTGTATACTGTCAGCCAATAATTGTTAAATATCTGCAAATCCCCAGGTCTCTTCCTTGTCCTTAGCATTGAATAAAAAGCCAAATGCATACCTCTGTTATTCGAATCACAATAACACACACATTTTTCAGAACGTCAACCTAACGGAGTGATGTAAGTGTTTAGCATAGTTTTGATTAGCTGATGTGGAAGTTATTGTGACACTGGAATAAAGGATAGGGAAATGAGTGTGCTACATTGGAGATCTGTGATAGGTGGGGAAAGGCGCTGATGGGAATACTGGTAGAAACATTGCTCTTTCTATTCTCATAACAAGGAAACTGGAAACACAGATAGATATAGGCAAGAAAATAGCAGGATTTTTGTTTACCTAAGGATTGACATATGCAAAAGATAAAAGGAAAAATGGATGGAAACTGGAAACATTTAAAATTTTAATGTTAAGCCAATCAGTGTGAGAAAAATCAGTATGTCCAAAAAATGTTTATTCACATATTTAGTTTAGCAGAGGAGAGAAATTATACTCAATTCATTTGAATATAAGGCTGTGATAGAAGATTCTTCATATTGTGGCCCTGTGTACATACCCAGTCTCACCTCTTGTGACTCTTCCCTCACACATCACACCACCATTTTTGAATGATGTGAAGATCCCTAAAAAAAGTCACAGTCCCTAATGCAGCCCTGATATTGGAATATGCTACTTCCCTCTGCTTGTAATGTTCTCCTTCCCTCTTCCACTGTTCTTCCCCAATCCCAATTTTTCTGTCTGGACAATTCATTCTTTCAAGGTCAGTCTTTAGGTACCAGTTTTGAGCTCTATTTTCCTTAAGACTGTGATTAGTTTATCCTTTTCTCTTGGGGTCCTGCTTCATGTCATGCATAATCTGTTATAGATATTAGCTCATTTCCTCATACATAGGTGTGCAGCTTCTGGTATACCTGCAACCCTGATTGTAGCACCTTGAGATTAGAGACTTTTCTTTCCATCTTTGTATCTCCTAGCAAATATGCACTTAAAAAAACATTTGCTAAATAAAAGAATGAGGTGTCCTGAATAGAAAAAAACTTTACTGACTAGTATTGCAGAGCTGCAGGGAAATGCTTCTTACCTGAGTCTCCATAGGGTGTTTTCCAATCTAATTTTAAAACATTGAAAATATGTGGGGAATCTGCTGTATTTTGCAGGCTGTAGTCTTAGGAGGAGGACAGACTGTCTCTTTACACTTCTCTCCTGGCCACAAGGTAGGCTGCCCTTGTCATTTAGACAGTGATTGAGACTGATACAGATGAATGTCGAAACTCTGCAGCATATTTTCCCACCTACCATAAATATGCACCCCACTTTCCTGCTGGGACCACTGGGGTTCAATCATAATTAAGCCTAATTATGGCACTAAGGAAGTCTTGGAGTCAATTGGATTTACAAAACACAAAATTTTAGTCCACAGCCCAAATAATAGGTATTTAATACAATGTAAATATTTGTAAGCCAGTCACTAGATAAGTATGCTAACTTAAATATATATATATATATATATATATATATATATATATATATATATATATAGTATTTTTTAAATTAAATTATGTTCAAGCAGAAAAAAAATATCTGACATGTTTGGCCTTAGGAATATATATATATATATATATATATATATATATATATATATATATATATATATATATATACTTGCCCCACCCCCCAGACTTTCAGAAGAAAGCAGGAAAATATACCCAAAATGGGAAAGCAAAATTTACTTACACTGTGGGTAGTGAAAGATTTCATTTTGTTCTCTTTCCATTCTATCTTTCTATAGTCATCATTTAGACCCTTGTTACTCAAAGTGTAGCCTGAAGACCAGAGATGAATATGACATGGGAGCTCATTAGAAATACCGGCTTACAAGACCCATCTCTGTCTTACTGATTCAGAATCTGCATTTTAATAAGATCCCTAAGTGATTCATTTGTGCATTAAAGTTTCAGAAGGTTATCTTTCTTCATACTTGGTAGACTCTGACTTTATCTTAGAGTATCTTAGTCATCTGAGTATTTTTTTCCTTTCTGAA
Source organism: Hipposideros larvatus (assembly GCA_031876335.1). Classification (NCBI taxonomy): domain Eukaryota; kingdom Metazoa; phylum Chordata; class Mammalia; order Chiroptera; family Hipposideridae; genus Hipposideros; species Hipposideros larvatus. The sequence goes on from CM063089.1 coordinate 106,566,992, forward strand.
ATAAAGCCCAAAACGCTAGATTAGAAATAATGCCTGCTGCTCAGACTTGTCTCTCCCTTTTAAGTGTATGTGTGTGCATGAACACGCCTAAAGAAAAAAAAAACATACACATACATAGGTTTTCTGTGTTAAACACATGAGTTTATTTTATTCGATACCTTTTTTCCCAGAAGTAGGACGGAGAATTTGTCAAGGCAGGTGGGGGGAGGGGCACCCCATAGTTTCGCCCACCCAACCCTCGTCAGCAAACACCAACCGAGGAAAGGAGGAACAGACCTTATGTCAGCATCCTAAAGTCTCCTTAGATCACAAATCTACCTTCTTTCTTCTGTCAGTTGATAGAAACTATTTGCATCAGGAGTTCTCAGTGGTGACATCAGGCAGCAGGGCAGGAGCCCATACCAAGCTGTCAGGTAGAGGGCAGCTTCTCCCCTTCTGGGAGGAAAATGCGGCGTGCGGCTTAGGTTCTTATCAGCTGACACCAGATGCGCTCAGCTGTGTCACTTCACCTTACCCCAACTAATCAATTAACCTTGTTCAAAATTCAAACCAACACTGAAAACATTCAGCAAAGTGTTTATATTTTTAGGGTTAAAGTTTCTACTAATTTAGCCAATAGCTCTGGAATGCTGTAAGACAAGTCTTATTCCATGAAATATGTTCAGAGAGATTTTTTAGCATGCCTCACCCCCCACCGGCATAATCGTAACCCGTGAGTGATTGCTTTAATTTCCTCCTATCTCAGTGTGCATCTATAGAAAATAAAGATAATATCCCACTGTCTGAGTATCAGGTGAAAAAACGTGTTTAAAATCATTTGGAAAGTACAAAATGTTATGCTAACGTAAAATATTAAAAGTATATCTTAAACAAAGGGAACTTAAGTGAGAGTAACAGAAAACAAATTGATTACAAATTCATTGTTTGCTGATACTAGATGTCAAACTGAAACAATTAACAAAACAATTTACTATATCTCTTTTTTGCACTTATTTGTAAAGAAGCTATTTTATTGACTCCAGCAAATTCTAAACTAGAATCAAGGGAGTTTGACTCTTGGTAATGGGCAACAAACTACAGATAAAGCAGTTTTCACTGATAAGAGCTCATGGCATCAGTGCTTACGGTTATGATGAAGCTGAGAGTTTTGGGTGGGCTTAAGAGTTTGCAAAACTTCTTTCAAAGAGAAGCCAAATTATTCAATTATATTTTCAAAGTAGAATGAAATATCGTAGTCATTTAAATGCAGTTTTTCCTTATTGGTACCTTTAGTACTTGATATTTCTTTTAAAAAATGGAAAAGAAAACTGGAGCCACAGAGTGAGCATGAGCTGAAAACACAACCACAAGTCATTACCTGCATTGATTGTATGTTTATAATTTTTCCATTTTATTCTGATTTAAAACTGGAAGAAATGAAAGAAACAACTGCAGTACATTTTTTATGTGCATATAACCCACATATGTAACTGTAGGAGAAATCCCCCCTGTGCTGTTTCTACTTTTCTTTGTGAAAAAGGAAATGAATCAGATAGTATTAAAGTACTATGAAGTAATTTCATTGTGGAGATCTATTGCTTACAGCGATGGTCTTACTGTTCAAGGAAATTATATTCCTCTTGTTTCAGTCTAGAATAAATTGAGAAACATAGGAGACATGCAGAGATTAACATATCATAAAGCTTAGGTTGTGGCATGTGGCTAAGGTGTGTGCAAATTGAACTCCTAAGCCCTCTTGGTTCCCCCATTCTACCCCACCAGGTCTAGACCTTGGGAAGCTCACTTGAACGTATCCCTGATGCTTAAAGCATATTAGGAGAATAGTTCCACCCTATCAAGCATTGGAGATCATTCTGCGTATGGGATGATGTGGTCAGGAGTGGGACAAAAGACCAGGAATGTTAAATTGGTAGAGGCCTGCCACACATCCACATGAGGGGTGAAAAGAAGTAATCTTCTAAATGACAACTACAGACACACATCCCAACACACACTCAAATACATGCCTGCCATAAAAAACTGATTCTGTTAAGAGTATTGAACCCACAGGTTTTATAACGCCTATGTAAAGGAAGCCACAGGAAAATTTTCTTACATTTACATAGCATTGTTGAATTGACAAAGAAGTTTCACATATCAATTTTTAGATAAATCTCAAATCTTTGAGGATTATGACATGGAAGGTATACTTCTCAACCTTGGACAATTATGCCATAATCTCACTTTCAAATAGAACATTGGGCTGGGTAGCAAATGACATATTCAAAATAGCATTTCAAAAAGATATTGTAAATAAACTGTTTTTTACAAATTGCAACTAAAACTTAGACTGGACTTACATTTTTTATATGTTTGTCATATTAATAATTGTCTCTAATTTCATGAAATGTACTTAAAGCGAATATTGATTATGTTTTCTTAAAGTTTACTTCTATTTTTAAAGTGACTAATGTTTTATGCAACACCATCCCCAAATAAATCAAACAAAAAAAATGCACTTTCATAGTCTGAGAGGAAAGTCTGGTATCTTTACTATATGTGCCCGGGGATGTGAGGACACCTCAGGCCCTGTAATGAGCAGTGTTATCTCCTGTGAATGCCATCTGGACTACAGAACCCCTGCATAACGCAGCCATTCTGCCATCAGCTCAACCAGCACTGAAGAGATATTTTAGGAGATCATGCTTTCAAAATGAATGGTGCAAATGTGCCATTTCCACTTTAGTTGCTTTACTTATTGCAAAACCACTGCAGAATTTTGTTGCTCATAGGCATGTCAGCTTTCAAGACTAACTTATTTTTATTTTTAGTTTATTACCTGTTCTTAAGAGCTGGCAAAGTTTTCAAAACTAATTCATATTTGAGAAATCTGGTAGGTAAAGCATATTTTAAAGACAAACCCTTTTCTAGACTGAATTTTCGAGCATTATCACATAAAATTCTAGATTGTAAGGTCTGTTTTCTGGATTTGAAGCACTCCAAAAATCTATTAGGAGGTTTGGTTGTCTTTGATGATATCATAGCAAGATGCAGTGATCCCTCCCATGTAATAAAGTTGAGTGCTCAGAATAGTTTTGTGCTAGCCTAGGTGTGATGCATCATTACCCAAGTCTCTACTTTCTTCAGTTTATATGCACCCTGGTGATTGAATCAAGTTGATGAAATGCCTGTTTTCTCAGAACATAAACCAACAGGAACCTTTCTAGGGCTGCAAATACATTTAAGGAAATATATAAATCATTATTTGTCAAAAGTTAATGCTAACTTAAATCCACTATCTGGAAATCCTGAAAGACTTTTGTTTCCCCTTTCAGTCACTGTCTGTTAAATAATGTGCCTCATTAATGAAGCTTAATCAGTTTTTAACAATTCAAGGCTATAAGACGGTCTAAGTAACAACAGCTTTGGGAGTTGAGGTGTGGAGTGGAATAGTAAGGTCTTTCTAGTCCTACCATTGTTTTATAGTCCACAATAATATGATTTCAAGAGGTGATTTGAAAGTGCTTTTATAAAAGGTATGTAGTTCTTTTTAGCATTGCTCAGTAGCCATTCAATATTCTGAATGGAGTAATTAGTGAGTTTGTGTAAACTTTAAAATTTAAGCTTCAAAAATTTCAAAATGTTAACAGTGACTTTTTCTCCTGAGTAGCATCAGATTTATTGTATATGTTTTCTCTCCTTCTCTTCTTATTTTCTTTGGAAAAACAAGCATTTGTGTTATTTAATATTTGGAGTATTCAACTAGAGACCAGTACGTTGGCTGTAAATTTAAAATGACTGATCTCTTGCTTAGAGTATTTATTCTCACTGTCAACTAGCTGACTTAGCCAGGTGTATCTAGATACTTTATCTGGTAGGGATGAATGGGTATCAAGTATTATTATTATATCATTTCTTCTCCCAAGAGGCAAGAATTTTGCAGCCACTATATGTCAGGATTTCTTTGCAAGATGTTCTCATCCTAGTGGTGTCCACAGGGTGACAGGCAGAAAGACTGGGTTCTCCATTTTTTTTGGTGCATGTTTGGCCATAGCAGGAGGGAAAGTGGATGATAAAATGTGGCTACTGAAATATCAGTGGGAGACGGTATTTTAAGTATTCATAAAACTACATTGCTTAATTATCAAGTATATTAGCATATCATATGTATCATATGTATCATAGTTCACGTGTGTATAAATATTCAACTGCTTCAGATATAATCAACTTAGAAATCTGCATTTATCATTGATTCATTCTTTCTTCCTCCATTATTGTGATATAACTTCCACTTCATGCTATCCTTTGATAGACTTTCTCATGGTCTTTTTCTAAACTATTTTAGTGTCCTGCTATATAAATTGTCTTCACTACTTTAGGTCATTTGCCTTCAAAATTGTTCTTTCTCTCTTTCTCTCTCTCTCTCCCTCTCTCTCACATCATTTTAATAAAACAGAACATGACCACATCAGTCCACTACTTAAAAACTCTCATTGATTCCTCCTTTCCCTATAAGCTAAAATTCAAATAATTTAGCACCTTCAAACTCGGTGTCAACAAACCTTTCCAGATGTATTTGTGGTTATTCTTTTGTCTCTCTCAACTTCTAACATACATACATTTTTATTTTTATTTAAGTATGTTGTACATCACAGATGCAGGAGTATTAATATTCTCTAATCCTTGTCTATCTGATGACTATTACCTGTATTTTAAGCTCTTTTCCATGGGGGGGGGGGGGATCATCCTTCAAGGGATTGTGAAGGGTTTTTCCACACATAACTTATTGACTGATTAATTCAGTCAATACATCAATTATGCATTCACTAATTATTTATTATGTGTCTATAATATGTCAGATACTGCACTAACTCTAGCAAAAACTCTAGTATCAAACAAAAGAAAAAAGGGTTTCTACCTTCTTGGAGCTTAGACTACAATAGAGATGAAAGGCCATAAACAAATTAACAAACAAAATATTGATAATTATAATAAGTACTATAATGAAAAAAAGTAGGGTGAGAAAGACAAAAAGGCACAAGGGAGAACTCAGAACTTTTTGTCCCTTTACCCTGTTCTTTTTAATTATAGCACCTATTATAATTATCAATATTTTGTTTGCTAATTTGCTTATGGCCAGTTCAGCTGGAGTATAATTCCAAAAGGGACGATGTCTGAGATGAAGTTAAAGAAGATTCAGGATCTGAAGCAGGGAGGCCCAGCAGACAATGTTAAGGCATCTACCTCGGTGATGAAGAGTCTCATTGGAAGTTAATGGGAAGACACTGAAGGTCAAGGAGAGCAAGCAGATCAATTTTTAAAAACAGTTTGGCTGCCATATGGAAAATAGGCTAAATAGGAGCAAAAATGGGAAACAACTCCTCAGGAGGCAGTTGCAGTTGTGTAAGATGTGAATGATGCTGGTTTGGCTAAGAGGTTGAAGGCAGTGGAGAAGGAAATAGGAGGCAAGGCAAAGCTCTCAGTGAGCAGTAAAGGTTTCCTTAATTAAACTGAACACAGGGACTTGTAAACAGATCAATTCTACAGAGATCAGGCATAAAATATGATCGGGTTGCCAAGTTCATTTAAAATTTTTTTGAGCTTCGGAGTCAAGCATAAGGTGGAAACAGACAGATGGGACTTCGTTTCATTCTGTGTTTGGACAAAAAAGTTAGAAACAAACAGGGAAATCACCCAAGCTTTAGCTCATGCATGAGTCACACTCACAGTGCATCTTGTCTGGAGAGGACAGCAGCCTTCTGAGCACTTGGACCAGCCTGGAAGCACTCACTTAGAACGGGAGAGCAACCCATTCCTAACCTTAAAGGCCTGTGTGGGTTCATTCAGTGAGTTAAATCAATACGCAGCTTCAGATTCAAATAACAGCAGATAAATTGTCCAATGGAGAGTCACAGAAAGTCTAAGAAAAGCTTACAGTTTTAATGGAGTTGTTTGAAGCATGTCAGAGAATGTGCGCAGATGCAGTTCTAAAATGTTTCTGTTAAAAACATATATTTTAGGTTGATTTCAAATTAGTTGTGGCCGCGTTGCCTGCAAGAAACATTAATGGTTGTTATGTAAATAAACCTTACTGCCTCACTCTGGCTTAGACTCCCTAAGGAAGTTCACCTGCAAGTTCAGCCTTGAAGGTCAGCTTCTACAATTTTGATTTCTGCATTTTCTTGGTTCACACAGGCATATATACATAAGGTGTACTCCTCCATATCAGAAATCACAGAGCCTTCTCCTACCTCAGTTTCATTTCCAAAGCCTGGATGTCTACCTCACTGATGCGTTTTCCACTGCAGTCCCCCCACTCCCACCCCAACTGAGTAAATTTTGCAACTAACCATTGCCTGTGTTTTAATTTAATTATTTATATCTCATTAAACTGAATTCAGTCGTTTCTCCTGGTGGTGAAATAAACAGGCAAGCAATTTTATTTTTTGAAGAAAATTGTTGCAACTATTTTTTACAGTATACCTAAGCAACTAGATACACTAATTTAAATATATATAATAGTAGTAATTGTATACTTTCTTAGAAAACATAACTGTTTAATTACAAGTTAACACTCTATCAGAAAAACTGTATAAATTCTAGTTACTAAAAATAACAGCACCTTTACCCAAATACCTGATTCATAATTATAGAAAAGTAAGGAAATTATGAAGTGTAATAATCAATCATGCCATCAACTATAGCTTCAAATGCCAAGTGTGAATGTCAACAAGAAGCTGAGAGGCTCTCTTTTTGATCAACAAGCCTGCCAGAATTAGGGTTGGTTCACTCTTTACTAGACAGACAATCTGATGAAATTCAGGCTGATTTATCCAGACAGGGATACCCCAAAGCAGCTGAGTACTGCTTAGATTGGAACTAATCAGGCTCATGGCAGACATTTTCAGGCCCTGGGACAAGACCCAGGTGGAGACCCACATACCATAGGCCTAAATAAATAGTTATAAATTAAGCCAACAAATTATTTAACAATTATGCTCTACCACCTACCTTGATAAAATAGTCATAATTACTATTTTTCTTTTCACCCTTTACTCTTTTCTGAGCTCCACTTTCATATTTTTTATTTCTCACTAAATCTTGCACTTGTACTTATTCTCATTGATTTAAAAGATTAAACATAAATGTAATTGTATTCAAAAGGTAAAATCTGAGTACATTTTAATAAAAAAGGAATACTATAGTTAGTAAAATTACATAGGTTTCAAGTGCACATTTCTCTTTTACTAACCATTGTCACCCCAATAAATTTAATGAAAAAAAATAATTAGGATGGGAAAAAAATAGTACACTTAATTTAAAAATTAAAAAAATTAGACTATTCTTAAGGTTTAAAATGTTTTTCCAAAACATTCAAAATTTTATAATAAATGTAATAGACAACTTAAAAATTATAATTGAGAAAAATAAAAATGTAAATATACTTATTTATATATAGTTTAATTTGATGTAATCATTAAAATTAAATGTATTTATTTTTTTTAATTGGGAAATTGGGGGAGGAGAACAGTGTTGGGGAATTGGGGAGGGGGACCACTCAACTTGTTCTTCAATCTTCATTGTGGAGGGTGCCAGTCGCCATCTGACAGCTTGTCGGCAGCTCGTGGCCTCTAAGCTCAAGGTGCTGTGTTAGAATCTTAGTTGCAGGTGGGCGTAGCTACCATTCCATGTGGGAGTCAAACCAGCAGCCTTGTTGTTAAGAGAGCATACTCTATCCACTGAGCCATTCGGGTGGCAGCTCAGCTCAAGGTGCTGAGTTCAGGCTTAGTCATGGCAGACATAGCCCACCATGTAACAGTCAGTCTTGTTGTTAGGAGCGCATGCTCTCACCAGCTGAGTCATCCTGCCACCTGTTGGCAGCTCAGTGGCAGCTCAGCTTGGCGCAGTGTCACTGACCCATGTGGGAATCCAACTGGTGGCCCTGCCGCTCAGAGCTCATTCTCTTAAGCTAACTGTTAACCAACTGAGCCACTTGTCTGGCACCCTGTATTTAAATATATGATTAAACTTCCTGTGATTTTACCGTTCATGGTATATGTAGTTACCAATATAAAAATCAGTAACACATTTCATGTGCATTCAGGAGTTGCCAAATTTTTTCTATAGTGGACCAGATAGTTAATATTTTAGGATAATGGGCTATGCAGCTCTGTTAGGATTATTTAATACTGTCACTATAGCATGAAAGTAACATACACAATTCATAAATGAATGAGTACAACTGTGTTACCAAAATAAACTATTTTCAGAAACACACAGCAGGCTAGATTTTGCCTATAGGCCATAGTTTGTTGACCCTGGTCTAGAATTATATATATATATGATTAATTTATTTAAGATTAATTTGAATTGCTTAATATTGGAATATGTCTCTCCAGCCATCATACACCAGAACTGAAATACCACAGTAATTCATGAGTACTTCTACAACCACCAATTAGAAAAGAGTTAAAAAAAATGGGAGAATCTATTGCAATCATATTACTGAAATGAAGGATTTGACCAGATAATTTGACTTTTCTCCTATAATCAGTTGTGCTGTTAAATCATTTCAATATGTTTCTGAGGTAGGAGCCACACAACCTGTGAACCCCCGTGGTATTAGGAAGCAAGGTGGCCTTTGTTGGAGGGTATATGCAGGAGTGGCGATGTGTTTCGTGAATGGTACTGGTTGTGTAGCAACTGTTTAGTGTTACTGGTAAAACTGTGCCAACCCTAAGAGCCAAATCCTATGTGACCAAGGTTTTGAAATGTTTGTTAGCAAATTTATGTTTGTATACATGTGTATGTGCTTTCCTTCTCACCTGAAAATGGACTCAGCAGAGATTAATATTTCTAGAAAACAGCCTAATAATACTTTGAACATATCTTGGTTCTTCCACATAAGTGTTACCTGTGTGACCCAGAGAATGTTCCTGAAAATCCAAGGACTCTAAAGACAACATAAACATCCTAATTAAATGTACACAAAGAATTTGCATTCAACATATCTGTTGAAACATATCTCCACTCTCCAATTCATCTTTTAAAAGCTGACAGATAAGCTTTCTGTAAACGTGGTTCAGAATAGGTTTCAGAGTAGAGAAAATATACATGAGACCATAAATGTAACAGAAATTCAAGCTCTTCCATCTGAAATGTAACCAAAACAAGTGATATGATATTGTGTGACACACTTTCTACACACTTTTCATACCACTCTGGGCCTATTGTGTTGCACTTCTCCTGATGTCTGTGACTCAGAGTGCTTTCCAAAATATCAAGATCTCGGATAGCTGCTATGGATATAGAACCACAGTGATAATCATCCTAGGGTAGGACAGAACATGTGGAAAGAATGCCACAGCAACTCAAGTGTTCCATTAAATACCAAAATGTACATAAGATCATTTAAAATAATTCATGGGATGAAACTGAGTTTAAGTAACAAGTCTTCCGATGTGGTGGGTGTCCAGATTATGGCTACCTTTCCTCTCGAATCTGTATTATGTACAAGAGCAAGATCCTGCTGCTGGTCATGGTGGCTACCAGCTCCAGGAGACCCTCTGCCTTGATGCACAGGAAATAGTATCAGTTGCCACCTCATTCATTGTAGTCTATACTGCTAAAAAGGATCAATCATTATCAGATTAGAAAAATGAGGTTCAGAAAGCATAATTTATTTATGTAAAGGTAAAGGACATTAATTCAGGTCTGTCTAAATCCAAAGCCCACACTGCACACCCAGTACTATTATATAAAACAATTATTGAACTGAGTCAATGAGATTGGGTTGTAATTGTAATCTCCAGCTACCACGGAGAGCAAAACTAGGTCTGAACTCACTAGGAAGGGGTCAGGAGTGTTCCCCTTTTTATTACACCCTCCCCATTCCTGTGACTCTGTGGTTCCATTTCTCTCCATTTGCAACTTGTTCAGTTCAAACAAATACAGATTCTCAGTTGGCTTCCAGGATGAAAAAGAAAAGTATACTAAACTGCTAATGATTTATCAGGTTCATCCTTCCTGATTTGTAAGCACCAATAGATTTGTTCTGGGCTTATTTTATAAATAGGCTCCAGAAGATACTTTGAGATAAAAAGAGACAAATTTTATAAGTGGGATTAAAGCAGCGGTTCTCAACCTTCCTAATGCCGTGACCCCTTAATACAGTTCCTCATGTTGTGGTGACTCCCAACCATAAAATTATTTTCGTTGCTGCTACTCCATAACTGTAATTTTGCTACTGTTATGAATCGTAATGTAAATATCTTTTTGTTTTCCGATGGTCTTAGGCGACCCCTGTGAAAGGGTCGTTTGACCCCCAAAGGGGTAACGACCCACAGGTTGAGAACCACAGGATTAAAAGGCACTGTGACATGAAATGGAGGTAACATTGTGAGAGGCATAGTTTTCCTATATACCTGCATTATACCTGTAATATGCAGGGGACTTACAAGGGGGGGGGGGGTAACCAAACTTGAACTTACATTAGGTTTTAGCAGGGGTTTCCATTTTTGAAATCTTGAAGATATTGGAATTTTTTCACACAATGAGTTGCACGTGCCCTAATCCCAGATGTCTTGTTTATCATTATTTGTGACCTTCCCACTGGAAATAGTGTAACTCTCTAATAGTGAGGCGACTCAAATGAAACTAATGTGTAAACTATTGCAACCTTTCGCTAGCAAAGTGAGCTATAAATACTGTGTCTATAATTTAAAAATTCAAGTACTAGCAATAAAATTTTGCCATTGCTTCCAGTATTAAAAGAAAAAAAAGCTATGTGATCTGAATCTTAAGTCAGATTTTGGATTTAATATCTGTTCATTCCATGGGGGATAGCACAATTCCCTGAACCAGTGATGATCAGATGGATAATGTGAGAACTTCTCTCAGTTGAGTCTTTTGATTTGTGAAAGCGTGGCCTCTCGTGTGTCATTATGAAGGCACCTGTAATTCCCTCTCCCATATCTTTGCTGCTTTCTCATTAGTAACATTGCACCACAATTGTATTTTATAAAGCCCAAGACTCATTAAATGCCAGAAAATTATGCAAAGGGATTTCATTTACCACTGGCTATGTAGGGGATAGAGCTATACAACCTCTATTAATGCTAATAGGAGTTCATGAATAAATCTTCAAGAATACAAAGAAAAATATACCCCAAGAAGGACATGAAATGAAGACAATAGGCTCACTGGAGCAAAATTAAGTGGCAGTTTGATTTTCTGAGCTAATTGGTCATAAAAATGGAAGTCACTTGCACTTAAAATCACTTAAGAATAGTGATTTCGTTAGTAAGAATTCACATACTGCTTTGACAACTCATAATTTGCACAAATAATTTTATTATTGGCAATTACCTAAGGCTTTCCAATGTGTAAGGAAAGTCATTTATATAGTATTCCAGTTCCTTATAATTGTCACTGAATAATTACTTAGGTAATAAAAAATATTTTTAGAGATATGTCATCATGAAATTATATGGTGTACTTTTAAAACTATGTATTAGAAGGTACTACCTATATGAACTTTCACATATACTAGACGAAGAATGAAACATTTCATGGAAATTATTTTCATGATTTGATGTTTCATTATTTTAACAAAGTAGTCTTCATATATAATGAAAATGGAAGTATATTTAATGTCACATGTATGCACACTAACAACCATATTTTGTTGAAATTGGTTCTCTATAAATGTATTAGCTTTTACTGAAATGTGACTTTCTAAATATGTCAATAAAAATGAATGACTTTTGAATATAGAATACCTTTTGCTAAAAAATGTTTGAGTCACTTAATTTTTCTCCAAATAATGGAAATTGAATATTTCAATTCTTAGGACCATATGTAGACTCTCCATTTTTTTAAATTCAACTTGCCTTTATGATGTAAGGGTTTGCTACATAATACAGATCAACTTTTAAATGTTATCCCTAAAAGTAGATTAATAAACAATGTATAAAATAGGTCTGTATCTGTCAAGATGAAGTTTGTTTTTTTTTAATTGGGGAATTGGGGGAAGAGGAATAGACAAGTTGCTGTCGTTTTGTTCTTCAGTCTAGTTGTGGAGGACGTTGCTTCACTGGCCCAAGCTGGCACCATCATTGGGCTCTTCCTGGGCGAGGCAGATCAGTCGCCGGCTTCTGGACAGCCACTCACTGCGGCTTCTGGCCGCTCACATTGGCTGCTCACGTTGGCTGCTGGCTACACACGGTAGCCCATGGCAACCCACTGCCACAGGGGCTGCAGCCTAGCCGTCGCCAGCGATTCACGGCAGCCCAGCTCCAGGTTGAGCTGTTGATCAGCATCTTAGCTGTAGAGGGCAGTGTCACTGGCCCTCATATGTGGGATCCAACCGGGGCCCTCTGGCATCCCAAGCCAGTTCTTAACCATCGTGCCACTCAGCCGGCCCTCAAAATGAAGTTTTTAACTCTTAAATGACAACAAATAACAACTAAACAAAATATTTTAACTCAACAACACAGTTCATGTACAGCATTTTTTTTAGCTGAGCCATCCTGCCACCTGTTGGCAGCTCAGTGGCTGCTCAGCTTGGGCTGGGACTGGAACCACTGTTGCTCATAGCTCAAACTCTTGAGTGAGCTCTTAACCAACTGAGCCACTCAGCTGGCCCATGTTGTTGGGAGCCATGCAGGCTGACTTTACTGATTGCATATCTTGTTTTACTTGCACCTGGAGGGTGTTTTGCTTAATCTCGAGGTATGTGGAGAGAATGGCCAGTGCCTTGGGAGACACAATAAAGATAGATGGCTATCTGGGATTATGGAAGAAATTGTCCCCACTGACCTTTAAGTTTCTAAATGGATTATCAATGAATTACTCTGGAATGAGGTAATGCATATTTGTCCCTTCTTTTTTGTACTCACCCTGAATGTATATAATGGTGGTGGAAAATAAACTCGGGGCTTCAGTATTTACTGGAGTCCTCCTGGTAACTCTCTCTTCTGTTTCTTTTCTTAATCCTCACGCCCCCCCTCAGGACTGTTCGACATATTGGCTGGTTCCGATACCATGTACAGCATATTTTTGGTTTGTAATTTTAAAAAATGTTATTTGAACATTTTTAAAACATAAATTGAATTTAGCTCTGTCTATATAAATTAGGTTTGCTAAGATTCACCACAGTCTGTCCCATAGACTTACTTTGTAACAAGAGAAACAAGCAGGAGACCAGGGAGTCATCATTCATGAAATTCTTGCAATCAAAGCTGAAAACATGGTGACTCTCAGGCACCTCCCACCCTAACTTTTCAATGGGCTAGGTAGTTGATGGGACTCCAAGTCCAAGTGAAAGAAAAGGGCATTACATGGAAAACATCACTGTTAAAATACACATTACCTGATATGCAGAACAGTATCGTGGAAAGAAAATGGGCTTTAGGGTTAGGTAGCCTGACTTGAACCCTAGATTAGGTGTTTAGTAGCTGTGTTACCTTAAGCACACAGCTACACTTGCTGAGCTTCAGTTTTCTCATCTTGTATATTGGACACATAATATCTACCTTAAAAGGTGATTACATGACCAATGCATAACAATTAGAATTTAAGCATGTGTTGATAGTACATAGTTGTTGATGGCTGCTGACTAGTCTCAAGTTCCCTAATGAGATTTATACATAGCAAATTGTTATCAGCCCTGTATGAATTCACAGAGTTTAAATTTTTTTCTCCTTTAATTGCCACCACTGGAACACCTCTGACTTATTCAGCTCCTGATTCATCAGACTATACTTATTTCCTGAATATAATTTCCCACCCTAGTTTTGAATGGCCCCTCAGATAGCAAGAGGAATAGCCACTTATCCTGAAACTCCTTAGCAAGTGCTTTTGGCATGATCCAATTGAGTATTTATTGCACTCAAGCTGTTGAAACATGATTATCAGGAGTGGAATAGAAAAAGAAGAAAACTATGAACTATTTTATTGAAAATAGTGAGTAACCCTCTATAGCTCCAACTGTCTCTTATGAAAAACAAAAACAAACACAGAAACAGCACAAAACAAAAAAATTCCCCACCCTGGAACCCAAGACACCATACACACCATATACTTTAACAGTCCAAGTGTGCTTGGTTATTAAGATAAATGAGGACAGGTAGTGACTCGTCTTGAACCTGGCTTACCCAATGCAGGCGACTTCAGCATCTCTTCCTAGGGCGAAACCAGTACATTGGGTCTGGAGTTGTCATTGCTGACATAAACAGAATGTATACAGCACAGTGCCAGCCTGTTACCAAGGTTCTATTCATATGATGGATCTCACTTAAATTCATTGCCACCAATGGCAGTCAATGCACTCAAACCGACCTCCTCATGGTTCTTATATCAGATCCCTAATTGCTTTATTTCTAATGGACTTAGTTTCTAAGTTCATTTCATTGCAAGCAGGAGGCATTTATGTTGCTGTTGTTGGTTCAACTGTTTTTGTGAAGCCAAGTGTGGTACTCTAAGATGCCAAAAGGAAATAAACAAGAATATGTATAAACTTTTATCTACGTCTTTCATTCTGAACAATGTGTTTTATAAACCAAATTTTCAGCTTTCTCATGTCTTATTTCCTTTTTTCCCAAAGACAGATAATCATAACAAAATTCTTTAAGAACTCACACCCATACTCTCTTTGATATAGGGAACAATCCAGCTGTAAGCTATTCCCTCTTCCTTTTATATCCTGGGAAAAGAAGAAGCTGGTTGACTTAACCTACTCCTAACCTTTATCACAGAGAAAAAAACAAGAAAATTGTCCTGATGGATAAAATAAGGGTGGTAGGGAGACCTCTCCGTGAATGCTGATGCAAGATTCTGTCTGGTCCTTCTAAGTATATCTAATGTATTTATTTCACAGAAATCTATACTATCCCAATACTGGTTTTCAGATTCACCAAAATAGGCATATTCTCTTTACCATGAATGTTTTGATACAAAAAGAAATATAATGAAATCTGTCACCTCAAGGTCACTGCTTGCTTCACACAGATCTATACTGCTTTAAAGGGATAGTGCTGGGTGCTTGCACCAGCGTCATACAAGCAAAACTGTCAAAGGGACAGAACAGTTGCTTTGTGCATTGGACGCAGTGGATGCTGGAAATGGATGAGATCGTCCAAGTGTGAGTGAGGCCATTAGCACTCATAGTAACAAGTGTCAGCAATAGTAAAAAGTAGCCATGTGCTAGGTGATTGGCTTTTCAGTTTAGTAACAATCTTTTTAATATTTTATTAATATGACCTCATTTTCCTATTTTCAGTTTGCTTTACCTTGAAAGCAAGGCACGTGCTACATAGTAAAATCCAGTCAGTACTGAAGGATTTAACATGAAAACAAAGGTCTACTCAACTCCATTCAGAAGCATTTTTAAATAGTCTGTTTTTAGGAATTCAGATAAAACTGTAAATGTTATATGCACACATGTATTTATTAATTGGTCAGTATTAAACATGATTTATCCTTCCATAAAAGTTCACACTTGGAATGGTTCTATCCTTCCCTTCTACATTTCTGAGTCTTTGCTAACAACATAGATGCATATTTATTTTTATTTTTATTCTGTCATAAACTTTATGTTTGTATATAACATACTTAAATGTCTG
The DNA here is from genome assembly GCA_031876335.1 of Hipposideros larvatus. Classification (NCBI taxonomy): domain Eukaryota; kingdom Metazoa; phylum Chordata; class Mammalia; order Chiroptera; family Hipposideridae; genus Hipposideros; species Hipposideros larvatus. The sequence goes on from CM063089.1 coordinate 106,582,594, forward strand.
TTTCCTTACTGAAATATTTTTAGAGAATATGTTAACTTAAATGAAATGAGGGGTAGGAAGCCTCTTAGATTTATATATTTTATATATTCTTTATTAACATGCTTGCTTATTTGTGTTTTTGGATACGTTCATAACAGCTACCTTCATTTTATGCTTAAGGCCCTCTGGCTACTTGATTATGTATTTGTTATAAAGAACCCATTTTTTAAAGGTATTTTTATGAAAGTTCAAAGAATTTTTGTTTTAATTGGTACTAATTGCTTTCCAGGCTAGCTTCACTATTTTCATCTTAGAATTGTCCTTTCTTTTACCCTCCTAGGTGAGGCCCTGTTTCTTGGATGCTTTGGACTCCTGACATCAGCTATAATACTTCCTAAATAAATATGACAGGAAAGACCTGTGAGTAGTGTAATATCTCAGTTCATGCATGTCCAAATTAAATTTGTTGTTGTTGTCACAGGGGAGCTGCTGGGGGGCTTTTGGCAGTGAGATGCTGAGGGAAAAGCAAGCACGCGGAGCCGACATGAGGGAGAACCAGCTAGCTCACAGCTTTATTAAGCAATAGCAGCCATTATATAGAGGTTTTGAGGGAGGAGAGAGCACGGAATGCATGCTCCCTCCCGCGGCTGTGAATCATGCTTACGTAAAGGGTTTATGTCACCAGAGCCCGGCGCCTATGAAGCAGGCTCTGGAGTCAAGGTTTGTTATATCTGGGGCCAGGGTCAGTGTGTCAGCGGCCCCTGCTTGTGTGGGCACGAACCTTGTCTGGGATCAGTGTCCGTACATCAGCCTGCACACAACTGACTCAGCCCGGACCACAGCAGTTGTATTCTCAAGTTTGATCATTTGCCGATAATCTGATTCCTCTGGTTTCACTGTGTCCCTTTGTTCATCTTGGTCCAAGTTTTGCTGTTGTTGTTTTTCTCTTGTCTGGTTGCTCTTGATCATCAATCCATTCATGTTTGCTAATGAGAGATTCTGTTACTTCATATTTATGGGTAAGGTAGGTATTCTCTCTAACAGTGTTATTTTATAGCTAAGATTTAAAAAAAAAAATATTCTCCACTTCAGAATCTCAGTAGCATTTAAATCCCTTTTTTCATATCAATACATGTTTTATGGCACACTCTTTGGCATTGTAAGATTCTGTAGAAACATTTGTATTGTTCAGTAAAGGATTAGACTTCATCTTCCTTTCCATATCTACGGGCCCACACTCAGTTCTTCAAGTTCATCACCTCCTGCAGTAAGTTCATATCGGTCTCTTTGCTGGTTTCTGGGCCACCAGCAAGCAGCTATTTATTTCAAATTAGAAAATGGGTAACCATTTCAGAAAAGAATAGAGCCTGCCATATCTACTCTGGTAGTGAAAAAAGGAAGCAGACGAGAAATGCCATTTACTTTTCTCACTTTAACTTAAATCCGTTTGCATTCCCTGAACTACATTTAAACACAGATCACTAAAGGATACTGACCTGAGGAGAACATATCATTGTTTAAAGCAATTTCCTTTGGACATTGTTTCAAGTGGGAAAGATTGGCTTTAGAAATGAGATCCTATCTATTGGAAAAGATGCATTGTAGCTGCCAAGTGAACCAATTATTTTCCATTAGGAAGAAGTGGAAAATAACTAGATGCTCAAGTAACTGCTTCAAGGGTTTTGTTCCTAGTAGCCTCAGGAGCTGTTATAATTACCCTGTTAGGGGTGTTCCATTGGAGGACCCTGGAATTATATTCAGGTCTATTTCCAAAGTAATTTTTGGATTTTAAAATAGAATAACTCAATAAGTGTTGTTCTCACTGGGAGTCATTCCAGTTCCCCCTGAGCTTCCATATAAAGACAGGATTTGAGAAACAATGAATAAGATAATCCTTTTAAATCTTACTCTTGATTGAAAACAGTTCAAGTTACTCCAGAGGCAGATAACTGTGAAGGAAATTTTAAATTAAACTGCCTTAATATATTTTGCTCCTGGGATCTCTAGAAATATTTTAGAATATTACATTTTGACATCTATGGTAATGTGTATATGTTGCTTTAATCTGTCCAACATCTTTTATTCTTTCCTTTGGTAATGACACCTGATTTTGTGTAGGGGGTCGCCTTCTCTCACCCCAGCAATATCAGGCCTCCCATCCTGCAGCCTCTCAACCCTGCTCAAAGGTCATGGAAGTAGTTGACCCTGTACTATCACTGCACTCTTCCATTCTGGGTCAAGGTTTGCCATGTGATAAGAATCCCTCTCTGGGATTTTCCGAAGCCCTCCTTGGTTTAGAGAACCATGCCTACATGAACACAAAGCATGCCTTTGAGAGACTGAAAACAGCACTAAGGAAGAAGAAGATACATGACTTTCAAAGAGACCGTGCTGGTGGCAGGCTATCCCTAGGCCTCTCCAGCTCTTGGAGTCTCTGCTTCTCCTAGCTAATTTCTAAAGTTTCACTGCATGAATTTTTCCAGTTTCCCACTTATAAAGCCTATATTTTGTAAAACTAGCATGATTTTCAAATAACAATGGCTTCTAACATAGGAATCATGCTGCTAGGGCATCTCGTATGTCAAAAGACACCTTGATAGAGAAGAAAGTGCTTGGGTTCGGAATGCAGACAGACACAGACTGAGATGCAGACTGCTACCATGACACTAGCAGCTACGCAGATTGTATTTGATTGTTAAAAAATGTGATATTGTTTATTTTAAAGAGTTATACATCTAAAATACTCACAAAGGAAGGATCTCAGAACTAGCACCACGTATCTATGCCTCAAGCACCATGGAAGCAAATAACAAAAACATACTTTTTACTATAAAAATGATTGGAGTTTAGGACTCAGGGAAGTAAATGATTTCGATAAAATCAAAGTGCGGTGGGAAAATCAATGAAGCATCTGACTTAAACCTGGAGCTATGAAAACAAAGATTCTGAAGCCTATAGGTTAAGGAGTCTACCGAATAAGAAATAGCATTACAGACACACATTGATATGAAGAGCATGAGAACACACACACACACACACACACATACACACGAGAAGAAAGAACAACGAGGAGATACAGAAAGAAGAGGAAAATGTACCAAGCCTCAACACATAGGTATCCTTGTGCTATAATTTAGCTTACTACTTACTACTCTTGGGATAAATGTCTAGACTTCACTAGGATGTGTGAATCTCTGCTAACAAAATTAGTTGTGTCAAAGAGAAACCAACCAAATAAACAAAAAACCCCAAACAAACCCCAAACCACTATATTCTTTAAATTAACTTAATTTTGTCTCAGAATTATCATTTTGTTTGGCAGGTGGAAAATTAACTCTAATTCCCTAATTCCCAGCCCTTGCTCAATCCCTGGGGTATGCTCTCCTAAACTGCAGGGTGTCCTGAGGCCTGTCAGACTCTACCCTTTGCACAGCCACTTCTGTACCTGAAAGAGACATGCAATCTTCAGGGAACTATGCCCTGAGATCTTACCATTTCTTTACAACAATGCCAGTAAGCCACCTGCCATGGAACCCCTAGACTCAATACTTGATAGATTTGGAGAATTTCTTTTGCATTAAAAAAAGAAAAAAAAACTTTTATCTATTTTAAACATGGAATCTAAGCCTTATACTGAAGCCTACATTTGCAGAAGTGAATTTAGATTAAACAAATAAATAGCCTCTGTCTGCAGTAGTTTTCATAATTCTTAGAGAGCCTATGAAAAGTAACCAGTATAGCACATTTTCAGCATTTAAAAATTGTTTTAACGAACATTTTTTAAAAAGATTTTATTGGGTAATTGAGGGAGGGGAACAGTGTTGAGGAATCGGGGAAGGGGAACAGACAAGTTGCTGTCCTTTGGTTCTTCAGTCTAGTTGTGGAGGACATTGCTTCACTGGCCCATGTTGGTATTGTGATCATTGTGCTCTTCCCGGCTGAGGCAGTCGGTCGCTGGCCATTGGATGGCTACTCATGGCGGCTCACGGCAGCTCATGCTGGCTGCCGGCCACTCACGGTAGCTCACAGCAGCCCACTGTAGCCCCTACTGCAGACTACACTGTCCCCGGTGACTCATGGCAGCCCAGCTCCAGGTCTAGCTGTTGTTCACAATCTTAACTGTAGAGGGTAAAGCATCACTGGCCCTAATGTGGGATCCGAACCAGCAGCCCTGCTACTCAGAGCTCGCACTTCCAAGCAACTCTTAACCAACTGAGCCACTCGGCCGGCCCTAACAAACGTTTATTGAGAGCTTAATATATTCCAGACAGTACATTAGATGCTCAAAATAAAAAATAAATAATAAATTAAAGACAATAAAAAAATAAATAATAAATTAAAAATTACACATTGTGTTTAAAGGTGGTAAATGCTATGATGAAAAATAGAGCTGGTAAAGGGGGGTGGATAAGTGAATTTTACCTTTTAAATAGAATGGATGTGGTAGGTATGAATGTTGAGACTTAAATGAAACAAGATAATTAGCTATGAGATTATCTGAAGAAAGAGCATTGTGAGGAGAAGGACTTACTAAAAATGGTCTAAGCTGGGAAAATCATCAGTGGTTGGAGCAACAGCAAGACACCGTAGCTGGAGCTGAATAAGCTGAAAGCAGAGGAAGGAGGAGGTAAGGTTGGAGAGGTACTAGGGGCCAGTTCACAAACTACTTTTCAAGCCATCATTGAAGGACATTGTTGTAAGGACTATTTCTCAGTGAATGAGAAGCCATTGGAGAATATCTCTTAAATCTTTTAGTTGACATAATGCCCTTCCAATTTATTGAAATAAGCTGTTGCCTATTTTAAAAGGAAAAAAAAAGAAAACAAGAAATGTATTTGAAAATTAGCATAATAAAATTCCAATAAACCCTAAGGATTACTTGGCCCCAAGTCCCTTTTTTCTAAACATAGAAGGTGATGAAATATCACTTTACAGCACTTCTGAGCAACTTGCGGAAGGAAGATCCATGTTGCCTCCAAATGAAATTTTCCGAGGGCGCAGTTTGCTGGATGAGCACCTGTTGGGAGCTGTCTCAGAGTACTGAGACTCTAGGCTGACTGTGGGTAGAGAACGGCAGGTGGCTAAAGACCCCCAAGTCCTGTGTGCTGAGAAAAAGACTGCGAAACTACATGTTAGCTGAACAGCAAAAGGGGAACTGCTAAAACAGTAACCCAAAAACGCCCAGCTCATCTCCTGTGCCCTGGAAAAGCAGAAGTTCCTAAACCACAACCACCAGACCCTCAGATGTCACTGTCTATGGACTTATGAACTTTGGGACTTTCCATCATAGACTTGCTGACAGTTGCTATTTGCCTTAAGTTTCACCTTACTTAAAATGTATTATTAATCTATGCTATGTAATCATGTAACTTGCTGCCAAGAGATTATCTCACTTTCAAACCCATGCGTTAGGAACATTGGTTCCACATTCCCCCAAAACCCTCTACCAAATCCCCTATGCTTAGATAAGAAATTATTCCTGGTAAAAGAGGAACTTGCTTTCTATATATGCAATATGCTTTTTAATAAACGCTGTCACTAGCTGCCATCAGCAGTTAGTGAACCTGCTAATCTCAACTTTGGTGTCTATGCCATCTTTTTCTTTTCTCATTTCCTTGTGCCGATCAATCCTGCTCAAGGACCGTTCGGTGGGTTCCTGGCCTGATCATCCAGGTGCCCCGGCTGTCGAGCCGGCTCTCGACAAGCACCTTCTGCCAACAACAGCAGAGTCCTAAGCTCTAGAGGGAGCTCCCCCAATAACATCTGGAATCACCTGGCCCATGCACATGACCTGGGGAGGAAGCACACTGCTACTTTGTTGGCTGATTCATGTTTCAAGACCACACTCTGTGGGACGCACTGGGGAGTACTATGTGCCATATCGTCAAAATCGTAGAGTAGGACTTCAACCTTAAAAAGTCAGGATGTTTTGCATGTTTATAAAAGTAAGAATTAGGTAACAAACTGGAAATTATGTTCAGAATATGCATCATTATTTCCGAATATGGAAAATGTGAAAGACCTGTTTATCATAAACAAGCATTATGATTAGTGATTGATATTTATTGCTTTGAATTATATTTATATTTATGTGAAATACATAGAGGACTTTATTAGCTAACTGTGAAATACTTTTCTGTAATTTATATTTCTGCAATTACTATAGGAACAAGATCATAATTTTGTTATTACTGCTGTCATTAGCTCATTCCTAAAATTAAAAAGCTGAGAAAGAAAGAGCTTCAATGCCATTTTGTCTGTGCTCATTTTTGCATTTTTTTCAAATATTACTTAATAGTGTTTACATTATCTTATCTCCAAATAAATTTTAATGACCTCAAAATAAGTTGTTCTAATAGTTGTTCATATTACCTAGAGAAATTTAACAAATCCTGGAACATAGATGCTAATAAAATGTTCAGGTGTAATTTTTAATATGCATGCTTGGACTTTAGATATGTGTGAAATGTTATTTTTTCCTAGTACATTGCCATTTTCTGGTGATAATATAAATCTGAAAATTCTACCACAAATATAGGAAGTCCTCTCTGACCATGAATCTTTCATGCCAAACAAGGTAGGATCATCTTATAGAGGGTAAAATTCCAACGGGTGTACAAATGTGTTCTATTTTGGATTTAAAATCACAATTCTCTAATTTTTGTTTTGTGAAGTTTTCCAATCTAAAGATGACAAACATGAAACAATGCTTCTCTAAACATGTATGTGAGCTGGCACCTCGCCCATCTCAATTTGTTCCTCTATGCACTTCCCCATTCATTGTATTTTCTTTATCTTCATAGAAAGTTATGAAGCTCATGGTGGCAGCAACCACAGTGGATAAAGTTTGCCAAGAGCCATGGTGGCCCAGGTCACAGAGGAAAGGTGAGAGGGAATGATAGGATGAGCTAGGTACATTACAGCTTAGAAGGAAGAAAGGCATCAGGGAAGCCCAAGCTGTTCCAACCCCCAGCTGGTTGGGTCTTCCCATAGCAGGTACCAGGCTGCATGAGTGAGCATTCAGATAAATTCCACCCCAGCATTTGAGCCATCCCAGCACACACTGAGTGAAGCACAGATAAGCTTATCCTTGCCAATCCCTGTACTGAGTACAAGTTCATGAGAAAGATAGATGTGTGGTTAAACCACCAAGTTAAGGAGTGATTTTTATACAACATTAGGTATTGGAATACAGGGAAACAGTGATTTGAATGACTATGGACTTGGTCTCAGAAATGACAAAGACCAAAAAACACTTGAAAACTAGTTTTAAAGTGTTTAAAGACAAAGAAAATTATTAACCCAGAATTATAATCCAGGAAATAATTCCTCAAGAATGTGGCACAATAAAGATGTAGTTAGGTAAAAGTAAACCAACAGAACTGCACAAGTAAAAATAGTAAATGTAATTCCTCAGACTACAACAGAAATTCAGGTCTTCAGTGACATATAACAAGCATCAGAAATTTAATTTAATTTGACTGTATAAAATTTCAAAATTAGAATATTTTTTGTGGAGTATTCATAGAGCTATATAATGTCTTGAGTAACTCTACCATAAAGGATGATGGGTAGAATAAATGGACTACAAAATTGCAAGTTTTTTTACATTTTACATGAATGTTTATATTAACTCTAAATAGATTGTGGAAATTAGAGGATTTGTAATATAAAGTCAGTTAAAGTCATGTATAGCTTAAAATCCAATAGATAAATAATTCTAAAAAAGAATTTCCGAAATAAGTGAAAAAAAAGCATAGAGACACAAAAAACAGAAGTGACGAGCCAAGTAAAAACTATAAAAAAATAAAATGTTAAGCTTGAATACAAACACATCAGTAATTATATTAAATGTGAATTAATTATTGATCTAATTAAAAGCAAACATGGCCAAAATGTATGTGAGCAAAATCCAATTTTGTGATGCCAACATCTCACACACACACACACACACACACACACACACACACACACACACACAACCACTTTTCATTACTCATGGATTTTGTATTTATTTATTCTATATTTGTTAATTTACCTACTCACTAAATTTATCGGTAACATCCAAATCAACATTTGCAGCATAGTCATGATTATGCATAGACACGTGCAGAACAGCCAAGAAATTGAGTCCCACTATGCACGTGTTCCCTGTTGAGATAAAACAAGGTGATTCTCTGCCTTCTTATTTCAGCTCTCATACTATCAACCTAATGATAATGAAAATACAGTATGTTCAAAGCAGTACAAGGGAGAAAAATATAAACTTAAGTAATTGCTTTAGAACACAAAGAAGTTCTAAAAGAGGAGACATTTAAAATATTATTTTAAGATGCTTGGTAAGAAAAGTAGAGTAAACCTAAATAAGTAGAAAATAAGATATAGTAAGGATTATAGCAGAAAATATTAAAATAAAAAAGAAATATACTAATAAATCTAAATGCTGAATCCGGAAAAGATCAATAAAACTGATGTGAGGTGTCATCAAACAATATGTGGATATTTAAATTAAAAAATTATTACATTAAAAGACACATTGCCATTAATCCCCTTCAAAATACTTCCCCTCACTTTGAACACACTTATCCCACCATTCTTGCCACCTTCTGAAGCGGTTCTGGAAGTCCTCTTTTGTGAGTGTCTTTAGTTGCACTGTTATGGTTGTCTCAATGTCCTAAATCGATTCAAAACATTTACCTTTCATGCTCATTTTGACTTTGGGGAAGAGCCAGAAGTCGCATGGTGCCAAATCCGGTGAATAAGGTGGATAACAACACACCGTAATGTTTTTATTTACATTTTACTTGAATGGCTGTAATGTTAACTTTAAATAGAATAGAAATTGTTGTATACCAGAAGTGATGTGTGACAAGGAGCATTGTCATGATGGAGGATGATTAACGGCACACTTTAAAACACATCTCTCAACCGTAGCTCACACCTGACTGACTGCACCAAATAACTTGAAACTTGTCACACACTGTTACTAAGGTTCAATGCATTGCTTCCCGTATTGAAGATCTCTGCCTTTTTGTTGGATGGCACTCAGCAGCAGCATTCACCATATTGTCTGATCACAACAGAAAGGCTCTGTGTCACACATCACTTCTGGTATGGAAATTTCTGTCATATAAAAACATTACGCTGTGTCCTCATCCACCTTATTCACCAGATCTGATACTGTGCAACTTCTGGCTCTTCCCCAAAGTCAAAATGACCATGAAAGGTAAAAGTTTTCAATCAATTTAGGACATTGAGGCAACCATGACAATATAACTAAAGACACTCACAAAAGAGGACTTTCAGAACTGCTTCAGAAAGTAGCAAGAACGGTGGGATAAGTGTGTTTGAAGCGGGCGGGGGGGGGGGGGGGGGGAAGGGGGGTGTATTTTGAAGGGGATCAATGGCAATCTGTCTTTTATTGTAACATTATCTTTAAAATTTAAACATTCACTGTGTTTTTTTATCACACCATGCATACCTTTGGTTAAAGTGATTAACTTGAGAAAGAGAGCATGTGTGTGAGTGTGTGTCAGAGACAGAGAGAGATAGACAGAGTGAGAGAGTAAGAGAGAGAGAAATTACCAAATCAAGAAAGAAAAATTGTCACTATAGATACTTCAGACATTAAGTAGATAATAAGAAATATCATAAAGAACACATTTGATATTTTAAATAAAATGAGGCAAATTCTTTGAAAAACAAAGCTTCCTTAAAGTGACACAAATTAATCTACAGACCCCAAAAACATCAATTAAAATTCCAGTAGATTTTTTTTAGAAATTAACAAACTGCCCCTAATGTATTTATAAGAATGCAACAACCTAGAAAAGCCTAGCAGTTTTGTAAGAACATAGTTAGAGGACTTACGCTTGACCTCAAGACTTGTTCTATGATTACCATAATCAAGAGAATATGGTATTGGTAAAAATCAGGCAGATGGATAAATGGAATAAAATAGAGTTCAGAAATAAACCCACGCTATAAGGTCAGTTGATTTTCAATAATGATACAAAGGCGATTGAATGGGGGGAAAATCTGTTCAGTAAATAGTTGAAACAAGTGGACATCCATGTAGAAGAAACCACTGGAAGAAATCTCTGCAACCTTGCAGTGGATATAAAATTGTTAGTCAAGACACAAAAACAAAAACCATGAAAGAAAAGTTGTTTAATTGGAATTAATCAAAGTTAAAACTTTTACCCAGAAAAAGATAATATTAAGAAAATTAAAAGATAGCCCACCTTTTAGATATATTTTTTTGCAGCATGCATATCAGAAATAAGATGCATTTCCTGAAGATATTACAACTCAATAATAAGAATCAATTCATGGGAAGATATGAGAATATGCATTTCACAAAAGTTAACATATGAGTGGCCAATAAGTTCATGAAAAAGTTCTCAACCTTATTTGTAGCAGGGAAACACAAATTAAATTACAAAACATTACTATAGCCATGTGTTATTTAATAGTGGGGTTATGTGAGTTGTATTAGGTGGAAATAGTATTCTTGGAAGTCATGTCTGCATGCAATGCATTAGAATTACTTAACTACGCTGGCAAGTGACTATGAACCACATCTGTATATCCTACTGAACTCAAACCAAAAGTTCTAGCTGTACATTTACCTTTGTCAGAGTGACCTTTTGACACCACAGATGGAGGGGAAGTGAAATAGGGACATCATAGTGGGGAGTAAAAACAATCTCAGCCAACTATTATTAAATATCTTAAATTTACAATATTGAAACAAATATTTATGGTCATGTTAATGTATTGCTAGTTCCCCGCAAAATGACTCAGAATGAACTGGTGCATATAATGGACGTTAAAACTTAAGCTTTATTAATTAACCCCAAAGTCTACTTCTGATCTTTCAAAACTGGACAAATACCCCCATACACTACACGGACATTGAAACAACAACCCCTGGAACATAAGGGAACTGTATGGATACAGACAATGAAAATACTAATATCGTCTATGGTAGACTACAAAGTAGAGGCCTTCTTCTCAATTTGTAAGCACCACATAGAACACTGACATTCTTGTGTGACATTGTGGAGTGAAATGAATGAAGTCCCAATAATTACAACATTTGACTTGTCTAGTAACATGGAAAGTTGGGAGTTAGATTTAAGCTGACAAAATATCTCCACTCCAGACCCAGATTTGCAGCTGCAAATTGATATCCACAAAATAGGAAGTGAAATGAGCCTATTTCTTACCCCCGTGTTAAATCAATACTGGAAATCCTCTCCCCTCTCTTTATTAAACGGTACAGAAAATAAGTCAAAATAACCTAGCTGCCTGCTCCAAGAAATACCTTCTCTTGGAAGATAACACTGTGAACCAACTAACAGCTTACTTGTCAAAACTTCTTACTCCAAGAGTAATTTCAAGACTCTTTCCTTTCTGTGCCCTCCAAGCTAAACTTTGTCCAATTCAAACTAGTTTCCTACCTTGCAAGACATGCCTAAAACCATCCAGTCTAGACTCAAACCCTACAATATCCTCACCTGAATTTCCCTTCTAAAATATGATCAAAGTTGTCAAGGTGGTCCTCTCCCTTTTTTAAATAAATCTAATAAACTTGGATTCGTTTGATCAACAGTTTTCTGTTTGTTTTGTTGTTTTTTTTTTCTGGTGGGCTTTGTGAAATTGGTAGTTGACATAGGGAAAAACAGTAGACAAGTGACTGGGAAATAAAATACACTTACAAGAAGCCCTCAGGTTTTAAACAAATGCCTTTCTCATTGAGATGTGTTGTTCTACGAGAGCATTCTCTCATGGAACGAACTCAAACCACAGGCTTGACCTAAATGAAACCCACATGTAAAGCAGAAAGGTATTGGGTGATTAAAGTTAGGACATGGATCAAAAGTAAGGACAAGTGTGTGAACTTGCATTTTTGTGGTAACCACAGTTACACCAGTTACATGCAGGCATGCAATAAATACTTCCTATATTGCAGCTCATTGAATAAACATAGCAAGATGCAATATATTTTTTTCCCAATTTTTTATTGTTAATTAACTGCAAAAACTATTTTTATTATCTGTGTTTTAGTTTCCTGGTCTGTATAATCACAATACTCTTCATCTTCTAATTATGATGAAAAAAATAGTATCACATAATTACAGCTTTAAAATTTTTCTCAATTCTGCAAGAAACTTTCAAAAGGAGTCTATATTGAAACTGTTATTATTGAAAAAACAATGCTTCTTACTCCCAAAATAATTAATGAAGACAATTTATGTTATGATGAAATGTGACTTTACTAAGCACAGGATAAAAATAGCAAAACTATTTTAATTAAACATTAGATTTCCATAACTGAAATCAATCAGTTTTGCCAAGCTATTTGTATACCCAAAGAATAGAATTCACAAACAGAAATTAGCTGAAGGTCAAACATAAAATGAATCAATTCTAAAATACTAATTAGTGCTTTGCCAGTGATTGTAGAGAACATTTGTGGATACAAAATTGAGTACTAGAGATTAAAAATGGAGAGTGTGGGTAGATTTAATAATTTATTCCTCCCACACGAATCAGGATTTCTGACTATTTCATTTCTCAAACACAAAGAGCCTTTCCTTTCTACCTATCTTTTTTTTTCCTTTGTGAATAGACTGTTGATATAACATTCAACCCATCTCCGTTAATAACTAATGGAGAAATATCCATAATCGAGAGGAGAAAGAATATTTTCAATTAAATTTAAAAGCTTTTTTACTTGTTTATGCACCACACTTTATTGTTTTGTGTCAATGGAGTACTTTGTTCCAGAAACAATGGATTTCCCAAATACAGTCTTTTTTTTATCCCCCCAGGGCTTGCTTTCAGCATCACAATTGCACATGTAGTTAAAGTCATTTGCATATATGACTTTAAACATTAAGATAATTGCAGTAGCTATGAAAATATTATTTTAGAATAAATTCCTTTAGGAAATATATCATTTGTGTGGGCCAACATGCTGACATCAGTCTCAAGATGTGCAAATACAGTAGGTACAGAGATGATATGTACATAGTTTTTTCCCTGAAAAGAATCACAGAAATTGAGATCTCAGAGGAACTGTATCTAGTTATAAAGGATAGAGATTCTTTGGGGGAAGAGAAAATAAGTGTAAAAAAAGATTTTCTGATTTTCCCGCCTAGGATCACTGGATTTGGAAGAACAATAACTTCAACCCAGGTTTCCCCGCTTCAATTACCTCTCTCTTGCCCCCACTCCCCATGTTTTCAGAGCAGTTTTAGATTAAAAAACAAAACAAAACAATTGAGCAGCTTGTACAGAAAACTCCCCATGTAGCGTCCCACTAACACACAGTTTCCTTTATTATTAACATCTTACATGAGTGTGGTACACTTGTTATGCTTAAAGAACAAATATTGGTACATTATTATTAACTAAAGTCCACAGTTTACATCAAGGTTTCCGCCTTGTGTTGCACAGTTCTATAAGTTTTGACAAATGTATGGTATCATGTATCCACCATTATGGTAGTCTACTGAATAGATTATTAGACTGCCAATAATCCCTGGGCCTCACTTGTTCATTCCCTACCCTCTCTAACCCTTGTCAACCAATGATCTTCTTACTATCTCTATAGTTTGCTGTTTTCATACAGTTAAAATCATACAGTATATAGCCCTTCCAGATTGGTTTCTTTTACAGAAATATTAATATTAATTTTATTCTTTAAATTTAATATGAATTTAATATGAATTTAAGTATCCTCTGTGTCTTTTTGTGGTTTCAGTTTATTCTTTTTATTGCTAAAAATATCCCAAAGTATGGAGGTATTATAGTTTATTTATCCATTTACCCATTAAAAAACATTTTAGTTGCTCCTACTTTTGGCAATTATGAGCAAAGCTTCTATGAACATTAATATGAAAATTTGTGCAGGGACATAAGTTTTACTTAATTTGGTAAATACCTACAACTATGATGAGTTGATTGTATGGTTATACTGAGGTTGGCTTTGTGGAAAAACTACCCAACTGTCTTCCAAAGTGGCTGTATCATTTTGCATTTCTATTAGCAATGAATGAGAGTTCTTTTGCTTTGCTTCCTTGACAGCATTTGGTATTGACAGTTTTTGTTTGTTTGTTTGTTTGTTTGTTTTTAGCCATTTTAGATATGCAGCAGCTATCTCATTGCTTTTATTTCCAATACCTTTATTATATATTATAAGCATCTTTTGAGGAGCTTATTTATCATCTGTGTATCTTCTTTGGTTAGGTGTCAGCTTCCATCTTTGGTGCATTTTTTTTTAATTTTTAAATTTAGGAATTATTTGTATATTTTGTATATAACTTCTTTATTAGATATATGTTTTGCAAATATTTTCTTTCAGCCTATCTGTGGCTTATCATTTTATTCTCTAATGATATTATCCATAGAGCAGAAATTTTCAATTTTAATAAAGTCCACCTTATTAATTTATTTTTTCTTCATAGATCATGCTTTTGGTGTTATATCTAATAGATAAGTATGATATCGGGGGTGGGAGGGCAGTAGATTGGGGTGGGGGGTTGTTTCTGTATGAGGGGTGAAAAGGATAACGATTGCATTGTTCTATACACCTGAAACTAATAATAATAAAAAAAATCCACTACAGAAAGCAACTTGGAAAATTCATGAAGTAGAAATTAAACAAACATTTAAATTTAAAATAAAATAAATAAATAAAAACTAAAAACTCATCACCAGTCCCAAAGTCACCTAGACTTTCTTCTGTTATTTTCTAGTTTTGCATTTTGCATTTAGGTTTATAATTTATTTTTAGTTAATTTTGGCATATGGATGTCAAATTGTTCTATTACCATTTGTTTAAAAGAATATCATTTTTATATTGAGCTGTTTTTGCTCCTTTATCAAAGATGAGTTGCATATATAAGAGTGTATCTCTTAGCTCTCTTTCTGTTTCATTCACTTATTTGTCTATCTTTCACTAATACCATTTTGTCTTTATTACTATGGCATTATAGTAAGATTTAATGCCGGGTTGTGCCAGTCCCCTGACACTGTCCTTCCTCTACAGTATTTTGTTGGCTATTCAGGACTTTGTGCCTCTCCATGTAAACATTAGAATCAGTTTATCAATATTCATAAAATTACTTGTTATGATTACAACAGAACTGTCTTGAATCTACAGATTCAAGAATTGATGAAAATAGAATCTTCTTGTACATGAAAATAGAAATTGCTCTGTTTATTCCAATCTTCTTGAACTCCTTTTATTAGTTTGTTTTGTTTTGTTTTTAGGTTTTCTTTCCTTTATGTTTCCTTTACATATTGTGTTAGATTTGCGCCTAAGCATTTTTTTCTTTTTTTGGTGCTAATTTAAATAGTATTGTGTTTTTAATTTCAAATTTCAATCATTCACTGCTGATGTTTAGAAAAACAATTAACTTTTTCTTTTGTATTAACTTT
Organism: Hipposideros larvatus; assembly: GCA_031876335.1. Taxonomy (NCBI): domain Eukaryota; kingdom Metazoa; phylum Chordata; class Mammalia; order Chiroptera; family Hipposideridae; genus Hipposideros; species Hipposideros larvatus. The sequence continues at coordinate 106,598,026 of CM063089.1, forward strand.
GTATCCTGAGACCTTGATATAAATCCTCTGCAGTTCAATGAGTTTTTTATTGTTGGTTTTGTGTGTTTTCTTGTTTCTTTGGGATTTTCTACATAAATAATCATATTACCTGTGAGCAAGGACAGTTTTTTCTTACTCCTTAAAGATGTATAACTGTATTTCTTTTTCTTGTTTATTACATTATCTATGATGTCCAGTATGATATTGAATAAGAGTGGTTAAAGGGAACATCCTTGCTTTGCTCCTTATCTTAGGAGAAAATCATCTAATTTTTCAGCATTAAGTATGGTATTAGCTGTAGATTTTTTATGGATTTTCTTTATGAAATTGAGGTTCTTAGTTTGCTGAACATTTTTATCATGAGTGGATTTGAGGTTTTGTTGAATACTTTTTCTGCCTCTTTTGATATGATTATACAATTTCACTTCTTTAGCCTGTTGATATGATAGATTATATTAACTGATTTTCAAATGTTGAACCAGCCTTACATACTTGAAATAAATTCCACTCGCTCTCTTTATACATTGTTCAAATGAACTTGCTAAGTATTTTGTTGAATATTTTTGCTTCTATGTTTATAAAAGATATTGCTCTGTACTTTTACTTTCTTGTAATGTCTGATTTTGATATTAGGATAATTCTGGCATCATAAAATAAGTTAGAAAGTACTCTCTATGTTTCTATTTTCTGTTAAAAATTGTTATCATTTCTTCCTTAAATGTTTGCTAGAATTTACCAGTGAAATAATTTAATCTTGGTGCATTTTTAAAAGATTAATTATTGGTTCAATTTTTATAATAGGTATAGACCTATTCAGATTAGCTATTTTTCCTTCTGTGATTTTTGTAGATTTTGGTTTTCAAAGAATTTTTCCATTTCATCTAAGTTCTCAAATATGTGGGCATATAATTATTTATAATATTCTTTTACTATCCTTGTAATGTCTATGGGAACCATAGTGATGATCAGTCATCCTAATATGACACTTCTGATACTAGTAATTTGTGTTTTCTTTTTTGTTGTTGTTGTTGGTCCTCGTTAGCCTGGCTAGAGATCGAACAATATTATTGATCTTTTAAAAGAAACAGCCTTTCATTTTGTTGATTTAATCTATCATTTTTATAGTTTAAATTTTATTGATTTCTGCTCTAATTTTGTATTTATTTTCTTTTCTGAGCTTTTGGCTTATATTGCACTTATTTCCCTACTTTTCAGTAGTGAAAGCATAGATTACCAATTTTAGTCTTTATTATTTTCTAATATATGCATCCTAAATTATAAACTTTCTGTAAGAACTGGTTTTGCTGTATCCCACAAATATCGAAGAGTTATATTTTCAATTTCATGTAGTCAAATATAATTTCTTTAATTTGAGCTTTCCTCTTTAAGTGATGGGCTATTTAAATGTGTGTTGTTTAATCTCCAATTACTTTGGCATTTTCCAGATATCTTTCTGTTATCAATTTCCAGTTTAATTCCATTGTGGTTTGATAGCATACTTTATATGATTCCTATTTATTTAAATGTTTTAGGATATATTTTATTACCCTCAGTGTGGTTTATCTGGGTGACTGTTCCATGTGAGCTTGAGAAGAATGTGTGCTCTACCGTTATTGAATGAAATGGTGTATCAATATCATTGTGCTATTCAGTTCAGCTATATCCTGAGTGATTTTCCACTGGCTCTGTTTAGTTACTGATAAAAAGTGTTGAAGTCTCTAATTAAAATAGTGGATTTGTTTATCACTCCTGCAGTTTTATCAGTTTTGCCACACATATTTTGATGCGCTGTTGTTTTGTACATATGAGATAAATATTGTTATGCCCTGTTGGAGAACTGACTCCTCTATCATTATGTAAAACCACCCTTTAAGCTTGAAAATTTCCCTGTTCTCATGTCTGCTTTCTCTGAAATGAATATAACAATAGATTCCTTTGATTGATGTTAGAATTGTATATCTTTATTCATCACTTTACCTTTTATCTACCTGTGACTTTTTATTTAAAGTTTTTTTTTCTTGTAAACAATTTATATTGGCTACTTTTAATCTGTTCTAATGATCTCTGTCTTTTAGTTGGTGTTTTTAACCAGTCATATTTAAAGTGATTATTGATATTCTGAATAATATTATTCCTAATTGTAACTGTTTTTATTCATTGGACTTGCTTTTTGTTTCTTTTAAATCTTCCTATCTTTGCTGCCACTTTTTAATATTTATTTTTAATATTATTTTTAAACTTTTCAATAAAAATTATTTTGTACATACAATATTATATTACTTTCAGGTATACATCATAGTGGTTAGACATTTATATAACTCACAAAGTGATCACTCTGATAAATCTGACACCATACACAGTTTTTACAATACTACTGACTATATTCCCCGTGCTATAGTTTACATTTCCATGACTATTTTGTAACTACCAAATTTATCTCTTAATCCCTTCCCACATTCACCCATCCCCCAAGTCCCCACAATAACCAACCATCAAAAATCTCTCTGTTATCTATGAACTTGTTTCAGTTTTGTCAGTCAATTTATCCTGTTCTCTAGATCCCACATATAAGTGAAATCATATGCATGTGTCTTTCTCTGTATGACTTACTCCACTCAAAACAGTACCCTCTAGATCCATCCATGTTGTTGCAGATGGCAAGATTTCATTCTTTTTATGGCTAATATTCTATTGTATATATGTACTGCATCTTCTTTATCCATTCATCTATTGATGGACATCCTGGGTGTCTCCATGTTTTGGCTATTGTAAATAGTCCTGCAATGAACATATGGATCCACATGTCCCTTTAAAGTAGTGTTTTGGGTTTCTCCATATAAATACCCAGAAGTGGGATTACTGGGTCCTTTGTCTCTTGTTATGGCCTTTATTGTAAAGTCTATTTAGCCTGGTACAAGTATTGTTACTCTAGTTTTCTTTTTTTTGTTTGTTTTATTTTGTTTTTATTTTCATGAAATATATTTTTTCTTCCCTTTACTTTCAGCCTGTGTATATATTTTGATATGAAGTGAGTCTTTTGTAGGCACTACATGTAAGGTTTTGTTCCCTTATCCATTCAGCCACCCTATGTCTTTTGACTGGAATATTTAATTCATTTACATTTAAAGTAATTGTTGATAGATATGTAATTATTACTATTTTATTATACATATTTTTTATCTTTTATTTTTCTACTTATTGAAGAAGTCCCTTTAACATATGTCTTATAATACCAGATTGGTGGTGATAAACTCCTTTAGCTTCTTTTTTTTTTGGTCTGGGAAGCACTTTGTTTTTCAATTCTAAATGATAGCTTTGCTGGGTAGAGCCATCTTGGTTGTAGGCCCTGGCATTTCATCACTTTGAATATTTTGTGCCAGTTCCTTCTGGCCTACAAATTTTCTGTTGAGAAACAAGCTGACAGTCTTTTTGGGAGCTCCCTTATATGTAATTAACTGCTTTTAAGTGCTTTCGATGCTTTTAAGATTCTTTCTTTGTCTTTAACCTTTAGCATTTTAATTATGATGTGTCTTGGTGTGGGTCTGTTTGGGTTCCTCTTGTTTGGGAATTCTCTGTGCTTCCTGAACTTGTATGTCTTTTTCCTTCACTAGGTTAGGGACATTTTCTGTCATTATTTCTTCAGAAAGGTTTTCAATTTCTTGCTCTCTCTTCTTTTCTGGTACCCAAAATGTGAATGTTTTTATGCTTGATGTTGTTCCAGAGGTCCCTTAAACTAGCCTCATTTTTCTTGGATTATGTTTCTTTTTGCTAGTCTGCTTGGGTATTTTCTGCTACCTTATCTTCCAAATTGCTGATTCAATCTCATCTAATCTACTGCTGATTCCCTCTAATGTATTCTTCATTTCAGTTATTGTATTCCTTATTTCTGACTAGTTCTTTTTTTGTTTTCTATACCCATTTTTATGTTTCCTATCTCTTTGTTGAAGTTCTCACTGAGATAATTGAACATCTCTATAACCAGTGTTTTTAACTCTGCATCTGGTAGATTTCCAGTTTGTTTAGTTGTTTTTCTGGAGCTTTGTTCTGTTCTTTTGTTTAGGACATATTTCTTTGTCTCCCTATTTTGGCTGAATCCCTGTGTTTGTTTCTATGTTCTAGGTAGAGCTGGTATGTCTCCCTGTCTTAGTAGAGTGAACTTATGTAGTAGGTGTCCTCTGGGGCCCATTGGCACAGTCTACCTTGTCACCTGAGCCAGGTGCTCCAGGTGTGTCCTTTGTGTGGGTTGTGTGTGTCCTCTGTTGTAGCTGAGCCTTGGCTGCTGTTTGTATATCAATGGGAGGGATTGACCCTCAGGCTGATTGGTTGTCAGGACTGGGTGTGACTACAATGGAGAAGCTGTTGTGCACAGGCTGACCTTACAGAGCAGGATTCAGTTTAGCAGGGCTCTGGTGCCTGCCATGTCTGCCCTGTGGGTGTGTCATTTGTGGAGGTGGTAGAGTGGTGCTCTGGTGTGATATGAAGTTGATCATTAGGTGTGTTGGTTCTGGGGCCTCTTGGGAGGGGCTCTGTTATAAGCCAAGGTAAGCAGCTGCCTGTGGTTTGCCCAAGGTCACTTGGTATGAGCTACAAAGTGGTCTGAAGATGTTGCCACTTTTCTGGGGTTTAAGGTGCCTGGGAGTGGCTAAGTTGTAAACTGAGGCTGGTTGCTACTAATGTCACACTTAAGGCTGCTTATCAAGAGGTATAGGACATGGTGCGACCTCATGCTACTTGTTTGGGCTTGTGAACCTTTGAGATATTTTAGGAATGTCTGCAGCATGAGACAAAACAGGTTTGGATAGAAAAGGCACTGGAAGCAGCTTGGGTGGGCTAGCAAGTTGAGTGGGGCCTCAGTGATTCACTAGAGTGGAATAAACAATTTTAGCCAGGTTGATGGAGATACAGATATAGCACCAGCCTGCATCTGCCCACTGAGTGAGGGTAGAGCTCAACAAAGGAATAATAGTTTCTGCCAACACTACTGTCTGGGAGAAAGCTGTGCCTTCAGCCTTTTCTCTGAAGCTAGACAATTCAGTTTCTCTCCATATGCCCTTGGTGCCTCTCAACATTCTGTCCCAGTGCTGGAGCTCAGAGCAAGTGAGTCCATCAGGGAGTAAGGTCATATGGGGGCCCTTCAAAAGTAGCACCTAGGAGTCCAGACACCCTTCATCTCATTTAGCTATAATCTCCATGATTTTCACAGCCAGGATTTCTAAGGATTTCTCTTCTAGAGCTGGAATCTAAAGCTAGAGAGCCTAGTATGGGGCTGGGATCGCTTGCTTCTCAGGAGGGACCTCTGCTGTTGAGATACCCCTCCTGATTTTTAACCATCACACATGAGTGTAGGACCAGTTAGATCTGTGTCTCTATCCCTCCTACCAGTCTCAATGTGGCTTCTTCAATATGTCCTTAGTTGTAGGTCTTCTGTTTATCTAGATCTCAGGCAATTCTCAATGACAGTAGTTCTGTAGTCCTTAGAGTGTGTAATATACATTTAAAAGTATGTTTCTTACCTTTGTTAGAACCTCATGTGGTTGCTGGAGGCAAAACTCATGAAAATTCTTTCAAGACTGGGCTCCCAGGAGTTTTCCACTCTTACACCAGTCTGTACTCAGACATCAGTAATTCATCACATTCAGTGAAGTATTTCTACCAGTATTAGCTCCTGCTAGGTGATCTTGCCTGTCATTCTCTGTATTTGCCAGAATCTCCAGATTTTGAGATGTTGATTAGTACTGTGACCACAGTTCTCTGATGCATCAGTGAAAAATTATTGATTACAGTTTGTTGAGCCTCTTTCTTATGAGGATGAGGGTGATGGCTTCTAAACTCTTTATAAGTCAGAGTTATTTTTTTTCTAAACCCATTTATGTATACTTATAAATTTTAATATATATAAATTAAAAACACTGGAGTTAGTATACAAAGACATTTGAAAGAAAAGTATATAATTCATCTTCATCCATTGTTGTTTTTGACAGAACATCAGTCAGTTTATTCCAAGTAACAAATACTCATATTTTTAGCAAATAAAGTTTTATAACCTTTTCCAGCAAATTTAATTCATTAATTGTATCTCTAATTATATTTTAGTTTGTTTTTGTATCCAATGTTAACCCCTCTTGTGAGCACAGTATTGGCATTCATATCCTTCAAAATGCTACCTAATTCATTAGTAACCTCCATAATATATTAAACAGTATTTGAATATTTTCAAATTTTGACTAGTACATACTCTATGATTAAATAACTAATTCCTTTTGTTTTTCTATTAAATAATATTTTATAAAAAGCATAGCTGGTTAATCTTACCTCTAAAATTATCTTTAAAAGTTTTAAAGACAAATTTATCTTAAATATGATACTATGGACCTAGCAATAAACCACTTTAGTTTTTGAACTTTTTTAAGCTAAAAAATTCTGTCATTTAAATACTATACAAAGCATACAGTTTGATAATGCATAGGATTCATAAGTTAGAATTCAAATTATTCAACTTTAAATATCACTCAAGAAGCCTATAGTTTTTAAGATTAGACAATTATGGAATAAGCTAATATTTATATACTTAATGTTAAGAGAAATATTGGTGATGGCATTCTCAGTGAAAATTGTTTTGTAGTTTAAGAGTTATTCTTAGAAACATTCTACTGAGACAAGAAGCTTGATCTTACTAGTGAATTAGATTGAAAATAATGATTTTTGGCAGTTTTTTGGCAGTATGAATTTCCCTAAAATGTGGAATCATTTTAAAGATTAGTAAAGAAAGGGAAAGAAAGATTTCTCCCTTACTCTCCATAGAGACAGTGCACTCCCAGTTCTCCATAAAGTGCACATGGGGTTAATACCAGTCAGTTCTAAACAACTTTCTAAACAACTTTCCAATGTGGTTATGCAATGACAAGTGACTTTTAAAGTCTCACAACTAATAAAATTGTGTAGTGAGAATCTGATCTCGGGTCATCTGAATAAATGTGTACTTGGAATGGATCTTAATTGAAAGTTATTTTAGGGACTTGAAAGAAGGGTAACAAAGATCAGAAACGTAATATTACCTGGTAAGGAAAAAATGAATAGAATAGTCCAAATGAAGAGTCATCAGGGTTTACTGAATTACTAAGTAGATGTAGATGGCAAAGAAAAAAAGTTCTAAATACTGAAAAATAACTGTTACCAGAGACTGAGTTCTTGGTATCGTCACATGAAAGAATTCAAGGACACACCAAGTAAGCCAAGTAAACAAAGCCAAGCCAGCAGTGGATTTATTAAAAGGAAAGAAGAGAGTACACTCCCAAAATAGTGGGAGTGGGCAGGCCAAGAGGAGGGCAACTGCACCGAAGAACAAAAAGGCTTAGGATTTTGTTAGAATGAGGGAGTTAAATATTTAAGACTTAGGGATGGCATTATAGGTGTTCCTAGGTAGGTCCCCGCTGATCACTCATTCCCATCAGAAGGTGGCATTCTCTTGTACCTATTTAGCTTTTGTCAGAACTGTCATGGTGACACAAGGGGTGGAGACTTTTCCCTGCCTGCAATGCGAATAGTATTATAATTCATTACAATTAGCTGAAGTTCACCATGAGGGACAAGATGGGGTCCTTAGCCACCAAAATCTAGTTCTGACTGGTCTGGTAGCTTAAGAATGACTTCATCTCCTCCTTCCTTTGTCTCCCCTCACTTCCTCCTTATTTTTCTCCTCCCTGTCTCCCTGGGGCCTTATTCTTTCTACCTATGGTAGCAGAACTGAGGGGTAGGAAGCTAAAGAAACTAAATGGAATATGGAATAAGGAACTCTAGTATGAACCAAACTTTAAAAAAATTTTAATTAAAATATTGGCATAGTAGCTGTCTCAGTCTACTCAGGCTGCTGTAACAGAAAACCATAGACTAGGTAGCTGATAAACAACAGAAATTTATTTCTCAAAGTTCTGGAGGCTAGGAAATCCAAGATCAAGATACTAAGATGTGGTATCTGGTAAAGGCTTGCTTCCTGGTTCATAGATAGTTGTCTCTTCACTGTTTCCTCACATAGTGGAAGGTGTAAAGGGGTTCTCTGGCATCTTGTGTATAAAGGCTCTGAAATCCCATTCATGAAGGCTCTGCTCTCAGGACTTAATCACTTCCCAAAGGCCCCACCTCCAAATACCATTGGGGATTAGGTTTCAACCTATGAAATTTGGGGGGACACAGACATTCATTCTATAATATTAGCTTATGCAGACACACAATCAAAGACATATACAGACTCTTTGAACTATAAATGCACCTAGAAATTATCTAGTATTAAGAATTTCTTTTATAAATGAAGAAATTAAGGTTCAGAGGGATTAAATGATTTGCTGAGTTTACAGAGGTGACATAACCATGCCAGAACCCCAGTTAAAGGTAAACAGTAAAGGACAAGTAGTTTGTCACCAAATTGACTGGCATTCTATCATGATAATCACCCATACATAGAACATTCTTGTGTAAATATCTTTCATATAACATGATTTTTTAAAGTTTATCACATACAAAGAAGAGCCCTTAGAAATAACATACAATTGCAAATCCCCATACATAGTAAAAGTCTTTAAAAATACTTTAATTGAGGAGAGAGTATGTGGATATTATAATTAAAAAGTCAACAAAGGCTGTATATCAAATCTGAATAGCAACAAGAAGCTATATGTCATTTTTTTGCTTCAAAATAAAGAACCAAATCAAACAGCATCTTTAAGTTTATTTGAAGAGATGCAGATACCAACTGAGAAGAGCTGATATAATTTTCTCGGAAGCAGACTCCCTTTCTTTTATAATTAGAATTAATCTGCTCCAAAAATCTTTTGTTCCATTGAAGACATCATATTGTAGGCGATCCATCTTTCTTCTGCCTCAGCCTGATTATGTATTATATTAATACATCATTAAAGAGACAGCTTTCAAAAATGATGCATTAGAACAACACATCACTGGAGAAATTAGCAAGGTGTATGACTCATGCTAGTCTTTGAAGAAGGGGACTTTTTTGTTGGGTGAGTTTCTTAAATGTGAAGGACCACACAGTGGCATATCTAATTACCAATAAGTTGTCCCAAGTAGCTGAAAATTAACATGGACAGAAAAAATAAAACAAAGTACGATGAATAGATTATGTGTGTTTGATAATAGTTCAGGATTATAAAATGATCCTTCAAAACAAAATTTAAGAATGAAGGCAATCAAGCAACCAAAATATGACTTAAATATTTAATGTTGAATTTACTACCTGTCATTCCTTAATAGGATTTAGATGAGGAAAACCTTATTTTATCAATCCCATGCCTTTAACATCATTAATGTTTCATATTTCTAAATCTCAATCCTCATAAGACAATTTAGTACATAAAATAACATGGCTTACTACTGAATTGTTTTACCAAGAATCTAAATAAAGCTCTGTAGAAATAGCCTAGCAATTTATATAGGTTTTGCTTGACTTTTACATAGTTAACAAAGTCTTTAAGAAGAGCTGTTGGGTACATATAATATGGTAGTTAAACATTAAAACACAGATTAACCAATACTCATAAAGCCAAGCCAAGTAAAAATCAAGTCAGAAAATATTTTTTAAAAATTGTTTTCTCTACAACTATTTCTGTACATCTGTGTATCCCTTCCACTCCCTTTGTGTCTTTCTTTCCCTCTCACTCTTTCTCCCTCCTTCTAAATTTTCATTAAAATTTTATAGGATTTGATCTTGCAGGGGAATTACAGACCTTCTTTTCAGAAAGGAAGAATTCAACTTCACTTGATTTGCTTGGCAAGAAAAAAAAATTCAGAAATAGAACTTCTTATAAAAGTTGGGATAGTAAGCTTTTGTAGAATGTTTTAAATCAACTTTATAAATTAATTGACAATTTAGGTTCAAATAACTACTCCTCAGAATTGCTATGTGTGACATTACCCATAATTGCCTGAATGGAAAAATAATATGTTTTATAATAAATAATTTAAAGACAACCTTTACTTACATCACTATTCTGTAATGCTTTCAAGGCATCATTAAAACAGCATGATACACATTAAGGCTCAAATAATGACCCACCTCACCTTCAGGTTTTACATACTGTGTAAAAAAATCTCTTAATTGGCAATTCTGAAACAACCCTCAAATTTGCGTTCAATACAACATTCTAAATACACACATTTCCAAGCTTTTTATTTAATTTTAAAGGGCAAGAGAAGATTAATGGACTTTTTATTCTATTTTATGGAACCATTTCTCTTATGGAAATGGATAGAGGATGACTTTTTCTGTATGTCTTAGAAAATCCTTGTTTGGCCATTCAATCAAAATTGTTTAGGGATTTTTTCCCATTGATGTGTTCCTCTGTGTATACCTTGGTGTAGCCTGTACCTGGCTTTAAAAGTTAGCTTCCAGGCCTTCCTGACACTTCTGTTTCTCTAGCTCTACATATGAACTGAGACTAAGGCCAGAATTGGCCTCAGTCAAAGCCCTCTTTCCCAGGTTGTGACAGTATTTCAGCAACTTATAAGTAAATGAGTCAAGCAGGTGAGCATCTCCATAAATAAAATGATGATTCCATAAAGAAAAAAACCACATGTAAAAAACTAAATTACAGACTGAAGAGGCAATTTACTTACTCAATAGAATAGATATTTCCCTAAGAGACTGGCTATCAAACCCACATCTAATACAAGACATTTGGAGTAATTTTTTTTGTGTTATGTAAAGTGAAATATTTTTTGTTGACACTTCTATAGATTTCATTTAAAAGCCTATAAAAATATATGAGTGGATCAAAATTAGACACTATTTCAATTTTGAAAGGTTAAACACATACAGATAAATGGTCTAGTTGATTGAAAAAATATATTTTAATTATCTACCAACTTTTTCAAATTTTTCCTGGGACTGTTTGTACAGTGTTTCCTTGAAATAGTATTGTAGCTTATAGAATACTGGTATCTGTGGTAAATCTTTTTCATTTACTGACCAAAGGTAACTGAATCCTCTGACTAGATAAAATCAAATTTAACACAATGCTCTGATTCTGTAGGTGATCTAAACAAAAGGTTTCTGCAATTTCTAATTCTTCTGAGATTATGGTTTATGTTTAATACCCCCAGCTTATTTTTGCGAAGAGTATTACCAGTTCCTTTGACCAACATTAATCCTAAGACTCTGGAGTCTATTGGCTACAAAAGGTAGATTACTCCTATGACAATACTAAGCTTGACAGAAAGGTGTATATCACATTTTGGAGCACGTCCAAAACATTAGGGGAAATTGAATCAAAATGAACATTAAGAAGCTAAGAAAGTGTCAAAAAGGGATGCAAGGCCTTTACACACACACAAACACACACACACACACACACACACACACACACACACGAGATCTGATGACAATTACGTTCTCGAACTTGCCACCATGCGCTTACATTGGCAGCACTGTGCAAACAGCTTGGTAAGGTTTCAGAACTTTGGTATATCAGTGTCTCACCATTGCGTTTGTGTCCATGTGTGGTGGTGTCTTGCTGAGTGGCGTTCATTATTGTTGTTGCGAGAATGTCTGAGCTTGAATTAGAGCAGTGAACAAAAATTAAATTTCTTGTTAAACTTGGCAAGAGTGGAAGTGAAATCAGGGAGATGTTAGTCCAAGTTTATGGGGATAATGCCATGAAGAAAATGGCAGTGTACAAATGGATTAAATGTTTTTCTGAGGGGAGAGAATGTGTCACTGATGAAGAGAGGTCAGGGGAGCCAGTAACAAGTAGAACTGATGAAAACATTGCAAAAATTCATGAATTTGTGCATCAAAATCATTGGCTGACTGTGAAAAGCATAGCAGACCAAGTAAACATCAATAGAGAAACAGTTAGGAAAATCGTAACTGAAAATCTTGGCATGAGAAAGGTGTGTACAGAAATGGTTCCGAAGGAGCTCACCGATGAAAAAAAGCAAAGGAGAGTCGAAGCTTGCCAAGACCTTTTGTAAAAGCAAGATGATGTTTTGGGCCATGTTTTTACTGGTGATGAAACATGGTTGTACCAATACGACCTTGAAACAAAGCATGAAAGTGCACAATGGAAGTCAGCCAATTCTCCACCACCAAAAAAGTTTAGTCAGTCCAAATCAAGAGTCAAAATCATGTTGCTAACCTTCTTCAATATCAGAGGAATTATTCACTATGAATTTGTACCAACTGGACAAACAGTTAACTATATTTACTAATTGGAAGTGCTGAAAAGGCTGTGTGAAAAAGTTAGACAGAAATAACCTGAACTCTTCGCCAACAATTCATGGCTCTTGCCTCACGAAAACGCACCAGCTCACATGACGCTGTCTGTGAGGGAGTTTTTAGCCAGTAAACAAATAAGTGTATAGGAACACCCTTCCTACTCACCTGATCTGTCCCCAATGACTTCTTTCTTTACCTGAAGATAAAGGAAAGATTGAAAGGAAGACATTTTGATGACATTCAGGACATCAAGGGACAATGACAGCTCTGATGCCATTTTAGAAAAAGAGTTCCAAAATTGCTTTGGAGGGTGGACTAGGGGATGGCATTGGTGCATAGCTTTCCAAGGGGAATACTTTGAAGGTGACCATAGTGATATTCAGCAATGAGGTATGTAGCACTTTTTCTAGGATGAGTTTGTGAACTTGTTGAATCTTGTGCGTGTGTGTGTGTGTGTATGTATCTATGTATGTATATATGTATGTATTATATGTATGCACTATATGTATGTATTAGCTACCTAATACAGCTCACTTAATTCACATTCATATCATGACTTGTTAATATTGAAAATATAAATATCTCCAGCAATCTATCCCTATTATTGAATATTGCATATATGAGTCTATGTTTACTTTTTTTACTTATACCCCCTTTGATCCCTCTCCACCTACATCTGTCTTCAGTGTCCCATGAAACCCTCACTCCATATTAAAGATCCCATTCATTTTTCCTTTATCATCAACCCTGAAATCTCCCATATTTCCTTAAAACACTCTAGACTCTCTCATGGAGACACTGATCTTCCCTGAGAGCACCATATCTCCTTCAGCACTTTTGAGTGGAGCTGCTCATTATTTTCTGCCCCATATAGACGAAAATCATGCAATAAAGTACTACTTCGCCTCCCAAAAGCAGATGTGTTTGAGGCTTCCCTTGTTTCTTCCTGCTCTCTGCCTCCCTACTTTTAGCTCATCTGCCATCTTCCTGTTGTTCCACTCATATATTGAAGATTTCCCTGTTTTCCTTTCCTCCTTACCCATCACACAAGCTCTGGCACTATCAGAGGATCTACAGGGACCAGTCCTCCACCATGCTCACCTCTCAGGTCTATTTCCAAAGATCTGCACTCCCACTGCCCCTCAGTCTCTCTGAGCTCCATCCCAGCATGTCATCCTTTGGAAGACAGGATGAAAAGCCAAACCTGTGGTCTTTGGAGTTCCACCTTCAGGACTTCAGGTTCTCGTACTCCCCACGATCTCTGTCCTTCAACTTCATTAGGATCTCAAGTTCCCATACACTCCATGATCTCTATTTATAAACTCATTCCATTTTCTCTTCTTTTTTTATCTTTTAGGATAATTTTGTGCATTACTTCTCTATTCTCTTGGCAGTTTTTAAAGCCTATAATCCTTTATCCTTTGTAAAAATGTTAAAGCAGAAAAGTCCAAATGTTTTGTTTCTTCTGGTCATATGTGCCTTTTTCTTGCTCAATGGTTCACAAACATAGAAGTCTCAGTGCCCTTTTGAACTTAAAAATTATTAAGGGCAACAAGTAGATGTTTTATGTATATGATATGTATTTTGACACCATATTATAAATTAAAATAGATAAATTAAAACTAAATATTTATTAATACACCTACTATAACAAATAACAATAAACCCATTGCATGTTAACAAAAATGTAACTTAGTGTTAAAATTACTACATTATCTAAAAGAAAAAAATAGTGATGAGTAGAATTGTTTTACATTTTTGCAAATTTCATTAATGCCTTGTTAAATAAAAGACAGCTAGATGATGGTGTCAACTTGGAAATAAGTGTTTTGTCATCCTAAGGTTATGTTTCTAGTTTATTTGTAATATCTTTCTCTTCTTACCTACCTCAGCAGATTCAGAATGTTTCTCTTGAATTATTTGACTCAGTATTGCAGATGATTTTTGATCCAGCTGAAACAAACTAAAAAAGAAAGAAAAAAGGAACAATAACAACAAAAAAACTTCTCTTTAGCACACCTGGGGTTTTGTTTTGTTTCGTTTTTCTGAGTTTTGACACTAATGCTATGTATCAAAAAAGGGGAATATGTTTCTGTTGTTAAATTTAGCTCTGGATAAAGAGCAAGAGCCCCAAGCCTCAATCTCCTATATCTGTTCTTAACAAAGAATAATCTCAAGACTGGACACTCTTCAGGGTGGATATGATTCATATTGGACTTAATGATGATGCCCATTTTACAAAGTTGGGTTATCTTGGACCCTCATTGTGATTACTGTGTTCTTAAGACACGAGTTTAGAAGGGTAACACTAAGTTTCAAAAATTAATCTGAGAAAACAAAATTTGTATAATAGCAGCTTAATTTGTGACTCATAAATTTAACTGAGGTGCTCGATCTTACTTCCCGTTAGAAACCCAGGTTTTCAAGAGGCCCATTCTATAAAGGAATCAGTCTCTCATTTATTACTGCCATTACCACCATCATCGCCATCACCATAATTACTTTGTAATGCTCAGTTAGATGTGTTGGGAATCAAATTATTATTGCCAAAATGTTCAATTTTTTATAGGGGAACAAATTTTACCCTATGTCAAGTTCACTATATTGGACTCCTTTCAACCCTGAAGAGACCAATACATCTAGATTGGTCTAGATTCGACTCATAGTCTAAATGTTCTTTTACCTTTCCTGCCCCTACTGCTTCAGCTAGCACCAGTATCCAGGAACCTATAGAGTGTTTGACCTCCCAGCCTGGATCATGTACAACTTCTGGATGAGCCAGGAGGCCTGCTTTACAAGCAAGCCCAGCAGTGATCCATGACAATGGATCCACTGGTAGAATCCACGTGCCATACCTCCTGGAAATTTTCAGCCTGAGAGTGGTTGAGCAGCTTGGGGCACAGCTAGGGTGCCAGCTTGAAGATCATACCCAGTGGGATGCTATCCTTTCAGAACTGAGGCACTCATCCCTTACATGCTGCAGGAGTGTTAGAGGCTAAAATCTTTCAGCTGAGTTCGCATTTCTCCACGTCTACCTTCAACACCCAACCCTACACACACACACACCTCTGCCATGACTTTCATGATTGTCAGTAAGTCAAGAGTTGCCTCAAGGTCATGCTCGCTTCCCTTTGAAAAACGGGTGATAAAAGGGACTGAAGCCTGGTACTTTTTCCTCAAAATGGGAAAAGTCTTGGCCATTCCAGCTCCAAAATTCCCCTTGGGATTGGTGAAGGACTTTGTTATGACAGCCTTGCAACTCTTAATAATCCTGCTTTCTTCATCCTTCTACAGTAGTGATATTGAAAGCGTTCCTCAGCAAACTTTCTGCATGGATTCTTCACATCACAGCCTGTCCCCTGGCAAGCTGACCTTTTACTCTCCTACAATGGAGGTTGGCACACATACCGTATTTGCCGGCGTATAAGACGATTTTTTGGCCCTGAAAAATATGCCTCCAAGTGGGGGGTCGTCTTATACGCCAGGTACACTTCAGATAGACTGCCCATAGTGCTTGCCCCGTGCCATAGTGGCCTCCCGATGCCCGCCCTCTTCATTCCACATACCGTTCAGGCATCAGCAGCGCTGCTGGGTGTATGCTTGGCTGTTATGCGATTTTGCTGTTATGCGATTTTACCACACTCGCAAAATCGCACACAGCCGACCATACACCCAGTATGATAGCGCAAAATCGGGAATCGCGATACCATACTGGGTGTATGGTCGGCTGTGTGCGATTTTGCGAGTGTGGTAAATTTCTTTACATATGCATTGAAGATTCGCGATTTTGCGCTATCATGGTGCCTGTTAGAATGTTGAAGAGCTCGCACTTGCGCACTAGTGAGGTCCCAGGGAGATGCTGATGCAAGGGTGGACCAGACTGCTATAGTGACAGGGCGGGCAAACAGGGAGCAGGGACCAATCAAATCAGGCTTTGTATACAGCCAACAGCCAACCACAATACTGCACCATTGTACAGTACAGCATAGAAAATGTCGACCAGTCAAACCCCTATCATCCCTATCATGGCACCAGCCAAAAGAAAGAAGTATGATGCAAATTTTAAACTGAAAGTTATAAATTTTGCTAAGGAAAATAATAATTGTGCTGCTGCAAGACAATATGGAGTAACAGAAAAGATGGTTCGGGACTGGAAATCAAATGAGAAAGCATTAAAGAGTATGCCAAGGGGTAAGTGTGCATTAAGAAGAGGCACCCCACACTGGCCAGAACTCGAAAAACATGTAGCAGACATGGTGGCTCAACATCGCCAAAACGGTTATGTGGTGACACGAAATACAATACGCTTGTTTGCACTTCAGTGGGCCAAATCAAATCTGATATTGTTTTACCTTTTATTTGGTGTGTGGAAGGTGTGTGGAAGAGGGGGTAGTCTTATACGGCGAGTATATAACAAACTCTGTATTTTGAGTGGAAATGTTAGGGGGTCATCTTATACGCCCAGTCGTCTTATACACCAGCAAATATGGTAGCCTTGATGGTGGTGGCGATGTCCCTAGCTAAAACTCAGTGTTATAACTAAGGAAGAACATGAAAGTGGTTATTGGGAATCTTTCACTGTCACACTAGTCTAATGTATATGTAATATACAAGATTTTTGTTGTTGCTGTTGTTTTTGTTTGTTTTGTTTTGTTTTGTTTGTGAACAGGGAACATTTGTTTTTTACCACGTTATTGGAATTGAGAAATAGAAGACATTCTATAAATGTCTTTGAATAAATAAATGAATAGAAGCTGATATTTTGCATATCTATATCTATGTATGTAGCTGTAAAATTTTTACTTATAATTCCCCACAAATATGACAAAATAAAATAAAATTAAACAAACAAAAAAACATTGTGATGACTATGAAGAAAATCATGGTACCAGATTTTGTTATTTTTGCCAGAAAGATTACGAAAAACAAGAAATGATACACTCAATGCGATTTAAAAAACAAACAAACAAAAAAACAAACCCAGCCATCTTAAAAAAAAAAAAAGAACATGGTAATTCATGTATAACATTTTTTTACTGGAAGTTATTCATGGCAGGATATGTGACAAGGCTACATATATTCAGCAAAACATAAGTTAATCATCAGGTGTGTAGCTGTCTGTGACTCAATGAAGATTTTTCTTGTCAACAGGATTCTATTCAAATAGAGTTTGCAGCAAGGAAAGCAGAATTACATTTAAAAAAAATCAGATTTGCAATTACACCCTATGCCATATTCCATATTTTTTGCAACAAGTTTTCATCAACATTAACAAGCCACACTTTTTTTTTTTTGCAACTGGAATTGAGTAAAATGCTGAATTGCATTATTCTAATAGTCTGTAAGCTAAAAGTATAAAATAAAAATAAAAGGCAAAATTAATATGAAATTTCCAAAGCTGGATGTTTTTCCAAGTTACTTGTTTATTAACTACTTCTTCTTGTGTTGTATGAGGATATCTCGACATTTATACAGATAGCATCATGGCCAGCCCTAGGAGATGAATCATAATTGGTTTGTCATCATTCCCTTCCCTGGAGAATATGCTGGCTCAGAGTTAATGGTGGCCCTCTGGCAGTATTCCAGCCAGGGATCACATGCAGGGAGGTCTACAAGAAGGGTACCAGGACAAAGTTTTGCTCTCTGGGAAAAGGGAGAGAAGTGTAAAGGTGTATACTTGTGCTACCTTCTTTCCTCCTTCCTTCATACATTTGATCACCACTAGGAAAATGTAATATTTGGAACTAAAAGAATTATTTGTGTCCCATAAAAAGAAAAATCACTGACATGTCAGACTTTTATTCTAATATCATTGAGCTGAGTGGAACTACATCTGGAACTAAATCTTCTTAGACTTTCTGTTAAGTAACCTATAAATATAATGTGTCAAGTCAGAATTACTCAGATTGTTATTTCTTGTCCCCAGAAACTCCCATAATTTAAAACATTTATTGAGAGCTTACTAAGTGAATTACGTGCACTAATTAACTAAATTTTCAAGACACTCCTTTAACGTATGTACTATGAATATCTCCATGTTATAAATGAAGAAAATGAATCATAGAAAAGTTACCCAAGGTCCCACAGCAAGCAAGTGGTGGAAACAAAATTAAAATAAAGACTTTTCTCAGGGGAAAAAAACCCAAAACAACAACAACAACAAAATACACAAAACCTGAAGAATTCATAACCAAGATGTGAACTGTTTTTAAAAAAAATTGTCAAAGGAAGGCCTTGACCAGAAGGAAAATCACTCCAAATGGAGATCTGCATCTACACAAAAGAACAAAAAATACAGAGATAACTACATTGGTAAAGAGATGAGATTTTTTTCTTATTACTCAAATCTCTTTAAAAGATAATTAATGTTTAAGCAAAATAATTAAGAGATAGGGATTCATAACACCTGTAAAATAAGCTGTGTGGAAGCAGTAGCTCAAAGGCCAGGAAGTAATGTAGTAGGATAATCACATGAAAGCAGAACAGCTGTTGATTGGACATGGACTCTAGAAAGGGGTGAGAGGGAGGGTTCACAGAGAGGCACCAGAAAACATATGGGGTGATT
This sequence comes from Hipposideros larvatus, assembly GCA_031876335.1. Classification (NCBI taxonomy): domain Eukaryota; kingdom Metazoa; phylum Chordata; class Mammalia; order Chiroptera; family Hipposideridae; genus Hipposideros; species Hipposideros larvatus. The sequence goes on from CM063089.1 coordinate 106,616,817, forward strand.
GTTTCACAGCTGAATACATATGTTACAACTTATCAGATTGTATACTTTATATGTGTGCAGTTCATTGAGTAAAAATAATCTCACTAAAATTTTAAACAAAAGCAAATAAAAATAATAATAACAACAAATACAGTTGTAACAAGAATTCGCTCTTCTTATGTCCACCAAGCAGGCAAAAACAAAAGTCACATTATACATCATCTCAAAGTTATACTCAACAGATTTTGTCATCACTTCTATGATGATAATAACAAAAATATTTTTTTAAAAATTTAACTGAAAATAAGTAGATATAGTTAATGAAATCCCTTCTGTGGAGGAATTACCTATATAAATAGTAAAGTTTGAATGTAAGAACTGGAGGGAACCCAGGCACCACAGGCTCAGGGGCCAGGCTAGTGTCGAGTGAAGAGCATCAGGGAGTTTTTCTTGGACATCTGACTTAGGATATAAGTAGCTCTAGAATTGTACCCATGAGTGGATGCAGGAAGCTGAACAAACTCAAATTTGAGCACTAGCTCTTGACTATCATTTTTAATCTAATTCACCGCTTGTTCCTGGACCTGCAGGTCATTGACTGTGATACTAATTTGACTGAATGGGGACTCTCATCCAAACTCCTCACAAATTTAGTTCACAGAGAACAGCAATGTGTATAGTTTGATCCCATGTTCAAAAATAGAACAAACTAAATATTTTGCTTGGGAATAGATATGTAGGTAGTAAAACTCTAAAACTGCAAGAAAATGTTTAATATAAAATTCAGGATGATTGTTTTTGAAGGAGGAAGAATACAGAAGGTGTTAAAAGTATATATACACATTTTAAGAAAGGAAAAAAAACCTGTATTGTAATACTCAATATATACCGATAACAAAAGACGAATACAAGTCACGTTTGACTTCTGCAATTACAAGGGGTGCTCTAGTGATTACCATAAGTATCCAGACACTTCTGATTACAAAGAACTACTGCGTGAGCATAGATAACATCTCTTAAAATGTGTATACATTTGTTTGGCACCCACAGTATGTAACTGCTGAGGGGCAACCAAGGGGTTTCTGAAGTACTTGTAAAGTTAATGTAGGTACTGAGTACACTAATGTTCATTTTATTATTATTCTTTTGGTGCTCAAATGCTTTAATGCATTCCTTTCATCAATGATATACTTCCCAGTAATTTTTTTTGTAAAATTTGTTAGCAAAATTAGATTATTGTTTCCTCTCAGCACTTTGAAGATCATATTCTAGTATCTCTACTCTTTCTACACAAAACTCACTCTCTCTTTCTCTCTCTCTCTCTCTCTCTCTCTCTCTCTCTCTCTCTCTCTCTCACACACACACACACACACACACACACACACACACACAAATCTGAAAGCAAATTGATTTTGGGGTGTTAATAGTATTTGTGGGATTGAGAACACGTGTGTCTTGGCCTAATAAACTGCAAAAGATAACCTGAAATCATCACATAAAACTGGATCTCTGAAAAGATATACCTTAAATAAAAGTATAATCTTAAAAATACATGCATATGTATTAAAAAGTACACATGTACACATTTTATATATTTAAAGCAAAGTGACAGCTTCTTGGTAAAGTAAGCCAATCAGGAAACTTTTCTTTCAATTCTCACTGAGGCTCCATCCATGTGATATAAAATAAATGACCAAAACCACAACAATAAAAGATTTCCCTGAGAATTTGTAATAGATTCTTGGTCTCACAATAATTTTTAATTGCATTAATATTATCATCATGATTTTTAAAACTCCAAGTCAAAAAATTAAATTAGAATATACCCAGGGTTGGCATCCCCATCTCACCCCATTTCTGCAGAAGCAAACTCAATTTACATATTAAGTCTACTCAGTGTTTCTACCTGATAAATTAGCAAAACATGAGTCAAAATAATAATAATAATAATCCAAGCATAAGGAGAAATTATAATGAGCTAGAAACAAAATAATAATAGTAACAATAGTCAGTAGAGAGTCCCCAAAGCACTTCAGATACCGGAATATTATAAAACCAGAATGTCACATTCATATGTATAAAATTTATTTTAAAATATATGCTCAAACAAAAAAATGAAAGGTATAGGAGAGTATTTCAAATTGGCAGACAGATTTGGAAAAGACCTAAATATATGAAAAACAAAACTGTCAAAATTAATTAACAACTCAACAGAGATATTAAACAGACCATCTCTGACTTGCAAGATAAACCGTCAAAAAATGTAGCAGAGGAGAGGAGGAGAGGAAAGAAATCAAAAAGAAATTTAAAGACATGGAGAACAAAATAGGAAAATACAGCAAATCTTTAATCAGATATTTAATTTAAGAGCATAGAGAGATTACAAGTGAAAAAACGTTAAAGAGATAATGACTGAATATTTCCAGAATTGATGAGAATTGTGATTGAAGTACCAAGTATGATAAGTCAAATAAAGAAGAAAAAAACCCATACCTTGATACATAGAGTGAAACATGAGAACACCAGTGAAGAGAATGTTCAAAAAGAAAAGGCCAAGGACCCACATGATATCACATGTCATTAGAGCAACAATAGAACCAGGAGATAGTAGAACATGATCTTCAAAGCACTGAGAGGAAACAATTAATAATCTAATTTTGCTAGCAAAATTTACCAAAAAAAAAAGCTTGATAGAGAACATTGTCAGTATATTCATGATTTTCTAATAATCAAGAAAGATTATTACAATCTCTCCATTTTAAATAGCAAGGATAAACATAAAGAAAATGAAATTTTAATTCAATTTTATTAAAGGAGGCTTGCACCAAGTGTTGCCGTCTTATGTACTAGTGTACAATCAAATAACATATTCAGTGTAAAAGAGCTTCATCAGCGCAGTCAAAGGTGATACATGCTCTCTAGTTTTTGGCTCCTGGGGCTGACTAAGCTGTTTAAAATCCATGTTATTGTGCATAGCCACTGTTTCAGAACAGTGGTGAGGTCATAGACATACTGTGATGCTGAACCGCCTGTCGGAGCAACTGGTTTCAGAATACCCATGATTATGTTACGTAGGGAAATTCCACAGGTTAATGACAGCCCTAGGTAATGGGGACCCCCTTTAAAAAGCACACAAAGCATGGGGACTTCTCCTAAACTGTGGGTAAAGCATTGCTCCAGACAACAGGATCTGACAGAGGTCTAAGAGCAGGCAGCTCACCAAGCACATGCTGTGTTTAGGTGCCCGGTGTCAGGGTGTCGGTAGTCACAGGCCCCACGGCACGAGTCTCATAAATCAATGACCCACTGTCCTGTGTGCTCAGTGTGAAATGCACTCTTGCTCAGGCGCTGTCTTTTCATCCAAAACCAATCTGCTGGTAGTAATCACTGACCCTACTGTTGTATTAAAATGTGCATCTTCAAAATAGCAAATTTTTACAGATGATTTTACCTAAGATAATGAGAAAACATTCTATGTTTCTCTAACATAGTCTCAAATACATCAGAGAAAAATTACTTCCATGTACCCAGTCCAACATTTTAGAGAATCTTACTGAGATTTAAAAAAAATGTTGAAATTCGGAACAATGTCCCAATTATCCTGGTATGGGAGATACCATGGGACAGTGTTTAAAAGTCAAATATTAACTGAAGAACAATTTGGCTTCTTAGAGCAGGCATCCCAAAATGGGAGGTACAGGTAAGTGATGGAGTAGAACTCACTTCTAAGTAAAAATGATTCCCACTGTTATATTGGAAATCAGCGAGACTAACAGAAGACTCCTTAGTCAATTAGGCTAAATTAAGAGTCTTTATTCCAGAAGCAGGTGACCGCGAGAGGACTGATGTCTCTCTGAACCTCGCCGCCCCGAGAGGGACTCAGGAGTCTGCTTATCAGGGTAAAAACCGTATCCTGCGTGGGCCGCGGGAGGGGAGCTGTACTTAGCCAAGCGAGTTACAGAAGCCACAAACAGCAGAGTTAAGTCTATGTTCAGTGGAAAATTTTTGCAGCATAGGTCCCTGTGGGTGATACAGTATGGAGGATAGAGAACGAGATGGAGTTAGTCTTGTCGGGACCCGTAGTTCACCACGTTTCGCCAGTGAAAACTTGATGCTCCTAAAATTGGAGTCGCTGGTTTCCATAAGGCACTGCCCCACTCATGTGGTATATGTTTATAACAGCACATGACCCTTTAAAATACACAAATTAGAACAACATATTTTGTTAAAATATGATTATTTTAGCATATATAAGGAGATTTTAACCATCTGACAACTTATCCTTTGTCTTCATGCCAAAGAGTTGTCTCTTAGGTGGCACTCGTTTCAGCGATAATTTCCCCCCCCCAACCCCCCCCCCCCCCCCGCCCTACCCGTTTTGTTAAAATATCTTAGCAAAATGGCTTCCTGATTTCAGAACAGATAACTTGAGGCAAAAAATGCAGCCCTGGAACTTAGCTCCCACCTTTACCACTATTGTGGGGGCAATGTATTTTCATTTAAAGCATTTTCCCCTCAAAGCATTAATAATATTTTAAGGGAAATCATCCTAAGTAACAACGTATCAATTTAAAACTCAGCAAACAACTGCATATATGGGCTATACCATAACATTTTTTATCTATATTCTGTGCATATTCATCAACGTTTGTTCTTTCTCTCTTTTCATGCTGTAATGTAACCTTTTAACAAGGACTGTCAAATGCATTTCCTTTTGAGGAAAACTGACCTGGTCCACTGAATACTTAGTCAATTGTTTCCCAGACACTTGACACTTGACATTTCAATTTCACTAAATGTTGACTAACATTGAGTGCACAATAGTGTTAAAAGGGGAGTGAATCTGTAAGTCAATTTTGCTTAGTAAATAAGCTTATTCTGAATTGTAAATATATTAGATTTTCTGGTGATTATAGTAATGTAAACATAAGTCTGCTATTTCATAGCAAAACTACATGATCAAAGAAAGAAGTTACTTGTGGCTATTTGAAAATATGATTTATTATAAGTTTAATTCAAGTTTTCTAAGCAGGGCAGTATTTTTACCTTGAATTTTAAATTTAAAAAAGAAAGAAAAAGAAACAACATAGAAACAAAACTTTCTCTTAAAAGTATTCTGATGAAGGGGAGAGATGGAAAGGGAGTTGTAGGGCATCTCTTTTAGATCTTCCACACTCTACTGAAAATACCAAGACACAACCAAAGTGTGTTACAGACACATGATTTCAAGACAACTTACTTAGCCATTTCTTGCAATTTGACTGCTCCTTTGTGTCTCTTCTATATAGAAATTATGCAGCCATTATGGAATATAGAACATGTATTTCCTTTCAATTTAGATGTTCATATTTTTTTAAATGTTTAGAGTTTAACTAACTTAATTACTGATAATAAAATTGAGTTTAAAAAAACCAAAGGTGTAACAGTATAGAGAATAAAACCAGTTAGAAAAAAATCACTAAAACAATAACAGCAAAAAAGCCTACCCTCTACACATCTCCTATCATTTTTCATCAGTATATAGTGATTCTTGAACATAATGAAAATTTCCAAGAAAAAAGTAGAAAGAACTGAGAAAGGTATGGAAGAAAGGGGAATACCTCTGAAGAAATGTAAGTCTGGTATTCTGCACGTAGGAAGACAAAATCACTGCTTACATCCTTTTTGTTTGATTTTGTTTGTTTGTTTACTACTACTTTTTGGCCATATACATATTTTAAAAGTCTTTATAGTATGTATTATACCTGTCAAAGTAGAGGCATTGATCATACTTTTTTCTAAAATATAAATTGCCTAAGGTTTTCTTTTTTTGTCCTTTTCCTAGAGATGCCACAGAATTCTCTCTATGAATTCCTACTAAAGGAACTCATGCATTCCATCTCTGTAGCTTTATTTTTCATTAAAAAAAATGGAAGGAAACACAGTCTAACATTGGAGGGACAGTGACTGTGTAAAGGGCACACAATTTGACTCAGAAAAATACGAACATTTGAAAGCTGTTGTTACATTTAAAACATGAGCCAAATACTATGCTAGGTGCTGTAAGGAATGCAGTACAATGCAATGAATATTTTCTGAATACCAGACTGGGACCAGCCCCAGGTCCTGGGAACACAACCAAAACAATAGGGTCAAGGTCTCTGTTCTCTTAGGGAATATATTCTAGTTAGAGGAACATAGTAAAATTATATTATCAATTAGGTGTGAAAATCTTAGAGGTAACATAAACATAAAATGGTAAGACTCTGCTAACAAATAAAAATGACTTTTATATTCCAAATTGAAGAAAATGGAGAAAAATAACAGGTTTCTTACCAGCAGTCCTAAATTTTAGATCACTAAAAACAGGTGATAAATTTGACTTAATAAGAATGATTTTATAATTTTTATGACTCTTTCTTTTAACAAAAAATAGTAATTATTGCATGAAGTAATGCACACTGATTGGATTTAGTCATTCCCTTTAATTTTCACTTCCAAATGTGAGCTTGACAACCTATAGCCCAGATCTCTCGAGCATGAGGATTTCTTTCAATCAAAAACTCAGAACACCTTTCAATTTCTTGTCAGAGTTCTCAACTTGAAATTCGGTCTCATACAGCAGCTGCCAAAGCTTGACAATTGACATTTGAAAGGGTTGACCTAAGGGACATTATAACTATTTATTTCTATAGTTTTCTCTAAAATTCTACCTTTCAAGAGGGCAGATGGACAGAAAGTCAGGAAACTGTACTCTATTATTCTGTTCATAGAAACACTTTCACTGAACTAGGATTTAACATTTTGTCTTAAGGCTTATAATTGGTTGACCTAAGAAAAGGTTGTATAATGTTATAGGTATCATCTATTACAGTGTTCAGCATGTCTTACACATGCAACATAAAAGTAAAGTTTTCTTAAAGGTTGATGCTAGGTGAGTTTTGTTTTGTTTTCTTATCTTTTTATTTTTCTTTTCTGATGAGCTGTGCTTCATCGTAATAGATAATGTGAGTGATATTACTCAACTATTTCCTTTCACCTCAGTTGCTAAGAAGCATAGTGCTGAGTTTAATGTTCACTTACTTGTTTTTCCTTCTTAAGATGCTTTCAATTTTTAAAAAAATAGACAAGATTTAAATTATTCTCAAAATAAAAACAGTCTCAATTGAACCTGGTTTACTCAAATTTTGAAATTTGTGGTTTTGGTATAGAACTATATATAAGTCAATATCTGGCTTTGCTAAAATTTAGTTGGTACAAATAACAAGCTACCCATATGCATCACAAAGGCATCACAACAAAAATCATATGTTGTCAATACTGTATCAATAGTAAGACTATCATCATGAATATATAGTTTGAACTCATGAACTGAGCAAAGTTTTAGATTCTTTAGATATGAATTCATGTCCTGGGTCCCATACTTATTAACTGGCCTTCTCATCTTGAGCCTATCTAAGCCTTTGTTTCTTAACTTATGAAACACAGATAATAATGTCTAACTAAACTTCCTTTAGATAGTCTAAACAAGATATAGGAAATGAGTTGGTTGTAATTTTAATATGTTTGACTGTCCTTTCAATACTATCTACTGTGTTTCATAAATAGTAATTATTATATTTTCTGTAAGAACTATTCTTTCATCTAAGCATTTAAAACAAAATGTATGAATCAAGTTAGTATTCTTCTTCTTAGAATCATGCATATCCCTTAAAAATCCTTCTATCATTTAAAAAGTAAAATAGTTTCATTTTTTTAATTAAAGTTTATTGGGTAACAATTATTAGTACAATTACATAGGCTTCAGGTGTACAATTCTATAATACATCACCTATATATCATATTATGTGTTTGCCACCCAGAGTCAGTTCTCCTTTTATCACCATATATTTGATCCCTTTTACCCTCATTTACCAACCCCCTCCACGCTTACCCTCTGGTAACCACTAAACTTTTGTCTGTATCTATGAGTTTTTGTTTCTTCATTTGTTTGTCTTGTTCCTTTGTTGTTTTCAGTTTTATATCCTACATATCAGTGAAATCATATGGGTCTTGACTTTTACTATGTGATTTACTTTGCTTACCATAATAATCTCAAAATCCATCCATGTTGTCACAAATGGCATTATTTTATTTTCTTATAGCAGAATAATATTTCATTGTGTACCATATGACCCAGCAATCCCTTTCCTGGGTATCTACCCAAAAAATCTGGAAACATTTACCCATAAAGATATATGTGCTCCTATGTTCATAGCAGCTTTATTTATAGTGGCCAAGACATGGAAACAACCAAAGTGTCCTTTGACAGAAGATTGGATAAAGAAGATGTGGTAAATTTTTTATTGTTGTCAGTTTGGCATTGGATACCTAAAGCCAAAAAATATTCATGTAGTTCAATTTGGGAAATTTATTTCTATATTATATTCTCACAAAATAATAAAAAACGTACACAGAATTTTTGCTTGGAAGTTCTCATCTCATAATTGTTTATAACCAAGAAACTTTGGAAACACCCTCAATTTCCTATACTATTGGGAAATTAGTTATAGAGTAACCATTTCATTTTGCTAATGTTATGATAATGCTTTCAAGAATGCTTAGTAATTAAGGACTAAGCTTATAATAAAATGCCAAGTAAAATATTGCTACAGTATAGCGTATACAATACAAAAATCAATGATAAAAAGTACTAGATAGGTATGTGTGCTTGGGGGAGTGAAAGGGGATAATGAAAAGAATGATATCAAAATGTTATAGTAATGGTCTCTGGTGGGTGGGATTTCTAATGAATTTTACTTTTTTTATACAAAGCTGTGCTTTCACAAAAAATAAAGTCTCAAAGATTAAAAATGAAAATAGCTATTGTAGGTCACTTTTGCTGAACATTTTATTTTATTAAGTAATCAATTTAATTGATGGGGTATAAGGTTGAGACTTGAGAGAGAGACAAGTTACGATAGCTTTGTATAATTGCCTAAGGAGCATTTAATTTATTTTAAACATTAGCATTTACCAGTGTGTTTTCTGCAGACCCAGTCCCATGAAATTTTCAAGGGGAGGAAAACAATAACAAAGTTAAGAAACATTAGGTAATATTTCACCCTCTTTGAGACTAGCAACATTATTATATGTAAAGCTCTAAGAAGTCCTGCTTAACTTGTTTAACTTTATTTAATCAATGTTTCCCAAATGTATTTGGCTTAAAGCATTTTAAATATTATGAAAATTAACATCCTGAGGGACATACTTTAGGAAAAGCTGCAGTAGACAGTCAGAGCAATCTACAGTTTAGTATATTTTTTAACTTTGAAATATCCCCAAAGTAAAAGGTCTGAAGAAAAAGTTGTAAATATAATGACAATTATTTTCTAAACAATTTGGGGGTAACTTGCTAACCCCAAGTTCTATTATCCCTAGTATCTCCTGAAAATATAGTGTGTGTGTTCAACAAACAAGGACATTCTCTAACATAATCACAATGGCACCATCAAAATCAGTAAATTCGCATGGATACGATGCTTCAATATAATTTTAAGACACCTCTTTGAAACCAGCAAAGTTTTCAACTTTTGCCACTAAGCCTAATCATGTCCTTTAGCCATGAGTTTCAGCTCAGGGTTACATTTCATTTAATTGTCTTTAGTCACCTTTAGCCTGGAACAGCTACTTTTACTTTCATATCCTTGACACTGTTGCAGATTACACACTAGCTGTTTTGTAGATCACCTTTCAGCTTGGGTTTGTCTGATGCTTCCTCATTATTCAACTCCGATTATACACCCTCAGCAGAACAATTTATAGAAGCAGTGCTGTGTTCTTTTATTGTATTCTATAGGATGTCACACAAGTTCAGGTTTTCACATTATAGTTTAGATTTACCTCTTACCACTTGATCAAAGGCGTTATGTGTCAGGGTTCTCACACTGTAAGGTTACCCTTCTTCCCTCTGTGATTAGTCATTTGTGGGATGGTACTTTGAGCTGTATAAGTATTCTGTTCCTCACTGCAGCAAACACACCTTAAGGGTAAGGTGACACCAGTGATTCCCGCTTTGGTGTCCATGCCCTTCTCTGGGCTTCTCTGGAGGCAGGAACTGTGATTGCATCTAACCAGCAGAACATGGCAAAGCTGATGAGCTGTTACTCCTGTGATAATGTTTTGCTTATAGGAGACTTCCTCTTGCTTGCTGACTTTTGCCAGTCATGCTCCCCGTGGCTGGCCTCAAGGGACACTAAGCTAATAGCAGTTCTACAGCCGCCAGGAAATGCATTCTTCAGACAGCCTGAGTGAGTTTGGAAGCAGAGTCTTCCCACTCAACACTCCAGATGAGAACCCAGAACTGGCCACATCTTTGATTGCAGACTTGCAAAGGACCCTGCATGAAACCTGACTGCAGCATCACAGAGATCCCAGTCACACTATACCCAACTCCTGAAACTGTAAGATAATAAATTCATGATGTTTAAAAGCTGCTACATTTGTGGCAATTTGTTACACAGCATAGAAAACTAACATACTCGTCAAACTTTCCATTTATGAATTAACTGGTTGATTTCAGTACAGACTCATAGGCTGCATTTATTCCCATTTATTCAAGTATAATCTGATATTATCATTACTTATTTTGATGCTTAAATGGTTATAGATTTGGCCAGTGGCATTTATTATCATTTTGATATGTCCCCATCAATATTTGAGAACTTTCTTATTTTATGTTATAACATGATATTCTAGGCTCATTTTGTATTATCCAGTCCCATTTTTGGGAATCAACCATTTTTCCATTGAGCATTGATTCATTTTAGTAGAGATATATTCAGAAGACAATCTATTTTCTAGATGTGGTTATTGCTATGGAGTGTCTCTATTGCCAAGCAGATCTACACACACACACACACACACACACACACACACACACACATACCATATATAGACACACACACACACACAGAGGGTGGCAAAAATGTATACACATTTAAAAAATGGAAAAAAACTGTATTAAAATTATAATACTCAATATATACCAATAACAAAAGATTAATACAAGTGACGTTTGACTTCTGCAATTACAAGAGGTGCTCAGAGTGGTTATCATCAATGTAATTTTTAAATTATTATTATTTTTCCCCCTTTTCCCCCTCCCACCCCCCACCTCTGAGCCGTTCATTGTTCTCAGTCTAGTTGTGGAGGACACTGTTTCACTGGCCCATGTTAGTATTGTGATCATTGTGCTCTTCCCGGCTAAGGCAGTCGGGCGACGGTCATTGGACAGCTGCTAACGACGGCTCAGGGCAGCTCACACCAGCTGCCAGCCGCTCACACTGGCTGCCAGCCACTTGCGCTTGCTACCAGCCATGGATCACAGTAGCTCAAGAAAGCCCATGGCAGCCCACCGCAGCTTCATGGCACCACACAGCAGCTCAAGCCGGCCGCCGGCCACTCAAGGCAGCCCAGCTCCAGGTGGAGCCATTGTTCGTAATCTTAGCTGTAGAGGGCACAGCTTACTAGTGCAACTCACTGGCCCATTTCGGAATCAAACCAGCAGCCCTGTTGTTCTGAGCTTGTGCTCTTACCAAGTAAGCTAACAGGCTATCCCCCATCAGTATAATTTTAATACAACTATTTTCTTTCCTAAAATGTGTATACATATTTTTGGTACCCTCTGTATATGTATATATATATGAGTAGGTATGTATATACATACATATATATATATATATATATATATATATATATATATATATATATATATATACACACACACAGAGGGTGCCAAAAATGCATACATACTTTAAGAAAGGAAACCTGTATTAAAATTATAATACTTCATGTATACTGATAAAAGATGATTACAAGTCACATTTGACTTCTGCAATTACAAGAGGTGCTCAAAGTTGTTACCATCAGCATCCAGACATTTCTGATTATGGCAAACTACTGCTTGAGCAATGTGGACCAAAATGTCCACATGTATACGTTTTTTTGGCACCCTTGGTATATGTGTGTATATATATATATATATATATATATATATATATATATATATATATACACACACACACATATATACACATATATATACATTTGTATACGAGTATGTATATATGTATATATTTTATTCATGTAAATTATTATATGTACATCTATATTTCATTCTATCTCTCTGTTGAACGCCCATGAAGTTCGTGAACTTATTGCAACAATGTTGCTAAACTTTTTTGGTATTAGAAATTCATTATGAATTTCTACCAACTGGACAAACAGTTAACTAAACTGTTTGTTTGGAAGTGTTGAAAATGCTGTGTGAAAAAGTTAGGTGACTTGAAGTTTTGGCCAACAATTCATGGCTCTTGCATGAATTGTTGTGAGGGAGTTTTTAGCCAGTAAACACGGCACTGTCTGTGAGGGAGTTTTTAGCCAGTAAACAAATAACTGTATTGGAACACCCAAAGATAAAGGAAATATTGAAAGGAAGACATTTTGATGACATTCAGGACATAAAGGGTAATACAATGATTGCTCTGATGGCCATCCAAAAAAAGAGTGCCAAAATTTCTTTGGAGGGTGGACTAGGCACTGGCATTAGTGCATAACTTCCCAAGGGGAGTACTTCAAAGGTTATAGTGATATTTAGCAATGAGGGATGTAGCACTTTTTCTAGTATGAGCTCTAGAATTTAATTGTGCGACCTTGTGCATGTGTGTGTGTGTATGTGTGTGCATGTGAATTCTCTCAAAGTACCACTATACAAAATAGTAATAACAAAGAAAAAAAGAGAACTTGACAGAAATCTGGCAGACAACATCTTAACCAAATGCTTAAACTGAATATCATTAGTAATGGGGTTAATGAAAATCATGCTGGATGAAATAAAAAGTCAGCCTGACTTGTGTGCTAATCCTACCAAAGACATATAACCTAAAACTAAACATGAAGAAACGTCAAACAAACCCAAATTTAAAGGCATGCCACAAAATAGCTAGCTTATACTATTTAACACTTAGGAAAATCAAACATCAACTGAGGAACTGTTCCAGACTAAAAGACACTACCTTGTGCTACATAACTTTGCAATGATTTTTTTTACCACATGCATTTACTTCCTACTCAAAAAGTTTATTCATTGAATGTTTTGGATAAGTGAATACATGCTTTTAAAAATGTGAACTGTCTGACTCAGAACAGTGTGACGCATTTCTTGGAACATACTCTAGAGAAGTACTTGAAAGTATGCACAGGAAGGCATGCAGAAAGATGTTCACGGCAGCATTGTCTGTAATAATGAAAAGTAAGACACAGATGTGCAGCAATGTGAACGTTCTGACTGTCCATTTATTTATTTATTTATTTATTTATTTACTTACTTACTTACTTACTTACTTATTTTTTAGCTGAGCCATCCTGCCACCTGTTGGCAGCTAAGCGGCTGCTCAGCTCGGGCCAGGAATCTAACCGCTGTTGCTCAAAGCTCAAACTCTTGAGTAAGCTCTTACACGACTGGGACACTCGGCTGGCTCTTGACTGTCCATTTAAAGATATACTGTACAGCAGTTAAAGGCATCAGGTGCATCTCTGTGTGCTGTTAGTGGTAGGCTGACAAGATATCTGTGGAGCACAAGAAACATGCTGCAGACAATGTGCTCAACATGGTACCATTTTATGTAAAATCAATAAATAAACTATACATATTCTAGGTCAATGTACAGCACAGGATGTATCCCAAACAGGTAATAGTCATCATAGTGTTTACCTCCTAAAAACGAGTGATCAGTTGAGTCTTTATTTTTGTATTTATTTTGTAATTGTCTTAAGTTTTCAACTACAGTTGACGTACAATATTATATTATCTTCAGGTGTATAACATAATGAGTAGACGTGTATACACCTTAGGAAGTGATCATCCCAATAAGTCTAGTACCCATCTGACATCATTCATAGATATTACAATATTATTGACTATATTTGCTGTTAGTTAGTTTTATAACTGCCATTTTATACTTCTTAATCCCTTTCACCTTTTTCACCCACCCCACTCCCAAGCCGCTTCAATCTGGCAATCAATAATTTGTTCTCTATATCTGAGTTTGTATCTGTTTTGTTTGTTCATTTATTTGGTTTAGATTTCACATATATGTGAAATCATATGGTATTTGTTGTTCTCTGTCTGACGTATTTCACTTAGCATAGTACCCTATAGGTTCATCCATGTTGTCACAAATGGAAAGATTTCATTCCATTATATGTATGTACCACTTCTTCCTTATCCATTCATCTATTAATGGACACTTAGGTTGCTTTCATATTTTAGCTATTGTAAATAATGATGCAATGAACACAGTGCTGCATATTTATTTTTGAATTAGTGTTTCTATTTTCTACGGATAAGTACCCAGAAGTGGAATGGCTATGTCATATGGTAGTTCGACTTTATAACTTTTTGAGGAATCTCCATACAGTTTTCCACAGTGGATGCTCTAATTGACATTCCCGCCAAAATTTCACAAGGGTTCCCTTTTCTCCACATTGTTGCCAACACTTATTTGTTGACTTTTTGATAATAGATATTTTAACAGGTATAAGAGGTGATATTTCATTATGGTTTTGATTTGCATTTCCCTCATGATCAGTGATGTTGAAAATCTTTTTGTACATCTGTTGGTCATCTATATGTCTGGGATATTTAATCTTAATGTGAACATTTTAATTTGATTCAGATGATGTGAACATATATTATTTATTAATATTAAAAATTAATTTCAAAACTACATCTCCTGATCTAAAAGATCTTACAATCTATTTGGGGGGATACAGTGGACTGTGAGAACTTTAAGATTTCTCTGCCCAGCATATTTGTCTACCTCGTCGTGGAGAAGACGACGAGCTATGCGGAAAATGAGGAGGGAGGAGGACAGAATGGCTCTGTGTCCAGGTGCTGCTAATGGTAGTGGGGAGAGAAGAGGAAGAGAAGGTTGAGGGCAGAAAAGATAATGCATTAAGTTTGGGAGATTGTACGTTGAGGATGTTGAGCAAATATTTTGTTTCACTGGCTTGAAACTCAAGACTAGACCTCATATAGCTAACCACATGAGGGGCTGACTCATTTAAGGAGGACTGGAGACAGAGAAAATCATTCAGCCCAAAACAAAATCTGGACTTAAGCAGACAACTAGGAAAAGCTTTATGTTGTTTAGCATAGAACATTTTGTGAGCAACTGTAATTATGCACAAACTTGGTAAGCAAAATATTGAAATTTCAAAAAATTAGACCTACCCAAATGTCAACAAAAGTAGAATGCAATATCCTACCAATTCTAGAATATCATCATTAAAAATACACTTTATGAAAGTTTATATTGACATAAAAATACTTACAACAGTGTGTGCTTTTCTTTTAAAGTACTTTTTATTTAAGCCATGTAAATACAGGCAGAGCAAAATCTGCAAAGAGATGCATCAGAAAGTTAACAGTAATTGTCTTGAAGTTTCCTCCTTTTACTTCTCGGTGTTTCAGATTCACTAAATGATATTTCCTAATAGGAGAAACAGTCACAAGTGGGATTTTCTTCCACCTATTACTAAGATAAACATGGCGACAGTTCCTTATTAACACAGAACCACGACACACAGTACTTGCTCAGCAATTGCACAAACCTAGCAATACCTGCAAATAGAAAGCAGTTACCTGAGATTTTCTTACCTGTAAAAAGCCAGTCAGCTGGAGAGACTCTTGTGCTGCTGTGCTATATCTTGCAGGGCATGACAAGGGTTCTGCCTCTACCTTCTCTGTCCACTGACACTAATCCCTTCATAGGCCTTTACCTGGGGTTGCCAGGAACCATTCCTACTAGATTCACTGATGGGACCCAGAGGAGTTAAAGCTTTTCTAGGCTCCTCTGAAAGCAACAACCAAAGGACTGTGAACATCCTTCTTTGGGTCACTGGTCCTGCAGAGAATCAGAGTTGATGACTTCTTTATTTAGTGTGTTGACTATGGGGCACCTTGCCATGTCACTGACCCTCTCACCTGTGCCAGGCACGTCCACTGGCACTGGGCTCTCTGGGTGTTTGTGAGGCGCATGTGCTAACTGCATCAAGGACCCCAGTCCCCTCGGTAACACTGACTCTTTACTCTATTTCATGCCTTGTATTTGTTCCTTCCAGTTCTCAGGACAAACCGTATTAGTACACATTAGTATCACCTTACAAAATAGATGAGATCTGAGACTTAGTTTATTTGTGCAAGGCCAGGCAGCCAGCGCGAAGTGAAGCCTTCACAGCTGTCAATATTGTTACTGTATTTATTATTATGATTGCCTTGGTGGAGTTCCCGTGAGGTGCCCACTGTGAAGGGGACGGTGGCCATCAGATGCAGCACCACACCCACGTCTGAGCATCTTGCGGGGACTTGCGGGGAGACTAGGGGCTGAGAGAGCACGAGGCCAGGCAGTTGGGGATGGAAATGGTGGTTGGAGGGAAGGATCCTTCAGGCAGGACAGTGGGGAGGTTACCTGGGAGTACACAACCTTCCTCAGAACATGTCTTTGAGTTAAATCTCAACACTAATCTTCCAGAAGCGATGGAAGGATGACTAAGAAGCCCGAGGTCAGACGTCTGGACATCTGGTGCAGTCCTTAAGAAGCCAAACCTCTTAGTTTCTCAGGCCCCGCCTATGGCTGTGGCCCCGACCCTGAAGGCTGGTGAACCACTTGGGCACATTGGACTAAGCACGCAGGGCAGAGCCTCCCCGGAGAAATCCCTCCCATTGTTTACATGTTCCTGCAGGGGTTTCTGAGCTCCACTAGGTGCACTCAGCTACGATGAGGTAACCACAGTCTTGGTCCTCTGGGAAGGTAGATAATGAAGCCAAATATTCCCCAAGGTGTGAAAAGGGTTGTGAGTTGGAAAGCAAGGACATCCCAGCTTGGGAAGCAGAGAAACACACCCAAGGGAAAACTTTCAGAATAATGGGAAAGAAAGGAAAGAAAAGATGGGGTTTCAAGTATCAGTTTTGTTCTTTTTGTTTTGTTTTGCTTTTTAAATTATTTTTTATTGTGAAATACACATTTTTTAGAATTAGTTTCAGCTGTACAACACAGTTCAGTAGTTATACTTTTTACCCCTCGAGGTGACAAACCCCCTCCCCCAATCTGCTGCCCCACTTCCCCCAATATCATACATATCTATTACAATTCCCTTGACTCCACTCCCACACTATATTCCACATCCCATTACTATACATATATATAAATAAATAAATATATATATATATATATATATATATATATATATATATATATATATTCACTTATAGTTGACATACAATATTATACAACATCAGCTTCAGGTGTACAGTGCAGTGATCAATCCTCTACCTCATCCATGATACAGTCTCCCTAGCAAGACATGTGACCATCTGACACCCTGCAAAATATTTATGACATTATTAATTATATTCCTCCAACTGTCTTTCATATCCCTGTGGCAATATTGTAGTTACTTATTTATGCTGTCTAATCCCTTCCCCTTCTCCCTCATCCCCACCCCCTCCCAACTAACAGCAATCAGTTGTTCCTCTATATCTCTGAGACCACTTCTGTTTACTTTGCTCGTTCATTCAGTTTTTTAGATTCCACATATAAGTGAAATCATATGGTATTTGTCTTTCTCCGACTGACTTATTTCACTTGACATAATAGTCTCTAGGTCTATCCATATCATCCCAAATGGTACGATTTCATTCTTCTTTATAGCAGAGTAATACTCCATTGTATAAATGTACCACAGTTTCTTAATCCAGTCATCTACCAATGGGCATTTCGGTTGTTTCCAAGTCTTGGCTATTGTGAATAGCGCTGCAATAAACATAGGGGTACACATATTTTTTCGAATTAGCATCTTGGGTTTCTCTGGATAGATACCCAAGAGTGGAATGGCTGGGTCATATGGTAGCTCCATTTTCAGTTTTTTGAGATAACTGCATACTGATTTCCACAATGGCTGCACCAATCTGCAGTCCCACCAACAGTGCACCCTTGGCTGTGAAAAATATGTTGTTTGATGTAATCCCATATGTTAATTTGTTCTTTTATTTCCCTTGCCTGAGGGGATATCTCAGTAAAAATATTACTGAGGGTAATGTCTGCAAATTTACTCCCTATGTTTTCTTCTAGGAGTTTTATGGTTTCAGGTCTTACGTTTAAGTCGTTAATCCATTTTGAATTTGTTCTTGTATATGGCGTAAGGAGGTGGTCCATTTCATTTTTTTGCACGTGTCAGTCCAATTTTCCCAGCACTATTTATTAAATAGACTGTCTTTAATCCAATGTACATTCTTGCTTCCATTGTCATAGATTAAATGACCATATATGGATGGGTTTATTTTTGGGCTATCTGTTCTGTTCCATTGATCTATGTGTCTGTTTTTATGCCAGTACCATACTATTTTGATTACTGTAGCCTTGTAGTATGATTTGATGTCGGGTAGCATGATACCTCCTGCTTTGTTCTTATTTCTCAAGATTCCCATGGCTATTCAGGGTCTTTTATGGCTCCATATAAATTTTCGGATTAAATATTCTATTTCTGAGAAAAATGTTCTTGGTAGTTTGATAGGAATTGCATTGAATCTATAGATTGCCTTAGGTAGTATTGACATTTTAACTATATTAATTCTTCCTATCCATGAGCATGGTATGTATTTCCATTTATATCTATCTTCTTTGATATCTCTCTTCAACGCCTTATAATTTTCTGAGTACAGGACTTTTATTTCTTTGGTTAAATTCATTCCTAGTTATTTTATTGTTTTTGAAGTATTGTACATGCGATTGATTTCTTGATTTCTTCTTCTGATAGTTTATTATTGGTGTATACAAATGCAACTGATTTCTGAATGTTAATTTTGTATCCTGCTATCTTACTAAATTCATTTAACAGTTCTACAAATTTTTGGTGGAGTCTTTGGGATTCTGTATATATAGTATCATGTCATCTGCATATAATGACAATGTTACTTCCTCCTTTTCAATTTGGATGCCTTTTATTTCATTTTCTTGTCTGATTGCTGTAGCCAGAACTTCCAGAACTATGTTGAATAGAAGTGGTGCAAGTGGGCAGCCTTGTCTAGTTCCTGATTTTAAGGGGAAAGCTTTTAGCCTTTCCCCATTGAGTATGATGTTTGCTGTGGGCTTATCATACATGGCCTTTATTATGTTGAGATATGATCCCACTATTCCCACTTGCTAAGAGTTTTTATCATTAATCACTGAATTTTGTCAAATGCTTTTTGTGTATCTATTGATATGATCATATGATTTTTATTTTGCATTTTGCTAATATGATGTATTACATTAATTGATTTGTGGACATTGAACCAACCTTGCATACGAGGAATGAATCCCACTTGATCGTGGTGTATGATCTTTTTAATGTGATGCTGAATTTGGTTTGCTAGTATATTGTTGAGGATTTTTGCATCTATCTTCATTAGAGATATTGGCCTGTAATTTTCTTTTTTTGTCTTTGTCTGATTTTGGGGTCAAAGTAATGGTGGCCTCATTCAATGTGCTTGGGAGCCTTCCCCCCTTCTGTATTTTTTGGAATAGTGTGAGGACAACAGGTATTAATTCTTTTTTGAATGTTTTTTAAAATTCACCTGTGAAGCCATCTGGTTCAGGACTTTTGTTTGTTGGAAGCTTGTTGATTCCTGACTCAATTTCTTTGGTAGTACTCAGTCTGTTCAGAGTTTCTGTTTCTTCTTGGTTCAGACTTGGTAGATTGTATGCTTCTAGAAATTTATCCATTTCTTCCAGATTGTCAAATTTGTAGGCATATAGTTGCTCATAGTATTTTCTTACAATTTCTGTGGCATCTGTTGTCACTTCCCCTCTTTCACTTCTGATTTTATTAATTTGGGTCGTCTCTCTCTTTTTCTTGGTGAGTCTGGTTAAGGGTTTGTCAATTTTGTTTATCTTTTCAAAAAACCAGCTCTTGGTTTCATTGATCTTTTGTATTGTTTTTTTTGGTCTCTATTTCATTTATTTCTGCTCTGATCTTTATTATTGTCATCCTTGTACTCCCTTTGGGCTTGTTTTGCTGTTCTTTCTCCAGTTCCCTTAAGTGTAAAGATAGTCTGTTGATATGAGATTGTTCTTCTTTCTTTAGATAGGCCTGCAATGCTATGAATTTTCCTCTTAGGACTGCTTTCGCTGCATCCCATATATTTTGAGTTGTTGTGTTTTCATTGTCGTTTGTCTTGAGATAGCTTTTGATGTCTTCGTGGATCTCAGTTTTGACCTAGTCGCTATTTAGTAGAATGTTATTCAGCCTTCATGTATTTGTGTGCTTTCCAGGTTTCTTTTTATAATTGATTTCTACTTTTATAGCATTGTAGTCAGAGAAGATGCTTGATATGATTTCAATCTTCTTAAATTTATTGAGACTCGTTTTGTGTCCTAACATGTGGTCTATCTTGGTAAATATTCCATGTGCACTTGAGAAGAATGTATATTCTATTGCTTTGGGGTGAAGTGCTCTAAAAATATCAATTAAATCCACCTGTTCTAAAGTGTCATTTAAGGCCACTGTTTCCGTGTTGACTTTGTGTCTGGAGGATCTGTCCATTGGTGACAACAGGGTGTTGAAGTCCCCTACTATGATAGCGTTGCTATTGATTTCTGTCTTTATGTCTGTCAAAATCTGTTTTATATATTTAGGAGCCCCTATGTTGGTGCATAGATGTTTACTAGGGTTATGTCTTCTTGTTGAATCGATCCTTTTATTATTATGTAGTGTCCTTTTTGTCTCT
Organism: Hipposideros larvatus; assembly: GCA_031876335.1. Taxonomy (NCBI): domain Eukaryota; kingdom Metazoa; phylum Chordata; class Mammalia; order Chiroptera; family Hipposideridae; genus Hipposideros; species Hipposideros larvatus. The sequence continues at coordinate 106,637,584 of CM063089.1, forward strand.
TATTATAGTCTTCATTTTAAAGTCTATTTTGTCTGAAACACGTATTGCTACTCCTGCTTCTTCTCATTTCCATTTATGTGAAATATCTTATTCCATCCCTTTACTTTCAGTCTGTGTGTGTCTTTTGATCTGAGATGAGTCTCTTATAAACAGCATTTGCATGGGTCCTGTTTTCTTATCCACTCAGCCACTCTACGTCTTTTGATTGGAACATTTAATCCATTAACATTTAAAGTGATTATTGATAGGTGCATATTTATTGCCATTTTGTTATTTGTATTTCTGATCTTCCTGGGTTAGCTTGTTTTCCCCTTTCTTCTGTTTAAAAAAGCCCTTTTTACATTTCCTGCAATGCTGGCTTGGTGGTAATGAATTCCTTAAGTTTATTCTTTTCTGAGAAGCTCTTTATCTCTCCTTCAATTTTAAGTGATAGCCGTGCTGGGTAGAGCAATCTTGGTTGTAGGCCTTTATTTTGCGTCACTTTGAAGATTTCTTGCCACTCCCTTCTGGCCTGCAGAGTTTGTGTGGAAAAGTCAGCTGTTAATCTTATAGGAGTCCTTTGTATGTCACTTGCTGTCTTTCTCTTTCTGCTGTTAGGATTCTGTCTTTGTCATTAACCTTTGCCATTTTTACTATGATGTGTCTTGGTGTGGACCTATTTGGGTTCAGCTTGTTTGGAACTCTCTGCACTTCCTGGGCTTGTATGTCGATTTCCTTCCCCAGGGTAGGGAAGTTCTCAGTCATTATTTCTTCAAATACATTCTCGATCCCTTGCTTCTTCTCTTCTCCTTCTGGTATTCCTATGATGCGAATGTTGTTGTGCTTGATGTTGTCCCACAAGTCTCTTAAACTATTTTCATTGTTTTTTATTCTTTTCTCTTTTTGTTGTTCCAACTGGGTGATTTCTGCTATTTTGTCTTCTAAATCACTGATCTGATCCTCTGCTTCATCTAATCTACTGGTGATTCCTTCGAGTGTATTCTTCATTTCAGTTATTGTATTCTTTAGTTGTAACTGGTTGTTTTTTATGATTTCTGTATCCTTTTTTATGTCCCAGATGATTCCAGATGCACTTATGCTGAAGTGGTGTAATCGTGCTCGACCAAGCCCTCACTGAAGTCCAGGAGGTGAGGACAAGGTGAGTTTCAGGTGAAATAGATGGCCAGGAAGGGGTCATCAGTAGTAATGATGAGGTCATTCTCCTCCTCATTTTGCTCTTCCTTCCCTACACATTCCTCCATTACACTTTCCTTACACTCTGTTTCCTCTCCCCTGAATTCTGAGTGGCTGCCTTGTGACCATTCCTACAAGGAATGGCCAGGTGATCTTTTGGTCTTGCAATGATGTTATCAAGTTAGGCACCCTGAAGAGACTCCCCTGAGGATAAGCTTCCCATTGTGTGAAGTGCCCTCACAAGCAGGAAGACCTCATTGCCTAGCTCAGAATCTGCCTCCTGGACATATTAACCTTGCACTTGTAATAGATTTTCCAGCTGGACCCACCCACTTGCTAGAACCTTCCCTGTCTAACGCAGTGTCCACAATCACAAAATTCATCCATACACACCCTAATCCGTGACTGCCCACCTGTGAGATAATCTGGAATCAGCACCTTTTTCTAAATGAAAGTAGCCAACATTTTCAGGAAAATATTTGTATCCTAGGTCTTTTTCAGAGTTGCATGTTCTGTCCTGCCTCCTGCTCCATGAAGGGTAGAGGAGGGAGAAAGGGTGACCTGCTACCCATTTTCATTAGAATACGGTAAGGAGAGGGGAATGTGGTCTATCCAAATTTCCTGAGGGAGAGAGAAGCTCTCAGGAGCAGGTGATATGTAATTGTAACCAACAGGTCCAAGAATAAGAGTTTCCTTGCCTCTAAGCTAAGGGCCTACACACTCTCCTTCTCCACTTCCTATTCCAAAACTTCCTGGAGACAACAAGGGGGAATTCTGGCTGTATTATGCCAGATACTTCATATTAGCCTACTGCTTTATAGAGTTCTGAAGAGTTAAGGAACAGATAAAAGGATACTTTGAGCCAACTTCTGGGCTTCAAGAGTTTTTTTTTTTTTTTTTAATTTTGAAATGGCCTGAAAATTTGTAGTGTAAAAGTTTGGTAATTTTATGGACAAATCAATTGTTTAATTACAGGACATCTGAGCAGGTGTAAATAAAGGACCCCATGATGAAACTAAGAAGGGCACTGTCAGGCTGTCTACAAGGGAGTGCCACATTTTAGAATCCAAAAGAGGAAATCTGTAAGAGCTGATGAACTCATTCCTTTCCCTAAGCACAACTGAAGGAATATGAATGCCCACAGCCCCAATGCAGTACACAGAACATGAGTCTCCATTAGAAGAAATGTTTATTGAGAAGTATTCGATATTCTTGATTGTGCTAGGATTGAAATTGAAAGACTGTTCTCATCAGAGGATGAGTGTTCTTAACAAGGACTGAGGGATTTCTTTGGAGAAATATTTTCTCCCTGGAAGTGTTGGGGAAGCATTTTCTGTTTTAATAGAACAGTCATATCTCTGAACACTATGCCTTCATCAGGAGTGAATGTGGCCTGAAAGACCTGGAATACTTGATGTATGCAGGTGGATCTTCACGGGCCACAGCCTCCCTGGGTGGTTGGAAAAGGTGATGACTCTGGCATAATTGCTGGTTGTTGAAGGCCACAATTCTCTGGGGATATCTGATGCTGACTGTGTTCATTATAACATCTGTACAATGCCTGTGGTCAGCATAGATGGCTTCTTGGATGCTGCACTGGGGACTTGCCCCTCCCTCTAGCTGCAGGTCAGAGAGAGCTTCATAGATGGAGGGATGTCCCTTGTCAGGCTCTACCTGGGCCAGCAGTTCCTTCTTCTGCTGACTTACCACCCAGAACACAAGTCCATACCCACGTGCCAGTTTCTCCTCTAGGATCTTTCCAATGGCTGGCATGTGCTCATGAGCTTAAGAAGACCCACAGCTCACAAAGATAGCTGCACTTTCAGCTGAGACTCAGTGGTGCGCATAGGTTGACAACATCTGGGCTTTCTGCTGTGGACTTTCCTGGTCTTTGAATTTTCTCCCAGAGAAAAAATCCACTGAAAAAATTGCCTCATCTTTTTTCTGAAGTAACTATCAGGAGGAAACTGTTCATTCTGTGATGGGGGTGGGGCAAAGCTCTTCGATTCTCTGTCCTTAACATGATGGCTTTTCTTTCTTGCATTAGATGTCTCTCTTCCGTATCCTCATTCTACATTCTCCTGCTTTGGGCGCCCAGAGGTCTCAGTTTCTTTGCAGCTGGTGGCACATGGTTATCCTGGTAGGTCTATAAGACATGCTTGCTTAAAGACCCAGGGCTCCTGCCTCAGTTCCATTTTGGTCCTGTTGTTCTGCAGGTGAATATGCAACACCTGGGAAGCTCCCACATCCCCACGGGAATCACTGTGGCACTGAGTCAGTGAGACCATGGAAGGGAAGCTGTCTGAAGGAAGATGGAATATCAAGTGCAGAGCCTTGAGACTGGCTTAGCTCTAACTCTCCAATTTAAACTTTAACTCACCAAAGAATTGTTTCTCAGGTCTGATAGTTTCAAATTTTGTGGAAGTAATATTTTTGGTGAAGGACATTCAGTGGTCATAATAGATTCTACTCTACTCAAATACACCTGCATCATTTGGAGCGTCCCAACTCCCTGGTGGTCCAGATGTCACAAGATAATGATTTAAGGGCATGCATGTCCTTTGCCTTGAATACCTCCCTGGACATGTTGGGCATGCAAAAATGTCCTAAATTCTACTTTAATGTCCTTTGACCCTGAATCATCTCTGTTCTGTCACTGATACATCTCATCCCTTGGCTCAGGCCCAGCCCCAGCTTGCTCCGTGGGCACCTCTGGGCTTCATCTTTTGTCTAATACAGCCTCATTCCTACTTCCTTTGTCTGTGGTGATGTGTGAGGGCCTGAAAAATCTGTCTTCCATGCTCAAGTATCTGGGAATCCTTTGCAAGGATATGTTCCACATCAGCATGGGATGGTTTCAGGGTCCCCTGTCCTTCACTGCCCAGAGATGAAGAAGTACAGAGTGGACAATCCAGCCAATTCAGGGGACACATCTCCACATCTCTCGTGGGCACCCTTTGGGAAACACCCACTGCCCATGTCTATCACTGCTTCATTCCCAGCAACAGCTAAAGCAGGGAACCTGAGAGTGTCTCAAGGCCTGAGTGCCTTCTCAAGTGACTCTCCTCTAAGGCTCCTGTTTTCTGTTTTCTGAGAGGGACTGTATTTAGCAACAAATATCCTCAGTGTCCATGATCCGGGGACCTCCGTGAAAGGAGACCAAGGGTCATCCTTGGAGACCGCATGTAGAATAGGAAGAACCTTATCTTCCAAACTAATTGTTAAAGAAGAATGATTGCTATGCCAACAGAAGAGAGAAAATGGAATCATAGGAAATGCTTGCATAAAACCAGAAAAAAGCACAAAACGAGGGAAAGAAAAGAAATCGATATAACAAAAAGTAAACATTTACAGGCAAGGTAGATAGGAATCCAAAGAGATGGAAAAAATCAGTAAATGTGAATGGGCTAAATTCACGAATTAAAAGTCAGAGACTGTCAGAGTAGATAAAAAAACAAGAACCAATTATATGTTGCCTACAAAATACCCACTCTACATATAAAGATGCAGATAGATTAAAGTATAGGGACTAAGAAAAATGTACCATGCTGACACTCACCAAAAGTAAACAAGAATAGCTATAATAATTTCAGACAAAGCCGACTTCAGAACAAGGGAAATTATCAATGACAAAGAGGGGCATATTAGAGGCAACAAAGGCTCAATTCTCCAATAAGACAGCAGTCCTTTGCATCTAACAAAGAGTGTCCAAATACGGGAGGTAAATCCTGCAACAACCGCAAGAGGAAATAGATGAATCTACTGTGATTGGAAACATCAACACCCCTCTCTCAGAAAGGGGCCAATTCAGCAGGCAGAAAATCAGAAAGTATATAGTTGACCTAAACAGCACCATCAGTCACATGAACATTGACAGAATACTTCATCCAACAACATAATTCACATCCTTTTCAAGCTCACATGGGACATTCAACAACGCAGACCACTCTAGTCCACAAAATGCATCTTAACAAATATAAAAGAATAGAGGTCAGGCCGGCCAAGTGGCGTCATGGTTAAGAACTGGCTTGGGACGCCAGAAGGCCCCAGTTCAGATCCCACATATGAGGGCCAGTGACACTGCCCTCTACAGCTGTGATGCTGAACAACATCTCAACCTGGAGCTGGGCTGCTGTGAGTCGCCTGCGACGGTGTAGGCTGCAGCCCCTGTGGCAGTGGGTTGCCATGGGCTACTGTGTGTAGCCAGCAGCCAGCGTGAGCGTCCAGCAGCCACAGTGAGTGGCCATCCAGAAGGTGGCTACTGATATAAGTCTCCCGGGAAGAGTGCAATGATGGTGCCAACTTGGGCCAGTGAAGCAACGTCCTCCACAATTAGAATGAAGAACAAAACGACAGCAACTTGTTTGTTCCCCTTCCCCCAATTCCCCAATAAAAATTCTTAAAAAAAAAAAAGAATAGAGGTTATACAAAGTATGTTTTCAGACTACAGTGGAATTACACTAGAAGTAAATTTCAGATAGATAGCTGGAAAGTCCCAAAATATAGAGAGATGAAACAACATACCACAAACACAAGGGTCAAGGAAGAAGTCTCAAAAGAAGGAAGAATTCCAAACTAACTGATAACAAAATTACAACTTAAACTTTGTGAGATGTATTTAAAGAAGTACTTGGAGAAAAATTGATAGCACAGAATTCGTCTATTTGGAAAGAAAGGTTTACTATCTTTGAGGTACTCTGGTTTACTTATCTGATTGATGTCTGTGTTTCCAAAGTCCTGGGAAACATGGATTCCTGTTGAGGTAGCTCAGTGACAGAAGGAGGAGCCCACCCGACACAGGAAGACAAGGATGGGAATACCTGGGGAGCTGAGCAGGAGCTCGGCCACAGTGCAGTGAGGCTCCTCAGACAAAGGAGGTGGCGTGTATCATGGGAAGGGCATTGTTGCATCACGTTGCTGTGCACTGAGTGTACGTTCTAGACTGGAGTTCCAGGCCCATGTCACAGAGCTTGCATGGAAATCAAAGGTTCTTGAGGGGTGAGGAGGGGACGTTAAAGGGAGATGAACTCCCATCCCCATCCTCCAGCCCAGTAGATCGGTCCATCCCTCCATGGCCCTTTAGATCCCTCCAGCCAAAGTCCAGCTCCACCCATTCACCATACCATATATTTTACCTCAATAGAATTTTCTATTTATTCAACCTTTTACCCAGATAATACCTGAGACCCTTTTACTGCCTGGTGTTCTCTGTTTGGACCCCACATACTCTTGGAAAGCCTTCCATGCCCATGGATTTGTACTCCCAAATTCTACTCTGTCCTCAACTACAGCTTCCACTTATACGTGATGTGTTTTTACCTGCATGAAGCCAGGAATATGGTCAGCAGCAGCCCCAATGCCACATCTCCCCCAAAGAATCCACATTCACCTAAAAGCGTGAGTGAGCAGAGTGGCCTGTAGCAAGGAGCAGAAGGGATGGCAAAGAGGGCGATGGGAACCTGGCAGACCAATGGACCCATGGCAAATGACTGTAAAATCTTTAGTCATCCTTTTTCTCCCAACATCCCTTTCAGGCTCTTCAGCCCCATCTACATATGCACCATCCCGCCCTCCTGTTTGCTCTTCTCTCTCCCAAAGCCTGTCTTTTCATGACAGTATTTACATTGTAGCTGTGCTGGCCCACACCACACAGGACCAAACTTATTTTGATCTTGTAGGCAGTGGGCTTCTCTTTAGCATAAATTCTAATGAGCACAGTTGAAATTATATTTAGCAATACCTTTTGGCTTTTTTGTATCACACATTTGGTTACTCTCCCATGAAAAGTTTTGTTTTTCATATTTGCTTTCTAGTATTTCACCAAAATTTCTGTTGGACCTCCATACCTTTAGAAACAATAACGTAATTTTGTGGATGGTGTATATGTACTTGTTTCCTCTCCCTGTGAGAGCTAGTCTTTTAACAGTTATAATCCGTGTAGCTTCATTATTTACTTTAGAAACTGCTCAACTGAAGCCCTGTGTCATTTTCTCACTTTCTTTGCCTGCATTCCCTCCATGAGCCTGATGAGTCAGTCGTGGCCCCAGACACCCCATCCTTTCCCTCCCGTATGAGGAAGGTTCCCCAGTAATGACAGCCCCTTGTTTGCCTTCTCCTCCAGCCTCCGCAGCTTCACCGTGGTCTCCACTCAGTAGGAAGGGACACTTCAAGGCCAGCCCCTCTCCAGGCCCTCCTGTGCCTGCCAGAGGTGTGTCTGTTCAGAAAATCCCCCCACATATCTCTGCCTCTGTAGTATTTTTTTTTCCAAGCCAAGTCTGGTCCTGACTGTTCCTATGATCCCTAGGACTTGCAACAGTAAACACATCATTTCAAGTCTAAGTATGATAAGCTCCACCAAGAAATTTCCAGGTGAGATGGGGTATAAAAATGGCACATTGAATGTATTCTCTAAAAATAACCTTGTTATGAAAAACAAATGCTGAAACACTGCTCCAGTTGAAAGGAGATTAAAAAACCCAGGATCGCTAAATGTAATATGCAATTCTACACGTGCTCCTGTAATGGATGCTTATAAAAAAGTTACAATGGATATTACTCAACAAATGGCCAAAAATAGCAGATGAATAGGAGATTATTTAAAAGCCGTATGCCAAATTTTAAACTGACTAAAAGGAATACCTGTACTGTATACAGGACAATGTGCCTTGTCCTAAGAAATATACAAAGAAATATTCCAGGAGAAAGTGCATGAAATGTATTCTCAAATATTCAGGAATGTACATGTAGTTTTCATACATGGGTATGTGTGTTTATATAGAGAGACATAGGAGAGTAGGCAGGAGGCAGAAACAGAGAGAGAGAGAGACAGGAGAGAGATGGTAAATGAGTCAAAATATTAGTAGATAAACCTGGATATACAGTTTATGGTTTTACCATCTGTACAACTTTTCCACAAGTTTACTTATTGTACAATAAATACGTTTTTAAATGTACCATTCACTGTTTTTTTCTGAATTTTACCTGACCAATGAGATTTCTGCCTTTGAAATCCATAGCTACCCTCGCCACCACAGCCAGACCCCAGAATTGTGCAATGCAACTTGAAAACAGTTGTCTCAGCTTCTGTCCCAGCAAGAAACCTAGGAGCCTCTGCACACTGAGCATTCTAACTTTGCCACAGGATTTTACAAAATGCTGGAGAGTAGCCCTCCCCTCCACAAATTTTGCTTGTTTGTTTGTTTTTAGGAATATACACAGTATAAAACCAACAGTAAATTAAAGATGTTTCCAGCATGGAACCCCTGATTTCTTTCTTACCTGGTGCAACCAGGTTGTCTGTCTTCTGCGTTCTGAGTTGTGAATTGCTTTCTCAGCACTTCCTCTGCTCTGCCAGTCACTTACCACGCCTCACAGATTTCCATCTTCCCCAAACATGTTGACGTCTTTTGTCCTATACTCACCCTTTCTTATCATTCTCAAGCACTTACTCTTTTTAAATTCTGCCCCCATTTTAATAGCTTTATTGAAATTATACTTCACATACCACTCAATTCTCCCATTAAAAGTGTATAATTCCATGTTTGTTTTACATTCACATATATGTGCATCACCACAGTCAATGTTAAAATATTCATGACTTCAAATAGAAACCTCATGACCTTAAGGTATCATCCACTTCTTGCCTCTCTCCCCAGGCCTAGGCAATGACTAATCTACCTTGTCTCTGTAGATTTCTGTATGTAGACATTTCATATGAATGGGATCATGGGTGGTTACCTGTGACTGGCTTCATTTGCTTAGCATAATGTTTTCAAGTTTCATCCACGCTGTAGCACGTATCAGCATTTTTTATTGCCAAAACATGTCACATTGTACGGATATACTATATTTACCCATTCATCGGTTGATGGACATTTGGTTATTTCCAACTTTGAACTCTATGAATAGTAGGTGTACAGTTTTATGTAGACATGTTTTCATTTCTCTGGAACATATACTTAGAAGTGAAATTGCTGGGTCAAATGGTAACTCTATGTTCAACGTTTTGAGAGAGCACCAGATGTTTCTCCCAAGTGGCTGCACCATTTTTCATTCCCACCAGCAGTGTATGAGCTTTCTACTTTCTCCTCTTTCTCAGTGACACTATTGGAATTTTTTAGATTCCAGCTGTGCGTGTGTGTGTGTGTGTGTGTGTGTGTGTTTTAACACATAGGTTCTGATTTGCATTTTCCTATGGCTAATGGTGTTGGTCATCTCATCTAATCTTTTACTTTTGTGGCATTTTGGGAAATAGAGGAGATAAGTGTGTCTGATCTACTGTGTTTCAATAGCTCATGTTAATGTGTGACATGAAAAAATTTTCTTCTAAATATTTGAAAACACATATAGCAATGGCAAGTGATATCAACTTGTGTAGATTTCTCCTTCTATACTTTTACCATGTTAGTATAGTTACTGTGTGATTAACAGACAGCAACGGGCTTGCTCTGTATGATTAATTCTTGGGTGGACTTGAGGGGTAGATTCACTCAAATGACCACTCTGGGTTGAGTCAAAGGCAGAACAGGATTGATTGCCGAAGCATCGAGGAGCTCCATGCTTTTGTGTCACCAGTGCTGTTTCTATCTGTGGTGTATAAGTGTGTTCCACAGATGAGAAATATCAAAGAAATGTGTGAAATTTGACATGGGCACCAAGCATATGATTGAGAGCAAATGGCAAGATGCTTTGATGGGCTATCTCACTTTATTGTAGTGTAAAAACTCAGACGTATCACATATGCAGATGATAATTGGAAAGTTGGATGAGGGTACATGGGAAGATATATTGATCTATCTGCACAAGTACATATTTTTAAACATTTCTGTAATAACAAGCTTTTAAAAACAAATGACGTAGGGTGCCTCTTAAGGAGAGGGACTGGTGCAAAAGCATTCCTGTGGAGGCACATGAGCCCATCAAAACTACAGTTTATCCATTTCTCAGGAAGGCAATTTCAAGAAGGGTCCTTTTCATTATGGGGGATTCTTTGTTGTTGCTGTTGTTGTTGTTGTTGTTTAGGTCACGAAGGAGATATCTTTTCACATAAAAGGAATTACAAAGGAAAGTAAAAAAGTGAAAGTTTTTTTCCCCCCTAAGTGTTTTGATGAAATTTCAGATCCCATGACTTTAGATTCTCTGTGAGCAGTGGTCCAGCACATCTGTTGAGCAAATGGAGATGGCCTGGCCTCAGTTTGGAGGCAAGTGAATGAGATTTGAAATAGGTTTAAGAAGCAACGGAGAGAGAAAGGACTCAGGAAACTAAGTTCAGTGCCATTAATTCTGTTCACATGTTTGTACGCATGGGATAATTAATTTCCAGGTAGTTCTGGAGCTTAAGTGATCTGAGTATGAGTAGACTTGAATGTGGGATTTAATTCAATAATAGTGATCAGTTACTTTTAGGAAGGAATTTCTGGAAAAACAGAGGTGAAATTTTGAGAAATGGAGAATGAACTGGGGTTGGAAGAGGCCCATTTGTAGTGGTACTTTTTAAATATTGGTTACCCGAGAGACTATCAAGTCTACTTGAGACAGGGGGGTAAATAAAAGCTTGGATTGACAGCGGGTAAGTGGGAAAATAAATGAAATGGTGTTTAAAAATTAACAAAGGCCACGTAAGCTGGGAGGGTATGGGGATGAGGCCAAAGCTTGTAATGCATGCTGTATTATTCCAGATGACAGAGTATTCTCCTGGTAATAAGCTCTATAGTGTGGCAGTATCTGCACTGGAATGAGAGTAAAGGACCCTGAGATGGGATGATGTAGGACCTGGGAGGCTGAGTTATTGCCTGCTCCATCCACACGGATGTTAGAGCCCTCCACTGCATTTTCGCCTCTTCAAGTTCCCTGCCATGGGCCCCAGCACACCTTTGGTCTTTCTCAGGATCCACAAAATCTGCACTTTCTCTGTTTCCCCAAACTTTAGACACTGTAGGGTCAATGGCATAGCTCGGAACAGGAAGATACAAGTGTGGTAGTGAGAGGGGGCTGTGGTGGACATCGGTTGTGTTTGTTTTTGTCTTTAGAGGATTCATACGTCATGCTGTAAAAATGACTTCCAGTGCTCTCTGGGACACTCACTTCATTTTTGAGTCCCAGTCTGTACAAGTGCGGCTGCCTTCCCTTCAGACCCCTGTTGTAAGGGTGGCCATGTGTGCAGTCTTGGCCAATGAAAGCATTACATGGAGGTCCATGGTGAGCCAAATAATCTGTAACCCTGGATCTCACCTCTGGTTCACGAGCTACAGGTGTTCTGGGGGAGACTGACTAGGGCTCCACTATGGCCGTGAATATCAAAGGTGACACCTCCATCCTGATAGCTGAGTGGTACTCACCAAGGGTAAGGGCTTGCATATTTCCATCAAGCTTGGATGCAAGGAAGGCACCAAGATCACCATCCCCAAAGACAGGGATGCCATGCCTAATTACATCCTTGCAAATATCGTTTTCCTACTCAAACAGGAGCCCCATGCCTGTTTGGTGTAAGGCATCAGCATGCTGTGTGGTGCTCTCATAAGCCTCAAGCAGGTGGAGCTTGGATCAGACTGAGGAAGCTGGGACCAAAGCAGGGCCACAGTGCAAGCATAATGAGGCATAAACTTTTGTTCCACTCGCTAGATCATTCTTTCTGCTCTCCCTTTCTTCTTACTTTCCCACTCACCCTAACATATCCTTCCTTACTCTTAGCTTTATTTTACCCCGGAAGGTAGGTGGCTGCCTGGTCAACATTCCTAACACTGAGAGTTAAGTGATGCTTTTGTTTGCAAAAAGAAAAAAAGAAAAAAAGTCATCACTCTGACAGCCTGAAGAAATACCTAGGGACAGAAACCACTTTGCCAAGGTGCCTTCCCAGGAGGAAAACTTCAGTGTCAAGTTTAAAGGTGCTTCCCCTACACATTAACATGACCCATGACACAGACTTGTAGGCAGCATTGGTGCCGTTCTGAGAACCAACCCCAACCAGCCCCGGATCCACTGGACAACGTCCACCCCAAACACACCCACTGAGGATTCACTCTCCTTGGGATCCTCATCACTGACTTCTCCATAATGATGAAGCCACTGTTTCTTCTTCACTCATACTTCCTGAAAATGTACCTGTGCTCGGCCCTCTTCAGATACAGAAGGCCCGTCTCCCCACCGCCCTACAGGATATGCGGCATCCATGAGGAGAAGGTGTGGGCTGCGGTACACGGTCACTGAGACTCGGCTAAGAGGCAGGAGGCACAGCCCATCTCCTCACACTTCACCAGGGACGAAATGGACTTCTGGGGGACATGCTACCTATTTCTCAGCTAGAGCTGCAAGGGACTGGTCACCTTTCAGAAGCCAAAGGAAGGAACAGATAAGGGCTGAACTGCTTACTTTCCCTAAGCACTAGCCCTGAGTGTCCCAAAACTCATGCCCCGAAAACAGTGCACAGCAAAAATGTCACTGTTATTAGAGAAAAGTTTATTAGGGAAAATCAACATTCATCGCAAGGGAGAAATTACTTGGGGGTGGGGAAATATTTCCCCTTGCAATTACGGTGACTGCTTTTGCATCTAACTAGTAAACACATATCTCTGAAAGTTGTGCCATCAGCAGTGGTGAGGGATAGTAGCCTGAGACCCCTGGCCAGCTTGATGGCTTGAGGTGGGACTTGGATGGGCCACAGTCTCCCTCTGAGGCCCGGATTGGGGGTTCTTCTGACTGAATAGCCGCTCCATAAATGCTCCAAATTTCTGGGTTTTTTTGTCCTTGCGTCTGCCTTGGGAAATAGTTGGAGCCCGCCCGCCAGAAAAGGCAGCTTCTTCTTGGCATGATGTTGTATTTGTCACCTTACAGCAGGAAGCCCTAGAGTTGAGAGGAGGCCCCTGGGGATGGCCCTGCCTGGGCCTGTACTTCTGTCCTCTGCTGAGCTTTCCCAGATTTCTCTGGGGAGGGAAGGGGCTCTTGAGAGCAGGGGATATCTGCTGCATGCCGATGCCCCAGTTTCTCCCGCAGGTACCTCCCAATGCCTGTCCTGACTTTGTGATCTCTGGTCGTCCCAGAAAAGGCAGCTCCACTTTGATATGGGCATCTGATGTGTGCAGATGATATGGGGCTGCCCTTTTCCTGGGAGTTTTCTTGGTTTTTACCTTCTGTCTCAATAGCAAGACAAGGACAACAGCATCTCATTTGTTTTCTAAATCGTCTTTCAGGGGCAGGCTGCCCCTTCTGTGCCATGGCCTGGGAAGACTTGCTCCCAAGCACCTCCTCTAATGCCATGTCCTGAGTAGGAACATTGTTGCTTCTAGGTGGGGATGTTCCCAACCCTGGATCGCCTCCACCAAGCCCGTCTGATGTGGGGCCTTGAGGACTCACACACCTTTTACCTGGTGGAGTAATCTTCTTCTAATTCCACCTTAAGACCCACTTAGGGCCCCGAGGCTCCTGCCGCTGCTCCCTACTGACTCCTCGGTCCTCCACATGGACAGGCCACCCCCAGGAAGCTTCCACATTTACACTGGAGACACCCTGAGCCCGAGCCAGGGGGGCTTTGTGAGTCAAGCTCTCTGAGGCAATGACATGTCCCTGGGTTGGCCTTGGGCCTCACTAACAGTTATCCCATTGGAGAGTCCCAGCTTGTTGGTTGTCAGGATGTCACTACTTTGGAAGTGATGAACACTGAGCTCCTCAGCCCTGGTCAACTTCCCCGACAAGGGAATGGAAGACAGGTTCTGAACTGTTGCACATCTTTTTATCTGTCGCAGTTCTACTGTATTATTCGATAGTACACTCTTATCCTTCGCATCCCATCTGGCCCTTGCTCTGCTTGGTGGCTTTGGTGGGGATGCTTTGGGTGCTGAAATCAGTCTGTGACTTGCTTCCCCTATGATGTTGTGCGTGACAGCTAAAGATTCTCTCTGGCATCCCTTATTTTCTGAATAGCATCTGCAAACCCATGGTGGATATAAGAGGGTGATGGAGTCAGGGCTCCCTGTCCTTCATCGCCCAAGTGCGAGGTGGCAGGGAGAAGACGGTACAGGATGGAGGGTAAATATGCCCGTCCCACTTTGTCTCCATGAAGACAAATAGAGCTTCCTCTGAAGGGCATGAAGCCCCCAGAGTTGGAGTCCACCTCAGACATCAGATTGTTTGATGGAGAGAGTTTGGAAGGTAACAAGGAATAGGTTGTGGTCTCCGTTCATGTAAATTCTTCAATGGACTCAAGGACATGGGTGAGAAGGCCTGACAGCATCCTCCTATGAAACTCTGTCATATGGGCTTCCAGCATCTGTTGCACACTGGACCCACTGAAGGGAAGCTCCTGGGAGGTATTTAAGAAATAGTCCCCACCTACTGATGGTGGCAAGCTTCTATTGTGAGGGTGATGGATAAAAACTCCAAAGATCCTAATCTGGGGTACAGGTCCAGATGGTACGTTTGGGAGTGTGCATTGTGGGTGGACCAGGGGGTCAGAGCTGACTGAGAGGTGGGAGCTGGGATTGGGGCAGGGATTGAGGGAAGATATGAGGCTGGACCCCAGGCAAGGATGGAGGTAGGGCATTGAGGAGTACTGGGTAGAGTTGGCCGGTGGGAGCATTTGTGATGGTATGGAAAGTAAAGATTGATGAGTAGTCACCCAAGACATGGACACAAAGAGGCAAAAACTTGCTGGAGAAAGATGGGAAAACCCAGAAAAGCTGGATATGGTTTTCCACCAAATGATCCTGCCAGGTCCTAGGATGTGAGGGCTGCTGATGGACATGCAATTCCGTTGATTTGCCTTTGTTTCTCCAGAAAGGAAGGGCGACTAATGAGCCATGCCTACCAGAGTTGATGGTAAAAGTTCTCCTGAAGAATTGAGGTGGTTGTCTGGCCTATGTTGTTTGGGGAAAGATCCATTTGTCTTCCCCTCTCCCTTCCACCTGAGGAAATGACTCCTCTTTTGGACTTGTCTCTCAGGGAATGCCAGGAGATCTGGGTTCAGAAACTGAAGTTGACCACACCCTGCATAGTTGGCTGCTGGGTCTCCCCAAAAAGAAGCCTGTAAAGAATAGAGGGCAAGAAACTCTTGCTTGAAATCACATTGTGCCAAGGGGAAGAGAACAAGTGTTTGGCATGAGGTAGTCTACACCAGGAAAAGTTTGAAAGTGACAGGCTGGAATGGTCAATGCCTGTGGCAGTTGAGACATAAGGGGATGATGCACCAAGGCTGCCTAGAGACACGGTCTCTGGATCAGGTTTCCATGGGATGGAAATTGATTTAGAGTGAATCACAGAAGAATTGTAGCCTGGTGGTGGTGAGGTGGACAGCATTGATGGTACCTGATGAAAATCCAATGAACCAGTGGGATTCTTTGTCCGGGACAAATCGGGTAAAGGGACTGATACCTTGGGAAAGGGAGAGGTTAAGAAAGATGGTGTTCAGATTCAAAAGGGCCTGTGGTTGGAGAAGTGATTTGCTCTTCGAGTGCCATGTTGTGGGGTGACAAGGGGTTGGGGTGGAGAATGGTCCACTGGGAATGCAGATTCCAAAGGAAGAAAGTATCTGGTGGCAAAGAGTGACCCGGCATTGAGTGTGAAGGAAAGTCAGACAAGTGGGTGATTGGATTAGGAGAGAGAATTGGGGGTGATGATGGGAAAAGCTTCAGGCAGAGGGGTTCGTACAGGGTATCCTAGCAGGACACCTGAGAAGGCGGGGGACAATGGGAACAATGACTCAATCACAGAATCTGTGGAATCGAAAGGGGACACAGAGGGAGCAGCATCTTCCCAGGCCTCAGGGAACAGTAGACAATTGACCTCAGCGGTTCATTATTGATCACCTGATGGAAGGGGTCTGGCTGTAACCATTGACGAAAGTGGGTGGTAGCATGATGCCGGTGCAGAGGGCTGCAGGAGACAGGAGGTAGAAGCTACAGCCAGGACCAGAACACAGAGAGGAGGACGTAATGGCCCTGTGGGGGTAGGGCCACCTGAAAGAAGCCTGCTGCCCTTCACGTTGCTCCACATCCCTGACCTCACAATACACTCAATAAGCGCTCACCCCAAGCCTTCATGTCCATCCCTGTTCCTATGGCTACTCTACCTCATGACTATGGAGGGCTGCACTGAGTCTCTGGAATTGCATAGAACATGCAAAAGAAGGATCACCGAAGAGGGGGGAAGACTAGTCACCATCTGTGGGTAGAAATCAGCCACTTTTTCTCCTCTTCTGTCTTCCGGTAATATCTCCAACCTGGGAAACCAGGACAGTGAGTTATGTGGGATGAAATAGAAGCATAGGTACTATGCAGGAGTCCCTCTATTTGAGACCTTTGTGATATTAGACTGGGAAAGTCCCAAGAATCAGTTGATGATGTAAAATGATCCATGGTAATATGAACAATGTTCCCATGTGTCTATGGTAAAATATTTTCACAAACATACTCTCATTTGATGCTCAGAACCACTCTGTGAAGCAGAGAGGTCAGTGGCTACATCAGAGAGGACTCTCATCACCCAAGAGGTCAAAGTACTTAAACAAAGACAAGACACAGAAGTGTGAGCCTTGACATTGATTGGGCAATGTCCCCTGCTCAGGTCCATCACTCCTCATGCCCAGGGATGGCAGAGCAGGGGACCTGAGAAGTGACTCAGGGCCTGTCTCCCTTCCATTGTGCCTCTCCTCTGATGGCCCTGTTTTCTGAGAGGGGCTGTATCTAGCAACTAATGTCCTCAGAGCCCATGGACCTGGGACCTTGTGGAGAGGGCAGAAAGGGTCACCCTTGGAGAGCTCAGGTGAAACAGGCAGAACATTGCCCTTCCATGTCCCACCTTTCCTTCTCCTCTTGGCTCTGCCCCACTGCTGAGAAAAAACAAGAGAATCATTTCTGTCACTTCTCTCCATAGGAAACTCAGGCATTCCTGAACCAAGCATCACATGACTCTTTTAATTCGTAGAACTTTGTGTTGCTTTCTTTGATCCATTTTTATGGGTTCAAAATGGTTTCAATTTTTCCTTCTTTGAAAAACCCAATGAAGGAGTTTGTCTATGAGGCCCACACTTGGTGTTCTCAGTCGGAAGTCCTCTGCTCAAGGAGGGCGGAGAATCTGAGGCCAACAGTCGCATCTCTGCTCCCTCAGACAGGACCTTCTAACCTGGGGCCGAGCTCAGGCTCCAGCTCTGCTCAGGGACGCTCAGAGGCTCAGCACTGCTCTCCTGAGCAACCTACCGCAGAGGAAGGCTCAGTGGAGCGATGCCTGACATGGGAATACCACTCCTGATGAAGTGCTGGGGAACTCATTTCTCCTGCAGAGATCCCAAAATCTCTGAATAACCCAAGCCGGGGCCAGGTGATCACAGTTTGGGGTTTGACCCTGGAATCAGTCCTCTACCACACCCACCTGGTCTGTGAGCTTCCAAGGAAACATTCTCAGCTGAAGCCCGAACCCGGCCCAGCCTATTCTCCTAGAAGGATGTTCTGTTCTCTCAGACTCTCCACCTCAGCTGTTCCTCTGAGCCTGTCATGCTCATTTTAACAGGTGGGACTAGAAATGGACACAACACTAAAGAAAATCTGGTGGGCCTCCTCAGGGTTCCTTACCTCTGGGATGTTTTTGGTTTCCCAGACGGGTGGTAAAGATGGACTCTTCAGCAGGTAGCAAAAGAACAGAAGGAGGGAACACAACCCAAACAGGCAAGTGAGGAGAACCTGTAATGATGTTGAGCAGAAGCTCACACAAATTTCAATAAGCCTATTCAGAAATGCGAACACATTCCATCATGGGAATTCTGTGATCTGAATCGCCAAGCTGCCTGAGGCAACTGAACTCTGAGAGTGCAGGCTCTTGACTTTATTACCAGGCCTGTATCCCAGGCCATTGATGAGTCACAAAGGGGTGTGTCACAGCCCCTCCCCCACCCAGCAGCCCAGCAGATCCCTGCATCCTCTTGGGCCCCTAAGTGCCTCTGCCTTCCACTGCCGGCCTATTTTCCAATCCATCTGTCGTCATATACTTCCCTGAAGGAAATGTTCTGCTTGTTCCACCTGTAATCCAGATGTTACCTGGTCCCCCTTTACTGTGTGGAGACCTTGACTTGGGGCTAACCACGTCCACTACCTTGAAAGTCTGAAATGATGCCTGGAATGTTTGCTTGTACCCAGACATTCACACTCAGGGTCAAATGTGTCCTCAAATCCATCTTTCCCATAGAATGTTTTGCCTTACATGAACCCAGATATAGGACTTTGCATACCATACAATTCACATATTGAAAGTGTACAGTTCCATGGCTTTTAGTATATTCACAATGTTGTGCAGCCATTACCACAATCAATTTTAGAGCAAGGTCAACACTCAGAAAGAAACTGTACCCTTTAGCCTTTGCCCTTCAATCTTCTTATTCCCCAAGCTCTAGGTTATCACTAATGTACTATCTCTGTAGTTGGATGAATTCTGAACATTTCATACAATGGAATCGTACAATACATGGCTGTTTTCCAGTTTTTCCCACTCAATTCAGTTTATGTAATAAAAATACTATACGAATGTATAGCATCATATACGTATCTTAATATGCTTCCAGTGAACATACCTAAATAAGCATCAGTTAGTTCCTGCAGGAAATTCTCAAGGTTCAGAGAGCAAGGGAAGACTTTACCAAGATGTGGGTGGGGTTTAGAGAACCCAACTGTTCAAATATGGCGCAGTAGCAGAATCAGCAGCAATGGGGAGACCTCAGTGTCCCTAGGCCTGAAGGGGGAAGGAAGGAGGAATTGCCCAAGTCCAGAGAGAGACAGAGCTGAGCATCTCTCTGACTTGCACCTGGTGCCTTGGACATCAGCAGGCAGGGAAGCTCAGCTGGCAGAGAGCACAGAGCAGGACAGAGCTAGCTGAGAAGTTGACATGCATGGGCAAATGGCAAATATTCACCACGTACATGTTATATATATAAATAAAATCTATCTCACCTGGTGATAAGTTCTAGGCTATGACCATGACTGAACTGGGATGGTGGTAAACGTCTCTGAGATAACAAGGGGTAGACAGTGAGAGACCAGCGTGATGGATGGTCTATCCACATGCATGATAGGGCTTCTGACTGATTCCTCCCAGTTCAACTTTCTGTCCTGGGCTCCATCCCACCTCTTTCCTTTCCCAAGGTGTCCACAGAATCAGCATTTCCTGCAACTTTAAGCTCCAGTCAATGGCGTGGCTCTGGACAAGAAGAAAGAAATTCGGCCGTGAGAGATGGCTGTAGACACCTGCTTTGTTTTTGTTTTTGCTTTGGCACCAGCACTCACTCACCTTCGGTCAATAGTCCCTCTATCGCCCTCTGGGGAGCTGACCTCGCACCGCCTCTACCTCCATGCCACCTTTCCCTTCTTCATTGGATGCTCCAATCTTTTTTAATGCTCTTAATTCCACTTAGCCATTCAACAGTTTGACCCTGATGACATGGTTATACATGAGGGCAAAGGGGGGAGTTCTGCCTGTATTGTGCCAGATACCTCATCCTGCCCTACAGCTTTATGTGGCTATGAGGAGTGAGGGAACAGATGAAAAGAGACTTGGAGTCAACTTCTGGGCTTGAAGGGTTTTTCTCAGTTAGAAATGGCCTGAAAGTTTGTCATGTCAATCTTTAGTAATTTTCTGGAAAAGTAAAGTGCTTCAACTACAGGACATCTCAGCAGGCTCAAATGAAGAACCCCAGGATGAAACTGAGAAGGCCACTGTCAGGCTCTGTACAGGAGAGTGGCCATCTTTTAGAAGCCCAAAGAGGAAATCTGTAAGAGCTGATGAACTCCTTCCTTTCCCTAAGCACAAGTCAAGAAGTAGTGATAGACCACAGCCCCAATGCAGTACACAGAACACTAGTCTCCATTAGAACACATGTTTATTGAGAAGGATTCGATGTTCTTGGTTGTGCTAGGATTGAAATGGAAAGATGGTTCTCATCGGAGGATGAGTTATCTTAACTGCGAGGTGTTCTTAACAAGGACCAAGGGGTTTCTTTGGAGAAATGTTTTCTCCCTGCAAGTGCTGGGGAAGCGTTTTCTGTTTGAATAGAAGAGTCAGATCTCTGAACGCTATGCCTTCATCAGGGGTGTGCGTGGCCACAAAGACCTGGAATGCTTGATGTATGCAAGTGGGTCTTCCCAGGCCACAGGCTCCCCAGATGGTAGGAAAGGGTGATGATGACTCTGGTATAATTACTGGCTGTTGAAGGCCACAGTTTTCTGGGGATGTCTGACGCTGACTGTTTTCCTTACAACATCCGTACGATGTCTGTGGTCAGCATAGATGGCTTCTTGGATGCCGCACTGCAGACTTGCCCCTCCCTCTAGCTGGGGGTCACAGAGAGCTTCAGAGATGGAGGGATGTCCCTTGTCAGGCTGTACCGGGGCCGGCAGTTCCTTCTTCTGCTGACGTAGCTCTCAGGACTCAAGTCCATACCCACGGGTCAGCTTCTCCTCTAGGATCTTTCCAATGGCTGGCACGTGCTCGTGAGCGTCAGGAGGCCCAAAGCTCACAACACCAGCTGCACTTCCTGCTGGGTCTCGCTGGTGCGCATGGGTTGACAGCACCTGGGTTTTCTGCTGGGGACATTCCTGGCCTCTGATTTTTCTCCTGGAACTGTGCCAGTGAAAAAGTTGCCTCCTCTTCTTTCTGAAGTACCTATCAGGAGGAAACTGTTCATTCTGTGATGGGGGCGAGGCAAAGCTCTCCGATTCCCTGTCCTTAACATGATGGCTCTTCTTTCTGGCATTAGATGTCTCTCTTCCACACCCTCATCCCACATTCTCCTGCTTTGGAGCCCAGAGGTCTCACTTTCTTTGCAGCTGGTGGCACATGGTTATCCTGGCAGGTCTATAAGACATGCTTGCTTAGAGACCCAGGGCTCCTGCCTCAGCTCCATTTTGACCCTGCTGTTCTCCAGGTAAATATGCAACACCTAGGAAGCTCCTGCGTCCCCACTGAAATCACTGTGGCACTCAGGCAGTGAGGCCATGGAAGGGAAGCGGTGTGAAGGAAGGGGAATGTCACGTGCACAGCCTTGAGCCTGGCTTAGCTCTCCACTGAAATTCATGCTGATGTCCGTTGGTATTCTGTCACATATGTTTTGAAAAAGGTTCCTCATCCTCTTCTTCCGTCTCTAAAATCTGAAAATCCGTTCTCTTTTTTCATTGTCTCTCCAAGTGTGACTGGGTGTTACGGCCAAAGGAAGAATGACTGCTGGCCTCCTTGTGCTTTGTAGCAGAGTCTCCCCAGAGACAGGTCTCTGGGAAGTGGAGGGAAAGTTCCTCTTGCTGAAAATCAGAGTGTGATAATGTGGGCAGGAACATGTTCTTGGCAAAGGCCTGCCACCAGGACAAGTCTACAAATGACAGGTTGAATGGTCAGTGCCTCCGATTGTTGGGATGTAAGTGGACAATGCACCAGGTGTGTGTGAAAATGAGTCCTCTGGAACAGGCTTCGATAAGTTGGAAATCAACTTAGATTGAGTCACAGATAAGTGCAGTATGCTGGTCGTGAAATAGACAACACTTGTGGGCTGTGAGGACAAGAAAATGATTCAGAGGGATTCGTGGTCTGTTATAAACCTAGTAAGGAGTTGATATCTTGGTTAGAGGGAGGGTCAAGTGATGAGATGGTAATCCGAACAAAGTGGCCTGTGGTTGGACAACAGGATCCATGGCCTGAGTTCATGTGGTGCTGGAGGGGCAAAGGCAAGGGATTGGTGTGGGAGGTGGGCCCCTGGGAATTTGGATTCAATGCAGGAAACAGTTCTGGTGGCCGAGAGTGAGCTGCTGGTGAAGGTGGAGGAAAGTCAGCTAAGGCGTCACTGGCTCAAGACTGGGAGTTGGGAGTGGTGGTAGGAAAAGATCAGGAAGACGGGTGGGGATTGGGTCTCCTCGTGGGACAACTGAGAAGGCAGGTGGCAGAGTGAATGATGACTCAGTCCCAGGAGCTGTGGAAGGCAAAGGGGACACAGAGGGAGCAGCATCTCCCCAGGCCTCAGGGAACAGTACACAATCGACCTCAGCGGTTCGTTATTGCTCACCTGACAGAAGGGGTCTGGCAGTAACCGTTGACAAAAGTGGGTGGTAACATGATGCCGGTGCAGTGGGCTGCAGGAGACAGGAGGTACAAGCTACAGCCAGGATGAGAACACAGAGAGGAGGACCTAATGGCCCTGTGGGGGTGGGGCCACCTGGAAGAAGCCTGCTGCCCTTCACGTTGCTCCATATCCCTGACCTCACAATACACTCAATTGCGCTCACCCCAGGCCTTCATGTCCATCGCTGTTCCTATGGCTACTCCACCTCATGACTATGGAAGGCTGCACCGAGTCCCTGGAATTGCATAGAACGTGCAAAGGAGGGATCACTGAAGAGGGGAGATGACTAGTCGCCGTATGTGGATAGAAATCAGCCACTTTTTCTCCTCTTCTGCCTTCCAGTGATATCTCCAACCTGGGAAACCGGGACAGTGAGTTACGTGGGATGAAGTAGAAGCATAGGTACTATGCAGGAGTCCCTCTATGGGAGACCATTGTGATGTTAGACTGGGAAAGCCCCAAGAAACAGTCGATGATGTAAAATCATCCACGGTAATATGAACAAGGCTCCCATGTGTCTGTTGCTTCATTTGTAAAGTATTTTCACAAACATGATCTCTTTTGATGCTCAAAACCACTCTGTGAAGCAGAGAGGTCAGTGGTTACATCACAGAGGGATCCCATCACCCAAGAGGTCAAAGCACTTAAACAAAGTCCAGACACAGAAGTTTGAGTCTCAACATTGATTGGGCAATGTCTCCTGCTCAGGTCCATCACTGCTCATGCCCAGGGATGGCAGAGCAGGGGACCTGAGAAGTGACTCAGGGCCTGTCTCCCTTCCCATGGGCCTCTCCTCTGATGGCCCTGTTTTCTGAGCGGGGCTCTATCTAGCAACTACTGTGTTCCGAGCCCATGGACCTGGGACCTTGTGGAGAGGGCAGAAAGGGTCACCCTTGGAGAGCTCAGGTGAAACAGGCAGAACATTGCCCTTCCATGTCCCACCTTTCCTTCTCCTCTTGGCTCTGCCCCACTGCTGAGAAAAAAGAAGAGAATCATTTCTGTCACTTCTCTCCATAGGAAACTCAGGCATTCCTGAACCAAGAATGACATGATGCTTTTAATTCGTAGAACTTTGTGCTGCTTCCTTTGATCCATTGTTTATGTGTTCAAATTGGTTTCAATTTTTCCTTCTTTGAAAAACCCAATGAAGGATTTTGTCTATGAGGTCTACACTTGCTATTCTCAGTCGGAAGTC
Source organism: Hipposideros larvatus (assembly GCA_031876335.1). Classification (NCBI taxonomy): domain Eukaryota; kingdom Metazoa; phylum Chordata; class Mammalia; order Chiroptera; family Hipposideridae; genus Hipposideros; species Hipposideros larvatus. The sequence goes on from CM063089.1 coordinate 106,661,028, forward strand.
TTCTGCTCAAGGAGGGCAGAGAATCCGAGGCCAACAGTTGCATCTCTGCTCCCTCGGACAGGTCCCTATAACCTGGGGCTGAGCTCAGGTTCCAGCCTCTGCTCAGAGACTCTCAGAGGCTCAGCACTGCTCTCCTGAGCTGCCCACCACAGAGGAAGGCTCGGTGGAGTGATGCCTGACATGGGAATATGACCCCAGATGAAGTGCTGGGGATCTTGGCTCTCCTGCAGAGATCCCAAACTCTCTGAATAACCCAAGCCGGGGCCAGGTGATCACAGTTTGGGGTTTTATCCTAGAATCAGTCCTCTACCACACCCACATGGTCTGTGAGCTTCCAAGGAAACAGTCTCAGCTGAAGCCCGAACCCGGCCCAGCCTATTCTACTAGAAGGATGTTCTGTTCTCTCAGACTCCCCACCTCAGCTGTTCCCCTGAGCCAGCCACGCTCATTTTAACAGGTGGGACTAGAAATGGACACAACACTAAAGAAAATCTGGTGGGCCTCCTCAGGGTTCCTTACCTCTGGGATGTTTTTGGTTTCCCGGACGGGTGGTAAAGATGGAATCTTCAGCAGGTAGCACAAGAACAGAAGGAGGGAACACAACCAACACAGGCAAGTGAGGAGAATCTGTAAGGATGTTGAGGAGAAACTCACACAGATTTCAAAATGGCTATTGCGAAATGTGAACACATCCCATCATGGGAATGCCATGATCTGAATCGCCAAGCTGCCTGAGGCAACTGAGCTCTGAGAGTGCAGGCTCTTGACTTTGTTGCCATGTCTGCATCTCAGGCCATTGATGAGTCACAAAGGGCTGTGACACAGCCCCTCCCCCACCCAGCAGCCCAGCAGATCCCTGCATCCTCCTGGGCCCCTGGGTCCCTCTGCCCTCCACTGCCGGCCTATTTTCCAGTACATCTGTCATCATATATTTACCTTAAGGAAATGTTATGCTTGTTCCACCTGTAATCCAGATATGACCCGGGTCCCCCTTTACTGTGTGGAGGCCTTGCCTTGGGGCTAACCACGTCCGCTGCCTTGAAAGTCTGAAACGCTGCCTGGAATGGTTGCTTGTGCCCAGACATTCACATTCAGGGTCAAATATGTCCTCAAATCCATCTTTCCTATAGAATGTTTTGCCTTACATGAACCCAGATATAGAGCTGAATAGCAAATTATCATTTATTTCAGTTAGCCTTTACTCTCTTCAATCAGAGGGGCTGACTCAAATAATTAAAATGAATGGTTGATTATTCAACATTCAAAAAACAAACCTGTACAAGATAAATGTAAAGAATTAAGCCTTCAGGTGATATTGGGGCTATATCTGTAGCATTTACTTCTCTGACATTCGTTAATGAAGGTTAAACTGCCCACAAACACTCTCGGGACATAGCGCACACACACACACACACACACACACACACACACACACACACACACACACTTTGCCACTCTCACCATCTGGCAACAGACTGAGACAATTTTAGAATCCATGGCCCTGCATGGACACATCATTATCAATCCAAGCCTGAGTTTACCTGAGGGTCCATTCTTGGCGTTGTACTTCCAATGGGATAGACATATGTACAATGAAATGTGTCCCCCCTTATCATCACAAACAGAGTAGGTTCACTGACCTGAAAAGCCTGTTTTATGCTTATCTGTCCCCTCCTGCCCCCATCCCGGGGCAAACACTGATGTCTTTGCTGTTTCCAGAGGTTTGCTTTCCAGAATATCGTGTTGTTGGAATCAACCTTTTCGGTTTGGCTTTTCTCACGTAGTAACATGCATTTAAGGTTCTTCCATATCTTTTCGTGGCCCAATCGGTCATTTCTCTTTAGTGCTGAATAATATTCCATTACCTGGATGTACCACAATTGCTTTATCCATTCACCTTGGTCATTTTGGTTGCTTCTTAGTTTTGGGAACTATGAATGAAGCTGTTATAAATTTGTATTGGAAAATACAATAAAAACCACCGTATGGAGATATAATTTACACAATGTACAATTCACATATTGAAAGCATACAATTCAGCGGCTTTCAGTATATTCACAATGTTGTGCATCCATCACCACAATCCATTTTAGAGCAAGTTCAACACTCAGAAAGGAAGTGTTCCCTTTCACCTTCGCCCTTCAATCTTCTTTCTTTTTCCCCCAGCCCCAGGTTACCACTAATCTACCTTCTCTGTAGTTGCATGAATTCTGATCATTTCAGACAATGGACTCAAACAATATGTGGCTGTTTGCCAGTTGTGCCCCACTCAATTCAGTTTATGTAATAAACATACTATACGCATGCATAGCATCATACACGTATCTTCATGTACTTCCGGTGAACATACCTAAATAAGCATCAGTTGGTTCCTGTAGGAAATTCTCAAGGTTCAGAGAGCCAGGAAATACTTGACCAAGATGTGGGCAGGGCTAAGAGAACCCAACGGATCAAACATGGCACAGAAGCAGAACCAGCAGCAATGGGGAGAACTCAGCATCCGTAGGCCTGAAGGGGGAAGGAAGGAGGAATTGCCCAAGTCCAGAGAGAGACAGAGCTGAGCATCTCCCTGACTTGCACCTGGTGCCTTGGACATCAGCAGGCAGGGAAGCTCAGCTGGTAATGGGCACAGAGCAGGACAGAAACAGCTGAAAAGTTCACTTGAATTGGCAAATGGCAAATATGAAGCATATATATATAATGTATTCGGTCATCGGGAAAGTCATGACTCATTTTTCCTTTGGAAACCATAGAAAAATACGTCATGACTTTCCCGACGACCCAATATTTCACATTCTAAATTCTGGTAGATATAATTGTAATTGAAATATGCAATACTGAAATTACTTAAAAGTGTCAATAAAGTAAAATTTCCTCAGTCTCTTGGTGAAAGTGGAATTATATTTTTCATGGAGAAAAAATTAACCTCAGGTCAAAGAAATCAGCCTCAATTATATTGAATATAAAATATCATATGATAAAAAATTATTCACCCCCAACAAATTTGAAAATAACCAATGCTGAAAATAAAAGCTGAAGAAATAGTGATCCTATGTCAGACCACAAATGGAGCCCCGAGCCTCAGGCTCACTTCCCCACACTGACCTGTCTGCATAGGCCATTAGACTACCATCTCCTCTAACATCTTTGCAAAGACAGGTCCTCGATGCTACAGTTTCTGATATGTAGAGTCTAAAATTATGATGAAATCATCTGTATTCTTAGGAAAACCATGTGCTTTGCCCAGAATGCTCAGCATCTCAAAGGACCTTGTTCCCGTTTGCATAATTTTCCATTACTCTGCATTCTTAGCTTTGTGAACTTTAAGTGGGCCACCTAAACTTTCCATATCTTTGTCTTTTCTCACTGATGAAATAGGTAAGTGACATTTATTCAACTCTCATTCCTCAACCTACCCTTCTAGTTCGTTCCCACATTGCAACACTGCAAATCTCTTTCTCTTTCTACATTCAAATAAGGGCAGAGTTTGTGTTTTTCCCTGTGTCAACACACACACACACAGAGCAGACACACACACACACACACACCCCACACACCACAAATACATCACTCACTCCCACTCAGATTCCCTTTACTGTCCAAATAATTTCTTCAACGTTTAGTTTAGTGTCACCTTTTGTCTCAACTCCTCAGTAATCTTCCCCATCCCATGAACTTCAGGATCCACCCCACCCTCCCTCCGACCAACATAACTAAACACCCCTCTTCTCTGCTCACCTGGCACTTAGTCCCCAAACTTTAGGATGCTCCTTATCACTGGTGTTACACTTAGCTTTTTCAGTGATCATTTCCACATAGATTGTTAGCTCTTGAGGCAGAAATCATGCAATTTACCTGAGTGTTCTCAGTAGCAGATGGAGAAGGCTCATCATTTATGCTGAAAGAAAGGGGAAACATCTGAAAAGGTTTTCAAGATAACTTTAAGGTTTTGTAAGAAGACAAGTAACCTTTGTGCCCTCCCCTCTGCTCTACTGGTAGGTACATCTGGGCCAGAGTGACAACGGGATAGATGGCACACATCTGGGCTTCCCACTTGATCTGGAAATCAGTTCAAGACCATCGCAGCAATCCTTTTAAGACAAATCCATGAACAACATGTAATAAATTAAAACCTCCTTTTGCCACTGAATTCTTAGCCAAGTTCTGTATGTGAAGTTGCTTTAAAATGAAAGGTAGCTATTTATGAATATCTTCCTGTTTATTAATAAGTAATGAGCTGCGTTTATGAAATAGGTTGTGGCTTTAACATATTTACACAGTTATGAATAAAGCAAACTGCAAATAGATTACAGTGGAAGATCTGAAATTTTGTTTCCACGAGGACCCTCCCAGTGACTTCACGCTTATGGCAAAGTCATGACCATACCCTAAGTTCTATTTAGCCGAGACTAACTATCCAGCAACAGTCCCATTAATGCCACAAGCTCAGGGAAACTGCTTACACACCACGGAGGAGAATGATGTCACTTTTCTTTTAATAGACACAGTTCTAAACTCTGAATTTTCTTCGCAGTCAGTAAAGACAGACCCCAAGTGCAGCCACAGAAGTTTCTGACTATCAACTTTCAGGAGCTCCTTTCAAGCCTGCCCCTGCCTAAGTCATGTTTACTATGCACATTAGATGGTTACCCAGCATACAGGAATTTCCTATTATTTGCTACCCAATTTTCTCTAACACTGCTGGGTAACTATAAAATTCACTTGTTTCCTGCCCGAGGGGGGGGGCACTCCTCCTCCATCTGCAATTACCAGTACATGTCACACCTACCTACCAGTGAGGATGGACTTTCTCTGATTTCTAGCAACATATTGAGATGGAAAGAATGCTTTATTTAGAGGGAGCAAAATTAAAGCAATACTACCTCTCAGGTTCTCCCTGGTCCTACCCCAACCATTACGGCCTTTGCCAACTTTTTTAAATTGATAGCAAATTCATATAACATAAAATTAACAGCTTTGAAATGTACAATTCAGTGGCATTTAGCACACTCAAAATGTTATACAACCACGACCTCCATTTAGTGGCAAATGTTTATACCACCCCAAAGGGTAACCATGGGCTCAGTCCAAGGTTGTAACCCATTCCTCCCTCCCCATAACTCCTGCCAATCACCAACTACCTTTTCTTCTCTATGGATACATTATGTGTGCTTTTGAGTAACAGTAGTACTAACTTACCTTGTGCCAAGACACAGTTTGTAGAGTTTTATGTGCATTAATTTAACCTTCACAAAAACCCAATGACATAGGTATGTATATGCCCTGAAAATGGCTTATCAGCATCTAAATGTTACTTCTTCAACTGTAAAATGAATAAAATAGCAACATGCTAGGAACTGTTTGCTAAGCATTTTTGTGTGAGAGGCATGGTTCTAGGCCACAAATCGCAAATAGGATTAATCTCCAACCAATAGCTGGGGTCTGACTTCCTGTAGAACAGGGAGAGAGGGATTCTTGAGATGGCTCACAGAAACAGAGCATAGCCATCGACTCATAACATTTGTCATGGACAGAGCAATGGGTGACATGCCCTAAAAAACAGAGATTTGCCTTCCCTCCTAGGCAAGTGAGCAAAAAACAAAATAGAAAAAGGACAAGTGAAATGCAGACTCAGCTGCAGTCAAGAACAGGAGGGAAGCATCACCCAGATGAGTGTAGTGAGGCAGGGAAGGCAATTTGCAGAGTGTTAAGAACAGAGATGCTGAAATTCAAAACAAAGAAACTGGAATGTGTTGAAATCTCAACTGTGCAACTTATCAGCAATGTCTTGAAAAGTTATTTAACCTTTCTTATTTTCATTTGCTCTTTTGTAAAATAGATAATAAATCTAGCTCACAAAGTTCTTGTGGGACATGAGTTAACGTCAGGGAATTACTAAGCATGGTATCTGCACTATAATAAGACCCTAATTAGTGACAAGGAAATTAAAAATATATACTATACTACGTATTATATATAATACATTATATTATATATTGTTATACCAATATACTTTATATAAGTCATGTACCGGGTGTGTCAAAAAGTGTATACACTTGACTTGTATTCATCTTTTGCCATCGTCATATATTATTACAATTTTAATACAGGTTTCCCTTCATTAAAATGTTTATTCATTTTTTGCACCCTCTGTATATTATAAAGAGGAGAGAATATATATATATATATATATATATATATATATGTACACATAAACACACATATATACACATACATGCATATCCTCTCCTCCTTATAGGACACAGAATGGACAGCAAGAAAGAATGAAGTCTACTTGCAAAAGGGAGACAAGGTCAGTAAGGCCTTCGTAGAAGATGAGGCCCTTAACATGATACTTGAAAGAACAGACCCACATGCCTGCCTCACTCTGTTGTTTTGAGGATTTGGTGACAGCATTTAGCACAATGCCTGCAGTGAACTGAACATTAATGTTGTGTTAGTTGTTTATTATTCAATTGTGACCCTCTGAATCAGTCAGGGTTCTTGATAGCAAACAGAAGAAACTGCCTCTGGGTAACCTAAGCAGAAGAGAAATATCTTGGATGGTCTCAGAGAGCTCAATGAATCAACAGGAAGCAGGCTCAGAGCAGAGGTGAGAACCAGAGAGGCCGGACAGCTGAGGACACCGCCAGGGTCAGCTCCTAGGAGCACCACCACTGGACACTCAGCACTGCTGTCATCACCAGGGGTAATTCTTGGTGTCCCTGGGAGGTTATACCACCTCCTCAGGATGGAACACCTTTGGTGAGAGGACTTAGTGTCCAATTCTAGGTGAGCGATTCACATCTCAGCTGCCAATGATCATCGACAGAAGGAATCTGACTTCTTCAACTTCCACAGTAGGAAGCAGATCTTTTTCCTACTAAAAATCACACAGCAGGATGTATTTTAGAAATAGAAAGGGAATTTGGATGTAGGGCATCAAAACAAAGTTTCGGTGGTACCTTAAAACATTGTTTTGACATCTCAGAAAACATCTACTAAAATTGTAGAAAATCATCATAAATCCCAGAAATTAACTCTCCAAATTTAAAATACTTAAAAGTCAAGACTTTCAGTTCATCTTTTGGTGTTCATGCCAAATGCCTGCTAGATGGTAGGCAGTCAAGAAAAACATAGGTAAATAAATATTGAGTCAGTAACTCATTGTGTTATATTAGTATAATCAGGATCATTTCTTCAAATCTTTAAAATTGGTCTAAACTGTTGATTGGTCATTTTGAACTCATATGCAGGCCAATTTGAAATATGGGGAGATTAGCTTTGCTTTTTTACCCCCATTAACATATTTGAGTGATATTTTTATCTAATGTCAGTAGAGCAACTGGAAAATAGTTAGAGGGGAATGTGGGCTTATGAGTAGATAACAAAGCTGGTTGTTCAAAGTTAGTTGATAATAGATTAGCAAGAGATAATTTTGGTGCTCCTAAAAGATCTGCTCTGTGATTTCCAGGAATTACACAAATATTTATACAGAAAGCAAGAGCCAGAGATCAGAAAAATTACTTCAGTAGAAAAACTGGCCTCTTACCATCAGCACTACACACGCCCAACTCTCTCCCATATCAGATAACACCCCCCCACACACACACCAAACACACACACACATCTTCCCTACAGGGACTGCCCTACTTCTCCCCACCCCTTGACTGTCCCAAGCTTTCTGATAGTTGCTTATATTCACTTTTCCTACTTCCTCATCTTCCACTCATTTCCTAGCCCACTGCATTCTGGTTTCTATGCCCACCACTCCACTGAAGCATCACCTGTCAAAGTCACCGACAACTTCCTTGTAGCTAACCCTAACAGACACCTTTCCATCTTTGTCTTACTTGGCCTTAGAGCAGATCTAAACAATAACATTATCTTGGAAATGCTGTCTTGACTAAACTTCCATAACTCAATAATTTTCCTCCTGTGTATATACAATTGAAATACACTGTCTTGGATTTTACAAAGGCATACAAAGCACTAACACTCTCAGACTGAACTCATAATCTTTCTCTTTACTTTTCATCCACAGTCCTCCTTCAAAATGAATGCCTCCAACACACATGGGTGTCAAAGCAAAAACTTTAGCACCATCTTTGAATTTTACTCTCACCCCATCTCAATCTGTCAGCCCACCACCAACTACTCATTTGATGTTGGTTAGTACACTGCCTGAGTGCGTCCAAATACCGGGGGTACAAAAAAATGTATACAAGCGGACACTTTGGTCAACATTGCTCAAGCAGTAGTTTGCCGTAATCAGAAGTGTCTGGATGCTGATGAGCACCTCATGTAATCACAGAAGTCAAATATGACTTGTATTCATCTTTTGTTATTGGTATAGCTTGAGTGTTACAATTTTAATAGTTTTTTCCTGTCTTAAAATGTGCATACACTTTTTGGCACCCTCTGTATTTGAGAGGATAAAAGGAAAAAATAGGAGAAATCATATGGTTGGGCAAGTAAATTGCATTGGCTTCTCTATATTGCTGATATATACCTTTTCTCTTGAGGCAATTTCATAAACTAACTGATGATTTATATTATTTGACTGCTGCATGGGATTTAAAAAAGTTTTATTTATATAAAATTAACATTAACACAAATCTATACACAAAATGCATTTTAAGTCATCAGTGCTTCTTTTTACATTCTTGTTAAAACTAAAGTGCATAAACATCATAATAATTTGCTAGCATTGATTCCATAGGAAGAAAACACTACATCAGGGCAGTTAGTCATACAATGGCAGTGATCCTGTATCTGTAGAGAGTACCACCTATTCCTCAGGCTGTCAGGCAGATGAGGAACATAGTAGTAAAATTCAGCATGGGATTATGATATTCCCATGTGCCACCCCAACGAGGCATTATTGTTTGAAACTTTTGTCCAAAGGGGCAAAAAATTTAAGAAACAAGGACATTTTTGAGTCCTGAGAAATATAAAAGATAATAAATTGGAAAACTGTCCTGGGAGATTGTTCTTAAAATATAACTCTAGCATTCCTGAAAGCAGCTCCTATTATGAGAAGAAAATATCTAATATGTTAACTGTGTGAACTCAATGTTTCACAAACTAATGCATACGTGCCGGGAGTCTCTTGTAATTTTTATCTTATTGCCCCATGATTCAGTTATGCCTAATAAAATCTATACCTCAGGGAGCTTTTGGATATAACTTTTAAAATAAGAACAAGATCTTGTGCAGTTAACTTTCAGGAAAAAAATAGTTTTATGGTTTATCAAATGTGCCTGCAATAATGATTTCCCAAATGTACTAAAATAGAGTATATATGCAATTAACCATTACGAGGTGACGTTTTGCAGAATCTTATGAATCTCTGATCCAAATTGATTTTTTACCTAAACATTCATGAAAGAAGATTTATTTGGAAATGTAGTTTTTAGTCTTGAGCCATTTCAGGAGAGCATAAATAAAGCCATTGTTTCTGCATTTTGTGTGTGACCCTTGGTGTTTTAAATTCTATGTCTGTACATACAGTACATAGTGAACCGTGTCCATGGAAAATTTGGTATGAATCACAGACAAATACAGTTAAGCTTCAAAAAAGATATAGGATGAAAAATAGGAAGAAGTAAAAAAAAAATCTCTGTAACAGTGAAGCCACTCAAAATTTTATTATCAATGACTAAAGAAGATAATATTCATCTACATCTCCTTTATTAAAATAGAATTATTTGCTTAAAAAAAACCATTGGGCACAAATATGAACATATATGCAAATTTTCTGTGACAATCTTAATTTTGTCTTCTATAACTTGGCCTCTATAATATCCTAAAATGCCCAATATTTATCAAATGAAATAATTTAGCCAGGGTCAGTAATATTTAAGATAAAAATAGCACAAGGAAAAAATATCACTTATCAAATTGTGTTAGTAATTTAAAAATTGGAAAAACAAAATACAAAAACATTGGAGGTCTGTTTTTTCCCTAAATCTGATAAAAATGAATTAATAAGATATTGAGTAAAGCCACATACTTATGAACCTAAGATTTCTATAGGTATTAAAACATATTCTCTAAGTTCTAATGCAACCCAAATATTCTATGAATTTAAGTGCTTGATCAAGCTACTCAATTAAAATGTTTAAATTATAAATCATTTTTGGGGAAGAACTTATTAGATTAAAAAGGAAAACCTGCTGAATGATAGGAATTCTAATTCTCCCATAAGTATCTCATCAATCATTCTTTAATGAGCAAGATGAATAGGAATTACATGAAAAATCTTGCTAAAACTTTCCCCATTTTAAAATTATGTAAATAAACTTAGGAAAAGCATAAAAGTTTATCTCATTATCAGAGCAGTATAATATTTTGGCTCAGCTTTATTTTGAGAAATGAACTTGTTAATAGTGAAAAGATTATTTTAGTTTGAATCATTCAATTATTTTAATAAAATTATAAAATATATAATTTATAAAATTTTGTGAAATTCACCCAATTGGCTTTTTCTATAGCAAATAAAGTGTGCAGGAAGAACCTGGGAAGAAATCACGCAAGAGTCAGCTTAAGATCTACAAAGACAGAGAATCAATTTATTTATTTTCATCTCATTTTTATATATAAAAAATACATGTTTTCCCCTTAAACCAATAATTAGAATGAAGTTCAAAAGGAGACTAATTTATCCCAAATAATTCATTTGAAAAGGAATATGGAGATTTATTTAATATAGAACAAAAACTCTAATTATGATATTAATAATTGAGTTTCTAAATATGCTGTTTTGTCTTTAAGAAGAATTAATTTGATTTGTATATGTAAGAGTTGAAAAGTGGTCATATAATATATATGATGAGAACATTGTTAAAGCATTATTTTATAAATGAAGTAATTTAGTGTGTTGTATCTGCCCTGGTCACCAGAATTCGAGCAGGCTTAATCAGGTTTATTTTATCCCATCTTGATACTTCATGATACAAGGAGGAAGACTCCTTTGAATTTTTGGAAAGGTCTGGAAAACAATTTCAATTTGCTATTGAGTTAACTATGTAAGTTTCATTTTACATTAACCAACATCTCATGGGAATATAAAATGCTACTGAGTTATAAGGTGAAATTCTGATATAAACCACAATTGCCACAAAGCTCCTCCTCTGACTTAGACAGAGGAGTTCAAGATCAGACTCTCTTTGCACAAGGTTTTGTAGATCATATTCTGTATCCCACATCATTTTCGGCACTAGCTAGTCTATTGTAAGGTGACCTATTATTATTTTAAATAATGTATATGCTACTTTCTATCTCCAAGTTTGGAGTTATTTATACTTCTATCTCCAAGCTTGGAGTTATTTAAACTTTTAGAATTTTTGTATTTTTTTATGCTATTTTTCCATGTCATGAGGCAAAAGCTACTTCTGTAATCTACAAATGATTTCTACTGCTTCCTCTTGCTCTTTAACTTAAAATAAAACTTTCTGTTTACAGGGTATTAACACTGTTCGTGTATCTTTCTAAGTTGAGTGTTCTATGAGTGCTGTGGGCCCTAAAAGTTGTGAGTTATCATGAAATGGAGAGTAGCCTTGGGCACTTGAGAATAAAGGTACCATACAAGCGAGGGCCACTTCCTGGAACACTGGATAAAAAACCTTGGCCACAACATGAAATAATAAGGATAAAAAGAGAAGATTTGCTGATAAATTAAAGGACAGTGAAACAGAGAAAACAAAGTAATAATTACTGTGTATTGACTTAGGTGTTAGGCACTTTCCAAGTCGTTTGAACACATTAATTTAATTTTCGTGACAAATTTATGAAGGTAGAGGAGAGCTTAAACTACATATCAAATGTCATTTGTGACAAACCTGTATCAAATACCTCAGAGTGTCTCTTGTCCAATCCTGTGCAATTTCTTTAATTTCTGTGTAGTTTTTTTTTTAGAGAGAGAGAGAGAGAGAGAGAGAGAGAGAGAGAGAGAGAGAGAGAGAGAGAGAGGATTCAGATGTCTTCATTGATTTTGAACTATATAAAGGACAAGTCAAAATAACAGCACAATATTGAACAACATTCACACTGGAAAATAACAGTGTCAGATTGAATTTATTTTCCTTCCTCCTCCTTCTTATTCCTCCTCCTCCTCCTGCTTTTTGTTTTTCTTTTTAATAAACGGCATTTATCTGCTTTTCTCCCTAGAATGTGACCTTTTTAGAGGCTGGTATTTTTTTTTCCCACCTTTTCTGTATCTTCCTTCCATTACATAGTGTGCATAGAGAAGCCATTCGATAAATTATTGCTGAATGAACTTATGGATAACTGAACCATTAATTTTTTTATTGGTTGATATGCCCACCATTATGATATCCCTACTGTGTTCCAGATATTGTGCTAGGCATTAGATATTCCAATGACAGAAATAGTGCAATTCATGTAGTATTCTCTCCATTTTAAATGGGAAACGGAAACTGCCAAAGCTTAATTAACTTGTCCATGATCATTTACTGCAGGGAAGTGGCATTAAACACAGTTTGAAATTAGCTCTTTCTACATCTAAAGCATGCTCATGTACTAGTGTGCCATTTCACCTTATAAATGATCTCCCCATACAGAAAATATGATGAAGTCACAGGCCTCTATTACAAAATCTTAAGTTTGACTTGCCAAACATATCATAACAGAGACATAAGTCAAAATAAAGTGAATTATATGAGTGATTGAAGAATTCCAAAATTATAAAATAACTTAAGACTTAGAAATATGCTGGTGTCAATTCAAAGGGCTGTCACATGAGGGGAAATAGATTTCATTTATTTAAAATATTTCTTATTCCAAAGAATATTTGAGAATGATTCCAAACACTTAAATAATATATTGATACTAAAAAAATAAAGTATAAACAGTAAGAAAACATGAATAGAAAATTTGATAGAATCAAGAAAAATAATACTATACAAAACGTATGCTATTAAGAGTGAATTAGTCAGAATTTAGTCAGCAAAGCAGAGCATGTTATAGGAATTAGACCATAAATAAACGTGGGAAGAGCTATGAAAAGTAGAGTCTGGAAGAGGGACCCTGAAAATCAGGGGAGTTGTTAAATCTCCTATCAGTTCATTTGAAGCACTGGTGTGAGTTAACAATTTGCTGTGTGGATGCCCTCCAGGCAAGACCACCAGGAACATAACAGTTGAACAAGTTGGGTTTATTACTTATTGAACACTGTGAAGATGTATTTATTACTTAGTAAGAGTGTGTTAGAGAAGACTTACTGTAACATTTATGTTTGTGAGGTGACTTGAGGGTAGGTTTATGCAAATGATCTTTTACTCTGGAAAAAAGGATAATTCAGTAATTTCATATCTTAATTTTATCTAGAAGGAGGGAAGACTAGTCCAATGCTAAAATTATAATTGGCAAAGAAGCAGCAATCACTCACATTGCCAAGATTAGGGATGTGTGGTCATTTTCATGGTTAGGACAGTGTTCTTGTTTTGTCCTGTTTTTCCTTTGATCCATTAAGGTCACAAAGTGACCTTATCTGACGTTGATGTTGGTGACATTATTTATGTTGAACAAGATACCAAGATCTCACAGTGAGTACCAGGCCAACTCCTTGACTTAAAAGACTCTTTTCTCTTTCTCCATAGCTTACAGAGAAATCCCAAGTGTGACCATGAAAGGAAAGTTGAGGAAAAGGTTTAATGGAAGCTGTTACCACTGTCAAACTACTGTCTCTGTTATTCTGGGAACAATCATCTGGTGATGGGCCTAAACCACCTATTGGACAATGGAAGCTGGATCTGGCCAGACACCTCTGCTCTGAGCTGTGAACTGCCCTTATTCTATTTTATAGAGGAAGGAACTGAGTAACAGAGATCTTAAGTCACTTGCCTGTGATCATAAGACTACTAACTAGAAGTACCAAATTCAAATAGAAGCATTCTATCTTAAAAATCCAAAAACTTAACTATTTGTCCCTGCTGCATTTCAAAACTCACAATAAATGCAAAATCACTGGTGTCTGAGAAAATTCCAATCAATGCAAAATTAAAAACAATTCAATCCTAATCTATCAAAAATTGGGAAGACCAATGTTTCAGGAAAAGCATTAGGAAGGAGGGCCTTCAGGTACATTGCCGATTTGACAACGAACTACAGTAAACTTTGGAAGGTCATCATCAGTATCTATCAGAGAAGTTTACATGACATAGCATTTCTACCTCTAGAAATGTAGAAATAAATGCATCAGTGTATAAAAAATTGTAGAAAAATAGATATGTCAAAACCTATAACGGCATTATTGATAATTACATAAAAGGGAAAACAACCTATATGCACATTAATGGAAGAATGAACAAGCAAAGTACAACATATACATTCTATCAACCATTACAACGCTGTACAAATACTTAGATCTATTTTGTCTATTAATCTAAAGAAATTCACATGAAATTCATAGCTTTAAAAATTACTTAATGGTCACAGTACAATCTAATTTTTAAACCAAAAAAAGAAGGAGAATTTTTATAAGTATGTTGATATCAGCATGAAAAAATTATGGAAGGATTCATTGCTATATTGTTAATTTGTGCTCATCTTTCTTTGTATTTTTGGATGTTTTTAACATTATTTTGAACACATATAACTTTTATAATGAAAAAAAACATAAGTATAGAATGCTTCTGGGCTGGCCTAGTGGCTCAGTTGGCTTAAGAGTGCGAGCTCTGAGCAACAGGGCTGCTGGTTCGATTCCCACATGGGTCAGTGACACTGCACCTGAGCTGAGCTGTCTCTGAGCTGCCAACAGGTGGCTGGATGGCTCAGCTGGTGTAACAACAAGATTGCCTGTTCGATGGTGGGCTACACCAACCCACAACTAAGACTGAACTTGGCACTTTGAGCTGAGCTGCCATCCAGATGGCTCAGTGGATACAGCATGTGCTCTTAACAACAAGTCTGCTGGTTTGACTCCCACATGGGATGATGGCTATCCCCACCGGCAACTAAGATTGAACACAGCACCTTGAGCTTAGAGGCCACAAGCTGCCCACAGGAAGCCAGATGGAGACTGGCGCCCTCCACAATGAAGACTGAAGAACAAAACTTGGCTGGTTCCCTTCTTCAATTCTCCAACACTGTTCCCCTCCCCCAATTCCCCAAGAAAGTCTTAAAGAAAAACAATGCTTTTTAGGAGAGTAAAGGAATTTGATATTCCTTAAGAACAATAAAATAATTTTCATTCAACTAGAAATTGATAAAGTGAAAAAAATAGTTTTGATTAAAAATCCTTCACATTAATATAACTTTTTGTGATGAAATTGAAATCGTTTTGTTGTTGTTATTGTTGTTTTATTTTGTTTTTTTTGCTGAGCCACCCTGCCACCTGTTGGCAACTCAGTGGCAGCTCAGCTTGGGCCAGGAATCAAACCAGAGACCCTGTTCCTCAGAGCTCTCACTCTTGAGCAAGCTCTTAACCAACTGAGCAATTCGGCTGGCCCAAAATCTTTTTTATAGTATTTTTTTTAATTAAAATTTATTGGGGTGATAATGGTTAGTAAAATTACATAGGTTTCAAGTGTGCAATTCTGTAATACATCATCTATATACCACATTGTGTGTTCACCACCCAGTCAGTTCTCCTTTCCATCACCATATATTTGACCCCATTTACCCTCATTTACCACCGCCGTCCCCCTTTCCCCTCTGGTAATCACTAAACTATTTTCTGTGTCTATGAGTTTTTGTTTCTTTATTTGTTTGTCTTGTTTCTTTGTTGCTTTCAGTTTTATATTCCACATATCAGTGAAATTATATTGTTCTTGACTTTTTCTGGGAGAAGATATTTGTAAACAATGCTTCTTATTAGGGATTAATATCCAAAATATATAAGGAACTCATACAATTCAACAACTAAAAAACAAACAATCCAATTAAAAAATGGGCAGAGGACCTGAATAGACATTTCTCAAAAAAGGACATATAAATGGTTCAATAGATGTATGCAAAAATGCTCAACATCACTAATCATCAGAGAAATGCAAATAAAAACCACAATGAGATGTCACCTCACACCTGTTAGAATGGCTATCATCAGTAAGACAAATAATCACAAGTGTTGAAGAAGCTGTGGAGAAAAAGGAACCTTCATACACTGTTGATGGGAATGCAGATTGGTGAAGGTGCTATGGACCGCAGTGTGGAGATTCCTCAAAGAATTAAGAAAAGAATCATCATATGACCCAGCAAACCCTGTCGAGGGTATCTACCCAAAAAACCTGAAAACATTTA
The DNA here is from genome assembly GCA_031876335.1 of Hipposideros larvatus. Taxonomy (NCBI): domain Eukaryota; kingdom Metazoa; phylum Chordata; class Mammalia; order Chiroptera; family Hipposideridae; genus Hipposideros; species Hipposideros larvatus. The sequence goes on from CM063089.1 coordinate 106,677,291, forward strand.
TCTGTAAAGAAGTATGTGCTTCAATGTCCTTTGCAGCTTTACTTGCAGTGGCCAAAACATGGAAACAACCAAAGTGTCCTTTGATAAATGATTGGATAAAGGAGATGTGGTATATATGCACAATGGAATATTACTCTGCCATTAAAAAGATGAAATAGTGCCATTTGTGACAAAATGGATATTGAGGTTATTATGCTAAGCAAAATAAGTCACACAGAAAACTTTAAAATTGAAATCTTATAAAATATTCTAAAAGAAGTTGATACTGTGAAATTTCACTCCATGGAAAACAACATATATAAGAGGTCTTCAGTCATTATGAAGATAAAATGATCTCTATAAAATATAACAGTACAAGAGAAATCTGAGTGGTCACCTGCTCACAGTCTATATCTCTACAGAGATAGATATTTTGCTTTCTCCTTTCATTTCTATTCCAGCAACTACAAGTTCTGTGTTGGCCCATGAGACTCTAGAGCAGGACAGGTGATTTAAAAGTAGCTGTAGTCTAAATATGCTTAAGGGAATCAGAAATTTCTTAGAAGTATCCATTAACAGAGCCTGGAGAACTTGTTTTTAAGCAATATTTATATTTCTTGACATAGTTTTATCATGAAGACTAACATATAAGAAGTTGAGTTGGCTAATGATGTACTCTTCCAGAAAAAATGATGGGGGTGGGGGGAGAGAGAGAGAGAGAGAGAGAGAGAGAGAGAGAGAGAGAGAGAGAGAGAGAGAGAACCACTATGAAAGAACCATTATGCAAAATTGATTTTTCAAGCATTTTTAATTCCTCATCTGAGCTTGTGTTTGAGGCACAAGGGTTCACTCTATACAATGTGTGTGTGTGTTTGTGTGTGTGTGTGTGTGTGTGTGTGTGTGTGTAGGATTCAAATATAACCTCCATTTTACTTAAATAAAATTTACCTGATTATTTGATGTACTTGGTTAAAGTGATAATGGATTTTAATAAATTGAATATGATAAGCTGGTAATGGGCCAAGATGAAATCTCCTTTCAATAATCTTATAATTATATTCATGCTGATATTCAGCAATAGAGAGTATTAAAAGTATCCAAGTATAATTCAAATACATTGGCAATTTAAGTATATTATCATCTCATACATGCATATCTCACTCTCATTTGCCCTCTACAACCCCATTCTAAAAAGAGAATTAATTTCTTAGGTTATAATATCTTATAAACTCATTTTCTTTAAAAAAATCTCTATAAAATCACTTGTCAAAAATGAAGCATTTACAATTTGACTGAAGTGGCAAATTTAACAAACAATGCATGAAGTATTATTTTTCTTTTATGATTTAGAAGAGGTACAAAATGCAATAGTTAAATAGTTATATACAGAAGATGACAAAAAATGTATACACATTTTAAGAAAGGAAAAAAACTATTAAAATTGTAATGCAAAGAATGATATCTAGCATTCATTTTATTAATGCCATCTTTTGAGCAAATAGAAGGTCGGACAATTAGGTTTGTGACCTTGTTGTAGTGAGGTTGCTAACATTTTTTGATATAAGAGGGATTATTCATTATGAATTTGTATCAACAGGGCAAATAGTTAACCAAGTTTGCTATTTGGAAGTGCTAAAAAGACTGCGTGAAAAGTTAGACGACATGAATTTTTCACCAATTCATGGCTCTTGCATCACGACAATGGACCAGTTCACACAGCACTGTCTGTGAGGGAGCTTTTAGCTTTTTTAGCTAGTAAACAAATAACTGTATTGGAGCGCCCTCCCTACTCACTTGATCTGTCTTCCAGTGACTTCTTTCTTTACCTGAACATGAAGGAAATATTGAAAGGAAGATACTTTGATAACATTCAGGATATCAAGGGTAATACAATGACAGCTCTGATGGCCATTCCAGAATGAGTTCCAAAATTGCTTTGAAGGTGAACTAGGTACTGGTGTTGGTGCACAGCTTCAAAGGTGACTGTAATGATATTCAGCAATGAGGTACGTAGCACTTTTTCTAAGATGAATTCGTGAACTTAATTGTCAGATCTCATAGCACACATTTCTACTGTAATTCAATTTAACTTCAAGAAGTAACACATAGATAGCACCTCTTAAAATGTGTACCCTTTTTCCACCCCAGGGTGTGTGTGTGTGTGTATCTATCTATCTATCTATCTATCTATCTATCTATCTATCTATCTATCTATCTATATGTTTTTTTAAGAATATATGTATATAGTCTTCTAAAGCCTAATGTTTTGTAGGTATGTTGTACTATTAGAATTGGAAGTACATTTGCAAAATATATCCACTGAAAGTAATTTCATGTCAAGTGTCAAATTTGCCATAATGTTAAGATCTTGTGGTAACTTTGCCCCACCTGAAACACAAAACTCTCAGACCTATTCATTATATTTTCTGAGCTCTGTTACAAGAGATAGCCAATGAAAATGATCTATTAACCTACTTGGAAAAAGCTATCCATATTTAATGTCTGCAGATAAATAGCATTCACATTTTGACAAGGAGCATCAGCACCAATAACTCTTCCATCCAGACAGTTTTATGTGCTATCTCTTCACTAATTATCATTTTGGAAAGCTTTCAAGTGATATATTTTATTATTGTAGAATAGTTTTCTGATAAAGTTCTGATATATGTGTCCTTACTTAAGGTGAGTTCTGGAAGGGCTAGGCCAAAGTTAACAAAGTGAAGTGTACAAATTTATAGGCATCTACTTGAAGGACTCTAATTTGTTGAAACACACCTAGAAGCAAAAAGTCCACTACCCATGAATATTATTTGTTCCTACAAAATATGCTGTCAAAAGTCAAATTATCGTATGTGTGAACATATTATTTTCTTGAAGAAATTTTAATGTTCAGATCTAGTATTATCTCTTCATGCACTTGATGTTTAACCACACAAGAGGTGGCTACTTGTATAAAATGAGTTTCCTACGTTAGATTAAAATTAAACACGATTGAAGGAAAAGCTTAATCAGTCATCTTTTTTTTTAACCTTTAGGAAATAAAACACATTTGAGCCATGAATTAGAATAATACATAACTTTGTTCAACATTTGACAAGACATGGTTTCTTTGTCTCCCCATAGCATTTACTTCTCCCTCTCTTCCCTTTTCAAAATTTGTGTCTATCTTTTTCTGAATTTTTTTTGCAAACCCATTAATGTATCAAATAAATATAATATGAATAAATCAGATTATAGCATACATCATTCTTTTAGTTGGCTGTTACATCATTCTGCACCAAGAAATTCCTACATATATCTTACTTGTAACTGTCTTTTTTAGTTTTTCTGATGCTCACATACAGCCCCTGTTAAATCATGTTATACAGTTTTTGTATTTCTAATCTAACTATTAGCAGGATATACACATCTTTGGCAACTTTTCTGAAGTAAGATACCTGAACAACTAACTGACATGTCATAAAGTGCTTTATGATTTAATCAGATCATTTCTTGTTTTTATTTCATCATAATGATATAACAATTTATGTTAGATCATTACAAATGTTGCAAAAGATTCAACTTCAAATCTAAGTCTGTCAAAGTACCAGGTGATAAGAAAGATAAACGGGCAGAAGTTATCTTGAAAAATACAACCTGAACTGTGTGCTATGTCAAGATTCAAAGACAGTTTGATTGTTATGAGGCCAAGTGTATGCTAAGAAGTAGTCAAGCACAATAAAACAAAGTTTGATTTCTCTTTCTCTTTTTAATCTTGTATAACTTATAGAAGAATAACTTTATATGTTGATAAAGTCTTTATAAATTCTATGGTAACATTTTAAATAACTGTAAAGAAAACTATATCCTTTATCAAAATAGACTTCCCTGTATTTTCTATTTTTTCCTAATGAATATATATATATATATATATATATATATATATATATTAAAATCTGTATTAAAATTGGTATAAAATATGTAACAGGTTGTTAATTTTTTGTCACTTTTTTTACTTCTATGTTCAGTTACTGATATCTTGAAGAGTTTGATGCCTAATCTGCATACATCTTAGTATAACCAAGTAGGAATTTATCTAGTAAGATTACATAAATACAGTCAATATGTGCTGTCAAACAAAAGAAGCTAGTTGCAAATGTCTACAGTGAGCACAATTAATTCTACTTAAACTCAAAAAGCTTAAAAGCTAAACAATTATTTCTATTTACATAAGTTATAAAATGATACCCTCAAAAAGGAAGATAATGGTATATGTGGTGAGAAAAACAAAGGTGTGTTGTGGGAGAAAAATTATATATTTTATATTCTTTTTTTTTTTAAGATTTTTATTGGGGAATTGGGGGAAGGGGAACAGACAAGTTGCTGTCGTTTTGCTCTTCAGTCTAGTTGTGGAGGACGTTGCTTCACTGGCCCAAGTTGGCACCATCATTGTGCTCTTCCCGGGCGAGGCAGATCAGTCGCAGGCTTCTGGACGGCTGCTCACTGTGGCTGCTGGCCGCTCATGCTGGCTGCTGGCTACACACGGTAGCCCATGGCAACCCACTGCCACAGGGGCTGCAGCCTATGCCGTCTCAGGTGACTCACGGCAGCCCAGCTCCAGGTTGAGCTGTTGTTCAGCATCTTAGCTGTGGAGGGCAGTGTCACTGGCCCTCATATGTGGGATCCGAACCGGGGCCCTCTGGCATCCCAAGCCAGTTCTTAACCATCGCGCCACTCGTCCGGCCCTATTTTATATTCTTAAGATTAGCTTTGTGTGTGTTTGTGTGTGTCTACTGTGTGTGTGTTTTAGACATTCTTTAGTATGATTGCTTTATTTCATTACAAATTTTAAATGGAAGTTAACATGAAAAACTTGTATTAATGATATATAATGTCTATGATTGATACTGGTAACTTCATTTGGTCATGCAGGGTCATCAATGTAGCCTCAGGATAGAACAGTAGTTACAAGCAGAGGGTGGATAGTTTCTACTGCAAAACATTACCATGTTTTTCATTTCCTTTTGAGCCCTAAACAGCCCTGCCCTTGAAGTCCAGGTTCTGTCATCAGGCTGCTCAGGTGATTTGGGCTTTCTCTTACAGCACGTCCACAGCTACCATGTGATCTGAACTGCAATAATCTCACCTGGAATTCTTCACTGCCTCTTCAAGCTGGTTCTTCATCTCTTTGCCCCTTCATTTTATTCACAAAGCAGACAACAAATAATTGTTTTAAACAAATTGGGTTATGGGACTACCCTCCTCAAAATACCCCAGTGGCTTTCCATTGTCCTCAGAAATAATGAAAACCTCTCTATCATTGCCATATCAGGAAGTGATAATCTTTTTCTATAATGGGCCAGAAAGTAAATATTTTGGGCTTTGCAAGTCTCTGTCCCAACCACTCAGCTCTGCATCGTTGTGGCAGGAAAGCAGCCATAGACAATATGTAACTAAAGTGCTGTGTTCTTTGTGTCAATCAACTTTATTTACAAAAATAGTCTACAGGCCAGATTTGACTCATGGGCTTACTGACTCCTGTCATAGATAGATTCCTGAACCCTCATGATTTCTGTGATGTCATTTCCTACTCCCTTTCTCCTCATTTGTTCTGCACTAAATATAAAGGGCTACGTGCTAGTCCTAGATGATAGCAGACATGAATCTGCCTTAGGATCTTTGGGCTGTTTTCTCTACCTGGAATGTGCTTCTTCATCTGTCCAGTTGGTTAAACCCTTTGCTTTTCAATTATTTGTTCACATCTCACATTCTCAATGAGATCTAGCCTCACATTATTTAAAATCTCAATCCCGTCATTATCCCCAGAACTATCAGTTTCCTGTATCCTGACCACCATGGTCTTTTTTTTTTTATTACCTCCTAATACACTACATGATTTACTTATATGTATGTTCCACCAAGGCCAAGCTTTTTTTGCATTTTATTTATTTATTTATTTATTTATTTAGTTAGTTAGTTAGTTAGTTAGTTAGTTAGTTTCAGGTGTACAAAACAATGTAATAGCTGGGCATTTCACCCCTCAAAAGTGATAGCTCCCCTCCCCCAGTCTATTGCCCCTCTGGCATTATATATAGCTGTTACAATTCCATTAACTCTATTCCCTATGCTGTACTCCATATCCTGTGACTACATATACATGGTATATTAAATTATAGTTGACATACAATATTATTCAGCTTCAGCTTCAGGTGTACCATGCAGTGGATAGGCAAGGGCTGAGCTTTTTGCCTCAATTTGTTTCCAAAAAGAAAGAAGAAAGAAAAGAGGGGAAAGGAGAGAACATAAACATTTCTAATCATAGTTCTGCTAACTGAAGTGCTCAGACCTATAGTACCTCATACTATTATTCCTAAATGGACTGATTTAGACTCTTTGATGCTTTAAGAAAATATGAAGACAAACAGTAAATCATATATCATCCAATGATATTGCATAAGATAATGGTACATTGGAAAGTATATTAAAATTATAATAAGAATGTCTCAAGTTGAAACATGTTACTATCTTCACTTTGCCTTTGAGTAAAATTTTTTGAATGGATAACTCAGGGTAGATTTCCAAGTTAATATGGTATTGATAAGGAATCATGACATTAAAAAGAGCCTGTCACCTATTTATAACAAAATGCAGCTCAATTAAATATTCCTCATGAATATTCTTTCTTTTTTAAGCTGATCCATCTTGCCACCTGTTGGCAGCTCAGTGGCAGCTCAGCTTGGGCAGGGAATCGAACTGCTGTTGCTCAGAGCTCACACTCTTTAGCGAGCTCTTAACCAACTGAGCTATTCGGCCAGCCTCTCATGATTATTTTTTTAAGAATGTTGTTTACTAACAAATTATTTGACTACCTCAGAGACTCAATCAGCAATTCTAATGTACAGTTTTATCATTTGCAAAATCATGGAACTTCTCAGAGTAACAAATATTTCATGACTATCTTGAATGGGTGTGTAGCATTTTCTAAATTTTAAAAAAAGTTTCTAAAAATGAGAATTTTAATTCCTATGTTGTATTAATCAACAGAAGAAACATTAATATAAAGCTAATGAAATTTATCTATGTTTATGAGAATGTTTTTTTTAAGTATGTACTGCCATCAAGAGTTGGCCATTTTACAATTTTAAAAAAATTTCTAATGTATCCTAATAATATGCAATTTCAGTGAGACACAAAATGTAATTATGTTTTTCTTTTGTTTGTGTATGTGTTTGTATATTCATATATATGAAAATATATACAATATTGTGAAATACTGAGACTTTTATGTTCCCTAATTTTTTTTAATTCAATGTCTATTGAATTGTCTTAACAACTTAAAAAAATTCTTAGAGCTCTTGAGTTTAAAATATTGAATTAAAAAGACTCTAGGATTACTAAGAAATGATGTTAAAACAACCAAGTAGTGAAAACATTTTTATATACTCCAGTCTCTATATTGATTTTTCTCCTAACCAAATGGATCAATTAATATGAAATTATTATAGAACCATGACCTATTAAATATATGAAAGAACATTCACTTGCTTAGCAAGCATTTGGGGACTTCCGAGTTAAAGATTGTTGTAAAATTAAATCATACATATTAAACTTCATCTGGATGAATTCTAGCCCGTTTCCATTAGACTTATCTCAAAAGGCTTTACAATTAAATGAGGACTCCTGTGCATTTCCATGGTTACATTTCAACCCAAGTCAAAACTGGAAATCACGTTTATAAAGGCAGACCTCCTTATGGCATCATCACTTCATTTAGGATAAAACTGGAAAAAAATATGTAATATAACAAATATATACAAAGATATGTATATATTTGTCATGTATATTTAAGTTGACTTCCTCATCTAAAGCTTACATCAGAGTGAATAGTTTGTTTATTTGTTTGTTTGTTTGTTTTACTGTCAGATGTTTGGCAATAGATGCTATAATCTTGGTGGCTTTTAGAAATATCTACTTTACAAATAGAGAAAAGGAGAAATTACCCATCAATGTCCTTGTGTAACCTGTTAACAAAATTCCATAGCAAGGCTTTTTTTCATTCTTAAAAACTTTCTGTAGACAGTCTGTTTTCCACACATGGTCTCACCTGTGTTCACCTGCACACTCGTGCACATGACATATCATATCTGCTTTCTTAGTAGGCATAGCCAGTTGCATAAGAGAAGAACAGAAGAGAAATATCTACCAACTCCCTCATACAACACCCAGGGCACATAGCTGTACTGATTACACTGCTAAATGTCAGATGGTTGGAAGTATAGTTGATATTTCATTCACATCTTTCACAACCAAATTGGTCAGAACAAGGCAGCCCACTGACAAGCACCTGGTGAATTTCACCCATAGCTGGAAGATTCTCTGTGAACACCAAATCAATTTAAACAAGCAGCTACTTGAATGCTGCTTCAGGGGAGAGCTATGAATCTAATTCTCCTTTCAACAATAGCATTTATAAGCATAATAGTATAGTAATAATAATGGCTTTTGTTCATTGAATGCTTACTATGTCATAGGTGCTGTAAATATATTACTACCTTAAATGATACTTCACCTGATTTGAGTCCAAGTGGTATGACTTCAGAATTCATATTCCCAACCGCTACCAGTTATTTTGCCTCTGCATACACTAGGAGACCAACTTTACCAAACACATTATCCATGATACTTTCTATAAATTGGGGATAATAATACCAATTGCACAGAATTACTGGAAACAAAGCACCAAATAGGGGTCCCTGACATGGAGTAGATGCAGGAAAAATGCCTGTTTCATTTACATAAAAGAAATCTATTTTATGAAAATGTGTATGAGTCATCTTCTGTGCATGCTAGAAAGGTGAGCCTATTCAGATTCTTAGTTTTAATGGATTTATGACCATCAGGTTTTTCTTTTTCTTTCATTTTAAAAAGAGATGCCAGTCTTTCACTGTGACAATCTAATACACACCATCTATTGTGATTTATTATGGACCAGACACCATGATTATTTGTTTCTCATACATACAATATCTCATTTAGTCCTTCAGACTTGTGATTCTTATGAACTGTTATTCATATTACAGATAGGGAAACAGACATGGGTGATTTCAGTAACTTACACAAAGGCCCATCACTAGAAAATATGACAGATAAAGGATTTAAATCTAAGTCTGTTGATTCAAAAGCCCATGCTTTTAACAACAAAAGTTTTCATATGCTGTAGTAGCAAAATATAAAATTTTCAGTTTATTACCCTTATATTTTTATTGCTCAATTTTAATGTTAGCTCAATATAGCAAATTTAAATTAGTTTGAAATGCATTTCATCTGTAAATGTACAGTTATGTATGTAATTGCATTTGGCATACATTATAAAAACATAAGGAAATGTCTCCCGATTTCCATTTAATTTTGCATTCTGATAAAGTATTCCAGTGTGAAACACTGGAATGTTAGTTGCCAGACTCATACCCTTTTCTGTGTTTTTCAAAGTAGCATCTATTCCCTATACTGTAATACTTGTGGCTAAATTATTTTCCGAGTACCCACTAGTTAGTATGATTCACTTAGTTTGCACATTAGTGACATCAGTTGTATGAATACAAATGGGTCATTTATTCCCTGAGAATAATTTTTTCACGTGTTGTTGTACTCAAAGCATTTCTGAAAATTATTTGTAAAAGAAAACACAGCAGTGTAGGAGAAATGTCCAGAAAACCATGTAGCTTTTAAACACAACAGTTTTAAATTATTTTTTTCCTTTTTAACCTAGAATTACTATTTCACATCTGCTGCACAAATTTTGTTGTTCTGTACTTAAAACGAGATTTGTCCATATTCCTTCACAAATTATATGGTGTTGCTATCCCTTTCTCTCTTCTACAAAGTGGTGTTCTGTTCAGCATCTAGCGTTCAAAATTCTGAAATCATATGATTTACTTTTATTCAGCCATACATTGTGCATCATGATGACCCAATGTGCATGGTGACATTTGATGCATTAGAAATCTACTTCACCTCACGATCATGATGGCTGTGTTTCATAAAATATTCCTCATCTTGCAAGTGAAAGACGTACCATGCCAGAGCAGGATATGCTCTTTTTGGAGCAGGATATGCTCTCCTCTGCTGGGGTTTACATTTATAGACAATATGACTACATTTAGTTGTTTACCATTTAACAGTTGCAAAGAGCTTCCATATGAATGCTCACAGTGTGTTAAATTTCTGGAACAAGGCATGGTACAACAAATGAAATAGATGAGATTGTGTGTGTGTGTGTGTGTGTGTGTGTGTGTGTGTGTGTGTGTGTGTGTGTTCATTTTGCCTTCCAAATAAGTCCTGCAGAAATGCAGGGCAGGTATTAATATTTCCACTGCACACATGAGAAACTTGAGGCACAAAGGTAATGCATAAAATTTCACAAGGTTATAAAATTAGTAAACACTGGTGCGAAGATGAGTATATCTTCTAAACCACAAGTAAGTCCCTAGCATTTCTTTGCTTCTGCTTCCTCAGAATAAACCCTGTTGTGAAAAGTTCAGAAGTTCCTGACATCAGGTGCTTGAATTCCTGCCCTGACCCTGCTGGGTTTCTCTGGCTGTATTCATTTGGGCAAATCTCTTAACTACTTTGTGATTCAACATTTTTCTTCTGTAAAATAGAGATAATTTTATTGTAAATTATATGCAGCAGTGTTTGACAGTATACATATAAACTAGCAATACTAAACCCTGCCCCACCTGTTTTAATGTTTATTTTCTAGATAAAATTATGAAACAAACAATAGTAAAGAAATACCTAAGATACTTTAGAGTTGGTCAAGTCCTAGAAAGGACGGCTACCTTAGACTGCCATGGACTAAATGGAGCAACACAGGACAGGAAGTGTTAGGAGACAGGGAAAGGCAATGGAAAGGTCTTAAATAAAAGACATTGAGATAGGTTTTAGGTGCCTAAAGTACCGCCCCCACAAAACACCCTGCTTCCCAGCCTGAGCAAACTGAGAAACATTAGGGAGTAGAAGTGCAGATTGAAAGATCACCTTCATGAATGATAAACAAACAAGGAGTCATAGTTGGGTACGAAGCAAAATAGGTCACTTTTTTTAATAATATATATTTTTTCAATTACAGTTGAATTATAATATTATATTAGTTTCAGGTGTACAACATAGCAATTAGGCATTTATATAACTTGTGAAGGGGTTGCCCCAATAAATCTAGTACCCATCTGACACTAGACATAGTTATTACAATATTATTGACTATACTCCCTATGTTATGTCCTACATCGTCATGACTACTAATGTGTAACAATTAATGTGTACTTTGTAATCCCTTCCCTTTTAAATCCACTTCCTATATTGCAACCATCAAAATGTTCCCTGTATTTATTAGTTTGTTTTTGTTTTGTTTGTTCATTTATTTCATACTTCAGATTCTACATATAAGTGAAATCATATAGTATTTTTTTCTCAATCTGACTTATTTCACTGAGCATAATACCCCTGTATGTCCACTCATGTTGCTGCAAATGGCAAAATGTCATTTGTTTTATGGCTGAGTAACATTCCATCATGCATATGTTCTACTTTAAACTCTCATCTAATGATGGACACTCAAATTACTTCCCTATCTTGCTTATTTTAAATTAGTAGATATTGTAAATGCTGCAATGAACATATAAATGCATATTTTTTTTCAAATTAAGTGTTTTGGGTTTCTTCAGATAAATGCCTAGAAGTGGAATTACTAGGTCTTTCGTTGCCTCTTGTTATAGCCTTTGATTTAAAGCCTGTTTTGTCTAAGTATTGCTACTCCAGCCTTTTCGTTGTTTCCATTTCCATGAAATACCTTTTTCCCTTTTGCTTTCAGTCTGTGTGTATCTTTCGATTTCAAGTGAGTCTCTTGTAGGCAGCACATGTAAGGATTTTGTTTTCTTATCCATTCAGCTACCCTAAGTCTCTTTTTTCTTTTTCTTTTTTGAGCATTTAATCAATTTACATTTAAAGTAATTGTTGATAGACATGTAGTTATTGCCATTTTATTATTCACATTTTTTATTTGATTTTTCTTCTTAAAGAAGTCCCTATAACAGTTCTCGTAATACTGGTTTGGTGGTAATGAATTCCTTTAGCTTTTTCTTGTCTGGGAAGCTCTTTATTCATTCTTCAATTTTAAATAATAGCTCTACTGGCTATCATAATTTTGGTTGTGGGTACTTATTTTTCATCACTTTGAATATTTCATGCCAATCCTTTCTGGCCTGCAAAGTTTCTGTTGAGAAATCAGCTCACAGTCTTATAGGGGCTCCCTTGTAGGTAACTAACTGCTTTTTTTCTTGCTACTTGTAAGATTCTCTCTTTGTGTTTAACCTTTGGAATTTTAATCATGATGTGCCTTGGTGTGGGCCTGTTTGGGTTCATCTTGTTTGGGACTCTGTGCTTCCTGTACTTTTATGTCTAATTTCTTCACCAGGTTAAGGAAGTTTTCCCATATTATTTCTTCAAATGGATTTTCAATTCCTTGTTCTCTCTCTTCTCCTTCTGGTACCCCAATGATGTGAATGTTGGTATGCTTGATGTTGTCCCAGAGGCCCTTTAGTGTTCTCATTTGTTTTGGATTCTTTTTTCTTTTTGCTGTCCTAATTTGGTGTTTTCTGCTACCTTATCTTCAAAATCACTGATATGATCCTCTGCTTCATTGATTCCCTCTAATGTAGTCTTCATTTCAGTTATTGTACTTTTCATTTTTGACTGGCTCTTTTTTTATCTCCATGTTTATGTTTCCTCTCTCTTTGTTGATATTCTCACTGAGATAATTGAGCATCCTCATAACCAGAGTTTTGAACTCTGCATCTGGTAGTTTGCTTGTATCTATTTTGTTTTAACTCTTTTTCTGGAGCTTTATTTTGGATCTTTCATTTGGGACGTTTCTTTGTCTCCTCCTTTTGCCTGCCTTCCTATGCTTGTTTTTATGTATTAGGTAAAGTCACTATGTTTCCTGGTCTTCATAGAGTGGCCTTATGTAGTAGGTTTGCTGTGGGACTTAGTGGCACAGTCTTCCTTGTCACATGAGCCAGGTACTCCAGGCGTGTCCCTTGTGTGGGTTGTGTATGCTCCCCTGCTGTAGTTGAGCCTTGATTTCTGTTGGCACCTCAATGGGAGGGACTGGCCCTCAGGTTGATTGATTTTGAGGACTGGCCATGACTACGGTGGAGGAGCTATTGTGCAGGGGCTGAACTACAGAGCAGGATTTGTTTAAATGGGAATCTGGTGCCTGCCCAGTCTGCCTTTTGGGTGTGTCACTTGTGGAAATGGTTGTGATGTGTTCTGTTGTGGTCTGAAGCTGACCACCAGGTGTTTTGATTCTGGAGCCTCTTAGGAGGGGCTCTGTTGCAGGCCAAGGTCAGCAGCTGCCTGTGCTCTGCACAAGTCCACTTAATATGAGCTACAACATAATTTGCTGATGGTAGCCACTTGCGTTGGGCTTGGAGGTGCCTTGAAAGGCTTAGGTATTAACTTAGGCAAGCTAATGCTAATGCCAGATTTGGGGCTGCTCAGCAAAAGGTACAGGACACACCAAAGCCGGATGCCTCTTGTTTGGGTTTTATGAACCTTTGAGAGATTTTTAGGAAAGTCTGCAGCATGAGCCAAGACAGGCTGTTTTTATGGAAAAGCCACTGTAGGTGGCTTGTGGGGCCTGTAAGTTGGGTGGGGCAGGGTCTCAGAGAATCAGTAGGGTGTGGCAAACAGTTTTCCACAGGTTGATGGAGACTCAGATTTGGCACCTGCCTGCATCTGCACACTGGGTGGGGGGAGGACTTCAAAAAGGAATAATGGCTGTTGCCAGCACTTCTGTCCGGGAGAAAGCTGCCCCTCCAGGTCTTCCCCTGAAGACAGACAATCCGGGTCCTCCCCATATGTCCCTGACACCTTTCTAGTTGGTGTCCCAGCAGAGGAGGTCAGAGCAAATGAGTCTGCCATTGAGTAAGTCCATGCTCAGTCCCTTTAAGAGGAACACCTAGGATCCCAGCCACTTTCTTTCTCATTCAGCCACAATCTGCAAGCTTCACAGCCAGAAGTTATGGGGACTTTTCTCTCTGGCACTGGAACCCTGGGCTTGGGAGCCTGGTGTGGAGCTTGCTTCTCTGGGGGGTACCTCTGCAGCAGAGGTAGCTCTCTTGATTTTTAACCACCAGACATGTGATTGGAACTAGCCTATTCCGTGTCTCTTCCACTCTTCCCTTCTGTCCCTCTACCAGTCTCAATGTGGCTTCTTATGTAGGTCCTTCATTATGGGACATCTATTTACCTAGACTTTAGGCAATTATCTATGCTGGTTTTTCTGTAGTTTAGTTATAATTTTGTGGTGGTTATGGGACGAGGCGAGCACAGTGTTTACCTATTCTGACATTTTGACTGGAAGCTTCATCTGTTAACTGAATCCAAAACAAGATACAAATACACAGCCTCCTCTCCCGAATGAGGAAATTGTAGATTAACTGCTTTGAAACAATCATCAGGAGAAGGCTTTCATCTTGTACTCTTTTGGCTCTCAAAAGGGAGAGAGGGCGTGGCTAAGCCTTGCATGCCATGTGACTCCTCCCAAACACTCTGATGACAAAAAAAAAAAAAAGTCACTTTATAAACCCCAGTATTGCAAAGCAAGTAATAAATAATAGAAACATCTGGAGTAAGAAAGAAAGATTTCCAATTAAAAATGGGGAAAATGGCAAACCCCACAATCATGAAAAAGACAATATTTGTATTATGGATGTGTTAAGTAAATGCAACAGAGAAAACTAATAATAAATTATTAAGTGAAAAAGCCAAAGGCATGCATTAACTTCAACACAAATAGGATTATTAGAATTTGTTGCATTCCTCCAATGTTTCAAACATGCTGGACACTCAAAATGAAAGATTTCTTTTAAATTCTAGTGATAGCATTGTGCAACAGCTCATATCACCTTTATTTTACCAACGAGATGGAAAAATCGGAGAAATTTAGTTGTTTCTTATGTCATGAAACTAATTCATGGAAGAATTGGGAATAGCATCCCAAGCAGTATGACTCCAATTTCTCAGCAGAAAATAATACATATTGCAAAAGAACACAATTCTCTCATTAATGTAAGTATCATGTTATTATAAAAATTTGCTTCTAAAGCAGAATATAAAACTAAAGACCACCTGATAATCCTAATGGGAGATAATGGTAGCCTAATGTCCTCTTCATTATAAGAACATATTGAAGTATAATTTTCAGAAAAGGTAAAATCACAACTCTCATGCAAATGTAAAATGAAGCCACATCAAAGACTTTATTCTGCTTATTAAGCCATCAGTGATATGTTTAAAATGGTTCAAAGATCATTTGAGAAACTAGGTGCATATAGGCAATTTATCAAAATAAATTCAGATACAATTGCTAGATTAGGTTATTTTAAAGTGGCTAATATCTAAAGCAATAAACCATAATGTTTGATGTTTAAACTATTGTACTACACAGATATTTTTTGTATCTTTACTGGACAAAAATCTACAATTTGACTTTTGCCTTTCCCTTATGGATATGAACATTATCTGGACAATAAAAAGCCAAACCCATGGCTGCAGTAAAGGAGTACCCAGTAATCTATTTCACCTATTTCCAATATTAAATCAATATTCTGAAAGATTTATGTAAAAACCTGTTACTTGCTAATTAGGGCCATTCAAAACTTTCTCTGCCACTTGTTCAGTATTGGAGACATACAGAAAATTATTCATCTTTGGCCACTTGTTTTTTTTTGTATATTTTTTTCTTTTAATTATTTTTTATTATGAAATACACATTTTTTAGAATTAGTTTCAGCTGTACAACACAGTGCAATAGTTATACTTTTTACCCCTCGAGATGACAACCCCCCTCCCCCAATCCGCTGCCCCACTTTTCCCCATATGTATATCATACATATCTATTACAATTCCCTTGACTCCACTCCCACACTATACTCCACGTTGCATGAGTATATATATATATATATATATATATATATATATATATATATATATATATATATATATTCATTTATAGTTGACATACAATATTATACAACATCAGCTTCAGGTGTACAGTGCAGTGATCAAGCCTCTACCCCATCCATGATGTGGTCTACCTACCAAGATATGTGACCACCTGACACCCTACAAAATATTTACAACACTATTAATTACATTCCTCAAACTGTCTTTCATGTCCCTGTGGCAATATTGTAGTTATGTATTTATGCTGTCTAATCCCTTCCCCTTCTCCCTCATCCCCACCCCCTCCCAACTAACAGCGATCAGTTTGTTCCTCTATATCTCTGAGACCACTTCTGTTTACTTTCCTCATTCATTCAGTTTTTTAGATTCCACATATAAGCGAAATCATATGGTATTTGTCTTCTCCGACTGACTTATTTCACTTAACATAATAGTCTCTAAGTCCATCCATATCATCCCAAATGGTACAATTTCATTCTTCTTTATAGCAGAGTAATACTCCATTGTATAAGTGTACCACAGTTTCTTAATCCAGTCATTTACCAATGGGCATTTCAGTTGTTTCCAAGTCTTGGCTATTGTGAATAGCACTGCAATAAACATAGAGGTACATATATTTTTTTGAACTAGCGTCTTGGGTTTCTATGGATAGATACCCAAGAGTGGAATTGCTGGGTCATATGGTAGTTCCATTTCCAGTTTTTTGAGATAACTCCATACTGATTTCCATAATGACTGCACCAATCTGAGGTCCTACCAACAGTGCACCAGTGTTCCCTTTTCTCCAAAGCCTCACCAGCACTTGTTTGTTGATTTATTGATGATAGCCATTCTGACTGGAGTAAAGTGGTATCTCATTGTGGTTTTTATTTGCATTTCCCTAATGATTAGTGAGGCTGAACATTTTTTCATATGCCTGTTGGCTATCTGTATGTTCTCTTTAGAGAAATGCCTCTTCATATCCTCTGTCCATTTTTTAATTGGGTTGTGGGGTGTTTTTGGTGTCGAGTTGAATGAGTGTTTTATAAATTTTGGATATTAACCCCTTATCAGATATATTGTTGGCAAATATCTTCTCCCATTTAGGAGGCTGCCTTTTTGTTTTATTAATGATTTCCTTTGCTGTGAAAAAACTTTTAAGTTTGATGTAATCCCATATATTAATTTGTTCTTTTATTTCCCTTGCCTCGAGGGGATATCTCAGTAAAAATATTACTGAGAGTAATGTCTGCAAATTTACTCCCTAGTTTTTTCTTCTAGGAGTTTTATGGTTTCAGGTCTTACATTTAAGTCTGCAATCCATTTTGAATTGGTTCTTGTATATGGTGTAAGTAGGCGGTCCATTTTCATTTTTTTACACGTGTCAGTCCAATTTTTCCAGCACCATTTATTAAATAGACTATCTTTACTCCAATGTAAATTCTTGCTTCCAATGTCATAGATTAAATGACCTTATATGGATGGGCTTATTTCTGGGCTCTCTATTCTGTTCCATTGATCTATGTGTCTGTTTTTATGCCAGTACCATACTGTTTTGATTACTGTAGCTTTGTAGTATGATTTCATGCTGGGTAGCGTGATACCTCCCACTTTGTTCTTATTTCTCAAGATTGCTGTGGTCTTTTATGGCTCCATATAAATTTTCAGATTATATGTTCTGTTTCTGAGAAAAATGTTCTTGGTAGTTTGATAGGAATTGCATTGAATCTATATATTGCCTTAGGTAGAATTGACATTTTAACTATATTAATTCTTCCTATCCATGAACATAGTATGTATTTCCATTTATTTATATCTTCTTTGATTTCTCTCTTCAATGTCTTATAATTTTCTGAGTACAGGTCTTTTACTTCTTTGGTTAAATTTATTCCTAGGTATTTTATTGTTTTTGAAGCAACTGTAAATGTGGCCACTTGTTTTTTTAATCATGATACTGTTTAAGTCACATTGTATGATGTCGCTTATGGATTTTTTTACATTTTCCCCCAGATTATCTGATTAGTCACCTTGATTTGATTAAAACTTATTCTAGTCTATTAACTACATAAAAATAAATAAATCTAAATGAAAGCTAAAAAACTAAAACCAAACAAAATACACATAAATTCTTTCCACGTCTTTTGTGTCCTAGCCCATACACCTTCTAAGGGCTACAGTCAATACCATTGTCTTTGGTACAATCCCCAGGAATTTTCTCTACAAAACCACAGATGTCAGGGATGCTCACAGGTAACTCCTGGTTGGCTCTACTGGGTGATATCCAATCAGTCACAGCCTGAGCTCCTCCTATTTTCTCAAACTTTTGTCTCTTTTTTTCTCTTTCGTTTGCTCAAACATGTCTTACTTTGTTTCAACTGTGCTTATGCAGTTCCCAGTGTCTTTTTTCATTTTTCACTCTTATCTTAATTACTCTCTAATTATAGTTGTTAAAATGTCTGTCCATTTTGAATATGGTCTAGTCCTTCTTGTCATTTCTGCCTTTAGACTCTCAGTCTTCAATGAACATCTCTTTAAATAAGCATTAGTTTATTTTTTATTATAATTAGGTGCTTATGTGTTTATCTTGTCATGCCCTTTGCTTAAATAGGTAGTTCATATAAAGTGAAAAAATATGGATAAATCAGTGGGGTACAGATGGGGTTTTTAGTTTAAAAGACATTTGCAAATTATCATAATTATACTAGTAATGTATCATCAGTGACTTGTGGAGAAGAGTTGGTAAGGGTTTTTATATATGATATATTTATGTTATAAGGTCCGATCCCTTTTATTTTCAAAATTTTGTTCAGGGGTGACCTCCTTCATGAAGTCTTCTCTCCTTTGCCAAGGGAAGTTATCTTGTCCTTGTGGACATCGGGTTGGTAGAGGAGTGTGAGATGCTAAACGAGTGGTGCCAAAAGGAACCTGGAATAGAGAATACAGTGTTTTGTTTAGTAGAAGCACTAACCAACTTTTTACTTAAATAAAAATTTTCGAAGTGTCACCTGAGCACATTGGGCATACTCAGAAGAGCCTAAAGCAATTCCAGAAATAAATGTTTTCTCAAAAATCCCAGTTTCCATGATAAATTTCCTATAATACATACTACATTCGATCCAAGAGCCATTCCTCCAAACCAATGAGTCACCATGTGAAAGAAGCAACGTCTGTGTATAGTTCCCCCCTCCCCTCCAATGAAAACAATTCTGCATGTTTCATATTTGACAAAAGTTAATGAATATTTACATGACCTATACACTAATGTGGTTGTTAAATAGCTTCCTACAGACTATAATCCTAAGAATTTCCAAGACAATGTTTTCTCACCAAATGTTATGCAAATTATAATGAATTATGATAATTAATTTCAAATGCAGATTTTCTGCTGAGGAAACTTTCATTCAAGCAAATGTCATTTCTATGCCATTGAATTGCAAGTTACAAACATGTTTAGAAATTTATTAAGAGGTTTTTATTCAGTTCAAGGATTTGAACACCAGCTGGTTGTCAGACAGATTTAACTAATTCTTTCTATAGAAAAGTTATGAAGTTTTAGGGCTGTCATTAATGTATCAGTAAACATTCATTATTATCTGAATAAGAGACCTATGTCACTGAGAAATTGAAACCTGTGAGACCTGAAGTTGATATATACAATTAAAATATTATATCCTTAATGTCCTTAATATATCTAGCTATCTACAGCTAGAACTTCATGTGAGGAGATTTTTGTTTTATCGTTCATCCAGAAAAACGCTATGCTCTTTTCACACTCAGGTGTAAGGATCCCCTTTTTTTCATTTGCTTGGGGTGACATTTTGGTTAATTTTTTTTTCAGTTACTACCTTATTTTATTTAGGCTCCTGTCATTCACTTTTCAATTAAATATGCAATCTAAAAAGTTATACTCAAAGAAAATTGTAAAGATTTATGATGGAAGCAGAATACAGGACCCAAGCAAAGGCCCAAACCCTGATGAGTTTATTTAACGAAAATGAATTTTATCATTTCTGTCTCAGGCTGCGTAGTTCAATCTACTCCAATTTTTTGCAAGAAAATGTTCTTGGTGTAGTTCTCTGTCACACACAAAAGAATATTTTGTGCACATCTAGTATGCCCATAATTTTATTAAAGTATAACACAAAAGTGTATTTATTCATTTGATACATAAAGACAGAAATATACCTTCCTTATGGCAACTAATATAAAACTAGTCAACACTAATTCACTCTAGCTTCAGTTATCCTTCATGTTAAAAAAATACAAGATATAAAAATGCAAAGAATATGGCATCATACAAATTCACATCTACGTTAAACTACAACAGCCTACTGACTTATTAAAACAGCATTATTCACATCAAAGATTTTCTAAACAAAGGTTAAAAAACTTGTTTCATTGGAGGAAAAAATGGTCAATAATAGCATAGAAAGTACTACCCTTAATGAAACATCTTGGCTTTTTTAATTTTCCTAAGGCAAAGCAATTGCAATAAAGCACAAGAGAAACAAAGATAATCTGCCAAGAGACTTTTAGGAAAAAGTTGACAATAGTTCAAAATAATTGTCTAAAATCTGAGTTTCTTCTTTAGGCATAAGTATAAGTTTAAATAATGCATGAGAAATTCATGTTTAAAATATATTTTAAAGCTTACAAATCAAAGTATAAATGATTTTTTCCAGCACTACAGTTGAAGAACAATTTTCAGAGACTATCCATTGAGCATATTTGGTCTATGCAGATGAAGAAACAGTGAATTTAGATAGAGTCTAGTAGTGGAGGAATGATAAATATGCAAAAATAATAACGAGTCAGAGAATGACAGTTGCCATAACAGAATTCCAAATAGATTTCTATGAAACATGAAAGAGTAAAAGATTATACACTTTCTGAGGAATCCAGAGACTTCCCAGAAATGACTGTGTTTATGCTGGACTTTGAAGAGTGGGTAAATTGCACCGGTTACAAAGGTAGGAAATTTCATGAGCAAAGGAATTTTAAGAGCAAAAGCACAGACAGTGGAGTTGAGGGATTATGCCTAGAAAAGAGCAAGAAGAATTTCTGTTTGGAGAAAATGCAGGCTCTATGGAGGGATGACTGCTGGCAATTAGGGTGAAATGGGAAGCTAGAGTCCTCTTCTGAAGATCCTGAAATTCCATGCTGAGTTTAAAACTCAATAGGCATTAAAAGCATTTAAATAGCAAACTAACATGCTCCAAATTCTGAAAGACAATGGAGACCAACAATTAATTATGTTGATGCACCAATGCTCCTTCCAGCTTTAAAGTGAAAATCAGAAAATAACCAGAGAAGTATGTAAGTAAGAAGTATGGGTGTTGTACAAAAAATGTATGTTTATAATCTTTTTGTTAGAAACATTATTTTAATGCATTTAGCTGGGCATTCTAATCAGAGGGAGGAAGGGTATGTTTTTGAAATACATGACAATATTTGTTGAGATTTCTGAATATTTGTAATTTCTGAATTTAAGTTATTACTTCAGGGAGAACAGCTTTATTTTGGAAAACAATAAGAGGAAAGTAACTGGGAATGTAATCTCTAAATTACTGAATATATTATGGCAAAAGATATGACCAACAAAGCATGTATCTACTAATATCAAAGTCTCCACTTTTGAAAGTGGATGTTTTAAAGAATAATTTTATTAACTCTGCCTCCCCAATCATTGCATTAAAATTAAATACAAGATGGAGACCAGACTTGAGAATTCCCTGGGCAGACAAAACATTTAAGCCATGTAACCAAAACTAAATCTAGCTTGTTTCATGAACATAACCAAAATCTCACTTAGGTCATTTCTTGTGTAAATGCCTCTGACAACTATAAAAGAAACTTAAGCCATCTTCCAAAAAATGGTATGAGATATTCACATTTAACCAGTCCCCTGACATCTGGAAACCCTCACTATAATAACCAATCATTGTAAAGGTTAACACCTTCCTCATTTTCTCTTTATAAGCCATCCTGTAACTTCATGCTCCTGAGCTTCAAGTCAGTCTTCGAAAGTGAAAGCTCCCAGTTCTCAAACTGTTCTTATCAGCACAACAAACTCTTATGAAACAATGTTAGTGATTTGGTGATTTTGTTTTTGCTATTTCTGGATTTTTAACAATAGTAACCTTTTAGTTAGAACACAGAGATCTAAGGAAGGTGTAAAAGCAGAATACTGACATTGAATTTGTATCTTCCAAATTAAAGTTATTTAGGTCAAATAGCTGATAAAAGGTAAATAAAATATAATTATGTTTAGATTGTTAAATATATAAGAAAAATGAAGTTAACATTTTAATGTTTTAAATGTGAGTAAAAAATTGAAAGATGAAAATATGTAGTTCAAATTTTATATGTAAAATAACTACATTTATATATAATATATATGTATTCATTTTGGGTTCTTAACAAATGCAGAAACACAAATTTGCATATCATAATATAATATTCATTGAATGGGTCTGCATGCCATTAAATGATACGAGAAAGGCTTTGAAATACTTAATATTTTCTACATAATCACATGATTTCACAGTAAATGTATATTCTGGTCCTAAATGAAAATATCTTAGAATTTCCAAGTCCATAAATTCTTGAACTCCCCCTCAGAGAAATCTTATTAACTCCATCTGCACTGTAGGTCTTCTCACTAACACTGCACTACAGGACTCTGTTATGATACCAGTCGTCACAGTGTCATACCTCCATTTATGTGCTGACCACCTCTCCCAGGAGGCTGCAGGCTCCTTAAGCACAAGGGTCGTACCATGCTGTGCTCTGCGGTATCTCTGGTGCCCAGAACTGATTGATACTTAATAAATACTTGTTGAATTAAAATGTAGTTTTTCCCAGAAATCTAATTACTTAATAAGGGAAAAAATTTAATCAATTACTTGGATGTCTATATATTGCCAACACCTGAAAATTTATAATAATCTATTATAGACAAAAGTATTGTATTTAAATAATAAGGGTATTTTACACAAAACTAGGAAAACTTGGAACAAAATGATTTACATTTAACTTGATTATTTGGTGGAAAACAAAATTGAAAATATAAAACATAGTCTTTACCTTCATTTGTTCTAGGTTTTTATTGAATTCATACTATGTAAAAGACATTATGTTAGTTCTTAGGAGAGACACAAAGATAAAAATACATACTTCCTCCTTGAGGAAATGAATAATACAGCACAGATAAGAAATAGAGATGCTGTAATTCCAGATAGAAAATGACAATTGGTATTAGATATTTGCTGCAGCAGTGTGTCTCAAATTTTGTTTTACTACAATCCATAGTAATAAATTCATTTTACACTGTGTGTATACATAAAACTGAAACACATGTTACAGCACAATATTTTATCCTTGTCTTATGCAGTACCCTCTAATATTTCCTATTCTATCATATTTCTTTTTGTTTAATACTGGATGTTCACTCATTAAGCTGCTGTCACAACACAATAATAATCAACACAGTTTGAAAATACTGAGCTATTTGGAGGATCAGCTTCATCATTGAGATGATATTAGTGCTAAATATTGAATTTAAAAACTTTGTAGTATTTATACACGTAAATTTGAGAAAAAGGAATCATCCCAGATAGAAGGAGCCACACAAATTAAAAGTATTGAGAAAATGTGTGAGGCATGAATAAGTAAAAGCAAGTGTTCAGTCTGGCTGGTGTGGTGGGCAGAATTCTAAGATGGCCCCCAAGTATCCCAGAGTCTGATCTACATACTTTGTGTAATATGCTTCTCTTGACTGGCAGAATCTGTGAATATAAAAGCATATCATGCCCATGATTATGTTTCTTTCTCTGATAAAAACGGATTTTTGCTTAGAGCCTTTAATCACTGACTTAACTAAAAAGAGATTGTTCTGGGTGGTGTGACCTAATCAGGTGACCTCTTCAAAGGGGTATTCAAACTCAGAGATACACCTCTCTTGCTGGCTGTGAAGATCCAGGATTTGTGAACTCTACAGTTGCAAGGGAATGAATTCTGCAAACAACATGTGAGCATCAAAGAAGACACCAAACCAGGCCAGCCAACATTTCTGGATTGAGATCCTGAGCAGAAAACTCAGTAGGACCCACCAGACTTCTAATTTAATAAAGGGTGAGATACTGAGGGAGTGTTCTCTTAAACCATTAAGTGTGTGATAATTTCTTACTTAACAATAGTAAAAACTGGACCTTGGGTGTCCAAATGAAAAAAAAAAATAGTGAAAGAGATTCTTGGAAAGGTATCTGAAATTCAGTTCATCAGTTGCCATGGGAACTGGTTAAGAGGTTTCTTCTTTAGGAAATGTGAAGCTATAGAAGATTTTGGAGGAGAAAATTTTTTGGAAAAGTAAGTAACCACTGGAAGAGGTGTATCCATCATCATACTCTAGGTATTACTTAAATGGGTTTTGTTTTAATGATCAAGTGGTTTATTTATGAGGTAGGTATGGGCATAAGTATAGGCATTAGTTTAAGAATAGGAATAGGAATAATGGTAATGGTATAGGTAAGGGTATTCCTGGTGAAAATATAAGTACAGTAGTTCCCTTTTATCTGTGATTTCACTTTCCATGTTTTCAGTTACTCATGGTCAACTGTGGTCCTGAAATATTAAATGGAGAATTACAGAAATAAAAAATTCATAAGTTTTATATTGAGTGCCATTCTGGGTAGCAAGTTCACATCTCAAGCTATCCTGCTATACCCTGCCCGGGACGTGAATCATCCCTTTGTCCAGTGTGTCCACACTGTCTACACTCCCCGCCCATTAGGCACTTAGTAGCTATCTTGGTTATCAAATAAACTGTCACTATATCTCAGTGCTTGTGTTCAAGTAACTCTTGTTTTAATTAATGATGTCCCCAAACAGAAGAGTAGTGATGCTGGCAATTCAGGAGATGCCAAAGAGAAGCTGGAAAGTGCTTCCTTTAAGTGAAAATGTGAGTATGGTACAATAAACTATTTTGAGAGTAAAAGATCATATTCACATTACTTTTATTACATTGTATTATTATAATTGTTCCATTTTATTATTAGTTATTATTGTATATCTCTTACTGTGCCACTTAACAATGGTGATGTATTATGAGAGGTGCATCGTTAGGTAATTTCAGGGTTGCGGACATCATAGAGTGCACTTACACACACCTGGATGGTACAGCCTACTACACACCTAGGCTACATGGTGTAGCTTATTGCTTCTAGGCTATAAAACAACAAGAAGATAAATCAAACACCAAAAAAAATGATGCATTCAAGAGGGTGGGAAATTGGAGATGTAGGAAGCTGCTGCCAGCATAGCACTGCATGCTATTTTCCATTTTTTTGTAAGTAGAAAGAGGACACTATAAAAATAACAATGAAAAATATAGTGTAGTAACTATATAAGCCAGTAACAGCCATTTATTATCATTATCAAGTATTGTGGACTATACCTAACTGTATGCTCTATACTTTTATATGACTGGCTGAGCAGTAGATTTGTTTCACCAACATCACCACCAATACATAAGTAATATATTGCACTGTGTCATCACTGGGTGATAGGAATTTTTCAGCACCATTATAATTTTATGTCACCACCATCATATATGTGGTCCATCATGACCAAACTTTCTTATATTGCACATGATTATATAGGAGAAAACATAGTATCTATAGAGTTGGTACTATCCGTGGTTTCAGGCATCCACTGGGGGGTCTTGGAAGGCTAAGGGAGGACTACTGTACTAGATAACACATATGTCACCAAAGAGCTGTAGTCTTGGGACCCCATGTGAATGCCATGAGGACTGATTGTAATTAAATAGAACAAGAGATGGTCTCTTCTACCCCACTTCAAGATAAAGTACTGACAGAATAACATCTGTCACCATAGAGATAGAAGCAAATTTTATCCCTGCGAGACCAAAACTGATGCTTACTTCAACAGCAGCATCCATAGAATCGGAGACAGAGTATGTATCAGACTATTATGCTATCGGCCAGTAAATGACAATCAGGCCTCACCTTTTAGCCTTAGTGGGCTCCTATGGGTCTCAAACTTAAATGGGAAAAAAAAAGTTCTCAATATAGAAACAAAGCCATCTATGTACGAATGAAGAACTGTTATATTAATCTTAATTTTAAAAGAGAGTAATCTTAATTTTTATATAAATAAAGGAGGACATATAGGTTATACCATGTGTAAACATGTTAATACCATAATTTCTAACTGTTTCTAGATTATTACTAATCTCTTACATTTAAAAAAAATTTTTCAGTTACAGTTGACATTCAATATTTTTTTATATTATATTCAAGTTTACAACATAGTTGTTAGACATTTATGTAATTTATGCAGTGATTCCCCCCAACCCCCGATTGGGTTAGTATCCACCTGGCACTATACATATATGTTACAACATTATTGATTATATTCTCTATTCAGCACTTTACATCCCCATGACTATTTTGTAACTACCAATTTGTATTTCTTAATCCCTTCTCCTTTTTCTCCTAGCTTCACAACCCTCCTCCCCTCAGGCAACCACCAGTTTGTTCTCTGTATCTATGAGTCTGTTTTTGTTTTGTTTGTTCATTTATTTTATTCTTTAGATTCCACATATAAGTGAAATTATATGGTATTTGTCTTTCTCTGTCTTGACTTATTTCACTTAGCATAATACCCTCTAGGTCCACCCATGTTGTCTCAAATGCTAAGATATCATTCTTTTTCATGGCAGAGTAATATTCCATTGTACATATGCACTACATCTTGTTTATCCAATTGTCTACTTGATGGACCCTTGGGTTGTTTCAATATCTTGGCTATTGTATATAATGCTGCAGTGAACATAGGAGTGCATATATCCTATTGAATTAGTGTTTTGGATTTCTTTGGGTAACCACCCAGAAGTGGAATTGCTGGGTCATAAGGCAGTTCTGTTTTTAATTTTTGAGAAACTCCCAAACTGTTTTCCTAATTTTTTTTATTTTGATTATTCAAAAATTGGAATATCAAATAGATACATCAAATTTCTGACATTTTGAAGAAAGGGGAAAAAATGGATAATATAAGTTTCTTTCTCTAATATTTTGCTTCTTTTCTTGACATAAGAGCATGACATTAATGAAACATCTTTTTAACATAACATTCATCTTTCCAGCATAAAAATATGATATTGTAATTATTATTAAGTGACTGAATTAGACATCCTTGAGGTGTAGAAGTCCTCAAACTTTGCCCAGCAGGAGCTGCAATGACCAGAACAGTCACTTGCACTCATGAGCAATCTGGTCCATTTACGCCCAAGTGCCACATACATCTTATTGTTTTCTCTGTGTCCTATGATGTGAAATGCTTGGGAAACCCTGCCTTAGGGACTCTTTTGCCATTAAAAATACAATTATGGTTTCCACATCCCTCAGTGAGCAGCTTAGGGCAAAGGACATTTTCAGAGCGCTGTCAAACAGGAATCTAGTACACCAGCTATATGACTCATACTTTTATTGTATGTACTAAGCCAAAATGTTTCCTAATGTGCACAGAGAATGATTTTAAGAACAAGTGCCTCTTACTATTTGCAAATTATTATTTTAAGGTTTGCAGCCTTATTGATGGTGATTTCTGCTAGTATTTATTTTTACTAATTTAAAATAGATACATTACTACTGAAATGGATGAAAAAAATTTTCACGAGTCTGGATTCTGCAACATGAAATGGTATTAAGCCATTAATAAATCACATTTTGATTAGAATGCCATCAAATTATGTGTTTCACAAACACAATGGACTGCATCGTGACATTAAGTAGTTAAAATGTAAATTCATACAGTTTTCCATTCACACACATGTATCAAGACTTTCTTACAGTTAGGAATAACATTCCTAAAGAAAAAAAAAAGAAGCATATCTTAGATTTTTTTTTTTTCTTACCTTCTTTGAGGGCTGAAAGAGACTGTATTTTTATATTAGCTTTTCCTCATTAAGATGATACTACATTATATAGCCAGAGAAATAACTATCAACCAAATGATAGCTTTCACTTATTTTATGAGGTAAACACTCTGACATTATTCAGATATACTTTATTAGTGATTTTAATACCTTTTTTCAAATAACCTTTATAAACTGGCTAAGTTATGATGGCCAAATCAAATGGGGGCTCATCTACCTTGTCAACCACAAGGCAACTTTTATAATGAGCCAAAGAGACAATATCTGTCTATAAAAGATATGAAAATATTATGTAATAAGAAATTGGGATTTGGGGGTTGGAAAGCACACTGGATGGTGAGCATGTCCCCTCCTTTCTTTATATAACACAATGCTTAGCAAATGGCTTAGTGCATTGTAAAATCTGAGTATGTGGTCTTATTAGCCATACCAATTCCCACTGCCTGTAATCATGCTTAAAACATGGCCAATTTTTCGGGCCAGCTGAGTGGCTCAGTTGGTTAAGAACTTACTCAAGAGTGCAAGATCTGAGCAACAGGGTTGCCAGTTTGATTCCAGACCCGAGCTGAGCTGCCGCTGAGCTGCCAACAGGTGGCAGGATGGCTCAGCTAAAAAAAAATTAAAAATTAAGACATGGCCAATTTTAAATATATAAATTAAATTAATGTGATACAAGATTATCATTGTTAGAGTTTTCAATAAAAATTTAAAGGGGTAAAGCTGGAAGAAATGCATGTAATTTTACAAATTCAATATAATTAAGTTGTTGGTGTTCATTTGATATTTGGAAAATATCAGCTGCATAATATCTCTAAAGTGGGTATTAACATCGTATTTTATGTGTGACACCAACAACAAACTCAATTAGCTTATAAAGTATCTGATTTAAATTTTACCTTTAAAATCAAAACTCCATTTAGGACCCTTTAATCCATGCCAGAGAAGTGAGCACCCTTCCAGTGGAGACCTGTATAGAAGGATTTCCAGATAAAAATTTTCTAGCCATCTTTGATGATTCCTGAGTACATTTTATTTATTCAGTCTGTTGCTACATCTTGTTGATTCTTTCTCTGAATTAAAAAAGTTATATTTCGCATAATTTCTTTTGTTAACAACCTCCGTCTTGTTGTTGTCTCCAAAATGTCTGGATTATTACAATATTCCCTTAGCTAAATGGACTAATGAGCTTCCTTGCACATCGTCACATGACTAATCTTCTAAAATATTGCTGTACCAACAAATAAGGACCAATTAACCAAACATTGCTGATAACGGCAAATCTCAAATTCACATCCTAACTTCTCTACTCTTAGCATACCTCACTTACTAAATTCTTTATACCAGTCTAACAGGGCCCGGGCTAAGTCAGTTGTGTGCAGGCTGGCATAGGGATCCTGACCCCTGATGAGGTTCGAGCCCACACAAGGGTGGGCGCTGACACACTGACCCTGGCCCCAGATATAACAAACCTTGACTCCGAAGCCTGCTGCATAGGCACTGGGCTCTGGTGACATAAGCCCTTTATGTAAACACGATTCACAGCCGGGAGAGAGCATGCACTTCTGTAATCTCTCCCCTCCAAAACCTCTATATAATGGTTGCTATTGCTGAATAAAGCTGCAAGCTAGCTGGTTCCTCCTCTTGTTGGCGTGTTTTCTTTTCCCTGGGCATCTCACTGCGGAAAGCCCCCCAGCAGCCCTTCCGGCGATGACACTTATCTTAGTTCAGCAGGATCACCATGGTGAGGTAAGAGTGCCCCTTCCACCTCGGTAGACGAACCGCCCCAGGTAGACGGGATGTGGCCCCAGACATCCCTTTGGTATCGGTCACAGCGTACCTGCTGGTGTGGACTGCACTGGAAGACTGGGACGCTGTGAGCCCCTGGCCGGAAGACGTCCGGGAAGCGCTGGAAGCTCGAATCCACCAGCTAGAGGAGGAGCTCCGTGGAGTTGGGTCTGAGGCAGAAGCCCCTCGGGAGTCCGCGGCAGAGGACGCAGGTGAGATGAAAGCCGCCCCTCACCCCAGGTTTAACCCATTGTGCATCAGAAGGTGAAACATGAACAGCCCTTGGGTCCAGGGAGAGTAGCTGCGGGCAACCCAGTGGTAACTGAATTCACAGTTTATTCTCCCTAAACTCCCACTGAGTTACGGGAATTAGGAAAATAGTTCCAGCAAAGCCCCAAGGAAAAGTCCGGAAAGGTGCGACCCGTGACGCTCCAAGAATGCAAGCAACCACCCGAGGCTAGCTCCTTCTGGTTTTTTTTTTTTTTTTCAAGGTTTTTATTGGGGAATTGGGGGGATGGGAACAGTGCTGGGGAATTGGGGGAAGGGAACAGACAAGTTGCTGTCGTTTTGTTCTTCAGTCTAGTTGTCGAGGGCGTTGCTTCACTGGCCCAAGTTGGTACCATCATTGCGCTCTTCCCGGATGAGGCACATCAGTCTCCGGCTTCTGGACGGCCGCTCACGCTGGCTGCTGGCTACACACGGTAGCCCATGGCAATCCACTGCCACAGGGGCTTCACCCTACGCCGTTGCCAGCGACTCACAGCAGCCCAGCTCCAGGTTGAGATGTTATTCAGCATCTTAGCTGTGGAGGGCAGTGTCACTGGCCCTCATATGTGGGATCCGAACCGGGGCCCTCTGGCGTCCAAGCCAATTCTTAACCATCGCGCCACTCAGCCGGCCCAAGCTCCTTCTGGTTTGACCTGGACGGAGGGAAGGACTGGGGACTGGAGGCCCCACGTAAAACTGTCCATACAGTGGTCCCTGTGTTAACTGTTGCCTGTGAGCTTTTTGCTCCCTCACATGAGAGACTACATGTGGGGTGATGGTTAGTTGAGGGTTAAGAAAATCCTTGGTTCGGGGTTGAGAGAACTCCCCCCTTGTCTCATTCCCAGCAGGGGAGATATGAGATGATGGTGTTTTCTCTCTGTGTTGCCCACAGCAGCAGATAAAATAAAGAAGTAGGCTTGTTGCCAAGCTTCTGAAGGCCTTGAGCTGAAGGCCCCAGGCAAAAACAACAGGTGTTGTGTGTCTGGACTGAACTGATCCTGATTGACACCAGCGTTGACTGCAGCCTTGCTTATGGGAACCCAGGGCAGTTCCCTGGACCAGTAACCTGTACTGATGGTTATGGGAAAAAGACTGTGAAAGTGCAAGCTGTCTCCTTACTGCTAGGAAAAGGTAGACTGCCCCCACCCACACACACACATGATGTATGTCTCTCCTATACCTGAGTATCTTCTAGGGGTAGACGTATTGTATGACTTCATCTTACAAACCACAGTCAGAGAATTCTGCCTCCAGGTCCTGGCGGTGAAGGCGGTGATATGTGGGCATGCTCACCACCCCCTCAAGTATTGCTGCAGCCCTGATACATAGCCCCTTCAACTCCCCGGTCTGGCCTATACGGAAACCAGACAGTTCCTGGAGAATGAAAGTGGACTACTGGGAGCTGAACAAGGTGACTCCCTCGCTGTTCCAAACATCATGGAGTTGATTGATCGCCTTTCACAGGAACTAGGACGGTTCCACTATGTGGTAGACTTGGCTAATGCCTTCTTCTCCATTGACATTGACATTGACTTTGCCAGCCAAGAACAGTTTACCTTCACCTGGGAAGGCAGACAATGGACCTTCCAGGTGTTGCCACAAGGCTACCTGCACAGCCCAACCCTGTGCCAAGGGCTAGTAGCACATGATTTAGCTACATAGACCAAGCCCCCGACTGTGCGCTTGTTTCACTATATAGATGATATAATGTTAACCTCTGATTCTCTTACAGATCTAGAGAATGCAGAAGACCCTCAGCATGGCACTTAACAACTGGGGATGGGCTGTCAACAAGGCCAAGGCCCAAGGGCCTGGATTATCTATCAAATTCTTGGGAGTTATCTGGTTGGGTAAGACCAAAGTTACGCCAGAAGGCAGATGGGTTGCTGACCCCACCCTTCTGTATCTGCTGACAGTTCAGGTACAAGAAAAAGACTTTGGTTAGGGTTTATGGTAGACCCATTGGACCCGGAAGGTGGCCTTGAGTTTCTGGTCTCAGCCCTGGAAAGGAGCTGAGCAGCATACTTGCTAATTGGGAACAATTAGCAGCCATTTACACAGCCCTAATGGTCTATGAAGCCATCAAAGGTCCTGCACCTGTAATGGTGCAGTCCACATACCTGATCAAGGGTTGGCTGCAGTCATGGCTCAGGGAACCCCGGAAGGGGTGGCCCAAACTCCCGCACTGGCCAAGTAGGGAACATATGTGGAACAGGCCACGTTTAACTCGTCTGCTGTCCCAACAGCTCCACGAGCTGTTGGGCCTGGTAGCCTTCCATGCAGACAAGAAAGAAGCACTTCCTGAGTACCCTGTAGAGGTGACCAGCCCATACAGGGAGGGAAAGCCACCTGTCCCTGGCGGGGCATAGTACACAGATGGCTCCTGTTGGGTGCAGGCCCCTGCATGGACTGTGATGAGGTTAAAGCCAGAGTTGGAAGAGTTCTGGTATAAAACTGGCCCAGGCCAGAGTTGCCAATGGGTTGAGCTTAGGGTCATTGGGTTTAGTGCTCATGTACGAAGCAGGTGATGTACATGTCTGTAATGAAAGGTGGTTTTGCAGAACAGGATGGCCCTAGACCTGTTAACTGCTGCGCAAGGGGATACATATGCCCCCTTGCACATTGAATGCTGTGTTTACACCCCGGACCACCAACAAAAGGTACAGGAAGACTTACAGGAGATAGATACCAAGGTTTCGGCAATCCAGGCCCTGCATGATAACCCCCTTTTGCATTGGTGGAACTCCCTTGGCTCTTCATGGTGATGGGCAGGCCTTATCTTGGCAGGTATTGCCGTCATTCTCATGGTCCTCTGTTGCTCTATGTATTGCTGTTGTGGCCTTTGTGCACAGAGACACGATCTTTATGTCAAGTCCTGAATCGCACCCTGCAGAGGGTGGACTGATAGGGCCCAGGCTGAGTCAGTTGTGTGCAGGCTGGTGTACAGACCCTGACCGCCGACGAGGTTCGGGCCCACATAAGCAGGGGCCGCTGACGCATGGACCCTGGCCCCAGACATAATAAACCTTGACTCCAGAGCCTGCTGCACAGGCACTGGGCTCCGGTGATGTAAGCTCTTTACGTAAGCATGATTCACAGCCGCAGGAGGGAGCATGCCACTTCTGTATGCTCTCCTCCCCCCAAACCTCTATATAATGGTTGCTATTGCTGAATAAAGCTGCGAGTTAGCTGGTTCCTCCTCATGTCAGCTCCGTGTTCTTTCTTTTCCCTGGGCATCTAACTGCCAAAAGCCCCCCAGCAGCCTTCCAGCGATGACACAGTCCCCCTCCAAATGAACTCCAATACTCTCAGATTGGATTTTTTCTAGGCATAATCCCCAAACATGATGTATGTATACTAAGGATATATTGAATAAATAGTAATAAACTGTTACTAACAAAATTAAAGCATCAAGGTTTCATTGATAAGACAGGGGTCAAGATTATCAAATGAAATGCACAGAGATATTTTTCAGTGTCAAATTTTACTAGTAATTCCAATGACACAGATAATAAGACAGAGGCAAAATCATAGAGAAGCCTGAGACTATCCACGTGGCTCCCCACAAAGACCTTTGCTCACTACATTAAGACTGACATTCTTCCATCTATATTTAACATATGAGGTTTAAAATGATAAATATGGGACATCTCTTAAACAAAAGGTGCTACTTCAGTCATGAAACAACTCCAAAAATTATATAGAAGATTTGACATTCCTAGCAGGTAATAACTCATAAACACAATACAAAAAATGCTTTAAAAATGCTACATTTATTTACCATAAGCAAACGACAGAGCCCAGGCATTCCTGTTAAATGTGTTCCATAGATGAGGACTTCATTATCTCTCTGGTATCAAATATCTTCAAAGATTTGACCTGGCCATTCATTTCTTTACTCCCCAGAAACATTACTCTCCTCGAAAGTAGAGTGGTTTGCAGACAGTCACTCACTTTTTTTATTCCAGCTTGCAAGCAGTTCATCCTCATATTTTAGTATAGTCTGAGAAAGAGGCGGTGTTACAAGAGAA
The DNA here is from genome assembly GCA_031876335.1 of Hipposideros larvatus. NCBI lineage: Eukaryota > Metazoa > Chordata > Mammalia > Chiroptera > Hipposideridae > Hipposideros > Hipposideros larvatus. The sequence goes on from CM063089.1 coordinate 106,711,299, forward strand.
TCACCTGGGAATAACAAATAACTGAATTCACCCATTATGTCCACGTGTATATACAGTCACATAATCAACTGGATGTTTGTGGCCATCCAGGAAAAAAAAAAGCTGACAGCTGATGGTTCTCGAAAAGTGGTTTCAAATTGTTATACTTTCAAAATATATACATTTAATGGAAGCATGAAATGGCCCAGGATAAGACAATGGGGACTAGCTGAGTATTAGACCCATGAAAGATTCATGCTGCACAGATAAGCAGTCAATTTTAAATACTTAAATTCTCTGCTGGACACCCAAAACATTTCCATAAAATATTTTATTACTGAGGCAACAAATTGTCATTCCAACAAAAGAACACTATTTTTACCTTAACCCTTCATTAATTTAGAAAAAAATATTTAGAAACTAATTAAGAATTTATTTGGATATATAAAAATGAGTAAGCCATGATCCTTCATGAGAATATAAATAAATTCTCACACTCTTAGAAAACGACTGATTGTTGTATTACCATGATAACAAGAAGACACCAGAACTGGTTTAAAAACAGATTAAGAAATAAATGACATTTTAATTTTGTTTGTCCTTCAGACTGGCTGTCAGTTCATCAATGATCAACAATGGCTTGAGCTCTGTTTTTACTGAGCTCAATTGAGCTTGTTCCTGAATATATTCTATGATCATAGGATGTGTCCCCAAATAGGTCTTTGTATAAAATCATTATATTAGTTTCCTGCAGCTGCTATGAAAACTTACCAAAAGTATAGTGGTTTAACACAACAAATTTTTTCTATCTCAGTCCTGGAGTTCAGAAGTGCAAAATTAAGGTGGTGTCAGCAGGGACAAATTTGCAGTTGGTCTAACATTGACTTGTGTTTCCTACAAAATCTTCACAAGGGTGCACCTGTCAATCTGTGAAAGTAGGGTTATTTTCTTTAGTTCATATTTTGAGATAAAGGAATAATGAATTGCTGATTATAGGACACTTTCCTAGTCCCTCCCTGCCTAGTCAAGTAAGCTGAGAACTATTCACAAGCATACATTTTTACCAACTTTGGTGGTCTCTTTCCTATTTATTATTGATTTGTCAATAGCTAACTATCTGGAAGCAATTCAGGTTATTTTCATAAATTCATACTATAATAAAAACTTTTGAACTTATCTTGGTAAAAGGTAAAATTTTTGTCTTACAATAACAGTGGTCATTATGGGAAACTTTTGATGTGAAAACATCAACAAACTAATACAAGAGGGAATTATAGGAAAATTAGGAGAGAAACGAAAAAATAGTCAGTTTCTTTAATCAAATCAAAAGAGAACTATGACTCCAGAGCAGTTTCTTTCAAATATTCTCATTCTAATCTCCTGAAACTTACCCTTCTGTATTGCTTTCTCTCTGAGCTTTAACAACACCTGCACTCCTTCTTTTGTTTATGCTTCTTCATGCGATCACCAAATGGACTTATTCTTTCCTTAAGATCGCTCCAGGAAAATAACAACCAGTTATAAAATTGTTACACCATAAGACAAATCTTTAGAAATTGGATTTAAACCCAGGTCTAGACTTGATTGAAGTGTTTTTTTTTTTTTTTTAAGATTTTTATTGGGGGGTTGGGGGATAGGAACAGTGCTGGGGAATTGGGGGAAGGGGAACAGACAAGTTGCTGTCATTTTGTTCTTCAGTCTAGTTGTGGAGGACGTCACTTCACTGGCTCAAGTTGTCACCATCATTGCGCTCTTCCCGGGCGAGGCAGATCAGTCGCCGGCTTCTGGAGGGCCACTCACTGTGGCTGCTGGCCGCTCACGCTGGCTGTTGGCTACACACGGTAGCCCATGGCAACCCACTGCAGCAGGGGCTGCAGCCTATGCCATCGCCAGCGACTCACGGCAGGCCAGCTCCAGGTTGAGCTGTTGTTCAGCATCTTAGCTGTGGAGGGCAGTGTCACTGGCCCTCATATGTGGGATCCGAACCGGGCCCTCTGGCGTCCCAAGTCAGCTCTTAAACATCGCGCCACTTGGCCGGCCCTGAGTGAAGTGTTTTAAATTAAGGACTTCCTTAAATTTCTGAAATATGGGTAGAAAATTCCTAAAAAATTCAGGATTTTATTAGATGCCTAGTGTCCTGGACTATGAGAACTTAACCAATTAGATCATTTAATAAATCATCCTTTAAATGAGATGTAAAGAGGGAAGGAGGGAAGAAGGGAGTCAGGGAGAGGTGGTGAGGAAAGATAGATAGATGATAGATAGATGATAGGTAGATGATAGATAGATAGATAGATAGATAGATGATAGATAGATAGAAAGAAATGCTATCAGAGTAGGAAAAATATTATAAATGTCCCTGCTAGTTACAATTTTTTAAAAATAAAAGAAACAAAAAGAGGAATTAAGGAAGAAACAAAAAGAAACATACTAAGTTCATTTCAAAAGCTTTTCACTCAAGGGCATATTCCACGAAGATAGAAAATTAAGATGAGAAATTGATCACAGGAAACTTTCAAATAGCGTTATTGTGTGTGCTGGTGTGAATTTAAGAGCTTTGGACTCTGTTCTCAAACAGGGAACTAAAAAGTAAACTCAAAATACAAAATTGCCTCGTTAAAAAAAGAAAAAACACCAAAATGTACCTGAACATTTTAAAAGAGGTCTTAGAAAATAAACACGCTAGAAATCAAAACTAACCTATGGTGCACTAGATAAGATAACTGGTTTCTGAAATACAAAGAACAAGTTCTGTCCTTAAGAGCTGAGAGCCTATGAGCAAGGACCTCTGTCAATACAATACTGCAAACAAAGTTCCTTGGGAAGAAGCAATGTCCTATACTGCACAAGAAACAGAAAGGCAACTGTAGAGAATCCACCCAGTTATGCTCTGAACATTGGCACTGAAAATTTTACTATTTTCTCTACATGTTCAAGAAATATCATTTATAAATAGAGGTAGACAATAATTTAGCTTTCTTATTAACAAGATCCCACTGCCATAGAACATTAGAACTTCAGAGTAAATTTTAAAGTGATTTTAATAGAAAAGAGGAAGGCAAATTAGCTAGGATCAGAATTAAAGGGGGGGGAAAAAGGATTTTTCTTTAAAATAAAAACTTGTGTACTAGCATATGAAAAAAACATAGTAAAAGACAAACTTCAAAGTGGGTAGTAAGCTGTAGAGGGCTTGACAGGGAAATGAACTGTTGCCCTGATTTGCTAGGCACTCAAGTAGATAGATTTTCCAACTCTCCTAAGTCCTTTCCCAAGTCCAACCTGTAGCTCATTTGGTGATCATTATAAAAAATATACTGCTTTTGAAGAAGAGGGGCTGTGATTGGCAGCTGGGAGGGAGAAGCAGTAAGAGCTGTGCATCCCTCATGGAGCACCAGCAGAGAAGCACGCTCTCACTTTTCAAGATGTGAACAGCTCCGGGCTCATCTTCCATCCAGACCATTCCCAGTCAGCCAGTCAGAGAGTTGGAGAGGAGACGGGGATATTTCTGCTTAAAAAAGAAAAAAAATACATGAATTTTATTATAAATTAATTGTTTGTTTGGAAATAAATAGATTGGAAATCTAAAAACAAAAGATACTGCTTTCATTTTGTGATATAACACCCAAAATATAATAGGTAAAATCTACTTTGAAAGTCAATCTTCCCAATTATATACTATAGAAATACTACTTTTAAAAAGTTTTTAAAAGTTTTCTTTTAAAAATATCAGATTATCGCTGATCTTGAAATTATTACACTTATGTGTTGTTCAAACAACTAAACAAAGAAACAAAAGAATCATTTATGGACCTAGAATCCCTAAGGTAAAAAGATTCCATGAATACAAACAAAATATGTGGAGTAGTACATGTAAGAGTCCAAATGGATTTTTCCAAGGTTATCACAATCTTTTCATATGTATGTGAAAGGTTAGGCTAGAATTTAGGATTATTACCAGCATGACACACATCTGTGACTTGTTGCCTATCACAGCCAATCTCCTGATACAATAGCAAAGACTTATTCTCCTTGCCTCAGAAAAATTACAGCCTTAGTAAAATTAACTACTGAATTTCAACACTCATACTAGAAAACAGTTAAATCTGGTGGTACGGTACCATACGTAGTATAATTCTTATTGCTAACTGACAAGATTCAATATGTTTTAGCTAATTGACTGATTATGAAAAATTGTAGCTTCTTCTTCCTTTTATTACCATCCATATATACAACACTCAATCCACCACCTCTATCATCCTTAACCGAGGAAGGAATGCTTCATCATTAATTATTTTTCTGAGTATTAAGAAGTATCTGTGTACAGAATCTGAAATTTTTGACACTATTGGCAAAATCTGAAGTCATGCATTTTGTATGGATGTTTTATTTTAAAAATCGAAATGACAATGCAAGTCTGGAGATGTAATAAGCAATTTTTTGCAAAATACAATCTTTACCAGAAGTCAATCTACTCCAGTAGCCACAATTATGGCCATTTTAAGAGCATGCCAAATTTCTGAAAATAAAAGTGTAAATGTATACAGTGATATATATGTAGCATACAATAGAATGATTATCGCTTGATGCTTTGATGCTACTGAATAAATTGTTCTAACAAAGATAGAAAGTCACAGTAAAAGTGATATCATGGTATCTAGAAAAAATACATTAGCAGATAATCATGCTAAATAGACACCTGTAACTACAGTTATGTTGATATAAAAGAAAGGTTAACCCATATAAGAACTCAGTGATCTCATTAGATACACACAACATGTGGTCTCAATTCTATAAAAATTAGAAAATGATTGAGTTGGTAGGTTCATGAGAATAAGATATGGCAAAGCCAGACTGTTTGCTTAGTAGCACCAGATATAATTACAAGTTGACATTCACTAGACATTCTTAACGAGACTGTCACATTAGGTACAAATTGATCGTGATACCAAATAATAAAAGGGGGAAAAAAGAATAATAGAGAATGTAGTCATAATATACTACAGTTTTAATTATGTAAAAGTTGTAATGATGCATAGAGTGGAACCATATCCTAAAGAAAACTTTGAGCATCTATTAGTGGTATTTATATAATTGCTTCCCTCTATGAATTATAAAAATGTTCTATTAATAGTAGATACTTATTTGCATAGATTGAAACATTATATTGTCAAAACCGCAGTACTTATAGTAGGAAAAAAACAACTATAGATATCATCTTTCTTTCTTTCTTTTTTATTTGAGAGCTAGTGTTTTTTGTAATTGTTGCTTACTTTCTTTTTTTAATTAAATTTATTGGGGTGACAATGGTTAGTAAAGTTACATAAGTTTCAGGTGTACAATTCTGTAATATATCATCTATATATCACATTGTGTGCTTACCACCTAGGGTCAATTCTCTTTCCATCGCCATAAATTTGATCCCCTTTACACTCTTCTGTCACCCCCCCACCCCCTTAAATATCATTTTTTTATCTAAGATATTCCATTTTATCTATCCAGCAGTAGGGGAACACATATTACTGGGATAATTATTATGAATTATGGAAGGCTTACCCTCTTGTTCAAGAACTGACATTATTTTAAAACTCTGGAAAATGGAAAGACCTTATAAGAAATGGAAACATAACATTTGATACTTTTAGCTGTGATTCTAGATAGAACCTCCAGAAAATAAAAGGCAACAGAGGTTGACTGTTGACTCAAGATCCTCAAAACAAGTTTATGCCTTCCCTAAGTGGATAGTTTCCACCTAAGACCAAAGGGACAAGTGAAATTACTGATTTTTGCACTCAACTTTGTTACTTTGGTCATATATTTTGTGTGTGTTTGTGTGTGTGTGTGTGTGTGTGAGAGAGAGAGAGAGAGAGAGAGAGAGAGAGAGAGAGAGAGAGAGAGAGAGAGAGAGATTTCCCTATATTAAAGATTTTAAATATGCTCTTTGAGACTACCAGACTATCCCAAGTAGATGAAATATATTCATCATCCTTAATTTACTATGTCTTCTTAAAAGTAGTTCAAAGAGATAAAACTCTTCCTGAGAAGATAAGTAATAATCAGTGGGAAGACCCCTATGGATAAAGCTCTTAGCCATAGAATTTATAAAACCTGAGATCATCATCAAAAATTTGTAATGTCATTTTGTTAACATAGTTAATATTTCAATTCAGAACTCCTGTCCCAAAAACAAATTTTGAGTTCTTAAGTGAACAACAAAATAGCCTTGGCTTTTTGTTTGGGTCAATTATGGAAAATCTGTACAATTGGTAGCATTTCATGTTATAAACTCCCTTAACCCTAAAGGTAAAACTGAACAATCTATATCTAAGTTAAAAGAAAAGTCAATCTGCTTACTTAAGATAGACTTAAGTTATGGGGAATTGTTTTCTTGGTCATACCTGGATAATTTTATGTCATGTTTATATAGAGGCATCCAGTGCCTTTTTATATTACTTTTAGTTTTCTTGTTTGTCTCACAGTTATTCAATGTGTGCATATCAAATCTTAAATACATCTATATAGCCACTATTTAAAGAGTTCAAAAATAATTAAAAGATGAAAATAAAATGAAATTAAGCTAATCAATACTGAAGCTTAAAACCAGTCCTTCAGCCAAAAAAACAAAAAACAAAAACAAAACAAAACAAAAACTTCGTGTTCAAAGAATTGACAACAATGATGAAAATCTAGTTTATCCTTGATATTCTGTCCTTCAGTTTTGACTGAAGAAACATGAAAAAAGAAGGAGTGAGATTAAAAGAAATCTTAATATCCCTTGGAAAACTGACTGCTCTTCAGCCATGATAGTAAGTAGACACTAGAAATAGTTTGATGCCTGTTAAATTAATATGTTATAGTAGTCTATAGTTATAGAACTACCAAAATGCAGTGTGAATCTCTATTTAACAAATAGCAATCTTCTTTTTCTCAGTGAATAAGGCTCTGTAAGCCAATCAATGAGCAAGGACACTTCATTTTATTTATTTATTGATTAAATTAGCCAATCAGAAGTGGATTCATTCTGCACCAACCTATCAGGAACCGTCTCACCTAAATAACTGTGCTTCTATCTCCAACATTAACTCCTGCGTCTGAAAACCTGCCAATCTCTGAATATAAACGGCCTCAAAAGCCATTTGGGTTTCTTTACAAAGCATTATGGAGTTAATTTTTTTCTTTTTTATCTTTTTAAGCAGAAGAATGACAAGCATATTTATCATCAAAGTCACCTTTGAATCTAAGTGGTAACTGTAAAAGAGAAAAGGAGTTGGGAAAGACTAGAGAGAAGGAGGTGAGTTTAAGAAGCTGTTGCAACAGATTGAAACTTTATTAGAGTTTGAAGTAAAGCAGTAGGAATACAGATAGAGAGGATGTGATGCAATTTAGAAAGAAGACAATAAATTGAGTTCATGGATAACTTGGAAAGTGTCCTTTATTCAGATTTTATCAACACAGTGCTAGGTGAATAAAAAGTACATAATCAGCACTGACTTATATTCTCTGTCAAGATTAATTGCTGAGAGTAGAATCAGTTTAGGGCTGTTAATGATCACTTATTCTGTAAAAATATTCACTTGTCATTAATTTTAACTGCTTTAGAAAAATATTTTTTCAGGACTGTCACTTAAACCAAACCATGGACTTAGCTTATAATGGGGGTCAAACCTTGGTATCAAAAGATAAAGAATGCATAATGATGAAAATAAATATATACTTTCAAAGCAATTCCACTAGTTCTATATTGTCAGACAAAAATAATGAGACAATTCCTCTCTAGTGATGCACATTGTATATCATTTTCACTTACCTTAAAGTCAAATTGTAGATTATCAGTGAAAATTTACATTCACAATTTCCTTGATGAAGGTACCAGTGGACGAAATAACTCACATTGAATAATCAAAGTGCCATAAGCTTTGTCAAGTTCAGGATTTAATTTATATACAGAGGATGCCAAAAAATGTATACACATCTTAAAGAAAGAAAACACTGTATTAAAATTTTAATAACATACACTGATAACAAAAGATGAATATGAGTCATGTGTATACATTTGTTTTGTCACCCCAGCATGTGTGTGTGTGTGTGTGTGTGTGTGTGTGTGTGTGTATTTATTTAAATTTTTTAAAGTTAGGTTTAGGTGTATAAAGCAATGTAATAGTTAGACATTTACACCCCTCACAAAGTGATAACTCCCCCCCCAAATATTTACTACTCCTTTGACATCATATATAGCTGTTACAATACCTGTTACAATTATAGCTGTTACAATTCTGTACTCCACATCCCATGAATACACACACACACACACACACACACACACACACACACACACACACACATGAGGTCTGACAATTACGTTCCCAAACTTGTTGCAATAATGTTGCTAACCTTTTTTGATATCAGAGGGATTATTCATTATGAATTTGTACCAACTGGACAAACAGTTAACCAATTTTACTATTTGGAAGTGCAGAAAAGGCTGCATGAGAAAGTTAGATAAAAATTACCTGAACTTTTCACCAACAATTCATGGCTTTTGCATTGCAACAATGCACCAGCTCACAAAGCTCTGTGAAGGAGTTTTTAGCCAATAAACAAATAACTGTATTGGAACACCCTCCTTACTCATCTGATTTGGTCCCCAGTGACTTCTTTCTTTACCTGAAGATAAAGGAAATATTGAAAGGAAGACATTTTGATGAAATTCAGGACGTCAAGGGTCACACAAGGACAGCTCTGATGGCCATTCCAGAAAGAGTTCCAAAATTGCTTTGAAGGGTGGACTAGGTGCTGATATCAGTGAATATCTTCCCAGGGGGAGTACTTCAAAGGTGACTATAGTGATATTCAGCAATGAGGTATGTAGTACTTTTTCTAGGATGAGTTTGTGAGCTTAATTGTCAATCTCTCTCTCTCTCTCTCTCTCTCTCTCTCTCTCTCTCTCTCTCTCTCTCTCTCTCTGTGTGTGTGTGTGTGTGTGTGTGTGTTCTGTGTGTGCTTTAGTTGACATTCAGTATTATTCAGCCTCAGCCTCAGCTTCAGGTATATAGCAGTGGTCAGGCATCTACACAGTCTATGATGTGATCTTTCTAACAAGTCCAGTGCCCATCTGGGCCCCTACATAATCTTTTCAACATTATTTATTATATTCTCTAAATTATTTCATGTCACCATGACTACATTGTGACTACTGATTTGTACTTTCTAATCCTTTTAACTTCTCCCCAATTCCCACCCCCACCCATCTAGCAACTATCAGTTTTTCCCCCCTATATCTCTGAGTCTATTTCTGTTTTGTTGTTAATTTATCCTGTTCTTTAGATTCCACATATAAGTGAGATCATACAGTATTTGTCTTTCTCAGTCTGACTCATTTCACTTAGTATAATATTCTCTAGGTCCATTCATGTAATTGCAAATGGTAAAATTTCATTCTTTTGTACGGCCAAGTAATACTCCGTTGTATAAATATACCACAATGTCTTTATCCAGTCATCTACAGTGGGCATTTGTTTGCATGTCTTGGGTATTGTGAATAGTGCTGCAATAAACATAAGGGTGCATATATTTTTTTGAATTAGTATTTTGGATTTCTTTGGATAGATACCCAGTAGTGGAATTACTAGGTCATAAGTTAGTTCCATTTTCAACTTTTTGAGGAACCTCCATACTGTTTTCCATAGTGGCTGCACCAATCTGCAATCCCACCAATGGTGCACAAGTGTTTCTTTTTCTCCACATCTTCTCCAATGCTTGTTTGTTGATTTATACATTTTAATCTTAATCCCTATTTGGATGACAAAATCTCAGTTCCTACTGACGGGCTCAAATAATTTAAAACACTTGATATTTTATATATGAAACAGAAATATACAGCAAAATTTAATTATTATAATTATCATATATTGTTTACAGAAAACAGTGACATTAAATAATTTATAAGACAGTAATACCACCTGGAAAGAGATAATGAGAAAAGAAGTATTGGATGGACAGTACCTATGTTAGAAATGCACTGAAGAATGATTACATGGTATCTCTGCCAAGCACTCCAATAAAGATTAAAACATGGATGTTTCTAGCCAGTGCACACAAGGACCATCTATATGAATGTTTAGGCATCAAAGACCCAGATCATCCTGTACGAGTGTACTCTCATCTGCAAATTGCTTTTTATGTACACTAAAACTTTTCTCTCACCAATGCCTTAATTACAAACCTTCTTGCCATCCTTTCTAGAGCTCATGGTCCTTCTCCAGCAAAATCCCTTTATCCATAAACTTTTTATTGAAGATTCTTTCATCAATTTCCTCTCTAACTTAACCTTCATTCTCATGTGACGACAATGTTTCCATTCATTTTAACCTAACATTTCACTAGGTCTGCAGTCAGATAGGTGCTCTGCTTTCAGCTGTTTCCTTTGGTTGAAAACAAAATAAATGCCCTCCAACTTCAAAGCTATTAGGTTGGTGAGAAAATAATTGCAGTTTCAGACTCTGTGAATTTTAAATCATTATAACTAGGTTCAATCACATTTTTATTAATCAAAATCAGAACCATTACAATCAACACATTTTGCCAATGAGAAATAAATGTGTTTATTCCTGTAGCATAAAAATCCGTGCTTCGGGATTCAATGAACTCTTGGAAAGCATTTTCTTCATCTTGCTGGTTGTGGAAGCATTTTTCCTGCAAAAAGTTGTTGAGATGCTTGAAGAAGTGGTAGTCGGTTGACAAGAGGACAGGTGAATATAATGGTGAGGCAAAAGTTTGTAGCCCAATTCCTTCAATTTTTGAAGTGTTGGTTATGTGACATGTGGTCGGGTGTTGTCGTGTAAAATAATTGGGCCCTTTCTGTTGATCAATGCCGGCTGCAAGTGTTGCAGTTTTTGGTGCATCTCATCAATTTGCTGAGCATACTTCTTAGATGTAATGGTTTCACTGGGATTCAGAAAGCTATAGTGGATAAGACCGGCAGCAGACCACAAAACAGTAACCACGACCTTTATTTGGTGCAAGTTTGGCTTTGGGAAGTGCTTTGGAGCTTCTTCTTGGTCCAACCACTGAGCTGGTCATTGCCAGTTGTCATATAAAATCCACTTTTCATTGCATGTCACAATCCGATCGAGAAATTGTTTGTTGTTGTTGCGTTGAATAAGAGAAGACGACACTTCAAAATGATGATTTTTTTGATTTGCTGTGTGCCAATAAGACACCCACTTATCGAGGTTTGTCACTTTCCAATTTGCTTCAAATGCCAAACAACTGTAGAATGGTCAATGTTGAGTTTTTCAGTAACTTCTGGTGTAGTTCTAAGAAGACCAGTTTTGATGATTGCTCTCAATTGATGATTGTTGTCAACTTCCGATGGCCGGCCACCACACTCCTCATCTTCAAGGCTCTTGTTTCCTTTACAAAACTTCTTGAACCACCACTGCACTGTACTGTATGTTCATTAGCAGCTCCTGTGACAAATGTGTTGCTGATGTTGTGAGTTGTCTCACTGCTTTACAACCCATTTTGAACTTGAATAAGAAAATCGCTCGAGTTTGCTTTTTGTCTAACATTATTTCCATAGTCTAAAACACATATAAAATAAACAGCAAGTAATAAAGCCTTAGCAAAAAACATAAAGCAGGAAATGTACATTAAAATGATGTATAACATAACCACGTTTATTTAAGAATATATTCCAATATCAAAGGCAAATTTCAACAATGCAATAACTGCAGTTACTTTTGCACCAATTTAATAGTACAACCTGTCTTTGTTTGCAGCAACTAAAAAATCCTTTGGTAACCTCCTCATTTTTGAAGATCTGCATATATGCCTCTGTCTCTGTCTCTTCAGCACAATCCCTTCCATAATACTAAACAAAATTCTTTAACTTTGCAAACTGGTTCCACCTTATAATGATTATTAACTGGAAGTGGTACCATAATAATATCTAACAATACTATACTTTCTAGAATACATTCAGTCCCCCATCTATTGGATGACTATTGTGCCTCCTCATTTTCCATTAGACCTCCAACTCCTTTCCCCCACATTCTCAGTGTCAGCTGTTGATCCGTCTTTCTATTTCACTGAGAAAAGACAAAACAATCAGTGCTTGCAAAAGTTCCCATCACATTTACTCTCTCGCCAATTAGTTTTGCTTTCCCTTCTGATAGGATCTCAATATTCCCACTTACACTAATTATTTCTGTACAAGATCTCATAATCTCTTGCCACCAAAATTGCCTCAGCAATTGCTTATTTTCTCTTCTGAATCATAATTTCCCCTGCTAATGTGCAATTCCCAACATACTCTAGCATTTTCTGTTTTACTGAAAAACTTTGCCTGTACTTAACAGCCCCCTCAACTACCACATTTATATGCTCCAATTCACAATAAAACTTTTTGAATGATATTTATGTGCACACATTTCCAAAGTCTCTACCCCAACTTTTTCCTCTTTAATGCATCCAGTAAGAATTTTGCGTCATTACTCTACTGAAAGTGCTGTTGACAGAATCACTCATGAATAACATCTAATGATCAATTCTTCATCTTTGTGTTATTTGACCCCTAGCAGCAACATTGGGCAGTTTCTCATTCATTTATCTTTGAAATAAACTTCTTCACTTGACTTTTAAGGTTACATTTGACATATTTTTATATTGTCTGGCCACAGCATTGCAGACTTCAATTTGGTTTCTCTTATTCTTCCTGCCCTCTTAATGCTGGAGGGAAACTTGGTTTAGTTTTGTTCTCTCCCTTTTTATAGCTGCACTCACCTTTTATGCAGTCTCATGGCTTTAAATACCATCCCCAAACTCAAAGTTATATCTCCAGTGTCAATCTCTCCTCTGGACTCCAGACTTTTTGATTAAAAATGTCTGTCTGTTTTATATCAACTGCGTTGTTTTCCTTTTTCACTTTATGACTCCCTTCACCTCCACATCTACCCCCTGCCTCTACTAATCACTGATCTGTTTTCTGTATCTATGAGCTTTTGGATTTGTTTTTGTTTTTGTTTTTAATTTCACATATAAGAGATATCATATGGTATCTGTCTTTGTCAGACTGATTTAACTTACCATATTTCCCTCAAGTTCCACCCATGTTGTTGCAAATGGAAGATTTCATTCTTTTTTTATGTCTGAATAATATCATATATATCACAATTTCTATAACCATTCATCCATTGATAAACATTTAGATTGTCTTCATGCAATGGCTGTTGTAAACAATGCTGCAATGAACATGAGGGTGCATCAATCTTTTCAAATTAGGGTTTTCATTTTCTTTAGATAAATACTCAGAAGTGGAATTGCTAGGTCATAGGGTAGTTATATTTTTATTTTTTGAGGAATGTTCACATTGTTTTCCATAGCAGCTGCGCCAATGTATATTCCCACTGACAGTATATGAGGGTTACCTTTTCTTCACATCCTCCCCAACACTTGTTATTTCTTGTCTTTTTTATAATAGCCATTTTAAAAAGTGTGAGGTGATATCTCGTTGTGGTTTTGATTTGCATTTCCTTGATGACTAGTGATGTTGAGCATCTTTTCAGGCACCCCTTGGCCATCAGTATGCCTTTTGGGGAAAAATCTCTTTTCAGATCATCTCATTTTTCTAAAATTATTTTTTATTATGAAATACATATTTTTAGGATTAGTTTCAGCTGTACAACACAGCACAATAGTTATACTTTTTACCCCTCAAAGTAACAACCCCCCTACCCCAATCCACCACCCCACTTCCCCCAATGTCATACATATCTATTACAATACCCTTGACTCCACTCCCACACTATACTCCACATACCATGACTATATACATATATATATATATATATATATATATATATATATATATATATATATATATATTCACTTATAGTTGATATACAATATTATACATTAGCTTCAGGTGTACAGTGCAGTGATGAAGCCTCTTCCCCATCCATGATGCCATATCCCTAGCAAGACATGTGACCACCTGACACCCCACAAAATATTCACAACACCATCAATTATATTCCTCGAACTATCTTCCATGTCCCTGTGGCAACACTGCAGCTACATGTTTATGCTGTCCAACCCCCTCCCCCTCTCCCCCATCCCCACCCCCTCCTAACGAACAGCCACCAGTTGCTCCTCCATATCTCCAAGACCACCTCTGCCCATTTCCCTCGATCATTCAGTTTTTTAGATTCCATATATAAGTGAAATCATATGGTATTTGTCTTTCTCTGACTGACTTATTTCACTTAACATAATAGTCTCTAAGTCCATCCATATCGTCCCAATGATACAATTTCATTCTTCTTTATAGAGGAGTAATACTCTATTGTATAAATGTAACACAGATTCTTAATCCAGTCGTCTACTGATGGGCATTTCGGTTGTTTCCAAGTCTTGGCTATTGTGAATAGCGCTGCAATAAACATAGGGGTACATATATTTTTTCGAATTAGCGTCTTGGGTTTCTCTGGGTAGATACCAAAGAGTTGAATTGCTGGGTCATACAGTAGTTCCATTTCCAGTTTTTTGAGATATCTCCATACTGATTTCCATAATGGCTGCACCAATCTGCAGTCCCACCAACAGTGCACCAGGGTTCCCTTTTTTCCACAGCCTTGCCAGCACTTGTTGTTTGTTGATTTATTGATGATAGCCATTCTGACTGGAGTAAAGTGGTATCTCATTGTGGTTTTTATTTGCATTTCCCTAATGATTAGTGAGGTTGAACATTTTTTTCATATGCCTGTTGGCCATCTGTATGTTCTCTTTAGAGAAATACCTCTTCATTCTCTGTCCATTTTTTTAATTGGGTTGTTTGTTTTTTTTGGTGTTGAGTTGAATGAGTGTTTTATAAAATTTGGATATTAACCCCTTATCAGATATATTGTTGGCAAATATCTTCTCCCATTCAGGAGGCTGCCTTTTTGTTTTATTGATGATTTCAATTGCTGTGAAAAAATTTTTAAGTTTGATGTAATCCCATATGTTAATTTGTTCTTTTATTTCCCTTGCCCGAAGGGATATGTCAGTAAAAATATTACTGAGGGTAATGTCTGCAAATTTACTCCCTATTTTTTCTTCTAGGAGTTTTACAGTTTCAGGTCTTACATTTAAGTCTTTAATCCATTTTGAATTGGTTCTTGTATATGGTGTAAGTAGGTGATCCATTTTCATTTTTTGCACGTGTCAGTCCAATTTTCCCAGCACCATTTATTAAATAGACTATCTTTACTCCAATGTAAATTCTTCCTTCCAATGTCATAGATTAAATGACCATATATGGATGCGTTTATTTCTGGTCTCTCTATTCTGTTCCATTGAACTATGTATCTGTTTTTATGCCAGTACCATACTGTTTTGATTACTGTAGACTTGTAGTATGATTTCATGTTGGGTAGTGTGATACCTCCCACTTTGTTCTTATTTCTCAAGATTGCTGTGGTCTTTTATGGCTCCATATAAATTTTCGGATTATATGTTCTGTTTCTGAGAAAAATGTTCTTGGTAGTTTGATAGGAATTGCATTGAATCTATATATTGCCTTAGGTAGTATTGACATTTTAACTATATTAATTCTTCCTATCCATGAACATAGTATGTATTTCCATTTATTTATATCTTCTTTGATTTCTCTCTTCAAAGTCTTATAATTTTCTGAGTACAGGTCTTTTACTTCTTTGGTTAAATTTATTCCTAGGTATTTTTTTGTTTTTGAAGCAATTGTAAATGGGATTGATTTCCTGATTTCTTCTTCTGATAGTTTATTATTGGTGTACACAAATGCAACTGATTTCTGAATGTTAATTTTGTATCCTGCTACCTTACTAAATTCATTTATCAGTTCTAACAGTTTTTTGGTGGAGTCTTTGGGATTCTCTCTATATAGTATAATGTCATCTGCATATAATGACAACTTTACTTTCTCTTTTCCAATATGGATGCCCTTTATTTCATCGTCTTGTAGGATTGCTGTAGCCAGAACTTCCAGAACTATGTTGAATAGAAGTGGTGAAAGTGGGCAGCCTTGTCTTGTTCCTGATTTTAAGGGGAAAACTTTTAGCCTTTCCCCATTGAGTACGATGTTTGCTGTGGACTTATCATAGATGGTCTTTATTATGTTGATATATGACCCACTTTGCTAAGAGTTTTGATCATAAATGGTTGCTGGATTTTGTCAAATGCTTTTTCTGCACCTATTGATATTATCATATAATTTTTATTTTTCATTTTGTTAATCTGATGTATTATGTTAATTGATTTGCGGATATTGAACCAACCTTGCATTCCAGGAATGAATCCCACTTGATCGTGGTGTATGATCTTTTTAATGTGACACTGAATTCGGTTTGCTAGTATTTTGTTAAAGATGTTTACATCTATGTTCATTAGGGATATCAGCCTGTAGTTTTCTTTTTTTTGTAATGTCTTTTTCTGATTTTGGGATCAGAGTAATGTTGGCCTCATACAATGTGCTTGGGAGCCTTCCCTCCTTCTGTATTTTTTGGAATAGTTTGAGGAGAATAGGTATTAATTGTTTTTTTAATGTTTTGTAAAATTCACCTGTGAAGCCATCTGTTTCAGGACTTTTGTTTGTTGGAAGCTTGTTGTTTACTGACTCAATTTCTTTGGTAGTAATCAGTCTGTTCAGAGTTTCTGTTTTTTCTTGGTTCAGACTTGATAGATTGCAAGCTTCTAGAAATTTATCTATTTCTTCCAGATTGTCAATTCCGTTGGCATATTGTTGCTCATAGTATTTTCTTACAATTTCTGTGGTATCTGTTGTCACTTCCCCTCTTTCATTTCTGATTTTATTAATTTGGGTCATCTCTCTCTTTTTCTTGGTGAGTCTGGCTAAGGGTTTGTCGATTTTGTTTATCTTTTCAAAAAACCAGCTCTTGGTTTCATTGATCTTTTGTATTTTATTTTTGGTCTCTATTTCATTTATTTCTGCTCTGGTCTTTATTATTGTCTTCCTTGTACTCCCTTTGGGCTTGTTTTGCTGTTCTTTCTCCAGTTCCCTTAGGTGTAAAGATAATCTGTTGATATGAGATTGTTCTTCTTTCTTTACATAGGCATGCATTGCTATGAATTTTCCTCTTAGGACTGCTTTCGCTGCATCCCATAGATTTTGAGTTGTTGTGCTTTCATTGTCATTTGTCTTGAGATAGCTTTTGATTTCTTCCTTGATCTCAGTTTTGACCCAGTCGCTATTTAGTAACATGTTATTCAGCCTCCATGTGTTTGTGTGCTTTCCAGGTTTCTTTTTATAATTTATTTCTAGTTTTATAGCATTGTGTTCAGAGAAGATGCTTGATATGATTTCAATCTTCTTCAATTTATTGAGACTGGTTTTGTGTACTAACATGTGGTCTATCTTGGAAAATGTTCCATGTGCACTTGAGAAGAATGTATATTCTGTTGCTTTCGGGTGAAATGCCCTAAAATTATCAGTTAAATCCAGCTGGTCTAAAGTGTCATTTAAGGCCACTGTTTATGTGTTGATTTTCTGTCTGGAGGATCTGTCCATTGTTGACAACAGAGTGTTGAAGTCCCCTACTACGATAGTGTTGCTGTTGATTTCTGTCTTTATGTCTGTCAAAATCTATTTTATATATTTCGGACCTACTATGTTAGGTACATAGATGTTTACCAGGGTTATGTCCTCTTGTTGAATCGATCCTTTTATTATTGTGTAGCATCCTTCTCTATCTTTTATTATAGTCTTCATTTTAAAGTCTATTTTGTCTGAAATAAGTATTGGTACTCCCACTTTTTTCTCCTTTCCATTTGCATGAGATATCTTATTCCATCCCTTTACTTTCAGTCTGTGTGTGTGTCTTTTGATTTGAGATGAATCTTTTGTAAACAGCATATGCATGGGTCCTGTTTTCTTATCCATTCAGCCACTCTACATGTTTTGATTGGAGCATTTAATCCATTCATATTTAAAGTGATTATTGATAGGTGCATATTTATTGCCATTTTGTTATTTGTATTTCTGATCTTCCTGGTTTAGATTGTTTTCCCCTATCTTCTGTTTTAAAAAGCCCTTTTAGCATTTCCTGCAATGCTGGCTTGGTGGTAATGAATTCCTTAAGTTTATTCTTTTCTGAGAAGCACTTTATCTCTCCTTCAATTTTAAGTGAAAGCCGTGCTGGGTGAAGCAATCTTGGTTGTAGGCCTTTATTTTGCGTCACTTTGACATTTCCTGCCACTCCCTTCTGGCCTTCAGAGTTTGTGTAGAAAAGTCAGCTGTTAGTCCTATAGGAGTTCCTTTGTATGTAACCTACTGTCTTCCTCTTGCTGCTTTTAGGATTCTGTCTTTGTCTTTAACCTTTGCCATTTTTAAGGTTAACCTTTAACCTTTGCTATGATGTGTCTTGGTGTGGACTTGTTTGGTTTCAGCTTGTTTGGAAATCTCTGCACTTCCTGGGCTTGTATGTCGATTTCCTTCACCAGGGTAGGGAAGTTCTCAGTCATTATTTCTTCAAATACATTCTCGATCCCTTGCTTCTTCTCTTCTCCTTCTGGTATTCCTATGATGCAAATGTTGTTGTGCTTGATGTTGTCGCACAGGTCTCTTAAACTATTTTCATTGTTTTTTATTCTTTTTTCTTTTTGTTGTTCCAACTGGATGATTTCTGCTACTTTGTCTTCTAAATCACTGATCTGATCCTCTGCTTCATCTAATCTACTGGTGATTCCTTCAAGTGTGTTCTTCATTTCAGTTATTGTATTATTTAGTTCTACCTGGTTTTTTTTTTTTTTATGATTTCTGTATCCTTCTTTTTGTCCTCCTTAAGTTCCAGAAACATTCTTATCATCAGTGTTCTAAACTCTGTCTCTGAAAGGTTGGATACATCTGTTTCATGTAGTTTCATTTCTTGAGGTTTCTTCTGATCTTTTACTTGGGGCATGTTTCTTTGTTTCTTCATTCTGGCTTTCATTCTGATTGTTTCGATGTATTAGATCACCTAGAAAGAAAAAAGAATAAAGAAAAAGAAAAAGAAAAAAAAAAGAGAAAAATGGAAAAGAAAAAAAAAAGAGGGGGCTGCTCTCTGCCCAGTTTAATCTGCAGACCACTTGTTCAGCAATAGAGAGATTCTGGGTGACTCAGCACCAGCTGTTGCGGGGGAGTACTCAGTGCGTCATGCACCAACCTCCCTCTAGACTTGAAGTAAGCTTCCCACAATTAGTTGCTTTGTGCTCTGGAACTGTGCTCATCACCAAAAATCCTCACAGATTGTTGCGGGCTGTCTGCTGCTGCAAAAAACCCTCTGTGGCCTGCAGAGGTAGGAGCTAGGGACCAGGGGCTCAGGGTGACCCTGGCAACACAGCTCTAGGTTGGCAGGGCAGGCTCCCAAGGCACCACAGGATGTGGTCAGTGGCCCCCACCAAGTCAGAGCAGCATGCACTCCTGCATCGGCAGCCAACCCACACAAACTCACCTGGAAAGCCCCGGCTGAATCACGCAGGCGCACAGCTCGCGGCCCTACACTCGCAGGAAAACTCCCTGTCTCAGCCTGTCCCAATCAGCTGCTCAAAGATCAGGCTGAGCAGCCCAACAGCCAATTGCCACCCAGACAACTCCGCACGCACAGTGCGGAAATCAGGGTCCTAAGGTGAGTCATGAACTTCTGGGTCTCAATAAGCAGTCTGTTGTAGTCGGAGCATGCTTGCCCGGCGTTTCCCTGGCTACACAGCACAAACAGTATGGAGGGTGGGGATCCAAGGCCGCATGCGCATGCACGCACCTACGCACGCACACACGCACTCCTGTGCCTATTCCAGCAGACCAATGCAGTCCCAGACCTGAGCCTCTGTGGGAGGGCCCAGCCCTGAAAAAATGGCGGCCTCCTGTGCACTACTCCTGTACAAGCTCCACACCAGGAGGACAATGGTCCCCAAAACCTCCAGCTCCCGCACCAAAGGCACTCAGTTCAGTCCTTCCCGCAGGCTCCTGGACCCCGCTCACAAAGCTACTCTCTCCACCAGGAACCGGGTGAGTGCTCACCAGTGAGCGAGTCGGTTTGCCGGCTCCACTGGTTCTCCAGCTGCCCTCAGCCTCACCAAATTGAACAAAGAGAGTCCTCACTATTTTCTACTTTCAGCTATTGTAGAACTCGTCTTCCCAGCAAAGTAACTCTGGGGTGGTGAGTGTGATGTGGGGCTGGAGGGTCTCGCCCCCAACCGGAGAAGCCTCCCCAATGCTGAGGTGTCCCTCACAGGGTTCGCCCTCTCTCGTCTCCGCCTCTCCTACTGGACTTGACGTGGCCTCCTCTTTAAGTCCTTTGTTTAGAGGTTCTGTTCATCTAGGCTCCAGGGAACTTCCGAGGTTGAATATCTTATAAATTATTTGTAATTTAGGTGTGATCCTGGGAGGTAGTTGGCACAGCATCTGTCTATTCTGCCATCTTACTGGAAGTCTCTCTCCTCATTTTTAATCAAGTTATTATTATTATTGCTATTGAGTTGTATGATTTCTTTATAAATTTTGAATCTTAGCCCCATACCTAATATATAGTTTGCAAATATTTTTTTTTCTATTTAGTAAGTTGTCTTTTTATTTTCTTGATGGTTTCCTTGCTGTACAGAAACTTTTTAGTTTGATGTAATGGCACTACTTTTTTCTTTTCTTTTTTTTTTTTTTTTTTTTTAATTTTGGTTTTGTTCCTTTGCTTTTGGTGTCAGATTCAAAAAATCATTGCCAAGACCTATGTCAAGGAGTTTGCCACCTATTCTTTTTTCTAGGAGATTTATGGTTTCACATCTTATGTTAATTCTTTAAGCCATTCTTAGTTCAGTTTCTTTGTAGTATAAGATATTGGTCGAGTTTCATTTTTTTCCATGTGGCTGTTCAGTTTTTCCAATACCATTTATTGAAGAGACTGTTCTTTCTCCAGTGTCTATTCTTTAATCTGTTGTTGTAAACAAAATTAATAATATATCTGTGGGTTTATTTCTGGGCTCTGTATTCTTTTCCATTAATTTATGTGTCTGCTTTTATGACAATATTATACTAGTTTAATTAGTATAGTTTTGCAATATAGTTTAAAATTGTCCAGCTTTGTTTTTCTATCTCAAAAATTGATTTGGCTTTTCAGAATTCTTGTGGTTTCATTCAAACTTTAGAATTATTTGTTCTATATCTTTGAAACATGCTATTAGAATTTTGATAGTGATTGCACTGAATCTGTACATTGCTTTTGGTAGTATGGACATTTTAACAATAGTAATTCTTCCAGTCCCAGGACATGGGATATATTTTCATTTATTTGTGTCTTCTTTAGTTTCTTTCATCATTGTCTTATAATTTTCAGTGTAATGGTCTTCCACCTTTGGTTAAATATATTTCTCAATATTTTATTATTTTGATGTGATGGTAAATGGGATTGTTTTCTTTGTCTTTCTGAGACTTTGTTATTAGTGTATACAAATACAACAGATTTGGGGATATTGAAATTGTATCCTGCTATTTTATTAAATTTTTTTGTTAGTTCTAACAGTTTTTTGACAGTCTTCAGGGTTTTCTAGGTATAATACCATGTCATCTGCAAATAGTAACAGTTTTACTTGTTCTTTTCCAATTTGGACGCCTCTCTCTCTCTCTCTCTCTCTCTCTCTCTCTCTCTCTCTCTCTCTCCTTCTCCCCTCCCTCCCTCCCTCCCTCTCCCTTTTTTCCCCCCTAATTGCTCTGGCTAGGATTTCCAATACTATGTAGAACAGAAGTGCTGTAACTGGGGATTCTTCATTACTGATCTTAGAGGAAAGGCTTTAAGCTTTTCAACATTGAGTATGATGCTAGCTGTGGGCTTCTCATTTACAAGTATGGCCTTCATTATGTTGAGATATATCCTCTGTATACTCACCTAGTTTAAGTTCTCATTATAAATGTATGTTGATTTTTTTCAATGCTTTTTCTCCATCTTTGAGATGATCATATAATTTTTATTCTTCATTTTGATAATGTGGTGTATCACAATGATTAATTTGCAGATGTTAAAACATCCTTGCATCCCTAGAGTAAATTCTACCTTATTATGGTGTATGATATTTTTAGTGTAGTTGAATTCAGTTTGCTAATATTCTGTTAAGGATTTTTACATCTATATTCATCAGGGTTATTGAACTGTAATTTTCTTTCCTTGTGGTGTCCATGTCTGATTTTGATATCAGGGTAATGTTGATCTCAAAAAATGAGTTTCCAAAAGTTCCTTCCTTTTCTATTTTTTGAAAAATTTTAAAAACTGTTGGTATTTGTCTTTGATTGTTGGTAGAATTCACCAGTGAAAACAATGGTACTGGGCTTTTGTTTGTTAGAAGGTTTTTCATTACTGATTTCATCTCTTTATCAATAATTAATCTGTGAAGCCTGACAATTAAGTTCGCGAACTCATCCTAGAAAAAGTACTACATACCTCAGTGTTGAATATCACTATGTCACCTTTGAAGTACTCCCTTTGGGAAGCTAGGCACCGATGCCAGTGCCTAGTTCACCCTTTAAAGCCATTTTGGAAACATTTTTCTGGAATGGCATTCAGACCTGTTGTCGTATTACACTTGATGTCCTGAATGTCATCAAAATATCTTCCTTTCACTATTTCCTTTATCTTTGGGTAAATAAAGAAGTCATTGGGGTCTAGATCAGGTGAGTAGGGAGGGTGTTCCAATACAGTTATTTGTTTACTGGCTAAAAACTCCCTCACAGACAGTGCCTTGTGAGCTGGTGCATTGTCGTGATGCAAGAGCCATGAATTGTTGGCAAAAAGTTCAGGCGTCTAACTTTTTCATGCAGCCTTTTCAGCACTTCCAAGTAGTAAACTTGATTAACTGCTTGTCCAGTTGATACAAATTCATAATGAATAATCCTTTTGGTATTAAAAAAGTTAGCAACATCATTGCAACAAGTTCACGAACTTAATTGTCAGCCTTCATATTCTACTTCGATTTTCTACTTCTTTATGATTCAGGTTTGGTAGGTTGTATGTTTCTAGGAATTTATCCATTTATTCTAGTTTGTCTGGTTTGTTGGTGTATAATTGGTCACAGTAGTCTTATGAACCTTTGTATTTCTATGGTACAAGTTGTAATATCTCTTTCATTTCTGATTTTATTTATCTGTGGTCTCTGTCTTTTTTTTTTTTTTCTGGTCAGTCTAGCTAAAGGCTTGTCAACTTTGTTTACCTTTTCAAAGAATTAGCTTTAGCTTGATTGATATTCTCTATTGTCATTTTTTTCTTTACATAATTTATTTCTGTCCTAATCTCAGTAATTTCCTTAATATATCCTCTCTATTATTATATTATTCTTCACCTAATTTATTTCTGTTCTAATCTTTGTTCTAATGAAAGTGCTTCTATGCACTTTGGGTTTCTTTTGTTCTTCTTTTTTTTAGTTCCCTGAGGTGTAAAGTTACGTTGTCTACTTGAGACTTTTCTTGTTTCTTGGCATAGGCATTAATGGCTATAAACTTCCCACATAGAAGTGTTTTTGCTGAATCCATCCTCTTTTGGTACGTTATATTTTCATTTTTTGTTTGTTTGTTTGTTTCAAGGTATTTTCTTTTTATTTCTCTTTGATTTCTTCATTGACTCATTTGTTGTTCAGTAACATGTTGTTTAATCTCTACATATTTGTGAGCTTTCTAGTTTTGTTCATGTAATTTCTAGTTCTATATCATTATTGTTGGAAAAGATACTTGATATGATTTCAGTCTTCTTAAATTTGTTAAGACTTGTTTTGTTGTACAACGTACAATTTATCCTGGAAAATGTTCCATGGGCATTTAAGAAGAATGTGTGTTTTTTCATTTTTGTATGGAATATTCTGTATATATCTGTTCAGGTCATCTAATCTAATGTGTTATTTAAAGACTATGTTTCATTATTGGTTTTCTGGATGATGTATCCATGGATATAAATGGGATATTAAAATCCCCTACTATTATTACATTGCTATTTATTTCTCCCTTTTAGTGTGTTAATATTTGGTTTATATTTTTAGGTGCTCCTATGTTGGGTACATATATATTTATAAATGCTATATATCTGCATTGGATTGACCCCTTTATCATTATTTAACACCCATCTTTGTCTTATTACAGTCTTCATTCTAAAGTTTATTTTATCTTAAGCATAAGTCTTGTTACACCAGCTGTTTTTGGGTTTCCATTTTCATAGAAAATCTTTTTCCTTCTATTCACTTTCAGTCAGTATGTTTCAATACATTTAAAGTGAGTCCCTAGTTGACAGAATACAGATGGGTCTTCTTTTCTTATCCATTTAGCTACTCTATGTCTTCTAATTGAACAATTTAGTCCATTTACATTTAAAATCATTAATGATAGGTATGTACTTATTGCCATCTTGTTCATCATTTTCTGGCTATTTTTGTAGTTCCAATCTGTTCTTTTCTTCTTATCTTGCACTGTTTCTTTGCAGTTTGATGACTTTCTTTAGTGGTGTACTTATAATGCTTCCTCTTTATCAATTGTGTATTTACTATAAGTTTATGCTTTGTGGTTACCATGATGCTTACATGTAACTACTTGTATCTACAACAGTCTACTTAAACTTGACAACATCTTAACTTTGATCCCATTATAAATCTTAACATTTTTATCCCCTCACATATTTTATGTTTTGTTTTTGATGTCATATTATACTTGTGCATCCCTTAACTAATTATTGTCAATGGCCCTCATATGTGGGATCCGAACCGGGGCCCTCTGGCGTCCTAAGCCAGTTCTTAACCATTGCACCACTCGGCCGGCCCCCTTAACTCATGATTGTAATCACAGCTGTTTTTACTATGTTGTATTTTAGCCTCCATACTAGTTTTAAAAGTGATTAACACACTATCATTACCTCTCCAGTAAGATTTATTATTTCATATATTTTCTTATTACAAATTAGCACCCTTTATTTTTAGCTTAAAAAGATCCATTTGACATTTCTTATAAGGCCAGGTTAGTGCTTATGAACACCTTTACCTTTTTCTTGTCTGCAAATTTCTACATCTCTCTTTCAATTCCACATAAGTTTGCTGGGTAGAGTATTCTGAATTGGAAATTGATTTTTTCTTCTATTATCATATTATCTACTCTATGAATACATCTCTACCTTCACTTTGAATACATCATTCTACTCCCTTCTGCCCTGCAAAGTTTCTGATGAAAGATCTGCAAATACTTTTATGGGCATTTCCTTATATGTAACAAGTAGTTTTTCTCTTGCTGCTTTTAATATTCTTGCTTTGTCTTTAACTTTTGCTCTTTTAATTACGTGTCCTGGTGTGGGTCTCTTTAGGGTCATCTTATTTCGATCATTCTGCATCCTGGATCTGGATGTCTGGTCTGTTTCCTTTCCAGGTTAGGTAAGTTTTCAGCCATTATTTCTTTAAATAAAATTTCTGCTGCTTTTCCTCTGTCTTCTCTCCCTGGGATCCATTATTGTTAATGTAAGTACATTCAGTGTTGTCCTATAAGCTCCTTAAGTTATTTCACTTATTTATTTATCTTTATTTTTTGCTGCTCTGATTGGGTGAGTTACTCTACCTTGCTATGAGTTGACTGATCCTACTGCTGCTTCATTTCATCTGAAGTTGAATCCCTTTGGTATATTTTTCAGTTCAGTTAATGTATTCTTGACTCTTGTGACTTTTATTTTGTACTTTCCTATATTTTTAATGTGTCTGTTGATGTTTCCACTGTGTTCATTAGCTCTTTTTCCCAGTTTGGTGAGCACATTTATGACCTTTACTTTAAACTCTTTATCAAGTAAACTACTTATCTTTGTTTCATTAAAGTTTATTTAAAAGGCTTTCTCTTTTTTTTTTTTTCACTTGAACTTATTCCTTTGTTTCTTTATTTTGTTTGACTCTCTGTGTTGGCTTCTATACAGTCATCTCTATCAGTCTTGAAGGAGTTGCTTTGAATAGGACATGAAACTTGTTGTTAACCCTGTCCCAGTTCTTTGCTGCCCTCAAACCTTTGTGTTTGTCCAAGAAGCATGTTATATTTTTAATAGCTCCCAGTACTTGAAGATGTGCCAAACCTGTCAATGTCCCAAAGGGGAGGGACATAGATTCAGACTATTTGGAAGCCAAACTTTCAGGTAGGAGATTTTAAGAGTATGCAAATATATACAGTCTTGTGGGACTACAGGTGTAAGTTCCACTGGCCAGATTATCTGACTAGTGTCCCCTGAGTGGTATTCACTAAAACCATGGTGACAGACAAGCATAGAGTCTCTTTCCTGGAAGATACTGGTGAACTGAAGCAAGGCCGAGGGAGAAGGATAAAATAGCATCCACAGGTTATATTCCTAGAGAGCAACTCCATATTCTACTAGATGTGTGCCAAACCTGAGCCCAGCCCATCAAGCCTAAGGACAATCTAAGAGGTCTCCTTCACAGAAAGACTAAGAGTGTGTCTCAGTCTACTGTGTGTGCAGTGCCCTGCTTTTTGCAGTCTGTCCAAAGCTATCTCTCCAATTACCATGGTTCTGTGGGACCTGGCAATGCAAACCCATCTGGCCACCAGAGCTGGAGATCAAAGATCATCCCCTGGGCAGCAGCTGCAAAAACCAAGGCACCATACATAAAAGTCAGGGTACCAGATGCTTAAAAAGCTCTCATCCAGGAGATACAGTCACTCTGGAGCATGGCAGAATGGGAAGAATGCGAGCAAGCTATCCGAAAAGGATTACAGTTGGCCCTCTACATTGTGTTTAATTAAAAGCTTACTACTCATGTTGCAACAGTAATGATTAGCTAATAGGTCTCCTCCACAGAAAGATCAAGCTTCTGGTTCTATTGCCTCTTATGCTTTGTGGTGGTAGCTGTTTAAGAAATCTTTCTCCATTGATTGTAGTCTTGTGGGACCAAACAGTCTAAGCCACAGAACTGGCCACCAGAGCTGAGAAATACAGAGATGTCCCCTGGAAGAAGCCACAAAAATTGGAGCACTAGACAGGGATATGATCTCCTTTCTGAGTGACACTGATTAGGACCAGGAACAGATGCTCCCATGGCCTCTGGAGCCAGTCTGTCAAGAGGTGTCACCTGGGTAGCAACTGCAAAGAACAGGGCACTGGACAAGTGTAACAGCTCCCTTCTAGAAGATACTGGTTCTCTGGAGCATGGTAAAGTGAGTGCTCAACGATTGTGCCCACCAATCTCTATCCCCAGAGAGCGTCCCAGCAGGCTCTTAGATGTGTGTGTTAAATTAGAAGCCTGCCCCTCAGTCTAATACTTTAATATAAGCAGGTAGGGCTCCTTCACCACATCAGTGTGCAATTTATTGACTCAGCTCAGCTCTGGGCTGGGTAAGTCCAAACACATGGGCCTTTTAAGAGCCCTCTCCCAGATTGCTACAATCTTGTGGGTGTTGAGACTCAAACCCCATTGGTTTTCTTTTTTTTTTTCCCAAGCAAATCAGCAAGTTTAATTAAGGACTATTACCTTAATAAATAATGGTATTTTAAATTGGTAAACTAATTCCAAAAATCAACTAAGGAATAAAGACCACTCAATTCCTCAAGGAAATGTATTCTAACAGTACAAGTGAAGTCCAGAGCCAGATGTTTTCCCAACATACTTCACATATCAACACAAATTACATATAAACCAGTAAAAAAAGCAGTTCCCTTCCTTCACAGTACTGCATTTTTTACAATTATATTTTATTGTGAAATACACATTTTTTAGAATTAGTTTCAGCTGTACAACATAGTGCAATAGTTATACTTTTTACCTCTCGAAGTGAAAACCCCCTCCCTCAATCCATCACCCCACTTCCCCCCAATATCATACATATCTATTACAATTCCCTTGACTCCACTCCCACACTATATTCCACGTCCCATGACTATATATTCACTTATAGTTGACATACAATATTATACAACATCAGCTTCAGGTGTACAGTGCAGTGATCAAGCCTCTTCCCCATCCATGATGCGGTCTCCCTAGCAAGACATGTGACCACCTGACACCCTACAAAATATTTACAACATTATTACCAATATTCCACAAACTGTCTTTCATGTCCCTGTGGCAATATTGTAGTTATGTATTTATGCTGTCTAATCACTTCTCCTTCTCCCTCATCCCCACCCCTTCCCAACTAGCAGCCATCAGTTGTTCCTGTATATCTCTGAGACCATTTCTCTTTACTTTGCTCATTCATTCAGTTTTTTAGATTCCACATATAAGTGAAATAATATGGTATTTGTCTTTCTCCGACTGATTTATTTCACTTAATGTAATAGTCTCTAGGTCCATCCATATTGTCCCAAATGGTATAATTTCATTCTTCTTTATAGCAGAGTAATACTCCATTGTATATATGTACCACAGTATCTTAATCCAGTCATCTACCAATGGGCATTTCGGTAGTTTCCAAGTCTTGGCTATTGCGAATAGCACTGCAATAAACATAAGGGTACATATATTTTTTTGAATTAGCGTCTTGGGTTTCTCTGAATAGATACCCAAGAGTGGAATTGCTGGGTTATACTGTAGTTCCATTTCCAGTTTTTTGAGATAACTCCATACTGATTTCCATAATGGCTGCACCAATCTGCAGTCCCACCAACAGTGCACCAGGGTTCCCTTTTCTCCACAGCCTCACCAGCAGTTCTTGTTTGTTGATTTATTGATGATAACCATTCTGACTGAGTGAAGTGGTATCTCATTGTGGTTTTTATTTACATTTCCCTAATGATTAGTGAGGTTGAACATTTTTTCATATGCCTGTTGGCCATCTGTATGTTCTCTTTAGAGAAATGCCTCTTCATATCCTCTGTCCATTTTTTATTTGGGTTGTGGGTTTTTTTTGGTGTTGAGTTGAATGAGTGTTTTATAAAATTTGGATATTAACCCCTTATCAGATATATCATTGGTAAATAACTTCTCCCATTCAGGAGGCTGCCTTTTTGTTTTATTGATGATTTCCTTTGCTGTGAAAAAACACTTAAGTATGATGTAATCCCATATGTTAATTTGTTCTTTTATTTCCCTTGCCTGAGTGAGTATGTCAGTAAAAATATTACTGAGGGTAATGTCTGCAAATTTACTCCCTATTTTTTCTTCTAGGAGTTTTATGGTTTCAGGTCTTACATTTAAGTCTTTAATCCATTTTGAATTTGTTTTAGTATATGGTGTGAGTAGGCAGTCCATTTTCATTTTTTTGCATGTCTCAGTCCAATTTTCTCAGCACCATTTATTAAATAGACTATCTTTACTCCAATGTAAATTCTTGCTTCCACTGTCATAGATTAAATGACCATGTATGGATGGGTTTATTTCTGGGTTCTCTATTCTGTTCCATTGGTCTATGTGTCTGTTTTTATGCCAGAACCATACTGTTTTGATTACTGTAAACTTGTAGTATGATTTGAAGTCAGGTAGCATGATACCTCCCACTTTGTTCTTATTTCTCAAGATTGCTGTAACTATTCGGGGTCTTTTATGGCTCCATATAAATTTTCGGATTATATGTTCTGTTTCTGAGAAAAATATTCTTGGTTGTTTCATAGGAATTTTGTTGAATCTATATATTGCCTTAGGTAGTATTGACATTTTAACTATATTCATTCTTCCTATCCATGAACATAGTATGTATTTCCATTTATTTGTATCTTCTTTGATTTCTCTCTTCAACGTCTTATAATTTTCTGAGTACAGGTCTTTTACTTCTTTGGTTAAATTTATTCCTAGGTATTTTATTGTTTTTGAAGCAATTGTAAATGGGATTGATTTCCTGATTTCTTCTTCTGATAGTTTATTATTTGTGTATACAAATGCAACTGAGGGGGCCGGCCGAGTGGCTCAGTTGGTTAAGAGCTCGCTCAAGAGTTTGAGCTCTGAGCAACAGCGGTTCGAGTCCAGCCCCAGCTGAGCAGCCACTGAGCTGCCAACAGGTAGCAGGATGGCTCAGCTAAAAAAAAAAAAAAAAAAAAAAAAAAGCAACTGATTTCTGAATATTAATTTTGTATCCTGCTACCTTACTAAATTCATTTATCAGTTCTAACAATTTTTTGGTGGAGTGTTTGGGATTCTCTCTATATAGTATCATGTCATCTGCATATAATGACAATTTTACTTCCTCCTTTGCAATTTGGATGCCTTTTATTTCATTTTCTTGTCTGATTGCTGTGGCCAGAACTTCCAGACTATGTTGAATAGAAGTGGTAAAAGTGGGCAGCCTTGTCTTGTTCCTGATTTTAAGGGGAAAATTTTGAGTATGATGTTTGCTGTGGGCTTATCATATATGACCTTTATTATATTGAGATATGATCCCACTATTCCCACTTTGCTAAGAGTTTTGATCATAAATGGTTGCTGGATTTTGTCAAATGCTTTTTCTGCATCTATTGATATGATCTTATGATTTTTATTTTTCATTTTGTTAATGTGATGTATTACGTTAATTGATTTGCGGATATTGAACTAACCTTTCATACCAGGAATGAATCCCACTTGATCGTGGTGTATGATCTTTTTAATGTGATGCTGAATTTGGTTTGCTAGTATTTTTGAGGATTTTTACATCTATGTTCATTAGGGATATTGGCCTGTAGCTTTCTTTTTTTGTAATATCTTTGTCTGATTTTGGGATCGGAGTAATGGTGACCTCATACAATGTGCTTGGGAGCCTTCCCTCCTTCTGTATTTTTTGGAATAGTTTGAGGACAATAGGTATTAATTGTTTTTTTAATGTTTGTAAAATTCACCTGTGAAGCCATCTGGTTCAGGAATTTTGTTTATTGGAAGCTTGTTGATTACTGACTCAATTTCTTTGGTAGTAATCCGTCTGTTCAGAGTTTCTGTTTCTTTTTGGTTCAGACTTGGTAGATTGTATGCTTCTAGAAATTTATCCATTTCTTCCAGATTGTCAAATGTGTTGGCATAGAGTTGCTCATAGTATTTTCTTACAATTTCTTATATTTCTGTGGCATCTGTTGTCACTTCTCTTTCATTTCTGATTTTATTAAGTTGGGTCATCTCTCTCTTTTTCTTGGTGAGTCTGGCTAAGTGTTTGTCAATTTCGTTTATCTTTTCAAAAAACCACCTCTTGGTTTCGTTGACCTTGTGTACTTTTTTTTTGGTCTATTTCACTTATTACTGCACTTGTCTTTATTATTGCCTTCCTTATACTCCCTTTGGACTTGTTTTGCTGTTCTTTCTCCAGTTCCTTTAGGTGTAAAGATAGTCTGTTGATATGAGATTGTTCTTGTTTCTTTAGATAGGCTTGCATTGCTATGAATTTTCCTCTTAGGACTGCTTTTACTGCATCCCATTGATTTTGAGTTGTATTTTCATTTTCATTTGTCTTGAGATAGCTTTTGATTTCTTCCTTGATCTCAGTTTTGACCCAGTCGCTATTTAGTAGCATGTTATTCAGCCTCCATATATTTGTGTGCTTTCCAGATTTATTTTTATAATTGATTTCTAGTTTTATAGCATTGTGGTCAGAGAAGATGCTTGATATTTCAATCTTCTTAAATTTATTGAGACTGGAAAATGTTCCATGTGCACTTGAGGAGAATGTTGTATATTCTGTTGCTTTGGGGTGAAATGCTCTAAAAATATCAATTAAATCCAGCTGGTCTGAAGTGTCATTTAAGGCCACTGTTTTCATGTTTATTTTCTGTCTGGAGGATCTGTCCATTGGTGACAATGGGGTGTTGAAGTCCCTTACTAAGATAGTGTTGCTATTGATCTCTGTCTTTATGTCTCTCAAAATCTGTGTTATATATTTAGGACCACCTATGTTGAGTGCATAGATGTTTACTAGGGTTACGTCCTCTTGTTGAATTGATCTTTTTATTATTATGTAGTGTCCTTCTTTGTCTTTTATTGTAGTCTTCATTTTAAAGTCTATTTTGTATGAAATAAGTATTGCTACTCCTGCTTTTTTCTCATTTCCATTTACGTGAAATATCTTATTCCATCCCTTTACTTTCAGTCTGTGTGTGTCTTTTAATCTGAGATGAATCTCTTGTAAACAGCATATGCATGGGTCGTGATTTCTTATCCACTTAGCTACTCTAAGTTTTTTTATTGGAACATTTAATCCATTCATATTTAAAGTGATTATTGATAGGTGCATATTTATTGCCATTTTGTTATTTGCATTTCTAATCTTCCTGGGTTAGATTGTTTTCCCCTTTCTTCTGTTTAAAAAAGCCCTTTTAACATTTCCTGCAATGTTTGCTTGGTGGTAATGAATTCCTTAAGTTTATTCTTTTCTGAGAAGCACTTTATCTCTCCTTCAATTTTAAGTGATAGCCATGCTGCGTAGAGCAATCTTGGTTGTAGGCCTTTATTTTGTATCACTTTGACCATTTCCTGACACTTCCTTCTGGCCTGCAGAGTATCTGTAGAAACATCTGCTGTTAATCTTATAGGCATTCCATTTGTATGTAACTTGCTGTCTTTCTCTTGTTGCTGTTAGGATTCTGTGTTTGTCTTTAACCTTTGCCATTTTAACTGTGATGTGTCTTTGTGTGTACATGTTTGGTTTCAACTTGTTTGGAACTCTCTGCACTTCCTGGGCTTGTATGTTGACTTCCTTCACCAGGGTAGGGAAGTTTTCAGTCATTATTTCTTCAAATACATTCTCGATCCCTTGCTTCTTCTCTTTTCCTTCTGGTATTCCTATGATGCAAATGTTGTTGTGCTTGATGTTGTCCCACAGGTCTCTTAAGCTATTTTCATTGTTTTTTATTCTTTTTTCTTTTTGTTGTTCCAAGTGGGTGATTTCTGATATTTGTCTTCTAAGTCATTGATCCGATCCTCTGCTTCATCTAATATACTGGTGATTCCTTTGAGTGTGTTCTTCATTTCAGTTATTGTATTGTTTAGTTCTACCTGGTTGTTTTTTATGATTTCTGTATCCTTCTTTATGTCCTCCCTAAGTTCCTTAAACATTCATATCATCAATGTTCTAAACTCTGTAAGGTTGGATACCTCTGTTTCATTTAGTTCTATTTCTTGAGGTTTCTACTGATCTTTTACTTGGGACATGTTCCTTGTTTCTTCATTCTGGCTGTCACTCTGTGATTGCTTCAATGTATTAAGTAGATCACCTAGAAAGAGAAAAAAAAAAGAAAAAAAGAGAAAAAGAGGAAAAAAAAGGAAAAAGAAAAAAAAGAGGAAGAAAAAAGAAAAAAAAGGGGGGGTTGTTCTCTGCCCGCTTTAATCTAGAGACTACTTGCTCAGCAATAGAGATACTCTGGGTGAATCACCACCAGCTGTTGAGGGGAAGGGCTCAGTGCATCATGCACCGACCTCCCTCTAGACTTGAAGTGAGCTTCCCACAATTAGTTGCTGTGTGCTCTGGAACCGTGCTCACCACCAAAAATCCTCACAGGTTGTTGCGGGCTATCTGCTGCAAAAAAAACCCCCTCTGTGGCCTGCAGAGGTAGGGGCCAGGCACCAGGGTGTCCCTAACAACACAGCTCTAGGTGGGCGGGGCAGGCTCCTAAGGCACCACAGGGTGTGATCAGTGGCCCCCACCAAGTCAGAGCAGTATGCCCTCCTGCATTGGCAACCAGCCCGCACAAACTCACCAGGAAAGCCCTAGCCAAATCACGCAAGTGCACAGCTCACGGCCCTAGACTCCCAGGAAAACTCCCTGTCTCAGCCTGTCCCAATCAGCTGCTCAAATATCAGGCGGAGCAGCCCAACAGCCAATCGCCACCATGGCAACTCTGCATGTGCAATGCTGAAATCGGGGCCCTAAGGCGAGTCTCGCACTCTTGGGTCTCAATAAGCTGTCTGTTGGAGTCTGAGCATGCCTGCCAGGCATTTCCCTGGCTATGCAGCCCAAGCAGTGTAGAGGGTGGGGATCCAAGGCCGCATGAGCACACACGCACCTACGCACGCACACACACACTCCTGCGCCAATTCCAGCAGACCAATGCAGTCCCAGACCTGAGCCTCTGTGGGAGGGCCCAGCCCTGAAAAAATGGTGCCCTCCTGTGCACTACTCATGTGCAAGCTCCACGTCAGGGAAAAAATGGTCCCCAAACCTCCAGCTCCTGTGTCAACTGCACTCAGTTCCGTCCTTCCCGCAGGCTTCTGGGCCCCATTCACAAAGCTACTCCCTCCACCAGGAACCTGGTGAGTGCTCATCAGTGGGCAAGTCAGTTTGCTGGCTCCTCTGGTTCTCCAGCTGCCCTCAGTCTCACTGTGTTGAGCAAAGAGAGTCCTCACTATTTTCTACTTCCAGCTATCGTAGAACTCCTTTTCCCGGCCAAGTAACTCTGGGTTGGTGAGTGTGATGTGGGGCTGGAGGGTCTCGCCCCCAACCGGAGAAGCCTCCCCAATGCTGAGGTGTCCCTCACAGGGTTCGCCCTCTCTCATCTCCATCCCTCCTACTAGATTCAACGTGGCCTCCTCTTTAAGTCCTTCATTTAGAAGTTCTGTTCATAGGGAACTTCCAAGGTTGAATACCTTATAAATTATTTGTAATTTTGGTGTGATCCTGGGAGGCAGTTGGAACAGCGTCTGTCTATTCCGCCATCTTACTGGAAATCTCAAACCCCATTGGTTTTCAAAGTTAGATGTTTTATGGGCTCATCTCTCAGGTGCAGGTCTTAGAAGTTGAGGTGCATGATGTGAAGTTGGAACTCTTAATTCCTCAAGGAGAAGCTCCAGGTTTTGAGTTTTCGCTTGGTTGAGTCACCATTGTAGGGGTGAAGTTTATGGCTTTGATGTGGTTTTCTTCTCATTTGCCT
Source organism: Hipposideros larvatus (assembly GCA_031876335.1). Classification (NCBI taxonomy): domain Eukaryota; kingdom Metazoa; phylum Chordata; class Mammalia; order Chiroptera; family Hipposideridae; genus Hipposideros; species Hipposideros larvatus. The sequence continues at coordinate 106,746,041 of CM063089.1, forward strand.
AGAGTATAGTCATTAGCCAGCCAGACTGTAGGGTTTTTGTTTGTTTGATTGTTTTTTAGGGATATTGTTCCACATTTAGCTGTAGACTCAGTGTGTCTATGGGATGAGGTGAGCTCAGGATCTTCCTACGTTGCCATCTTCAACCAGGACCTCCAGACCCATTAAAATCTCTATTCAACATCAATACTTAGTGTCTCAAAAGCGTCTTTAATTGAATTCCTGATCACCCTCCAATTCTGCTACGTTCAGTCAAAGAAAAATCCAGTAAAAGCCAGTGTCTTTTTTCAGTTGCTCCAACAAAAACATTATAATTCTTGATTCCTTTCTTTCTCATGCACTTCACTTCCAGGCTGTCAACACTATTGTTAGCTATACAGACATTTCCCGCCCCCCCCCCCCCATTATCTAACCACTTCTTACCACTTCAATTGCTGCCAATCCAATTAAATCATCACCATGTCTAGACTAGAAATTATAGCCTTCTGACCAGTCCCCCACCTTCTATCCTTTCTCCATTGTAATCAATTTCCTATACTGTGAGCAGAGACATTCATTTTAAACTTTAAATCTAATCAAGCCACTATTTTGCACAAACCATTCTGAAAGTTTTCCTATCTGTCTCAGAATAAAAGGCAAATTCCTTTCAATGGTTCAATATTAAGGTAATCAAAAGTTGCTGTATCAAACAGAGCCAGAAATGTATGATGGCTCAAATGTGATAGATGTTTACTTTTTATTCTTGTAAGTCCCAAAACATATGTTTCTGGTTGGAAGGCAGTTCTATTCCCCATTGTGCTCAAGGCCACACACTCCATCTTGCATCTCCGCCCTTTTGAGAACATGGCCGCCAAGGTCACTGGGTTTATCTGTCTCATGTATGTCAGCACATAGGGAAAGAGCATGAAAAATCACCTGGTGATTTTTATAAGCTACGACTAGAGATGGAACATATTACCTCACTTTACATTCTTTTGGGTGTAAGTCAGTCATGTAGCCATATAATGGAATAACAACAACAACAACAAAACTGGGAAATATTATCTTTTTGTCTAGGCAGAGCAGGCATCCACTTTGGTGAGCAAACAGCTTGTGACAAAGGTCCCAGAGCCTTACACAATCTGGCTCACTCACAACTCTCTGACCAATTTCCTACCATTCTCTTCTTTACACACTCAAGCTAATTAGCCAGACCTCTAATTCTCTGAATACAAACAAAAATTATAACCACCAATACTCCCTATCTTTCATTTTTCTCTACAGAACTTATGTCTGCTTGTTTATTTATTCTTTTGCCTGTCTTCTGCCGCTTTACCTACAAGCCCTTATGCATACAAATATAACAACAACTCACTAAATTCTTACTACAGTAATAAAAGAATGGGTTAATAAATGTAAGTAATACCTGGTCCTGCCAACTTCAAAACATCACTTTGGGTATCTCGATATTCCAATTACTACAAAAATAAAGGTATATTTCCAAATAGCCCCTGCCCCCATATACCCATTTATCAAACTGGCAGCTTTGCTTTTAGTTGTTTCTACAACAGTTAGCAAGGTAGAAGAATAGTTGAATCTTTACTGGGTAAATTTTTATGTTGGTTGAAATGACCTGTGGGTCAATGAAGTTGAGGTCAATGGAAATTAAATGTATAACTGTAAAAACAGTTTTTTTTAATTTTAAATTAAAACTTGTTTCCCGCTTTTCTGTTGTTGTTGTTGTTGTAAACCATTGGTTGGCTTCAAAAGCCTGTTTACTAAAGTGAAGAAACTGAGGTAATCAAAAGAACACAGATATAGCCTCCAAGTGTGTGGTGTATGTCCCTGTGTGTGAAAAAGTATGTGTATTGTGATAGAAAGACAGGTTTGTATTTTTCTGATGGCTTTTCTAATTTAAATTGAAACACAAGATTTTTAAGTGATAAAAGTATACTGTAATACACATTCACATCTCTGTATCACATGATAGGATAGTTAGACCATAATATATTGAAGGGACCTGATGATTTTCAGATTTGATTTACTATTACCCAGAGAAATTAGAAATAGTGGGTAACACCACAGTACCAGCAAATTATGATTTCTAACATTTAATATATTTATGGAAAAATTAGCATCTACAGCATTGTTTTTAAGAACCACAATACACTGTATTTTTATCCTACTTTTAAACTGAATATGTTTATGTGATTATCTCATTTGTCAAAACTCTCCACTTTTTAGCTTGTCTGTTTTTTGATAATACACGATAATAACTGAATAATCTTTCTTCTTTGTCAGCACTGACAGAAAACACAATGAAGATATATAGGTGCAAAACTTCATGATCTTAACTCAAAAATTAGCTGTTGGAAAAGATCTTTCAAAATTTCATTATGTGAATTTTAAGATTATATATATATATATATATATATATATATATATATATATATATATATATATTGTCTGTGATCTTTTATTTCTTTATGAAAAAAATTACTTCCTAAGATGTCTCACATTACTTATGATTTTTCTTGGGAAGATATAAACAAAACTTTGAAGGTAGGATTTTTGTCAGCTACTTCTTATTTAGTCACCAAATCTTCCAAAAACTACTCCATGACAAAGAAATGGGAGTCACTGGAAAAAATTTAGGAAGAAGGGTGACATGTATAGACTTGAACTTTAGAAAGTTCCTTCTTCTTCTTCTTCTTTTTTTTTTTTTTTTTTTTTTTTTTTAGCTAAGCCATCCCACCACCTGTTGGCAGCTCAGCGGCAGCTCAGCTCGATCCGGGAATCAAACTGCTGTTGCTCAGAGCTCAAACTATTGAGCGACCTCTTAACCAACTGAGTCAGTCTGCCAGCCCAGAAAGTTCCTTCTTTTTTAATAACAGTAGCTGCAGGGAGGGAAGCTGGAAGGGAAAAAGACCTGTGTGTAGGAGTGAATATTATGCTTCAATAATAATATTTCAATTACTATTGAAATAATTTAGATTGAAAATAATTATTATTTCCCAGATGATAATTGTTGCAATGGGAATTGATAAGTAGGTGGAATCATAAGCTATATGTTGGTAGAAGAGAAACACTGGGTGATTAATTGGGTAAGGCTTGTCATGGTCTATGTCTAGCTTCTGGTCAGCCTTCACATGGCAGACACATATACACTTCCACTCTCAGAATGTTTGATAGGAAAGAAAACCTGATTAATTTGAAATATGGTGTTGGAAGAGAGCCCAACACATAGAATTATGAATGAGTGGGCCCTAGAGCATATTAAACCTGGAACATCACTGGGAGCAAAAATGACCAAACTGAAGCTGCCCTACTTGGAACACATCATGAGAAGGCTGGGTTCTTTGGAAAAGACAATAATGCTGGGAAAAAGAGAAGCCAGCAGGAAAAGAGCAAAAACAAATAGGAGATGGACTGACTCCATAAAAGAAGCCAGGAACTGAGCAGGGCGGTGAGGACAGGACATGGTGGATGTCACTTATCTATAGGGATGCCAGAAGTCACCCAAAAACCCAGCATGAGAAGTGTTTTCCTTGTTTGGTTTAAGATTGATTTTATTTTCTATTATACAATTTACCCTTTTCCAGGGTTTGACAATGGGAACTTCCACTATTTTCAAGGGAAACTTTACCCACTCACATAAAGAGCTATCAAGTCCCATGGCCCTTGGGATAAATATAATCAGATTAATTGACCATAGATAGACCTTCAAGGTTCTGGATTATTAAGTTTCAGGTGAGACCACATGTGGCCCAGCAACAAATAACTTCAGGAAGCACTGGCCAAGCTGACGTCAGTTGTTCATTCTTTACATTGGCAAGAGATGAAGGTGGTCTAGCTTGCAATAATCTGCATTGCCACATGATCTCCACTTTTAATCTTCCATGACCAAGTGCTTACAGAAGCATTCACGTATCTAAGGAGGACAAACATTTTTTTTTAAGTCAAAGATAGTCTAAATCTAGGTGTGGGGGAGGGGAAGACTTTCCCTACATTTATGGTGTGTAGTTCTGCTAAAGACACATCAAATTCATATTCCTATACAAAATACAACATATGCATCACATCTCAATCGGAAGTAACTAAAATTGTATTATGTCTGAGTCAGGACATGGGTGAAAATTTCCACCAAATGGTTGAATTTTTACTTTATATATATATAGATATGTAAAACTGAAAGACACATTAAAGACTTACATAATTCTCAGAGCAGTTTACTCTGGATGTAAAAATTTCTAGCCTGACTCCAAGGGGCAAATACTGTTTGTTTCCTTCAAAGTGGCTATTTTAGGTCCTAGGCTACACCAAGCACACTCTGTTATATTAACTAACACATTCCTTTTGATTTCCTAAATTTAGACTCGTTGATAGAATCCATGTTGGCCATTAGAAATATCCTCATTTATAAATCAAAAGTAGTTTTTGGTGTTTGTTTGTGTCCTTTTAGGAGTCCTCTCAATGATTTCCATTTTTTTTTTTTTATTATCTTAAAATACTAACAGAAAGTCCTGCTCATTTTACTTTGCAGAGTTTTGGAATCAGTCTTATAATTTCCACTCCTGATGCCACTAGTCCAGATCATGGCTGTTTTTGTTGTTGTTGTTGTTTTTTAAATGGAACCCATATTATAGTACTAGCCTCCTAACTAGCATCCTTAATGTCAATCTATTCAGTAGCCTTACATATCTTTACACTGCTGCTTGAATGATGTATGTAAAAGCAGTTGAGATCACGTCACATCCATGTCCCCATAATCATACAGAATAATGTTCACAGTCTTCGAGGTCTTTGTCAGGTCCCAGTCAGGGTACACCATACCTGAGTGAAGCTGCTTGGTGTCATGTAAGAGGGAGTGGTGGAGACCCTGGGAGCTGAAGATCACAGACCAAGACTGAAATCATTTAAATATTTTCAAAACGTCTCTAAGTCACATTAAACAGCCATCATATGGACTAATTACAGTCCACGAACCTTTAGTTTGCAATCTCTGAACCTAGCAAATCTGGGTATATCTTTCTTTCTAGTCTCTATTTTTACTACGTAGTTTTCATCATGCCAAAGTGTATCCTGAGTCTGCCCTCTATATGCTCAGAATATCACTGCCTTCATGTATTCACTCAAATATTCTATAGTCAAAATTGCCCTCTGCACTTCTCTTTAGCTACAGCAATATACTTTTCCTTTTAGATTGAGCTCAAATGAAGCTCTGTTTCTGAAATAGTCCATTATTTCATAATTAGAATTCATGTGCCTGATCATATATTCTTACCTTTTTTTTGTCTCTTGCCCTTAAGTTAATTGTTAGTATTTGTTGTTGTTGATGATGATGTACTCACACAGTGCTTTTTCTCTATGCAGATGGAGGGGAGGAAGAGTAGAGAGGGGAAGAAAGGATGAGTGAAGGGGGAGGGGGGAGAAAAAAAAGAGTGAGTGGGGGATCTTGGAGAGATAATCACCATTTCTAAAAACAGTGTAGGTGTGTATGTGTGTGTGTGTGTGTGTGTGTGTGTGTGTGTGAAGACTGTCATTTAATTTTTCACTAATCATCTGAGTCTGGTTTAGGTGTAACCAGTATAACAATGAAATCAATATATAATTTCAGTTCTCCCTCTTGAATCTTATAAAAATTGTCTTTTACATAATATGGATGCAAAAACAAATTCTTAGAAACATTTTTTAATGAAAATTCTCTCTTTAAAATTCACTGTTGTAGTTGTTTATACACTAAGTTTTTTATTCTTTTATTTATTTGTGTTTCCTTAATAAATATTTGGAAGTGTTTCTGTGCTTTTTAAGTAGTGAGCATTATGAGTTTCACAAATAAAATTTCATAGGAGAATCAAGGAAATAGCTACTGGTTACAAAACAAGACAGGGCAGAAAATTTCCTTTTTCTTAGTTTTAACATCCAAAGAAAGTAGATCTAAGTAATGGTTCCTAATATCTTTTATTACAAATTCTTGATACTATTAAAGTCAACTTAGATTACCAGGAAACAAATGTGATATATTTTCATCATGTGAGAATATATTTAAACTGTGAAAATCCTAAGACTCAGAGACTTAACTTAGTAAATCAGAATCTTTGGAACCAGAAGTGCTTTTGTGTTCATTTAGAAAAGTGTGCTGTCAAAGGGAGTAAGTGGCTGATCTCAAGTGTTTTTCTTCACATGTGCTTTGAAGGGGCCGGACATGTGGATCAATGATGGTTTTAAAACCAACGTTATAGAATCTAACACAGCACATGTTTTCATGGTCACATCATGATGACAGATAAATGAGAGGTAAGCAACATGGCGGCAATGCTTGCTTACAGCATTAGACCATGACCCTAGTCAATCTGTAAGGGTTTTGACACTTTGGCATAAGTGCTGTCAATTACTGTCATTTTTGAAGAGTGTGTTAGTTCTGTTCATTTATTTTCCAGGAATTATAAAGGCTTCCTGACCTTCTGTATTGGGATTTTAAAAGTTAATTTTTACCAGTATCTTTTCCAAAAAAAAGATTACCACCATCAATTACACAGTAATATACACCTATTTAAAGAAGGTAATTCCAACAGCGAGGAAAAGTGCCAAAACACAGAGCCTGGAGAAGAATGGGAGAATCATGGTACCCTGATCAGAACAGGAATGATACCCACAGTCCTACTGGGAGGCTAGTGTTACTCAGAGGTAAATAGAATACTGTTTGGATGTTTCCTGCTCAAATAACAACTCATGTTTTTAGTGTTGAACTCCCTAAAGATTTATGTTATTTATGTTGTTTCCATATTTTCCAAAGTTTGTGTATGTTAACTAAACCAATACACTAAGTCCATTGTAAATTAAAGCTCTGTTGGGATAAGATTAAAGTTGTAATTATTGCAGCAGCTACATAAATTGGAGAGTATTTAAAATCTTATTTGATCATCTGAAATTTAAAGAAAATAAAAGTTTTTTTGAGGTAGTAATTGATTAGGGAAATCTAACTTTTCAAGTCTGCTATGAAAGACCCTGATAGTCTCTCAGATACTGAAAGTCATCTTATTGACATTGTATCAATTCATTAAGGTACATATCGGCAGCTCCTCTCTAGAGAAAAAAAGTTAGTAGGATTGATTAAGCACATTGTAATTGAAGAGAGAGATTTTAAATTTACTGTGGTTTATGTAGAAGCACTTTGCATATTCATTTTTGGCAGAAATCTTGGGAAGATGTGTGTGTGTGTGTGTGTGTGTGTGTGTGTGTGTGTGTGTGTGTGTGTTCCTTGTGTGCATGCATACAAATGCCAAAATGTTATCCTGGTGATCTTTTATCTCAGATGGACCTACTAAATAATCATCCAGTATACAACTTTGAACAATTTACATGCCATTTTTTCGGTAAATGAAAAGTAAAATAATACAGTAAGTAATATGATACTCTATAGGAGGCAAAGTAGGTCATTAACTGTTGCTCCAGCAGTTTCTACTTAACAAGTTCCATTAGTATTATGTTTCTGATTTCTCTCAGATGAGTAGAACAAACCACAGCATTTGTTTCTATATGTACTTATTTCACTAAAGTGTACCGAGTTCAACTTCCTAGTATGAGTCAGTGAACACAGTAAAATTTGGGATTTCTTTAGTATTTGCCAGAGAAAGGAATGAGTTTTTATTATTATCATTTTATCTAATGTTATTGTGAACATATCTTGTGTCAGTGTGACCAAGTTGTAAAGATAATAAGCTGATGTACAACAAAATTTTTGGCTGCTAGGTGGGGATGAAGAGGTTATGCTTAAAAATGCTGCATTGAATGTGTCAGAGGCTCAGAAATTTATGCATATTGAAAAAAATGTTTTTTCCAAACAATGTTCAAACTGTACAGACTCTTTCTCAGATCTAGAATTATATACAGTGAAAAAATATTTTTATCCAGTGTACAAACTGGACATGGTGTTGCTATCACAAGGTGCAGGTTTGTACAATCTCACAGTATTCCACTACCTTTCCTTCCACCACAGCAACCTCTGTCCCTCTTCTTTCTCTCCCTTGTCTGCCATCATCACCACTGCGGGAAGATAGCTAGTGAGGTACAGAGAGGCTGAGTACAGCTAGCTGAGAACCAGAAGCAAAGAGAATGGCCACAGCTGAACAAAGAAAAAACATGGAGAGGAGGCATTTCTCAGGTCTCAGGAGCACATTTTGGAACATGTATCACAGGAAAATGAAGCTTCTCAAATCCCAGCATCTCATGGATCAGAGTCATTAGGGATGAGAAAAGCCGGAGAAACAATAATGCTAAAGAATCTCCACTTAACTAAATTCAGATGTTTGAGTAATTACATGTCAAAGGAACATTTTCTGCAATTTCTGGAGAAAACAATACAAGTCAACTGCCATTTGACACACATAGAGATGGGGGATGGAAGAGTTGGGCCCTTTTAAGTAAATTTACTAGCCAACATCATTGACAGAAATCCTAATGAAAGTGGAGAGGGTCCTAATGAAAGAATCCTAATGAAAGAACCTTGAAGGGTGCCCCCATTGTTGGAGGCCCCCATTTCTTGCAGAAAGAACAAGAAAAAAGTTAATGAAGAAGAGAGAGCAAGTTAGTTAGTAAAGTAAGAAACACCAAGAGGACATGTCTCTGACCCTAAAAGAGGGCCAGATCAGGGGACCTGTAACTTTTGAGATGGCAGAGGTCACTACTGGTCATTCATCTCGGACAAGTGGGCCCTGTAAATATTCACAATGCAAACGCATTCTGAAACCACTAGGTCTATGATAGTTCTATTATTCTTTAGCAGTAATTTGAGTAAGGAAACATCATATTTCATTTTCACAAGAGGAATGAATTTAGTCACTGAGTGACTCCTAAATTAATTTCTGATAATTTACGAAAAATAAATCAGCAAAGTCAGTATATGCTGTTTTGAAGAACCCCGGAGTGCTGCTAAAAATGGATGGCACTACAAAGTCATGGGGTCATGAATTCTGCTGCATTAGATGCTCCAGAACCCACTTTGTACATATCATAGATGCCTAAATATAATACATTGCATCAGTGGGCAAACCATGTCATGACCCAAGATCAAATGTGTAATGCGCTCCCTTCATTGTTTCAGGCTACTTTTTAAGATGTGCTGTAAGTAACTAGCTGAGTCTCGGCATGTGATAGACAGGACAGCTGGGTCGGCAAGTCTGCAGTTCTGGCACTATCAGATTGCAGGTGCAGGAATGAAACTGTGAAATACTTGAGAACAGTTGCCTTTGGGCCAGCTATGAACTTGACCTCATTTCAGATAGCAGCATTTCCTTCTCATCCACAGCACAGCTGACATTTAGAATAGAATTCATTTAGCTCAACTTTCAAAAACAAATTGATTCAAAGCCTACTTTCCTAAGTTTCCTTTGAAGGTAAAAATGCCTTGACTTTTTTTCTTTGTTATTTAAAAGTTTTATGAAAAATTATGAAGATTTACCTAAAAATATGACCCCAGAAAATACAAAAAGAATATTGAGAGTTATCTGGATACCTATTAGAAATAACATGTATACACCTTAACTGTGTATTTGAAAGACATAGAAACGAAATTTTTATATAGATATGAAAATATAGAAAGTCACTTAACTCTGAAGAATCCCAATTTGGTAAATATATGTCTTACCCAATGATAGGGCAAATAAGTACAGTGATTATTAAACCAAAGACTTTATATCACTAACAGATAAAAATAATCATGCTAAGATAAGCCACTCACTTGGATCCTGAAGAGATGAAATGGGAAAGGCAATGGGAAAACCCTGAAATACTACTTGAAGGTATGTTCAATGGGCCTGGATAAGACATGACATGGTCCCCATGATACTGTGAAATGAGGAAGTAACTTTCCATTAAAAAGCATTTAGGCTATCCTTTCCCTTGTCGCTTGTAACCCTTAGTATAAAGAGAGCACTGAATATGCCAGAGAAGAGAGACACCTATGCCTTACTTTTTATTTGTAACAGAGTGGCATGCTTCTTTATCTAATTGCTAAAAATCTATGTCCACATACATCTAACGGTGACAACTTCCTACCTGACATCCTTCCTCCAACTCATTCATTTGACAACCACACATGACTATCTTATGCTGGGGCTGATCATGTTCTTTTTTTTTTTTTTTCAAGATTTTTATTGGGGAATTGGGGGATGGAAACAGTGCTGGGGAATTGGGAGAAGGGGAACAGACAAGTTGCTGTCCTTTTGTTCTTCAGTCTAGTTGTAGAGGATGTTGCTTCACTGGCCCAAGTTAGCACTATCATTGCGCTCTTCCCGGGCGAGGCAGATCAGTCACCGGCTTCTGGACAGCCACTCATAGTGGCTGCTGGCCACTCATGCTGGCTGCTGGCTATACACGGTATCCCATGGCAACCCACTGCAGCAGGGGCTGCAGCCTACACTGTTGCCTGTGACTCACGGCAGCCCAGCTCCAGGTTGAGCTGTTGTTCAGCATCTTAGCTGTGTAGGGCAGTGTCACTGGCCCTCATATGTGGGATCCTAACTGGGGCCCTCTGGCATCCCAAGCCAGCTCTTAACTGATGTGCCACTCTGCTGGCCCCCTGATCATGTTCTAAGTCTAAGTCATTAAGATGAAAATTTAACCAAGTAAATATTACTTAGGACCTAATTTGAGCATAGGACTGGGCAAGGATTTGTGATACAAGGATAACTAAGCATGATCCTGCTTTAAAAGAGGTGATCACCCAAAGAGAATGTGACATATGCACAGTTCATGTGTCAAGGACAAACCATATACAGGAGCAATGAGACAAGGCAAGAGAGAATAATAATTCTGGGCTGTCATCACGAACAGCTATCGTGTGAATTAGCTCTGTCAAGCAGGGTTTGAGGTGGCAGTGAAGGGAAAGCCTTTTCAAACAAAGAAAACAGTGTGATCAAAGGTATAAATGTAGAAAATAGGAGGAAATACTGACACTGCATAAAAAAGAGGGGAGGTCTCTACTTGCTAATCTCTGCCTGTGATATCTTTTTCCTCATCCTACTCATTGTTTAAGAATTGTAATAGCTCACAAATCATGACCTCAAAGAAATCTTGGAAAAATAGATGCCATGCCACCAGGCCAACTACATCTTTCTATTATATTTCAGACATATGCTGTGTTACATTACCATCTAAGAACACAATTGACTTAGCAATCAATTACAAATCCTGAAAGGACAGGTTTTGTGACTTAATCATCTCTGTATCTTGAAACCACAGTCCCGTGCCTGGTATTTTGTCAATATTTGTTGAACTAATGAATGATCGAATGCTCAAATAATTTATATTAAGACGCATATTCACATCCATCATCTCATTTAGTGTTTTTTTTTTTCTTCAAGAGATGGTTAGATTTTATTTGTCATTTTTAGGATTTTGTAAAATACTTTTTTTTCAAAATAAAAGTCTCTGTGGTCAGAGATAAAGACATTGTTCTCATTCACATCAAATGCTTATATAAAGATGATTCTAAACAATAAATACAACAGTATATCCATTTTAAAACACTTAAGTTTATATTGAAAAGTTTACTTCTAGACATAATGCTCCATACTGAGTCTGCCTTCAAGTTTTCTTAGGCATCTATTCTGCATGTAGGATTCAAAATGTTTCAACTCCTCTTTTATTCAATGCCACCTATAAGATTATGATAACAGTAACTGATGTCAGGAATGATGCAACAAAACTGAAGGCACAATGTCCTGAGAATAACAATAGTTAGAATTATATGTGAGTGTGGTGACAGCTAATTTCTTTAAATATGTGTATATAGACACAGATTCTTTTTAACACCTAAAACAACATTAAATTTTTTATAACATCCATGTCTTGTATTCTTAGTTACAATGACTAGAAACTTTTTTTTCTCTCCAGAATTAAAGCAACTTAAACCTCACTGATAACTTATCCCCTAAATTTAACTTTTCGTTTTTGGTGTTTTATTTTTAATCCTACCCATTTAACTTTAATTTGTAATTATGTAGTATTAATAGTTCATTAACACACTCTCATATTAAAATATTTAAACAATACAGACATAGTAAACATTCCCTTTGATGACTACCTCATTCTAATTCAGTCACTCCCCCAGATATAACTATTAACATCATTTTGCTATGTAGCCTCCAGAATTCATTTTTAATGTTCTACATGTCTCTGTAGTGCCCATAAAATATACAGCTTTTGTGTTAGTGTATTTTACATTAATGGTGAAATACTATAGATTTCATTCTTCCCTTGGTTGCTTTTTATTCAATATTTTAGAGCTCTTTACATCTCTCTCTATATAAGCCTATCTCCTGCTTTTTCTTCCTGCTTAGCATTCCACAATGTGACTATACTATACTTCATATAGCCATTCCCCTGTGATAGATAGTCCCACTATTTTGATGAATGATGGATTAAATGATGTTTATTTATACCAAATTAAACTCCAAAATATTTGCCAATTTAATCCCACTTCACAGTCTATGAAAGTATTACAGTAAAAAATTAGTCAATTTTCTGTTATTACAGCCATCTTCTTTATATACTTTTATTTCTCCTTAATTATATTTATGGAGTATTTTATTATGCCAATTTTTAAAATCTATGCTATCAAATGAATATTTCCCCATTTGCTTTAGTATTTTACTTCTTTTTTAAAAAGCCTTATCTACTCCCATGCACTATAGTCTCAATGATTTAATGCTTTTATGATTTATTCCATTTTACATTTATTTTTTAAAACATTCAATGACTGATCTAACCTTTTAAATTTCTTTCAAAAGAAATAGTTACTATAACAATTATGCAATAGTTTATTCTTTTTATTATAGTCTAAAATTATCATCAAGTGAAAGTGACAAAAAGCACACACACACAGACACACACACATATACATATGATTTTTTTTATGGGGACATGGTATAAAATACTCATTGCAGCAGTTCATGCATTTTTCTTGATTTCTATTTTGGATAGTGTTAGTGTTTGTGTATCTGTTGTCTATGTTTTTAAAACACACATATACACACACATCACTTTTCCCAAACTTCCTATGTAAAACAAATTTTTGTCTTGTTTGTTTTTAACACCTCTTTTATAACTAATGTTTTTTTTTTATAAATAGAACTAATGGTTTTAAACTTGCTCTAAGAAGTCATAACTAGGTTAAATCATTCTGATATGTTGTATAATAAATATTCATCTGCTTGGATTTAACCCTTATATTTTATTTTATGTGTTACACTAATTAGTATGTTAAACTCTACAAAATTTTAACACAAAACTCACACCTACAGTTTCCCTCTATTCTAGAGTTCCCTCCCCCAAATAAGAAAAGAGTATTAGTGTTTTTTTCCCTGTCTTCTACTTCTTTCCATATGTTCTAAAATCTACAGAGCTCCAGCAACCTCCTTGTCATTGAGATCTTTTGGTATTTTGGTTCCACTTTGCTATTAAGTTTAAATTTGTTAAAATGATAAATTCAAGCATGTTTTAGAATAGTTAATTTAAAATAAAATGTAAAACAAAACTATGTAATAGTTTATCTGTATACCATTACTTCTTATACCACATTTCCTGAGCTTTCTTTCCCCCCATTTTACTCAAGTATGTCCTCTGAAAATTGGGCAAAAAGTTTTTTGCTTCAGAATTTTATGGTGTTTCTCCACTGTCCTCTTCCATCTGGCATTACCAATAAGAACTGGGATGATAATCTAAAAGTAAATCTGGTTAATACCCAGTAGAAAACAGTTAGGAGTTCATCTCCAATATCCAATACTCTGACATTTGCTCCAACGCATGTCTAGAGATGAAATTTTTTTTTAAGTTTTTTTTTTTTTTTTTTTTTTTTTAAGATTTCATTGGGGAGTTTGGGGAGGGAACAGCGTTGGGGAATTAGGGAAGGGGAACCAACAAATTGCTGTCCTTCTGTTCCTCAGTCTAGTTATGGAGGACACCACTTCATGGTCCCATGTTGGCACTGTGACCATTGCACTCCTCCCAGGTGAGGCAGTCGGTCATCGGCCATTGGATGACCGCTCACTGTGGCTCACAGCAGCTCATGTCAGCTGCCGGCTGCTCATGCTGGCTGCCAGCCACTCAAGGTAGCTCATGGCAGCCCACTGCTGCCTATGCCATTGCAGGCGACTCACGGCAGCCCAGCTGCAGGTTGAGCTGTTGTTCACCATCTTAGTTGTAGAGGGCACAGGGTCACTGGCCCTCATGTGGGATCCAAACCTGAGTCATGCTGCTCAGAGTTGGCATCCCAAGCCAACTCTTAACCAAGGAGCCACTCAGCCTGACCTTTTAAAAAATATTTTATTGGGGTATTGAGGAACAGGAACAGCCAAGTTGTTGTCCTTCAATCTTAGTTGTTGGGTGTGCAACTAGCTTAACTCGAAGTCCAGTTGCCATCCGACTGCCCATCAGCAACTTGCAACCACTCAAGTCAAGGTGCCATGTTCAATCTTAGTTGGGGGGAGGGGTGTGCAGCCCACTATCCCATGTGGGAGTCCTACTGGAAACCTTGTTGTTAGGAGTACATGCTTTCACCAGCTGAGACATCCTGCCACCTGTTGGCAGCTCAGCTTGGGTGCTGCTTACTGGCCCATGTGGAAATTGAACCAGCAACTCTGTTGCTCAGAGCTCATCCTCTTAACCATCTGAACCACTTGGCCAGCACTAGAGATGAAATTCTTTTAAATTCATTCTATTCAGTCCTTGGTAGACCCTTTCTATCTAAGGATGTTGGCATTATCCCAGGCTTTGAGAGTTTTTATTTATTATTTTAAATGTCTCTTCCCTTCCATTCTTTTGATTATCTTAACCTTCTCTTTGACGAATGCTGTTTCACTTCAATTATTCTGTGTCTCTTATATTTCCTTTCATTTTTCTCATCTATACTACTTCAGTTTACTAATTTGCTCCCAAGCTCTTCCCTTATCATTCCTTTGGCCTTCCTTTATCAGGCTGCTCAGTGTCTCATCACTCTGAATGTTTGCCCCACCCCAGCAGGCGGGCATATTTCAAGAACCAGTCTCTTCAAGTGTGCTTCACACTGTTATTAATAACTGAATTATTCTTCACAACACTGGAATTTGTGCGATTCCATCACTCTGCTTTTCTGTTACAACAGAATGTGTAGGCAGAGTGAAAAGGGAAAGTGGGATAATTAGGTCCCTGTTATATAAGTCATCTTTTTTATTCTAAACGTAATCCTATTTAGCTTGACAGTGACCCTTTGATAATTCTAGATGGTTGTGTGAATTTTGCATAAATGTGCAGGAAGAAAGAAAAGTGTCATGAAATTGCAAATGCAGGTGATGGCAAGTGACAGATGTTGGGAAGAATATTTGATTGTACTAGAGCTAATGGTGATATTGATTTCATGCTCTGATAGACCCTAAAGGACTAGGCAACATAATGGTATTTCATTTTCATTTAACATTATGGGCATAATACAAGTCCAAGTACTTTTTCTTTTAAATGCCTTCTTTTAAAGTAAGGTGAATTGAAGATACAGAAAAGAATCATATTTATTTAAAGTGCATGAATCATTCCTCAAGAAGTGCCATGTAAATTGACTATCAATCAATATTATTAAAAACTTCACAAAATAACTTCTCAATCAATTTGATGTAAATTAAAGGGGTGGTTGTGGACTATAATAAATAGATATACAGGCATAAAATAACAATATTATAATAAGCCTAGACGTTGTGGAGCCCTTTAACAATATGTCTAAAATGCTTATGTAAGCTATCATGCTCTGGGTACTGCAGAGTGAATGAGAACACAAATGGTCACTCTTCTTAAGGAGCTGAGTGTCTACAGAGACAGATATTACTCAAATAATTGTACACAAAAAGGCACCGTTATAAGCTGGGACTGAGTAGAGTGTTAAGGAAGGGGGCATTCTATATGATAGCCTTTAACTAGTGAAGCAGAACAGATAGGAGCATCAGAGCAAGATTCTCTGCTGAAAAGATACTTGAGCTAGTTCTGGAGGGATGAGGAAGATATAAGCCGAAGAGAGGGAGGTTGGTGAGAATGTTCAAGGCTACGTATAGCTTGTTTAAAGGGCCCATGGCAGGAGAAAATGAAAGAAAACCTTTAAGACTGAAGAACAGTGAGACAGCAATGAAAGGTGAGACAAAAGGAGACTGGCAGCTTGGCAAGAGTTCTGCAACATTAAGTAGTTGGGGCTTTTTTCTAAGAACAAGGGGAAAGCGAAAAAAATGACATGAATTAATTTGGTGTGGGGTGTGACACTATGAGACCTGTGTCCTAAGACTAGAACAGGAGTTATAGTCTGAACAGATTAGAGAGGGACCAGAATGAACACTAAGAGGGGATATTGCAATAGTCTGGATGCACGAAAATGGTAGCTTGAACTAGGGGGATGGTGGTAGAGAAGTAGATAAGTAGGAAAGTTACTGAAAGTGTAAAATTGTTAGAACTTGAAAATGGAATAACTATTTGAGGAGAGAGAAGTTAGTGTTGATAATCCCTAGGGTTTGAATTTATGTGCCAAGATGGAAGGTGGCGAAACTCGCCGCACAGTAAATGTTAGATTAGAAACAAGGAATAACGTTCCATTATTGCCTTCTTATTTGTTTTATTTTGGGAAAGAGTGGTTATAAGATCAGGAGTTTAATCTTGGGGTATATTGACTTTGAGATGAGATTAAACATAACAGAGGGTTGGAAATGTTGAATATGTGGTTGGATATATATGTCTGGTGCTCAGAGAATAGTTCTGTTCTGGTTGTATACATTGATGAATGATTATTACATGGATGATAAATTATAATAAGGAAAAAGATGAAATTGCCTCAGCAGAGGCAGCACAGTGAGAAGAAAGAGAGCCCCTGAGAGCTCTGCTTATTCTCTGGGTTAATTATAATGACTCTTTCAAGAATGAGATGGTGTGATTTAAGAAGTACAAGAAAAATAGGTAAAGCATGGAAGAGAGTGTTTTGTGAAGGAAGAAATGATCAGTTCAATGATATGCTGATGAGAGGTTAAATTCCACAAGACTCAAAAATGCTCTTTATATATACACAGACATAGAGATTATTAGTATCCTTGGCATGAGATGTTTTGGTAGAATGATGAGGAATGTTTATTTGAAAAATTAACTAAAGAGTATAGTGATGAATATTCAAAACAAACTTTAGAGTAAATATCATTTGCTCCCAACTAGCTATTGTAGATAAAGAGATTCAAAGTTGTTACATCTTTCTCAGGTTTCCACAGCTGGTGTCTAAATCAATATTTGAATCTAAAGTAGTAGTAGCAACAACAAGATGGAAGCAAGTGAATAATCCTTTAGGAAGAGAAAATAATCACCTGAAACACCAATACAAAGAACCTAACTCCCATTTAGAAGACCTAAGTTAACTCATTATTTTTCCATGTTTTGCAGTTAACCGAATTCTAGCCAGGTCCCTGCTGGAAACAGCATTTGTACAGACCTTGTCTATTATATTCTCAGTATCAAAATTAATGTAGATAATAAATAACAAATGGGAATATCTAGCAATTACTTGTACCTTTTTATAACTCCAGAACAAATACATCTTATGGGGAATGATGTTTACTGAATAAGTAAATTTTTAGCATATATTCAAATAATATTATTATAGAAAAAAACAGCTGTATGCTGCATTTCAATGATAACATCTTAGGGATGAATAGTGCTTTATAATTGACAAAGTACTTTTATATACGTTTTAGTGATGAGTGACGTTTATCCAGCGATTTGCAGTGGTCTTTCACCTTGTGTAATTTAAGCCTCGTAACAACTATGGAAGGTGGGTTTTGGTATCCCTGTTTTGCTGATAAAGCCATCATGATTTGGAGCTTTTAAATCACTTGCTACTTTACCTGAGCTAGCAAGTAGAAAATCAGTGATATAACTCATGCTTCTTGATTACAAATTTACTGCAATTTTTATATGCAATAGCTGCCCAAGAGAATTCTTGCTTATTTTAATTATTTAATCAGATATGGCTTTATATTTTTCCAACATTTTTCAAGATTTAGTTAAATGAGAGTAGAGTTCTCATGTTTTTTATGTAGTTTCCCAAATACCACAGGCAATGCACATACTTATTATCACATGCTACTACATTCACTTTATGCAAAATACTGCAAATTTTACCAGCACCATACACTTAGCACATTTCTCCCATATTTCAGCACCTCGTTTGGAAATTTGCTCTCAGGTATATGCTGCAGCCTTATTGATAGAAAATAAACACACTAGAAAACATCTTCAATTTTATCTTTAATCCCATATAGATACACTCTTCATTATTACTGATTTTTAGTTAGATAATACATACCCATAAAATTCAAAGATTATATCATCCTTGTTATAAATGAATTAAGATAGGAATAATTTAATTTCAGTATAAAATGGTTTTAAAATAATATACTTGATAACATGCAAAGACAAGAAAGATAAAAATAAATATACATCACTGAATAAGTTTTCGAAGTCTAAAATGTTAATGCAATTTTGCAGTATAGCAAGCAACTTTTAGGAGTAGATTTAATCAGAATCTGATTTCTATAAAATTTCTGAGGTCTATTTTTAGCAATTGGGATAAGGCCATGCAATGTGTCATTTAAAATACCAATTCAAATGCTTCTAATAAATATGCTGAAAATGTTCTTATAATAATTTTGAAGGTAGAATATCACCTAATACCCAAGTTACAAGCTTCATCATTTGTAGAGTTATGGGTTTTTCTCTAAAATTTAATTTCAAACATTCTTCCTACAAAGAACATCATCTCATATTTTTATATATAAGAAAGCTTCACTCTAATAAGAATAAATTAGACTGTGATTCTCCCTAGGAAATTTTAAATGCATTTTTGAACCAAAAAAAAAAAAGAAAAGAAATTTTACTTTATAAAATTAGAAGGATTTGAATCCAAGGATATTTTAATGAATTTCTGTAATGGACTGGGAGATACTTAAGAAGGGAATTAGTATTTATTAAAGGCCTACTATAAGCCAATAAATGTGCTGAACACTTTAAATACAAAATCTATGAGGAAGACTTTATTTCTGATCTTTTATCAGCTTAGGGATACATGGTAATGAGCTTCATATTAATAAGAAAATGAACATGCTAGGTATGTTACTATGAATAACTCTAGAAGTAATACTCAGGGATGATTTTCCATTTATCATCCCTACCTTTCCAAACTAAATACACGTGCACATATACACCATACACACACACACACACACACACCATTAGTTTTCCATTTTAGCTTTACAATTACACATCATTTATGGAACTGATCTGGCACTTCATTGACACGATCTCATTGAATGCTCAACAACACCCCTGAGAGATAAATTTTAATCCCAATTTACAGATTAAGAAGTTGAGGCTCTTGCTGTGCAGAAGCTTTTTAGTTTGATATAGTCCCATTCATTTATTTTAGCTTTTACTTCCCTTGCCTTTGAACATAAAACCTCTTTGAACCCAAGGTCCATAAGTTTATTAATGATATTTTCTTCTATGCAGTTTATTGTTTCAGGTCTTATGTTTAGGTCTTTGATCCATTTTGAGTTAATTTTGGTACACAGAGACAGATAGCAGTCTAGTTTCATTCTTTTGCATGTGTCTTTCCAATTCTCCCAGCACCATGTATTAAAAAGGCTCTCTCTTTTCTCCAAAGAGGCAACCAACTGAATGGGAGAAGATTTTTGCAAACAATGCCTCCAATAAGGGGCTAATATACACAATTTATTATAAAGAGCTTATACAAATCAACAACTAAAAAACAAACAATCCAATTAAAAAAATGGGCAGAGGAACTGAATAGACATTTCTCCAAAGAAGACATACAAGTGGCCAATAGACATATGAAAAGATGTTCAACATCACTAATCATCAGAGAAATGCAAATAAAAACCAGTGAGATATCACCTCACACCAATTAGAATGGCTATCATCAACAAGTGTTAGAGAGGCTGTGGAGAAAAAGGAACCCTCATACACTGTTGGTGGAAATGCAGATTGGTGCAGCCACTATGGAAGGCAGTGTGGATGTTCCCCAAAAGAATTTTGACCCAGCAATCCCTCTCCTGGGCATCTACCCCAAAAATCTGAAAATATTTATCCCTAAAGATATATGTGCTCCAATGTTTATTGCAGCTTTATTTACAGTGGCCAAGACATGTAAACAACTAAAGTGTCCTTCAATAGATAATTGGATAAAGAAGATGTGGTATATATACACAATGGAATACTATTCTGCCATAAGAAAAATGAAATAATGCCATTTGCAACAACATGGATGGATCTTGAGATTATCATGCTAAGTGAAATAAGTCAGGCAAAAAAAGCCAAGAACATATGATTCCACTGATATGTGGAGTATAAAACTGAAAACAACACAGGAACAGGACAAACAAATGAAAAAACAAAAACTCATAGACACAGACAACAGTTTAGTGGTTACAAGAGGGTAAGGGGGGAGGAGTATGGTAGATGAGGGTAAAAAAGATCAAATATATGGTGATAAAAGAAGAACCGACTCTGAGTAGTGAACACACAGTGTGATATATAGATAATGTATTATAGAATTGTACACCTGAAACCTATGTAACTTGACTAACCATTGTCACCCCAATAAACTTTAATTAAAAAAAAATGTTGAGGCTCAAATATAATAAATGATCATGCTATGTTCTTCCAACACATACATTAGGGGTAAAAATATGAACTCAGTATTCCACACAATTTGCCCTTGTAAACACTATAATATATTGCCTTATGCCAGATCTTAGCAGATTCTAGCAGTAAACTCCGTGGAAAGGTCAGCCCCTCCACTCACATACAACTTCCGTTTCCCTAACAGTGAGAAATGCCATCGTAAGGCTGCAGCATATTTAGCTCAGCTTTTATTATCTCTCTCAAAGCTGCATTGCAAAGCCCTCTGCTTCCATCTTGCCAAATTTTTAAACATCCCTAAGTCTTTTTTTTTTCCTAATCATTGCCAGTTTTCTAAATAGGGTAACAAAGTTTCATATATTTTAAAACATTCCAAATATATTCAGTAACTAAGATTAAAAATCTGTGAACTTCTAGAAAATATAATATATATATATATATATATATATATATATATCTTCATTTATTTAATGATCCAGGCTCTGATTTAAATGTTTAGTCTTTGTCTAGGAACAAAAGTAAACTTTTCCTTGACTTTCATTATTAACCTCATTGTATAACTGTTACTTTGATTACAAAGTGTCTGCCTTCTCATATATTTTGTGTCCAATACTATTGCAGAAGAATAAGTAGGAAAATGCCTATATGAATATTTTTTATACAGAACATTTATATACATTACTATTTTACTTAAAATGAATGCAATCAATTTAAGAGAGGTTTTCTATTTATCTTGAGCTGATTCAAGGTAGAAAAATAATTAAATTACATGTTAATGTATCATTAGTTCAACAAATATTTATCCAGTGGTTCTTTATGGATTATTTTCCAGAAAATCTTCCATCACTGAAGTTAAAACACTCAGTGTCTAATATTTGAATATAACAACCTGTAAATGAAAAGGGGGTTATTAATGAGTAATCACTTTTCCAACATGGCTCACTGTGACAAAGATGGAAGAAACACTCATTAAGGGAGAGTTAGTAGTAAACACTAAGCTCTCTGCTTACATATGTGTCTCTAACCTACTTATAAATTTTAGTAAGTCCAAAGATAGAAAATATTGGCTATAATAACCTAATTTATCTTGAGACTAAGTAACATTTAAGTTAAAACCTGAAGAAGAAATAAAAATTTGACAGGTGAAGTTTAAAAGGAATAATATTCTAGGCTAAGAAAGCATGTGGTGAGGCCTGAGTCATAGATATCACAGGGTGTGCTCTGTGATTCCAATTCTGTAAAATTTTGCATGTAAAGGTCTAGAAGAATAATACCATGCTAAGTGATAGCTTTATACATGTTTATTTTAAATTTGTCTTCAGTTTACATTTATGGGTAGTTGGATTGTGTTTCACTGAATCTATTGGGTTGTTGGAAAAGTCATGACATATTTTTGCAACGAAAAACATAGAAAAAATTAAGTCATGACTTTTCTGACAACCCAATATATGGCTTTCAGAATGAGAAAAGGCGTTTACTGGAGGGTAAGAAAAACCAGTCAGCATCAACATGGAGTAGATGTAGTCCCTGCATGCTCTCGTGGTGTTATGCTTCTCTCTGGATTAGCATTTACCAATTGTGTTCAAGTAACATCATGCATCTGGGAGGTCCCTGGGGGCAGGAGGCTTTTATCCACCGTGGGCCTGCCATGCTTGTTGTAACTGGCAAAATCACTGTTTGTACTTGTCCCTACAAATGGTGGTCCCTGGGGTCAGATTTCAGTCAGGTTTGAATCTCAGGTCCATCATTACTAGCTAGGTGTCTTTGGGCCATTGACACAATTTATACAGACCTTATTTCCTTTTATGTAAAATGGGGATAACATTAAAACCTACAATATAGGTATATTACGAGTATTAAATGAGATGAAGCACATTCTGTTTAGTGAAATGACTGACACTACCTGTATCACAATTGTCTCTATCATCAATCCACAGTTTAAAAATTCCTATCAACAACCTCTAGAAAGGTGTGCCTTACTACTACTAGCGTTTCTACTACTACTACTACAGCTAAGTCACTAAGGTTGTATGGTCATCATTCTCCTATTAGGTTTCTATATTTGTTTCCTAAGATGAACACACATTCTTCATTGGGGAATTTCAAAGAAAGTATGGATTATAAGCATCCTAGAATTCTAATGCATGAAGAAGATTTAGTAAGGAAAAAAGAGGCAACAAAAGAAGAAAAGATTGATACATAGAACAAAAACATATTCTATGTTGCAAATTCTGAATTAACTGCCTTGGGTTTTATTTATTGTTAAAATTATAAACCCTCTACATGCTAAACTTGGAAAAGTTAGAAATGCTAATTATATAATGAAGATAAATTCAAATTATCTGTATTTATACCATAAAGTTTCTAGCAATATTTTAGTATACCACCTTCCAATCTTTTGGTACATAAGAAAGTGAGAGCAAAATTGAGATGAAGAGAGAGAGGAGAAATTTGGTGGTAATCTTATGGAACCACAACCGCTATTCAGACTCCTCATCCATAAAAAGGAAAATTAAGGATGATATGTAATACTAAAATTAATTACTAATTAATATTTAAGAATTTGCAACCTCAAAATAAAAATTACCAAATGTGAATAGATAATTAACAAGAAAACCAATTTCAGTGAAAAAAATATTAAAAATTGTCCTACTTCAGGAATTATAAAAAACTAAAAGATGTTATATATTTGGCTACTAAGTAATAAAGATACACTTTAATAAGTGATTCTGACTTGTCAAGGGCCCATTAATAACGACAATTAGTAGTAAATATTTATTGAATAAATGAATAAGCAAATGATGGGAATAAACTGCTAAAATAATTTCTGAAGGAAAATTTGGCAATATATTCGAAGAACTTAAATATGTTACAGACCCTTGGACCTAGCAATTCACTTTTATACACATTTTAATTTAAGAATTATATATAATTTATTATGTGTAACTATATGCATAATATGTAATATGTGTATATAAGTATAATTATATATAATATAGAATATATTTATTATAATTACATATATTTAATTTACATAATATATGTGATTTATAAAATTACATATATCATAAGTTACAAGTGAAAAAATTATCAGTGAATGCATTTGTGTAACCACTAGCCAGTGAAGAAATAAAACATTACAAACACATCAGAATCCCCTCTTTTGCCCTTTCTAATCACTACCCTCTGTCTCTTCCCAAATTTAAAAACCATTCTGACATCTAAAATTAGAAAAAGGTCACCTCAGATGGGCATTAGAGCTGAAATTTAAGTCTAGTTTTGTCTGATGCTGAATCCATGTTCTTTCCATCATGTCATCCTACTTTATGTGTCTTGGGGACTATGTAGTTGTAACATTGTATCACTATAGAACATGTAAAACATGATTGGCATTGTAAAATGGATAATTGGTACCTGGAATTGGATTTCTTGAATTGTTAAGGAATGATTCATGGATCAATAATTTAATAAATATTGAGCATCTCTTGGACAGGCAGTAGTCCACATACAGTGGATATAAAGGTGAAAAAGAAAAGCAGGTATTAACCTTGGAAATTTGCATTCTACTGGACACAGGAAGTAAACAGAACAGATAAAAGAAAAAAGTAAGTTCATTGTGTGTTGAATGCTGTAAAAGGAGTAAACGCAGTTTTGTGATGGGAAGTAATGGGGAGAAGCAATGATGTGAGGGATGGGAACAGAGGTTAAGCATGCAAAGGAGCCCAGACATATACCAAGCCTGGATGAGTCAGACTCATGGAAGGACAAAGGTGTTAAGTCAAAAAAAGCCTCCATGGGCTTGATCATTGCAGTGTACACCTGAAGCTGATGTTGTATAATGTTGTATGTCAACTATAAGTGAGTATATATATATATATATATATATATATATATATATATATATATATATATATAGTCATGGGACGTGGAGTATAGTGTGAGAGTGGAGTCAAAGGAATTGTAATAGATATGTATGATATTGGGGGGAAGTGGGGTGGTGGATTGGGGAGGGGGGTTGTCACTTGGAGGGGTAAAATGTATAACTATTGCACTGTGTTTTACAGCTGAAACTAATTCTAAAAAATGTGTATTTCATAATAAAAAATAATTAAAAGTTTAAAAAAAAAGCCTCCATCTTTTCTCAAAGAAATTTGAGCAGGGCAGCTGGAGCTGTGAACAAAGTGGAGAGGCTATGCAATGCATCCAGAGATGGACAGGAGCTGGCCTGCAAAGACTTATCAGACGTAGGGAGATGTCTGGGTCTAATTCCATTGTTTTATTTAGCACTATCTGAACTGATATTCATCTTTAGGAGATGATTCTTATTCCGGTGTGGAGAGTGGGCTATTGCAGAGTGATAATGGAAGCGAGAGGCCCAGTAACAGGGACGCTGCAGTGGCCTGGGCAAGAGATACAATGACAAAGACTTAAGTGGCGGCCTTGGAGGTGGAAAGCTCCATGGTGAAGGGTTTGCTGAAGGTTTGGCTGATGGTTTGGAGGGAGATGAAGTAGGAGGAATTAAGGATGTGTTCAGGAGTTTGGGCTAGCATGACCGGGAGTATCCTCTCAGGAGCCAAATTGTCACCTACCAAAGAAGTTTACATGATTCAGGAGACACGTTACAATAGATACAAGCTATAATTGTCAAATAATTTGCTCTTTACAAATTAGACAGTCATTGAGGTTTTCCTATTGACCCCATAACTCTTACACTAATGCTGATATGATTTCTTAAGTGAGACAGTGAGGGTTGGATCTAAAAACATCACAGAGTGCTCAACACATGTGAATGTCATGCAATGTGTGTGGTGTATGTGTATGTGTGTGAAAGAGAGAAAAAGAGAGATGAAGAATGAGGGGAGGGAGAAAAGAGGGGAGAGAGGAAGAGAGCAAAAGAGAGAGAGAGAGAGAGAGAGAGAGAGAGAGAGAGAGAGAGAGAGAGAGAGAGAGAGAGAGAGAGAGAGAGAGAGAAGACTGACTGTGGAGATGGTATGTTTGCTGGGTTGAGACAGGATTGCTAGTACACTGCTGGCCCAGAGATTCAAACAAAATGATTTTAGATATTTGGAAGTTTTGGGCCTAAGTTGGATGCTGTTTAATTGGATGCAGTATTTATGCCTTTGATTTCACATATACTTTGCACATTTATTCTCATCACAGAATTATGACTGATGCTTGAGGTTTTATTCTGAATTGAGTAATAGTTTGTGATCTAAAATGTGGGTTGATGATAATTTCCATTTTTATAAGAATTGAGGATTGAGACTAGACACAGCCACGTTTCAGAGAGATTGTGATAATTTTAAGGTTTCTCAGGATTTGCCATTTCAAAAAGTCATCAAGCTGACTAGTGAGAACAGCTTGAGGACACTGGTATCTGAGACAAAGCTTGGGGTATTATGAAAATTGATATAATGCTAGAGGGAGTAGATAAGTGTTAAAGAAACGATTTGTTCTTGATTGCATTCAAGCCTGATTTCTAAATAGTAATATTGGCCAGAAAGGAATACAAACCAAGGATTTCTTTGGAAACTACCTAATAACAAATTCAATTTAACTTTGAATTGATATACAAACATAAAGCATTAAAAACACCTTAGACATGAATTTAGACCAAGCCTCTTTTTATAAATGTGAAATTACAATAAAATCCATTTTCATAGAGTAAAGATATTAAATTCACCTTGCTGCAAGCAAATAGTTCCAGCTGGGTAACCTCTTGGGTTGCTTTAGTCTCACTTTACCTGCTTCCCCAAGACACCAAAATTACTGCTTGATTTTACCAGTTCAGTGAAACAGTCACTTTTTCTGGGAAAATTTTAAACTCTTCACTAAGTCAAATTGACCAGATGTTAAAGCATTCACTCCTACTTTTCCTGAGAAAAGCCTCAAATGCAACACCAACCAAAGTAAGTCAAAGATGGTATCAGCAATAACTGACAAGTCTTTGCCCTTCTTTGCTTCCCATGCCCAATAGAATTACAAAAACAAACAAACAAACAAAAAACAGAACAACAGCAACAACGAAAAACAACTTATGGAATAAAACTTGAATGTCCTGCAATAAGTCACTTAAAAGTCCTTTGAAAATGACTAATCAAAAATGACTAGAAGAGAATGTGCAGCATGTCCCTAAGAATGTTGATCTCCCTCTGATTCTTAAGGTTAAGCCTCATTCATTTGACAGCACAGAGAATGGCTGGTAATTATCCCAAAACTCACAGTGCTGCAGCTAAAAGTCAATGAAATTAGCATTTTTATCTGGCCACTTGGACTTCTATTACTCTAGAACAAGATTTTGAAATCACAGTGGATTCTTCTACAAGTTGAAAAATAAACACTTTTATCTTTCTGCATGCTATATCAGTAAATTGTGTTTTGTTTCTTGCTTTTAGTTTTGTCTTCTAAGTGCATATCCTGTATCCTACACTGTCATTTGTTCAACAGAAAGCTTTCCTTCTTTTTATAACACAGAACCAAGGGGAGAAAAATGAAAACTATATGAAAACAAAATCTACCCAAGATTCACTTTAGGCACATTTTAGGTGAATTTCAAAGATTGTCTTAATACAGAAGCAGAGCCACCTGTGGCCTACAGCCTAGGCCACAGCCATTAACAGGAGCACTATTATGTGGCGTTGTTTCAGGTGAGCCAGGGGAGGCATTGTTCCTTTGTTTCCTATATATCTACCTCTAGTTCTTAGCAGTCTTCTCAAATGAAACAACTTCTGTTCATTTTTCTCTACCAATGTCCCCTCTCTGATCTCACTCACCCCTACAGATCAATCACTTTCATACGGGTGACTCTTGATATACAGCTTTAGGTTAAGTTTCACACACATTTTCAATTCTATAGAATCAGTGGCCTAATGGACTTAGATATAAAATTTTACTAAAACTCCATATGAATTATGCTGAACTCATTGTATAAGCCCAGACTCAATACCATGGACCTCATCCTGGCATATCACCTCCCTTTTCAGAACCTGAGCTAGACATAAAATTGTCTCTGTTTTGTTAGTGTATAGAAGCAGTTCTTTCCCACCTTGTAGAAAATGTACATAGCTCATTTTTTCCATAACACCTTTCTCCTTCCATATTTTAACCACTGGATTCCAATCACAGATCCCTATTCTATGTGAGTTTGGAGTGGAGTGGGTAGGCAAAACATTGGTGCTGCTCAGGTGGCTGCCAACTGAGATGCTATAACAGGGCTATACTCAGTGCCTTATTATTATCTCCATCCTTATCAATAACTCATAATAACAGGGTGGCTATTATAGGATGGCCCATTTTCCTCATTATCAGGCAGATATTTTTAATGTTTAACCCTGTTTGAAAGTGAAATGGGATGCTTTACAATAAATGAGCTTTTGAACAGAAAGTCTGAGGCTGACAATCATATGTCAGGAATACTATTGATATGATTCTTGAAATGCTCTTATGTGAGGTGCAATCAAGAAATACAGCAAATGTTTAAATAAAAAAAATTCTTACAGTAAAAGACACATTGCCATGAATCCCCCTCAAAATACTCTCCCTCCCTTTGAGCACACTTATCCCATCGTTCTTGCCACTTTCTGAAGCAGTTCTGAAAGTCCTCTTTCCTGAGTGTCTTTAGTTGCACTGTCATGGGTGCCTCCATGTCCTGAATTGATTTAAAATGTTTACTTTTCATGGTCATTTTGACTCTAAGAACAGCCAGAAGTCCCATGGTGCCAGATCTGGTGAATAAGGTGGATGAGGACATACCGTAATGTTTTTATTTGACAGAAATTGCCGTACCAAAAGCAATGTGTGACATGGAGCCTTTCCATTGTGATCACAAAATATGGTAAATGCTGCTGCCGAATGCCATCCAATGGAAAGACAGGGATCTGCAATACAGGAAGTGGTGCACAAACCTTAGTAAAAGTGTGTGACAAGTTTCAACTTGTTCGGTGCAGTCAGTCGGGCATGAGCTACGGTTGAGTGAAGGTGTG
This sequence comes from Hipposideros larvatus, assembly GCA_031876335.1. Classification (NCBI taxonomy): domain Eukaryota; kingdom Metazoa; phylum Chordata; class Mammalia; order Chiroptera; family Hipposideridae; genus Hipposideros; species Hipposideros larvatus. Next base: position 106,774,708 of record CM063089.1, read on the forward strand.
TTTTAAAGTGTGCTGTAAAGCATCCTCCATCATGACAATGCTCCGTGAGCTACAGATAAGGTACTAATCCAGCCATGTGCTTCCTCCTCCCCCATCAGTGTTCAAGTTTGCAAGGACAATTTAAGGGCTTTGCAACACTACATCTAAAAATATTCTCATTCACCTTTTAAATAAATGTGCTTGAACACCTAATATCTGCCAGCTATAGACAAAACCATAAGGAGAAGCAAGTTGTGTACCACATTTCTTTGGTGTTTATAGTAAGGGTATATTTTTAAATCTCGCTGCCTCTTACCTTTCAGCTTGCACATTTCATAAGGGCTCTTCATTTGCTGCAAAATGTCACCAGTATTGATAAGGCCAGCTACCACTTGCCAAATTCTTTCTTCTTCTGCACCCAAGAGTAACAGCTAGACGGTTATCTCATCTAAACCATTTCATGGGTAGTAAGGTTACATAAACAACACAACTTTCAATAGATTTTAAATATTTATATGGTGGAGGCATTTTTTAAACCTGTTCATAGTATATCTAAGTACATGACATTTTGTAAGTATATAGATACTGAATCTATAATTTAAGAAAACTGAGAATGTTTTACTTTTTTCATTAATATCCAGCACCCACACTATGTCAAAAATATATATACAAGTCCACAAAGATTATACCATTTAGATTATATTTTTTTCCTGAATTCTAATTCATATCTTTTAAAACACACACACACAGGGACTGGCCAGGTGGGGGTGAGCGTGCCATGGAGGACAAGCAGCATCTCTGCCATCTGCCAAGGCCACCTGGCCCCACAGCTGCTATTACAACTCCGCATCTACCAGGAGTTCTGCCTCAGCTCTGCTCAGCTCCCCTCCCACTATCTCACCACTGTCACCTGCACCATGTGGCTAACGCTTTGTCCTCTGTGACATGATCCTCTCTGCTGCCATCTTCATCACCCTCTGAGGCCTGCTTGGTTACCTCCATTATGTGAAAATTGTTCAGGAGACTGTTAATCATGGATTCTCTTGGCCTCCATATGACTCCATCCTATGCCTCTGTAAAGAAAGTATTACCTTCATTGAGGTGGGCAAGGTGAAAGATGGTATCATTAGTGAGGCTACTTACATGCAGAAGGTGACGTGCTCCCTTTGCATTTTATTGATGGATTGGAGTGGAACCACCTGGGACATCCCCCCTAGTACGTGTCTTCCAGAGTGCCAAGCCCCAGTGAGACTGCTTGATTGAATGGTACAGGAGCTGCCAGGAGATCCTGGCACACCACAAAGCCACAGCCACTAGCCCATGAGTCTCAGCATTCAGAAGGCCAGTATTGTCTTCCACAGGAAATGACTCCTAAGCCCTAAAACTGGTGTATTTTCTGCATTCAAAACCATCAAGTAGACACAGTCTTAGAAACCAGGATGCATGCAGATCTCAGAGTCATAAAGCAGGTAACTGAAAGCTTAACTCATTTTGCAATATTGAGCAAAGTATCTCTGTGCACCCCTTGTAAGGTTTTTCCAGCTTTACCAACTGAGGAGAGATCTTAAGGAATGATATATCAAAAATAACGTCAACAAAGAACACTTTGTGAAATTCCTAAGCACGTTCAAGTTTACTTTTTGTTGAAATTTGTGGAGCAAGACAATGGGAATCTGACATCAGATTTCTTGAGAAAGACAACTTCCAACTGCATAAAACCTCTGTGTAAAAGTTAAAAAGAATAGAGTCAAGCCATTCAGGTACTGGTTAGCAGGAAGCAATATCCTACCAAAGACCAGTCTGTTCATCTAGCTCCTGTGTCTGTACAGGGTTAATTTACAATGACTTTTCATAAAAACAGAACTTCCAAAACAACACAGACACACACACACAGGCACACACACAAATACACACACACACACACACACATGCCATAGCCATGATGTCTTAATTTGTTATAAAAATTAAATTGTTGGATCTGGTTCTAATTTTTACACTAGTTTAAATATGCATATTGTGGAATAAATGAAGACCACTGAGATGAAAACAAAGCTTTCTATCACAGGAGTGTCAGGTCCATCATTTTTGTTTGGCAGAGACTCAAGGCAAGCAGGGGACTGGAAAAGTTTTATAGTAAAAATGAAAAAAAAAAAAAAAGAAAGGAAAGGCTAAAGGTATTCCTGATTGTAGGTTGGTGGCAGACGAAAGCTGGTGGTTGGCTAACTAGAAGTCGGACCTCTTGTATGATTGCCTTGGGGACCATATCTGGCTTTCCCTGGTTGGTGTTGAGGTGGCAGCTGGGATGCAAAATAGAAAAGCTGGCAGTCATTGACCATTTGGGGCTGATTTATACGGAGGTTGCTCTTTAGCCTTCAGGGCTGGTTCCTACAGAGACTGAAGGTAAGAGAGAGTTCTATTTTCATATGTAGTCTGGCCATTTTTCATTTGAATATTCAGTCTCTATGTGTCATATCTAAAATTAAACAGTCTTACTCAGCAAGAAGACTTTTACTGATAAGGTACCATTAAAAATATACCCTATAAAATATGGTTGGGAGACAATTCTTCATGAGTCTCTTGTATTTCTGCACATCTGGCAAGCAGAGGCATGGCCATCTTTTATTCCATATTATTTTTAAATGATGTTTATATAGGGAATAGCCTTGGAAGGTAGAAATAGTAGTTTTCTCCAGAACAGAGCACAGGTGTGTTCACAGCCCAGCATATCAAAGATAATGTGTGACTCTAGGAAAAAGTTTGGGCAGGTTTGCTTTAGAAAACATCTGAGTAGCCTAAGTTTAAGCTTCCTTAGCTGTAATGCAAACCCTGTGTGTGTGCAATGTCCACTTGGGGCATTCCGTGTGCCGCTGTGGGACTTGGGGGAAGGGGAACTGAAGTGCACGGGAAGCTCAAGCTGCCTGCTGTGTTGCAAGAGAAAGTCCCTGGCCTCTGAAGCAAGAGTGGCACATCTACCAAAAGCCAAGAAGCTGTGGCAGGAAGACTTGTTAGTTTAAAAGCACGGTAAAATCTCAAACTCTTATGCTCTTCACAAGTACTGTAACATGAATTAATACCCAAACAATCAAGTGGGTAAGTGAATGCTAATTATTTCTCCCTCTGATTTAGGAATATAACCAGGATTACAAGAGTAATATACAAAAACATAAAATATACCTTGGAAAAAACTCATATAAATTAATTTCAATTGTATTTAGTAAATGGAAAGCAATTTAGTGCTTAAGGACATGTTTGACTAATGAAATAAGGCTTCTGATGGTGTTTGTCAAGATATATGCACAGTGCTGTTTCCCAGGTGGTTTATATTTAAATAAGGCCAATTATCAAATCTGTGTAAGAATGAAAAAGAGCAGAAAATGCCCAGATTTAATTTATGTTTAATATTTAATACTCCATCATTCTCCAAATCTCATAAAAATTAATTGCAGCAAAGGCACAAAACATCTCTTCTTCATAATAAAATATCAGTGTACCTGATATATCTAAATTGTTTACTTAGAAGCTGCTGCCAACATTTTCATCTCATTGAACACAGATCTAACTAGAAAAATATTTATATGCTTAAAATACATCTAAATAATCACACATGGACTGAAAAAATAGATGGTATTTTTCAAAATGTACTTAAGTAAAATTGTTTTTCAATCTCTACAACACAGTTGGAACACTTATGACTACACAGCTTTTTGTGGAGTTCTATTATGTACAGTCAGGAGTCTTTCAGTAAGTCAGGTTATTATTTATAGGATGTTTGTTAGTCTAAATGTTTTGTTGACTAAGAATTTTTAAATACATTCTTTTAATTTACCCAAAAAAATGTTGAGATTCTGTACATAGATTATGTACTTCTGAAAGAATGATCCAGAGCTTGGATTAAGATGTTTGGCCTCAAAGTTTACCACATGCTAATAAGACATAGATGCAAAGACATTTCTGAAAGTGCCAGAGCACTGCATTTGCTTCTTGAGAAATGAGGTCAATACATTTTAAACTTCAAGGCAAGCTACTTTTTAAAATAAAAATAAATATATGAAGAATGAATAAATTACCTTGAAGTGGCCACTGCATACCATTTTTTCTTCTTTAAAGAGGGTAATATGTTATCTGTGTGATAAAGGTTATAATGTTCATTTTCAGGCATTAGGGACAACTTCACACAAATATCACATCCTAAAAGTAAAATGGGCAGAAATTACATATTCAAAGTGAACGTTTATCAATGTATTGGGACTCAAATATCCCTTGGATCTAACCTAAAAGATATAGGTGTCACACCAAAACTCTATCATATTCAAAGACATGAGTTAAGAGTTGTGATGTCATAACATTTCTTTTTGTTTTTTTTTTAATATGGAACGCTTCATGAATTTGCGTGTTATCCTTGCACAGGGGCCATGCTAATCTTCTCTGTATCGTTCCAATTTTAGTATATGTGCTGCCGAAGCGAGCACTGTCATAACATTTCTGATACAGTTTACATGAAATCTAGAAATAGAAATTTAAAAGGTAGAGATTAAATTGTTTTCTGTTGTTCAGCAGAGAATTTTAAAGGCTTATCCCAAAATTATTTAATCATGAACATTTTTAATATGAATCTGAATGTCACCCATGTCCCTTAATGTGATTAAAAATACTTTGATCACACCAGCATCCTTTTTCCTGTTCCACACTTACAATGCTCCCTTCAGATCTATAATTTAGTCTCCTGCATGGCAGAGGGACGAGCTCTTTATAGTGGAACAGTCCTGGTTCTTGAGGCTAGTGACCTAATAATGTGTCATTTTGGTCTATTACATTGTGATGAGTATGTCTCCCAGACACTGAGAAACTATAGAATGATACAATTATTATTTTTACTATCCACAATTACTTTATTTTTTTCAATTTTTAAATTTTTTATTAGATTCAGGTGTACAAAATAATGTACTAGCTAGACATTTCACCCCTCACAAAGTGATAACCCCCTCCCCCAATCTATTGTCCCCTGACATCATATATAGCTGTTACAATTTCATTGAGATATATATATATATATATATATATATATATATATATATATATATATATATATATATATTTCATCTGTTATTTTTCTCAACCTTAAATATTGAGTACCAGTCCTGGGCCGTAGTAACCTCACATAGTTACAGTAAATTTTCACTTAATGTTGTCATTAGATTCTTGGAAACTGCGACTTTAAGTGAAATGACGTACAACAACCATATAGGCTTATTGACATAAATAAGAGTTAAATTCTGATGGCATACTTTTTTGTCACAAAAATATCACCAAACTTCTAAATAAAACCCCAAACATTTCTAATATTAAACATTGAAATAAATGTGAGCTACACATACATTTAAGAAAGATGAATAAAAATAAGGGCGATCATTATTTTCCAACCTCCTTATTCCAGTTCAGAATGGAGCCTATCCTGGCAACTCAGGGCACCAGGCAGGAACCTACCCTGGACAGGATCCCCTTCCATCACAGGGCGTGTGTGTTTGTGTGTGTGTGTGTGTGTGTGTGTGTGTGTGTGTGCATGCACACACACACACACACACACACACACACACACACAGATGGGGATAACTGAGACACGCCAATGAACCAACCTCACATGCACAGCTTTGGGATGTGGGAGGAAACCAGAGTCCCTGGAGAAAACCCATGTGGACATGGGGAGAACATGCACTGTCCACACAGACAGTGACCTTGATTGGGAATCAAATTTTTTTTCTCATCAACATTATAACTAAACAATGTTGGACAAAACAATGTTATTTGAGGACCTGCTTTACTGGTGGGAGACTAGCTGAACAAGCTCACCTGTTTCTCAGCTATAAGAAGAGGTTTTGTGTAAAAAATAGTAGGTACTTTATTTGAAAGTCAAACCAGGAAGTATGGGATCTGAAGAAAACCCAGCTGAAATGATAGCTCCTCTATCTGATTAGGAGTGACTGGAAAACCAAAACAAACATTTTTAAAGATCAATGACTTCTCAAATCTAATTTCAGACCCAGAGAAGCTCTTGTTTTAGGAGGTAAGATGATAGATAAAATTTTTTAAAAGCTTTGAATACAAATTCAAGAGCCCAGGAGTTTCTGATACAAAGGCAGGCTATATCCTGGGAACACTAAGAAGAGGTGAAAAGTTCTGGATGCATTGTACAACTCCAGACAAAGACTGAAGAAAGATCCTGATGTGTGGCTGAGCAATAGGGCTGTCTAATGACTACCGTGTGCCCAGACACCTAATAAGATGGTAGATTCCACATTACTTTACCAAACCAAAAGGTGACCTTGAGGAGGAAGCCTAAGGCCTGAGCCTGTTGATGACATGCACACATATTTCAGTCTTCTTTTGTTTTCCAGCCCTTGAAGTTAAGGCATCAAGTTCATTTAAATCATACTTGCTCTTTGGGACAAAGTTTCTGCTATGGCTAAAGCTTTGTATCTAAGGCAAGCAGGTTAATCTGTGAGTGTTTACATCATCCTAATAGCTAGTAAGGACCAAACTGGAATAGAAGGTACTCTCATCAGTGGTTCTAAATTGGCTGATTAAGCAACTGGGCACAGAGCTTAGATGTATTGCTATGCGGGAACATGCCATCAAGGCAGATCCAGAATTTGTTATAATTCATACAATAGAGACAAGGCTTGGTTATCATCAGAGGATTTCAGCAGGGGTTATATGAGGATGACATTAGATGGATGAAACAAATCAGAGTAGAATCTGGCTGAAGAACATATCAGGCAAGTGGGAAATGGTTGTTATTAAGTAAGAAAATCTATTGCAGTTGATTATTAAATGGGACTGGGGCCCAAGTGTCAGCATCCTAGAGGACTGAAAATAGCCCTGTAGGATCCCCAAATTAAAAGAAGTGTCATTCTAGGTAGATTCAAGCTTCACATTGTTTACAAAACCCAACCATGCCTTTTAACATTTGTTCCTACTTATGGTCAGAGTAGCCAAACCAAAAATGACTGCACCTCTCCACATACCTACCTCCCATAACTGATACTTCATTTTTCTGTTTACTACACTGACCATCTCTCAAGATATAGTTTTTTACCCAAAGCATAGTTTCTCTTGTCCACAAATATTCTTAGATTAGTGAACTCAGTGTAGAGTCCTGATTGTTTGAGATTCTTGGCTGAGCATGCTGGATTTGGCAGCCTATTCTTCATGTGTTTCCTGACCTACACTTTGGATCCCTTATTTCTGCCTCATGCCATCTAGCCCTGGGTCCCAACAATTCACCACTGCTCCTTACAGCAATCTTTTTCTACTTGCTGTCCTAGAGTACAAAACAACAGGGTTTACCTCCCCCCAACTTCTGCTCATTAACAAGCAAGATCATATATAGTGAGTAAGACAGAGGGCAGGCTGTTAGACTTGGCATATAAGCTTAAAGATAAATGAGTTGGCTACCATAGCATCTATAGCCAAAATTTTTTGACTCATGATCTCCATCTGCTAAAGTTCAGCATTCTTAATGCCTTGTATTACTTGTCCTTATATGTATTTCTGGAAAGCTCTGGAAGGGTGACTTTTATGTACCCCATTCCCAAGGTTTCCACACTCAGGCATAAGGAATGGACGTTCCTCCCAACCAGTCCCTTAAGCGTTCTCTGCCAGAAGCGGTGCCAGCTGAGCTGCTCTGCTGTGGGGTGCTCACCAGCTTTGCTCTGCTGTCCAGTTTATATCATGAATATCACAGTCATTCCACATCAGCTTCCAGGTATTTGAGTCAGCGTTTGGGAGGCAAAGATGCAACTGTAGTTTATGACAAAACTGAGGTAATAGATTTCTACCCTTTGGGTTCCAATGCTTTTAACAGATTCCAAAGAAGGAGTTTCTATGTTCCAAGATGTAGCAGCAAAGTTTTTTGCTTGGTTTGTTTTTGCTTTTAAAAAATATTTCCTCACAGCCTTTTCCTAGGACTTAAAAGACTGGCCAGAGGACAAATTTAGTTTATAGACACTGTACTGTGTCCAGGCTGCTCTGTCCCCTCTGGATAACAAGAATTAGCTATAAAAACAACTTGGTGACTCCATCCTGTATGATGTGCTCTATCTACCCTGCCAGCCTACTCATACGCTACCACATTCCACCTCTGAACCGATGCCTTGAAAAAGCAGCTCCCCAGTTCTTCTTGGAATTTGGCTGACCTTGAGTTGACAAAGGAAGTCTCATTTGTTGGCAGGCTGCTTATTAGAAAGCAAGTAGACAGACATGTCTTAAATATTTGTACACCATACTACACAGGATCTGAGGCCTAGCTATGCACCATAATCACAATTTCACAATTAAAGGTGAGGCTCATAAAGTTTACACAACTTGTGCAAAGTCAAATAGCAAGTAAATTAAGGTCTGGAATGTGATTGAAACTGAGATTTACTTACTCAAGTTCAAAGTCGATGCTTTTTCTATGGGGCTCTACTGTTTTGCTGTAATGTATTTTTTCCCCTACTAAATAGTTAATTCACTTTAGATTGAAGAAAAATATAGAAGTAACCTTAAATTTGACTTGTCAGAATTTTTCTCCATATTGTCAATTGCATTATTTGAAATGCTTCCTGAGAGACATAATATCTGAATATCACCAAGGCTCATGAATGTCATATATTATATATTTACAAATGTGAATTATGTAAACAAAAAGTTGATCATGAAATATAGATGTGATTCTTATGATTTATCATGAAAATGGCTTCTATATTAATGGCAAGATGCCTAGATTATAAAGTTGCATACATAATACAGTTTGGTCTTATACTGCTGATTAAGTTAATTCCTTCTGATGGGCTAAGAGAAAATGTAAGCACATACAACTTTGTGACTCAGAGCACATCATAAGAATTTAACTGAATTTTTCACCTTATTTAAGCTGCATAAATTATTCGATCACTCAATTTTCTTTTGAAACCATCCCAATGGGGATTCCACAAACTCCCAGTTAACCCTAGAAGTTAGCCAAGTGACTCAAATTGATTGGGCAATGCATGCCTGGAATATGTTCATGTTTTGTTACTTTAGTACTTGGAGCCCAAACTGCTTCTCAGAACCTGTTCTCCCCTCTTTCTGAGTAACGAAACCCAGGTATTATTCTAGGCAACAATTTTCATAGCTAATTTCCCAGTCTTCCATGCAGATGGAGATGACTAATGAGAAATAAGTGAATTTGGCAGGTAGGATTGTGGGAAAGCACTTTAGAAGGAGACAGCTGGCATACACCCGTCATTTATTCTTGCTGTTTCTCTGAAGCGCAGATATGATGACTAAACTCCATCAGCCATCTTGGATCTGGATGTGATCCTACAGGTGGGAGACCTATGCAAAAAAATGGAAAGAGAAAAAAAAATTGACTTTTAGATTGAGTCATCACATAGCAATCAAAATAGCTCGGGACTACATATTTCTAGTTTTCCTGTATGAGAGAGAGAAATAAACCTCTATCATAGTGAAGCCACTATTATTTCTGGTCTTTGTTACTTGAAGCCAAATGCAGTGCTAAGCTGATACATTGTCCATTCTGTCTGGGACCAACTGGTGCTCAAATGAAAAAAAGGTCATCCAAGCAGTGGCTACACACACGTCTGGGAAATTGAATTCCTCCTCAAGCTCTCATATTTTGTCTCTTTTGTCATAATCGCTTATTACTTGATGGTTGTGTTATTATTTCGTAAATGAAAATACATTGTTGAATAGGGGAAATTGAGTTTGAAGTGGTATTAGCAGTCAGTATGGTATAATGGACAGGGCTTGGGATTTTGAATCGGTGAGTCCTGAATTCAAATTCCAACTCTAACACTTTTCAGCTGTGTGCTTCCAGTACAAGTTACTTGGTTTTCCTAGGGGTACCATGGAATAATAAAAGCCACCTCACAGAGTAGTTATTTTAACATAGTACTATAAAGTATAATGTTATTCAATAATGACATATATTATTTTTATTTTTAGTTCCTATAGCAAATCATATTTAAAGAGATTATTATGGCCTCAACAAAGTTCTCTAGCATTATTAATAATCTGACTAAGCCATTATTTCTACCAATCCTGACAACTATTACCACTTATAGTTTATATGTGCTTGTTTTTCCATACAAATTTTAAGTTCTGTAGCAATCAGAATTCAGTTATTTCTTTACCACTGAAGCTGTATGAATTAAAAGCCCTAAGTATAGCAGCATAATCAGTAAGAAAAGCAATTTTGATAACATATCATTTGAGTGGGTCTTAATTGTTATAGTTATACATTATACCTTATTCCCATTCTGATCCAATTTATCTATATTTTGTGCATTAATTTTTAGGGCAACTTAGCAGATGTACAGAGGCTGTCTCTATGCACACTCTGGTAGACATTCAATCTTTTTATCACCAGAGTCATAGCTTCTTTCATGGATATTTTAAAGTGGCTTTGGTATCATATTCGAAAACTGACAAACCTAATTTTACTTTGGTTGTAAATGTCAGATTAAATTAAAGCTGAATTGTTAGTTAACAAACCAACTAAAGCTTTTCCTGGTCTTCCTTTTCAGTATGCCAAAATAACCCAGTTAGTGCCATTATAATTTTAGCATGACTTCAGCATTTGGAAACATAACTATGTTATTAATTTTGTATACCTATTAGTATACATTAATCAGTAAGATGAGGTATTTTAAAAATAATATTTAAATCAATCTGTCTTTGAAGTAAAAGATTATTCTAGAAAGTTTATTAGTAATAGTTACTACCATTAAATTCTGACTATAAAACAAGTGTCAAATACAGAAAATTATTATATAATATATAGACAATGGTAGACAAGCAATCGCAAAACTAAATATTAATGTCAAATAATAATGTACTGATGCCCCTTATCAAGATATAATTCCAAAGTACACTGGTCAAGTAGTAAATTCATGTTATATCTCACATTATATGTGTCTTCTCACTGACTATAATTATGTTAAACAATTAGGCAAAAAACAGATGATTATGTAAATATGACAAATTTAGATACTTTATGAGTAAGTGATAGTACTTCATACCTAAAAGGAATACTTATCCATACCCCTATGTATAAAATTCACTTTACTTAATTCAACTAATATACATTGAAACCATTCTCTGTCTAGGTATTAAATAATGCCTTGGGGATTTTAATATTATTAATAAATATTGCCACCTCAAGAATGCTTACAATCTAAGAAGGGATAATTATAATGATATGTAGTAAATTCAATCACACACACACACACACACACACACACACACACACACACACACACACACTATTGTGTGCAAACTGATAAAGGATACTTACCCAGCTGCAAATTTTAGGGAAGGCTTTCAATAGGAGATGATGGTTAAAGAATCATTAGCCTGACTTTCTCAACTCCTCACTTATTTGTCTTTTGCACATTTTTTGCTCTTCAGTTTGATGTAATACTCTCCATTAATGATGTAAGCAAAAGCCTTCAAGAAAAGAGAAACAGTGTGACCATAGGCATGCTTCAGATTCCTCACCAATACAATCCCTAGTCACCAACAACTGAAAGCTAAGACAAGAACAGAAAACACAAGTAAAGAAAAAAAATATAAACACCTGAATTAGGGTAGAAACCAAAAAAAATGTAACTTACATGCTACAAAATTTGAAGAATTTGTTCTAGGTGAAATACATATGGAACTAAATAATATTAAGACTAAAAAATCAGTTTACTTACATGGAAGTTGTTGCTGCATGAGATAATTTAATAAGAGATACTGGCAAAAGTAACAATAGCTCCCAACATATATTGAAATAGAGCCAAAGATAAGAGTGTCTTATGGGAGTAAGATGTCCACAACATTGAAATTAGGTTTGTTTGTTTCCTTTTTTTTTTTTTTGGCAATCAAGGAAACATTGTCCATTGGCAGCTGTGAACAACTCCAAGTGGATTTATTAAAATACTATGCTTTTCATGAACTGATAAATTCTGTGCAGTATAAACACATTTTCTCATATTGTTAAGAAAAAAAAATTGGAACAGTTTTAGGTTCATGGTGAAATTGAGGGGAAGGTACAGAGATTTCCCATCTATTACTGCACTCATACATGCATAACCTCCCCTATTACTAACATCCCCCATCAGAGTGGTACATTTGTTACAAAAGATGAACCTTTGTTAACAGATTATAACCATCCAAAGTCCGTAGATTACAGTAAGGTTCACTTTTGGCACTGTATAGTCTATGGGTCTGGACAAATGTATAATGACATGTATCCATCATTATGGTATCACCCAGAGTAATTTCACTACCCTTAAAATCCTCTGTGCTTTGTCTATTCATCCTTCACCCAGCCTACCCACCCTAAACTTCTTTCAACCACTGATCTTTTTACTATCTCCATAGGTTTTCCTGTTCTAGCATGTTAGATGGTTGGAGTCATACAGTATATAGCATTTTCAGATTGGCCTCTTTCATTTAGTAATACGTATGTTTTTTCGTGGCTTGATAACTCATTTCATTTTAGCACTGAATAATACTCTATTGTCTAAACATATGAGTTTATTTACCCATTTACCTACTGAAAGACATTTTTGGTTGCTTTCAAGTTTTGGCAATTATGAATAAAGCTGCTATAAATATCCGTGTACATGTTTTTATGTAGCAATAAGTTTTCAGTTTTGGAGGTAAATATGAAGCACAGTTGCTGGATCATATGGTAAGCATATGTTTAGTTTTGTAAAAAATGACCAAATTGACTTTCAAAGTGGCTGTACTATTTTGCATTCCACCGCCAAATAAATTTGAGTTCCTATGGTTGCGCATCTTCCCTGGCATTTGGTGTTGTCATAGTTCTGGATTTTGGCCATTCACATAGGTGTGTGGTGACTTCTTATTGTTGTTTTAATTTGCATTTCCCAGATGACATAGGATGTGAAGCATCTTTTCACATGTTTCTTTGTCATCTGTGTATCTTCTTTGATGAGGTGTCTGTTAAAGACTTTGGGCCTTTTTTGAATTGAATAGTTTGCTTTCTGACTCTAGTTTTATAAATTCTTTATTTTGGATAATCTTTTATCAGATGTGTTTTTTGTAAATATATATTCCCAATCTGTGGCTTGTTTTCTCATTCACTTGACATTGTCTTTCACAGGGCAGAATTTCTTAAATTTTAATAAAGTCTAGATTTTAAATTATTTCTTTCATGGATTGTGTCTCTGGTATTATTCTCACAGGGAATCATCATTTTCAAGGTCATCCAGGCTTTTTTCCTGTGTTATCTCTAGGAGTTTTATACTTTTGGATTTCACATTTATTACTGTGATTCATTTTGAGTTAATTTTTGTGAACTGTGAAAGATTCATTTTTTTTTGCATGTAGATGTCTAGTTGTTTCAACACCATTGGTTGAAAAGACTATCTCTGCTCCATTGTATTACCTTTGTTCCTTTGCTTTGACTGTGTATAGGGATTTATTTCTGGGCTCTCATTGTGTTATATTGATTTATTTGTCTTTTCTTTCACCATTACCAAATTGTCTTGATTGTTGTTGCTTTAACTAAGTATTGAAGTTGGGTAGTGTCAGTCCTCCAACTTTGTTCTTCAGTATTGTGCTGGCTGTTCTGGGTGTTTGCTTTTCCATGTAAACTTTGGAATGATTTTGTCAATGTCGACAATCTACCTTGTTGGATTTTTGATTGATATTGCATAGCACCTATAGATCAAGTTGGGAAGAATTAACATCTTCACAATGCTGAATCTTTATATCCACAGACATGGATATCTCTCCACTTATTTAATTACTTGATTTAATTCAGCAGAGTTTTTTAGTTTGTCCCTTATAGATTTTATATATATTTTGTTGGATTTACAACTAAGTATTTCATTTTGGGGGAGCTAATGTAAATGGCATTATGATTTTAATTTCAAATTCCACTTTTTAATTGGAGTGTTTGACTTCTGTATATTAATCTTGTATCCTGCATCCTTACTCCAATTGCTTATTAATTACAGGAGGTATTTTTCTTTTGTTTATTTAAGACTTTTAAAAAATTTTCTACATAAATGATTATATAATTTGTGAACAATGACAATTTTATGTCTTCTACCTCAATCTGTATACATTTTATTTCCTTTCCTTGTCTTATTGCATTAGCTAGTACTTCTAGTGTGATGTTGTAAAGGAATGGTGAGAGGAAACACCCTTGCCTTGTAACTGATCTTACTGGGAAAGCTTTGAATCTTTTATCATTAAGTATGCTGTTAGAAGTATGCTGTTAGAAGTGGAGTTTCTGCAGTGATTTTTTTTTTATCAAGTTAAGGAAATTCTCCTTTGTAGTTTACTGACAATTTTGTCATGAATGGGTATTGCATTCTGTCAATGATTTTTCTGCATCTACTGATAATATCATGTAGTTTTTCTTTTTTAGCCTATTGATGTGATGAATTGCATTATTTAATTTTTGAATGTTGAACCACATTGCATATCTGAGATAAATCCCACTTGGTTATAGAATATAATTATTTCTATATATTGTTGGATTTAATTTACAAGTGTTTTGTTGAGATTTTTTTCATGTATGTTCATGAGAGATATTGGTCTATAGTTTTTTGGTTTTAGGTATTTTTTTCTTGTAATGCCATTGGTTTTGATAATAAGGTAATGCTAGCCTCATAAAATGAGTTAGGAAATATTCCTATTGTGTCTATTTTCTGAAAGACATTATAGAGAAATGGTGAAATTTTTTCCTTAAGTGATTGATAGAATTCATAAGTGAACACATCTGCAGCTGGTATTTTTGTTTTGAAAGGTCATTAATCATTGATTCAATTTCTTTAATATTAATAGACTAGGCTTATTCAGATTTCTATTTTTTTCTTGTGTGAGCTTTGGCAGGTTGTGTTTTTCAAGGAATTGGTCAATTCCATCTAGGTTATAAAATTTGTGGTTATAGTGTTGTTTGTAGTATTCCCTGATTATAGTTAATGCACTGTGTCTTCCTCTCTCTTATGGATCCAAGAAGAGTTATTAATTTTTCAGTTTGTTCAGCTTTCTATTTTTTGTTAAGATGAAGTGGTGACTTCTAAAGTCCTTACATGAGGACCCTCAAACTGGAAGTCTTATCAATCACTAATTTAAAAATTTTGAATAAACGATTTAGTATTTTTATTAGAATTTTTTAGTTTTTTAAAATTTTTATGTAAAATGATGCAATTTAATAATTTTTAAATGTTTTAAAGGAGAATTTATCCTTTATATAGAGTTTTGTTTTGACAGATTTATTTATATTTATTTGTAGAAATATTTGCTTTTAAAAAAGATATTTTGACTTTGTTCAACTTTTTAAAATATACAAATTTTCACCAATTATATCTGTTCTGAAAATTTGTATTCAGACAATATAATTTTTGTCAAAGCTAAAGTTTTAAAATTCATTAAATAGCACCAGTAAAAAACTACAGTGGGAATAATTAAATGAAAATGATTGATAATTTTAAGGTCTGGAAAATGAGTGAACATATTAAAATACATATAACATATATGATTGTATCTTAGTGCACAAGTTAACATTCCTTCAAAGAATAAAAATTAAACAAATACTAAAGACATAAAATAATTGCAAATATTATTTTTCTATACAGTGATTCATTTGATTTATATTCTTTTAACCACTTTGATCCAAACAAGATGTTATAAAACAAATGATGCATTGCCAAATCACCTACAGCAACAAGAAGACAGTGGAATTGTGGCTTTTCTCGTACCCAAGATTTCCATAAAATAAAAGGCCACTTGTTTGGCATCACAAGTTACCCTGACAAGTCTCAGCTAGACATTAAGAAAGGGAATCATAAGATATGACAGTTTATGTATTGGTAGCTATTTTTTAAATTAATACTTATATTTTCCACTATACTTAGTTTTAGCTGCTGGAAAAAAAGAACATGTCTGCCTTTGCCACCATTGTAAACGTTAGAGGCTAACAGTGTTTGACATCTGGTAGAGGCTTAATACATATTTTCAAATGAATGAACATTACACATTGATGACAGCTTCCTTCTTATTTATGTATGAGTATAGAAAGTCTGATTCAGTTCACATCTGCTTTCTGCAGAATACTGTTGGTTTCATGTTTGAGAGATGGGAGAGAGAGAGATGGTGAAAGAAAATTGCCTCAGCATGATGCCTCACTCCTGTTTATGAAAAGATTAAATAAGTTTTAAAGGAGCTGTACACAACATTGTCTAGAGGTAACCCCTGTTCTTTTGCCTTATACAAAAGATGGCATCCCAAAACAGCCAGAATGTGTATTAATGCATGTATACTATAGCTAATTATATAATTTCTGAAGTTGCAACCAAGAGGGAGATGCAAGCCATCAAAATAATTGGAAGATTTCAGCTCAAGTATGGAACATTTTTTATCAGTCACCATGGTCTACATAGAGAAAACTGTAGACACACTTTTCTAAGTATAAATATTACATAAAACTCCACACTTGAAATGTTACTTTGAGTTGAACAAATTTATCTTAGCTCAATAAAGAAACAGAGGGAGAGTTAATTGTTTCAATTAACTTTAAAACTCATCCAAATCAGATAACCATTAGGGGAAATCATGCATGAAAAATAAATTCCCCATTTTCTATTCCATTCATCATAATCAGAAATTAATTTGATATTTTTGGAAATTACTATGCAAATACACAGCTCCTTCAATGATTGAATCTAAACTCAGGATAAGAAAATGCATTTTTCTTATCATTTATGATGCATTTTTGTCTTATAGAATGTATCTGTAGATATAATCAGTCATTGATACAAAGGAGGCATTAGTGCTTAACTGCTTGAATTCTTCATATTAAAGGATGTAAACAATCACATGTTTATGATCAGATTATTATGAAAGGGACAGGTTGCTTCTGAGGGATAAATTTGAATTTATGGTCTGTTAGCAAATAGTTTAGGGCAGAATAATTGACATCAGCACTCTGAAGTTCCACAGACACTCCAAATACAACATGTCTAGTGCTAAACTCATTTTTAACTTTACCTCTGTCCACACTTACTCTTTTCTTATTTATATTATCTATGTCTCAGGGAATGTCAACACTAATCACCCAGTCTCCTAGGCCAAGCATAGGAGACTTTTTATCATTCCTCTCTTTCTGAAAGTGCACACTAAAGCTTTCAAAGTAATCAGTTCATTGTTCCTCCTTCGTATCTCCCAAATGTACCCATTTTTCTCCGGTCCTTCAGATACCTATGTTTCAATATTCATCATTTTTCTCTGAATTTCTATAACAGTGTCTAACTTGCACAGACACAGAGAAAAGAAGCATTTGACAAAATCCAACATCTATTCCTGATAAAAATTCTCAGCAAATGAAGAATAGAAGGGGTTTCTTCAACCTGGTAATGGGCATCTATGAGAAACATTCGTATAGATACCATTGTACTTAATTTTCTTCCTATGATCAGGAACATATTAAAGACTACACAACATGAAAGGGAAATACATTATTTAGAAAATATTAATGATGTATTTAATGACCCTGAGGAATGATAAGAAGAAAGTTAATGATAAAAGTGTGTGTATAGCTTTCCAATAAAATTGTTCTAAAACATTCTTAATTTTTAATTAAAATCACTTAAATTGAAATAAAGCACATTATGTTGATCTTTAGAATTTTATGGAATTCTATAAATCCTGAAAGATGGGTTGTGTATATATAAAATTTTAGTGAGATAGACTCGAAAAACAAGTATGCTGCACTTAAATTACTGAACTTTGATGATACAAAATTCATGTTGAGTGCACTTTTGGTCTAGAATCATTCTTATATTTCATTAATTTGTTATAATGTAAAAGAAACTAAGACTAATTTCAGCTGGTAGGCAAAACATGTTTTTAATATGTATAATTAATTTATTCTCAGAAATATAATTAAAGTGTATAAATTACAAGCTTCTCTTTCAGATGTAGTCTCCTTTCGTTGCTTCAATCGAGAACAGCATAGTATTAACTTCTCAGGTGACAGAATTAAAAATCAGACACTCTCCAGATAGGTAAGATTGCGTATGTATACGTAGTGAATGGCTTGCCTTCCTTGATCTGCTTGTGTTTAATGCCATCACCAAAAAGGATTGTAGGTCTTCAGGGATGAGCATTTTAGTATGACTTTTGACATATTTGAAAAGGAGCAAGTTCACAGCTGTTTCTACAAAGTAAAGGAAACATTGTTTGTAGCCAAAACAACAAGCAAAACAAAAACTGAAAAGACTTGGAGGCAAATAACATACATGCATCAATTCTGATATTCCATCAAAGGGTTAGAATAGGGGTTGTGACTGGATATTGCAGCTAATTTTTGAATGGCTTATATGGGAATTGGAGCCTGTATGGGAATGAATATGCAGATTTTCCAGGTATCTACAGAAAACAGGGATTTGTTAATCACAAAAAACACAAGGCATACACACTCAGAGTGCCCAAAAAATGTATACACATTTTAAGAAAGGAAAACTGTATCAAAAATTGTAATAATCTATACCAATTATAAAAGAAGAATGCAAGTCATGTGTATACATTTTTTGGGCACCCCAAGTATGTATTTTAAAATCTATCTTCAATTGTTCTCTATGGCAATCTTCTATAACATCATAATATTTATCATCCTTTAAAATAATTTAAAGCATTATTATGATGTATGATTGATAGTTTTAGACATAGAAATTAAGTGTGGCCAAAAAATATTAAATGTAGACTATTTCAATGTTTTAAAATTTTATTCGACAATCTTTTTGATCTTTTATGATTGTAAATATAGAATAAGAATATGGATAATTGATTGGTTCAAAAATTATAAATAAATTTATTTAGGCTTTCTAGAAGAGGAAAATTAAAATCATGTGCAGAAAAATAACTGCAATGTTATGTGAGATATTTCATAGAAAATATTTCTATTTTCAGGGTTCACCCTCACTTGTTATATAACAAATAAATTTGTATATGCCAGCCCTTGCACCTTGGGAATGTTGTTGCAATTGTCCTTCACACAAAAAATATAACCAGTAAATATATATGATGTTGAAATCTACTCCTAGCAATTAGTGTAGCTTTTGTGTATTGATCTGAGAATTACTCCAGCTTCAATATTCTCTGACAATAATAACATGTTTGATAGCTAATATGTGCTTATTACCCACTTATGTAGTTTAATGTATTGTGTTTTGCAATTTAAGGGGTTTTCCTATTCTTTCAACCTCTGGGTTTTCATATAAAAACTGTAAATGGAGTTTTGATGGATGTTCAAACCAGTTAGTTCAGAAATATTTCCTGGAAAAATTTTGATATGAATGCAATTGATTTTGTGGGAGCTCCATGGAAACCAACTTCCATTCCTTCTAAAATGATCCAAGAATACATGTTAATGCACACCGTAAGCTAGCACTGTGCTTCTGCAGATAAAAAAGCAGTACAACTTTACTTTCTAGAGGTTTTCATTGTGGTTTTTACCTGCCTGGCACAAAAAATATTATTAAAAAAATTTTTTTTAATTAAAGTTCATTGGGGTGACAATTGTTAGTAAAGTTACATGCGTTTCAGGCATACAATTCTGTAATACATCATCTATATATCACATTGTGTGTTCACCACCCAGAGTCAGTTCTCCTTCTATCACCATACATTTGATCTCTTTTACCTTCATCTACCATCTCCCTCCTTCTTTACTCTTTGGTAACCATTAAGCTATTGTCTGTGTCTATGAGTTCCTGTTTCTTCACTTGTTTGTCTTGTCCCTTTGTTGTTTTCATATATATACTATTCTGCCATAAGAAAAGATGAAATAATGCCATTTGTGACAACATGGATGGATCCTGAGATTATTATGCTAAGCAAAATAAGTCAGACAGAAAAAGTAGAGAACCATATGTTTTCATTGATATATGGTACATAAAATAATTTTTTATATGTGGAAAAGACTATGAGACTATAGTGTTGGCAGGAATAATGTTAAAAGATGAGTGGATAGTGTCCCTGTCACTGCTCTTTATCCCGTGTGAGACCAACATGAAGCCATAATGACTAATAAATATCTTCTTATTCTTGCAGAGATTGGTGCCTTATTAGAAAACACAGGTGTTGAAAGCAAATATTTAAATATCAGTTGTCTCTCTGGAAATACACTGGCTCTCAATGAGCTTTTTCATGCAACAATTGTTTATTCAAATTACCAATAATAAAACTTAAAAATTAATAAAGTTAGTGATGATACATTGCTTACCACAACACATTACCACAAATCTGTGTTTTAAAACCACAAGTTTATTATCTTACAGTTCTGCACTTAAAAGTCCGACAGGCTAACCTAAAGTGCTGGCAGGGCTGTGCTCCTTCCCAAAGATTTCAGGGACGATCTGTGTTCTTGCGCATTCAGACGGTTGGCAAATTCAGTTCCTTCACGGTATATTATTGAGATCCTTGTTTTTTGCCAGCTCTCAGCTCAGGTCCAATCCCAGTCCTGAGATACCACCTGCATTCCTTGGCTTGTGTGTCCCTTCTTCCATCTTCAAATCCAGCAACTGTGGGTCAAGTTCCTCTTGTGCTTCAAACCTTTCCTCCTGTCTCATCTCTCTGACGTACTCTTCTGCCTCTGTCTCTCTTGCCTTGAAAAGCTCATGTAATTAGATTGGGCCCACCAGGAGATTTCCTGGGACATCACCCCCATCTCAACGTTTGCAATCTTAATCACCATGTAAGGTAACATATTCCTACGTTCCAGGGACTAGGATATGACCATCTTTAAGGGACCATTATTCTGCCTATCATGGTAAGAATAAACACTAATGCTATACACTAATATTATATACTTTTTAAGTGTTTAAATTAGTTAATATAAACCTTACAGCAGCTCTATGAGGAAGATATCTCCATTTTACAGATGAGGAAAATGTCAACATAACTTGCAAAGTCACTCAGCTAGAAAATTAAATAATCTTCCTATAGTCATCAGTTTGATTCAAATCTGTCTATCTTATTCCACAGATAGTCAGATCAGTTTGCGTTTGTTTTTTTGTTTTTCTTGCTCTGCCTTATGGAAAGTCAAGTCATAGTTTTGAGCAGAAACAATTAAGGTAGAAATGTTTAAAGTACTAATGCAATAATAATTCATCCTGGAATCCTGCTTGAAATCAATATGCGACTCACTAGCTCAGAATTTGTAAATGTATTCTGTCCACATTAAAAATACAAAAGAAATGGGGTTTCCCCACATCAAGTTTTCAAGATTTACCATCTCTATTATGTCCTAAAACCCACCATCCTGTCTCATTTGAAATTCTTTCAAAATTGAGATATTTAATCATGTAAGAACCTGAGTGACTAAGGAGACTCCAATATATTTCAACAACTTGATGTCCTCTTGAAGTTGTAGAAGCTTCCTAGTAAAGTAATCATTCTTTTTCGAGGGGCTGTAACCACAGAAACCAAGAATGGTAAAATAATTCAACATTTGCTGGGACTTTGCATTCAGAGTGTACACGTGCATTTCTGTGTATGTAGGTATGTGTGTGTGAATATAGTAGATAATTATAAATTAGCCATATTTCAGGGGAAAGTTACTGAAAAAAAGAAAGCCTTTTTAAATAAATCCTGAAATATAGGATTGTCACCATTAACCTCAAAATATAGTGTTCTATATGTATTAGTAAATAAATATTATAACCACTTTGACATATATAAATAATAGATGGTTGAAACACAACCCAATAAAATACAATAGTTTCAAGGTCAATGGTAACATATTCTACCTTTAGCTCTCTGTCACTATAGTAAGAAAAACTTGTCCTCAGGCATTTCAACTGTTTACCTACCTGTAAATTGCAATAAAAGCAAAAACTTTATTACACAGAACAGAGTGCACCCTTATGAAAATCAATAAAGTCAATATGCCTTTAAAAATAATCTTGTTTGCAAATCCACTTACATCACAGTGTATGAATCCTATAATCTCTGAGGTATCAAGCTCTAATTTAGTTATTATGTTACCAACAGAATAAACAGTTTACAGATGAATATATTTGCAACCATAAAATATTTCATTATTTTCTTAGCTAAAATTATGACTGTTTCTTTTCTTTCTTTCTTTTTTCTAAGCTGAGCCATCCTGCCACCTGTTGGCAGCTCAGCAGCTGCTCAGCTCAGGCTGGGACTTGAACTGCTGTTGCTCAGAGCTCGCACTCTTGAGCGAGCTCTTAACCAACTGAGCCACTCGGCCAGTCCATGACTGTTTCTTGATGCCCTTCTCCTTTTATTTATTCTGGAAATGTATGGGCAGCAACAAACATCATTGTTGAGTAAATAAAGAATGAGGAATATAGCAAAAATATTGGATTAAAGGAGGAAGAGAGGAAAGAAGAAAAGTGAATCACAAATATTTTGTACTTTGATTTAAGAGTGGCAGAGTGTACAACCTGTTAGCAAATGAAAGTCTCAATTTTTTTTAAACAGTATCTTTCATTCTGTTTCTCTAAAGGGAATAAAACCACATATTATAAGTCAATGTTATGTTCTATTTCCAGGGAACTCTCCAGGGCTTAGATAAATAATTTAAATGTTAGGGTGATATATCTCCAAGGAATATTTCATAATTTAAAAGTTATTGCATCATGAATTGCTTTAAGGTCTTTAAACATCAGGATTGTGTTTGTGTAAATAACAATGCTTTTTTTTTTCTATTCCACTAAGACTATTCCAATCGTCCCTCCTTTACACCATTATTTTAAATGTCTGTTCACTTTTAGCAAATACTTTCAAAGTTTTTTTTTCTCCTAATTTGGTCATTATTTTTCTAAAATAAACAGAAAGTATTTGGTAATTTTGTATACAAAAAAGAAAATGGAGTTTATTAGTCTTTCTGATTGTAAGTCATAGCAATAAATTGGCCAGAATTCCTAAGTAACACAAACAAACAAAAAAACCTTGATATTTTCTTTTTCTTTCTTTCTTTTTTTTTTTTGAGAGAAACCTCATGTGATACTAATATGAGCATCACTGAATTGAAAGGTCAAGTTATTAGTAAGAGCTGAGCACTGTAATGTTACTTGGTCTCAGAAGAACACTGAAAGAACTCCTGGTGATACTCTGAAGGGGATATTGTCATCCCAGAGAGGTCAGAAACTGAAATGGAAAGGTCAGCAAGTCTTTGGGGATGGTGGAAAAGCAATGTGGTATAAGAGGTCAACTTCAACTCAGGCTCAGGCCTGTCTATGATGCAATTCCTTAAAGGAAAGGCTAATTTTGCATCAGCATCAAAAAGGACTGTTTAAAAACACCTCATGTCCTGGGTACTAGTTATAAGAATGCTTGTTTGGAATTCAAGAAAAAAGAGCTAATCCCAAATCAGCATGATCGTATGACCATGAAAAATTTGTTTTATTTCTGGGCCTCAATTTCTTCATGTAAAATAAGAGTTTGGTATCATTGAGTGTTTCTCAACCCGTAAACAGAGACATTTCCACCTTCTATTCTTATTATCTAAAATCCAGAATTTAGATAGGTTATTCACCCAGCATGTAATTTGTGTAAAATCCCTAACCTAGCTGATCTCTAAAATCCTTTCCAATTTTCACCTTATGATGTTCCGCCACATGCATGTGTTCCCAATCCATACCTTCTATTGTTATTTTAATTTTCAATAGTCATGTGTCAGGTACATCTTAGGTGTCAGAGAACTATGTCACAGAATTTTTAGAAATGCAAAGTCATATAAGACATGTGCCCTCCCTTAAGAAATATAGAAAAACATGTAAGTAAATGTGTATAGTAAGTATTATAGGGTACTGAGAATGCTATTAAGTTAGAATTAAGGAGCTATGGAAGAAAGCCAGTTTTACCTGGGTCATTCTGAAGTAATTAGTCCAGAAAAATTTTATAATTAAAAGAGTGATGTTTGATATTTCTGGAAAGATGACAAGGGGTAGGTCAAGTGTTCAGAAAAAAGGCATTCCCAGACAAAAATAATACAATAGCCAAAGCAGAAAGTCACCATGACACAGTTGGGCATGTTCATAGTAAATATAAACCAAATAGTGTTGGGTTATAGAATATGAGGTAGATATGCAAGACAAAATGCGGGAGAGGTAGACAGAGTTAAATTTGTGGACTAGAATTTTTTTGTAAACTGTGTGTTTTATCCCGTAGACAAAGGGGTTTTAAGGCAGTGGTCACAAGAATAAAGCCCCAGATTTGGCTGTAGTAAAAGCTCTTTAAGGAAATAGAACATTAAAGAGGTATACTGATTTGATGCATGAATTTAAGGCTACTAAAATCTAATTATCCAAAGGTAAAATTATGAAACTCATACAAACAAAAAATGAATACAGCAACTATTTTGTTCAACTAATTAATGAAAACATAAACATTTGAGAAACTAGCCATTTATAGGCAACGGGCAATTTAAAAAAGCATGCTAGATTAAGATTGTTGGTTTAGTCCTAAATTTCGTTAATGTCCAAAAGAGCACTAAACTCTAAACCTTAAGTCATTTGTTCCATCAAATGGAAATAATTTGGATTTTTACTGGATGAAAATCAATGAGGTGACATTTAACATTACTAAATCTGAAAACTTTAATCAATTGCAGACAAAGAATTGAAAAGCATATTCCATAAACTTTGTGTGCTCCATGTTCCTGTATAAGTTGAAAATACATGTGATCCATCTTTTGGCCCTATTTACAACTTATGGATAAATTTTTCTTACCTAGGAAAAACCACATCAGTATTTCAGTATGCACTGTCCTTCTGCTAAATTCATGTACCATGTAATTACATAATTTAAAATATGCACACATAAATGCTATTACACCCTATCATGTTGTATAACTCAGTTTAAAATGTCAAACTAAATATACCACTTGAGAAATATTTCTTGCCTCTAGAAATATTTATGGACAACATTAAATGATGTGCACACAATCAAAACCTGATTCAGGTACATCTGTTTTGTCCCACAGAGTAGCGCATCACACTTTGTAAAAGTGCAACTCGTTGTTCCTTCATTACAACCAATTAACTCACCAAGCAAGTTTTCTTCTGAAAAAATTGTAATTCTGGGCTTCTCAGACCGTCGTTCTTCAAGAGAAGCAGGTGAGGCTTAGGCATGGCTATTCTATCATGGAGGTTGTTCAGTAACACTTAGATTAAACTGAAAGTAACGAAGAGGACTTGTGGCCTTTCTTGGGTTTTCCTTGGATGTGGATGCCGTGGGAAAGAATCCAACATGTGCCATGTTCATAAACTCACTATTGTCCCCGGCTGTGGATGCACATCCGGAATTTATTTCATAAAACCAGTTCTGTGAGATCAGCATGTGATAAGGTGGTGACAGTAATGTATAGGAAATACTGAGAGCTTGATAGCCTTGATTCACTCCCACACTCCTCAATAAGAAATATGAAGATAAGCAACCACTCCCTTTAGATGCTTCTATGGTTTTATTATTACAAATTAGGATGAGGTAGCTGTCATGAAAAATATGAATAGTGCATTAGATACTATGCAGAAGAAAGTTGACAAATAAAATAGTCTAAACTCCATGTAATTGTACTCTGGCTTATATTTTTAACTGGCTTATGCTTAAGACCTTATGGAATAAGTCAATACATTCTTCCTGGGTGTTTATTTTCTAACAATTTGTCCTAAAGAGTGGACTTGTGTTACATAGCTGAAAATTAATTTCATTTACCTGTGCAACAAATGTTTATTGAAATTTTCTAAGTTCTAGGAACCTGACAATCAAAAGCCCATGCTTTCCAAGATCTTACATTGAAGTGGGAATAGACATATGATAAATAAAAACATAAATTTCCTGAGGTGATAAGTGCTTTGCAGAGAAATAAAAGAGATTCATGGGATAGTGACTGAATAACTCTCTAGATTAGGGGTTCAAGCTAAGATCTTTCTAAGGAAGTTAAGTATACTGGTAACATCAAAGTCAAATATCAAACGGAAACCCACCATGAGAAGACAAAGGGGAATGACATTAAAGACCAAGGCAACAGACAAGCAAAGATACGAACAAATGTGCATGCTTTGCAAACTAAAAGAAAGCCAGTGTGCTGGGAACACAGGGGTAAGGCAGGAGGGGTATGAGAGGATGTGGGTCATAAATGCTGCCCTGAGATTTCAGTTAATGGCTACAATGAGCACTCTATGTCAGGTAAGCTGCGAATTTAATTTACCCATTTCTGTTATGTCAGGTCCAAAATTTATCCATGAAAAAAGTATTGTGTACTTGTTTAAGATACTCAGTATATTTCTCAAAGAAGCTGGCTTACTTTTTAACTAGCAAATATTTGATCCAATGCTTCCATTTTGGTCAAAGGGACAATAATACTACTAGTTTCTATTAGAGCAGTTATTGAAAGAAACTGTACTTACAGGGGCTTTCTTGAAGGTTGTGGGTTCTATCTATTGTTCTATACAAAAATCTGTTCTTGGATCCTACCTCTTGTTCAGAGTCAAGCACCTGATTTTCATCCTGCAGTTCATCATCTTTCTTTCATTAATCAATGTATGTGTGTATTTCAATTTCACTGACCCAAAATTATAAAAATTATAAAAATACCTCTGGCGAATAACCTGTAGAGAAGTAATTTACTGTCATTTTGTTGATGGTGTTGAGGAGAGGAGTTAGTGGGGAAAGGCTAAGCTGAGGAAAAAACCCCATTCCAGGTCTTGCTATCAACCATTTACTCCATAAAAAATAGGAAGTTAATCTGAGAAGAAAGAGAGATTGACTCTTCAAGGGAACAGCTATGAACTCAATGAGATGGCTCTTCTAAAACTGGGAGGGAAAGAAAGGGTGGGACTATGGCTTATTCAGAATCCTTGATTGCAAGAAATAAAATCAACTAGTTAGCTGAAGAAAGGGGAAATTCTGGGAACAATTTGGGGGCTCACAGAATTTATAAGAAGTTAACAGACCAGGCTTGGGATTGATAAGAAACAAGAAAAATTCCAGAAAAACAAGATGAAGAAAAGGAGTATAGCAACTGTGTCATAATGGATAATAGACGATCAGGAGACAGTTGCTGGTCCTACTGATGCAGTTGGACTAACTTGGCTGCAATGAGAATGCTTCATGCTTTTATGTGTGACCCTTGTTATGTCAATACACATGTGTTGTGTTTTGCTAAGGTGCAATAAATACCACCTGATTTACAAAGTATGTAGTGTTGATCACATTATCTGCAAATTGAAAAGGACATCAATAAACATGAATCATGAATCTGCCTATTTGCTGAGATTTCTTGGGCCAGCAAGCAAACACTCTTCTCCAAAAATACCTATCAGGCATCACAATAACTAATATAAGAAACTACATGCAAAGTAATTGGCATAGGCCTGAGTAATAATAGGCATACATTCTATATCAATGACTATTATTATCATTAATCTTTTTATTACAGAATTATTAAATACTTATTTCAGACATACTCCTTTTTGTTTATTTTATCAGAGTAATGCATAGATATGTAAGTAATCAAGTGGTGCAAAAATCTACATTTAAAAACTACATTGTGAGACCAATTTTTAAATATATTTTTGTATACATAAATGAAACGAATACATTCTCATACTCATTATAAGCAATACAGGATCTTGTCAAACTATAATAACACTCCAACCATCTTTTTCTACATGGCTACAGAATGAAAAGAAGATATAGTTTTATATTATTTTAAATAAAAAAACATTCAACATATTTTTACTTAAAGAGGATAAAGAGAAAGAGCCTAAAAAATTGCCAATGTTTAAGAAACATTTTTTTCACCAAATGATATGTTTCTTAGAAGATCCTTATAAAATTGAGAAAACAGATTTTGCACTAAGAGTTTGAGCTAATTAGTTTTTTAATTATAAATTTCAGTTATAGACAGTAGTATTGACTTCCTCCTATGAAATACAGAACAAAATAGTCTTTTACTTTTATTAGCTATATTAAAGTTTTCAGAATCCAGTTTATAATATGTACATCCTACTATGCAATGAAATTCATAGGATTAATTAGAATTTTTTCAACATTCTAGAAAACTCGATGGTCTAGATAAACCTGTTTAAAACAGCATTTCTTTTCTTTCTTTGTTGCTCTTACTGTTTAAATTTTAATAATTTTTGTAATTTTTTGGAGTTTTTTCCTGCACAAGTAATTACTTCTTGTTGCAAAGAAAGCCTGGCTACTCTAAATTTTTTCACTTTTGAAAATACTTGCTTTATAATCAAACTGTATCTTGCCAGGTATGTTAACTGGATCACTCTGTTTCTTTAAAGATTTAGTAGATATGACTCTAATGTATTGGACATTGAATGTTGCTGGGAAGACATCTCAGTGTCAGTCTGTTTTGATCCACCATCTAATTGGGAGAGTACCATTATTGTGGGAAGACTTGGGGATTTCAGATTTTACAACTGAAACATTTCTTCAATGAGAAAACAAAATAATGCCCATTTATTTTTCTGTTTCTCCCATAACCCTTTTCATCTGAACTTCATCAGAAGAGGCAAAATGTGGGGATAATTCCTCAGTTTGCTTCACTTATTTTTAAAAATCAGTAAGAATGGTCAGAATTTTGTTAACTTATCAGCATGGCTTCTGAGGGATGTAGGTAGAGATAGGGACATTTCTACCCCATAAAAATGTTTTCCTTTTTCAAAATGTATGGACTGGCTCTTTGATTCACCTGTCAAATATTTCTATGGTAAACACCTTGTTAAACAGTGGACAGATGTTTCCCAATGGAAACTCGTTGTTAATGAAAAGAAATAAGAGGGTTAGGTGACTATGAGAAAGGAAAATTGCCATGTATTTGAAATTGGGCAGTAAATAACCTTGTTTTATCAAGGGAGCACTTCTCTTAAAAATCACTTTCCATTTTCTGCCAGGATTCAGGAACTGTTCTCAATTCATCTCTTTGATTTTAATCTGAACCAGTAGTTCTCCACTCTGCCTGCACATTCAAATTACCTGGGGAGCTTTAAAATGAGAGCCTCTGCTCAGGCTCAAACCCAGACTGAATGAAAATAATTTGTGCGGTGAGGCAAGTATTTACATGTGACTCTGTGAGCAGTGAGTGTTGGGAGCCACGAGTACACGCCACCATTAGAGCTGTCGAGTTGATTGTTTAAGTATACCTTTGAACATTGCTTTGGTCTACCAAAACTAGTGTTTTATTAAACACTAATAACTTTCCACTACTAACAATATATTTTGCAAGGAAAATGTAAGCTTTTCTTTTGAGAGATGAAAAAATACATTTCAGTTAGCAGAATTTCTAAGTAAAGCAATATCACATGGCAGATCAAACAGTTCTTCGTGGACTAAACATGTTCTATTGGACTTTCTCTGTGTAGTTATGCAGTTATATACCTACTGTCATATACTATGCAGAATGTTACAATGGAGATCTACTGGTATTTACCTCCCATCTCTCCAAAATCAAATCAATGTTATGTGAGAATTCCAAGGGACCAGCCCATGAAGCAAATACTAGGGAATATATTAAAGTCCTAGCACCACCAAGTTTTCAATAAAGTCTCTTTAAAAAAGCAAACCAGTCTGTGTTTAATATATTTCATTAATGATGTTATTATTTTCTACTAGAACTTAGTTAAAAAAAATATCTCATGTGCTTCAGAGAGTATCTCCCAGCCCAATATTTTACTGCACAGTTTTAATCTGAACATTGTGCACTGAAGCAATTAAATTTCAGGAGGTACGCAGGCAACATAATCTGTTAGTTGCTTCTGTTGCATCATTTGGAGCTAGGAAATTGTGTAACAAAATGGCCTAATGTAGGCCCAAGCCCAAGAGACTTACTGATGAACAAGGATGTAGTTTTAATTATAAGTAATAGGACTAACTGAATGTCAGGGTTAAAAATTGATTTTTTTTTTTTGTCAGCTGAAGAGTAACGAATGAGTAATGTTTGCTGTATGGATCAATGGCCAGTACATTTCCTATATAAGATACGCTTCCAAACATTCCCTTCCAGATAGCCCAATTTATGGGCTTGAATGTTAAACCAGAGCATTCATGAAATATGTAGTTTGGAGTAAACCAATGAAATATCATAGCTTAGTTCTATGAGATCTCTCAGAATCAAAATTTCAAATTTATTAAGGGATTTTGACAATTACATTTTGTGAATCCCATCGGCCTACATACTATTTCTGAAATGAAGAGTAAAGACATCACTTCATGACTGGTAGTTTCATGAAGCCTTAGGTGTTAGTAACCATTCTAGCATAGAAATACCTTGCTTAGAATACTTTGTAGATTCTGGTTACTGGTAAGAACACAGGACTTGGCACCAGTCTTGCCCAGAATTAGATCCTGGATCACACACTTATTCAGAGCTCCACATTGGCTACTCACTGCTTTTGAGCCTTAGTGGCCCTACCTATAAAATTATAAAGATAGAAATACCTTCCTCACAGATACGTTTTAGGTGCCTGTGTTTGAGGTAATGTTTATATGTAGGGGAGATATCTAAAACATGGTAGTTGCAAAGTACATTGCCAAATTTTAAAATAATAAAATTATTTAATAATAATAATGATAATCACAATGATACCGTCCTCAGCAGCCAATAGCCCCCTAAATTACATTTAAAGTTCATTCTAATCACTTCCAAATTGGTCTGCTGGAAAGAAAGCTTTATAGCTAGAAGTGGAAGTTACTTATTTAAAAAATAAGCATGACCCTATAAAATGTGCACATTCAAACAAGTGCAGCAGTCAGAATTTTATTTCATTATACTTCTTGATAGTAGCTCATGTATCTTTTCTCTTGCATTTCACCAGGTCTATCTAGCATTCCACATGGCTGACCCAGAAAATTTTTACCTTTTTAGACAAAATCTTGGGAGAAAATAAGCCAGTAATTTTAATGTGGTCAATTTTAATATGGATTGAGCAATCTCTATGGATCCCTTTGCCACCTGCTAGAAGAGTCCCTTACTAGACTCCATGATTAGAAAAATATTACTGTTATGAAGTCTTCCAAAATATCTTAGCAAAATAAGCCAGTATCGATCTTGTTCTGCAGGTGTGCTAAACTTTATCTGAACAGAAAATCTCATTAAAGCTCTAGCAGCTGTCCTTTGCTGCTATTGTTATTTTAAAATGTCTTTTATACAATACTTTTCTTTCCAATTAAGTGTCCTCAAGTGTGGAGGAATCAATGCGGTTATTGGAGACTTACTTTCGGTAAATAAAAATTATTCTGTGGCAAAAAAGTGAACCTCATAGCTATACTTTTAGTGACTGGCAAGAAGGAATCTTTAATTTGTAATAAGACATCAGAAAATCTATAAAATACAAACAGTACTTGGGCTCTTTTTTTTATTAGAACACAGTTTTATGTTCTAATTGTATAATTATTTCTGCTCAATATAGCTTCACTATGGCCATGTAGCATATTCAAAATGAAGTTAAAGACAATTAATTTTTGATGATAGGAACATATTTTAAGGAAATGAATAAGTCTAACTTTTTATGGCAAATGTGCTTTAAAAAAATCTATTATTATAGGAAATAAGCAAACCCCTAAGAAGCTACAGAGCCTTAATTCATTCATTCTTTTTATGGGAATACTAGAATTATAGTCCTCTATGCATTTAAATAGTTCCTTTATAGTTAACACTATACTATATGTATATATATATATATATATATATATATATATATATATATATATATATATATGAAACAGCTTCTTGTACAGGGCTCGTCCAGGATGAGGCACTGGCTCTTTCATTAATTAGGACTACTGATAAAAACAAACAAATACAATAAAACAAACAAACAAAAAAGGCATTACAACTATGCCTTTCCAGGCGCAACAACATTTCATCCATACTGAGTTACTACCAGAAAGCATCCCCAGGGACCTCCCAGAGACAGCTGTGAATATGCCAGCACTTGCAAGGGCTTGGTGGGCGGGACATCCTGTGGCCCAGCAGTCCCCAGAGTGTGCGGATGTTCTGGAGCTGTACCTGCATCAGCACTGTCGTGTGATGAGTCACTCAGGGAGTAGCAAGGTAATGATCATCAGTGTTTCTTCCTCTTTCGATGTATGCTCTTTGGATTAGGGATTGCCTATTATTAACATTTATATCCACAGAGTCTAGCAAAGTGTCTAGCAGGTAAATAACATTATGAATCTATTTAACATCTGAGTATAAAACATAAATGAGAATTTTTGTCATAGGCCAAATTGGGCAGTCATGTGTTTGTGCGTGCATGTGCACCATGCATATGTGCACAGGCTCATATACAAGACAGATAAAAAAATGGGCCAACATTATAGAAAAGATCAAATCCATGCTTGTAGCTTGTGTGTTCCTATTTTGAATCATTCTTTTACATAATTTTCTTCAGAACAACAAATAAAACCTTATCAGTGGAAAACAAATACAAAAAAAAAAAGTCACTAAGACATTTTTTGTACTATTATCTTATAAAATAGCAGTCTTCACAATTGGGTACCTAAATACACAAGGATACACAGAAATTTTACAGCAGGTGTGTGGACAAGGCATAGATCGCTTCTAAAAAATCAGTTTTCGCCCCCTCAACTTCTGAAATGTGTCCTTTCCAGAAATCAGTCTGTCAGAGAACATCTGTGATTTGCTATCTTTCTT
The DNA here is from genome assembly GCA_031876335.1 of Hipposideros larvatus. Taxonomy (NCBI): domain Eukaryota; kingdom Metazoa; phylum Chordata; class Mammalia; order Chiroptera; family Hipposideridae; genus Hipposideros; species Hipposideros larvatus. Next base: position 106,807,400 of record CM063089.1, read on the forward strand.
TTTCACTTCCTCTTTCAAAATTGGCCCTTCTGCCACTACACCAAAGAAAAGGGTGCATCACCCACCCCACCTAATGTAGTACATTACCACAGGGTGAAAACACATTTAGGCACCAAAAGAGTTTTCTAGATACTACATTGCTTTTGTAGAGAGTCCCATGAGAGCAAAATAAAGAGAAAGCTATTGAGGAAGAAGCACACTATTTTGTTCAAATAACAAACTAAGGGTGAGACATTCTATATATTTGATTTAACCTATTTCTACTAGAATTCCAATAGTGATATTTCTGTCATGGGAATAAAAAATTGATAATATTTAAATTGAAATTAAAATGAAAGCAGATATTTTCATGGAAATTTAGTCCGATTTTGGTTGATAAGAACCACCTCTGCAATTAGGTTATATGATGGCTATTTCTCAAATTTGAAACTACTACATCTGAAGGTTTTGATTACAAACACAATAAAATACTACCCTACCAATATAAGTGAAGTTCAAACATTTAAATGTTACTGCATGCTGGGTAGAATTATCAAGCTTAATTATAGGGCCAAATGAAGATGCTGAGAGGGATGGAAACCAGGAGCATTATATCTGAGTTTGCAGTATCAATGGGTTTTATTTCCCGTTAAAAGAAGGATCCAATAAACAAAATTCCAGAATCCTTTACAGCATATACAATTACAATAATAAATTACTGATGTTAAGTTTAAAATGTGTGAGGGCATACAAGGTTTTTTTTCAAAACTTATGAGGTGTAAAATGAAAAGACTGCATAATGATCAGGCTGATTTCCAGTTTTATTCTTATATTTGTGTGATAATATTGTGAGCATTTATAAATACATGAAAAGTCTTGGTTTAAGTAAAACATGACCTTTACCTACCCCTATCCATTCTTCTCCATTTTTTAGAATTTAAGCCCAGTAGGCCATAGAGGAGGGAAATTTGCCTGTATATACTTTTATCTATTTTTAATTTTCAAAATTATTTGTCAATTACAGTTGACACACAATATTATATTAGTTTCAGGTGTATGGCATCGTACGTAGAAATTTATATAACTTATGAAGTGATCACCCCAATTAGTTTAGTACTCACCAGGCACCACACAGAGTTATTACAATATTATTGTCTATATTACCTTTACATCTCCATGACTGATTTTATGACTGTCAATTTGTACTTCTTAATCCCCTCACTTTTCTCACACATAATATCCCTAACTCTCTTCCCAGCTAGTGACCATCAGTTTGTGTTTTGTTTGTTTGTTTGTTTTTAAGATTACAGATTTAAGAGAAGTCTCAAATGTTCAAAATGGTGGACCTATACATGAGTTGCCCTATCTACTCTTCTGACTTCATTAAAATAGTGGTCTATGTAAACAAAGCAAAATTCATTCACATTGCCACATAGCAGTGTCTCTCTCAGCACCTACTTTCTGCTAATGACTTTTTCAATAAATATTTTTCTAATATCACCATATAGATTTGGTAAATCTTCTTTCTTGGTCTTATATATTTGCAATTAGCCTCAATTCTCAAATCTTTGACTATATAAATACTTTCAAGCTTATTTTATTTGAATATTCATTTATGCAATTATTGGTCAATCATCTCAGGCTAAAGTTTTTTGTTTTGTTTTTGTTTTTATAATATTCTTTATAATGCCCAAACTTGTATCAATCCTTATTTACCCATAGCTTTTTATCTTCTCATTTTTAAATATGTCTGTGAAGTAGTAATACAATTTCATACTTTCTCAGCAATTTAGGAGAGTTCCAATTACTTCACGACCTTGCCAATATCTGTTCTCATTGTCATTCCAATTTTAGCTATCCCAGTGGATATGCCATATTTTTAATATATATTTTAAATATATATCTGATTTTAATATATGTTTCTCTGATAAGAAAAAAACAGATGGCTTCTCACTTGCTCATTGGTCATCTAATACTTTCTTTAGTGAAGTGTTTATTCTAATATTTTAGCCAGTGTTTAAATTTGGTGGTTTGACTTTTACTATCAAATTATAGGAATTATTTACAAATTATGTATGCGTAGCTTTGTTTTTCTGTCATGTATATGTATATATACATATATAAGATTTTTACCAGTTTATAACGTTATTTTTTATGGTGTCTTACATTTTTTTCTATCTCATTGACTCTGCTTTAATTTTTTTTTAAATTAAAGTTTATTGGGGTGACAATGGTTAGTAAAGTTACATATGTTTCAAGTGTACAAAACTGTAACACATCTCCTGTATATCACAGTGTGTGTTCACCACCCAGAGTCAGTTCTCCTTCCATCTCTGCTTTGATTTTAATTATTATCTTCATATTTCCTCTACGAGGTGGATCAAACAGTATGGTGAATGTTTAAATTAAAAAAAAATTATTACAGTAAGAGACATATTGCCATTAATCCCCCTCAAAATACTCCCCCTCACTTCAAGTACACTTATCCCATCATTCTTGCCACTTTCTAAAGCAGTTCTGGAAAGACCTCTTTTGTGAGTGTCTTTAGTTGCTCTGTCCTGGCTGCCTCAATGTCCTGAATCGCTTTGACTTTGGGGAAGAGAGAGAAGTCACACAACGCCAGGTCCGGTGAATAAGGTGGATGACACAGAGCATTGTCATGATGGAGGATGATTTATGACACACTTTATTTTTTTTAATTTTTTTATTAATTTATTTTTTATTGTTAGTTTCAGGTGTACAGAACATTGCAATAGTTATCTTTTTCACCCTTCGCACAGAAACTACTCCCCTCCCCCATCCACTGCCCTCCCACTCCTGATATCATGCTTATCTATTACAATTCCATTGACTCCATTCCCACTCTCTTCTCCATGTCCTGTGACCATATGTAATTATAGTTGACATACATTATTATTCAACATCAGCTTTAGAAATACAGTGCGGTGGTCAGGCCTCTACACCGACTATGAAGTGGTCTCCCTAACAAGACATGAGTCCAACTGGCTCCCTAAAAAATATTTACAACATTATTGATTATATTCCCCAGACTGTCTTTTCTATCCCTGAGGCCATATTGTAGTTATCAGTTTGTATTGTCTCATCGTCCCTTCCCCTTCTCCTTCATCCCCACCCTCTCCCAACTAGCAACCCTCAGTTTTTCCTCTGTGTCTCTGAGACTATTTCTGTTTACATTTCTCATTTATTCAGTTTTTTATAATCCACATATAAGTGAGATCATATGGTATTTGTCTTTCTCTGACTGACTTATTTCACTTAGCATAATGTTCTCTAGTTCCTTATGACCCAGCAATTCCACTCTTAGGTATTTATCCAAAAAAACCCAATACATTAATCTGAAAAAATATATGCACCCCTATGTTCATTGCGGTGCTATTCACAATAGCTAAGACTTGGAAACAACCAAAATGCCCATCGGTAGACGACTGGATTAAGAAACGGTGGTACATTTATGACACACTTTAAAACACATCTTCTCTCAACCCTATCTGACACCTGACTGACTGCACCGAACAAGTTGAAACTTGTCACACACTGTTACTAAGGTTCGACATGCCACTTCCCGTATTGAAGATCCCTGCCTTTCTGTTGGATGGCATTTGGCAGCAGCATTTACTGTATTTTGTGATCACAACAGAAAGGCTCCATGACACACATTGCTTCTGGTATGGCAATTTTCTGTTAAATAAAAAAATTACAGCATGTCCTCATACACCTTATTCACCAGACCTGACACTGTGCGACTTCTGGCTCTTCTCCACAGTCAAAATGATTCAGGACATCAAGGCAGCCACAACAGGGCAACAAAGACATTCAGGAAAGAGGATTTCCAGAACTTCTTTAGAAAGTGGCAAGAAGAATGGGATGTCTATTCAAAGTGAGGGGGAGTATTTTGAGGGGGATTAATGGCAATTTGTCTTTTACTGTAATAATTTTTTATTTTAATCATTCACTGTATATTTTATCATACCTGATACATTTAACCTCCTTTGTTTTTCCTGCATTTTAAGTGATAACATTAATCATTGATTTTAAATATTTATTTTCAAATATTACCTTATGTTATATTATGTTGAGATGTGTTTTCATTACATCTCTAATATGCATTCAGTTTATATATTTTATAATTTAATTTTTACCCATGAACACTAGTATATGTTGTTTTAATACCTAAATAGTTAGAAATTTAAAAAATAATTTTATTAGAAATTTCTCATTTATTCACCATCATTGTGCGTGAACTTTGTTAAAAAATATTAGTTTCTTACTGTGGAATACAGCGTTTTTAAATGTCAATTAAGTCAAATTGTTTGATAGGATTTAAATATTTTATGTATTTTGTGACATTTTTCATTCAGTACTATAAATGATTATCTGAAAAGAGATGAAAAAAATCTCCACATATGATTACCGATTTACAAATCTCTTCCTGTAGTTCTGGCAATGTTTGCTTCATGTATTTTGAAACTCTGTTAGGTGAACACTATTGTATATCTTCTTATTGAAATAACCCTGTATCCTCACAATATATCCCCATTTTTCTCTGTTAATGCTCTTTGTTTATAGCCTTTTTGTCTGGTATTTGTAGAGATGCTCAGCTTTTGTATGTTTAATATTTGCATCATTTTGCACTCATTTTACATTCAATCTGTTTATTTGTATTTAAACTATGTCTCATACATTTCATATAGTTTTTTTTAAAATAAAATCTCAACTGACAATCTTTGTTAACTGGAGTGTTTAATTCATTTACATTTAATATAATTATTTATATACTAAGGTTTATGTCTACCATCTTACTTTTGCTTTCTAGTTGCCACATCTTTTTTCTCTTTTTGTTCCCCTTTCATGCTTTCTTTTGGATTAATTAGTAATTTTTCATATGCTAATTTAATTTTTCTATGGGGCTTTTAGCCATACCTCTTTGTTCAATTGTTGAAATAGTTGCTCTATAATAGTGTTTTTCAACATCACCACTACTGACACTTAAGACTGGATCATTCTTTGTTGTGAGGGCTGTCCTGGGTATGCTAGTACAATTGGCAGCATCTTTGGTCTCTACCATGTGGATGCTAGTCATGCTGCTCCTTCAGAGAACCAACCGTATTTTTCAGATATTCTCAAATGTTTTTTGAAGGGGAAAATAATAGAACTTGTTTAGGATGAGTGTTCTATGGGTTACAAAATGCATTGACAAGTTATCACTATCAGCTTAAAGATAATACTATCTTTAGTTATTCTTCATTTAATGTGTAAGAACCTTACACCAGTAAAATTGTATTTTCTCCTCCACATTTGGTACTACTGTTGCATTTATTATATATATATATATATATATATATATATATATATATATATATTCAAGTTTTAAGTCTCACCAAAAATGTATTAGTTTTACTTTAAATATTCATTTTTTTAAAAAGAATTAATATATACAAAAGATTATATTTTATATTTATCCACATATTTAACACTCCTGTTTCTCTTCATTTCTTCCTGAAAATATAGGCTTCCATCTGGTGTTATTTTCCCTGGAGAACTTCATTTACATTCCTTATACAGCAGATATGCTGGCAATAATTTCTATTTTTCAATCTGAAAATATTTCAACTGCACCTCCGTTTTTGAAGAATATTAGAATATTTTTGGCTTTTTGCACTTTAATGGTATTCCACTGTCATCCCCTTTTCATAGATGCTGACAAAAAGTTAGTCATCATTTGTAAGCTTGTTCCAAAGTATTTACTATGTCTAATTTGTCTTGTTTTTAATATTTTCCTTAATCTTTTTATTTTAGTCATTTGACTGTAAGATGTCTAGGTATGTCTTTGCATAAATCCTGCTTGGGAGTTTGCTGAGTTTCTTATATTTTCCACCAATATTTGGAAATTTTAAGAACTTATCTTTTCATTTCTTCCTCCATTCTCTCTAACCTCTTCCCCTATGATTCCAAATACATTTATGTTAGCTTGCTTGATATTGTCTAACAAGTTACTGTAACTGTTCTTTTTTATTTTTAACCATTTTGTTCACTTATCATCAAGCTGAATAATTGTTATTGTTCTGCCTTCATATTCATTAGTCCTATCTTCTGCAGTTTCAAGCTGGTAAGTCTAGTTAGTGAAATTTTCACTTCAGGTTGAGAATTCTGTTCAATATTTTTTTCCTTTTCTTTTTGATAGTCAGAGTTTTTGTGCTGAGATTTCCCATCTATTCACTTTTCCTAATTATGAATTCCTCAAATATTTGAACACATGCTTTTTAAATGTTTCAAAGTCCCTCATTTAAGGATATTAACAACTTCATTGTCTCACTAACTGAGTGCATTTCTTTGTATGTTTAGAAATTATGATTGTATGCTGAACATTGAATGCAATAATTTTAAGGACTTAGATTATGACATTTTCCTATAAAGACTATTGATTTTTGTTCCATCAGGTTAAATTACTTACTAAAGCTTTTGGTCCTAATATGATTGGTTTTATTCTTGTTCAGAGCAAGTCCAGTCTGGCACTGAACTTAGTCCTAGAAAGTGGCATTTATTTTAGGACATGGTCATTCCTCCTTAAAGATGGCCTTTCTTGGATCTTAACTAAATTCTGGGGTGCTAATCAATGTCTCCTTACTTTGTTATGAGTAAGGTATCATATTTCACCTCCAATTCAACAATAGGTGAACTCTGCTAGGCCTCCTGTCTCTTGTCCTACATGTGAACAGCCCAGCCTTCATCTAAAAACCCATACTGAATCCTCTCATGGAATTTTGGACACCACTTCTGAGGAGCTCCCTCTTCTTTATAAAGCTCAGATGCTGCATTAATTGGGGACTGAATCATTTTTTCCTTGGATTAACACTACCATAATTTCTTTAGTCCTCAGTTCTCTGTGCCACAATAGGATATGCCACCATGCAAAGAACTGAGATAGCAGAGTTTTTACATCATACATTCATACATTTCCTCTTACATGTCCTTCTCTCAAGCACCACTGTGCTGTGCTCCTTTCTTGCCAACATCTAAAAATACTTGTCTCATGTGTTTTGATCATCCTTAAAGTTGTTTTCAGTAAGTCAGTATGTATGGTACTAGAAGAAGTCAAACCTTTATATCACTCTTTAGCATGATTCTCTTTCATTGCTTTTTAAAATGCATTATCAAATGTACTTTAAACAGTCACCAGGGATCAAATCACTCACCAGAACTCAACACGAATGGTAGAAAATTAGAACACATACAGCAAAATGCAAATTGAGGTACATGATCAAGTTATAGTACTGACAAATCACATTGGCTCACAGCAATTGCTTTATATACATTAAAAATCATTAGCCATGAGAAAATAACACAGATCAATTCACTAACTTTCATGGAAGAATTGACTAAGTGAATACAACATCACTCAGAACATGGAAAATCATATATGTGTTAATATAATGCAATAGCATATACACATATAAAATAATATGCATATGAAAAATCCAACCAAAGTATTAAAATAATTATAATGACAATGCTATATTGATGATGACTAATACTTTCTCAGTACTTAGCATGTGCCAGACATTTACCTATATTGACTATATTCATCTCCAAAAGAAGTCTATGAAATAAATCAGATCATTATCCTCATTCTCAAGGTAAGTAAAATAAGGCACTGAGGTTCAATAATTTGCCTAAGTTACAAAGCTAGCTAGCTCACTATAAAGTTTTGATTTTCCTAAAAATAACATACTTTTTCTTCTTGTTTTCTACTCTTTTGATTTTTTTTATAATTTGTATTAAGAATCTATGAACTAATTCCCTGATTCCACCTTTTATTGTTTTTACAATTAACACCTTGTTAACTAACTGTGGACAGGTGTTTCCCAATAGGGGACTGAGCTCCAACCAGGTGTTAATGAAAATAAAAAGTCAGGAAAGTGAAGTTAATAAGACACAGAAAAATTACCATGTATCTGAAATAGGACAGCAATTTAGTTTGTTCTATCAAGGGAGAGATGTATTTTCTTTTAAAATAACCTTCCATTTTTGGCAAATTTCAAGAACCTTTAGTAATTCTTTGATTTTGACTTTAGTTTAAGGTAACATAAAATTTGATGATTTGTTTTATGTAAATATAGCCTTGATCATTGATTTTATATCAATGATCATTGATTGCAAATACTCATTGCTAAATAATATACTTTACAATGTAATAGTTAATATGGGAGTAATAATAGAGTATGGAGTAACACATACTAATAATATTTTAGTAACAGAGCTAACAACTTTTTCACAGACTCAACGTGTTCTTTTCACCCTTTGGTATATGCAGTCATGAAACCAACTTCATATAATATTCAGGCTTTTATAAAGGAATTATATTGGAATTTATTTTGATCTGTTTAAGTAGAATTATATACTTGTATACTAAGAGAAAATTGTTAGGCACATTTTCACAATCATAGTTACAAGCAAGTAGATTAAATATTTCTCTCAAACCAATCACAATTAAGAATTTTGATACACTGGCCAGAATATTTGATTTAATATAGAAATAAGATAGCATTTTATGCCTATACACTTAATAAACATGAGAAGTATCCACAAATTCTAGTGAATATAAAGTGAGTACTTCTATGTATGTCTGGTGGAAAATAAACTGGTAAAATATACAAAGGAATATATAGGGTTGTTGCCACACAGCTCTCCAGCCATCTGTCCCCCGTGCTTAACCCTAAACTGACCCTTTTGAGGACACTGCTCATACACCTTGTGTCTCCCTGTTTGGCCCCAAAAGATGGCTGATTAGTCAATGATGGGTAAGATTCCTCAAGGAAGGAACAACCTAAGACAGGCACAGTCACATGGGGGCCATCAGGAGAAATTTCAGGGCTGATGGAAGTGGGCATGGGTCCTCACCTGCCCCCTAAGAGACTGGAGGTCTTCTACCCCTGTAGCTACATTCCTTCCCTCAACCTGCTTGGGAAGTGACCTGCTGATCTGTACTCAGCATAATAATCTTATCTTCCTGGGGTCCTATGCTATAGGATCTGTCTTATCACTGCGGGTGGACTCCCAGTAATAACAGCTTGCAGGCATGGGTAATCTGTACTGAGCAAGTTCTCAGGAATGAGACTCACAGATTGTGGAGAGAACAATGCTACTTCCGGGTATGTGGAGAAATAAAAGCGGCGTGTTGGCCCGATTTGGGACTCTTAGTCCACCAGGCTGGAGACCCTTTGGCCCCTCGCTCATTTAAATATTGGCTGCTGTTTCTTTTCTTTTTTAACCCTTTGCCGCCCCCTCTCGTTCTCCCACTGCCCATGTCGTGTGGGATGCAACATAGGGTAAGATAGGAAAGACAAGGCAGGGTGTGGTAACATCTCATTATGTGGTCTGACAATTAAGTTCGTGAACTTATCCTAGAAAAAGTGTCACATATCTCATTGCTGAATATCACTACGGTCACCTTTGAAGTTATTCCCTTGGGAAGCTATGCACCAATGTCAGTGCCTAGTCCACCCTTTAAAGCAATTTTTGAACTCTTTTTCTGGAATGGCCATCAGAACTGTCATCATATTACTCTTGATGTCCTGAATGTCATCAAAATGTATTACTTTCAATATTTCCTTTATCTTTGGGTAAAGAAAAAAGTCATTGGGAGCCAGAACAGGTGAATAAGAAGAGTGTTCCAATACAATTACTAGTTTACTGGCTAAAAACTCCTTCACAGACAGTGCCGTGTGAGGTGGTGCATTTTAGTGATGCAAGAGCCATGAATTGTTGGTGAAAAGTCCACAATGTCTAACTTTTCCACGCAGCCTCTTCAGCACTTCCAAATAGTAAAGTTGGTTAATTGTTTGTCCAGTTGGTACAAATTGAAAATGAATAATCTCTCTAATATCATAAAAGGTTAGGAACATCTTTGCAACAAATTCACAAACTTAATTGTCAGACCTTGTATGTATAAACAGATAAATAAAATCATACATGAATGGACTCTATTCCATAAATGTATGCTATTGAAGTAATCAGGAATGTTAAAAAGTTTATATAAATGGTGGAGTCAGTACTGCAGAATTGAAGGAAAAGATGTTTGTCATTTAAAATAGGGTGATCATTGTAGATCTCACTGAAAAAATTACACTTGAGCGAAGAGTTGATGAGGTAAATATTTTTAGGCTTTCTTTTTAACTCAGGTTTTGAATCCATTTGAAAGTAGAGAAGGCAAGAATTAACATTCTTTTTCTCTCCCCCAAAATGGATAGAAAGTACTGCTAAACCCAAACCTAAATTCCATCCATTGTATTGCTATATTCACACAGTCATATGCCAAATATTTTAATATCCATTGGCGTATTTCAGGGAATCTTTTCCAATGCCATTGATGTATTTTTTATTGTGACTTAATAATACATGGTTTTAATTATAATTTGTAATTTATATGTGAACATGATTTGTAGCTTACAGATTTGTATTACCAACTACACTAAAATCACATTTTGATGTCTGATAAGATATCTCCTTCTTTATGGGCTAACATTTTTAATATGGTTTGATTTAGGATTATACTTCCCTATGCTTAGTGGCCTGTGTTAGGAGTAATCTGTATTAGGAACAATCTGTAGGAATGAACATTTTTATTTAGTTTATAGATGACTTTTGGGAGACATAACATTTTATATTTCAAATGTATGATATACCTTTCTATTTTATCTGATTTTCTTCAATGTTTATAACTTATTTCATCTAAGTTTTATTTATTTATTGTTAGGTTTATTCTTTGCTACTTTTTCATTTTTGTTTCCATTATAAATGAAATATTTTCTGATATTTCTTAATTATTCATTGCAGATTTATTACTTATGTATATTGATGTGTGACCTGCTGTGATGCTAAAACTTATTAGTTAAAATAATTTCTCCATGAATTTATTTTCAATTTCCTGTAGAGACTCACTTTTTAATAATTTTATGTATTTCATTTACCAGTGGCATGCAATATTACATTATTTCCAGGTGTACAACACAGTGATTAGACATTGATATAACTTACAAAGTGATCACCCTTAAAAATCTAGTACACATCTGACACCATACATAGTTAATACACTATTATTGACTTATTTCTTATGCCATACTTTACATCCCATTGACCGTTTTTATCACTGGTAATTTGCACAACTCAATCCCATACCAATGTTTACCCATCCCCCAACCCCACTCCTATCTAGCAATCATCAAAAATGTTCTCTGTATCTATGTTTGTTTCTGTTTATTTTATTTTTATTTTTATTTTGTTTTGTTATTTTACATATAAGTAAAATATGTAAAATAACAAAATAGTTGTCTTTCTGTCTTATTTCACTTAGCGTAAGAGCAGTCTATCTATGTTGTTACAAATGGCAAGATTTGACTCTTTTATATGAATGAGTAATATTCCATTGTATATATGTACCACATTATCTTTATGGATTTGTCTATCAATGGATGCTTAAGTTGTTTCAATATCTTGATTAATGTAAATAATGCTGCAATGAACATAGGGACCTGTATGTCATTTTGAATTAGTGTTTTATGTTTTTTCAGATAAATACCCAGAAATGAAATTGCTGGGTCCTTCTTTGTCTCTTGTTAAATACTTTGTTTTAATGTCTATTTTCTCTAATATAAGTATTGCTACTACAAATTTTTTTTTCTGTTTTCATTTGTGTGAAATGTATTTTTCCATCCCTTTACTTTTCGATCTGTGTGTGTCTTACAATCTAAAGTGGGTATCTTGTAGGCAGCACTTGTATGGATCTTGTTTTCTTATTCATTCAGCCTTCCTATGTCTTTTGATTGGGGTATTTAATACATTTATATTTAAAATAATTATTGAAAGGTAGTTATTGTCATTTTATTGTTCATATTTTTTAACTTTTTCCTTCTTCTTTTTCTTAAAAAACCCCTTTAACCATTTCTTGTAATACTGGTTTGGTGGTGATGAACTCCTTTAGCTTTTTCTTGTCCAGAAAGCTCTTTATCTATCCTATTTTAAATGACAGCCTTGCTGGGTAGAGTAATCTTGGTGGGATGTCCTTGCTTTTCATCACATTGAATATTTCATGACAATCTCTTCTGGTTTGCAAAGTTTCTGGTCAAATTTCAGCTAACAGTCTTAGGAGAGCTCCCTTATAGGTAATTAACTGCTTTTCTCTTGCTGCTTTAAAGTTCTCTCTTTGTCTTTAACTTTGGCAATTTACTTATGAGGTGTCTTTGTGTGGGTCTCTTTGGGCTCATCTTGTTTGGGACTCTCTTGCTTCTTGGATTATATGTCTATTTCATTTGTCAGATTAGTGAAGTTTTCAATCATTATTTCTTCAAGTTAGGTTTTCAATTCCTTGCTCTCTCTTCTTTTTCTGGCACCCCTGTGATGCTTGATGTTGTCCTAGAGGCCCCTTAAACTATCCTCATTATTTTCTTTTCTGTTTTCTTTTTGCTCTTCTAGTTGAGTGTTTTCTGTTATCTTATTTTCCAAATCACTGATTCAGTCCTCTGCTTCATCTCATCTACTGTTGATTTCCTCTAATGTATTTTTTATTTCAGTTCTTGTATTCTTCATTTCTGACTGTTTCTTTTTTATTATTTAGATTTTAATAAGATTTTAATAATACTTGGAAGAAGCCAAATTACAAAATGCCTCAGAATATGGAGCTGACTGTTCTATTTTTATGTTTTCTACTCCATTTTTATGTTTCCTATCTCTTTGTAAAAGTTCTCACTGAGTTAATTTATACTTCCCCTAAGTTCACTGAACATCCTTATAGCCAGTATTATGAACACTGCAATCTGATAGATTGCTTGTCTCCAGTTTGTTTGGTTCTTTTACTAGAGTTTTGTCCTGTTCTTTCATTGGGATATGTTTCTCTGTGTCCTCATTTTGGCTGCTTCCCTGTGTCTGTTTCTATGTATTAGGTAGATCTGCTATGTCTCCAGTCTTGGTAAATTGGCCTTATGTAGTACATATCTTCTGCAGCCAAGTAATGCAGTCTTCTTGGTCACCTGTGCAGGGTGCTCCAATAGTGTCCTTAGTACAGATTGTGTGTGATCTCCTGTTGTAGTTGAGCCTCAATTGCTGTTGGCACATAAAGAGGTGGGGTTGATACTCAGGATGATTGGCTGTGAGCAATGGCTGTAACTACAGCAGAGGAACTGTTATAGATTGACTGACCACATGAGATTCACGTTAGAGAGGCTTTTTTGCCTCCTGACTCCACATTTTTGGTATTTCATTCATGGAGGTGGTTGGGTGTTGCTCTGGTGTGCTTTGAAGTTTACCAGTTAGTGTGTTGGTTCTGGGTCTCTTGGGAGGGGTTCTGGTATAGGCCAAGGTCAGCCTGTGCCCAGTTCAGGGCCACCTGGTATGAGCTACAAAGTGATCTACAGATGATTGTCACTTATAATAAGCTTAGAGGCACTTGGGAGAGGCTATACTGTGAACCAAAGCTGACTGACACTAGTGCCAGTCTTAGGGCTACTTAGCAAGAGGTATTAGGCACACAACAGCCAGATGCTGGTTTTGGGGGGTTTGTGAACCTTTGAGAAATCTTTAGGAAAGTTCACAGCATGAGCCAAGATAGGCCATCTGTATGGAAAAACTGCTGGAAGCAACTTGGGTGGGCCCAAAAGTTGGGTGGGGAAGGGTCTCAGGGTATCACCAGGGTGGTGTGAACAGTTTTAGCCAGATTGATAGAGTTCAGAATTGGCACCTGACTATCCCTGCAGCCTGTGTAGTGGAAGGGCACAACAGATGAACTATGGTGCCTACCAACACTTCTGTCTGGGCCACAGGCTGTGTGCAGAGACAGCTAAACCAAGGAACAATGGCACCCCAGCCCTTCTGTCTGGGAGAACACTACTCCTCCAGCCCTTGCCCACAAGCCAGACAATTCAGTTCCTACTCATATGCCCCTGGTGCTTTTCAAGCTGATGCCCCAGTGCTGGAACTCAGAGTGAGTGCGTCTACATGCGAGTAAGTCTGCACATGGGCCCTTTAAGAGGAGCGCCTGGGACTACAGCAGCCCTCTGTTTCACTCAGACACAATACTCGCTTGTTTTCATAGCCAGAAGTTATACAGACTTCTCTTCTCAGCACTAGAACCCAGGGCTGGGGAGCCTGGTGTGGGGTTGTGACCCTTCACTATTCAAGGTGGGGACCTCTGCAGCCAAGGTGTCACTCCCATTTCTTAACCACCACACATGGGTGTGGGACCAGACCCTTCCATGTCTCCACTCCTCCTACCAGTCTCGAATTGGCTCCTTCTGTATGTTCTTAGTTATAGGACTTCTGTTCAGCTAGTCTTCAGGAAATTCTCAAAGATGGTCATTATGTAGTTTAATTGTAACTTTGATGTGGTTGTGGGAAGAGGCAACCACGGCAATTACTTTCTCCACCATCTTGACCAGAAATCCATTGGAAAGTCATTTTTATTGTCAATAAATAATGATACCTTTCTCATTCTTTTTCTCTTTATGAAATATTGTTGAATTGACTAGAAACTCTACAACAGTGATGGAATTTTGTCCTAGTCATGATTTTAATAGGAATATTTATGTTGTTTAGCAATTAATATGATAATTGCTGTAAGTTTAGACTTGAAACTTTTTATCAGATAAAAGAAGCTCCAATTAATTCATAGTTCTCTAAGATATTTTATCAAAAATGTGTGTAGAATTTTATCAAATATTTTTCCTGCAATTTTGTTTGTATAATTTTTATCTGTTGATGTAAAGATATTGATAGATTTTTTAAAAAATGTTGCACATGTTTTAATTCCTAATCATGATTTTTTTTTATCCAATGCTGGATATTTTTGGTAATATTTATACAAAACATTTTTGTTTTCACAGTCACAAAACCTTTCCTCCTGTTTTGTCTTATTATTAGGGTACCATTAATCTCTTAAATTCAGTCATTTTTCAGCTGTTCAGTAATCTGTGATTACTTTATAATTTGAGAAATACTTATTCCTTAAAAGTTTAGTAAAGCTTGTCAGTGAAGTTATTTGAGGTTGGTGTCTAATTTTGAAATTAACTATCAACTTACAAATATATGGTTATTGGTTTTTCAAATTTGCATAAAAATATTCACAGATTTTTCAATTCTTGGAATGTGTTTATAAGTCATATTTTCTATAAATTGATCCATTTACCCCAAAAGTATGGCTTTAAATATATATTCACAAGATTTAATTTTATCTCTATTTCTAATTAAACCAAATTCTCAGATTTGTAGATGGCTTATTTGAGCTTCCTTACTTTTATTTTTGTCCATAATTTCAAGAATGTTATTTACTTAATATTTTGGTCTTTTTGAAAACCCAAATTTGAAGTATGTTGATCAACTGTATTATATTGCTAGTTTTTACAAATGATGTTTGCTTTATTAACCTGTTTTCTTTTCATTATTAGAGAAATTCAAAGACATGAGAAAAGAGATCCTCACATGAGATCTAAGATTCAGGTGTTTACAGAACAAAAAAAATTGCCTACGCCTCAAACAGAGTCATAGAAGCCAAAGATTCCTTATGGCAATCCTTAATGAGAGCCAGGATTGATGTTTCATCCAATACACACTGAAGTGTCTGAACAAAGTTTTGGCCACTGCCCACCCTGTTTGGTCAGCTGTCTCTCATACCCATGTCAGAAGGATTTGATCAATATTTTTATTATCACTTCCACTCATAAAACTGATGTGATGAAGATTGGGGTATAATAAAGTACAAAAATAAATGTAACAATTATATTTTTAAATCGTTAGGAAATATTTAAAGTTTAAATATATTCAAATGTATCTTTTGTAACTTTGACTTTGATGTTCTCCAGAAAAATAAACTATTTGAATCCAATTTCCCTATTGAAAATATTCTTTTAAAGTTTTAAATTTCTGTCACTTCTCCATTTGTCTACTATTATTAAAATTATGCATTCAGAATTTTAAATAGTTCATTTACATAAGAATCTTTTTCTTCACTACAGTGTGAATATTTTTATGCAGATTAAAGTGTACTTTTAAAATTTTTAGGGAGAAAAAGCAAAAACAAAACAAAACAAAAATCCCCAAATTCCCAGAAGCCAAAATCAGATTATAGGTCTTATAAACTGCAGTAAATTCATATGTACTACAGCTGCTGCAGAAATGTGAAAATGTCATCAAGCACAACGTAATTTAGATAAAATGGTCTACAAATATGTGCTTTTTATTTCTCTTCATCCTAGGATAAGAATTTAATATTTTACATATATCTCTGAATTACTATGCATTGTATAAAACTTCTAAGATCAGACTGTTCAAAAATCATTCTATAAAAATATTGATTATATTGATACTAAATATGATTATCAAGTATAAGAAAATGCAAGATGATTTCCTTCCTGCCTAATGTCCCACTAAGCCAAATTAGAAAAAAGGCTAATGAATTTCAAAACAAGAATCTAACATATTCAACTCTCGTAAGCACTTAAAATATTCTGATGAAGGAAACATCTCCAGCTGAGTTTCTCATCAGAAAATCCAATAAAGTTTTTATTTAAATGAATAGTCACAGAAAAAGAAAGTTTAAAGTTTTTATACAGTTTAAAAGTATCTTTGCCATAAACCACATTTAATTTCTTCATTCAAAAGATCAATAAGCCACTGAAAAATATAGTTTAGTGTAAAACCCATTAATTAGACTGTGAAGAATACTGTATGGCTAGAAGAAATCATTGATATAAAAGCAAAATGAAAATATATACCAGTTGAAAATAATTTTAAAGTGAATAATGGTTTTATTATGCAGTTAAAGCACATAAGACTTTGGACTGACTATGAGGAACAAAAAAAGTTACCAAGCAGGTACATAGAGAGACGTAAGTGACCTAACTTTGCGCCAGATATGCTTTAGGAGGAAACTATTTTATTCATGAACAAATAAAGACTCAATTTTCTGCTATGACAAACAATATTAGGAGCCAACCTTGATTTTGGAATAAACCAAACATTGTTAGTATTGAAACAGAAGACTCGTGTCTTTGACTATTGCAGAAAACTCAGAGCCCCCCTCGCCTTATCTAGAGGTAAGAATCTGGAGAACACTCTGACATCCTCTTTTGAGAAAACCAAAAGAACTTTGTAATTGATAGCACTACACAAATTTATTAAAAACAATTAATGCTTTACCTAAAAAATAAATGCAAAGTAGGTTAGTTAGATAACATGCTCATTTTATTTCTTTATTTTATTAATGTTGAGAATTTTTAAATAATAAAATAGATTCCTTCAGTTAATTGGTGTTTAAGATAGGAGTTTTAAAATATATAAGCATTTTATGTGAGCTATGGGAGAAGATGAGGATGCACTTAAAGTAAATAAACAATCTTTACTCATGACTTATATATGATTATTATTTTTTAGGTTTTGGATTTTAAATTTCAAAAGTCATTTACCATAAGTAAAATATATTCCTCATATACCTGGAATGGGATCATGACTTGCTTTTGGCTTCCACACTATGAATCCAAGAAATGTTCAGCCTACACCAGACCACTCCCATGACTGCCCTCCTTCTACCTGAGTCTTCCCTGTAATGCGTGAAGACGCTCAAGTATAGGCAAAGAACCATAAAAAGCAAATACACAAATGAAAATCAAGCACCACATTTTCTTTTCCCTCCTCTACAGCAAGAACCTCCTCATGGAATGTCCTTCTTTTATTCTTGGCTTAGAACTTTTGACTATAAGGTCCTACTCCTATCATCTTCTCTTCCTTTAAAAAAATATCAAGGTGCTTGATTAACATACCTGAGGAGAACGGTGCTGAGGTTCAACTCTCTGATAAATTGATTGCTAACTCATGACAGTTATTTGCTAGGAGGAACATTAGGCACTAAAAATCCTGATTCCTTCATTGGTCTATGAAGAAATCCAAAGTTCACAGGTTAAAAAGTTTCATAGTGCCTCAGGAAAGGACGCAAGATCTAAGTGTGATTCCAAACTCAGGGATTTTTATACAGTGTGATTTTATAAGAAAATAATTAATGAAATCATGTATTTATATAAAAAAATAAAATCTGTAACAATTGGGGTCCATGGTATGTATGTATGTATGGTATGTATGTATGTTATACATGCATGTATGTATGTATACATGTATGGTGGTGTATGCATGTATGTATGTATGGCACATATGCATGTATGTATTGTTACACCCTTTACTGATGGAAAAAACTCATCCTCAGAGCATTTGATGACTTCTTAGAGAGCCTACCCACTTTTCTTAACAACATTTAAGAAATGGAATTCTCCATGCCACTAACCATAAACTTGCACTCATTTTATTTCAATTTTATGGTGTAAAAAGGGAGACTTGGCTGGGTGAAGATAAAGAGCAAATGTAGCGATGCCAAAAGATTAGGCTTTTAGTGAACCTACAACACAAGATAAAAAAACAAACAAACATATACTGGAAAACCACCAACTCCCTGTCCTCACCATTGTAGCTAATAAATACCCAATGATTAACTGAAAAAGGAAGAAAACCCCTTGCTGCTCAGAAAACAATCATTGTTATCACACATGTATCCTCAAATAAGTTTTAAAGGCTTTATGATGAAGGGGCATAACCCATACTTGTTTAAATAGATTAAAATGTAATTGCTGTCAGATTGAAATGAATTTTTGTATATTCTACACTGTAGAACTAGTAAAACTGTTAGCTTTCTAATGTAATCTTGTGGTGATCACAAAAAAATATTTTATCATGTTATGAATTGCATGTTTCTGTCCCACCAAAATTCATATGTTGAAACTCTAACCCCCAATATGGTGGTATTTGGAGATGGGATCATTGAAAGGTACTTAGGGTCAGATGAGGTCAGAAGGGTGGGTCTGTCAGAATAAGAAAGGTGGAACCCTTATAAGAAGAGACACCAGAGAGCTCCCCTCTCACTGTACACACATAACAAAGAAATCAGTGAGCACACAGTGGGATAGCAGCCATTTACAAGCCAAGGGAAGAGTCTTCATAATGCAACCTACATGAAAGCCACATTGATCTAGGATTTCCCAGACTCTAGAACTCTGAGAAATACATTTCTATTGCTGAAACCACACAATCTATGGTAGTTTGATATGGCAGCCTGAGTTGACTAATACATATAAGAACATGTAAGACCTGAAAATTATAACTATTCTTGGTTTGCTTCCAGATTCAGAAAAAAAATAAAACAAACAAAAAACCAAAAATTAGCAAACTTGAAAGACATTTTAATTGTGTTATTTTGTCTCCTTTAGTTACTTTTTATTATACACTTACATTCACAGTTACAACTTCTAAAACTTACCCCTAGTCCCTTTAATGAATTCATATTCAATATTTTCATTATTATGCTGTATAAGTTATAGTAATTTAAAGGAGTAGGTAATCATGTTGTGTGTTCTTTTCTAATTTTATTTACTCTTTTAATTGCAAATACATTATATTGTGTTTATCATTTTATCTTAATTATGCATTTGTAGTAACTTCACAAGTATTTTCTATTTAAAACAAGCAATCTGATAATAGCCAGCTAGATAGATAGATAGATAAAAAGATAGATACATAGATAAACATACTTATTGGAAAGATTATGCGTTTTTGGATTTTTTACATTTATCTTCTGCTATTTATATACATATTTCTTTCACAATTCAGACTAAAGATTAACATAGTCAACTTTTGATGGTGGGGTGAATCCCACTAAAAAGAATATTACCTCACTAGTTTCACAGAGATCAGTTACAAAAATGTAAATGAAACAAACTGTATGTTTTCTTTTACCTGCATCAGCAGAATATAAATATATTTCCTCAATAATATATCTAAATATTTAGAAAAATTCAACAAATTTTAATAATGGATTACAGATTTTCTGAGTCTTATATACTAAAACATAATATTTTGAAGTCAATTCTTGCATTTATGCTTGCTTTTTATTATAGTAACCTTAATGACCAAGGAGAAGAACAGAGTTACATTAATCAGTATATAAAGGGAAACTGTTAATTCCGGCCTGTTTTAAGAACTAAATATATGTTATAATGCATTATTCTCTATCACAGGAATGCATATAACAAAAAATCAAATTAGTACTGATTTAGCCTAATAGGGTTTTGTCTTTTTTCATACAGTGAATAGCTCATAGTAAGCATTTGGTTCAGCGTTTGTGATTCTCTAGACCTACTCTAGTAGATGAGCAATGGTGAACTCAGTTTCAAAGATAGCAAATGAATGATTCCCTGGCAGGGGGAAAGAACAAAAGGCAGGAGGAAAAGACAGGTGCCAATTGAGGTCATTCTCTTTCCTAGAAGCTTTCATGCAAATAATACCAAATTTCTAACTGCAGTGCATTGACCAGAATGGTGTCTAATATTCATCTCTTGGCCTTAAGGGACACTGAGAAAAATAATTTTGTAAGTGGGAACCTACCAAATTGAGGTTCGTCAGTAAAGGAGAAGAGTAGATTGGCAGTTGAATAGGCAACACATGTATTTTTTCCAACCACTATGGTATGAAACTAAAAATCTACAAGAAAAAGAAAACTGAAAAACTCATAAATCTGTGGAAATTAAGCAACAAACTCCCAAATAACCAATGGTTCAAAGAATAAATCAATAGGGAAATAAAAAAAATATCTTGAGATAAATAAAAATGAAAACAGAACATACCAAACTTATGAGATGTTGCAAAAACAGTTCTAAGGGGAAGTTTATAGTGAAAAACTTCTAGTTAAGAAAAAAGAAAGATTTCATAAACAACCTAATATTGCATTTTAAGGAACTAGAAAAATAAGAGAAAATATAACTGAAAGTTAGCCGAAAGAAATAATTAAGATCACAGTAAAAATACATAAAGAAGAGAAAACAATTTAAAAAATCAATAAAACTAAGAATTGGTTTTTGAGAAGATAAAAAATAGACAAAGCTTTAGTTAGACTAATTTAAAAAGAGAGAAAATCCAAATAAAATTAAAAGTGGAAGAGGAGACATTAGAAATAATACCACAGAAACACAAAGGATTTAAAGAAATTACTGTGAATACTTATCTGCCAACAAATTGACCAACCTAAGAGAAATAGATAAATTCCTAGAAATATACATAGGCATTTTAACAGGTATAAGGAGGAACTTCTAATTTATATGCTGATTTCCCCAGAATTTGTCATTCTTTTCTCACCATTTTTCTAGCCTCTTCAAGGCAATGCCATATGTTCAAAGCTTTTGTTATGGCAGCATTCCCACCCTATGGACTGATTTTTGTATCAGTGATCATTTTCTGCATAACAGACCATCCCAAAATTTAGTGACTTATGATAAAAGACTTTTATTTAACTTACAATTTCTGGATCGGCAATTTGGTCTGAACTCAGCTGAGCAATTCTTCTGCTAGGAGCATTCTTATGTCTGCAGTCAGTTGTCAATCATCTAAGAGACTCTCCTTTTGGGGAGTTGGATGGCTACCAGCTAAGCAGCTGGATAATTTTTCTAGCCTGGAGCAGACTAGTCTCAGCTGGGCTCACATATCTATCAGCCAGCGAATTGGCTGTGACTAGCTGATTTATGATAGCTTTGCCTGAAACAGTAACTTCATTCTGTGTAGTATCTTATATGCCATATGGCAACCATGGTGTACCATAACCATCAAGAATGAAAGCTACCAAGATTTCTTTACGTCTAAACTTGAATCTGGCACAATGGTACTTCTGCTAAGTTTCATTAGTCAGAACAATTCAAAAGCCTAGCTCAGAGTCAAAGTCTGGGAAAAGGGATTGCATCTCTCTTGATAAGGAAATAAAAGCAATTTGGTCATTTGGCAAGCTAAGTATGGTTAAGAAGAAAACAGCTGACTTCGCCTGAAGTTTCCCAAAATGCAGAGCCTAAGATAAGGGCTTGCATGCAGATATTTATTCTCAAAATATTAATAAGAATAAGTAATTAAACCACTGTATGAAGGAAAATTGAAAGTTGATCCAAGGGTGTATTGGCAAACTGGTTATTGCTGTGGGTAACTGGGTTACCACTAGGTTAAGTTTATGGTGATGTAGCATCATCTGTCATGATCAATCTGAATTTCCACAGGCTATCCAGGTAAAGTTAAAGAAGATATGAATACCATCATTTTTACATCCCATAAGTTTTTGATATGTGCTGTGATCTCTCTAATTCCTGTGAGATGCACATTTGCTTCTGATTTACCATTTGATACAAGTGAGAGATTTACATTTTCTATAATAATGTTTCTGACACCCATGATTGGAGAACAAGTGTGAGACTCTTGGCAACCATGGAAATTATGACAGGGTAAATCTCTGAACCCACTGAACACATTGGCCTGAACTCCCTGTAACAAGTGGCCTCCAAAAACCTCCCCTCCTACCAGAGCCATGATGGCATGGTTTAGTAATAATAGCATGAACTCATACCCTGTATTCAACAACTCTAGAAAGGTCTGTGTTTTCCCTTTTCCCCAATGTGTGGTTAGACTGGCAATTGGCCATTGATCACTTTGGGAAAATATTTGGGTAATAACTGTCTTATGTATTGGGTTGTTGGAAAAGTCATGACATATTTTTTCTATGTTTTTTGTTGCAAAAATACGTCATGAATTTCTGACAACCCAATATATATTTATTATTCTATATCTATTGCAGGGTTCTGCCTTAAGAAAACCCTTCTCAAAGTTAAATTCATGTGCTTTGAAAATGAGAATTAGATTAAATATGAAGATTGAAGAGGAAATTAAGAGTTTCCATTGTGGGGTTTGCTGGTTTGCACTAGCTTTTGTCTAGGAAGCCCTTTCACTGGTTATACAGTTAATTATCCTGGTTTGGCAAACATCTTACTCCTAAGAATACAGTGATGCAGATGACTGCATGTTAAAGACACTTGATTGCAATGCTGACATGGCTGCCCACTTGTATAATCATATCCTCCTTTTCACTGATATTTAAGTGACTACAGCTGGCCCATGATATTTTTGAATTCCAACATCCCCATTGATACTAAGGAACCCCATTTTATGACAGCATCTCTTACTCTCCATCCTGGTTTATAGAGCACCACCTACATTAACCTTCTTAAATATGGGGTTTATTTCTTATTTATTAAATGGAATTTATTCTCAAGTTCCAGGGAACAGATACACACTGTGGATTCTCTGGTCTGAAATAATAAATCTATTGTAACATTTCTGCCTCCATGAATTTTTAGACCTCTCCTCAATTCTGGGCCAAAGTGATTCTGGCATCTCTCCTATAGGCTATTGATATGCCCAAGCTTCACAGAGCATGTCCAAGCAGTATGTCAGGACTGTTCCAGGAGTGCCTCCCAGGACTTTAACCTTTGACTCATAGGAGTGTGCTCCCATATTAAATATTTTTTCCACTTCTAGCACTTATTAAGATCTTCCTGATAAGATACCCAAAGAAGCCATTCCCACTGTGTTTCTAAGTTCCTAGTCTATCTGCAGTGAGGTCCTGCAATTCGTCCTAGGTATCAGCTGTTTATTTCTAGAGAAGAGACTATATTCCCTTGCTGATGTTACGCTATAGCACCTCTTTGGTTATTTTTTGGGAGGCAATGTGGGGTGAGAGGCATCCCTTTGAAGAGGAAAAGCATAAGTTTAGGAGACACCTCCTTGAGTTGAGGCCTCTATAGTGTAGTGTCTCCAGACAAGAGGAAACTGCCTTCCTCCAGCTGGGGAGGAAGATGTTCCTATTAGTGCTCAGGAATTGGAGATGCTCAAACTTGTCCATACAATTGTCTAAAATATCTTAGGGTATCACTGTTTCTTTCTTGGGCCCATAATCTTGGCATAGGAGATCCACAGAGGCTGTCTATGAGATTCTTTTGTGACTATAGTTAATAATACTGTATTGCATATTTGAAAGTTGGTAAGAGAATATATCTTAAAGTTCTCATCACAAGAAAACATGTAGCTCTGTAACAGATGGATGTTAACTGGACTTATGATGGTGATCATTTCATAACATATACAAATATTGAATCATTTTGTTGTATACCTGAAACTAATATAAAGTGTCACACTCGTATGTCAATTATACCTCAATAAAAATAAATAAAAAATTATTTTAAAAAATAAAATAAATAAATAAAAATACCTCAATAAACAAACAAATAGGCATGCATTAATTTACTCAATGACTCAAACATTTAACTTTCATCTATCTATTCTCAGGAAGATGCTATAGACTATGTTCTGTAAAATAGAAACAAAGATGACATCCTGGAAATGGGAGGTCCAACATGGAAAAGAAACAAAGAAAATTCTTTAAGGTGATGGTAAAGGGAAGTTCTAGGACAAGTGCTCTGCAGCAGCCAAATCCAATTTGGAGAAGGATAGAAGATTCTGTTTGATCAGATTAGATTGGTTAGACACAATAATAGTTTCAGACCATTAGGGCACTATGTAAATAGATAATTCATAAAACTATTTGAGCAAAATATTAGCAACTATGGACTCCAAGGGAAAAAAATCTGTTACAAGAAATAAAACTTAATTATAGTACACAGCTGATTGAATTGTGAACCATATTTACATAGTTATAATAATGCAAACACTGAATATTTATAAAAGCAAAAATTATGCGATAACTATATTAGAAGCATGAGAGGATAAGTGTATGTGTTTGAGGGGAGCAGTGAGGAAAGTCAAGTTTTCATATTTTTCCATAGAAAATCAACAAATAATATCTAAAATAGAAAATACAAAGGTAAGTAGTGTAATGATCTTGTTACCTAAAAATATTAATGTAAATATCAGAAATATAAGCTAACTATATAAAATATACTTAACCCTGAAAGGCAGGAATCTGATGATGAGGGTTGAGGCAGCGGACTGTTCTTTATATTTGTTATAAAATATATAGAAATATTATGAAGTTATGTATATTGTTATTGTGATAAATTGGAATTTAAAAATCAAATAACAGAAGGGAAAGGTAAGGCAAAAACACATCTTTGCTTCAGCAAAGAATACAGTATTGTTATAGCTCCACAGAAAAACTCTTCTATGATTAGCCAGATTATTCTCAACTATGACACTTAGCAGCTGTATGGACTTCAATAACTTAGTTTCGCAAACTTCAGTTTCCTCATCTGTAAAGAAGGGTTGCAGAACTGGTGTGAGGATTTAATAAAATAATCAATTTAAAACATCTAGTACCATTCTTCCTGACATTTAATAGCTACATGAGAAAGTACAGGTATGTATTATGCTTTAAGAATCAGTATTTTAAATTGGCAAAATAATATAATCTATTAGTGAAGTTACTATGCTCATTGTGTTCATTAAATTATAGTAAAAAGCAAATCACAAATACAAATAATTTCATTGAAATAATTTGTTCTCATGGTTTCCCAAACTGATGTTAGTCATTGCATACATCACTCTGATGCTTGTAACTGAGTAAGGTGTTGGTCCGTGCATGAGAATAACCATAAAAAATACAATTATTTTAGGTAATTCTTCTAAAAATAATGCATAACCTAGTAAATTCTTTCAATGCATAGAAGAGATAGAATATCTAGAGACTTTCCTAAACAAATTGATGTTTCCTTTGTGTCTTGTTGTCACTTTATATGGGTATCATATGTCAACGTTCGGCAGTGTCAAATAGAAATACAGCTGTGGGCTTTGGATTTCTCAGTGCAAGTGAGAGATAAGCAGAAAAAATGGGTTCAGTGTCAGTGCTCCAGTCCATGTTAGGAGCTAGAAACATAAAAACACTAGTGGGAAATGTAATATATGGAAATTGGTTTGCCTAACACTACTTTCTGACAGAGAATGATGGTTCCCCTCCATTTATCTATTTGATATCATAAACTGTTTATCTCAGCTGCAGGGCTGGTTTTAGTTTCCATGAAGCAGATTGAGACTCATAGTTAATCAAAACCTGCAAATGTTTTAAATGTATAGAAGTGTAGCTTGTTTTTCTCCCAACAAGGGCACTGCAGCAAGCATGCATTTTCTATTCCAGTAACATCTGAGTGAAGCCATTTTAAAATGTGTTTAGTTGAAGTCAAGTTTTCATTACTTCTTCAACAGTGTTCTCTATTATACTCAATTCAAAGAGCAAAATGGATCTTAGCTATACAAAGTAAATAATTGGCCATTTATACTTTACATCTCTCAAATATGCCAATTTTATAAACATTAGGGTGGGTTTTAATAGTGTTTCTATTGACAGCTGTCTAAAGGAATACATAGTGTTTTGAGAAAAACTATTTCTCTTCATTGTTATATATCTGCTAAATAATTTTTCTAACATTATCAATATCAAGTTGAGAGAGATTATAGTAGTAAGAAGAAAACTAAAAGCAATTATTTCTGGCTTAGAGAATTTGTATTTTTAAAGAATAGACATAAGAAATACATTGTCAACTGAAATAAATCACTGCAGGCCAATGAGAACAAGGTTTTCACTGGTGATATAAGCAATGTAAATAAATATTGAAGGAATCAAAGCAAGAAAACAACTGTCAGATGGAATTAGTTCTTGCAAGAAGTTTGTTCAACAGTCCATGAGTGTATTCAAACAAAAATTTCCATATATTTATTTACGAAGAGAATAAAAATCACTAAGAATGTGGCATTACTGGTGAAATAAATTTTGACTATGAACCACAAATTCATCACTGATGATTTGTTAGGGTCATGTATTTAACATAATATCTGTAAAATGTTAATAATTTAATTCATATTTCATAGCAGTGTTTGATTGTAAAACAACACTTTGTTAGTAAAATAACACAATATCTTGCACATCACATAGTAAGGACTCAATAATCATATCTCTTACTTTTTCCACTTTTATCACCTCTTCAAATTGCCTTGAGAAAGTGGTACATTCTGATTACAGGTTTTAAAATATTTTAAAAATAGTTTAAATAGTATACAATGTTAACTTTTCATCTATGTTGATGAATCATTCTCAACCCAGGATGACTTACCTCTGGGGAATTTGGAAATTATCAGAGGCAATTTTGGTTATCAGAGCTGTGGAGGTGCTGCTAGCATCTAGCGAGCAGAGGACAGCAATACTGTTAAACATCTTAGAATGAACCAAGTGCAGAGGAGAGCTCTCCCATTCAAAGAATTACCCAGCCCAAAAAGTCAACTGTGTTGAGGTGAAGAAACCCTGGTCTATTTAATGAGAATGGTCTCTCATGTTTAATATATATATATATATATATATATATATATATATATATATATATAACATTAAACATTATATATAATATATATATATATAATTAATATATATATAATATATAATAAACATTATATATATATATAAAACATTAAAAATATATATACACACACACACACATATATATATATATATATGTGTGTGTATGTGTGTGTGTGTGTGTATATATATATATATATATATATATATATATATATATATTTTAAATGAGTGTAGAAGTAACCCATTTTTCTTTCTGAATAAGAGATGCCTTATACATTTTAGGACAGAAGAGGACACGAATGGCAGAAATACAACATGAAGCAAAAAAACAGAGCTCATAGTTTTCTGATTCCAACAAGTTCAATCTATGAGGAAATTGGGAAAGTAAACTCAATGTCTCTGAGCGTCCATTTCCTCAGCTGAAAATTAGAAATAATAATGCCTTCTTTTTAGGGCTGTGAAAATTAAATGAAATAACATATGTAAAATTTCTACCAGAATATGTGGCAAAAAATAGATGCTCAAAGAATAAAGACTTTCATTATATAGAGATAAGTCCAGAGTAAACCATATTTAAAATAAATTTACTCTCTTGACCAAATGATTTGATTTTAAATTCATTGTGGAAGTTTGCATTCTGACCTCAGAAGACAAACGTTCACACATTTTTACATTAGATCAAAGGGCAATGTCACTACATTGTTAACCATTCTGAATCTCTTATCAACCACCCAACATTTTTGTTCTGGCATTTTTCTATAAGTTTTTAGCTCTTGTAACCATTCCAAATATTTAAGATTAATGCTATGTAACAACTTTAGCATGAATAATTTTCTTCGTTCTGATTTTCAATCATTGTATTCATCTAAAATAAACTATTTGCCTGTTTTCTACTTGAAGAGCCAGCAAGGGAAATAAGGAGAATTCACTGGGGAACACCAGTGCATAGCAAAGAAAATTGCTAAAAACTCATATCCCAGTGAACAAGAGCTGATTACAAGAAGGTCAGAACATTTGTTCTTCTAAAGAAATCTAATGTCAAAATTGAAATCCTTGAAGTACTTCAGCACCTTTAAAATTTCAAATTATTCTCACAGAATATGAGCCAGAGATATATATTTGATTCTAAGGGATGCAATAATGGAGTCAGCAGATTTAAAGTACATTACATGGAATTGTCAATGATGCTTGCTTATTAATAAATAGAAAATATGGACAATTGGTATTTCAGAATCCAAACACTAGTCAAAATATTTTATTAATATTGTTTTCTTATATTAATATTATTTTATATGTCCAATAACAGGCACATTGTAAACATGAAAAATTTACCTAAGAGAATAAAAATGGAATGTTTTTCTTTGTGTCTTGGCTGTAACTTTAGAATTTATGTTTGAAATGACTAGATAAACTTATTTGTTTATAGGGAGCCTACTGACATACATGACTTTGTATAGAGTGGAATACTCTTTTTAAAAACACGGGTTAAAATCAGCTTTTAAATGAAACTTCAATGAAATTATGAAGTATAAATAGCATAAAATTCTTATAATCCTTGCTACAATAAATATAAAACTTAGGTCGACCTTGAAAATTGCTATAAACTAGAGCAGAAGATAACACATGGTGATATGTAACATTGCTTTAATAAGTGTTGCTTTGATAAACACTGAACACCACAGAAGTTCTGAAAAGAGCTAAAAAAATTTCTACTATATAAACTAAGTATAAGCTATCCTTTAAATTTTAAATTTTGGTCTCTTGTAAAAGAGACCACAGGCAGAAAATGATTTACTCTTATGACAATAACAGTGACAGATAATTCAGTAGAGATTTGTTCACATTTTTCTGGAGTTTATGGATGGGAAATTAAAAATTTCAAAGAAGTAAAAAATATAGTCATGAATTTTTTTTTTTGTAAGGACAGTCAGAATAGCATCAAAGTTTGTTATCTTTGAGTAAACACGTTACTGGTAAACAGTATATAAATTTCTGAGAGATTATCTGCATGTAAAATTATTTACTCTGGCAAAGAATCAAGTAAATTTAAAAGCAAAATAAATACTGGCTTAGAAGTTCAAGAACTAGGAACATTCAACTCCCAAACATTCTTTTAAGGAAAACAGAAATATTACAGAGTGTACTGTAGTAAAGCAAAAACAAAAACAAACAAACAAACAAACTAAGCAACTGAATGTGAAAAAATGTTGTGGGACAAAAGAAATAGAGATGAAGAAAAAAAAAATATTAATGATTTAAAGTTTATAAACTTTGAATTGAAGATTAATGATTATTTCACATAGAGCACAATAAATGTTACATCATGGCATAATGCAAGACAAAACAAAATAAAATCAACAAATAAAAATAGAAAACAAAAACAACCCTAAGTCCATTGGATTTATGATTTCTCCACCACTACAAAAGAGATGGGGCTTTCAGCTTCTGCCTAATAATATGAAGAGCTAGAAAGAGCACTGCTTTCCACCTTACAACAAAAAAGAGCTGAATTCATTTCAAATTTATAACTTGTTTTGAGCTCTTTATATTGCAGAGGTTAACCAACTTGCTCCAAATCTCAGGAAAGAATGCATGTGAAGGACACACCAGGACACAGCCAGCACTCACCTTGGGTGGATGAACTGGACACTGGTAGGAAGAGTGCAGCTGGAATAGCTGACAAAATGGTGAAGACAGAATGCAGATGGTGGAACAGTGTGAAATTCTAGGAGGCCAAGAAATTGGGAGACCATACCTTTTTGCAGGTTCTTATTCCATGAATGGCACCAAGTGCTCACAGAAAAGACTGGAAGCAGATCCCAAGTAGTAAGGCATACACTTAAGGAAAGAAAACAAGAGCTATGTGAGAAGGTAAGAAATTCCACAAGATCCTTTTCCTCTGCATTAGTTTGCTAGGGCTGTCAGAGCAAAGCACCACAAACGGAGTGGCTTAAACTACAAAAAAAATTTTTTTCCCCTCATCTGGATGTTAGAAGCCTGAGGTCAAAGTATCAGTAAGCTGGTTCTTCCTGTCGAGTGTAAGGGAGAACATGTTTTATGCCTGCCTCTTAGATTCTATGGTTTGCTGACAATGTCAGCATTCCTTGGTCTGTAGACACATCACTCCATCTCTGACTTGATGTTCACATGGGGCTCTCCCTTTGTCCATCTCTATCTCTGTGTCTAACTTTTTCTCATTCTAAAAGAACATGGGCCCACTCTAATGTCCTCACTTTAACTTTTTTACCTCTTTAAAAGTCCTCTCTCTAATGTCACATTCTGAGATACTGGGAGTGAGGACTCTAACATATGTTTTGGAGGGACAAAAGCCAACTCATAAGGTTTTTTGTCTACACAAGCCTTTATTTGTGATAAGGGCAGGACACACTGATGTCCTTGGGGCACTCGTAAAAATTCATTAAAGTTGGGAAAGGGAACAGGGAAAAAATCCTACTCCTGGATGAGAGGCAAAATTATGTACTAAACTTACAACTATTGCTGAAAGACGGATAAAAGAACCCAGAATACCACACGTCCTAGCCGCAGTGACACAGGGCATGTCCAAGACTGAGATTTAGTCAGAAAAGCGATGAACGCCTCTCACACCACAAGCTAATAAGCTACAAGTAACAAGTAACAGCAGAGTACTGCTGGAGGAGTGGCTGGGGAGGAACACGAGCATGTAGAGTCTCTCTTTAAGGTGCAGCACAAAGAGAAGAACTAAACCTCAGAATCAAGCAGACATTTTTCTGATAAACCATCTCCTGCCTGCCATAAACACAGCTATCTCTACAGAAATGTGAGGTCTGATGTTTATGGAGGGCAACCATAGCAGCAATAACATAAAACCTAAGCAAAATCCTGAAAATATTAAATGAAACCCCACTATAACTAGCAGAAGGAAAAGTGTACACGTATCCAGACATGAAAGTATATCTCAGCCTTTCATCATAAAACGTCTGCCTTTCATCAAAAAATTATGAGGCATAAAAAGAAGGAAAAAGCAGCCTGACAAGACAAAATGATCATAAGAATAAGAATCAGATATGATACAATTGCCAAAGAATCCGACAGGAAATTTCCAATAAATATGATTCATAAGTTTAAGATTAATGGAAAAAGTAGACAATATGCCATCATTTGGTATGCAAAGCACCATAAAAAAATCAGTGGCATTTCTCTATACTAGCAATGCTAAGGAAAAAAGCAAGTTGAAAAACTACATATAGCATTATTTGATTTACATGTTATTCTGGAAAAGACAAAATTTTAAGAAAGAAAACAGAATAGCAATTGCCAATCTACTAGGTGGGGGGAAGTTTGTCTATGAAGGATAATCTAGGGCAGGAGTCAGCAAACTTTTGAGACGGAAGAGCCACCAGGGGTCGGCAAACTGTGGCTCACCAGCCACATGCGGCTCTTTGGGTACATACATGTGGCTCTGAAGTAAAATTGAAAATGAAAATAAAACTATCACAGTTTCATTTATAAAATTTTTAAAGGATTTTATTCACATAATGGTGATTATGTAAAAATACATTTATGGCTCTCGAACAACTTTTAAATTGTCATGAGGATCAGGATTGGCTCTTCCAGGGGTCGGCAAACTTTTGAGACAGAACATACCCAAAGAGCCATATGTGGCTTGCAAACCGCAATTTGCTGACCCCTGATCTAGAGGAATGTTTGGGGTAAAGAAACATTTGTTCTGTTAGAACTGTAGTAATGGATACATAAATCTATGCATTTGTCAAAATCCATAGAACAGTACACCACAAAAAAATGAATTTTTTAATATACTAATTAAAAAATAGTATATGGAATACAGACCTTTATAAATGAATCTAACTGAAAAACAATTTAATCATTTAACCACACTGAAATATATGAGAAGGAGCTGATCTAACTAACTTCAGAAACAGTGCTTTGGCAGGACAAAGGCCAGGACAGAAAGAACTTTATATAAAAACACTAAAGTTACAGAATTTGTTCTCACAAGAGCATAGGTTAGGAATTCTATAACTGCTATATTTCAATATTAAGTTTGAACAAATAAATTAGTATATTGTAGATAATAAGAGCCAGGTTTTTCACTGTCAAATAAATTTTAAAGATGCAAATAAGGAAATGAAGAAGGCTAGAATGAACCCTGTGATGTCAAATAGAGTTGAACTATTTATTAATATAGAGCCATGTATAGAGATACAGGAATACAGATACAGAAAGAAATTTAGGTATGTATATCCATGAGTTAGCTTAGCTTAGCTTAGTTTACTCTGTGTGTGTGTGTGTGTGTGTGTGTGTGTGTGTGTGTGTAACTAATGCAACTAAGAAAAGCTGGAAGCAGTGACCCTCCATTAAATATGAATAAACAGAGAGCCCATGATCTTGGTTTCTAAGTACTATTCTTCAATAACAGAAGCCAAGGTTGGTTTGAGAAGTAGTTGATTCCAGGGTTGGTGTATGAATAATACAAGATGAACCTGGAGCATCTTCTGGTTTTCTGGTGACAGGAAGTAAGGAAGTGCTTCAAAAAATGCATCAACAGACATATCCAAAGGGCACAGAAGCCACAATGAAAGTGTGAAGAGATTACGATGAACAAAGTCACAACAACCTGAGCAACAAAATAAATAACTACTGTGTTGGGCTATGAACCAAAAATAAAATAAATATCCAGGAATCCATACTGGTATAATAACTGAGTAAATAAATAAATAGTGAAGTAATGACATTTTTTTTTACTTATAGAAGTACAATTGATAAATAGAGAAGAAATTAAATAAGTGAAAAAACATCACCATCGTAATGACAATAATAATTGCTGAAGGCAGGATCCCATCAATGGATGCTGAAATTAAGTGGGAGGAAGTTTAAGCAGAAACAAGGTATTTATTTATTGTTGAAGGATCTTCTTTGAAATATTTAGTAATTACAAACAAAAAATAGAAAAATTACTGTGAAGAATCCTGGCATAGCCCACCTCGGCCAAGTGATTAGCACCTGCAGTTACATTATGTAACCCTGATACGAGGCACTAAGAAGGGGACATCATCTCTATCATATTCTTTCCAATAGTTCATTTCTTCAATCTACTTGTAAAAATTATCAGGCAAACCCACACTGAGAGACATTCTACACAATAACTGCCCAGTATTCCTCATAATGTTCCGGTATTTAAAGATGTAGACAGAATGAGGAGCTGTCTTCAGAATGGAGGAAGCTAAGGATCCTGAATTCAATCTGGAAAAGAAAAAGGACTTTGCCAGACACACTATTACAATCCAAATAAATTCTGTACTTAGTTAATATATTTCACCAAGACTATTTGGTAGTCTTGATAAACATTCTATAGTTGCAGAAGATGTTACTATAAAGGGAAGCTGGCTAGGGGTATGTGGGAACTCTTTTTATTTTCAATACTCCTCTTTAAATCTAAAATCTCAAAATTAAAAAAAAAAGTGCATGTGGACTCTTCCTTTTCTTATTCCTATTCCTTCCCTTTCTATTGGTTAGTTGTACGGCAGAAACCCAAATGATGACCGGAGCTATGAGGTAGTGAGGTGAGGAGATGGAAGCAGGGCCAGTAGGCAGCAATGGCTCTGTGAAGCTCTCCTCTAACTGCCCCTTATCTGACCATTCGTTTTCATCAGTCAGCAACAAGTGGAAACTGTAGGTAATATGAAAATTTTAGCTGAGGCTTCACAATAATAAGATTGGGTATGCAAAAGAGTTGTAAAAAGATAGGCCACCCTACAGGGCCAGCAGGAAATAAGTGCACGGGAATCATTTAGTCAAGTCTTAAAGCCTTACCCATGCTGCACTTATAAATATTTCAAAGAAGCTCAGGGACATAGGTATTTGTAGAGTTTTTTGGAGAGTGGTTTGTATGCAAGAGGAATGGCTGCTCCTCACAGAAAACCATGTGAGAGGCACTTAAATAGATCCCCTGGGAGAACTTGATATGTGTCCCTTTAATTGAAACACAGATTGAATTGGCCCCTGACAGCTAGACACTTGGGGATGGGTGTTCCCTATGGACCAGATGTGGGTAAGTGTGACAAAGATCCATTGTAGTGTCATCTTAATTCCCAGTGAGCCATCTAGAGTGTTGAAGGGTCATCAGCAGAGAGAAGCTGAAGGGATTGCTGAATTCCTAGTGGCTATAGACAGTGTATGTGATGAGCTAGAGTAGAGATGCTGCTGTTTGGGTCAAAGAAGTTGCAGGTGAAAGAGCCCAGTGAAAGGAGATCTCTAAAGAACCCACCTCCTAGATCTATGGTGACCCATGAGCCAGAGAGTATGATTCCATCTCACAAGAATGACAGCCATAACAATTCCCTATCCCCCACTTCACAATTCCCAAATGCTATCATGTGACCCAAAGGATATGAAGATATAGTCAGCAAGCTGGGGTGGGAAAGGATTATGGGCAAAAAGTGATAGGTCTACCTGGAAGATAGAAAGGAAATCAGGTAAGTCTTCATTCTCCTACTACACATTCCCTGCTTGTGATAGGCCTTAGATGATGAAAGGAATAAGACGATATTAAACCAAGAGCTTTTCTTATTCTAAGGGACTGGACGTTTTACTCTTTAGAGAATCTAGAATCAGTTGAGAATGGCCGGAAAAGACAGAAGGTTTGCCCTAATTTTTTTTTATTAAAGTTTATTGGGGTGACAACTGCTAGTAAAGCTACATAGATCTCAGGTGTACAGTTCTGTAATACATCATCTATATATCATATTGTGTGTTCACCACCCAGAGTTAGTTCTCTTTCTATCACCATTTATTGTATCCCCTTTACCCTCATGTACCACCCCCCACCCCCTTTCCCTCTGGTAACCACTAAACTAT
Source organism: Hipposideros larvatus (assembly GCA_031876335.1). Lineage (NCBI taxonomy): Eukaryota > Metazoa > Chordata > Mammalia > Chiroptera > Hipposideridae > Hipposideros > Hipposideros larvatus. Next base: position 106,842,507 of record CM063089.1, read on the forward strand.
TGTCTGTGTCTATGAGTTTTTGTTTCTTCATTTGTTTTTCTTGTTTTTTTTGTTGTTTTCATTTTTTTTTTTTTTTTTTTTTTTTTTTAAGATTTTTATTGGGTAATTGGGGGGATGGGAACAGTGCTGGGGAATTGGGGGAAGGGGAACAGACAAGTTGCTGTCATTTTGTTCTTCAATCTAGTTGTGATGGACGCTGCTTCAGTGGCCCAAGTTGGCACCATCATTGCGCTCTTCCCGGGTGAGGCAGATCAACCACATATCAGTGAAATTACGTGGTTCTCAACTTTTATTTTTCAATCAAGGGGCAGAGAAAAAGCCCTATCCTGAGCAAGTTTAAAAGTTGAGTTGACACAAAAATAAAGGTATTTTATTGTTTATCCTGTGAGGTGTGCTTCTTTAAATAATCAATTATTTAAGCATTTGGTATTTACATTAATACGAATATCATTTGTGAAATCTAAATAGAAAAGATAAACAATAGCTATTGCTTATAATAAAAAATGAAAAATAAATGAATTCCAGAGAAAACATAGAATTTTATATATGTATGTATATATATATGTGTGTGTGTGTGTGTGTGTGTATATATATACATATATATACATATATATGTGTGTGTGTGTGTATATATATATATATATATATATATATATATATATATATATATAATGGCAAATTACATACCGATGAAAACTATTTAATTTAAAACACCTGTAAAATTGGCTGAGCATGTGATGGAAATTGACTAAGACATTGCTCATTAAATAAATAATCACATTGCTTTGGAAATACTGACAAGCAGTCAAGAAATTCCTTGGAAAGGTGACCTGTATCCTTCTAGGAAAGATTACTTTGGTTTCCTCCTTTTTAACCTGTGTGACTTCTAAGAAGTAAGATGCTACTAGCTAGAGAAAGGAGAGGGGAATTCCAGGCTAAGGTAAGAGTTCTATGAGGAGGCAATATATAAAAACATGCATGGGGAATGGAAAATAATTCAGTGAGCCAGGGCTTGAGGCTAGAGAAGTAAAGCAGAAGGAGTTGGTCTTAAAAAAAGTGAGCAATTATGCTAAGTGAAATAACCAGACAGAAAAAAATAGAGAACCATATGACTTCATTCATATGTGGGATATAAAACTGAAAGCAACAAAAGAACAAGACAAACAAAGAAACAAAACCTCATAGACACAGACAACAGTTTAATGGTTACCAGAGGGATGGGGGGAAGCGGGGTGGTAGGTGACGGTAAAGGGATCAAATATATGGTGATGGAAGGAGAACTGACTCTGGGTGGTGAGCACACAATGTGATATATAGATGATGCATTACAGAATTGTACAACAGAAACCTATGTAACTTACTAACCATTGTTTTCCCAATTAAACATTAATTAAAATTTTAATTTAAAAAAGTGAGCAATTTGAAAAGAGTGCCACAAATAGTGGGAATGAAATAATCATATCTATTTAGAATAAAAGCATGTTGGATTAGGGTGAAAATACATACTGAATACCAGTCAAAGTTAATAAGCTATTTAATTTTCCAAGATGATGAAATCATAAAGAAAACAAAGTCTTTGTAGATAAGGAATGAAAACATGTATTTGAGGTTCAGGGTAAAGATTGTAGGCTAGAAAAATAGATATTAGTTATAACAAGCAATAAAAAGAACTGCCATCAGCCAGGACATTTGTGGAGGTAAGAGAAGAATATAGGACATAACTTTGGGAATACCAGCATAGGAGGCACTGGCAGAAAAAAAGAAGACAGAGAGAGGAAGTTTAAGAAAAGGAACTAAAACAAAGCAGGCAGTGCTAGCCAAATGTGAGAACTTCAGGGGGGTCAAATTTAGCTAAAAGATCAAGCAGAGGCAAGACCTAACAGGTCATTGAATTTGGCAATTGAAAGCTCACACGTAATTTAAAGGGAATAGTTTCAGGGACTTAATTTCCTCAATTTAAACACTGGGACTAGTGGAACTTTAATGTTCTTCCAGCAATAACAATTCTGTTATCTTGAATCTAGGTTCTGAATCTGACTTGAAATATGGAATATCTTAATTATATTGCTTGCCTTCAGTTGCAGAAGCAATTTATTTGAACGCTCATTCATTATAACCACAATTGACCATATGTGCACATCTGGACATATGTGCCCTCAAATGGTTTGGTTTATATAAAATTATTGGGGGGGGATTGTCTCGACAGTAAAAATCACATCATCACTCTATTTTTATTAAAAAAGATCTCATCCAATAGTCTATTTGAAATTTAAAATGTGTGGGTATTTTGTAAACTAGAGGTTGGTAAGAAATGAGAAATATAGTTAAAATTAAGATGATTTTTAATAACTTTCTGTTCCTTCCTAGCAATATCTGATTCTAGAGAAACAATTTAATCCAAAAACAAATGTACTTAATTTCCCAAATTGTGTCTATGTGGTTATCATGTTTTTTATAACACTGAAACTATTTATTATGTAAGCAGTAATTTATTCTATTGTGTCAGGAATAGGTTATGTCATTCTGTATTAATAATCTAATGCTTCCTTCTTAATTCATTTCAACAATAAGTCATTTTCCATCATGGGCAGCTAACTATAATTACTTATTAGTTCCCTTTATTACTCTCATAAGCATAATATTTGTGATATTTAGCATATTAATGTTAATATGAAGTTTAAATATTCCACATAGAAAAACTCTGGGAATTGGGAGGTCTTTTAATTTTGGAATGAGATATTATAAAGCTTATTGTGGTACAATTGCTTTTGCTGCTAATACGTTCCTCTTTTATATGTGTAGATTTTAATAGGTTATCCTACTATAAATAAATACATGTTTTAAATGATAAAACTCAACAGATTCACGATAACTGTAGTATTATCCGCTGCTGCCATCACAATCGATGAATTAAGAAGTTCACAATGTTTTCCTATCTTCTTTGAAGTATGACAGATTTTTATAATTGTATTTCTAATAAGTATAGTGCCTTGCTAAGACTTAATACTATATATATAAGATTCCTTGCAACATTTTTGCTAAAATGATTATGGACATTTCAACTTCTTGGAAAACAAGATAAAAATGGAAATTTAGTTTTACTGAGGTACAGAGGTAAACATAATATTGCTTCAAACATTACTATAAACAAAGGACAAAGATTTAAAAATAAGTTTTTGAAACTGCATCTAAACCACTAGCATCACTTGATATTTCTGATTTTCAAGATAAAATATATTCCTAGATGTAACCTGATATATCTCTTTTTTTATATTCTGGTTTTGATTTACAAAAATCTGTTAAAATTGTACAAATAAACCTTAAAGATAAAGGTTTGCTACTTAAATATGATCACTTTTTAGCATTAAGACTATTTTTTCTTTAGTTTAAAATTTCAATCAATTGAGTTATTTTATACATCAAAGAGATTCTTAGAGCACATTTGAGGCACTGTTGTCTGCTAGAAAGAATGTAAGACTTGTCTGAAGAACTACTATCTCTAGAGCTAAATGGCTATGTGATCTCTAGGAACTTATCCACACTTTCTGAGTATTTCTGTGTTATTCAGTGAAGAAAACAATACTTGTTGATAAGTCACAGTTTTGTGTTAAGGATCAAAATGAGATAATATTCATCTTTAAATAAGCTTTGCCAAGTAAAAAGTGTCATTTATTTACTAATAATTTTTATTATCCCAGCCTCATATTTTTGGCCCAAATCCAGCATGCGATGTTTTAAATAGAATAATTATATTTAATACAGTTATTCCCAGACTTAAGAACATTCGAGTTGCAAACTTTCACAAATACTAACGGACCTCACATTATGAACATTCGTAGATGCGAACAAATCGCGGAAGTAGCTCACGTGTCTGCCGGACATTGTCACAGTTGTGCTGCTGAGTGCTTACTGTACAGTGCGATAGTGTACAGTAGTACAGTGCTCAATCAGAGCCTAGGATGTCCGGAAGCAAGAGGAAAAACAGCTGCAACATCCTCCTCCAGTTAATAATTCTCTTCTTGTCAGTTCACTCCATGCAATCCTCTATATGCCAGTTGTTGTACTGTACTGCATCACCATTTTAAGGTAACTGTAAAAGTAAAAATAGTTTATTTACAGTATTTTTGTGTGTGTATTTAGGTTTTTTATGCTTTACATTGTATATTTGTGTCAAAGGTGTATAAGACTCACCTTGTCGGTCTTATGAACGAATCCGACTTAGGAACGAAACTTGTTCCTAGGTTGGGGACTTACTGTAATTTGAAATTTCTGGGAATACTTGTCTATAGCTATAAATTAGTGAGTTCACAGGATTTATTCAGAATTCAGACCCAAAATTAAATAAACAAAAAAATGCTTTAGAAAGAAAGGATTGCATTTAATTATTAATATTTAATTTTATATAATATGTAGTTGTCATTGGGCTTTATAAAAAAATTGATGAGCAATAAATACTATAAGACGCACTCCTCATTCAGTAATTAGGATTAAGCAATCATGGAAATGTAGGCCATTGAATGGAGTCATGAGCCAGCACATTTCAAACACGGATTAATGGCTGCACCTGGACTCAGAATGAGTAGACCTTGATTCTGCACTCTGTCAAGAGTTAGAATTTGACTGATGGACATTTACTTAAACCCACACTCTTTATAAAATGTTTAATTAACTGGCAATATTTGACAATTGACAGCTTTCATACGATCATGTTTGAGATTTACTTGAAAAATCAGAAAATCTGGAGTGGCCAGAGTGAGGCTAATCTCTTGGTCACTGTAGTTGAGAAGGGAAGTCAGTTGTGCTAAGTTCTCCATCCCCAGGCAGCCCATGCTGTTTGTCTATTTGACCAGTGTATCTCCCCAGTGTAGGCATTCAAGTTTTAAGTTTGTAAACCCTAATTAATTTTTTTATTTGTCAATTGTTTTCCCAGTTTTATTGAGAAATAATTGGCATACATCACTGTATAAGTTTAAGGTGTACAGCATGATGGTTTGATTTACATATATCATAAAATGATCACCACAATAGGTTTAGTTAATATCTATCATCTCACATAGGTACAATAAAAACAAAAGAAAAAAAGTTTTCTTTGTAATAAGAACTCTTAGGATCTACTCTCTCTCTCTCTCTCTCTCTCTCTCTCTCTCTCTCTCTCTCTCTCTTTTAAAGGTTTTTTTACTTTTTTTAAATTTTTTTATTGTGAAACACACATTTTTTAAAATTCATGTCAGCTGTACAACACAGTACAATAGTTATATTTTTACCCCTTGAAGTGACAACCTCCCTCCCACAATCCACTGCCCCACTTTTCCCCCAATATCATACATATCTATTGCAATTCCCTTGACTCTATTCCCACACTTTACTTCATGTCCCATGACTATATATATATATATATATATATATATATATATATATATATACTCACTTATGGTTGACATACAATATTATACAACATAAGTTTCAGGTGTACAGTGCTGTGATCAAGCCTCTACCCCATCTATGATGCAGTCTCCCTAACAAGACACGTGACCATGTGACACTCTACGAAATATTTACAACATTATTAATTATATTCCTTAAACTGTCTGTCATATCCTTGTGGCAATATTATATTACCTATTTATTCTGTCTAATCCCTTCCCCTTCTCCTTCATCCCCACCCCTCTCCCAACTAGCAACCCTCAGTTGTTCCTCTATATCTCTGAGACCATTTCTGTTTACTTTGCTTGTTCATTCAGCTTTTTAAAATTTTTTTACATTTAGTTTCAATCCAGTTTTATCTTTGAAATTTACTACCTTTCCAATTTGAGTGATAATCTGTAGTTTAAAAGTTTCTGTGACACCTCGAGGGGTAAAAAGTATAACTATGCACTGTGTTGTACAGCTGAAACTAATTTTTAAAAATGTGTATTTCACACACACACACAAAAAATCCAACAAAATAAAAAAAGTTTCTGTGAAAACATACAAGACTAACATATGCCACTACATTTCAATTTGACCTAAATTCTATCCTTCTCACAAACCCTGTAATAAATGTCTTTTTCTTTTTTTTTTTAAAGATTTTTATTGAGGAATTGGGGGGAAGGGAACAGACAAGTTACTATCCTTTTGTTCTTCAGTCTAGTTGTGGAGGACGTTGCTTCACTGGCCCAAGTTGGCACCATCATTGCGCTCTTCCCGGACGAGGCAGATCAGTCGCCGGCTTCTGGATGGCTGCTCACTGCAGCTGCTGGCTGCTCACACTGGCTGCTGGCTACACATGGTAGCCCATGGCAACCCACTGCAGCAGGGGCTGCAGCCTATGCCACCGCAGCTGACTCTCGGCAGCCCAGCTCCAGGCTGAGCTGTTGTTCAGCATCTTAGCTGTAGAGGGCAGTGTCACTGGCCTTCATATGTGGGATCCGAACCGGGGTCCTCTGGCGTCCCAAGCCAGCTCTTAACCAACGCGCCACTCAGCTCGCCTTAAATGTCTCTTTCTTTCTTTGGTGAGATGTCCCCGAGTTCTTCTGGTGTGTTTATTTCTTGCTGCAGCATGTTAATAGGCTATATTTAATTTGCTTCCAAAGATATTTATTGAGAACCTATTGAGTAAGTGAATGATCAAATGCTGGAAAGATATTACTGGGCGGAAATCAAATCAAATCAAATCATTTTACTATTAGAGTGTAACAACACATGGAGGAAAAAAGTGCTTGGGGACAACGGCAAAGGAAGCCGACAGATTTTAAACACATGTTAACATTCCCTGCAGTGCAAAAGTAATCTATTTGCCAATCTTTCTACAGCATAGAGGTTGACAAAAAAGCTCCATTTCAAAATTTCGTGAAGTGTTCTTTGGCAATGCCAGCTGAAGAACTAAATATCACCATAATAATAAATTCCCAGTTGTTGAAGAGTTTCTTACATTATCTTAAAGTTTTATCACAACTCTTTGGTTCCTGTGATTAAATGATCTCATGTATTAAAAGCGTTTTCAATCAAAATTGGTATATCTCCCTCCTAAGGGAAAATTAAAAATGTGTGGGAGATACGGAACACTGTTGAGTGAGCAAGTTGCAGAGATACATAATACATACAATGAGTGAGCCGGACAGTGCAGAAAAGAATGAACGATCACACACTAATGCCAAAACACTTGCTCTTATCAAAGCACTGAAACGACGAAGCAGGGGCTCGACTTCTGATACCACGTTGGCAACTTGGAAAGTCAGTTTCTATGTCTTAGCTTTCTCATGTGTTCTGAAGAGGCTGCAGTTAATAGAACAATCTCTAAGCCTTCTTCCTGCTCTTACAGTCTTGATTGCTTTATCTAGCAAACACTGATTTCCTCCTTTTCTAAAGCCTATAACAATCAGAGTTGTAGCAACATAGCTTGGCATTTTTATATATGTTATCTTTTGCTCCATATTTTTTGCATTAATTATAAAGCCCAAATTATGTTTTTAAGTCAAGATTTAAATTTGGATCTATCTATCTATCATCTATTTATCTATCTATCTATCTACACATAAATATTTTAAGTAATACATTAGGGGCAAAAATTGTTGACAATTACTAAGTACATGAATAATTAAGTAATCTCTTGATGCATTCTTATGTTTACTGTCATGAGTACAACCTATTCTTTTAATGGAGAACATATTTATCATTTTCTATAGCATCATATTTTCATTGCTTCCTCGTAGTTCTTTTATATGTTAAAATAATTATTGCTTGGAAAATAATTTATGTTTACAATATGATTTCCATAAAATGACATTGGGTAATTCACTGTTCCAAGATTAGAAAGAAAAGACAATTTTTAATAATGTTTAATTATTAGTTTACTGGAGTAAAGTTTTGAAACATTATTTCCATTAGTGAATTATATAAATACAGAATCCATTTAGTCAATCTTTGAATCCAATTTTATCATTATCATACTCCCATTCTGAAGAAACACTACAGTATCCTAACAGATTAGATCAGTTGATACAAGCCTTTTCTAAACTCTGCCATCTGACTAAATTACATTTGAAATTTTCTCTTCTCATAACTCATACTTACACTCTTACATAAACTAGATTAATTTTTAGATATCTCTGTGAAAGGATAAAATGTAGTTTAGATGTGTTAATACTTTTTAAAAATACATTTTTGTAAACTCCTAACTTTAATTCCTACTTATTTCTTTAAGTATTTTTCTTCTTTGTCCATTAACATCTTCTAGCCCTAAAGATTAACAACATCCTCAAACCATTCTAGACTGTTCCTAATAAACCTATCAAAATACCTCTTCATCTAAGAAGCATTAAACAGTTATTACTCAGTCATTTCACTTTTAACTTGTTATTCAGAATAATATTAAAGCTGTTTAAAACAACAATTATTTGAGTAACCATTTAACCTTCTGCTAAATTTGAGCACGAAACTGTGCAACAATACTGTAGGAATAGAGAACAAATACATAATTTTTATAAAGCCTGTTTCAACATGCCCTTTAATTGTTAATTGGACTTTCCTAGACAGCTCAGATAATTATGCTATTATTATGTTTTTTTCCCTTTCTGTAATATGTTAGCTTTCTTGAATGACCTGCCAGAGAGAACACGGCATTCAAGCCAAGGAAAGGGAACTACAGAGATTAAGGGTGGCTGCAGTGCTGAACCCGGAATCCTTTCAAGAGCATTAACAGGTACTGAGTGCAGGGGTCCCTTGAGAAGCAACTTGCTAATGACTACTTAGAGAAAAATGCCTTGAGTGATTTTTTTTTTATCACAGAATAAGTTTAAAAGAAGAAAACCCTGGAAGCATTACTTTTTGAATGGTTGGTACCAAAAAGATTCGCTTCAGATAGACAACTAAGTATGAAAATAAGTATTGTTCTTTTACTCAGCACACACATAGAAAAGAAAATACTTTATTAACGTCCATGGTTTTAAAGGATACCATTCTACCTTAAAATGTGAACGCAAAGATGAAAACACTACTGAGGCCTAGGGCCTTAATATCGACAAATCCAATAGAAGCTTTTATTCTCAATTTTATTGGAACATACTGCTATATCTGACACATCTGTCAAAGCCCAAAAGGCACTAACCTGTAAAATTTTGTAATATTAAACTAGTATGTACTGAACATATTATAAGTGCCAAGAGGCCCATTGTATATTGACAACAACTCTAAGATAGATACCATTCCTATTTTGTAGATGGAAAAGCCATAGCACAGAGTGAATACATGATATTGATTAAAGCAACCAAGCATTTGTTTGTTGGTGAGTTCACTGTTCATTTGCTTTGTGAAGCAGGCACAGCTGAACTGGCGGTTGAGGAGAGCAGAACTGTCTGTCACTAGCCATTCATGCAGAGTAATTGGCTGGCTCATTTCCAGGTGTGTGTTTACAAATGGTGCTTAGTCAGATGAACTAAATAGTACCATATCCTGAGTGAAATCTAATGACTCAAACAAGACTTCACTCTAATATCAAATTATACAGTTGTACATGAAGTAAAGAATTATAAGGAAAAATGTCCAGGATGAACTTCTTAAAATTCAGGGAACAAAAACTTAAATTTGTGGTTGTAAATCTCACTCATGTTGGAAATGTAGTATTTAGCAGGGCACTCTTCACACATCTTATAATTTTACATGACACCAGAATAATAATCAGAAGACAAATGGTATAATTTAATATCCCTCAGAAGTGTCTTGATAATTAGCTAATAACAGATTTTTACAGTCCATAGAGAATTGCATTACTAAATTTATTTCACAAAGTCAGCTGTGGGTAACTTATTTAACAATCCTAATCAGTTTGGATGGAACTGGATTAATCTGCATGCTTAGAAGCAAAAGGAAAAAAAAAGAGTAGCAAAACTCAGCTAAAGCTTCAACCCAAGCATGCTGAAAAGGTGTCAAATTAAACAGCCACAAAATATGTGACCCTGTGCAACCATTTAGCATGATGCTCTGGTGTATGAAAATGTCTCTCTCAGGGAAAGTACTTTAATTATTTAAGGTTCAAATACAGAAAGGTATAAGCAAAAGTTAAAGCATGACTATAAAACTCAAAACAAAATGAAGAAGCCTTTATATTTTATTTATCCTTATTTCTCTCTCCTTTCTCTGTGCTCCATAAATATAGATTTCAAAAAGATTATTTAATAATAATTATTGGGAGTAATATTTTTTCTTTCTCACTACCACTCCCTTCTTCATCATACAAGTTTAAACATCTCAAACTTTCATTGTCTGTTGACAATATTTAAGTTTAGATTTGAGAGATCCTTTATTATGGTAGGTAGTTCTGGATAAGCTGTCACAAAGTTAGAAGGGGATATTGGGGAGGCTGAGTAGGATCTGTTTCTAACATTTGAGTGTCAACCACCAAGAACTGTGCTAAGTCCCAGAGAAGCACAAACCATACACTACTCCAGTTCTTAAGGTTTTCCAACCAGTTCAGGAAAGACTTCAGTCCGGCCAGTAAATGATTAATCTCAATTCAGTTATACACGAGTTCCATACTGACATAGCATAGAAAGGGTTATGAGCAGTGTCTCCCTATAGAGTCAGGAAACAAATTAGAGGAGAAGTGGTACTAAGAAAACTTTGTCTTGAGCAAGAATGAGAATTTTCCAGAGTAACAATGTTGTGAAAAGACAGAGCATGATAACTGAGTTGTTACTGCTGAAGCATAGCTGGATATACCTAACAATGCTGGCTCTGAACTGCTTCATTTCTCTACATTCATCTGTTCTTATATCTGCCACACTTTCTACTTTCCACCCTCTATCTACTCTCTTCTTATTCTCCTTCACCTACCACGTTCTTCCACATCTCTAAAGCGTTGTTCACTCTGCCTTCACTGACTACAAGGTTCTCTGCCCCAGGTCTGCCTACTGAACTACTCGTCTTTCAAGATTTAGCTTGACAGCAAGTAATTCTATCACACTTTTCCTATTCCTGGTCTCCCTAGCTTAGGATAGAAAATGATGAATTTTATGTTCTTATCCTTACCTCAATCATTCATTCATGCATTTATTCACCCAGCCATGTACTCATTCCTCACTCACTTATCTGAGATACATGTATCATCCCTTTACTATGTGCCAGTCACAGTGCTAAGCACTGGAGATGTAATTAATGGGAATAAGAGAGAGAAGTTTTGATATTAGACTGAACTGGGAATTCTAATTGCCAAGAGTGAAATGTAATTTCCTAATTATTTCTGGGTATACAAGTACACAAATGTAACTAGTGCTAAGAAAGAAACTCAGAGATAATGAGATAAAGAGTAACTCTGGTGTGAGGAGATGGGTTTTTAGGAAAACTATCAGATATATTTTTCCGAGCCTGATCTTTGGAACTAACACCTGAGCTGTTAGCTTAAGGATATAAAAGACTAAAGAAAAACACTTCAGTTAAATAAAAAATATTAATACTCAGGTAGTAATGTTCTTGGCTAGCTTAGGAATAGAATGTAAGGCTGTGATGCAGACACTCTGTCTATTTACTGCTGTATTTCTAATGTTCAGTAAAATGCCTAAGACATAGTAGGTGTTCAGTGAGTATTTTTGGGTCAAGTAAATGGTGAGAAGGGAGCGAAGTGGTGCTGGAGACTATGGAACTAAAGGAGAGTGGTGGAAGACAGAGAATTGGGTAGGGTAAGATCATGAGAAGCTACACAGATCATGATAAAATCATTTGGGTCTTATTACAAGTTCACTAGTAGATTTGTGGGAAACAGTGCCTGCAAGACTATCCAAAGACAGGTAACAAGAGTAAGGCAGAAATTAAACAAGAAAATCAAATCATCTGCTGACAAAATTGGCCAATATTTTTCACACTAACGCTGGATTGGCATGCATGTGGAGGGGACAAGCTTGCTTGTAAAATTCTGATGCAGTTTAAAATATGTTGTTCCCAACTCTGACTTTTCAGGAAAAGTCAAAATTACAGAGACTGTAGAAAGATCCGTGATTGGCAGAGGATTGAGGGGAATGAGAGATGAAGAGGTGGAACACAGAGGATGGATTTTTGAGGTAGTGAAAATATTCTATATGATAGTATGACACATGTCATTTATACCTTTGCCAAAACCCATAGCAAGTACACCAGGTGTGAACCCTAATAGAAACTATGAACGTTGGAAGGTGATTGTATCAAATGTACCTCTTTGGTGGGAGATTTGATGGTTGGGGAGGCTACACTGTGGGGCTGAGTAGGAGTATATGGGAACTCCATGTACTTTGCTCATTTCTGTAGTAAACCCAAAACTCCTCTAAGTAAAACAAAGTCTGTGTAAAAAAAAATGTATTGTAAATTTTTTATTGTTGTCAGTTTGGCATTGGGTGCCTAAAACCAAAAAGTATTCATGTAGCTCAATCTGGGAAATTTATTACTCTATTATCTTCCCACAAAATAATCAAAATGTACACAGAATTTTTGTTTCGAAATTCTCATCTCATAATTGTTTATAATAAAGAAACTTTGGAAACACCCTCAATTTCCTACACTATAAGAATCAGGAAATTAATTATAGAGTAACCATTTTATTTTGCCAATGTTATGAAAATGTTGTAAAGAATGCTTAATAATTAAGGGCTAACCTTATAATAAAATATTGCTACAGTATAGCATATACAATACAAAATCAATGATAAAAAGTACTAGATGGTTATGTGTACTTGGTTGGAGGAATGAGAGGGGATAATGAAAAGAAAGATAGCAAAATGTTATAGTAATGATCTCTGGTGGGTGGGATTTCTAATGAATTTTACTTTTTTTATACAAAGCTGTGCTTTCACAAAAAATAAAGTGTCAAAGATTCAAAATGAAAATAGTTATTACAGGTTGCTTTTGATGAACATTTCATTTTATTAAGTAATCACATAATTTAAATGATGGGATATAAGTGAGAATTGAGAAAGAGGCAAGTTGCAATAGCTTTGTATAATTGCCTAAGGAGCGTTTAATTTATTTTATACATTAGCATTAACCAAAATGTGTTTTCTGTGGACCCAATCCCATTAAATTCTCAAGGGGAGGCAAAACAATAACAAAGTTAAGAAACAATAGGTAATATTACACCCTCTTTGAGACTAGCAATGTTATTACGTTATTACGTGTAAGGCTCTAAGAAGTCCTGCTTAACTTGTTTAACTTTATTTAATCAATGTTTCCCAAATGTATTTGGTTTAAAGAATTGTAAATATTATGGGAATTAACATCCCGAGGGACATACTTTAGGAAAAGCTGCAGTAGACAGTAAGAAATCTATAGTTTAGTATATTTTTTAACTTTGAAATATCCCCAAAGTAATAGCTCCAAAGAAAAAGTTGTAAATATAATGACAAATAATTATTTTCTAAACAATTTGAGAGTAACTTGCCAACCCCAAGTTCCATTATCCCTCGTATCTCCTGAAAATATAGTGTGTGTGTTCAAGAAACAAGGACCTTCTCTAACATAATCACAATGGCACCATCAAAATCAGTAAATTTGCATGGATGCAATGCTTCAATATAATTTTAAGACCCCTCTTTGAGACTAGCAAAGTTTTCAACTTTTGCCACTAAGCCTAATCGTGTCCTTTGGCCATGAGTTTCAGCTCAGGGTTACATGTTTCATTTAGTTTTCTTTAGTCACCTTTAGCCTGGAACACCTACCTTCACTTTCATGTCCTTGACACTGTTGCAGGTTACATACTAGCTGTTTTGTAGATTACCTTTCAGCTTAGGTTTGTCTGATGCTTCCTCGTGATTCAACTCTGATTATACACCTTTGGCAGAACAATTTATAAAAACAATGCTTTTTTCTTTTTATTGTATTCTATAGGATGTCACACAAGTTCAGGCTGTCGCATTACAGTTTAGATTTACCTCTTATCACTTGATTAAAGGCGTGTGTGTCAGGCTTCTCACACTGTAAGGTTACTCTTCTTCCCTCTCTGATTAATCATTTGTGGGATGGTACTTTGAGCTGTATAAGTATTCTGTTCCTCACTGCAGCAAACACACTGTAAGGGTAAGGTGACTCCAGTGATACCCCCCCACTTTGGTGTCCATGCCCTTTTCTGGTCTTCTCTGGAGGCAGGAACTGTGATTGCATCTAACCAGCAGAACATGGCAAAGCTGATGAGCTGTTACTTCCGTGACAACATTTTGTTTATAAGAGACTTCCTCTTGCTTGTTGACTTTTTCCAGTCCTGCTCTCTGTGGCTGGCCTCAAGGGACACTAAGCCAATACAAGTTCTACAGCCACCAGGAAATGCATTCTTCAGACAGCCTGAGTGAGTTTGGAAGCAGAGTCTTCCCACTCAACACTCCAGATGAGAACCCAGATCTGGCCACGTCTTTGACTGCAGACTTGCAAAGGACCCTGCATGAAACCTGACTGCAGCATCACAGAGATTCCAGTCACACTATACCCAACTCCTGAAACTGTAAGATAATAAATTCATGATGTTTAAAAGCTGCTACATTTGTGGCAGTTTGTTACACAGCATAGAAAACTAACATACTTATCAAACTTTCCATTCATGAATTAACTGATTGATTTCGGTACAGACTCATAGACTTCATTTATTCCCATTTATTCAAGTATAATCTGATATTATCATTACTTATTTTGATAACAAATGGTTGTAGATGTGGCTAGTGCATTTATTATCATTTTGATATGTCCCCATCAATCTTTGAGAACTTTTTTATTTTATAGCACAACATGATATTCCAGGCTCATCTTGCATTATCCAGTCCCATTTTTGGGAATCAACCATTTGTCCACTGAGCACTGATGCATTTTAGTAGAGATATATTTAGAAGACAATCGATTTTCTACATGTGGTCATTGCTGTGGAGTGTCCCTATGGTCAAGCTGATCTAGACACACACACACACACACACACACACACACACACACACACCGTACATGCACACACAACACAGACACACAAATGGTGCCAAAAATTGTATACAAATTTTAAGAAAAGGAAAAAAAACTGTATTAAAATTATAATACTCAATATACACTGACAACAAAAGATGAATACAAGTCACGTTTGACTTCTGCAATTATAAGAGGTGCTCAAAGTTGTTACCATAAGCATCCAGATACTTCAGATTATGGCAAACTACTGCTTGAGCAACATTGACCAAAGTGTCCACTTGTATACATTTTTTTGGCACCTCAGGTGTGTGTGTGTGTGTGTGTGTGTGTGTGTGTGTGTGTGTATTTGTACATGAGTATGTATATATGTATGTATATATGTATATATTTTATTCATGTAAATCACTACATGTATACCTATGTTTCATTTTATACTTGTTGAAAGTTATGAGTTTGCTCATATATGAGGACTAACAGCAAAGTTTGCAAACTTGTTGCAAAATTGTCCCTAACCTTTTTTTTGATATTAGAGGGATTATTCATTATGAATTTGTACCAACTGGACAGTTAATGAAGTTTACTATTTAGAAGTGCTGAAAAGGCTGTGTGAAAAAGACGACCTGAACTTTACATCAACAATTCATGGCTCTTGCATCACGACAATGCACCAGCTCACATGGCACTGCCTATGAGGGAATTTTTAGCCAGTAAACAAGTAACTGTATTGGAACACCCTCCCTGCTCACCTGACCTGGCCCCCAATGACTTCTTTCTTTACCTGAATATAAAGGAAATCTTGAAAGAAAAACATTTGATAACATTCAGGACATCAAGGGTAATACGCTGACAGCTCTGATGGTCATTCCACAGAAAAAGCGTTCCAAAATTGCTTTGAAGGGTAAACTAGGCACTGGCATTGATACATAGCTTTCCAATGAAAGTACTTCGAAGGTGATCATAGTGATATTCAGCAATGAAGTATGTAGCATTTTTTCTAGGATGAGTTCACAAACTTAATTGTGTGACCATGTGTGTGTGTGTGTGTGTGTGTGTGTGTGTGCGTGCGTGTGTGTTTTGTTTCAAAGTACCACTATAAAAAATAGCAATAACAAAGAAAAAAAGAGAACTTTACAGTATAAAAGTCTGGCATACAATACCTTAATCAAATGCTTAAATTGAACATTATTAGAAATGGGGTTAATGAAAATAATCCAGGATGAATTAAAAAGTCAGCCTCACTTGTGTGCTAATCTTAACAAAGACATATAAACTAAAATTAAACATGAGAAAATGTGGAATAAACCCAAATTTAAAGGCATACCACAAAATAGCTAGCTTGTACTATTTAACACTTAGGAAAATCAAGCATCAACTGAGGAACTGTCCCAGTCTAAAAGACACTACCTTGTGCTACACAACTTTGCAATGATTTTTTTATCATGTGACCATACTTTCTATTCAAAAAGTTTATTCATTGAATGTTTTAAATAAGTAAATACGTGCTTTTAAAAATGTGGACCATCTGAGATAGTCTCAGAGACACAGAGGAAGAACTGAGGGTTGCTAGTAGGGAGGGGGTGGGGATGAAGGAGAAGGGGAAGGGATGAGACAATACAATTGGGTAATTGTAATTTGGCCGCAAGGATAGAAAAAGACAGTTCGAGGAATACAATCAATAATGTTGTAAGCATTTCTTAGGGGGCCAGATGGACCCATGACCTTTTGGAGAGTCCACTTCATAGTTGATGTAGAGGCCTGACGACCGCATTGTATTCCTGAAACTGATGTTGAATAATACTGTATGTCAACGATAATTATATATACATATATAACCTCGGGACATGGAGTAGAGTGCGGGAACGGATTCAATGGAATTGTAATAGATAAGCATGATATCGGGGGTGGGAGGGCAGTGGATGGGGGGAGGGGGGTTGTTACTTTGTGAGGGTGAAAAGGGTACCTATTGCATTGTTCTGTACACCTGAAACTAACAATAAAAAAAAAAAATGTGGACCATCTGACCCGGAACAGTGTGACCCATTTCTTGGCACATACTCTAGAGAAGCACTTGAAAGTATACACAGGAAGGCATGCAGAAAGATGTTCATGGCAGCATTGTCTATAATAATGAAGAGTAGGACACAGATGTGCAGCAATCTGAACATGCCGACTCCCCATTCATTTATTTATTTATTTATTATTATTATTTTAAAGATTTTATTGGGGACTAGGGAAGGGGAACAGACTAGTTGTTATCCTTTTGTTCTTCAGTCTAGTTGTGGAGGACGTCGCTTCACTGACCCATGTTGGTATCATCATTGTGCTCTTCCCGGGTGAGGCAGTCGCTCGCCCGCCATTGGACGGCATTCACAGTGGCTCAAGGCAGCTCGTGAAAGCTCACACCCACTACTGGCCAGCCCCACTGTAGCCTACGCCATTGTCGGCGACTCACGGCAGCCCAGCTCCAGGTCGAGCTGTTGTTTACCATCTTAGCTGTAGAGGGCGCTGCCTCACTGGCCCTAATGTGGGATCCGAACCAGGGCCCCGCTGCTCAGAGCTGGCATCCCAACCCAACTCCTAACCAATGTGCTAGTTGGCTGGCCCCCGACTCTCCATTTAAAGAAATAATGTACAGTGGTTAAAAGGCATCAGATGAATCTTTGTGTGTTGTTAGAGGTAGGTTGACAAGATATCTGTGGAATACAAGGAACATGCTGCAGACAATGTGCACAATTGATACCATTTTATATAAAATCAATAAATAAACTGTACATATTCCAGGGCAATGCACAGCACAGAATGTATCTCAAACAGGTAATAGTGATCACAGTGTTTACCTCCTAGGAATGAGTAATCAGGGGAGTCTTTATTTTTATATTTATTTTGTAATTGTCTTAATTTTCAACTACAATTCACATACAGTATTATATTAGCTTCAGGTGTATGACATAGTGATTAGACATTTATGTACCTTAGGAAGTGATCATCCCAATAAGTCTAGTACCCATCTGACACCATTCATAGTTATTACAATATTATTGACTATATTTGCTAGGCTGTACTTTATATCCCCACGACTAGTTTTATATCTGACAATTTGTACTTCTTAATCCCTTTCACCTTTTTTGCCCACCCCACACCAAACGCCCTCCCATCTGGCAACCAACAATTTGTTCTCTGTATCTGAGTTTGTTTCTGTTTTGTTTGTTCATTTATTTGGTTTAGATTTCACATATATGTGAAATCATATGGTATTTATCTTTCTCTGTCTGACTTATTTCACTTAGCATAATACCCTCTAGATCCATCCATGTTGTCACAAATGTAAAGGTTTCATTCTATTTTATGGCTGAGTAATATTCCATTATATATTTTGTACCACTTCTTCCTTATCCATCTATCTTTCAATGGACACTTAGGTTGCTTTCATATCTTAGCAATTGTAAATAATGCTGCAATGAACATAGTGCTGCATTATTTATTTTTATATTAGTGTTTGTATTGTCTATGGATAAATACCCAGAAGTGGAATGGCTGGGTCATGTGGTATTTCTACTTTATAACTATTTTTTTAAAACATGTTTTTATTTTATTTATTTATTTATTTATTCATTTATTTATTGGGGGAATTGGGGGAGGAGAACAGTGTTGGGTAATTGCGGAAGGGGACCAGCCAAGTTGTTGTTCTTCAATCTTTGCTGTGGAGGGCACCAGTCGCCATCTGGCTGCCCGTCGGCAGCTCAAGGTGTTGTGTTCAATCTTAGTTGCAGATGGGCACAGCCACCATCCCATGCAGAAGCTGAACCAGCAGGCTTGTTGGTAAGAGTGCATGCTCTATCCACTGAGCCATCCCGGTGGCAGCTCAGCTCAAAGTGCTGAGTTCAGTCTTAGTTGCGGGCGGGTGTAGCTCACCATTGAACAGGCAACCTTGTTGTTAGGAGCATATGCTCTCACCAGCTGAGCCATTCTGCCACCTGTTATCAGCTCAGCAGCAGCTCATCTCGGGCGCAGCCCATGTGGAAATTGAACCAGTGTCCCTGTTGCTCAGAGCTTGCGCTCTTAAGCTAACTCTTAACCAACTGAGCCACTCAGCTAGCCCATAACTTTTTGAGGACTCTTCATACTGCTTTCCACAGCAGATGCCCCAATTTACATTCCCACCAACATTTCACAAGGGTTCCCTTTTCTTAACATTGTTGCCAACACTTATTTGTTGACTGTTTGATAATAGCCATTCTAACAGGTGTGAGGTGATATCTCATTAAGGTTTTAATTTGCATTTCCTTGATGTTCAGTGATGTTGAACATATTTTTGTACCTCTATTAGTCACCTATATGTCTGGAATATTTAAGCTTAATGGGAACATTTTAATTTTGACTCAGATAATGTGAACATGTATTATTTAATATAATTAAAAATTTCAAAACTACATCTCCTAATCTGAAAGATCTTACAATCTATTTGGGGGGATGTCGAGGACTGTGAGAACTTTAAGATGTCTCTGCCCAGCATATTTGTCCACCTTGTCGTGGAGAAGATGACGAGCTATGTGGAAAATGAGGAGGGAGGAGGACAGAATGGCTCTGTGTCCAGGTGCTGCTAATGGTAGTGGGGAGAGAAGAGGAAGAGAAGGCTGAAGACAGAGAAGATAATGGGCTAAGTTTGGGAGATTGTACTTTGAGGATGTTTAGCAAATATTTTGTTTCACTGGCTTGAAACTCAAGACTAGACCTCATATAGCTAACCACGTGAGGGGCTGACTCGTTTAAGGAGTATTGGAGAAAGAGAAAAGCATTCAACCCAAGACAAAATCCTGAGGTAAGCAGACATCTAGAAAAACCATTATGCTGTTTGGCATAGAACAGTTTATGAGCAACGATAATTATGAGCAAACATGGTAAGCAAAATATTGAAATTTCAAAAAATTAAAAAATACCCAAATGTCTACAAAAGTAGAATGTAATATTCTACCACTTCTAGGATGTCATCATTAAAAATGCTTTTTATGAAAGTTTATAATGACATAAAATATTTATGATAGTGTGTACTTTTCTTTTAAAGTTTTATTTAAGCAATGTAAATACAGGCATAGGAAAATGTGGAAAGAGATGCATCAAAAAGTTAACAGGAATTGTCTTGAAGTTTCTTCCTTTTACTTCTCCATCTTTCAGATTCACTAAACGATATTTTCTAATTGGAAAAACAGTCACAAATGGGATTTTCTTCCACCTCTTACTAAGATAAACATGGCAACAGTTCCTTATTAACACAGAACCACGACACACAGTACTTGCTCAGCAATTGCGCAAACCTAGCAATACCTGCAAATAGAAAGCAGTTACCTGAGATTTTCTTACCTGTAAAAAGTCAGTCAGCTGGAGAGACTCTTGTGCTGCTGTGCTAGATCTTGCAGGGCATGACAAGGGTTCTGCCTCTACCTTCTCTGTCCACTGTCACTAATGCCTTCATAGGCCTTTACCTGGGGTTGCCAGGAACCATTCCTACTAGATTCACTGATGGGACCCAGAGGAGTTAAAGCTTTTCTACGCTCCTCTGAAAGCAATAGCCAAAGGACTGTGAACATCCTTCTTTGGGTCACTGGTCCTGCAGAGAATCAGAGTTGACGACTTCTTCATTTAGTGTGTTGACTGGGGGCCTCCTTGCCATGTCACTGACCCTCTGACCTGTGCCAGGCACGTCCACTGGCACTGGGCTCTCTGGGTGCTCGTGAGGCGCATGTGCTAACTGCATCGAGGACCCCAGTCCCCTTGGTAACATTGGCTCTTCACTCTATTTCATGCTTTGTACTTGTTCCTTCCAGTTTTCAGGACAAACTGTATTAGTCCACATTAGTATCACCTTACACATTAGATGAGATCTGAGACTTATTTATTTGTACAAGGCCAGGCAGTCAGTGCAAAGTGAAGCCTTCACAGCTGTCAATATTGTTACTGTATTTATTACTACGATCGCTTTGGTGGAGTTCCCGTGAGGTGCCCCTTGAAGGGGCGGGTGGCCATCAGACGCAGCACCGCGCGCACGTCTGAGCATCTTCTGAGGCAGCATGGACTGGCGTGGGGACCGGGGGCTGAGAGAACACGAGGCCAGGCAGTTGGGGATGGAAATGGCGGTTGGAGGGAAGGATCCTTCAGGCCGGGCAGTGAGGAGGTTACCTGGGAGTCCACAACCTCCCTCAGAACTTGTCTTTGAGTTAAATCTCAACTCTAATCTTCCAGAAGCGATGGAAGGATGACCAAGAAGCCTGAGGTCAGACGCCTGGCCATCTGGTGCAGTCCTTAAGAAGCCAAATCTCTTAGGTTCTCAGGCCCCGCCTATGGCTGCGGCCCCGCCCCTGAAGGTTGGTGGGCTCCTTGATACATTGGACTTAGCACGCAGGGTGGAGCTTCCCCGGAGAAATCTGTCCCATTGCTTACATGTTCCTGCAGAGGTTTCTGAGCTCCTCATAGTGCACCCGACTATGATGAGGTAACCACAGTCTTGGTCCTCTGGGAAGGTTGACAATTAAGTCAAATATTATCCACGGTGTGAAAATGGTTGTGAGTTGGAAAACAAGGACTGATCCCAGCTTGGGAGGTGCAGAAATGCATCCAAGTGAAAACTTTCAGTGTAATGGGAAGGAAAGGAAAGAAAGGATGGGGTTTTCAAGTATCGGTTTTGTTCTTATTTTGAAGTTTTTATAATGAAAATTCCCATCTGATGACTTCTCATTCTGCTGTAGTGGTCCAGATAACATACAATAAACATATGATCAACGAGTGAGGAATGTGGAGAAGTTATCAGAAGATGAAATTGTTTCGAGTATTCAGGCAAGCGAATTTGCTAAGAACACAATCATAGAAGCTCCAACAAGACGGATTTTGTTTCCTTCACTGGTCCCAAGTGCTTAGAAGAGTGCCCACTACACAGGCAACACTGAGGGAATGAATTGATTTTTCAGGCGGTGTTGGGGCTTACAATTAGCTGTAAAACATAAATTCATAATGGTAAAAACATAAATTGTGCTCTTTTGTCCAAAATGAATCAGCCCCTCATTAGAAGACAGGCCTGCAAAAGACAAAGTTGATTTTCTCCAGGCAGGACTGATGAAAGGAGAGTGGGGTAGGTTGTTTAGAGTAGAGCTACTTCGGTTTGGGGTTAAGTGATGGACCAGGAAGTTTTCCTTGGAGAGGAAATGAAGAGACAAAGTGTCAGGTGAACAGGGAGAAAGGATGGAGTGGCTTGTAGTTCCTGAAGAGGCCGAGGGATTGGCATACAGAGGGCATGCGCTGAAAGAATAAAGAATAAAGAGTGGAGCATCATACTATTTTTTCAGAAGGCAGAAGTGCTTATGGGGATAAGTTCAAGGATATGACCATGACTGAACCGGAATGGTGGTAAACGTCTCTGAGATAACAAGGGGTAGGCAGTGAGAGACCAGCATGATGGATGGTCTATCCACATGGATGTTGGGGCCTCTGACTGATTCCTTCCTTCAACTTTCTGTCCTGGGCTCCATTCCACCTCTTTCCTTTCCCAAGGTGTCCACAGAATCAGCATTTCCTGCAACTCTAAGCTTCAGTAATGGCATGGCTCTGGACAAGAAGGCGGAAATGGGGCAGTGAGAGAGAGGGCTGTAGACACATGCTTTGTCTTTGTTTTTGTTTTTGCACCAGCACTCACTCACCTTCTGTCAATAGTCCCTCTATCACCCTCAGGGGAGCTGACCTCACACCACCTCTACCTCCATGCCACCTTTCCCTACTTCATTGGATGCTCCAATCTCTTTGCTGCTTCTCTCTTCATTCCACTTAGCCATTAAACACTTTGACCCTGATGGCATGGATACAATGAGGGCAAAGATCCACTTGGCACTTTTGGCCACTTTTGCTTCAGTAAATTGATGGGGCTTCTAAGAAGTAGCCCTTCCAAGAAAGTTCCAATGATTCCTGCACTTCCTGATATTTACACCCCTTCTTGTAAAATTATTTCCTTTTGATTTTAGGCTGGACCTAGTAATTTGCTTCTGACTGATAATATAAACAAAATGTGATAGGATGTGATTCCATGATTAGTTTACGAAAGACTGCAACTTCTGTACTGCTAACTGACTCTCTCACTTTGATGAAGCAAGTTGTCATATTGGAGAAGCCAACTTGACAAGGAACCAAGAGTAACCTCCAGCCAGCTCCAGTCAACAGCCAGCAAGGGATTGAGGATCTCAGGCCAATAGGCCTCAAGGAACCGCATCCTCTCAACAGGTATATAGTTGAGTACAGAAGTGGGTTCTTCACCAGTTGAGCCTTCAGATGAAATTACAACCATCACTGATACCATAACTGCAGCCTTGTGGGAGCCTCTGAAACAGAGAACTCAAATACACATTGCCTGGATTCCTGACCCACAAAAACTATGAGACAATATGTGTTTTTTAAGTCACTCCATTTGGGGCACCACTTACATACCAAGAGATAACTAAAGCAACTCAATATGACTGTAAACTTGGTGTAAGACATAACATGGCTGGGAAGGCAGGCCCCAAATAAGAGGACAAGCTCTCTGACAGCATCCCGGGAGATATCGTCTTCGTGCTCAGTGATGATCCCAGATAACCTTATGCTGAAGTGGTGTCACCGTGCTCTACCAAGCCCTGACTGATGTTCAGGAGGTGAGGACAAGGTGAGTTTCAGAATGAATGGATGGCCAGGAAGGGGTCATCAGTAGTAAAAATGAGGTCATTTTCCTCCTCATTTTGCTCTTCCTTCCCTACACATTCCTCCATTATACTTTCCTTAATCTCTGTCTCTGTAATATTTTCTAAATAAAAGTAAGCCACAATTTTATGAAAATATTTGTATTTCAGATCCTTTTCAGAGCTGCATGTTCTGTCCTGCCTTCTGCTCCATGAAGAGTAGAGGAGGGCAAAAGGGTGACCTGCTACCCATTTTTATTAGAGAGCATTAAGGAGAGGGAAACGTGGTCTATCCAAACTTCCTGAGGGAGAGAGGAACTCTTAGGAGCAGATGATATGTAATTGTAACCAAGAGGTCCAAGAGGAAGGGTTTCCCTGCCACTAAGCTAAGGGCCTACACACTCTCCTTCCCCACTTCCTATTCCAAAACTTTCTGGAGACAACAAGGGGGAATTCTAGGTGCATTATGCCAGATACCTCATCCTACCCTGCAGCTTTATATGGCTGTGAATACTGAAGGAACAGATAAAAAGAGACTTTGAGCCAACTTATGGGCTTCAATAGTTTTTCTAATTTTGAAATGCCCTGAAAGTTTGTAGTGTAAAATTTTGGTAATTTTATGGAAAAATAAAGTGTTTTAATTACAGGACATCTGAGCAGGCTCAAATAAAGGACCCCCAAAATGAAACTGAGAAGGCCACTGTCAGGCTATCTACAAGGGACTGGCCATCATTTAGAAACCCAAAGAAGAAATCTGTCGAATGATTAACTACTTGCTTTCCCTAAGTACAAGTCAAGAAATATTGAAAGCCCACAGCCCTACTGCACTACACAGAACATGAGTGTCCGTTAGAAGAAATGTTTATTGAGAAGGATTCGATATTCTTGGTTGTGCTAGGATTGAAATGGAAAGATTGTTCTCATCAGAGGATGAGTTATCTTAACTGCGAGGTGTTCTTAACAAGGACTGAGAGATTTTTGGAGAAATGTTTTCTCCCTGGAAGTGCTGAGGAAGCGTTTTCTGTTTGAATAGAAGAGTCAGATCTCTGAATGCTATGCCTTCATCAGGGGTGAGTGTGACGTGAAAGACCTGGAATATTTGATGTATGCAGGTGGGTCTTCATGGGCCACAGGCTCCCTGGGTGGTTGGAAAGGGTGATGACTCTGGCATAATTGCTGGTCGTTGAAAGCCACAGTTCTCTGGGGATGTCTGATGCTGACTGTGTTCATTGCAACATCTGTACGATGCCTGTGGTCAGCATAGATGGCTTCTTGGATGCTGCACTGGGGACTTGCCCCTCCCTCTAGCTGCGGGTCACAGAGAGCTTCATAGATGGAAGGATGTCCCTTGTCCGGCTCTACCTGGGCCAGCAGTTCCTTCTTCTGCTGACTTACCACCCATAACGCAAGTCCATATCCATGTGCCAGTTTCTCCTCTAGGATCTTTCCAATGGCTGGCACGTGCTCATGAGCTTCAGGAGGCCCACAGCTCACAAAAAAATCACTGCAATTTCAGCTGGGTCTCGGTGGTATACAAAGGTTGACAAAACCTGGATTTTCTGCTGGGGATTTTCCTGGCCTTTGATTTTTCTCCTGGAGCTGCTCCTGTGAAAAAACTGCCTTATCTTTTTTCTGAAGTAACTATCAGGAGGAAACTGTTCATTCTGTGATAGGGGTGAGGCAAAGCTCTCCAATTCCCTGTCCTCAACATGATGGCTCTTCTTTCTGGCATTAGATGTCTCTCTTCCATATCCTCGCTTCCATATTCTCCTGCTTTGGAGCACAGAGGTCTCACTTTCTTTGCAGCTGGTGGCACATGGTTATCCTGGCAGGTCTATAAGACATGCTTGCTTAGAGACCCAGGGCTCCTGCCTCAGCTCCATTTTGACCCTGCTATTCTCCAGGTAAATATGCAACACCTAGGAAGCTCCCGTGTCCCCACTGGAATCACTGTGGAGCTACACTTCTTCCTGCAGCTCACTGGCGATATAAAGATGGCCAGGAAGGGTGGAAGAGAGATGGGACACAAGCCTGGGACAACCAGCTGACCAACAGAAAGTTGGGAGCCTGAGGACAAGTAGCCTCATGTCCTACTTCGGGGAATAGGGACTAAAACCTCAAAACTTTCCTGTTGCTTCTGTAACACATGCCATTCCCGGTGTTGATTTTCAGTCAAGATGTGAGAGTCCAATTCA
Organism: Hipposideros larvatus; assembly: GCA_031876335.1. Taxonomy (NCBI): domain Eukaryota; kingdom Metazoa; phylum Chordata; class Mammalia; order Chiroptera; family Hipposideridae; genus Hipposideros; species Hipposideros larvatus. The sequence goes on from CM063089.1 coordinate 106,868,269, forward strand.
TTCTGGGTTCTATGGGAGGACACACCACAGTCCCTAGTCTGGAATAGAAAAGAATATGGAAGGCTTGTGAGCCAAGAATGAAGGTGAGCCTGTAGCTACACCTGAGTCATAGATTGGGATGGGGCATGATTTAGGGCAAAGTTTGAGGCTATCCATTGAGTAGGGGAAGGACACAGAAATGAGGAGCCAGTGGAGATCATTGAGGCTGCATTTACCCTGCAGAAGCGTTACACATAACATTACATAGGACACAGTGAGACTCTTGACGGGAGCTACTTCCTAACACTAGGAGAGTGGTAACTAGGGACTCACTGTGCCAAGAAGAAAGACCCCAGAAGAACTGCCTATATTTCTGCTGCAAGTTTTCCCACAGAGTCTTCACATAAAAGAATTGCTGGCCAGTGTGCTCTGGTATGTCTTCGATGTTACAGCCAGTTTGGGGAGCTGTGGTATCCTGTACCTCAAGCGGCTGCAATGAAATTCATGCCAATGTCCATTGGTATTCTGTCACATATATTTTGAAAATGGTTCCTCCTCCTTGTCTTTCTTCTCTAAAATCTGAAAATCCGTTCTCATTTTTCGTTGTCTCTCCAAGTGTGCCTGGATGTTACGGCCAAGGGAAGGATGGCTGCTGGCCTCCTTGTGCTTTGTAACAGAGTCTCCCCAGAGAGAGGTCTCTGGGAAGTGGAGGGAAACTTCCTCTCACTGAAAATCAAAGTGTGATAATGTGGGGAGGAACACGCTCTTGGCAAAGGACTGCCAACAGCACAAGTCTGAAATTGACAGGTTGAATGGTCAGTGCCTCTGATTGTTGGGGCATAAGTGGACAATGCACCAGGTGTGTGTGGACATGAGTCCTCTGGAACAGGCTGCAATAAGTTGGAAATCGACTTAGATTGAGTCACAGATAAGTGCAGTATGGTAGTCATGAGATAGACACATTTGTGGTTTGTGATGACAAGCAAATGATTCAGAGGGATTGGTTGTCTGTTTTAAGCCTGGTAAAGAGTTGATACCTTGTTTAGAGGGAGGGTCAAGTGAAGAGATGGTAATCAGAACAAAGTGGACTGTGTTCGGGGAACAAGATCCATGCTATGTGTTCTCGTGGTGCTGGAGGGGCAAAGGCAAGGGAGTGGTGTGGGAATGGTCCCCTGGGAATTTGGATTCAGTGTAGAAAGCAGTTCTGGTGGCGGAGCATGAGCTGGTGGTGAAGATGGAAGAAAGTCAGCTAAGGGGCCATTGGATCAGGAAAGGGAATTGGGAGTGGTGGTAGGAAAGACTCAGGAATAAGGGTGGTGATTGGGTCTCTTGGTGGGACAACTGAGAAGACAGGTGGCAGAGTGAACGATGACTTAGTCACAGAAGCTGTGGAAGGGAACATAGAAGGAATAGCATCTTCCAGAGTCTCCTAGGACTGCAGCTGATTGACCTCAGCAGTTGTGCTATTACGCAACTCACATGAGGGCTCTGGACATAACAGTTGTCAAAAGCACGTGATATTGTGATGTTGGCCTAGGGGGCCACAGGAGACAGGAGGTATGAAGCTGCAGCCAGGACCACAGCAAAGATACAGGACCTTGGGAGGTCTAGCAAAGGTAAGCCTCACATTGCATACCATCTTTTCACATCCCCCTACTGCCTTAATCTCACAGTATACATTTTTATCCCTCTCACAAAGGCTTTCACAATCTGAATTTGGGGATTTTCCCTCCCATGTCCATCCCAGGCTTCACTGAAGCTCTAGAAATTCATAGACTGTGCTAAGAAAGAGTTATAGGGATAAGGGGGTCATGTTTAGTCACCTCTGCAAAAGATAAAATACCTTCCTTGCCTCCTCTACTTCTCTCAGGTAAGCTCTCCAACCTGGGACACCAGGAGAGTGATGAAGGTAGAAGAAAATTGATCTTAAAGGAAGCTATGTAGAATGTTCCTTAGAGGTACCCTTGGTAGATTTGACTTGGAGAGCCTTAAGAGTAGGATACAAGGTCACATGGTCCATGGTAATAATAGGCTCAGACATCTGTTGCTTTCTCATTCACATAAGGTTTGATATGTATTATATCATGTGACTCTCAAAGACCACTCTGTGAGGAATACTGGTCTATCACAAAGTGGTTATCTCAAAGAGGAGTCTGAGTCCCAGGATAATAAAGTACTTTAACAATGTCAGTAAACAAAACTTGTGAGTCCACATCTCACGTGGCCACCCTTTGGGCAACACCCACTGCCCATGTCTATCACTGCTTCATTCCCAGCAACAGCCAAAGCAGGGAACCTGAGAGTGTCTCAGGGCCTGAGTGCCTTCCCATGAGCCTCTCCTCTAAGGCTCCTGTTTTCTGTTTTCTGAGAGGGACTATATTTAGCAACAAAATCCTCAGTGTCCATGACCCAGGGACCTCCATGAAAGGAGACCAAGGGTCATCCTTGGAGACTGCAGGTAGAATAGGAAGAACCTTACCTTCCAAACTAATTGTTAAAGAAGAATGATTGCTATGCCAACAGAAGAGAGAAAATGGAATCATAGGAAATGCTGGTGTAAAACCAGAAAAGGCACAAAGAGAGGGAAAGAAAAAAAATTGATATAATGAAACGTAAACATTAACGGGCATGGTAGATAGGAATCCAAAGAGATAGAAAAAATCAGTAAATGTGAATGGGCTAAATTCACCAATTAAAAATCAGAGACTGTCAGAGTAGATAAAAAAACAGGAACCAATTATATGTTGCCTACACAATACCCACTCTACATATAAAGATACAGATAGATTAAAGTATAGGGACTAAGAAAAATGTACCATGCTGACACTCACCAAAAGTAAACAGGAATAGCAATAATAATTTCAGACAAAGCTGACTTCAGAACATGGGAAATTATCAGTGACAAAGAGGGGCATTACAGAGGCAAGAAAGGCTCAATACTCCAAGAAGACACAGCATTCCTTTGCATCTAACAAAGGGTGTCCAAATGCGGGAGGTAAATTCTGCAACCACCGCAAGGAGAAATAGATGAATCTAACTGTGATTGGAAACGTCAACACCTCTCTCTCAGAAAGTGGCCAATTCAACAGGCAGAAAATCAGAAAGGATATAGTTGACCTAAACAGCACTGTCAGTCACATGAACATTGACAGAACACTTTATCCAACAACAGAATCACATCTTTTTCTAGCTCACATGGGACATCCACCAACACAGACAACTCTAGGCCACAAAACGCACCGTAACAAATATAAAAGAAAGAAGTCATACAAAATATGTTTTCAGACTACAATGGAATTACACTAGAAGTCAATTTCAGATAGAGAGCTGGAAAGTCCCAAAATATACAGAGATGAAGCAACATACCACAAAAACAAGGGTCAAGGAAGAAGTCTCAAAAGAAGGAAGAATTTTAAACTAAATGAAAACAAAATTACAACTTAAACTTTGTGAGATGTTGTTAAAGCAGTATTTGGAGAAAAATTAATAGCGCTGAATTCGTCTATTTGGGAAGAGAGATTTACTATCTCTGAGGGACTCTGGTTTACTTACCTGATTGATGTCTGTGTTTCCAAAGTCCTGGGAAACATGGATTTCTATTGAGGTAGCTCAGTGACAGAAGGAGGAGCCCACCCGACACAGGAAGACAAGGATGGGAATACCTGGGGAGCTGAGCAGGAGCTCTGCCACAGTGCAGTGAGGCTCCTCAGACAAAGGAGGTGGCATGCATAATGGGAAGGGCATTGCTGCATCAGGCTGCTGTGCACTGAGTGCATGTTCTAGACTAGAGTTCCAGGCCCATGTCACAGAGCTTGCACGGAAACCAAAGGTTCTTGAGGGGTGAGGAGGGGACGTTAAAGGGAGATGAACTCCCATCCCCATCCTCCAGCCCAGCAGATCGGTCCATCCCCCCAGGGCCCTTTTGATTCCTCCAGCCAAAGTCCAGCTCCACCCATTCACCATACCATATATTTTATCTCAGTGAAATTTTCTATTTATTCAACTTTTTACCCAGATAATACCTGAGACCCTTTTACTGCCTGGTGTTCTCCGTTTGGAGCCCACATACTCTTGGAAAGCCTTCTGTGCCCATGGATTTGTACTCCCAAATTCTATGCTGTCCTCAACTACGGCTTCCACTTATATGTGATGTGTTTTTACCTGCGTGAAGCCAGGAATATGGTCAGCAGCAGCCCCAATGCCACATCTCCCCCAAAGAATCCACATTCACCAAAAAGTGTGAGCGAGCAGAGTGGCCTGTAGCAAAGAACAAAAAGAATGCCGAAGAGGGCGATGGGGACCTGGCAGCCCCATGGACCCACGGCGAATGACTTTAAAATCTTTAGTCATCCTTTTTATCCCAACATCCCTTTCAGGCTCTTCAGCCCCTTCCACATATTCAGCATCCCGCCCTGCTGTTGGCTCTTTCTTCTCTCTCCCGAAGCCTGTCTTTTCATGACAGTATTTACATTGTAGCTGTGCTGGCCCACACCCCACAGGACCAAACTTATTTTGATCTTGTAGGCAGTGGGCTTCTCTTTAGCATAAATTCTAATGAGCGCAATTGAAATTATATTTAGCAAACCTTTTGGCTTTTTTGTATCACACATTTGGTTACTCTCCCATGAAAAGTTTTATGTTTTTCTTATTTGCTTTCTAGCACGTCACCAAAATTTTTGTTGGACCTGCATACTTTTTGAAACAATAATGTAATTTTGTGGATGGTGTACATGTACTTGTTTCCTCTCCCCATGCCAGCTAGTCATTTAACAGTTATAACCCCTGCAGCTTCCGTATTTAGATTAGAAAGTGCTGAAGTGGAGCCCTGTGTCATTTTCTCACTTTCTTTGCCTGCATTCCCTCCATGAGCCTGATGAGTCAGTCGTGGCCCCAGACACCCCATCCTTTCCCTCCCGTATGAGGAAGGTTCCCCAGTAATGACAGCCCCTTGTTTGCCTTCTCCTCCAGCCTCCGCAGCTTCACCGTGGTCTCCACTCAGTAGGAAGGGACACTTCAAGGCCAGCCCCTCTCCAGGCCCTCCTGTGCCTGCCAGAGGTGTGTCTGTTTAGAAAATCCCTCCACATATCTCTGCCTCTGTGGTATGTTTTTTTCATGCCCAGTCTGGTCCTGACTGTTCCTATGATCCCTAGGACTTGCAATGGTAAACACATCAAGTTTAAGTATGATAAGCTCCACCAAGAAATTTCCAGGTGAGAAAGTGTATAAAAATGGTGCATTGAATATATTATCTAAAAATGACCTTCTTATGAAAAACAAAGGCTGAAACACTGCTCCAGTTTAAAGGAGGTTAAAAAACCCAGGATCGCTAAATGCAATACGCGATTCTACACGGGCTCCTGTAATGGATGCTTATTAAAAAACTTACGAAAGACATTACTCAAGAAATGGCCAAAAATAACAGATGAATAGGTGATTAGTTAAAAGCCTTATGCTGAATTTTAAACTGACTAACGGGAATACCTCTACTGTATACAAGACACTATGCCTTGTCCTAAGAATATAGAAAAAATATTCCAGGAGAAAGTGCATGAAATATATTCTCAAATATTCAGGAATGTATGTGTAGTTTTCATACATGTGTATGTGTGTTTATTTAGAGAGACATAGGAGGGAGGGCAGGAGGCAGGAACAGAGAGAGAGACAGGAGAGAGATGGTAAATGAGTCAAAATATTAGTAGATAAACCTGGATATACAGTTTATGGTTTTACCATCCATTCAACTTTTCCACAAGTTTACTTATTGTACAATAAATACATTTTTAAATGTACTGTTTTTTTCTGAATTTTACCTGACCTTTGAGATTTCTGCCTTTGAAATCCACAGCTACCCTCGCCACCACAGCCAGACCCCAGAAGAGTGCAATGCAACTTGAAAACAGTTGTCTCGGCTTCTGTCCCAGCAAGAAACCTAGGAGCCTCTGCACACTGAGCATTCTAACATTGCCACAGGAGTTTACAGCATGCTGGAGAGCAGCCCTCCCCTCCACAAATTTTGCTTGTTTTTGTTTTTATGAATATATACAGTATAAAACCAACACAAAATTGAAGATGTTTTCAGCATGGAACCCCTGATTTCTTTCTTACCTGGTGCAACCAGGTTGTCCATCTTCTGGGTTCTGAGTTGTGAATTGCTTTGTCAGTACTTCCTCTGCTCTGCCAGTCACTTACCACTCCTCCACGGATTTCCAAATTCCCATAACATGTGGACGTCTTTTGTCCTATGCTCACCCTTTCTTATCATTCTCAAGCACTTACTCTTTTTAAATCCTGCACTTGTTTTAATAGCTTTATTGAAATTATACTTCACATACCACACAATTCTCCCATTAAAAGTGTATAATCCCACAGCCAGCCTAGTGGCGCGATGCTTAAGAGCTGGTTTGGGATGCCAGAGGGCCCCGGTTCGGATCCCACATATGAGGGCCAGTGACACTGCCCTCCACAGCTAAGATGCTGAACAACAGCTCAACCTGGAGCTGGGCTGCCGTGAGTCGCCGGCGACAGCGTAGGCTGCAGCCCCTGTGGCAGTGAGTTGCAATGGGCTACCATATGTAGCCAGCAGCCAGCTTGAGCGGCCAGCAGCCAGTGTGAGCAGCCAGCAGCTGCAGTGAGCAGCCGTCCAGAAGCCACCGACTGATATGCCTCGCCCGGGAAGAGCGCAATGATGGTGCCAACTTGGGCCAGTGAAGCAACATCCTCCACAACTAGACTGAAGAACTAAACGACAGCAACTTGTGTGTTCCCCTTCCCCCAATTCCCCAGCACTGTTCCCATCCTCCTAATTCCCCAATAAAAATCTTAAAAAAAAAGTGTATAATTCCATGTTTGTTTTACATTCACAGATATGTGTACCACCACAGTCAATGTTAAAATATTCATGACTTCAAAAAGAAACCTCATGACCTTTAGGTATCATCCACCTCTTCCCTCTCTCCCCAGGCCTAGGCAATGACTAATCTACCTTGTCTCTGTAGATCACTTATGTGGACAATTCACATGAATGGGATCATGGGTGGTCACCTGTGACTGGCTTCATTCGCTTAGCATAATGTTTTCAAATTTCATCTATGTTGTAGCATGTATCAGTATTTTTTATTGCCAAAACATGTCACATTGTATGGATACACTATATTTATTTACCCATTCATCAGTTGATGGACATTTGGTTATTTCCATCTTTGAACTCTATTAATAGTAGGTGTACAGTTTTATGTGGATATGTTTTTATTTCTCTGGAACAGATACTTAGAAGTGGAATTGCTGGGTCAGATGGTAACTCTATGTTCAACATTTTGTTCAACTCTATGTTCAACTCTAAGTTCAACACTGAGAGAGCACCAGACGTTTCTGCCAATTGGCTGCACCATTTTTCATTCCCACCAGCAGTGTATGAGCTTTCTACTTTCTCCTCATTCTCAGTGACAATTGCTATTGGACTTTTTTAGATTCTAGCCATTTGTGTGTTTGTGTGTGTGTGTGTGTGTGTGTGTGTGTGTGTGTGCTTTCACACAATGGTTTTGATTTGCATTTTCCTATGGCTAATGGTGTTGGTCATCTCATCTAATCTTTTACTTTTGTGGCATTTTGGGAAGTAGAGGAAATAAGTGTGTCTGACCTACTGTGTTTCAATAGCTCATGTTAATGTGTGACATGAAAAAATTTTCTTCTAAATATTTGAAAACACATACAGCAATTCAAAGTGATATCAACTTGTGTGTATTTCTCCTTCTATACTTTTACCATGTTAGTATAGTTACTGTGTGATTAACAGACAGCAATGGGCTTGCTCTGTACGATTACTTCTTGGGTGGACTTGAGGGGTAGATTCACTCAAATGACCACTCGGGGTTGAGTCAAAGGCAGAACAGGACTGATTGCCGAAGCATCGAGGAGCTCCATGCTTTTTTGTCACCAGTGCTGTTTCCATCTGTGGTGTATGAGAGTGTTCCACAGGTGAGAAATATCAAAGAAATGTGCAAAATTTGACAAGGGCACCGAGCATATGATTGAGAGCAAATGGCAAGATGCTTTAATGGGCTTTCTCACTTTATTGTAGTGTAAAAACTCAAATGTATCTCACATGCAGATAATAATTGGAAAGCTGGGTGAGGGTACATGGGAAGATATATTGATCTATCTGCTCTTGTGCATGTTTAAACATTTCTGTAATAAAGAGATTTTAAAAAGAAATGATGTAGGTTGCCTCCTAGGGACAGGGGGTGGTGCAAAAGCATTCCTGTGGAGGCACATGAGCCCATCAAGACTAGAGTTTATCTATTTCTCAGGAAGGCAATTTCAAAAAGGGTACTTTTTTATTTTGAGGGGTTCTTTGTTGTTGTTGTTGTTGTTGTTGTTGTTGTTGTTGTTGTTTAGGTCAGGAAGGAGATATCTTTTCACATAAAAGGAATTACAAAGGAAAGGAAGAAAGTGAAAGTTGTTGTTGTTTTTTTTCTTAAGTGTTTTAATGAAAATTTCAGATCCCATGGCTTTAGCTTCTCTGTGAACAGTGGTCCAGCACATCTGTTGAGCAAATGGACATGGCCTGGCCTCAGTTGGAGGCAAGTGAATGAGATTTGAAATAGGTTTAAGAAGCAATGGAGAGAGAAAGGACTCAGGAAACTGTAAGCTCAGTGCCATTAGTTCTGTTCACATGTTAGTAAGCATGGGATAATTAATTTCCAGGTTTCTGGAGCTGAATTGATCTGAGTACGAGTAGACTTGAATGAGGGATTTAATCCAATAATAGTGATCAGTTACTTTTAGGAAGACATTTCTGGAAAAACAGAGGTGAAATTTTGGTAAATGGAGAATTAAGTGGGGTTGGAAGGGGCCCATTTGTAAGGGTGCTTTTTAAATGTTGGTTACCCGAGATACTATCAAGACCAAGTATACTTGAGACAGGGAGGAAAACAAAAGCTTGGATTAACAGGGGGTAAATGGGAAAATGAATGAAGTGGTGTTTAAAAATTAAACAAGGGCCACATAAGCTGGGAGGATAGGGGGATGAGGCCAAAGCTTGCAATGTATTTTATATTATTCCAGGTGACACAGGTGTTCCTGGTAATAAGCTCTATAGAGTGGAAGTATCTGCACTGGAATGAAAGTAAAGGACACCGAGATGGGATGATGTAGGACCTGGGAGGCTGAGTTATTGCCTGCTCCATCCACATGGATGTTAGAGCCCTCCACTGCCTTTTCACCTCTTCAAGTTCCCTGCCATGGGACCCAGCCCACCTTTGGTCTTTCTCAGGGTCTCCAGAAAATCTGCACTTTTTCTGTTTCCCCAAACTTTAGACACTGTAGGGTCAATGGTATAGCTTGGGACAGGAAGATACAAGTGTGGTAGTGAGAGAGGGCTGTGGTGGACATCGGTTGTGTTTGTTTTTGTCTTTACAGGATTCATACGTCATGCTGTAAAAATGACTTCCAGTGCTCTCTGGGACACTCACTTCATTTTTGAGTCCCAGTCTGTACAAGTGCGGCTGCCTTCCCTTAAGACCCCTGTTGTAAGGGTGGCCATGTGTGCAGTCTTGGCCAATGAAAGCATTCCATGGAGGTCCATGGTGAGCCAAATATCTGTAACCCTGGATCTCACCTCTGGTTCACGAGCTACAGGTGTTCTGGGGGAGATTGACTAGGGCTCCACCATGGCCGTGAATATCAAAGGTGACACGTCCATCCTGATAGCTGAGCAGTACTCACTAAGGGCAAGGTCTTGTGTATTTCCATCAAGCATGGATGGAGGGAAGGCACTAAGATAACTATCCCCAAAGACAAGGATGACATGCCTGATGACATCCCTGCAAATATCATTTTCCCACTCAAACAGGAGCCCCATGCCTGTTTGGTGTAAGGCTTCAGCATGCTGTGTGGTGCTCTCATCAGCCTCAAGCAGGTGGAGCTTGGATCAGGCTGAGGAAGCTGGGAGCAAGGCAGGGCCACAGTGTGGGGATGATGAGGCATAAACCTTTGTTCCACTCGCTAGATCATTCTTTCCGCTCTCCCTTTCTTCTTACTTTCCCACTCACCCTAATGCACCCTTCCTTACTCTCAGCTTTATTTTACCCTGGAAGGTAGATGGCTGCCTGGTCAAGATTCCTACCACTGAGAGGTAAGTGATGCTTTTGTTTTCAAAAAGAAATAAAGAAAATAATTCATCACTCTGACAGCGTGAAGAAATACCTAGGGACAGAAACCACTTTGCCAAGGTTCCTTTCCAGGAGGGAAACTTCAGTGTCAAGTTTAAAGGGTGCTTCCCCTACACATTAACATTACCCATGACACAGACTTGTAGGCAGCCTCGGTGCCGTTCCGAGACCAAACCACAACCAGCCCCGGATCCACTGGACAATGTCCACCCCAAACACACCCACTGAGGATTCACCCTCTTTGGGATCCTCATCACTGACTTCTCCATAATGATGAAGCCACTGTTTCTCCTTCACTGATACTTCCTGAAAATGTACCTGTGCTCGACCCTCTTCAGATACAGAAGGCCCGTCTCCCCACCGCCCTAAAGGATATACAGCATCCATGAGGAGAAGGTGTGGGCTGCTGTACATGGTCACTGAGACTCGGCTAAGAGGCAGGAGGCACAGCCCATCTCCTCACACTTCACCAGGGACGAAATGGGCTTTTGGGGGACATGCTATCTATTTCTCACCTAGAGCTGCAGGGGACTGGTCACCTTTCAGAAGCCACAGGAAGCAATAGATAAGGGCTGAACTAACTCCTTCCTTTCCCTAAGCACAAGCCCCGAGTGACCCAAAAGCCATGCCCCCTAAACAGTGCACAGCAAAAACGTCACTGTTTTTAGAGAAAAATTTATTAGGGAAAATCAACATTCATCCCAAGGGAGGAATTACTTGGGGGTGGCAAAATATTTCCCCTTGCAATGACGGTGACCCCTTTTGCATCTAAGTAGTAAACACATACTTCTGAAAGCTGTGCCATCAACAGTGGTGAGAGACAGTAGCCTGAGATCCCTGGCCACCTTGATGGCTTGAGGTGGGGTTTGGATGGGCCACAGTCTCCCTCTGAGGCTCAGAGGGAGTCCTGACTATTCCATAAAAGCTCCAAATTTCTGGGGGCTTCTGTCCTTGTGTCTGCCTTGGGAAATACTTGTGAAATACTCTGGAAATACCACCAGAAAAGACAGTTTCTTCTTGGCATGATGTTGTATTTGTCACCTTACAGCAGGAGCTCTAGATTTGAGAGGAGGCCTCTGGGGGGGTCCCTCCCAGGACCTGTACTTTGGCCTTCATCTGAGCTTTCCCAGAAGTCTTGGGGAGGGAAGGGACTCTTGAAGGCAGGGGATATATGCCGCATTCCGATGCCCCAGTTTCTCCCGCAGGTACCTCCCAATGCCTGTCTTGAGTTTGTGATCTCTGGTCGTCCCAGGCAAGGCAGCTCCACCTTGATCTTGGCATCTGCTGTGTGAAGATGATACGGGGCTGCTCTTTTCCTGGGAGATTTCTTGGTTTTTGCCTTCTGTCTCAATAGCAAGACAAGGACAACAGCATCTCATTTGTTTTCTAAATCGTCTTTCAGGAGCAGACTGCCCCTTCTGTGACATGGCCTGGGAAGACTTGCTCCCAAGCACCTCCTCTAATGCCATGTCCTGAGTAGGAACATTGTTCCTTCTAGGTGGGGATGCTCCCAATCCTGGATCGCCTCCACCAAGCCCATCTGATGTGGGGCCTTGAGGACTCACAAACCTTTTACCTGGTGGAGTAATCTTCTTCTGATTCCACCTGAAGACCCACTTAGGGCCCCGAGGCTCCTGCCGCTGTTCCCTACTGACTCCTCGGTCCTCCACATGGACAGGCCGCCCTGGGAAGCTCCCACGTTTACACTGGAGACACCCTGAGCCTGAGCCTGAGCCAGGGGGGCTTTGTGAGTCAAGCTCTCTGAGGCAATGACATGTCTCTGGGTTGGCCTTGGGCCTCATTCACAGTTATCCCATGGGAGAGTCCCGGCTTGCTGGTTGTCAGGATGTCACTACTTTGGAAGTGATGAACACTGAGCTCCTCAGCCCCGGTCATCTCCCCCAACAAGGGAATGGAAGACAGGTCCTGAACTGTTCTCCACACCCTACACGGTTGGCTGCTGGGTCACCCCCAAAAGAATCCTGTAAAGAATAGAGGGCAAGAAACTCTTGCTTGAAATCACATTGTGCCACGGGGGAAGGAAACAAGTGTTTGACATGAGCTAGTCTACACCAGAGAAGGTTTGCAAGTGAAATGTTGGAATGGTCAACAATGCTGTGGTGATTGGGACATAAGGGGGTGATGCACCAGGGCTATCTGGAGATGGGGTCTCTGGATCAGGCTTCCATGGGGTGGAAATTGATTTAGAGTGAGTCACAGTAGAATTGTAGCCTGGTGGTGGAGACGTGGACAGCATTGGTGGTATCTGATCAGAAGCCAATGAACCAGTGGGATTCTTTGTCCGGGACAAATTGGGTAAGGGGCTGATACCTTGGAAAAGGGAGAGGTTAAGAAAGATGATGTTAATATTCAAAAGTGCCTGTGGTTTGAGAAGGGGATCTGCTCTTGGAGTGCCATGTTATAGGGTGACAAGAGGTTGGGGTGGAGAATGGTCCACTGGGAATGCAGATTCCAAAGGAAGAAAGGCTCTGGTGGCAAAGAGTGACCCGACATTGAGCGTGAAGGAAAGTCAGACAAGGGGGTCATTGGATTAGGAGAGAGAATTGGGGGTGATGATGGGAAAAGGTTCAGGCAGAGGGATTCATACAGGGTATCCTGGCATGTCCCCTGAGAAGGCAGGGGCAACAGGAACAATGACTCAATCACAGAATTTGTGGAATTGAAAGGATACACAGAGGGAGCAGCATCTCCCCAGGCTTCAGGGAACAGTACACAATTGACCTCAGCAGCTCGTTATTGCTCACCTGACAGAAGGGTTCTGGCTGTAACCATTGACAAAAGTTGCTGTACCATGTTGCCGGTGCAGTGGGCTGCAAGAGACAGGAGGTACAAAGCTACAGCCAGGATCAGAACACAGAGAGGAGGACCTAATGGCCCTGTGGGGGTGGGGCCACCTGGAAGAAGCCTGCTGCCCTTCACGTTGCTCCACATCCCTGACCTCACAATACACTCAATAAGCGCTCACCCCAGGCCTTCATGTCCATCGCTGTTCCTATGGCTACTCCACCTCATGACTATGGAAGGCTGCACCGAGTCCCTGGAATTGCATAGAACGTGCAAAAGAGGGATCACTGACAAGGGGAAAAGACTAGTCGCCGTTTGTGGGTAGAAATCAGCCACTTTTTCTCCTCTTCTGCCTTCCGGTGATATCTCCAACCTGGGAAACCAGGACAGTGAGTTATGTGGGATGAAATAGAAGCATAGGTACTATGCAGGAGTCCCTCTATGGGAGACCATTGTGATCTTAGACTGGGAAAGCACCAAGAATCAATCGATGATGTGAAATAGCCCATTGTAATACGAACAAGGTTCACAGGTGTCTGTTGCTTTGTTTGTAAAATATTTTCACAAACACGATCTCATTTGACTCTCAAAACCACTCTGTGAAGCAGAGAGGTCAGTGGTTACATCACAGAGGAATCTCATCACCCAAGAGGTCAAAGCACTTAAACAAAGTCCAGATACAGAAGTTTGAGTCTCGGCATTGATGGGGCAATGTCCACTGCTCAGGTCCATCACTGCTCATGCCCAGGGATGGCAGAGCAGGGGACCTGAGAAGTGACTCAGGGCCTGTCTGCCTTCCCATGAGCCTCTCCTCTGATGCCCTGTTTTCTGAGAGGGGCTGTATCTAGCAACTAATGTCTTCAGAGCCCATGGACCTGGGACCTAGTGGAGAGGGCAGAAAGGGTCACCCTTGGAGAGCTCAGGTGAAACAGGCAGAACATTGCCCTTCCATGTCCCACCTTTCCTTCTCCTCTTGGCTCTGCCCCGGTGCTGAGAGAAAAAGACAATCATTTCTGTCACTTCTCTCCATAGGGAACTCAGGCATTCCTGAAACAAGAATGACATGACGCTTTTAATTCGTAGAACTTTGTGTTGCTTCCTTTGATCCATTGTTTATGTGTTCAGACTGGTTTCAATTTTTCCTTCTTTGAAAAACCCAATGAAGGATTTTGCCTATGAGGTCCACACTTGCTATTCTCAGTTGGAAGTCTTCTGCTCAAGGAGGGCAGAGAATCCGAGGCCAACAGTCGCATCTCTGCTCCCTCAGACAGGTCCCTGTAACCTGGGGCTGAGCTCAGGTTCCAGCCTCTGCTCAGAGATTCTCAGAGGCTCAGCACTGCTCTCCTGAGCTGCCCACCGCAGAGGAAGGCTCAGTGGAGCGATGCCTGACATGGGAATACAACTCCTGATGAAGCTGGGGAACTTGTTTCTCCTGCAGAGATCCCAAACTCTCTGAATAACCCAAGCCGGGGCCAGGTGATCACAGTTTGGGGTTTGACCCTGGAATCAGTCCTCTACCACACCCACCTGGTCTGTGAGCTTCCAAGGAAACAGTCTCAGCTGAAGCCCGAACCCGGCCCAGCCTATTCTCCTAGAAGGATGTTCTGTTCTCTCAGACTCCCCACCTCAGCTGTTCCCCTGAGCCAGCCATGCTCATTGTAACAGGTGGGACTAGAAATGGACACAACACTAAAGAAAATCTGATGGGCCTCCTCGGGGTCCTTACCTCTGGGATGTTTTTGGTTTCCCAAAAGGTGGAAAAGATGGAATCGTCAGCAGGTAGCACAAGAACAGAAGGAGGGAACACAACCCACACAGGCAATTGAAGAGAACCTGTAATGATGTTGAGCAGAAGCTCACACAGATTTCAAAAAGGCTATTCAGAAATGCAAACACATTCCATTGTGGGAATTCCATGATCTGAATCGCCAAGCTGCCTGAGGCAACTGAGCCCTGAGAGTGCAGGCTCTTGACTTGGTTGCCAGGTCTGCATCTCAGGCCATTGATGAGTCACAAAGGGCTGTGACACAGCCCCTCCCCCACCCACCAGCCCAGCAGATCCCTGCATCCTCCTGGGCCCCTAGGTCCCTCTGCCCTCCTCTGCCAGCCTATTTTCCAGTCCATCTGTCATCATATATTTACCTGAAGGAAATGTTCTGCTTGTTCCACCTGTAACCCAGATATGACCCGGGTCCCCCTTTACTGTGTGGAGACCTTGACTTGGGGCTAACTACGTCCACTGCCTTGAAAGTCTGAAATGATGCCTGGAATGTTTACTTGTACCCAGACATTCACACTCAGGGTCAAATATGCCCTCAAATCCATCTTTCCCATAGAATGTTTTGCCTTACATGAACCCAGATATAGAACTTCAAGGTTTTTTATACCTATTCTCGGAATGTTGAATAGCAAATTGTTGTTTGTTTCAGTTAGCCTTTACTCTCTTCAATCAGATGGGCTGACTCAAATAATTAAAATGAATAATTGATTATTCAACATTCACAAAACTGAACTCATACAAAATAAATGTAAAGAATTAAACTTTCAAATGATAGTGAGGCTAAGTCTGTAGCATTTAGTTCTCTGATGTTAATGTAGGTTAAACTGCCCAAATACTTTCGGGACATGCTACACACACACACACACAGCCACACTCCACCATTCAGCAACAGACTGGGACGTTTTTAGAATTCATGGACCTTTATGGACATGTCATTATCACTCAAAGCTGATAGTTTATATGAGGGTTCATCCTTGGCATTTTATTGGGTTGTCAGAAAAGTCATGATACATGTTTGCAACATATGGCACTAGTTCATTTCTGGAAGTGCTGGAGTCATTCACATCTATGTTATTGTTATGTCATTTAACAGCTGACAATTCTAGCTGCATTCTAAAAAAATGTAGGGATTTGGTTGAGTTTTTTAGGTTTTACAAGTTGAAGATGGAAGATCAAACTGTGCGTTGTTCCCTTACTTTACTGTTTTACTTCCATAAAGGGAAGAATGCTCATCAAGCTTATGAAAATTTGCATGAAGTTTATGGAGACAATGCTCTACAAGAACTTCCATGCCAAAGATGGTTCACAAAATTTCCTGCTAGTGATTTTGATCTCAATGATCCTCCTTGGTCAGGGAGGCCTACTGAAATTGATGATGAGAAAATAAAGGCATTGATCGAGTCAAAACCATGTTACATGACACAAGAGATTGCAGGAACATTGAACATCCATCATTCAAGCATTCACGACCACCCGAAGAAGTGGGATACTTAAGCAAACTTCATATTTGTGTTCTGCATGAATTCAAACAAGTTCATTTGATGGCATGTATAAACATCTGCAATATGCTCATTAATCGTGAGGAAAACAATCCTTTATTGAAGCAACTGATAACTGGTGATGAGAAGTGAATTGTTTACAACAATGTGGTGCACAAACGGTCTCGGTTCCGATGTGATGATTTGCCTCAAATGACATCAAAAGCAGGCATTCATCAGAAGAATGTTATGCTCTCAGTGTGGTGGGATTTTAAAGGTGTCATGTTTTTCGAGCTCCTGCCAAGAAGGCAAACAATTAATTTGAATGTGTACTGTCAGCAACTGGACAGTTTGAATGAATCTATCAACCAGAAACGTCCAGAGCTTGTTAATTGTAAAGGAGTTATGTTCCATCGTGACAACGCAAGACCACACACAAGTTTGATCACCTGTCAAAAATTATTGGAACTTGGATGGGATGTGTTGCCATGCCCACCATACTCGCCTGACCTTGCACCATCAGACTTCCACTTGATTCGCTCTCTTCAAATCTCCTTGCATAGTATAACGTTCAATTCAAACGACGCTTTATATCAGCACCTTGTTCAGTTTTTCGCAAATAAAGACAGGTCTTTCTATGAACGAGGAATTATGAAGCTCACTGAAAGATGGCAGAGGTTATAGAACAAAATGGGCAATATATCATTGATTGATCTTTGTTCTTTATATGAATAAATGACATTTGCAAAACATAGACAAAATACGTCATGACTTTTCCGACAACACAATAGAGTCTATGGGATAGACATATGTATAATGAAATGTGTTCCCCCTTATAATCACAAACAGAGTAGGTTCACTGCTCTGAAAATCCTGTTTTATGCCTATCCATCCTTCCTCCCTGCCATAACGGGGCAAACACTGATGTCTTTGCTGTCTCCAGAGTTTTGCTTTCCAGGATATCATCTAGTTGGAATCACACAGTACATAACCTTTTTGGGTTGGCTTTTTTCACTTAGTAATATACATTTAAGGTTCCTCCATATCTTTTCTTGGCTTAATAGGTCATTTCTTTTTAGTGCTGAATAATATTCCATTATCTGGATGTACCACAATTGCTTTATCCATTCACCTTGGTCATTTTGGTTGCTTCCCAGTTTTGAGAACTATGAGTGAAGCTGTTATAAACTTTGTATTTAAAA
The DNA here is from genome assembly GCA_031876335.1 of Hipposideros larvatus. NCBI lineage: Eukaryota > Metazoa > Chordata > Mammalia > Chiroptera > Hipposideridae > Hipposideros > Hipposideros larvatus. The sequence goes on from CM063089.1 coordinate 106,885,682, forward strand.
ATAAAATAAAAACCACCTTATGGAGATATAATTCACATACTATACAATTTACATCTTAAAAGTGTACAATTCAGTGGCTTTTTGTATACTTACACTGCTGTGCATCCATCAACCACAGCCAATTTTAGAGCACATTCAACACTGAGAAAGAAACGCTGTTTCTCTTAGCCTTCACCCTTCAATCTTCTTATTCCCCCAGCCCTAGGTTACCACTAATCTGCTTTCTCTGTAGTTGGGTGAATTTGGAACATTTCATAAAATGAAATCATACAATACGTGCCTGTTTGCCAGTTGTGCCCCACTCAACTCAGTTTATGTAATAATCATACTATACGAATGCATAGCGTCATATACATATCTTAATATGCTTCTGGTGAGCATACCTAAATAAGCATCAGTTGCTTCCTGCAGGAAATTATCAATGTTCAGAGAGCACGGGAATAGTTTACAAAGATGTGGGCATGGCCTAGAGAACCCAACCGATCAAAGATGGTGCAGCAGCAGAATCAGCAGCAATGGGGAGACCTCTGCATCCCTAGGCCTGAAGGAGGAAGGGAGGGAGGAATTGCCCAAATCCACAGAGAGACAGAGCTGAGCATCTCTCTGACTTGTACCTGGTGCCTTGGACATCAGCAGGCAGGGAAGCCCAGCTGGCAGTGAGCACAGAGCAGGACTGAGATAGCTGAGAAGTTCACTGGGATTGGCAAATGGCAAATATTCAGCACATATGTGTAATATATTTTACTTTCTAAATTCTGTTAAATATAACTGCAATTGAAATATGCAATACTGAAATTGCTTAAAAGTGTCAATAAAATAAAATTTCTCTATCTTTTGGTAAAAATGGAATTATATTCCTCATGGAGAAAAAATTAACCTCACACCAATGAAATCAGACTTAAGTATATTGAATATAGAATATCATATGATAAAAATTATTCACCCCTACAAATCTGAAAATACAAATGCTGAAAAAAAAGCTGAAGAAACAGTGATCTTATGTCAGACCACAAATGGAGCCCCGAGCCTCAGGCTCACGTCCCCCACACTGACCTGTCTGCACAGGCCATTAAAGTACCATCTCCTCTAACATCTTTGCAAAGACAGGTCCTCGATGTTACAGTTTCTGATATATGTAGTCTAAAATTATGATGAAATCATCTATATTGTGAGGAAAACCATATGCTTTGCCCAGAATGCTCAGCGTCTCAAAGGATCCTTGTTCCCCTTTGCATCATTTTTTATTACTCTGCATTCTTCATTTTGTGAACTTTAAGTGGGCCAATAAACTTTCCATATCTTTGTCTTTTCTCACTGATAAACTAGGGAAGTGAGATTTACTCAACTTTTCTTTGTTCAACCTATCCATCTAGTTCGTTCCCACATTCCAACAATGTAAAACTCTTTCTCTTTCTAAATTCAAATAAAGGCAGAGCTTGTGTTCTTCCCTGTGTCACCACACACACACACACCACAGACAGTTCATACACACAGAGACACAACCACCACACACACAGCACAGACACACACAGACACATACATACACACACAACACACATACCACACACCACACACACACACACACACCACACATAAACACACACACACACACACATCACAAACACACACACCCCACATCCCACAAACACACACCACTCACTCCTGCTCAGATTCTCTTCACTGTCCAAGAAATTCCTTCAATGCTTAGTTTCAATGTCATCTCTTATCTCAACTCCTCAGTAATCTTCCCCATCCCGTGACCCCCCTGGAACCACCCCACCCTCCCTCCGACCAACATAACTAAACACCCCTCTTCTCTGCTCACCTGGCACTTGGTCCCCAAACTTTAGGATGCTCCTTATCACCGGTGTTACACTTAGCTCTTTCGGTGATCATTTCCACCTAGATTGTTAGCTCTTGGAGGCAGAAATCATGCAATTTACCTGTGTGTTCCCAGTAGCAGATGGAGAAGGCTTGTAATTTATACTGAAAGATAGGAAAAAATCTGAAAAGGTTTTCAAGATAACTTCAAGGTTTTGTAAGAAGACAAGTAACTTTTGTGCCCTCCCCTCTGCTCCACTGGTAGGTACATCTGGGCCAGGGTGACAACGGGATAGATAGCCCACACCTGGGCTTCCCACTTGATCCGGAAATCAGGTCAGATCCATCACAGCAATCCCTTTAAGACAAATTCATGAACAACATGTAATAAATTAAAACCTCCTTTTGCCACTGAATTCTTAGCCAAGTTCTGTATGTGAAGTTGCTTTAAAATGAGAGGTGACTATTTATGAATATCTTCCTGTTTATTAATAAGTAATTAGCTGTGTTTATGAAATAGGTTGTGGCTTTAACATATTTACACAGTTATGAATAAAGCAAACTGTAAGTAGATTACAGTGGAAGATCTGAAATTTTGTTTCCATGAGGACCCTCCCAGTGACTTCACGCTGATGGCAAAGTCATGATCGTATCCTGAGATCTATTTAGCCGAGACTCAGTGGCCAGCATCAGCCCCATTAATGCCACAGCAAGCTCAGGGAAGCTGCTTACACACCAAGGAGGAGAATGATGTCACTTTGCTTTTAATAGACGCAGTTCTAAACTCTGAATTTTCTTCACAGTCAGTGAAGACAGGCCCCAGGTGCAGCCAGAGAAATTTCTAACTACTTTCAGGAGCTCCCTTCAAGCCTGCCCCTGCCTGAGTCATGTTTACTATGCACATTAGATGGTTACCCAGGGTACAGGAAGTTCCTATTTGCTACCCATTGTTTTCTAACACTGCTGAATAACTAAAAAATTCACTTGATTTTCTGCCTGGGGGGGGGAGGGGGGACACAGCTCCTCCATCTGCAATTACCAGCACACATATCACAACTACCTACTAGTGAGGATGGATTTTCTCTGATTTGTAAAGCAACATACTAGTGTAGAAAGAATGCTTCCTTTAGAGGATTAAAGGCTTAGGTCCAAATTCTGGTGATGTTACCAGGTCTGGGACTAGGGTGAGGTGAGCGAGGGGCCACGGAGCAAAATTTAAGGCAGCACTCCCTCTCAGGTTCCCCCTGGTCCTACTCCATCCATTACAAACTCTGTCATTTTTTTCTAAATTGAGGGCAAATTCATATAACACAAAATTAATCATTTTGAAGTGTACAATTCAGTGGCATTTAGCACAGTCACAATGTCATGCAATCACAGTCTCAATCTAGCATCAAACATTTTCATCACCCCAAAAGGAAACTGCGTGCTCAGTCAGAGGTCACACCGCATTCCTCCCACCCCACACTCTCTGCCAGCTGCTAACTGCCTTTCCATCTCTATGGATACAACATGTGTGCTTTTGAGTAATAGTACTAATAACTAACTTACCTTGTGCCAAGACACTATTTGAACAGTTTTATGTGCATTAATTCAATTAATCTTCACAAAAACCCAATGATGTAGGCATGAATATGCCCATGAGAATGGCTTATTAATCTCTAAATGTTACTTCTTCAACTGTAAAATGAACAAAATAGCTACATACTGGGAACAGTTTGCTAAGCACATTAGTTTGAGAGGCATGGTTCTAGGCCAGGAATCGCAAATAGGATTCACCTCCACCCAATAGCTGGGGTCTGACTTCCTGAAGAACAGCGGGGGAGGGATTCTCGAGATGGCTCACAGAAACAGAGTATGGCCATCGACTTATAATATCTGTCATGGACAGAGCAACGGATGATGTGCCCTAAAGAACAGAGACTTGCCTTCCCTCCTAGGCAAGTGAGAAAAAAACAAAATAGAAAAAGGACAAGTGAAATGCAGACTCAGCCTTACTCAAGAACAGGAGGGAAGCATCACCCATATGAGTGTAGTGAGGCAGGGAAGGCAATTTGCAGAGTGTTAAGAGCAGAGGTGTTGGAATTCAAAACAAAGAAAATGGAATGTGTTGAAATTTCAACTCTGCAATTCATAGCTAATGTCTTGAAAAGTTATTTAACCTTTCCTGTTTTCATTTCCTCTTTTGTAAAATGGATAATAAGTCTAACTCACAAAATTCTGGTGAAAACGACATGAGATAACATCAGGGAAATACTAAGCATGGTATCTTATATAGAGTGAGACCTTAATAAGTGATAAGAAAAATATATAATATGTTACACATTATGTATGATACATTATATTATATATTGTAATATTTTATAGACAAAGGTCAGACTATTAAGTTCACAAAATCATCCTAGAAAAAGCACTACATACCTATCACCTATGGTCACCTTCAAAGTACTTGGGAAGCTATGCACCGGTGCCAGTGCCTAGTCTACCCTTCAAAGCAATTTTGGAACTCTTTTTCTGGAATGGCCATCAGAGCTGTCAGCGTACTACATTTGATGTCCTGAATGTCATAAAAATGTCTTCCTTTCAATATTTCCTTTATCTTTGGTAAAAAAAGAAGTCATTAGGGGCCAGACCAGGTGAGTAGGAAGGGTGTTCCAATAGTTATTTGTTTACTGGCTAAACAGTCCCTCACAGACAATGCCATGTGAGCTCTGGTGCATTCTCGTGATGCAACAACTTCTTCAGGGCCACTTTTGCACGCACCTTTCTCATGCCAAAATTTTCTGGTAAGATTTTCCTAAATGTTTCTCTATTGATGTATACTTGGTCTGCTATGCTTCTCACAGTCAGCCAAGGATTTTGACGCATAATTTGATTAATGTTTGCAAGGTTTCATCAGTTCTGCTTATTACTGGCCGCCCTGACCTCTCCTCATCAGTGACACATTCTCTCCCCTCAGAAAACAATTAATCCATTTGTACACTGACATTTTCTCCATGGCATTATTCCCATAAACTTGGACTAACATATCCTTGATTTCACTTCCACTCTTGCCAAGTGTAACAAAAAATTAATATTTGTTCGTTCCTCTAATTCATTCTCACAATGACACACAAAAACACGTAACAACAATAATGTACACCACTCAGCAAGACACCACCACATGTTGACACGAACACAGCTGTGTGACACTGACATATCAAGGTTATGAAACTTTACTGAGCTGTTTGTACAGTGCTGCCAATGTAAGCGCATGGTGGCAAGTTTGCGAACTTAATTGTCAGACCGTGTGTGTGTGTGTGTGTGTGTGTGTGTGTGTGTGTGTGTGTGTGTATTCAGTTCTCCTCATGTTAACAACTTAAGCTCTTTACTAAATATTAAATTATTTTTTGTTGGCTGAGGATTAAGTATGTATACTTGATAAACATTCTAAAGAGAAAAGTCAACAAAAAGGCACATGTGCACAGCAATAATTTTATGTAAAAGAAGGTAGTTTTGTATAAGTCAACAAATATTGATCAAAGCCTTTTTAGACAGTGTATTACAATTTCAAAGGGTGTGGGTATTTGCTCTGTAATGTTAATATATATAGATTGATGATATATGATAGATAGACTGATAAAAATTTGCTATATACTTATAAAAGTATAAATTATTGCTTAAATCATTAAGAAAAATGTAAAAATACATAAATATGTTTTCATGTAGTTTTAAAGTTGCAAATGATCTTATTGTTCACTAATATGTGTGACAGAAAGATAAATAAGTTAAAGACTGTGTTTTCTAGGAATTCACATTCTGCTTGGTGAGTCAGAAAGTAAATAGAACATTACAAACCAAAACAAAACTTAAAAAAATTGTGATAAAATAAGGAGTTTAGAAGAAAACATGGAAGGAATAATCATGACCTCTGAAACAACATATTATCATATTTACTTTTCAGTGAATTTATGAATGAGAAAATCTAAATGAGTTTCCTGTAATTCAAAATAGTCAATGCTAGAGCTGGGACTGGAATAAATTCTTTCCTTATCTGTCCTGCATTCTTTTTCCTTACTTTTGAATATATCATAAGAAGTTTAATAGTAGAATTTGTTTAGGTATGGGATATCCTGCAATATAGTTATATTTATGCTAGATAAAACACATCACAAACAAAATAATCAGATGTTCAGTAAATCATCCTATACTTAATAGTTTCTTTTTATTGTGGCTCAAATAAATTACAGAGATATAAAATATGTGGATATCTGTAAAATATTATATATATATAAAATAATACATATATATCTATATATAATATATAGATACAATACACACACACACACACACACACACACACACACACACACACACACACATATACCCTGAAGGTAATAAAGAACCAACTTGCAGTGAAGCATTTAATAACAAAGAACTACAACTTCTGCACACTCTCCGTATCTCCATCTGAGATGTTAATGAGGTGGAAAATTAAATCACAGCACATGGATCTTACAACGTTTTCTAACCCCTCTAGTCTGTTAGTGCTTTCTTACTCCTATTCTTGTTGGACAATGTGTATTTTAACAATAATATAAATATCATGTGCAAGTGAAAAAGTATAAATTCCTATTGATTCCTTGAATCAACTGATGCCAACCTGAGAAGATTTATGGGGACTCATTTTTTCCCCTTTTATAAACATCTTTCATTTAAGTCTTGAAATCTGATTAAAAAAAACTCTAATAACCTTATATAAGTTTTAAATATTTATTAATTTATTTGTTTACCTCCAGTGAGTGCTCCATAAGCTTTTAGCTCAATAGCAACTAGATATAGAAAAATGAGATCAATGATGCCAAACAGAGAATAAGGAAATGTTGGTTTATGAGGTTAGGAGGCTTACGTGTTTTTTACTAAATTTAATCTTTCTAAAATGACTATGCTGTAATAAATTCTCAGGCCAAGCTCATAAGTGAAGTATCATAAGTGGTTAGGTTTAGCAAACCCAAACACAAATATCTGCTGCAAAGCTGTGCTAATAGTCCAGTATATTTTGAGTAGATGATGGTAATGTGTGCAGATTAGCACCATTTAGAATCAGATTTTAGATTTATTAAAGCAAGTGATACATTTTCATTGCTTAGCTGGCTTCCTTTCCAACATCACCATTGCTTAAGTAGTTCATGTAACCTAAAAAATGTTAAGTATAAACATCTAGGTCAAATAGAACAGCAACATTCAAGGGATAAATAAGGTTTCTTTCAGAAAAAAATAGAAAAGAATTTCTTTAAAATGTTAACAGATAGCTTCTTAATTTCCATTGTAGAGCTGAATCAGAAAACAGGAAACACATATGTCCAATTTAACTTATGATCTCCAATCCTACACATCTTAAAAAATGAAATTGACCACCCAGAGTCAGTTCTCCTTCCATCACCACTGAGCACACAATATGGTATATAGATGATGTATGACAGAATTGTACACTTGAAACCTATGTAACTTTACTAAAAATTGTCACCCCAGTAAACTTTAATTAAAAAAAAATGAAGTTGGTAAAGTATTATGAAGAATGTTTGATGCTGTTTATGAAGAGTGTGCACACAATTCCCTGTATGCCAGTGTATGAATAATACAGAAATGATGGACAATATTTAAGTGTATGGATAATATGTAAATTTATGGATAATATATATATATATATATATATATATATATATATATATATATATATCCATATATCACTCTGCACCCTGAAAATTATCTTTCAAAAGTAAAGAAATAAAGACTTCCTCAGACAAATTAAAATAATAATAATAATAATAATAATAATAATAATAATAATAGCAGAGTTATTTTCTTGCTAGTAGACCTGCCTTGAAAGAAATGTTAAAGGTTTTTAGAGAAAAGAAAAATGATATAGGCCAGAAACCTAAATTATATTAAAAAAAAAAAAGAAGAGCATTAAAAAAGGAATGTGAAGGTAAAATAAAAAAAAAATTTTTCTCATTCTTTATTGATCTACCAGGTAACAGTTTGTCCAAATAACAATAGCAAAATTTACTTGATTATGTAATCATATGTAAGTGAAATGATGGTCAACACTGTTACAATGGACAGAGAGAAGAATTAGGGTTATATTCTTATTGTAAGGTACTCGTAATACCTGTGAAGCAGTATAGTGTTATTTAAAGCTGAACTTGGATTAATTGTACACTGGAAACTTTAGGGCAACCACTAAAGAAAAAATAAGTATAACTGATATGCTGAGAAACATGACCAAAAAAAAATTAAAACCACAAAAGTTAAAAAGAAGTGGATGATAAAAATAAGATAAAAAATAAGAATGACAAAGTGAAAACAATAAGAAATATGGTACATGTTAATCCAATATTATCAAACTTTGAATTTCAATGGTCTAAATACACCAATTAAAACTCTGAGATTGTTAGAGTGAATCAATACGGAAGATCTGTTGTCTACAAAAAGTCCACTTTTATGTATAAAGATACATACAAAATAAAAGTAAATGGGTGGAAAAAAATATGTCATGATAACACAAATCAAAAGAAAGTATGAGTACACGTTAGGCAACAAAAAGGTCTCAATAAATTTAAGAAGATGGAAATTATATCAAGTATCTTCTTTGAACTCAGTGATATGAAACTAGAAATCAATTATAAGAAAAAACTGAAAAAACACAAACAATAGCATGCTACTAAACAATGAAAGGTCAACAGTGAGATCAAGGAAGGCATCAAAGGACACCTGAGTCAAATGACATTGAAAACACAACAGTATAAAATCTATGGGACACATCTAAAGCAGTTCTAAGAGAAAAATTCAAAACAATGGCCTATCTCAAAAAACAAGAAATATTTCATATAAATAGTCTAACTTTACACCTAAAGAAACCAGAAAAAGAACAACAAAGCCCAAAGTGAGTAAAAGAAAGGAAATAATAAAAATCACAGCAGAAATAAACAAAATAGACTCTAAAAAAAACAATACAAAAGATCAATGAAACCAAGAGCTTGCTCTTTGAAAAAAACAAAATTGATAAAAATTTAACTAGACTCATCAAGGAAAAGAGAGAGCTGAAATAAATAAAATCAGAAATGAAAGAGAAGTGACAACTGACACCACAAAAATACAAAAGATTATAAGAAAATGGTATGAACAATTATATGACAACAAGTGATACAATCTAGAAGAAATGGATAAATTCCCAGAAATATATGATCTTCCAAGACTCAATCAAGAAAAGGCAGAACAGACTGGATTCCTAACAAAATCAAATCAGTAATCAAAGAACCCCCAAAAAACAAAAATCCTTGACCAGGTGGCTTCACAGTTAAGTCCTACCAGACATTCAAAAAAGAATTAAATCCTACCCTTCCCAAACTATTCCAAAACATTCAAAAGGAGGGAAGGCACCCAAGCTCATTTTATGAGACTAGCATTATCCTGATTCCCAAATCAGACAAAGACATTATAAGAAAACTATAGGTTAATAGACCTGATGAACATAGATGCAAAAACCTTCCATAAAATATTAAAAAGCTAAATTCAGTAATACATTGAAAAGATCATACATGATGATCAAGTGGGATTTATTCCTGGGATGCAAGATTGATTCAATATACACAAATCAATTAATGTGATACACCACATAAACAAAACGAATGATAAAAATCATATATCAATAGAAGCAGAAAAACATTTGACAAAATCCAGCATTCATTTATGATAAAAAATCTCAGCAAAGTTGGAATGCAGGGAACATACCTCAATATACTAAAGGCCACACATAATAAACCCACTGCTAATATCACACTCAATGGTGACAAGATGAAAGCATTTTTATTAAGATTAGGAACAAGACAAAGATGTCCACTTTCTCCACTTTTATTGAACATGGTATTGGAAGTCCTAATCACAGAATTCAGGCAATAAAAGACAAGTAAAAGTCATCCAAATTGCAAACAAAGACATCAAACTATCATTATTTGCAGATGACATGATACTATATATAGAGAACCCTAGAGATTCTACCAAAAAATTATTAGAACTGATAAATGAATTCAGTAAAGTAACAGGATACAAAATTAATATTCAGAAATCCATTGCATTTGTATACACCGATAATGAACTATCACAAGGACAAATAAAGAAAGCAAACCCATTTACAATTGCATGAAAAATATACCTAAGTATAAATTTAACCAAGAAGGTAAAAGACATGTACTCAGAAAATTATAAGACATTGAAGAAAGAAACTGAAGAAGATACAAATAAATAGAAACATATATCATGGTCATGGGTAGGAAAAATTAACATCCTTAAAATGTCCATTCTACACAAAGCAATCTATAGATTTAATGCAATCTCTATTAAAATACCAATGGCATTTTTCACAGAACTAGAATAAATAATTCTAAAATTTATTTGGAACAACAAAAGAATTAGATTAGCCATAGCAGCCTTGAGAAAGAAGAAAAAAGTTGGAGGTATTATGTTGCCTGATATCAAACTATACTACAAGATGATAATAGTCAAAATGATATGGTACTGGCATAAAAACAGACACATAGATCAATGAAACAGAATAGAAAGACCATAAATAATCCCACACCTATATGGTCAATTAATCTATGACAAAGGAGGTGAAAATATATGTGAGGTAAAGACAGTTTATCAATAAATGATATTGGGGAAATTGGACAAACACATGCAAAAACAAACAAAAAAATACAACTTGACTACATTCTTATACATATGCAAAATTAAACTCAAAATGAATTAGAAACTTAAATCTAAGAACTGATACCATAAAACTCCAAAAGAAAAACATAGGCAGTAATCTCTGTGACATTGTTTTTGACAATAGTTTTTTTCTGATATATCTCCTGGGACAAGGGAACAAAAGAAAAAATAAACAAAAGGGACTACATCAAACTAAAAGGTGTTTGCACAGCAAAGAAAACATTAACAAAAAGTGGGACAAGATACTTGCATACGATACCTTCAAAAAGAGGCTAATATCCAAAATTTATAAAGAACTCATACAACTTAACACAAAAAAAAACCCAAAGACTCCAATTAAAAAATGGGCAGAAAGCCTGAATAGACATTTATCCAAAGAGGGCATACAAATGGCCAATAGACATATGAAAAGGTGCTCAATATCACTAATCACCAGAAAAATGCAAATTGAAACCACAATGAGATATCACCTCCAACCTGTCAATAAATAAATCAACAAACAACAAATGTTGACAAAGATGTGGGGAAAGGGATCCCTCTGCACTTTTGGTGGGGTTGCAAAATGATGCAGTCACTATGGAAAACAGTATGCAGGTTTCCCAAAGAATTAGAAATGGGCTACTTTACGACCCAGTAATTCCACTTCTGGGTTTTTATCCAAAGAAATCTAAAACGCCGATCTGAAAAGATACGTATATGTACTTCTATGTTCAGTGCAGCATTATTTACAATAGCCAAGATCTGGAAGCAACCTACATGATCAAAAATAGACAACTGGATAAAAAAGAGGTGGTACATATATACAATGAAATATTACTTGGCCATAAAAAAGAATGAAACCTTAACATGTGTGACAGCATGGATGGATATGGAAGGTATTATGCTAAGAGAAATAAGTCAGACAGAGAAAGACAAATGCCACATGAGTTCACTTATATGTAGAATCTAAGGAACAAAATAAACAAACAAACAAAGCAGAAGAAGACTCAGATAGAGAGAACAAACTAATGGGAGGGGGTGTGTGGGACAGGGAAAAGGTGAAGGGATTAAGAAGTACAAATTGTCAGTTACGAAATAGTCATAGGGGTATAAAGTAAAGCATAAGGAATACAATCAATAATATTGTAATAACTATGTATAATTCCAGGTGGGTACTAGATTAATTGAGGGGAATACTTTGAAAATTATATAAATGTCAAACCACTATGCTATACACCTGAAATAAATATAAAATAATATTGAATGTCAACTTTAATTGAAAAAACTTTTAAATATTGGAATAGTGGATATTGTCTAATCTCTGCTGTCAGTTCACAATTGGATTAAACTAAAAAAATCAATAACAGAAATATAGCTGCAATATCCCCAAATAATTAGAGGTTAAACAGCATACTTATAAATAATGTATGGATCAAATGAGAAAAGTCCAGAGAAATTATAAAAGTATTTTGAAATAAATGAAGACACAATTTATTGAAACTTGTGGGATGCACCAAAAGCAGTGTTTAGAGGGAAATTTAGAGCATTGAATACATATAGTAGAAAAGAAGAGAGAACCAAAATCAGTCATCCAAGCTTCCACCATTGGACCCTAGAAGAAGAGCAAATTAAATCCAAATTAAGAGGAAGAAAAGACTAATAAAAATTAAAACAGAAATCAATAAAACTGAATACAGGAAAGCAATCGAGATAATCAACATACCAGAAGTTGGCTCTTAGAAAATTTCAATAAAATTGTTAAAGGCTAGCAGGCTAACTAAGAAAAATAAGAGAGAGGACACAAATGACTAATATCAGAGATAAAAGACAGATATCTCTACGGATCCCTTGGGCATTAAATGATAATCAAGAAATACTATGAATAACTATATACTCACATATTTGATAGCCTAGATACCATGGACCAATTCCACGCAAAACACAATCTGATAAACTCATACCAGAAGAAATATGCAATCTGAATAGGCCTACTTATTAAAGAAATTTAATCAAAATCAATAAGATTCCAAAACAGAAATCTAGGCCTATGAGGTGTCATCAAATAATATAGTGAATGTTTAAATGAAAAAGAAATTATTACAGAAAAGACACATTGCTATGAATCCCCTTAAAATACTCCCCCTTGCTTTGAACACACTTATCCCATCATTCTTGACACTTTCTGAAGCAGTTTTGGAAGTCCCGGGGCTGGGGTATGAGGTGTGGAATCAGAAATAACTACCAAAGAGTACAGTATTTCTTCTGGGGAGGTTGATGAAAATGTGTTAAAATTAGATAGTGATGATGATTGTATAATTTTAAGAATATACTAAAAACACTGATGTGTATGCTTTAAAACTGAATTTTATGTGAATGATATTTAATGAATGTTAGAAAAACACATTGCTGAGATTCACTGCTATTATTGCGTGTAAACACATCAATTTGTTTTTATATCTGTATGAAGCCCACTGTATGTTTCAGGAGACCTCTGTTGATGGGCATCTGGCCTATTTACAGGTGTTGGCAGATGCTAACAGGGAATATTCTCATGCCTATCCTCAGCTACGCATGCACAGGCTTTCTCGGCTATATGTTTACAATTAGAGAACAATTATAAAAACAAAGGAGCTCCTGTTATTTCAAAGAGGAAATGTAAAATGAGAATTGAGTTGAAAAGTTATATTTTGTCTTTTGTTTTACAAAGAATTTGAAATAGTTGGAGGAACAAAAAGGAATTAGGTAATGTTACACAAAAAGTAGTTACCGCAGACGTTTCCAATCCCTAGACGGAAAGAAGAGGATGGTGCTACCTAGAGCCCAGGCTCACCGTGCCACCCACCTGCTGCCAGGACTTAGGATTCACGAAATGCAGCTGCTTCCTTAACTGTCACCAGGGTGCTGTCACCATTACTACTACCATGACTTGTTCTATTACTACTGCCGTGTCCTTATTAGCACCTGCCAAAGGAGAAAGCAGAGGTGAAAAAAGTGGCTTTTTTCTTCTCCTCCTGCTTATCATTGGCAGAACTGAACAGGGATTCAGCTGGTAAGGGCATCCTTGGGAAATGTAGTTTGCAGAACTCCTACACGGCAGAAGGGAGGACGATGAGGACAGGCAAGTGTGGAAATGAGAAGCAAACGATGCTCTCCAGCACAGTCCAAACTCTTGAACACTTAGCATCATTATACATTTTTCTATGCATCTCTAATCTTCTCTGAAACAAGAAAATCACAGCGTGCTTTTGCATAACAGAAAGGAACTAGTCTGCACATGGCCGAAATTGTCCCAAGATGCCATGATTCATTTCTAGAAATGTTTATTTCTCTACTAACATAGTAATAATTACATCACATAGTCTACAACATAAAGGCAAAATTGTAAGGTTAACCACAAATAACTTTCCATATTTAAAATTATAGAGAATGAGAGAAATAAAATGCCTAATATACATACACATGTATACACACACAAATTATATCTATCTATATCTATATCTATATCTATATCTATATCTATATCTATATCTATATCTATCTATATCATCTATCTATCTATATATCTATATATAGACATAGATATAGATATAGATATATCAGGGGTGCCAAAATATATATACAAGTGGACACTTTGGTCAATGTTGCTCAAGCAGTAGTTCGCCATAATCAGAAGTATCTGGACGCTGATGGTGACAACTTTGAACACCTCTTGTAACTGCAAAAGTCAAACATGACTAGTATTCATCTTTTGTTATTGGTGTATATTGAGTATTACAATTTTAATACAGTTTTCCTTTCTTAAAATGTGTATACATTTTTTGCCCCTCTCTCTCTCTCTCTCTCTCTCTCTCTCTCTCTCTCTCTCTCTCTCTCTCTCTCTCTCTCTTCACACACACATGTGTGCACACACTCACTCACTCACACACACCAGGTCTGACAATTACATTTGTGAACTCATCTCAGAAAATGTGCTACATACAGTACCTCATTGTTGAGTATCACTACAGTCATCTTCGAAGTACTCCCTTTGGGAAGTTATGAACTGATGCAAGTGCCTAGTCCACCCCTCAAAACAATTTTGGAACTCTTTCTGGAATGGCCATTAGAGCTGTCATCATATTACCCTTAATGTCCTGAATGTCATCAAAATGTCTTCCTTTCAATATTTTCTTTATCTTCAGGTAAAGAAAGAAGACATTGGGGGGCTAGATCAGGTGAGTAGGGAGGGTGTTCCAATACAGTTATTTGTTTACTGGCTAAAAACCCTCACAGACAGTGCCATGTGAGCTGGTGCACTGTTGTGATGCAAGAGCCATGGTGAAAAGTTTAGGTTGTCTTTTTCACACAGCCTTTTTAGCACTTCCAAATAGTAAACTTGGTTAACTGTTTGCCCAGTTGGTACAAATTCATAATGTATAATCCCTCTGATATCAAAAAAGGTTAGCAACATTGTTGCAACAAGTTCACAAACTTAATTGTCAAACTTAATTGTGTGTGTGTGTGTATGTGTGTGTGTGTGTGTGTGTGTGTGTGTGTGTGTGTGTGTTTATAAAGAATATACAAGGAAGAAATAAATATCTACAGCTACTATCATCCTTTTTTCTGTAACTTGTCACAAGGCTATATTTTTATTTATCCATGTTCATCTTTTATTCCCCATTCTTTGTTTTCTTCTTCCTCAACCGGCATCACAGCTAGTCAAGCTTCTTAATGAAAGGAATCCAACTTTCTCTGCTGAAGGATCTGAACCATTAGCAGAACTGAGTTCCAGATCTGATCTTCCTCCCTCAGTTGTGTATCAGTTGAGATCAAACTACCCAATACAGTAACCTCCTTCTATGCGGGTTCATTAAATGACAAGAGGAATCTCTACTTTTAGTACTAAGGAGCCATATTTCTGTCCTCTAGTTAAAGTAAAATTTTGTGAGAATTCATACCTTAGAGACTCAAAATTTTGAAGAAGAAAAGCAAAATATTTGCAATTGAGTTATTAAGTGTAAAAGTGAGAGTAGCTATACCTGCATTCATTCTTTAATTTCTGGACCTGAATGAGTATTGAACACCCCACCCCTACCCTCAGCCCCCCAAGAAAAAGTGGTGTTCAGAGGGGACATTCTTTAGATTGTAAAAGAAGCCCAAAGGTTTGGAAGAAGGACTGGAAAGGCAACTGTTCCCACACTTTTTACTTTATCCTGTATTTCCTTTTAAGAGGAGGGCTTCTTGCTGCCAAAGCTTTTGTGATGACTCTTAAATTGCCATTAATTGTCCCAAGATAATGGCCGTGGGAGAATCAAGGGAAGATCTCTAAAATTTCTTCCCAATTTTATTATCCCACGGCTACTGTAGATTGCCCCCAGCAAAACAAATCACACACTCCCACTCTGCCCTGCTCACAGCTGCACACGCACTAATTTAGAACAACCTCATCATCTGGCTGGGTCCTTTAGGTTTTTCTCTATATGGATGTTTTCCCTCAGATGTTTCTCTGGGGCTTATGTTGCGGAGTGTTACAGCCGCCTGTGCCAGTGCAGTGTCAGGCAGATAAACATGAGAGCATGCAGATTTGTGTGATCAGTCTGTAAAATCTGTTGAACCATTGGTACACATTTTCTTCCCTTGCTAAAAGAAGGAATGAGCAAGAGGTGGCGAGACATTTAAATAACACCATTAAACATCCTGTAAAAAAATATTCCAGAAGGAAAGCATCCAAATTCCTTGCCTTGGGAATCTAATGTGCATACAGATAACTTATGTCCACACCACCAAAAGCATATTTGAAACATTATGTTGGAAACTGATTGCAGAGACAGTTTTCAATATCACAAATAAAAGCAATTTGTTTTCTAATTGCATATTGTTGTTAACCAAAAGAATTGTCACCATAGGTCGCATGCCTGTTCCATTCACTAGACATGGGCTTTGAATTATTTAAGACAAAAACCAAATCTACTCTCAAAATATGAACACCTGGGATCACTGATGATAGACCAGAAGAAAAAAATACTGTCCAATAAAAACCCAGCAATGGGTAAAAACAGGAAGTTTGTAAAATAAAAAAGGAAATCAACCAATAAAAATATGACTCAGAAATTTACACTAAGGTTGGAATTGCCAAAAAGGATTTCCAAACAATTATTTTAAAACATGCACACAGGACTCTAAAGTCTCTATGAAATAGGCAACAATCTTTTAGCAGTATAGTTTGTGATTTTCTTAAGATTTTTAAATTATTTTATTTTGAAAGAATTCTAAATTTACATGCAGTTATAAAACACAATACAGATTGGCTCCATATATCCTTTGCCCATATTACCCCAATAGTAATATCTTGCAAAGCAATAGCACAATATAACAACCAGGATATGTATATCGGCCCCGCCAACACGTAGGATATTTCTATTGCCTAAGGATCCCTCAGGTTAACCTCTTATGGCCACATTCTCTTCCTTCCTGCCCCTCTTTCTACTCCTGTTATTTAACCCAAAAATGGTATGTAAATGAGATCATACAGTATTCAACCTTTTGCAATTGGCTCTTTTTCATTTGGCTTCATTCTCTGGAGATTCATCCAGTTGTATCAGAAGTCCATCCCTGCTTATTGCTGAGTAGTATTCCATTAGATGTACACACCACAGTTTGTTTTTCTATTCATCTATTGAAAGATGTCTGGGCTGAGCCCAGTTTTGGAGCTATTACAAATAAAGATGCTCTGAACATTTGTGTATGAGTTTTAGTGTAAGCATAGGTTTTCATTTCTCTGGAGTAAATGTCCTGGAGTATAATTGCTTGGTCAATTGGCAATTTAATATTTAGTTTTATAAGATGGGGCTACAATGTTGTCAAGAGTGTGGGTTTATCATTTTGCATACTCACCAACACTAGTGAGCAATCTAGTTTCTCCATTTCATCAACAGCATTTGCTGTTGTCACTACTTTTTATTGTGACAGTTACAATTTTCGTTTCTTTCATCAAGATTTTCATGTTTTTGGCATATAAGTCCCGTACAAGTTTGTTAAATTTATACCTAAATGTTTTTATGGTATGAGCATTATAAATTGTATTACTCGTTTTTTTTTTTAAAATTATATGGTTTCATTGCTAAAACAATTTTTGTATGTTGATTATGCATGCTACAACTTTGCTGGACTTATTAGCTCTACAAGTTATTTTGTGGATTCCTTAGAATTTTACATAGAGAACTGTGTTTCTTGAAAATAGGGATTTCTTCCTTTCCAATATGTATTTCCTTTTCTTGCCTATTTTACTTACTAGAACTTCCAGTAATATGTTGAGTAAGAATTGTCTGAGGGCTCATCTTTTCCTTGTTTCTGATCTTAGGAGGAAAGCATTCAGTTTTTCACTATTTAGAATATTAACTATAGATTTTTTGTAAATGCTTCTTGTTAAGTTGAGGAAGTTCCCCTGTATTCCTAGAATAAATGGGTGTTGATTTTAATCGTGTTTTTTCTGCATTAATTGATATGATTGTATGTTTTTTTCTTTAGCCTATTAATATGTGGATTTTCTTAATTGATTTTCAAATAATAAGCTAGCCTTGCATCCTTGGAATAAACTTTACTTGATCATGGTGTTTAATTCTTTTTATATATTGTTAAATTTCATTTGCATATTTTTGTTAAGAATTTTTATTTCTATATTCATGATTTTTGTTTTTATTTTCTTTTTGTACTGTCATTGTGTAATTTTTATAATGGTGGTCTCAAAAAATGGTTTGGAAGTATAGGTTTATAATTGCTTATTGAAACATTTTTATTATGATTGCTTCAAAATCCTTGTCAGATAATGTGAATCGCATGGTCATCTTGGTGTTGGCATTTATTGATTGTCTTTGTTCATTCATGTTGATGTTGTCCTGGTGGTTGGTATGACAAGTTATTTTTTATTGAAACCTGGGTATTTTGACTATCATGTAATGAGACTCTCAGCTTTATTTAAACTGTTCTTAATGCACTTCCTTTGACACTGTTCCAGCAGATGGTGATGTTCCCATAGGCAGAAAGAACAACACCACAGAGACAGGAAGGAGAATAAAGGAAGAAAGATGAGAGGGGAAACGAAGGGAAAAAAGAAGATGAGATCATTCCTAAGAAAAGGTGTAGCTACAGCTAATTATAATGGATTAAAACACTATTAGCATTGCAGGCTTTGTTTGCATGGATTTATATTTGCACATCCTGGAAGGCCTTCCTGAGATGATACAAGAGCCCTTTCACCATCCAGGAACAATGGGGAACCATGGTCTCATTACTACCAGGTCACGGGAGGAGTCCAGTGTCTCTACTCAGCCTCCCTTGGTGTGTGATGGATGTAGGGGTTCTTCCTTACTTTTGAGCAGAGATGGGTGTCCCAGCTCATCCACTAAGCATGTGCTGATACCACTCTGGCTGTGAGCCATAGAAGTGCTGCATTACAGTGACCTTCACCAACCTCATTATTCCTGGGCATGGTGAAAGTCCTGACTCTCCATCACATCTCCTTGAATACCACCGCAGTGGGAAGGGAAAGCCTTCTTGTAATTGCCAGGTTGAAGTGGAAATCCAAACTCTCCAAGTGGTTCCTCTGACTGTGGGAGCAAGGGCAGAATGCTTTTACTGCCTGTTTAGTATGAAAGACTCAGCTCCCTATTTAGCATAATCAAAGACCATCCAGGCAGGGGGTTAGGATGCCTCATTACAGACTGTCCTGCATGGAATTCTAGGCTCTCCACTCAGCTTTTACTGGTATGGGTGGTGGTGGAACCACTGTTTTTTTCTGAAGTGTTGAACAAAGAATCATCAGATATGTATGGAACCACAAAAGACCATGAAGAGCCAAAGCAATCCTGGGAAGAAAGCTGAAGGTACCACACTTCCTGACTTCAAATTATACTACAAAGTAGCAATAATTAAAACAGCATGGAATTGGCAGAAAAACAGACACACAGACCAATTAAACAGAATTGGAGACTGAAATAAACCAACATGTATATGGGCAAATTAATTTTGACAAAGAAGCCAAAAACACACAATGGAGAAAAGAAAGCCTCTTCAATAAATGGTGCTGGGAAAATTGGAAAGCTCCATGCAGAAGAATGAAACTAGACTGTTATCTGCCACCATATTCTAAAATTACCCCCAAATGGATCAAAGACCTAAACATAAAACCTGAAACAATAAATTGCATAAAAGAAAACATAGGTACTAAGCTTATGGACCTTGGTCTTAGAGATTATTTGATGAATTTGACCTCAAAGGCAAGGGAAGTAAAAGCAAAAATAAATGAATTGGATCATATCAAACTAAAAAGCTTCTGCATAGCAAAAGAAACCATCAACAAAACAAAGAGGCAACCAACTGAATGGGAGAAGATATTTGCAAACAACCCCTCTTATGAGGGGTTAACATCCAAAATATATAAAGAACTTATTCAACTCAACAAGAAAACAAATAATTCAATTTATAAAATGGGTATGACCTGAACAGATACTTCTCCCAAAAAGACAGACAAATGGCCAACAGATATATAAAAAGATGCTCAACTTCAAAACCTTAATGAGATATCATCTCATGTCTGTTAGAATGGCTATTCTCAACAAGACAAATAATAAGTGTTGGCAAGGATGTAGAGAAAAAGGAACCTCATACACTGTTGGTGGGGATGCAGATTGGTACAGCCCTATGGAAAACAAAATTAAGAACAGAATTACCATGGGACCCAGCAATCCATTTCTTGGGTTTGTACCCCCCAAATTTGAAAACATTGATGTGTAAAGATATATGTTCATTTATGGTGACCAAGACATGGAAACAACAATGTGTCCTTTGATAGGTGACTGGATAAGGAAGATGTGGTACATGTATACAATGGAAAGAGTAACAATCGTTCACATCATATTTTGTCAATATGGTATCAACAAACCTTGACAGTTGTTTGTTGTTTATATAGTTGTTTACTTAGGTGTGACATTTCTCTCTCCTTTTTATTCTAGAAAGTGACAGTAAAGTAATATATGGATCCAGGAAAGACCCATTGACACATAAAATCTAAAATCAGCTCGAACCCTATCCTAGCTCAAACCTTGGCATCTTTTTCCAGCATAATCAATGATTCATGATTTACTGGATTTGGGGCATCATGTGAGACATGCTCTTCTAATCTCTCCTATTAAAAATGTATCTTTTAAACTCACACCACTTCTAGGTACCAACAGCAAGTTGAAAAAACTTGTCCAACTTCTTTCTTATTTCTACTCAATCTTAAACTAAATCAACTTTTGCTTTTCTTTCCATGTTCTATTAAAACTAATCTTATGTGTTTCTAAATCATTTAGGCACTTTTTCATTTACTAGTGTTTCAACTGATTGCAGCTTCCTTGTTGTAGAGTTGTCTGATGTCAGTCCACTTCTGCAGCACAGTTTTCATCATTATTCATGAAATCAGGCCTCCAGCCTTCTTCTCTATAATTCCCATCAACTTTCCCTTGAAGACAACAATAGTCTGACGTCAGAATAGGGACATAGGTGCCCCAAATAGCATTTATAGCTAGGATGGTAAAATCAGGAATGAAGAGGGTTCCAAGGACTCCTGGGACCTAGTACAGACTGGAAGACTTCCATTCTGTAGGTGCAAATAGATGGTAGCCAGGGTTTTAAGGTGTGGTAAGGTGGCTGATGTATTTTGGAATTCTCATATGTGTTGCTTCCCAAAGGGGGAACAAATCAGTTTAACATAAGGAAAAAAGTAAAGTTTTGCATTTTCAACAACTAATAACTCTGCTCCAACATGAGAAAATTAGTTTTTGTTTTATAGACCTCTTTGTACAAAAGAAGCTGTTACCCTTAGAGATTTATGATTTCTGAAAGATAATTGAGTGGGGAAAAAAAGATACTTAGACAAGCTCTTAGAAATTATTTTCTACTTGGAATAATCACACTGTAAGTATAAAAGGTAAAAATGCTAAGTGAAATTTCCATTGGTAAAAATATTGAAAGGAAACTTCATTTTGAAACCTCCTCTGTTTTAGCATATTTACTGGAGTATAATATATATATATATATATAATATAAAATGTAACTATTGTAAATGTACACAATATAATGATTTTCAGGAGATTCACAGTATTGTGTACCAATCACCATTGTTCAGCTTTAGAATATTTTTATCGCATCCAAATAAATTCCTAATGCCATAGGTCAGGCAATTATGGGGCCAAGATTGTGCTCTATCACTGGAGTGCATGATGCTTCCCTCTGGAAAAATGATTTTGTGTGTGGGTAGGGGAGGACAGTTTGGGAAAATTTAACGTGTGCCTCAGATTTTACTTTCTGTTGGAATTCACTGGTTCCCCATCACAATGTATTGTACATAGCTTCCAGTCAGCCAGGGCCATATGGAGAACTTATGTAACCCTTAGATGGATCCTTTGTTTCCAGAATTTTCCCATTAAATTTCTGTCTAGTCCTCCACTTGCCTAAAAAGTTACAACAACCTCAAACTACTGAGCATGGTTCTCCCCCATTTTTTTCCTACCAAATGTGTTACTTTTAATGAAAATTTTACTAGATACAGATGTTTGCCCTCTATTCCAAAGCATATCAGGTGTCTCTGAAAGGAACCCACTGGTAATCATGGTCAGCCCAGCCCTGATCAAGTACCTTATCCATGTAGCTATGGAGCCGATCCAGGCAGGAAGACTGCACTCCCATTGTTCTTACCTGGGATTGATGAATAAGCACTTCTCAAGTTGTTGTTAGCCTTTGGTCAATTTCCAAAATGCTGAAATGGTTGTTTGTAACAATTTTGTTCAGTATTACACTTGTTATTTGGAAGGGGTCTGCTGACTTCTTAATTCCTCCATAAATCCCCAAAACTTCTCCTTTTAAGAAGTTGAGATTACGTATGTGATCTT
The DNA here is from genome assembly GCA_031876335.1 of Hipposideros larvatus. Lineage (NCBI taxonomy): Eukaryota > Metazoa > Chordata > Mammalia > Chiroptera > Hipposideridae > Hipposideros > Hipposideros larvatus. Next base: position 106,908,142 of record CM063089.1, read on the forward strand.
GTCTAAAGAATAAATGTATAATCTAAAATATAAAAATATATAAATATAAATAATTCCAAGATATCTGTGCATTCTATATTGAAATGGTCACACCAATTTAAGAGCAATATTAATTAATTTCTATATTAAAGACATGGATTTAAGGAAGAAGAGATGGTCATGCTAGACTAGAGCCAACTGAGATAAATAGAGGAAAAAAACACAATTGTTCCATCTGAAATGATGTTTATTCCCTATAGTGTTACTTGAGGGGAAAAATGAGAACTTCCTGAATAGTGAGACTCAGCCCATGTCCCACAAATCAGCTCTCAAATAACTGCAACCCATCTACTATTCCCCAGGCAAAAATTTGAAGGATTGCTCTTTAAGGAAATAGAGCAGCCTGAGGTAACATTTCAGCATCCCCATAAAGTGATCAGGTCACCTGTAGAACAACCCAGTTATGCAAAACAAGCTTCCCATTAGCATCTTAATACTTCAGTTTTAGACATTCAGCTTGAAACACCATATTAAATAAATGGAGAAAAAAATTGTAGATTATTTAATTAAGTTTCTAAACATACAATTGAAAAACCAAACTAAGAAACTTAAAACATTCACACACACACTCGCACACTCAACAAAACAAAAAACATCCAACCAAAACAAAAATTAATTGGGAACATGCAGGCATATGGTGTTAAAAGCACAGAAAGTCAGAAGAAAAATTTAAAAATCAGTAATTATGATTTTAAATTTCAGAGAGATTAAAAAATACACTGTATTCATGTAACTAGAAGAGAAAGTGCTATACAAGAAACAAATTCTTGGAAAAACAAAAATATAGTAGAATAAATTATCAATTCACTTGGCCAACCTGAAAGATAAAGTTAAAAAATATCCTTTGCATGAGAATAATAAGGGAAGGACAACATGAGAAAAAAGGTAAGAAATTTGAAGAATTAATATGGAAACTCCAATATCCAACTATTTATATAATACAGAAAGGAAAATATCTGTACATAAATACAATTGACAAGGACATAACAAATGGAGTGTGGGAATTCGAAAAAGGCACAGAAAGAATGGAGTGAGAAAACACTCTAGGTGAAGGAGGAAGGAAATATGTTGGAAAGGAGGTGGCACATGACACGATACATTAAAAAAGTGGTAAAAAGTTTGTAGGACTGAAACAAAGACTGTGCTTACAGAAGAAGCAGGAAATACGGGTAAAGGTTTTCAGAGATGGAATCAGAATGAGCATTTTTTGCTAAACTAAGAAATTTGAAATTTACTCCAAAGTATCTGTGAATCATAGATTGATGAAGTTAGAAGAATAGCTGTTCACTCTTTAAAGCTTTCCTCCATTCTAATAGATTCAATATTGCTGTTTCATTCAATACCAGGGAGAAAGCCTCAATGGGCTAATCAGGAAGGTGGACTGAGGCTTAAGGAAGAGGTGGCAGCAGCAGACAAGAGGAAACACCAGCTTCAGGAAGAGCAGGAAACTAAATCCTCTTGGGACACATGAAAAACGTGCAAAAAAAAGAAAAGAAAAGAAAACTGCGCTTACAGACACAAAAAAACAGAATGGTGGTTGCCAGAGGTGGGGTGCAGGGTAGGCAATATGGGTAAAGGAAGTCAAAACAAACAAACTTGCACTTATAAAATAAATAAGTTTTGGTGTTATAATGTACAGTATGGTGACTGTAGTTAACAATACTGTATCACCTATTTCCAAGTTGCTACAATAGTAAATCTTAAAAGTTCCCATCACAAGAAAAAAAAATCTGTAACTGTGTATGATAATGGATGTTAACTGGAGCTCTTATTGTGGTGATTTTTTCACAATATATACAAATATTGAATTATTATGTTGTACACCTGAAACTAATATAATGTTGTATGTCACTCAGTTTTTAAAAAAGGAAAAACAATGACAGATTTGGAAAATCCAGGTTTTCTAAAGTCAATTCCATATTCCTTTTATTACATGACATTATTTTACCATTTGGATCTAAACTATAGGATTATAATGATGCCATATTCATACAAACACACAGTGGCTTGTATTCATAAACAAAACACCAACTGGGGTGAGGAACTCATTTTCATGTGTTCAACAGTTTCATACATTCATTAGAGACTAACAGTAACTCTAGGTAACAGCAGTAAAGACACTTTTCTCTTAGAGTCTTAGCTGGTAAATGTTCATGAATATTGAGATTTTCACACCACATACCTCACTCACCAATGCAGCAAAATATCTCCTTTCCATGCCCTGATACATAAAGCATACTACATGCTACTGGGTTTAAATTTACCTCAGGCTAGATATGTGAAAATGTTTAAAATGTAATTTAATGTTATAAAATATAGCTGATTAGTTTACTATTTACCTCATCTCATGAGGGTTCTTTTCATTATGAATTCATTAACAATAGCTGAAAGTCCTGTTACCAAGACAACCTGAGAGTTGCACACAATTTGTTCTATCTCAGCTCTCAGCACAATTCTACTATGCTCTTAACTTCATGTTTTTTTTTCATTGAAACAACACATATTATAGCCCTGGTGCCCTTCATCTTTGTCTCTTCTACCCACCCTTTCTTCCCTCCTACAATGTCTTATGAGATCGTCCTTGAATTGACTATTTTAACTTTTCTTCTAAGCAACCTGGACACCTTTCTCTCACCCAAATAATACATTCTTCAAATATCTGTACATACACCTGTGTGTATCAGGGCATCAGTGGGACGATAAGGAGATGTGAGCTGTTCAATACATCTCTGATAATGTAACCTTTGAGATCAAGCTAACATCAGCATAGCTTTGCTCCTTAAACTCTTGCACTGCTGGGTAACTATAAGGCCACAGTCATAGTCACACCAGGGTCTAGTCCCACCTACCACTGAACTTAGCATTCATAGCATTCATAGATGGCCATAGATGGCTACAGTGGTCACAGCACCCTGTAGGAAAAGGAAAATTTTGAATTCTCTGTATCTTCTTATTTATGCATTTTTCTCTGTTGAGATAAACCTTCAGGTCTATTGTTTCATTATTCTTAAATTTTCAAATCAAAATATCATATTGTGGTCCAGAATTGACAATCCTTTACTACTCCAGCTTTGCCTTCATTGGCTGACTTTTAAGAGCATGTCATGTAAAGTCTCAGGTTATATTTTTTAAATTAATTCAAATAAACTGTCAGCAAATAAACTTGGTACTTAACTTTATTAATGATATCTTAGCAGAAAATTGTTTTCTGAAAAGAAATTCATTTGGATGTAAGTTACATTAACATGTTAACATTGTTTAAACTCTTAAAAGTTTTTCTTGCCAGTATTTTTTTTTTGACATGGGCCCTTCCAAAAATTATTATGAAGCTTATGGCTCAAATTGTTTATTTGTTAGCATTGTTGTTATAGAAATCAAGATAAAGAGATCAGAAAGACCAAGACTCTGAACATTTTTTAAGTAATATTTTTCATTTTCTTAAATGGAAATCTATTTGGGTATTCGTACAAATGCATTATTTATATAGAAAATACACTGGGGAACATAGAAAATGTGCAGTAATAAAATGGCCCATCATTTTTGAATCAAATTAATACCATAGCCTTTCTGGAACTCACATAATACTTTGATTTGTAGTGTCAAGATTTCTGTTATTGAAACAAAGTTCATAAAGATTCAGGAACAGAAACTCTAGGACCTGAAAAATCTATATTGTATGATGCTATTATATTTGGCTTGAGAAGACAAATGCCTTCAGAGTCAAACTACTCTTAAGAGAGAGCAAAAAGAACTATAAATTCAGAATAAAGGCAAAAGTTGATGACAATAAGTAAGATATTATAGTGATATATTATTGAATTAAACTTTTCAAGGTTTCTTTCTGAATTTCAAAGTTTTAGACATGAAAGAGAAATTCCAAGGGAAAATAAATTGTTGTCTAGTTCAACCATAAAGAGCTCTGTGCTTTTTTGCATATTACATAAGATATTTTTCAATGTATCTTTCCAAGAATCATATTCTATGCTTCTTTATTCAAAACTTAAAATTGATAAAAATGACTGCAAACCCATCCTCGTCCCTTATGTTCAGGATTTTGTCCCTAAAGCAACAAAGTAGTATTGTTTTAACAAGATTCCCTATTGGTTTGGTAACTGTCATTTGAAAGAAAAGGACAAGGAAAGTTCTGAAGTCATAGAAAATCCATCTTTCTATATAGTTGCTTGATTAAAGATGAGGTAAAAAAGTAAAAAGTAAAACGATGAGTATATAAGAAAAAGTGGACAAAGAGTATTGCATAATCGGATTTTTGGTCAAATACCAAGCTTCAGATCCTAACATATTTACATATTGGTGTTGGTGTTGGAAATGTTATTTACTGTTCTGAACTGATTTACTTATTAGTAAAGAAAAGCAATACTAATTGAATGTTGTGACAAATAAAATGACCATGTAAAATATTTTAACCCTTATTTTTAATTCAATTGTAGCCCACAAAGACTAGAAATCAGGTAGCAAATTTACTGAAGCGCATTTCTCCTGTGTGAGTTTTTTCACTGTATTCAATAGGAAAGACTGGGTGACCTCGGGAAAACATTAGGCTTGATACAATCTACAGTAGCTCAGGGCACAGCCACCGAACATCTCAGGTTTACTACATATTGCCTAAACTGAAACAGATTATAACTCATCAAAGCATCAGTTACCCTATTTGTAAAATAAAAATAATAATAGCCCCTGTGTCGTGGTGATTTATAGGTTAGAGATAATTATCTATGTCCCATTTCTCTTACTTACTGGTGATCTCCCAGGGCAGAGCATCCTGCTAGGTGCTGAAATAAAATGATGCCCCCTACATTCCAGTACGAAACAGCACACCCACACATAAATCAGGCAGTAGAGAGGGCACAGAAAAGACAGGGCAAATGGAAGGAACAGAGGATGTCTCTCTAAACTGGGCCCAAACAGGTGTCTGCTGATAGGACAGGAGAACAGCCTCCAGGGAGCTGCCTCAGAGGTAAGGACAGTTGGAGCCGCATCCTGTCCTTGTCCCTTTCATCCAAAAGTTTCAACCTGGAGGCATTTGGGATAGCTCTAACTCAGAGATTTCTTGTTTTTTGTTGTTTTATTTTCCACAGAGAATTTAAAAATTAGTCATCTTCATATAAACATTCTGATGTGTGGCCTCTTGAAAAATAAGAAGACCTGGCAAGCAGACCCTCATTTCCACACGGTAACTGCCATCTGAAGTCGCCTGACTATGGAGCCATTGGATGGTGTTTGTGGTCATTTTGACATGATTCTCACAGCCCCTGGGTCTAACTCAGAGCCTGAACCTGTTGGGAGCAATGGGGTGTCAGGAGCTGGTGTCTCTTAGCAACTGGAGGGGAACTGAGTGGCAAGTCGGGGACGTTGTGGTGCCCCCCTAATCTCAAGTATTAGAGTATTGCTCCAGACACATGGGGATCCTATGGGAAACTCCAAAAGCTCATTCATACCTAATTGGGAGAGGATTTGAGGGGAAAATGGTGGCTGTGAGGAGGGCTCCCTGAGTTCTCCCCTAAAAATTGCCACAATTTGAACAGCTGGAGAGCAGCAAACAATCCTCTAACGGTCACATAGAGTAGCTAAGAGATTCCCACGCCGATTACTTAAAGGTGGGCAGACCGGGTGAGTGGGGGGAGAGGGAGGCGAGATGCATGGAGACACCACCTGTACCCATGGCTGCTGAGACACGGGATCTCAGAGAGCAGATGGGAGAGTGTTCCCGCGGCGGGATCCCTGTGCCTCATGGCCGGCCTAGAGAGCAACAAGAGCGCGACAGGTTGCAGTCTGAGGCAGAAGCCTCCGGCAGACGAGTGGGGAAAGAGAGAGAGGAGACGTGCGTGCAGAGGTGCGGTCTGCACCCATAGCTGTGGAGCCCCGGGACCCCAGAAGTCAGAGTGGAGAGAGCTGTAGCACCAGGGTGGGCTCAGTCCCTGCGCCCCTACGGTCCCTCCTGGAGCACAGCAGGAGCTCGACTGGAGCATCTGAGGCAGAAGCCTCAGCTCAAAATGGCAGTGGGACTTCATTTATTTTCTTTTTTCTCAGACAGAAAGCAAAAAACTGCATAGATAAGAACGCAACCCCACCCTCCCTCAGAAATCTTGCCCCGCCCCCCCCAGGCCAGAGCCTTAAACTGACCCCTGAATGGAGGAGTAGGGTCAGATTACAGAGGTGCTCCTACTCCCAGGGGGTTGAGAAACTCCACCTGAGAAGAGGCTGCAAGGTGTGAGCCTACCTATCCCGCCTCCACCTCTCCTGCAAGGCTTGGGAGGCAGGGCAACTTCAGCTGCTGAGTCACTCGCAGGCCTCCCCACCACCACCACCACCACCACCACCACCATGGCTGGTGGCTTTTAGCAGCTCTGAAATCTCACAATCCCCACAGCCTCCAGCGCAAAGAGTGCCCGAAGATGCACATCGAGCCTTCTGGCTGCGCAACACTCAGCCTGCCTCCAGGCAGGCGAGAGCAGAAATGGCATTGACTTTGTAATAACTACCAATCACATCTCATAACCCCACTGATCCACAATAGACCTGCATTGCCAGGGTCACTCTAGGTGCCAGGTGGCCTGCTCTGCCCCCACAAGACGCAGAGGAGTTTGTGTATACCAGAGGACAGACAACCTGGGGAGAGTTTGGTGGACATGAGCCAAGACTGGCACTGGTTGTTTTTTGTTTGGTTGTTTTTTTTTTTTTGCCGTGTTTTGTTGTTGATTTGGTTTTTTGGGGGTGTTTTGGGGTTTTTTTTTGGTTGCTAGTTTTGGTTGTTTTCGTTTTTTTTCTATTTCATTATCATTTTTAGTTTTTAATATAGGCATATATAGGTGTATATATGTGGATATATACGTCCATATATATGGGTGTGTAGATATATATATATATATATTTTTTCTTTTTATTTACTTCTTAGTTTTCTACCCGCTCTCCCTTCTTTTCTTCTTTCTTTTCACTGCTCTACTTTTCCTCCTTCTTTCCATTTTTCTGCAATTTTGGGGGGGGGGGGTGTTGTTATTTTGTTTCTCGTGTTTATTCGATTTTTTATTATATTTTATTTTATTTTGTTTTGTTTTTTTTTGTTCTTTGTTTTTTTGTTGTTTTGTTTTTTTTTTGTTTTCTTCTTTAGCATGTTTGATATTTCTGTACATGTTGAGTGTAGGCTCCTAGTTGTTTTTTACATGTGAGAGTATCTTGTTTCCTTTGGTGGCTGTTGTGGCTGTGCTTGTTGATCTGTTTTGCTCTAAAACACGCTCTGCAGCAGGACCCAGACAAAGAGGCGCAAGAATCATCACACCCAGAGGCTAACTTTAGATAAAATCAGAGCATTATGGAATCAGACCTACAAGAGCCATACCCAAAGGGAAATCACTACAGGCACAAAGCCCATATGGGCTAACCCTCATCAGAGGGGTGATCCCTCACACAGCAGCTCATAAACTGTGGACACAACTGATCCTCACAGCTAGTCAGCCTGGGAGTCAATCCCACCTACTGTAAATCAATCAAAAGTCAAAAGCAATCAAAGCTCTACTTCAACAGGAGAAGACACACAACACAAGGAACAACTTTGGTACACACACACACACACAGGAGAAAAGGGAGATTGAGTAATTCAAATGTAAAGGACACATACCACATAAGTCCACCCAGAAAAGACTGAAAGACCTAGGGGATCTCTCTATTTCATTGAAGCAAACACAAAGAGGAAGCCAGAATGGGGAAAAAAAGACACACATCCCAAATAAAAGAACAGAAGAAACCTCCTGAATCTGTGGAACTAGAGGAAATAGAGGTAAACAACCTATCGGAGACAGAGTTCAGAACACTGATTATTAGAATGCTCAAGGAAATTAACGAGAATACAAAGAAGGATAGAGAAATCATGAAAAACAACCAGCTAGAGTTAAAGAGCACAATTACTGAATTAAATAACAAACTCGGTGGAATTACTAGCAGATTGGATGAAGCAGAGGATTGAACCAGTGACTTAGAAGACAAGATAGCAGAGATCATCCAAGCAGAACAACAACAAAAAGAATAAAAAACATTGAAAATAGTTTAAGAGAGCTGGGCGGCAACATCATGTGCATCAAAGAAATACCAGAGGAGAAGAGAGAGAGCAAGGGATCGAGAACATACCTGAAGTAATAATGTGTGAAAACTTCCCTAACCTGGCAAAGGAAATTGACATACAGCACAGGAAGTACAGAGAGTTCCAACCAAGATGATCTCAAACAGGCCCACACCAAGACACATTGTAGTGAAAATGGCAAGGGTTAAAGACAAAGACAGAATCCTAAAAGCAGCAAGGGACAGGCAGCAAGTTACTTACAAGGGCACCTCCATAAGATTAACAGCTGACTTTTCTACAGAAACTCTGCAGACCAGAAGGGAGTGGCAGGAGGTCTTCAAAGTGATGAAAAACAAAGGACTACAACATAGATTGCTTTATCCAGCAAGGTTATCATTTAATATTAAAGGAGAGATAAAGAGCTTCCCAGAAAAGAATAAGCTAAAGGAATTCATTGCCACCAAGCCAGCATTGCAGGAAATGTTAAAAGGACTTCTTTAAGCAGAAGAAAGAGAAAAGCAACCTAACTAATGAAGACCAGGAACACAAATAACAAAGTGTCAATAACTACACACCTATCAATAATCACATTATATGTAAATGGATTAAATACTCCAATTAAAAGACATAGAGTAGCTGAATGGATAAGAAAGCAAGACCGTTGCAGATGCTGTATATAAGAGACTCACCTCAGATCAAAAGACACATCCAGGCTGAAAGTAAAAGGATGGAGTAAAATATTTCATGCAAATGGAACTGAGTAAAAAGCTGGAGTAGCGATACATGTATCAGATAAAATGGACTTTAAATTTAATATAATAAAGGACAAAGAAGGGCACTTCACAATAATAAAGGGATCAATCCAACAAGAGGACATAACCCTAGTAAACATCTATGCACCTAACATAAGAGCCCTTAAATATATAAAACAAATACATGGAGGCTGAATAACATGCTACTAAATAGCGAGTGGGTAAAAAATGAGATCAAGGAGGAAATCAAGATACATCGAGACAAACAAAAATGAAAACACCACAAACTAAAACCTCTGGCATGCAGCAAAAACAATCCTATGAGGGAAGTTCATAGCAGTTCAGGCCTACCTAAAGAAGCAAGAAAAATCTCAAATCAACAGGTTAACCTTACACCTCAGGAAACTGAATAAAGAACAGCAAAATAAGCACAAAGGGACTACAAGGAAGGAGATAATAAAGACCAGAGCGGAAATAAATGAAATAGAGACCAGAAAAACAATACAAAAGATCAACAAAACCAAGAGCTGGTTTTTTGAGAAGATAAACAAAATTGACAAATCTCTGGCCAGACTCATAAAAAAAAAAAAAAAAAAAAAAAAAAGAGAGGACTCAAATTAGTAAAATCAGAAATGAAAGAGGCAAAATGACAACAGACGCCACAGAAATACAAAAATTTTAAAGAAATTACTATAAGCAACTCTATGCCAATAAATTTGACAATCTGGAAGAAATGGATAATTTTCTAGAAGCATGCAACCTTCCAACGGTAACTCAAGAAGAAACATAAAATCTGAATAGACAGATTACTACCAAGGAAACTGAATCAGTAATCAACAAGTTCCCAACAAACAAAAGCCTTGGACCAGATGGCTTCACAAGTGAATTTTACTAAACATTCAAAAAAGAATTATCAGCTATTCTTCTCAAACTAGTCCAAAAAATCCAGAAGGAGAGAAAGCTCCCAAACTCTCTGTGAAGCCACTATCACGCTGATTCCAAAACCAGTACACGAAACGAAAATACAGGCCAATATCTGTGATGAACATAGACGCAAAAATACTCAGCAAAATATTAGCAAACAGAATTCAGCAATATATTAAGAAGATTATACATCATGATCAAGTGGGTTTCACCCTAATATGTAAGGTTGATTCAACATCCGCAAATCAATTAATGTGATATGCCACATCAACAAAAATAAATATAAAAATCACATGATCATATCAATAGATGCAGAAAAAGCGTTTCACAAAATACAGCAGCGATTTATGATAAAAACTCTTAGCAAAGTGGGAATAGAGGGATCATACCTCAACATAATAAAGGCCATATATGATAAACCCACAGCTAACATCATACTCAATGGGGAAAAGCTAAAACCATTCCCCTTAAGATCAGGAACAAGACAAGGCTGTCCACTTTCTCCACTTTTATTCAACATAGTTCTGGAAGTTCTAGGCACACCAATCAGACAAGAAAAAGAAATAAAAGGGATCCAAATCGGTCAGCAGGAAGTAAAATTGTCATTATATGCACATTACATGATATTATATAGAGAGAACCCCAAAGACTCCATCAAAAAACTATTGGAACTGATAGACGAAGTTAATAAGGTAGCAGGACAAAAAATCAATATTGAGAAGTCAGATGCATTTGTATATACCAATAATAAACTATCGAAAGGAGAAATTAAAAAATACACTTCCATTTACAATTGCTTCAAGAACTATGAAATACTTAGGAATAAATTTAACCAAAGAAGTAAAAGGCCTGTACTCAGAAAATTACAAGACAGTGAAGAAAGAAATAAAAGAAGATACAAATAAATGGAAACACCTACCATGCTCATGGATAGGAAGAATTAATATAGTTAAAATGTCCATACTGCCTAAAGCAATTCCTATCCAACCACCTAGGGCATTTTTCACAGAAATAGAAAATATAATCCTAAAATTTATATGGAACCATAAAACACCCCAAATAGCCATGGCAATCCTGAGAAATAAGAACAAAGTCAGAGGTATCATGCACCCAGACATCAAAACATATTACAAGTCCACAGGAATCAAAACAGTATGGTACTGGCATAAAAACAGGCACATAGATCAATGAAACAGAATAGAGAGCCCAGAAATAAATCCGTGCATGTATGGACAGTTTGTCTATGACAGTGGAAGCAAGAATTTACACTGAGGCAAAGATAGTCTATTTAATAAATGGTGCTGGGAAAATTGGACTGACACGTGCAAAAAAAATGAAACTGAACCACCTCCTTATGCCATATACAAGAACAAACTCAAAATGGATTAAAGACTTAAATGTAAGACCTGAGACCATAAAACTCCTGAGAGAAAATATAGGGAGTAAATTTGCAGACATTACCCTGAGCAATATTTTTACTGATACATCCCCGCGGGCAAGGGAAGTAAAAGAAAAAATGAACATATGGGATTACATCAAACTTAAAAGTTTTTTCACAATAAAAGAAACCATCAATAAAACAAAAAAGGAAGCCTACTGAATGGGAGAAGACATTTTTCAATGATATGTCTGATAAAGGGTTAATATCCAAAATTTATAAAACACTCATGCAACTCAACACCAAAAAAATGAACAACCAATTAAAAAATGGGCAGAGGATATGAAGAGACATTTCTATAAAGAGGGCATACAGATGGACAACAGGCATATGAAAAAATGTTCAACCTCACTAATCATTAAGAAAATGCAAATGAAAACCACAATGAGATACCACCTTACCCTGGTCAGAATGGCCATCATCAATAATTCAACAAACAACAAGTGCTGGCAAAGTTGTGGGGAAAAGGGGACCCTGGAGCACTGTTGGTGGGACTGCAGATTGGGGGAGCCACTATGGAAATCAGTATGGAGGTATCTCAAAAAACTGGAAATGGAGCTACCTTATGACCCAGCAAATCCACTCTTAGGTATTTATCCTGAAAAACCCAAGACACTAATTCAAAAAAAATATATGCACCCCTATGTTCATTGCAGCACTATTTACAATAGCCAAGATTTGGAAGCTATCGAAATGCCCATCAGTAGAAAAATGGATTAAGAAGTTGTGGTACATTTACACAATGGAGTATTACTCAGCTATAAAGAAGAAGGAAATCATACCATTTGCAATGATGTGGATGGACCTAGAGAACATTATGCTAAGTGAAATAAGTCAGTCAGAGAAAGAGAAATATCATATAATCTCACTTATATGTGGAACCTAAAGAGCTGAATAAATCAGTAATGTAAAGAGAAATAGTCTCAGAGACACAGAGGAAAAACTGATGGTTGCTAGTTGGGAGGGGGTGGGGATTGAAGGAGAAGGGGAAGGGACAAGACAATACAAATTGGTAACTACAATATTGCCTCAGGGATAGAAAAGACAGTCTGGGGAATATAATCAATAATGTTGTAAATGATTCTTAGGGGGCCAGATGGTCTCATGTCTTTGTAGAGGCCTGACCACTGCATGTATATATGAAGCTGATGTTGAATAATATTATATGTCCACTATAATTTAATACATATATATATATAGTCATGGGATGTGGAGTATAGTGTGGGAATGGAGTCAGTGGAATTATAATAGATCTGTATGATATCGGGGGTGGAGTGGCAGTAGATGGGCGGAAGGGGGTTATCACTTTGTGAGGGGTGAAAAAGATAACTATTGCATTGTTTTGTACACCTGAAAATAATAATAATAATAATAAATTTTTTTAAAGTTACATTAAAAGAAAATGCAAAAAAAAAAACTAATTGGGAATGAAGGAGTAAGTTTTGCAAGGATTGTACTTTTCTAGGTGCTCAGGAGAGCATTTGTTTTGTTTTAGGTTTTGTTGGTTTGTTTACCTTAAGCTCACTTATAAAGACTTTATTAATTTTTAGTTTGTGAAGTATTTTAGAGTCCTGTAGTAGCTGGAGTAATTACCACAGCACACTACCTGGGACCTCTTTCCTAATGCCCACAGCCATGCTCCAGCTCGGCACTCTCAGTTACCAGGGAAGCAACCTCTGGCTTCTTTCCCTGCTGTCCTCTCTCAGTCTGTCCTATGCACCAGTACCAGACCCATGTCCCCAAAATGATCAGACTGAGCCGGGAGCCACATAGGCCATTTGATTCCTCTGTATGTTGCCTGTGTTTGGAGACCACAGAAGAGACTTTAATGAACTTGCGTGGATCTTTGTTTCTGAGTCATTTATGTCAAGATGTTAGAAGTGATTTTAGAATATGGCCTCTAAAATAATTATTCATCATACAAATATAAATTCAAATGTCACATTTTGCGTATTGTATTGCTTAATCTTTTTGTTGCCAATTGCTGTCTGGTTCAGAGCAATGGTGTTTAAACCCATTTACATGATCATATCACCTGAAGAACTTTACAAAAATACAATGACTGGGCCCTACTCTAGACTGATTAAGTAAGCCTATCAGGCATTGAGGCCCTAAAATCATTATTTTCCTACAATGATACCAAGGTGATTCTAATGTAAAGAGGGGACTGAGAATCACTGATTTAGTAAATTATTCTATTATTACTATTGGTAAAGTTATTTACTTTAAAATATACTGTGGAAATAAGACAGTGAATCAGGAATGTACCATAGTGAAGAAAGGGGCAGAGGGGCCTGGGATGACCAGTTATTTTCTTCCTTCCAAAAATATTTAAGAAAAGCTTTGTCCTTTTTTCCCACCCCAAGCCACTCCCCAATTCTGACCACAGAGGAAGAATGACTTGTCTACTTGCGGAATTTGGAAATGGTTTGCTATGTGTATGTGGCCTAAGCCCTCTCAGACTCTTACCGTCAGCAATGCTGCCCACAAGCTGAGCGCCTTCTCCTCTCACTCCTGAGTCAATATGACAAGAATCCTTCACTCAAGTCCAGAGAAAGGATTGGACTAGGCCATCCAATAAGTTTCAGAGCCTCTGCATTGGGGCTGAAGGCAGGATGTCAGACTTCCTGTAAATCTTGTCACTGTCTAGACTCTGTGTAGTCCACTCTCTCCTCTCCCTTCAGTGCATTGCAAGGATGTGGCTCAGGGCTGGAGTTAGCAAGTAGAAAACCTTAGATTATTCTTTATTTTTCTGCTAATATTTTTATCTCTATCTTGCTCCTATGTAGAATTCACCATTGATAGATAAAGGGTTCTACTACCTTTTTAAATCCCCCCCTCAAAAAAAATGTTTCTCATAGATAGAGAAATAAGAAAATTGGAATGAAGGGAGGAAGGGAGGGAAAGAAAAGAGGGAAGGAGAGAAAGAGGTAAGGAGGGAGGATGGAAGAGAAGAAGGGAGGGAAAGAGGAATGAAAGAAAGTAGCAAAGGAAGGAAAGAGTATAACCCCTTTGGCTGTTCAACCTATGCCTTGTCACTCCTTTCCCCCATAGAATTCAATAATCTTTAATGAACTGAGTTGTAAGTCTGAAACATGTGGTTTAAATTATTATTAAAACTTTTAATCAGTTTAAAAATAAGGATGGAAGGATCTATAACAATGCTATTTTACGTTTTTCCCTGGAATTTAAACATGCTGGATTTTAAAAAATCAGATGAGTTCCCAATCTATAAATGGATTCTCTTTTGCAAGATAAGTTCCTATGTAAAAACTTATTTACTATTATGTTTTTTATCAAAGGTCTCCATAGCTTTTAACCAGGGCCTAAGTTAAAATTTAGAAGGATCAACTTCCCTTCAGAATCTTTAAGTCCAAGTGAAATTGGTACCAAGGTAAACTTATTTCTTCCTGGTTGATTAAGCATAATTATCATTCAAAAATTGTATAGTAAATTTCAAGTGTATAATTTTGTAATACATCACTTATATATCACGTACACTAGAAAAGAATGTACAGTCTGATGTTCTAGGATGAAGTGCTCTATAAATGTCAATTATGTCCATTTCATCTAATATGTCATTTAGGGCCGATATTTACTTATTTATTTATTTTTTTGGATAATCTATCTATAACTGTCAATGGCGTATTTATGTCCCCTACTATAATTGTGTTTTGGTCAATTTCTCTCTTTAGTTCTGTTAATAGTTGCTTTATATGTTTTGGTGCTTCCTGATTGGGGACATATATATTGATAAGTGTTATGTCTTCTTGTTGTACAGTCTCTTTTATCATTATGAAATGTCCATCTTTGCCTCTTGTTACTTTTTTTATCCTGAAGTCTGTTTCACCTATGTAACTTTACTAACCATTGTCACCTCAATAAACTTTAATTAAAAAAAAAATTATATAATAAAAAATAAAACAAATACTTGTAACAGTAAATGTGGAGATATAATATGCATGCACACACATGTACACACACACACACACACACACAAACACACACACACACACACCA
This sequence comes from Hipposideros larvatus, assembly GCA_031876335.1. NCBI lineage: Eukaryota > Metazoa > Chordata > Mammalia > Chiroptera > Hipposideridae > Hipposideros > Hipposideros larvatus. The sequence continues at coordinate 106,923,386 of CM063089.1, forward strand.
CTGTAGAGTTAAATAGATAATAATTCAAATACCCTGCTAGTAATAAGATGTGTCTGGATTTGTTTACTGAATTTACTAAGTATAATCTACCATTTGCTCTTCATTTCAAATTCTTCTGCCACCAACTTCATAGATGACCCTGGGAAAGCATTTAATTTCCTTTCACCTTAGTTTCCCTTGTATTTAAAGTAAGTCTTATGAGCATAGCTGACACCACAGAGACATTTCCAATGCATTCAAGAAGAAATTAACTATTAATAAAAATGTTCTCTGCACTGAAGTTTCAGTTTACCAGTGAAAATGTAACGAGGACTAACTGCAATTCCCTGTCAAAATCTATTTAAAACAATAATCAGTGAAAATAATTGAAAAAATTCAATATCATTCAATATATTTGTATTATAAGTACACCTTCCTTTTTGATAGAGATTTAAGCTTTTTTTTGTTTGTGAAATACGTTTCTCTAGTCAGGGGTCAGCAAACTGCAGCTCATGAGCCACATGCTGCCCTTTGGGTACGGTCCATCTCAAAAGTTTGCTGACCCCTGGAAGAGCTAATCCTTTCCCTCACAACAATTTAAAAATTGTTCAAGAGCCATAAATGTATTTTTACATAATCATCATTATGTGAATAATAGCCTTTAAAAATTTTATAAATGAAACTATGATAGTTTTATTTTCATTTTCAATTTTACTTCAGAGCCACAGTTCACAAGCTGCAGTTTGCTGACCCCAGGCGGCTCTTCCATCTCAAAAGTTTGTCAAACCCCTGCTCTAGATCATCCTTCCACCTGTCATTGTGATGCACTATACTTTGCCTGTTAGAAATTTCTACCAGTCAGCATTCTGTTTTGACATAACAGACTAAATCACAGATGAAATTTACTATGCACTTGGAGACCCACTTGTTGTTGTATCAGTTCCTTACATTTAATAATATCCTTCAAAATTTCTTGTGAAATAGACAAGTACAAATAGTAATGCAGATCCTGATTCATGAGACTCAGAATGTTGTGTTTCCTCTGGTCTCACAGGTTTAGATTGATAGATTAAATTTATAAGAGGATTATACCCCAGTCAAGGTATTTGAAGCTATTTTTTAGTAGACTATTACTGATTTTTTTAATTATACATGGTTGTATTATAGTTGAAGCCATGGTTCTTACATATTACCACAAAACTATTGGTATGGGCAGAAGATTCCCATTAAAACAACTTAAGTGACAATGACTAATGAGCCAAGTCAGTTATATCATCAACTAGTGAAAAACCCAATACCTTGTGTAAAACCCAATACCTTTCTCACTAATCTTTAATTGTGATCATTCATTTGATCATTCAGTTAATCATGGGTTTATACCTTAAGCTGACCTTGATCTGTCTCCTAGTTTTATTTAGAATGTTTTTCTATAAATGACCCTTCATTACAGTAACGCATAACTCTGGGACTTCAGATCTATCATCAAATCGCTTACACTCCTCAATGCTGTCACTTTCATTTATTTAGGTAAAGGAGTCTGTCCTGTGATTTCCTTATTACCCATTTCTGGAGTAATTCTCATAGGCGTTCCTTCCACGAAAATCAATAAGGGCATCAGTCTACCATCAGCAGGTTGGGATTTCCAAAATTGGCTATAATACCTCCAAGTATAAGACTGTCCTCAATTCAGCTAGACTCAGGAATTCTGTTATCAGTACTCTCTTTTTCATCTGAAAACTTCAGGAAAATGGTAACTTCTTTTTCTGCAAATGCAGCTACTTGTTATTGGATAGCCACCTGGTTATTCTGTAACCCCTTCACCCTTTTGATGTTTTTTCCTCAATTGAAGGGCTGTAAATGTCTAATCTGATCATCAAGTAGTGAAATGTATCCCCAAATCCTTAACTACACCATGTTTTTTTTCTAAAAGAAAATTAGAGTATTCAATAATACTGCAGTAAAACTTAAACAATCCAAGCACATTTTATGAATTTTCCATTAAGCATTTCTTTAGAATTTTTACTTATAAACATTAGATTAGTGCTGAATTTAATCTTTTCTACAAAACACTCATTTTTAGGTATTTAAAATGGCCTCATAGCATTAAGCACAGTAGAGGACTCTGTTATTAAGATCTTTGAAAGTGAAATAATTTTCTACACAATGTGGCTCCTGCACTGGAAATATGAATAGAAATAATAACTTATTTTACAATAAGAGAGATATACAGCACTTTTATAAAATTACAGATCTGATCCAGTTAGGTTGTGAAAATGAGATCACAATTTGCTTGGCTTCAAGCAGAAAAAGAGACTGGATGATTTCAAATGCAGTTTAATTTGTTGAAAATGTATAAATTTGTTCAAGAATTTTAAGCCTAGATGCATTTTCAGATTATTCATTATTAATCAAGATTATGATAACTTTCCTTCTCTTTCTATTTATAGCTCTTCTGTCTCATAGCTTAGCTATTATGAAATATAGGCTAAACAAAATTGTGACTTTTCATAAAATATTATTTACATGAAGCCTTCTCTGATTTATGTGAGGCCACTTATCATCTACTTTACATTAATTTTGGAGCAGTGTTCATTTTTGGAAAAAGAGAAATATGTAAGAACTGATAATATATGAAAAGATGTCATAAATAACAAGGCTATAAACAAATTGGAAGAAAACTAGGATAGTGAAACATTTCTACAATATAAAAATATAATATCATAAGAAAGAAAAAGGGTAACTTATGTCTTTGAAAAATTCCCTTTACTGGACCGGCCGAGTGGTGCATTGGTTAAGAGCTGGTTTGGAACGCCAGAGGGCCCCGGTTCGGATCTCACATATGAGGGCCAATGACACTGTCCTCTACAGCTAAGATGCTGAACAACAAACAGCTCAACCTGGAGCTGGGATGCCTTGAGTCGCCGGTGACGGCGTAGGCTGCAGCCCCTGCTGCAGTGGGTTGCCATGGACTACCATGTGTAGCCAGCAGCTGCTGTGAGCAGCCGTCCAAAAGCCGGCGACTGATCTGCCTTGCCCAGGAAGAGCGCAATGATGGTACCAACTTGGGCCAGTGAAGCGAAGTCCTCCACAACTAGACTGAAGAACAAAAGGACAGCAATGTGTCTGTTCCCCTTCCCCCAATTCCCCAGCGCTGTTCCCATCCCCCAATTCCCCAATTTAAAAAAAAAAATCTTAAAAAAAAGAAAAATTCCCTTTATAAGCAAGGTGGTAAAATCAGAAATATCTATCTAAAAGCTGCTTTCATTTAAGTGAATGAAAGGAGTATTAAGAGTATTTCAAATCACATACAAAAATATCCCAAGAAGATGAAAAACACATGTGCAACAGCAGAGATTTAGACAAATGACCAAATTTTTAAATCTCATTGGAAAAATGATAGCGTGTACAAACTTTTTTTACTGCCTTTTTATAAATCTTGAAAATCTTACTCAAAATTAATTCTAAAATATGTTGTTTTGATCATTATTTCATGTGCACTTTTTACCAATCAACTATAGTTGGCTCAGTCTTGCAGTGTATAAGCCTTAAAGATCCATTTTTACTCATTACTGAATAATTTTAGGTATAAAAATAGAATTTGCTATTTTTTTAAAGGCACTGATCAGCTGCACAGTAGATACCGCATAATTTGTAGTTATATGATGAATGGTGAACCAAAGCACAAAAATTAGCTTAAATGGGAAAAAATGGGGTATATTAAAACTAATTCAGAAAAAAATAGATTAAAAATATTCAAAGTGACTTTAGACATGGCGATTCCCCCTCTGCCTAGCCTAAGTCTCTTGATAAAGCATTCTCCTGGGATCTGCTCCTGAGGCTCTGCACCTTACCTGGTCTCAAAGGCATGGATAATACCTTTAACTGTTTGTTAATTACCTGTTGACTTTTCTTATTTCTGTTGATTCTATTGCTAAGTGTATGTCTGAAGAAGTCAAGGCCCTAGGTCTATTTCTGTCCAGGTTGTTAGCACCATATAAAAAATAAATCAATTTCCTGACACACATTTTCCAACAAAGTCCACTCAACCAGCCATCTTCACAATTTTGCTGTATCTTAAAAGGGCATGACAAGTGAGTTGCTATATCATTACATTAATATCCTTAGAGGTTATTTAATTACAGTATATTTCTGCATAATACAAATAGATTTCAAACATACTTTCATATTCCCCTCACCTCCTTCCAGCTCTGTATATTTGTAAGGTCATGTAGGTGTACCATCCTTTATCTGCAATTCCAAAACCAAAAAGCTCTGAGAAAAACTTTTGTTTCTGTTAAATATGCCAGAAACTTATTTGCCAGAAACACCTCATCTGATGTGAAGCTACGTATCCCAATATAAACATGTATTTTTTGTTTTGTTTTGTGTTTTCCTACAGAAACGATTTATGTGATGATAAGATTGTTTTAGGTACTTCTGCAGGTGATACATACTATACAGTTTATACAAAAATAATATTTCTAAAAATATAAAATAGTTTGAACTCTCAAACCCAGGAGCATTATATATGGAATTCTAGATCCTACATAAGATTTTTAAGGAGCCTAGTAAAGCCTGATATATTCAAGTATGTTTTGTTAGATTGGTGAGCATTTCAAATCTCTATCCACCTAGCATTCTCAGAGCTAATATCAATACAGCAAACACACATAATGAACATGAGTTAAATATTACAATAGAAACTGAAGATACCACCATGATTTCCACTTGAGTCTTGCCTTCAATTGAACTAATATTAACAATTTTAGTCTGCTTGAGCCTTTGAAAATGTAGTATCTGTAAATCAAGCGAGTCTACACCAAGGCTTCAATTATAAAACCAAATAAAGCATTTTGTACATACTTGGGATTAAGTAAATTATAAAATTATAGTAACTATCATAATATAATTTTTTAAATAGCTAAAATGTATATTTTTTCTGTAGTAAAAAGTGTCAACCAATGGTCATCGACCCCAATTCAATGCCAACAGGAATCCCCAGTTTGGGGTGTGGTGAAAAAGGAAACTTTATTCAGTGAAAACTGTTAAATTGTGATACAGCACACCTGTGAGAACAACTCAGTAGTGTTAATTAGGAGATAACACAGCTGTGGAACAACGTGGCTATGAGGAGGCCCCTCTCCAGCTAGATAGCTCTGCTCTGCCCTCCTCATTCTGTGCTGCTCCACCTGCTCTTCTCCATTCTGGTCCCACAAGACATCTTTTGTGTCCAGCCAGGGAAATGCATCCTTCAGTGGTACAGGAAAGTGCCTTCTCAGAGCCAGAGGGGAGCTGATTTACATAGATAAAAGTCCCCGCCTCCGGTCCCTGACTGGTCTGTTCTCCTGCAAATGAGGACTCTAAATCCTCACAGTTTGATTGGTCCAAAAGACATTGTCTGATTGGTCAGAATGGAGCCTCTCTGATTGGTCGGTGAAGATATGGATGGGGATATAGCTGTGCAGCTCTGATTCGCTGGGGAAAGCCTCAGTCCTATTGTTAAAATATGAATCCAGGGTCTCATTAATAAGGACTGGCTCACAAGTCAGGAACACAGTGCAGGCAGACAGTTCAGTGCGGGCTTCTCCCTGAAGTGTGGTTTGAGTGAGAGGTCCCTGTTTAGAAATGGCTGCTAGGCTTTGCTTTTAAATTTGAACCTAGTTACACAACAGGAGCCCTTCCCAATTGGAAGCTTTTCCCTCAGGTTCACAGAAGGAAACCAGATTTTTGGAATGGTTTCCCCTTGCCTTTTCAGCAAGTAAGTGCATATTTGTCCACTCCCTTATATGCCCATAAAAAAACAAGGCACTGAATGAAAGACTCTATAAAATATGCTGGTATTATCGCTCAGTTTATTTAAATTCTCTGCACTCTTTTTATGTTCAAGGCCAAAATAGAAACTAAGCAGTGGATTAAAGTAATTTTCAAACTTGAAAATTGAAAACACAATCTTGTACTTTTCAATTGCCCAGATGAAATGTTCTTTTCCAGAAAAAGAAAAAAAATTTGAACTCTTCAGAAATTGAACTATTGTGTGACTGCAGCTATTTTCTTTTCTGTTATGATTTATTTTTCTACCTGTGCATGATTGCCAGTTATTTTTCTTTGTAAATCCAAATGCCTCATTTGGAATCCATTCCCTTCAAGCCTCTATAAAAATCTCTATAAAATTTACTTGAGCTTTGATTAAAGGAATGTGCATACTTTGGATATCACTTCAGAAGCATAAAATCAATTAAAATGTCAGTATCATATATTAGGGTTAGAAAAAAATCAGTTCTGTATACCAACACTTTAATTTTACAAATGGAGAAACAAAGTGTCAGAGAAGGTTCTGATCTGTATAATCTCTTTTCCTTAATGCTGAAAAAGCCCAGAGTAGATTTCCATCTCCTAAACCAAAGGCCAATATTATTCTCAGTATTCTGCACTGCTACCCAATTATTTTGTACCCTGTCTAAAATGCCCACATTTTCTTATATAATTCTTGCCTATAATACATCAGTTTTTATTACTTTAAGTGATACCTTAAGTCATATTTTAAGTCAAATATCTTCACTGTACTCTCTACATGCAAAATAATTTGAGCAAGTATAGTTCCAAACCTGCAAAAAAATTAATTTTCTATATTAAAATTTTAACTTGTAAAACATTATGACAATTGAAGTTACCCCAAAGTGATGCTAAATAACAATGAGCACATGGAGAAGGATCCATAACATTAGGAGAAAAAAAAGAGAGATGGCAATCCCAGGGTGACTCAAAAGTGCATTTAAATAGTTACAAAGACTTTCAGTTAAAATGGTAAAACAAGTCCATGCTTTGATTCACCACCTATGCTGCAAATACACATTGAGAGAGAAGACTGAAAATTAAAAACACAAATAAAATTACCATGCATAAAAACAAAACAAACATTTCCAATGGGTCAGAAATGGAATATAAATGCTGAGCAGTGATCAAGGCTTTAACTTTGGAGACAATGGAATCAGAGGTCACTATAGCATGTGACTCTGGACAAAAGCCCTGAGTGGAGACACATGGAAAAAACTCATAAGAGATGGGTAAGCAATGCCACGAGTCAGAAAGAAAATAATGAGTAAATTAATGAATGAATTACATTGAGATAACCATCACAAATTAGAAATCCCATGAAGTAAAGTAAGGCCAAGAAAGATATCCAACCTTTATGTGATATATATATATATATATATATATATATATATATATATATATATTCAGATGCAATTAATTTATGGAGTAAGTAGCAAAGTATTTTATATACAAAGTAATATATATATACATATATATATATATATATATATATATATATATATATATATATATAAAATGTGTAAAAATAGTGAAAAAGTAAAGCATGGAATTTGGTAACAAAATTAGCATAAGTATAAAAAGAACAGGTGGTACAGAAAAAAATACTAAAAATCTTGGAAATAAAAAAATTACTTATTTAATAATATGTCACTAGAATAGCCACAGTCTCTTGGGAAATTGCTGAAATAGAGGATACTGATAGGTTCACCATACAGTAATAGTTAAGGTGTCTTCATCATATATCTTCAAATAGCCTTTGCAGAAGAAGTCAATTGAGCAAGTGGTTGAGTTTTCAGTTTGGTGTTCATAGCATAGCACAGGATAAAAATAAGCTCACATCTAGACATAGGAGAGTGAACAGCACCATATCAGGAATAAATAATTACTTTTTTAAATCAACAAAATAAAAATATTCTGCCATAAAATAATTATGAAAAATGCATATATTTATCAGCAAAAGTGGTAAATGAATCTAAAAGATAATGAAGTAATAATATTTTCCCATTGCTTTGGAAAACTAACTGTCAACTCAAAATATTATAACCTGCCAAATTATCATTCAAGTGTAAGACAAAGTAAAGACATTTTCTAATATCTCAAGAGATAGTGTTGTTGTCACATAAGTATTTACACTAAAACTATTCTTAATGGATATATTTCATCCAGATGAAATAAGAAACCAGAAAGACTAAATAGGACAAAAAAGAAGAGAAGGTAACAAAACATGCTGTGGGAAACACACAGCTTTTGACTATAAGACAACTAATTTTTATGTTTTAAAAAACTCTAAATTTCAAAGCAATGATGACAGGATGTTAAGACATGCTATAGGATATGCAATGGATGGTTAGAGAGCAATAAGAGTCTTGTCAGGTTTAAGATAAGATAGCTATGCAGAGTAAATTTAGATTTTTCAGAAAATTAGCACTACTTATATGGGGTAAAATTTAAAGAATTAAAAAATAATTTACACATTGTAACATCTAAATCAGCAGAACGAAATGGAAGACAGGAAGGGAAGAAGAAAAGAAAGAAGAAAAAATCAAAGAAGTAACAGAGAGCCTTATCAATCGCATAGAAGTTAGAAAGTGAGGCTAAAGGAGAAAAGAAAAATGATGACAGTAAACAACAAAAATATATGATCTAGAAAATAAGTCTAAATATTTCAGTGATATAGGTGTCTCTAAAAATGATACAAATATTTAGATTGTATTTTTTAATCATTCTATATGCTGCTTTATAACAGGACACATTTTTAAAAAACCATACATTTAGATATGGCACAAAGACATCTTGATTAGAAGATCGAATTCTAAAACTTGATATAATTTCTACATATACATAATAATTAAAAATACATTATCAAATTCAAAGAAGCAAGGTAGAATAATATATAAATTTTCTGTGCCCAATAATATTTACTGGAATTAAAAAAAATTAAACATCACTAAAAGACAAAAATAAGATATTAATAAATGGAAAGATATATCATCTTCATGAATTGGAAAACTTAGTTTTGTTTAAAGATCATTTTGGTCCAAGTGTTTTCATAAATTAGAAACATTTCATCAAAATTTCAAATGGTTCATTAATGGAAACAGTCAAGCTGATTTTATAATTGAATAAAAGAACAAAAAGGCAAGCATGGTTAAAATAAGTTGAAGAAGAGCAAATGTAAGAATTGTCCTATCAGAAATTTAAACTTTAGAAGAAAATGTAAAATATTTTTTATGTTAGAAGGATTTCTTAAAATTACACAAATATATATTCCTTAAATCATAAACTTCAGTTCATCAAAAGTTACTAAAACAAAGGAGAAAGAAAAACCACCATATATAGATGATGTATTACAGAATTTTACACTTGAAACCTAATTTTACTAACCATTGTCACCTCAATAAATTTTAATTAAAAGAAAAGAAGAAAAAGAAAAACCACAAAAAGGGAAAAAATATTCTTAAATCAAATAACCAATAAAGGATTAGTATGTACAATTACTAAGTACTTAAACATATCAAAAAGTAAGACAACCCATTGGAAAACGGGCAAAGTATATAAACCAGCAACTAATAAAAGTAGAAACATAAGTGACCAAGAAACATGAATAGATACGTGGCATCTAAAAAAAAAAAACAGTACTTTTTTTCTCATCTTCTAAATTCTTCTAGTTGGGCTAATAATCAAATTAACAGAGACAGGTTAACAGGAGAAAATCAAATGTTTTAATACACGCACATGGGGAATTCACATAAGCATGAAAATTCCAAAAACAGTGAGGCAACATTACATATATACGACACTTTGGACAAAGGAGAGAAGACAGGGTAAGTTATGAGATTTCAGAAGTAAGAATGGGTGATTTATAGGAAGATTAGGAAGAGGGGAACACACATGGCAGGAACATTCTTGCTGGGCAACCCAGAAACATTGGGACACAGAGGTATGTAGTAACAGGCCCCTGCCTGAAGCCCTCGTATTTGCCACACTTAATTCAAATTAGGCTAAGGCGGCATTCTAAGATTTCCTTTCTGAAGCAGGTTTCTGTCTGAATCTCTTGGGCAGAAAAGGAATGGCGGTGTCAAAGCTTCTTTATGAGTTGTTTTTTTTCTTAATAACCAGCTGGAAATCAATATCCCAAAAGGTAGCTTCAGGGTGGAAAAACTTTGGTTCCCTTCAGATACTTAATCGCAATATAAACAGGGAGAGGCAAATAAAATAATCATGGAATATATTTTCATGTTCATCACTTTGAAAATAATTTAAAGTCTGGCAAACCCAAGTATTTTCTCAAGAAGAAGAAACTGAAAATCCCATTCATGGCTAGTGAAAACATGAGTACAATCTTTTGGAGAGCAATTTGAGGGATCTAGTGTATTAAAGACCTACATTCTTTCTCATCCAGCAATCCCCAAACTTCTCTCTTTCTTTCTATGTACTATTAATAAAGAGTATATGTAATATCTCTATCTATCTATCATCTATATATCTATATCTATATCTCTCTATCTAGCTATCTCTATCTATCTATCTATCTATCTATCTATCTATCTATCTATCTATCTATCTATCTCAGGGGGTGCCAAAAAAACGTATACACATGACTTGTATTCAGCTTTTGTTATTGGTGTATATTTAGTTTTTTTGTTTGTTTTGTTTTGTTTTATTTTTAGCTGAGCTATCCTGCCACCTGTTGGCAGCTCAGCAGCAGCTCAGCTCGGGCTGGGCATGGAACCACTGTTGCTCAGAGCTCGTGCATTTTTGAGCAAGCTCTTAACCCAGCTGAGCTACTCGGCCGGCCCTATTGGTGTATATTTAGAATTACAATTTTAATAGTTTTTTCCTTTCTTAAAATGTGTATACATTTATATATATATATATATATATATATATATATATATATATACACACACACACATATAATTTGTATATATATTATTTATATATATATATATATATATATATATATATATATATATATATATATAATACTGTTTATAAAGAGGTTACATACATGAACTTCCAATAATAGTGTGGAATCATTTGTAATAATAAAAATTGGAAACTAAATGTTCTTCTATAAAAATTGATAAATGATTTCTGATGTAATAAAACAATGGAATGCAGAATGGCCATTAAAATGCAGTGTGTATACATATGCATATATACACATATATACAAATACATACCACATGTATATATACACGTCCACTTACATATTGTGTCATATATGAATTCTATATATTTATAAATTATTGTATTATATATAATGAGCAAAATAAGCAAGATGCAAAATAATACATACATTCCCGTATTGATAACATATTTTTAGTATATGATATTTACATGAAATGACAATCACATAACATAAGTTTCACCAAGATAGGAGAACGCAAAATGAAATTGAAACAGTGTACACCAGGGTCTTCAACTGTATCTGTATTGTATAGTTTATTTTAAAAATCTTAAAAGGTATGCCAAAGTAATAAGATTAGATAAAGCTGGGAAGTGGATATGTGAATTTTGTTATAATAGTCTCTATATGCCATTTTTCATTTGAAAAAATTCACAGGAAAAAGCATTTGTAAAGCAGTATCTGAAAGATCAGTCACTTTGACACAATGAAAACCATGTCTTACATTATTAGAATAGAAGAGGCCTAATGTAATTGGACAGCTGGCACAATTCCAGTCATTGCAGAGAAAGGAATTTCTCATTGAAGAGAAGCACGATTTTGTCTAGCGTGCCATGTGCACAGGTTAAATTGCACGTTGTCTGAGTGGCTACTTTCAGATTACACAGTATTCCTATTTAATAGTTGTATATATGTTCTTTCAAAGCTCTAGGTCCACTTCATTAGTTAAATATTCTTAGTACCAGGACTTTCATTGATATATCTTGCTTTATTGAAATGTCTTGTTTCCCACTAGACTGTTAGCTGCAAGGATGAAGAGATGATATCTGTTTTCACTGCACTTACACAGAGCTTATGAGAGTTCTTAGAAGGTAGCAGCAGTATTTTGAAAAATAAACAAGAAAAAAGAAGGAAGGAAAGAAAGGAGGTAAGAAGGGAGGGAGAGAGAAAGAGAGAGAAGAATTGAGGGGTATCAGAGCTTGCCACCCCAAAATATACCTTTTGGGATATTGATTATTTTAAGCTTGTTATTTTTTCATTTTTTTATTTTTTAAAGATTTTTATTGGGGGAATTGGGGGAATGGGAACAGTGCTGGGGAATTGGGGGAAGGGGAACAGACAAGTTGCTGTCGTCTTGTTCTTCAGTCTAGTTGTGGAGGATGTTGCTTCACTGGCCCAAGTTGGCACCATCATTGCGCTCTTCTCTGGCGAGGTAGGTCAGTCGCCGGCTTCTGGACGGCCGCTCACTGCGGCTGCTGGCCGCTCACGCTGGCTGCTGGCTACATATGGTAGCCCATGGCAACCCACTGCCACAGGGACTGCAGCCTACGCCGTCGCCGGCGACTCATGGCAGCCCAGCTCCAGGTTGAGCTGTTGTTCAGCATCTTAGCTGTGGAGGGCAGTGTCACTGGCCCTCATATGTGGGATCCGAACCGGGGCCCTCTGTCATCCCAAGTGAGTTCTTAACCATTGCGCCACTCGGCTGGCCCTAAGCTTGTTATTTAAAAAAATAAACAAAAAGCAGAAAGAACCTTTATAAAAATTTTTTATTAAATTTACAGGGGTGACATTGGTTAGTAAAATTACATAGGTTTCAAGTGTACATTTCCATACTACATCATCTATATATCACATTGTTCACCACCCAGAGCCAGTTCTCCTTCCATCACCATACATTTGACCCCCTTTACCCTCTTCTACCTTCCCCCCTCCACACTTAACCTCTGGTAACCACTAAACTGTTGTCTGTGTCTATAAGGTTTTATTTTTTTGTTTGTCTTGTTCCTTTGTTACTTTCATTTTTATATCCCACATGTGAGTGAAATCATATGGTTCTCGACTTTTCCTGTCTGACTTATTTTGCTTAGCATAATAATCTCAAGATCCACCTATGTTGTCACAAATGGCAGTATTTCATCTTTACTTATGGCTGAGTAATATTTTATTGTGTGTGTGTGTGTGTGTATATATATATATATATATATATATATATATATATATATATATATATATATATACCACATCTTCTTCATCCACTCATATATGGAAGGACACCTGTTTAAATGGCTATTTATATGGAAGGACACTTCAGTTGTTTCCATGTCTTGGCCACCGTGAATAATGTTGCAATAAACATAGGGGTAAACATATCTTTATGGATAAATGTTTTCAGATGTTTTTGGGTAGACACCCAGGAGAGGAATTGCTGAGTCGTATGGTACTTCTATTCTTAATCTTTTTTTTTTTTAGCTGAGCCATCCTGCCACCTGTTGGCAGCTCAGCGGCAGCTCAGCTCAGGCCGGGCATCGAACCGCTGTTGTTCAGAGCTCACACTCTTGAGCGAGCACTTAACCAACTGAGCCACTTGGCCGGCCCTATTCTTAATTGTTTGATAAACCTCCAAACGGTTTTCTGTAGTGACTCTACCAATTTATATTCCAACCTGTAGAGTACAAGTGTTCTTTTCTCCTCCATAACCTCTCCAACACTTGTTATTACTTGTTGATAATAGCCATTTAAACAGGTGTGAGATGCTATCTCATTGTGATTTTGATTTGCATTTCCTTAATAGCTAGTGAAGTGGAGCATTTTTTCATGTATCTGTTGGACATTTGTATGTCTTCTTGAAGAAGGGTCTGTTTAGGTCCTCTGCCCGTTTTTTAAATTGTATTGTTTGTTTGTTTATTTTTGTTGTTGTTGCTGAAATGTATGAGTTCTTTATATATTTATCAATAGTGTTATTTGGAAATATCTTCTGCCATTTGCTTAGTTTCCTTTTTGGATTTTTTTGTTTGTTGGTTGTTGGTTGGTTTCTTTTGGTGTGCAGAAGCTTTTTAGTTTGATATAGTCCCATTCATTTATTTCTGCTTTTACTTCCCTTGCCAGTGGGGTCAAATTCATAAATCTTCTCTAAGCCCATGGTCCATAAGTTTAGTAATGAGACTTTCTTCTATGCAGTTTATTGTTTAGGTCTTATGTTTAGGTCTTTGATCCATTTTGAGATAATTTTGGTACATGGTGACAGGCAGTAGTGTAGTTTCATTTTTTTGCACATGATTTTCCAATTTTCCCAGCACCAGTTACTGAAGAGGCTTTCTTTTCTCTGCTGTATGTTTTTGGCTCTTTTGTTGAAAATATCTGTCTAATTTATGTGGTTTTATTTCTGTGTTTTCATTTCTATTCCATTCGTCTGTGTATCTGTTTTTCTGCCAATACCATGCTGTTTTGATTACTGTTGCTTTGTAGTGCAGATTGAAATCAGGGAGTGTGGTACCCCTAGCCTGTTTTTTTTTTCCCCAGGATTGCTTTGGTTCTTCAGGATCTTTTGTAATTCCATACAAATCTGACAAATTTTTTGTTCTATTATTTTTTTTAATGCCATTGGTATTTTGATGGGGATTGCATTTAATTGAAAAGAACCTTTGACCCTCCCTCTAACCTGCATAAAGGAACTCAGTTAGAAAAAACAGCTTCAGGAAGGGGACCTTAGCATATTCAGTTCAATATGTATGAACTAAATTTGGCAGACAAGGATAATCCAAGCAAGTCTGTTTGTTGGACCGCTCCCCCCCCAGTCCCCCCGCCCCCCCCCCCCACCCACTGTGTCCTATTGTTTCTGAGTAGCCCAGCAAGAATATATTGGGTTGTCAGAAAAATCATGACATATTTTATCTATGTTTTTCAGTCATTTATTTATATAAAGAATGAAGATCAATCAATGATATATTGCCCATTTTGTTCAATAACCTTTTGCCATCTTTTAGTGAGCTTCATACTTCCTTGTTCTTAGAAGGACCTGTTTTTATTTGCGAAAAACTGAACAAGGTGCTGATTTACAGCCTTATCTGAATTGAATGTTATACCACGCAACGAGTTTTGAAGAGAGCAAGACAAGTGGAAATCTGATGGCAGAAGGTCAAGCGAGTAAGGTGGGTGTGGCAACACATCCCATCCAAGCTCCAATAATTTTTGTTGGGTGATCAAACTTGTGTGTGGTCTCACATTGTCATGATGGAACATAACTCTTTTATAATTAATAAGCTCTGGATGTTTCTGGATGATGGATTCATTCAAACTGTCCAATTGCCAACAGTACATATTCAAATTGATTTTTTGGTTCCTTGGTAGGAGCTCAAAAAACACGATACCTTTAAAACCCCACCACACTGAAAGCATAACCTTCCTCTGATGAATGTCTGCTTTCGATGTCATTTGAGATGAATCATCACTTAGGGACCAAGACCGTTTGCACACCACATTGTTGTAAACAATCCACTTCTCCTCGCCAGTTATCAGTCACTTCAAAAAAGGATTGTTTTCCTCATGCTTAATGAGCATATTGCAGATGTTTATATGCGCTGTCAAATTAACTTCTTTGAGTTCATGCAGATCCCAAATATCAAGCTTGCTTATGTATCCCAGCTTCTTCAGGTGGTTGTGAATGCTTTAATGTTTGATGTTCAATGTTTCTGCAATCTCTCGTGTCGTGTAACGTGGGTTTGACTCAATCAATGCCTTTATTTTGTTGTCATCAACCTCGATGGGCCTCCCTGACCAAGGAGCATCGTTGAAATCAAAATCACCAGCACAGAACTTCTTGAAACATTGCTGGCACTGACATGCTTGTAGAGCATTGTCACTGTAAACTTTATGCAACTTTTTTACAAGCTTGACATGTGTTCCTCCCTTTATGGAAGTAAAACAGTAAAATATGGCAAAAATGCACAGTTTGGTCTTCCATCTTCAACTTGTAAAATCTCCAAAACTGAACCAAATCACTCAATTTTTTAAATAAAACTAGAACTGTCAGCTGTCAAATGACATAGCAATAACATAGATGCGAATGACTGTAGTACTTCCAAAAATGAACTAGTGTCATATGTTGCAAACATGCATCATGACTTTTCTGACAACCCAATATTTACCACGTTTGCTCTTTCTATCTACCTGTGAATTGCCTACTTTCACTTTGAAATTCCAGACTGATGCCTCATTTTCTTTAGTCCAGAATGTCATATAAGCCTCAACTGTCCAATGTGTCCTGGAGTTTCATGGCCTTATGGAACCTCCATATGTACATACATAATAAATTGGTCATTATTTCCTCTTAATTCACCTCATGTTAATTTGATTATTAGCTCAGCTCAAAGAAATTAGAAAGGTAGGAGGAAAACAAAGGAAAAGTTTAAGCAAGTTTATAATGATGAAATGAAAAAGAGTATTATCTTGATTTTATGCATGTGAATGTTGAAAGAAAGTATAGACATTAAGCCCAGAATTTTAATAGCTCAAGACTCTCACGGCACAATGTTTTTGTTTTGTTTTGTTTGTTTATTTTTATGTCAACTTATCAAAGAGGTAAACTTTTCATTCCCTTGGGGGAAATTTTACATCTTATACATTTTTTCAAAAGTTAATATTAAAAAAAATTACCTTCTCTGCTTTCAAACTTAAACTTCCATATTAAAATTTGTTTTTATATGGTTATTTTTTGAAATTACTGTTAATCAAGTAGTTAATTACAACACTGGATTGCTCTAAAGGTAGAAAGGGCTAATTTAATCATTGCAAATTGTATGCAGTATTCTGATTAATTTTGCACTGTGTATAGAATAGAGATGTTATTCTTCAATAAATCCCCAGTTGAAACCAGTTAGTATGGGTTTTGTACAACACACAAATTGTCCTATTTAGCATACAGAACATAGATGAAGGGGTTACTGTTTTGTCATTTTGTAAATAAAGAAATTGAAACAAAAACTGCTAAATAATCTGTCTCCTTAGAAAATCAGACAGTTAACATTAACATCCAGGTTAACTTCAGAGCCCACATTCCTCAATATCTGCTCTATTGCTTTCAAAAAATATTTTAAAGTGAAAAACAAAACAACAACAGAAAACATTTTCAGACTGACACATTCTTGATGTGTTGCTCAATTTTTTTTCATTACATGTTAAAATTATAAAATAATCTTACTAATTGATCATAGAGTTGTATTCATTCATTCATTAATTCATTCATTCATTTATTCATTCCTTTAAAATATTACTGCTATATTCCTGGAACTATGACAGTTGCTGATACAAAAGGAAGAAAAGAAAGAAAGAAAGAAAGAAAGAAAGAAAGAAAGAAAGAAAGAAAGAAAGAAAGAAAGAAAGAAAGAAAGAAAGAAAGAAAGAAAGGAAGAAAAGACAAAGCCAACCAACACGATGAAAGATAAATATTAAAATATAGAGCTGGCCAAGTGGCTCAGTTGGTTAAGAGCTCACTCAAGAGTGCAAGCTCTGAGCAATAGGGTCACTGGTTCGATTCCCATGGGCCCGAACTGAGCTGCCGCTGAGCTGCCAATAGCTGCCAGCAGGATGGCTCAGCTAAAAAAAAAAAAAATAGTCACTATAATGTTTTACCATAGAAAATATATTGATCTGTAATTTTATTTCAAAAACATATTTTTTCTTTAGATATATATTGGAAATAAATTGTTTGTTACCAGCAAAATGTTTCTTCTCTACTTTAATATGCTTGGTGTCACAAATTCTTTAATTCAAAAAATATTTATTGGTCACTCCTTAAATGGAGGGGCTGAAACCTGAAGTTAAAGCCATCAATAAGTTGATATAGCCCTAAGTTGATATACCATCATCTTTATCTTATTCATTCATTTACTCATGAAGTTGTGAAATATTTGTTCAATAGCTATTGAGCAAAGACTAGGAAAGACTGGGCAGCAGACTTAGTTGTCCTTGCCCTCAGGAAACTTTTGTTCTGGTGAAAGTGATCAGACATGTATGCATATGTCATTAATTCAACACATATGGTAATTTGTTTCAAATGGCATGAGATGGTTTGCAATGGCAAAAGTTTTCAGAAAGTTTACTTTTGACAAGGTGATCTTGCAAAGTTATAAAATTGCAGCTGAAGACTTTGATTATAAAGTTTGTTAAAGGAATGAAGAGAAAGGGGGAAAGCAGTGTCAGATTCCGGTAAAGAGTATAGACTATTATATAAGCAAAGCATAACCATGAAGCTATAGTAGACAATATGAGAGAGAGGAATGATAATAGTATATAATGTTTGCTAAACCATGTTAAGAGGAACGCTTGTCATGATCATGCACAGTTTTTCCACAAGCAATTTTAAATATTCAAATTTTAATAGTAGTCAAAAAGTGTATGGTTTTAGAAATCATGGAAAAGGGTGAAAAAAAATCTCCATATTCCATGAGAATAGTGGTAGATTTGCCACATGGCAAAGCTGACTACCACTGGATTGGCCTTTTTCTTGGTCACCACCATTGCCCATGTCTTAGTGAGAAATGCTGCAGGCTGCAGCATGCATGAGCTCTACCTGACTTGGGCTCCATTCTGTGCTAGCCTTTTGACATCAACTGGGGAGCATATGAATGGGGTGATTTGTAGAATATTCCATGTCTATCGATAAGTATATTAATTCATTTAAAAAAGATGACAAATGACAATATGACTGGTAAATGATCCAGTGAAATCATACACTTCTACTTTTCCACAATATATTAATAGTATATATTTTTGAGGAAAAAGAAAATGGACAATGATATTTTTAAACTATTATCCTTGTCAGCCATCATTAACTTACACACAAAAATAACTGCCTATGACATGTTGATAATTGACTAAGATTTTGTTCATATTACTATGACTCTTCTTAAGTAGTTTGGAAACAGCTAAATAATGTCATTTTTCTCAGTCTGACTATTTTTTATACTATGTACTAGTAGTACTTATTAGCTGTCAAATTATTTGTGTACAAATAATATTTATCATTACTGTGATACCTGATTAAATAAATTTATTTTATTTCCCATAGGTACTGAATACACTTTCCTCACCTTTTGAAACAGTTCATGTATTTTTTGCTTAGTGTTAAAATAATAATAAACAAATAAATTATAACAAAACAAAACAAAAACTCGTGTTGCAACTAAGAAGAACATATAAAATAACAGACAAAAGGTGTACACAAAGATGATGTTATAGTCTACAATCTCATTGATTTGTATATTACAGGTTGATTTTTATATATTTTTAGCAATTCTTTCAATATATTCAAATGCTTTATAGGAATTATCTTTTGTAATTGTCACAATTATGTGAGTAATTACTATTTGTGTGCCCTTTATAACAAAGTAAAACACAGAACAATATGCATAAGCTCACACACCCAATAAGTGGCATAATCAGAATCTCCACTCAGGAAAAATATAATACTGTAACATAGTCCCTTCTCTCCTCAAGGTCTCTGAATGTGACTTGAACATCTTGCAGGTTCAGAAGGCCTGCTCCAGTCCAGACTTTGAGGACCAACATAATCTGTATCCCCTGTCACTAGGATGTTTATGGGTTCATTGCACGAAGGGCTTCCTCTCTTCTTCAGAGTAACTTGTCCAAGGATTATTAAAGGTCCCGGTATCTTTCAGCAAGAATGTTGGTTTAGCTAGATCTTTCTACATAAAATCTAGCAATGCTTATACATTTTCTCTCTCTCAAAATGTCTCAACAATACCACAATGACTAAGGAAATATTATCCAAAATGTGTTAATCTTAACAGTCAGCAGAGATGATTTTATATATGCTCACTTGCAGGTCCTACATTCTGAACCCCAAATTTGGTAGCTTTCATGAAGTTCTTAGGAATTCCATATTTTTGACAAAGTAGGGCATGAGATCTGATACATATGATTCTAAATCACACTTTTAGAATCAACTGTGTCAAGAATAAAACTCAAAGTTTTTACCCAGGCATTTCGGGTCTTTCATAATTTGTCCACAACATAATATTGTTTAAAATTTGTGATAATAAGGCAATAAGATCACCTGATTGTTTCATCTACACGTATTTGTCTCTAGGAGCCTTCTCAGATATTGCCTTGTTTCTAGACATTTGTGTCCAACTTCTGCATCTCTTATTTAATAATAACATTCTGGAGATCAAGAACAAATTTTATTCACTGTTTTACTATAAAAAATTGGAGGCAGAGTGACTTGCACATAGAAGTCTCTCTCTAAACACTTTACAAATGAAGTCTTCTTTTCCTTGTTAGTGATACTGCTGCTTCCAGTCTCTGTCACATGTCTTTATAACTATAAAATGTCTAGAATCATGGATTCTTCATTTTTGGCATCTTCTGTGGCTTTAGTGAGAGTACTGGTGGTGTCAGTAACATAAAGGCAGGATAAGGTTATGTCCAACTACATTCTTGGATATTGTTCTGTTACCAGTGGCATAAAATGAAAGTACACTAGTATCTCCAGAAGGCAGAGGCACCAGAAATAACAAGAGTATACTCACCCCTTCTGAGCACAGAAACCCTATAAAGACTTGGTTGCAAAAGCAGAGAAACTCATCCCTTTATCCCAGAATAACCCATTGCCAGTTGCTAAAGGAAATGGAGCTTAATCATTCCAGTCACTTCTCTGTCACCTCAGCAAGAGGAGAAAGGAAATTTTAGAGAATTGTAAGTCTCATGAAGAGAAAACAAGTATCATGTATCAAGGTTAAATGTACTTTTGCTTATTACAAGTGTTTTATAATGAGCATATCAGGTTTTTGTTAGAAGAGAAAGCAACTACTTTAGCTAACGGTATAGCAGTCATGCACATAGTTGTTAAGTCACATGTAGAACAGTTGAAAAAGTAATTCAAATTACCAGAATTTAACAATGCAGAAGCTTCCTAAGTAGAAACAAAATGTAGAGACAAATACAATGTAAAGCAATGCATTAATCTCCTGTTATGATAAATATAATTACATTTTAAAAAATATCAAGCAAACAAAAATCTTCTACCCAACAAAAATACTTACTTTCTAACCAAAATACTTCATAATTGATAACAAATTCATTATAATCAAAAGCTGTAAGGGCCGGCCGAGTGGCTCAGTTGGTTAAGAGCTCGCTCAAGAGTTTGAGCTCTGAGCAACAGCGGTTCGAGTCCAGCCCGAGCTGAGCAGCCGCTGAGCTGCCAACAGGTGGCAGGATGGCTCAGCAAAGAAAAAAAAAAAAAAAAAAAGCTGTAGCCACTACTTGAAGAACCTTTTAGTCCATGAAGAATCACAGGTCATTGAAGTATTTTTACCTGAAAGGAATCAAATATTTAAAATCCAGAATTATTTTAGCTTTAATAAGAGAAAGGGTTTATTGTCCCAGCTTTTCATTTTTAAAGTTATAAAACCTATTGAAAGAATAGTTCAATAACTATCCATTCCTCTTTATTTTAATTCACCAATTGTTTATATTTTGCCATGTTTGCTTTATCTCTTTCTATACATATATCCATTTTCCCCCCTCAGAACAATTTGAAAGTAAGTTGCAGGCACAATGACTTCCTCAGCATTTGTCTACTAAAAAATAAGGACGTTCTCTACATAAATTCAATCCTAAAAACATACCCCCAAAATTACAATAACTCTGTAATATTATCTAATACTCTGTCTATATTCAGACTCCCCAAATTGCCCCCAAATATCTTTTATACCTATTTATTTTATTTTTCTATCCAATCTATATTTACACATTGCATTTGATTATCATGACTCTCTTTCTCTGTTTTAAATAAACCAGGCCATTTGTCTTACAGAAGTTCAACATTAGATTTGTCTAATTTTTGTGACATTGTTTATGCTTTACTTCTTATTTCCTGAATATTGTAAGTAGGAAATAGGCTCTGAAAGCATTATTAGATTCAGGTTACACTTTATTGGAAATAATATTTCAAGGTTGATACTAAGTATTTCATATTGTATCACATCAAAAGGCATATATATTAATATCAAGTTGCCCCAATACGAGTGATGCCAAGTTTGGTCCTGTGGTTAAGGTAGTTATATTATGACTGTCAGGTTCCTCTGTTGTATTTTTCTTTCTGTAATTAGTAAACATATCTAGTTAAGCAGTCTATGGAGTTACGTCTGGCATGTTATGAATATTCTGTTCTGCGATAACCTTTCACTGAATGATTTTATCATCCACTGATTTATGTCTGATTATATTACATTAAGAGATGGAAAATAGTTATCTTTGTAATTCTGTCATTCCTTTAGGTATATTATCTAGAATTCTTCTGTAAAGAAGAGTTTTCTTTTTGTCAACCTAAAAAAGGCTTCTTTTTATGTCAAATGCTAAATTTGTTTGAATTCCTCCCTCACAGAAACTTTAAAATTTGGATTCTTTCTCCCCATTAGATGACTAAATATATGGCCCAGTAGAGGGGCAGGTGAATGGCTAAATGATTTTGGCTAACACCCTATAATTTTAGATCTAAAATGAGTCCAAAAATTCACCCTTAAGTAAAATCTTAAATTGAAATGAAGTGGTGTATAAAAATTAAGTAAGATACCAGTGATGTTGTGTGATGCCAAGCTTTTGTGCTACAGCCTGTCAAATTCCTTGAGTTTTAAGGATCTTGTAACTCAAATTTATTATCATATTTGGAAAAATTTAGAAAACGTAAAAGTTTTCAGCTTTTTCATGAGGCAGATTATGTAATTTCTTTAGTTTTGTCATCAATATAACCACATCCATTTTTAGAGGTCGTAGAGTCATGATTTCAATTTTGAATCCAAATAAAATATTTAAGTACATCATATAACAGTGTTATACATTATCAGTATACTTTTGATTGTTAATTAAAATTATATTCGTGTATACTTTCAAACACATATGCATCACATAATAAAATGAAGCATTATCAAAATATTTGAAGAGGCTATGTGGCTTCTCATTTCTCTCACAAAAGTTCTACTTCCCCAGTCTGTAACCAAAGTAGTTCCACTGTAGTACAACACTTATTTAAGATTAATGTCTTATAGTATTTTTATTTTATTTTATTTTATTATTCAAGAGCAGCTAATCAAAAAAGTCTGTTATAATATTACAAAATGTATCTCTTAAATTCTCTATTTCTAATAACTAAAACGAAGCTTAAATTCTGTGATTATAAACTTTTATGGTTTAGAAATGGGTCCCGATAGCCTATCCATTACATTGGAGGCTCAATTTTGTCCTCAGGCTTCATAGATTCTCGTAAAGATATGCAAAAGATTTATTGAGAAATACACTATATTGTTTATGTCTTTACTAGTAAAAATAGTATGTGGGGCTGATAATTTAGGAGCAAAGCATAATGGAGTTATTCCTTCATTGATTTAGTCATCAATTTTTTACTCAGTTGTGGAGATGTTCCATGTCTCTTACACCATTAGATAGGCCATCTTTCTACCTTTCCACCTTTGAGCTTAATCATCATTTCGGTTTCTCACAAGGTAAAGTCCCCACTCCATAAATTACATTGAGTCTCATTTTAAATACTGCATGTTTCTTCTGAAATGTACTAACCTGTATCTTATGGGTTTTTTCTTTCCCTCTTTTCAGAAAAGCAAATGAGGTTACAATTATGAGGGTTGTATTTGTCTTAAGAAAAAATTATTTTTTTCCAGTTATTACATCTTTTTTTTTCCAAATTATATCTCTACTCTCACATTTCACAACTTTGAGCAATTTCCTTAGAATTTACTTTATATGCATGCAAGCCTCAAGTAACCAAATCAGTGAAATAGTGTTTATGGAATATTGCATGTTAATAAACAGTCTCTCTGCTCAAATTATATGCTACCCATTTCTTCCACTCTGGTCTACTTTGTCCTCAAATTCACAAATCGTTTCATACTATTCATTAAAACCTAGTTATTTATCCCCTAATTTTGTTCAACAAAATATGCTGTGACAATGAGAGTGACAAAATCTAAAAGTACTTTTAGTCCTTTCTTCTAAAACAAATGGTAGAGGGAAAATCTACTTTTGTTTTCGTCTCCCTTTGTAATTTTTACCTATGAACCAGGTTCTCATTCTTATACTCCAAGAGTAGAAAAATCATGGAATTTGGAGTTGCACAAAATTAGTTTGGAACCTTTGTTTTGGCAGTAAATGGATGTTATGGGTTATGTTGTGTCTCCCACAAAAATGCTGAAATCCTATCCCTCAGTACCTCAGAATATGACCTTATTTGGAAACCAGGTAGTTGCAGATGCAATTAGTTAAGATGAGATCCTAGTCCAATAGGGTGGGCTCCTAAATCAATAGACTGATGTCTTTATAAGAGGAGGACCATGTGAAGATGGAGGTATACTTTGAAATGATACAGCTACCATCCAAGAAAGGCCAAGGATGGCCAGTCATCACCAGAAGCTGGGAGAGGGTCAATAGATTCTCCCGCAGAACTCTTAGCAGGAACCAACTCTGTCAACACCTTTGTTTTAAATTTCTAGCTTCCAGGCTACAAGAGAATATATTTCAGTTGTGGTACTTTGCTGTGGCAGCCTTAGTAAACTAATACACTGGGAAAGTTACTATTTTTATCTGTTACTAAATTCCTCTATCTATAAAGTCAAGAAAAGAAAAGCTACCTTCCTGTATTGGAACATTGTAATTATTAACAATACTCAGTGCATCTATATGTAGGCATAGTACATACACATCCACACATCAATATTTACTATTAATAACAATTTAAAAATTAGCCAAATACTTGATTTTAATAAAATATAGATGGTCAGGATTGTCAACTTAATGTAATATAACAATGATAAGAGCACTTGTTAACTATCATTTAATGTTCAAAGGCAAAGAAACAGATATCTAGATATACCCTTTGATATTTTTGGGCTAAGGAGTTCTGAGGGGAACAAATTAATCATATTGTCTACCCTAAGAGAACTTGTGTCTCCTGAAAAGGAAAAAACTATGAGAAAAGAATAGGTGTGGGCCAACCATCATCTCATAGGAATTCCATGCTAATGGGCCCATCTGTACAACTGAAGATAATTTATTATTGGCCAGCACGGAGTTGGTTAGCATTTTTAGCAGTCAATGGCAGAGAGTAAATAATGGCCTCTGAGTGAAAAGAATCAACATCAAAGAATTAAATAGAAACTAGGGCTTTAATGATGTGGAATAACCAACTTCCACTTCCTCGGTACCTCAAGCAAACACAGAACTTTACCTGAAACCAATTATTTTGGGGGAAGCAGGAAAGAATCAGATGGTTTTATGTGAACACTGTTAGTAATGTTGGGAAATATTTATGAAATGGAATCTCCCCCCATCTTAATACATGAAAAAGAGTTTGTGTGTTACTTTGAATGTGACATATTTATATTCTCCAATAAGTGAAAGGGTGGATGCATTAACAAGAAATTTATCAAACAAAAGTTGATAATATTTTGATGTTTACATCTAAATAAGTATATTCCAGTCATTACTGATGTTGATTTATTTCCAATATTTTAATCTTTAAAGGTATTTTTGTAAATAGAAAAAATAAATTTTCATTATATCTCTGAGTCTATTTTTGTTTTGTTTACTCATTTATTCTGTTCTTTAGATTCCACATATAAGTGAGATCATATAGTATTTTTCTTTCTTCATCTGACTTATTTTACATAACATAATATTCTATAGGTCAATCCATGTCATTACAAATGGTAAGATTTCATTCTTTGAGATATAAGGGGGAAAAAAATGATGGTTGCTAGATGGGAGGGGGGTGGGAATGGGGAAGAAGGTAAAGGGATTAGAAAGTACAAATTAGTAGTCACAATATTGCCACAGGGATATGAAAGACAGTTTGGAGAATATAACTAATAGTGTTGTAAAGATTTTGTAGGTTGTCAGATGGGCACTTGTCTTATTAGGGAGACCACTTAATAGACTGTATAGACCACTTAATAGACCACTGAATAGACTGCCCGACCACTGTGCTGTACACCTGAAGCTGGATAATATTGAATGTCAACTATAATTTTATATATACATGTATATAATTTATATATATATATATATATATATATATATATATATATATATATATATATATATATATATATATATATTTATAGTCACAGGATATGGAGTACAGCAGAGATAGAGAATATAGTCAATGGTAGTGTAACAGCTACATATTATGTCAGAGGGATAGTAGACGGGAGAGGGTTGTCACTTTGTGAGGAATGTAAATGTCTAGCTATTACATTGTTTTGTACACTTGAAACTAATAAAAAACAAAACAAAACTCTCAGAGCTGAATGTGATAATGAAAGAAAGAAATACAAGTTGGGGTGGGAAGATCCTGAACTAACAAACTAAGATCTACCCCTTGAATCTATTTGAGTATTACTTTTAGCTCCTCCCCTTCCATTTTGTGTGATTTGTTTCTGAGTTTGGTAGCTGTGTGTAACTCTGGGAGTTTCAGTCTCTCAGGACATCCCTTTACTGGTGAATGACTAGTGAAGAAGCATGAAAACCCTGCTTCTTCATTTCATGTTGAGATACACTTGAATGTGTTTCCTATTCCATGTATAAGATTAAGCTGAAGCTGGGACTAATTGAATCCACACCCATGCTTAAGAACCAGGTGCTTCCATTTCCCTATTCTACTCATACTCCTTGACCACTTTTCCTTGCAAGCTCTTCCCTAATGAATCCCTGCTCTCTGGATCTGCTTCAAGAATATATAGCACAAGAGAGTTATTCAGGTTGCATTAAAAAGACCACCCTTATTCTATAGATGTAAACTAGCTCTCACTGCAATTAACTAACAGGTATTCTAATAATGTCTGAGCAGGTTAAGTGTCTGGCTTCCCATGGAGTAGAACATTCATTTCAATAAGGAAGAGGCCAAAAGTGGTTGAAGGATTGGGCTTTGAAGTCAGATCCCTGCGTTCAATTTCAGTTGTCATCTAAATAATGTTAAGACTTTAGACAAGTGATTTATTCCCTTGAGGCTTTAGTTTCTTCATCTATTACATGAAGAAAATAAAAATACTCACCTTTAGAGTCCATCTGAGTAGTAATATGGTCATCAAGAAAGTTTACCATGTAGTAAACATTTAACAAATGTATCAATTATTAATATTTTAAGTTTAGGTGTACATATGAGAACTAGCTAATTATTTTATAATCATTCTACAAACACACACACACACACACACACACACACACACACACACGGTCGCACAATTAACTTCGTGACCTCATCCTAAAAAATTGTTACATGCCTCATTGCTGAATATCACTAGGGTTGGTCACCTTTGAAGTACCCCCATTAAGAAGCTATGCACCAATGCCAGCGCTTAGCCCACACTTCAAAGCAATTTTGGAACTCTTTTTCTGGAATGGTCATCAGAGCTGTCAGCATATTATATTTGATGTCCTGAATGTCATCCAAATGTCTTCCTCTCAATATTTCCTTTATCTTCAGGTAAAGAAAAAAGTAACTGGGGGCCAGATCAGGTGAGTATCAAGAGTGTTCCAGTTCAGTTATTTATTTACCAGCTAAAGATTTCCTCACAGACAGTGCCCTGTGAAGTGGTGCATTGTCATGATGCAAAAGCCATGAATTGCTGGAGAAAAGTTCAGGTCATCTAACTTTTTCATGCAGCCTATTCAACACTTCCAAATAGTAAAGTTGGTTAACTGGTTGTCCAGTTGGTACAAATTCATAATGAATAATCCCTCTGATATCAAAAAGATTAGCAACAAGTTTACAAACGTGATTGTCAAACCTCATAAGAAGTAATATATAAATGTTTGTTAAATAACAATAAATGTTCCCAAGTCTAACCCAATATCTGACACACAGTAGGTACTAGACAAATGGGTGATAATTTAATGAACAAAAGGGACTCCTGGCAAAATCAATCATAACCATAAAATGATGACTGTGATCATCAAGTATGTAGGAACTATGTCATATGGAGAAGGTTTGAATGATGATATTTAAACGAGGCAAGCAATCACCCATTGTATTCACAGTATCAAATCCCTTTCATACGTAAGAAAGAATAAGTGTGTTGTTTTTCTAACTATCAGAACAAGGGCCTATGCAAAAAAGATAACTGGGTGATTCTGGTAATCCTGTTTACCTAATAGTATGGAACAAGCTGTTGTTAAGCAGCAATCCTAGTCAATAGAGACGTTCAAGTAGAACATACTAGAAAGAATTACTGAAATGTAAAGTAGTTTAGAAAAAGTAATGATAAAAATACATTCCATCCCTAAATAGAATGTATCTACATATTTGGTGGTGTGAACTGAAAAATAGAATGGTTTTGAAAACCCTGTTTCACCTATATCTCTGTGCAGACTCTTACATATCATTCTGATTGCATCATTATTTTATATAAAAATTAATGAGGAGAATTACTAATATTGAGAAAAACTAATAGACTATTGTAAATATCAATGTAATGCAATTATAGGTAAGAAAGAATAAAAGTGTTTTAAGACCACTGGACAGAAGGTTCTGGCAAGTTGATTTATTTCAACTAAAAAATAAATAAATAAAGGATTGGAAAGAGGTTTCAGCAATATAATGATTATGGCAAACATATGGTTATATGGCCAGGGTCTCTGGTGTAGTTGAAATCTACATTGCCAATCTTTACTCCAACAGAAGGAATGAACTTCTGTACTAGTAGGAAAACTAGTAAGGGAGTAAATGAAGATCAGCCTGGGGTAAAAAAGATAATGGAAGTGCTACTCTACAACTTATGCAAACTCCTTAATGAAGTTCATTGAGTCACAGGGATCTAAAGGCTCTATTCTCCTGTAGGACCAAATTATATTCTTTACATTCACACTTTTCACAGATACTCATCTCCAACACTCGCTTAGTCATGCCATATACATGCAGCATTCAGATTCACAAAAAGCTAAATCATTAAGGCAATGGAAACAAAACTTACAAGTCTCTTACCCCATGACTACTCCCTACTGCTTGAAAAATTTACATGTATTTTTAACTTGACCTCCAAAAACTGTCATTGAAAATCAGCTAACACACAAACCAATCCACCATTTTATCTTTTAAGTTCAGAAAAAAATCAGAAAACTCAGAAAACCAGCTTTGTATTCAACTCCCAAGTGAAAGAACCAAAAAGGTGATTTAAATCTTGATTTTTTTTCTATAAATGTGCAGGTATTAATCACATTTGAAAACACAGTTTAAAATAATGCTGACTTGATCAACTAAAAAATTTTAATGAGTAGAGCAATGCAACGAAACATCTCACCAATTGTAGGGTGATATACTGGTTGCATATGTTTAATTTACTTTTATATGTTTTGACTGTATGTTACCACAAAATTGAAAAAAAATTTAAGTATTATTCATTTAGTTCAGAAAGGTGATTTACAAAACAAAAGCCAAAATATATTTTTATCATAACCCTATTTTGCAATTATAACCAGGTATTTGCTTAACTATGTATAACTTTGGGTATTTTTCTTCAAAAGCGTTTTTAGATTCAGGAAGAATTTTCTGCTAAAAACACTATAGAAAGTTGAACCTTATAATGCATACATATATCAATGGGCCTAAAAATTGTCAATAATAATAAAATAAAAATTTATTAAGTAACTATCATATACCAGGCAACCAAGGCTTATAAATACCTTGTCCAAAACAGTACAGCTGCTCTAAAATTTATTTCTCAATTTCAAATAAAGACAAGTTTCTCTCTCAAAGTTTTACTGTAAGCAAGTTGTTAAAAAATAAAAGCATATTTTCTCAGAGGTTATGTTGAAAATAGTCATCATCATCATCATGATAAAAGGAACACTTGCTACTTTTTTTTCAGTGTAAATATTATAAAGAAGCACACAAAAATCAATTGCATTTCCTTGTACTACAATGCATACAAAAACCCAAATTAAACACAATATTACTTATAACAGCTCCAAAAAAATTAGATACTTAGGCATGCAGTTAATAAAATATACAAAGGATCTGTATACTGAAAATTGTAAAATGCTGATGACAGAAATCAAACATGACCTAAATAAATAAGCCTTCCATGTTCATGCATTGGAAGACTCAACATAATTAAAATGTCAGTTCTCCCAAACTGATTTATAGTTTTAACAAAATTCCTATCAAAATTCTGCCAAGATTTATTTTGAAGATATAGACAAGATCATTCTCAAATTTATATGGAAAAGCAGCAAAACAATAAAAGATTAAATTGTTTAGAATAGCTTAACATTTTTGGGAAAAAAATAAAAGGGAGAATCAGAAGAATTGGTTTACTTGATTTCAGGGCTTAAAATATAGCTACACAAAATAAAATTGTGTATATGGTCAGATACATAGATCAATGGACAGAATAGAGAACCCACATGAATATCATTCACTGAAATAGAAATAAACCCCACAAAAATGTGCTTAACTAATTTTTAACAAATGTGCAAAAAAAATTCAATGGAAGGATAATTTTTCAACAAATATTTCTGGACTATTGGACATCCATAGGCAAAGAAAGTGACTTTTGAGTTATCCAAGGTGGCAGAGTAGATAAACACTGCCTGCTTCCTTCCATGAACATATTAAAATTACAACTAGATTATAGAACAATCAACCTAGAGAACCACCTGAAATCTAGCTGAACAGAAGGTATATAACTAAGGATATATTAAAAAAAAAAAAACATGTTGAGACTGGTAGGAGGAGTGGAGGCGTGGAATGGGCTGGCCTCAAAACTCCATGTGGTGGCTGACAATCAGGAGGGATATCTTGGCTACACAGGTCCCCCCTCCTCCCACCCAGCGGAGCAAGGAACTCCAGCCCCATACCAGACTCCCTAGCCCAGAATACTGATACTGGGAAATGAGGCCCCACAACATCTGGTTGTGAAAAACAGTGGTGGTTCCAGCCATCCAATGGGATGGAAGACTGTCGGAAACAGACATCCTCTTAAAGGGCCCGCACAGACTCATCCTGAGCTCCAGGGTAGGGACAGTGACTCAGGTGGCATTGGAGGCATATGGTGGGTAGACTGAGGTGTGTGGTTTCAGAGCAAGGGCTGTAGGACAGTCACCATTTTCCTGGTGTTGAATCCTCCTTCTAAGCAGTCAGAAGAAGGGTGCCATCTTTCCTGTGGTGAGCCTTCCCCCACATGACAAATCTGAATCTGAATTGGTCAGGTGAGCTCTGCTGGGACCCAACTCCCCCAAAGCCAGAGGCACATTTTAGTAGAGCAGCAAGCCCCGCCCACATTGCATTCTGTCTTCTAAAACTATCAAAGTCCATGGGCCCCAAGCTGATGGCAACTGGCCTCAGCATGCTCTGGGATCTTGTTGAGTAGATTCAGGCTCAGCACTGGCACCAAACCAGAGTCTACATTAACTCTGTGACCACAACTCTTCCCACTCTAGTGACTCCTTAAGACTCTGCCTCACTGAACTTTCATACTGCATGAGGCACTATTAGTGGCTGAACCTTAAGGAAGCTGGCAGGTAGCAGGAGGCCTTGGGGTGTCCTGTATTTTTGTGGAGGTACCCCAGGCTTGGTACTTGTGGCAGTCATCACTCCAGGATTAGCACAGGCAGTGAACAACCACAGATCACTTTGTAGCTCCTACTAGGTAGTCCCAAGCTGATGACAGGCATTTGGTTACCTGGACTTGCACTACAGCCCCTCCCAAGAGGCCCTAGAACCACAACATACTTGCTTCAGACCACAGCAGCTTAATTAGCCCCACAGTCCAAAGGGTGGTCTCAACAGGCACCAGAGCCAGCTGGCACCACTGCCATTCAGGGGATAAGCCCCTCACACAGCAGCCTGTAAACTGTGGATGTGGCCAAACCCACAGCCAATCAGCCTGAGGGTCAATCCCTCCTACTGATGTGACAATAACAATCAAGGCTCAACTATAACAGGAGGGTAGACACAACCCACACAAGGGACACTCCAGGGTCACCTGAAGCAAGTGACTGGAGAGACTACCAGGGCTCCAAAGGGCACCTACTACATAAAGCCACCCGGCCAAGACTGGGAGACATAGCAAGCATACCGAATACATAGAAACAAACAGAGAAGCAGCCATAATGAAGAAACAAAGAAATATGTCCCAAATGGAAGAACAGGAGAAAACTCCAGAAAAAGTACCTAATACACTAAGAGAAGACAAACAACTTACCAGATACATACTTCAAAACAATGGTTATAAGAATGTGCAAACAACTTAGTGAGAACTTCAACAAAGAGATAACAAGCATAAAAAGGGCATAGAAACCATAAAAAGAACCAGTCAGAAGTGAAGAATACAATACCTGATATGAAGAATGCACTAGAAGGAAACACTGGCAGACTGATGAAGAGGATTGAATCGGTGATTGGAAGACAATATAGCAGAAAACACTCAATCAAAACAGCAAAAAGAAAAAAATAAGAGTCCAAATAAATGAAGAGAGTTTAAGAGTCCTCTGGGAAAACAACAAGCATCATAGGAAAAAAGAGAAAGCAAGGAATTGAGAATGTATTTGAAGAAATAATGACTGAAAACTTTCCTAACCTGGTAAAGGAAATAGACATAAAAGCTCATGAAGAACAGAGTCCCAAACAAGATGAACCCAAATAGGGCCACACCAAGACACATTATAATTAAAATGACAAAAGATAAAGACAAAGAGAGAATCCTAAAAGCAGCAAGAGAAAGGCAACTAGTAACTTATAAGGGAGCTCCCATAAAACTCTCAGTTGATTTCTCAACAGAATCTTTGCAGACCAGAAGGGATTGGCAGGTAATATTCAATGTGATGAAAAGCAACAATCTACCACCAAGGCTACCCTACCTAGCAAGGTTATCATTTAAAATCAAAGCACAAATAAAAAGCTTTCCAGACAAGAAAAAGCTAAAAGAGTTCATCACCACCAAACCAGTATTAAAAGGAACTTTAGAGACTTCTTTAAGAGGAGTAAAGAAATCAAAATTGTGAATAATAAAATGGCAATAGCTACATATCTCTATCAAGAAAGGGTAACTATTGTATTGTTCTGTACACCTGAAACTAACAATAAAAAAATAAAATAAAATAAAATGCATTTTTAATTTATAAAACCAAAGCTAGTTATAAAAAAGCAAAAAATAAACACCAATCATATTAATTTAATTACAGGTGAATTAGCATTAGATGTATTATAAATTACCACCAATGATGTGATGCTTTCATACTGAATAATCATAGATGCTGAAACTAATAAAATCAAAACCAAATAAAAAAAAAGAATTACTTTCAATGTAAATGGATTAAATGCTCCAATCAAAAAAGACATAGGAGAGCTGAATGGATATGAAAACAAAACTTTACATATGCTGCCTACAAGAGACTTACTTCAGATTAAAAGACATGCATGGATAGAAAATAAGATGGAAAAACATATTTTATGAAAATGGAAACAAATGAAAAACATAAAAAGCTGGAGTAGCAATACTTATATCAGACAAATAGACTTTCAGAAAAAGTCTATATCAAGAGACAAAGAAGGACTCAGTAATTCCACTTCTGGGAATTTTCCTGAAAAGACCCAAAATGCTACTTCAAGGGGACATATGCATCCATAGGTTCATTGCAGCATTGTTTACAATGGCCAAGATGTGGAGGCAGCCTGGGTGTCCGTCAATGGATGAATGGATAAGGAGGAGATGGTGCATATATACAATGGAATATTGCTTGGCAATGGATGAGAATAGGTTCTTGTCATCTGCAGCAGCATGGATGGACCTGGGAGCTATTGTGCTGAGTGGAGTGTCAGACAGATAAAGACAGATGCAATGTGATTAGCTTATATGTGGAATCTAAAGAATAAAATAAACAAACAAAACTGAAACAAACTCATAGCTACAGAGAACATTTTGATGGTTGCTTATGGGAGAGAGTTTGGGGGTGTGGGTAAAACAGGGGGAAGGGATTAAGAAGTGAGAATTGGTTGTTACAAAGTAGTCTTGGGGATGTAGGGTTTAGCATAAGAAATATAGATAATAATATTGTAATAACTATGTATGGTGTTAGAGGAGTACTAGATTAGTTGGGGTGATAGATGGGAGGGAAGGGTTTGGTGAGCAGGGTGAAAAGGGTGAAAGGTTTAAGAAGTACAAATTGGTAGTTACAAAATAGTCATGGAGATGTAAAATAAAGCAGAGTTGATATAGTCAATGATGTGGTAATAAGTATGTATAGTGCCAAGCAGGTACTAGACTTGTTAGGGGGAATCACTTCTTAAGTTATATAAATGCTGTACACCTGAAATCAATGTAAAATAATATTGAATGTCAACTGTAATTGGAAAATTAAGAAAGAGGGAGGGAAGTGAAGGGGAATAAGGCGTCCAAATTGCCAGGTATAAAACATGTAATTATGGTCATATAATGTACAGCATGGGGAATATAGTCAATAATATCATGATAGCATGATACAGTGACAGATGGTCTCTGGACTTATCATGGTGATCACTTCTTTAGGTATGTAAATGTTGAATAACTATAGTGTACCCCTGAAACTAATATAACATTGTATATTAGCTATATTTTTAATAAAAATATTTTTAAAAAAGAAAGTGATCTTCAACTTGTCTCATAGCTTATACACAATTTAACTACAATAGATAATTGATTTATATGTAAAATGTGAAACTATAAAGCTGCCAGAAAATTAAAAAAAAAAAAACTAAAAAAACTCATCAAGATCTATTGGTAGGCAAACAGTTGTTAGTTGTTAGATATTACCAAAGTAAGAAACATGATTCAATAAAATTTGACACATTGGACTCATTAAAATTTTTAAAATTTGGTTTGTGTATGACTTTATTAAAAGGATGTAAAGACAAGCTATAGAGTATACTGGGGCGAAATACTTACAAACCACATTATGGACCTAATGCTATATTCCCTCAAAATTCATACGTTGAAGCCCAATGCCCCAGTGTAGCTGTATTTGGAGATGGCACCTCTAAGGAAGTAATTAAGGTTCAATGAGGTAATAAGAGGTGAAACCCTGATTCAAGAGAATTAGTGTCTCTATAAGTGGAGACACCAGGGAGCTCACTCTCTGCTATGTGACAACACAGTGAGAAGATGGCAATCTGTAACTCAAGGGGAGAACTCTTACCAGACACCTATCCTGCTGGCACCTTAATTTTGGGCTTCTCAGCCTCCAGAACCATGAGAAAATAAACTTCTGTTGCTTAAGCCATTCAGTCTGTGATATTTTGTTTGGCAGCCTGCGGTGTCTAATATACCAAATATGGGACAAAGGACTAGTGTCTAGAATACACAAAGAACTCTCAAAGCTTGACAAAAAGAAAAAAAAAACAAAAAACCCCCAAACTACCCAATTAAAAAATATTCATTTCATGGAACATATAGATGGCAAATGCACATGAAAAGATGTTGAACATCTTTAGTCATTAGGGAAATGTATATTCAAACCACAATGGAATATCACTATATATCTATCAGAATGGTTAAAATAAAAAAGTGACAACACTAGATGCTAATGATATTAAAATAAACAGGAACACTTGTACAATGATGGTGAGACTGTAAAATCGTACAGTCACTCCAGAAACCATTTTGGCACTTTTAAATGAAACTAATGTGTGATTACCATATGACCCAGCAATTAAATTCTTGGGCATTTATTCCAGAGAAATGGAAACTCTTGATAACCCAAAACCTTTACACAAATGTTTATAGCAGCTTTTTTTTTTCAATAATCAAAAACTAGAATCAACCCAGATCTCTTTCAATCAAGGAATGGCTAAACAAACTATACAGCATACATATCATGGAATGTTAGTAATTAAAAGGAATGAGGCTATTGGATACATGAAACTACTGGGATGAATCTCCAGAGAATTATGCTGAGGGAAGATAAATAATTCTAAAAATGTTATATATTGCATAATTACATTTATACATTGGAAAAAAACAACATTTTAGAAATCAAGGGCAGGTTATTAGTTTCCAATGTTTAGAAAAGGGGCAGGCTTGAGAGGAGGTGAGTGTGAACAACAGAAGAAATCCTTGTAGTGATAAAACTATTCTATTTCTTGACTATGGTGGGTTCTGGTGGATACACAAACCTACATGGGTGATAAAATTTTCTAGAACAGGACACACACACACGTACAAGTAAAACCAGGGAAATCTCAATAAGGTTGTTGGATTGTATCAACATCAATGTCTTGATTCTAATATAGTACTATGGTTTAATAAAATACTATCATTGAGGAAACTAGACAAGTATACTCAAGATCTCTTACTATGATTTTTATAACCACATATGAATCTACAATTATCTTAAAAATTCTAATTAAAAATATCATCAAGGGAAAAGAAAACTCTACTAACCCAGTTAATGTCCTCCAAAGAAGGAATAATTGCATAATTTGACTTCCATCCACACAATGAGTTAGATTTTTTTCCAACTGATTTGGTGATATTTCACAATCCATTGTTAAGTATATAAAATAAAATATAAAGAATACCAAAGGTATATAACAATCCCATATTAATACAATGACATATATGTATATAAATATATAAAGCATATGACAGCAAATAAGTATGTAGAATAATAATATATCAGGTGATTAACATTAGCTTCTTAAAGGTAAGAGACAGAAAAGGAGAGCAAAAACAAAGTATTCAAAATTTTAAAACAGTATACATAATACATTTATATTAAAACCAAAATCCATATATATATATATATATATATATATATATATATATATATATATATATATATATATATATATATAGAGAGAGAGAGAGAGAGAGAGAGAGAGAGAGAGAGAGAGAGAGTAAAAATCTATTAAATTATGGCTACCATTAAGTTAATGGTGCCTATTGCCTATATTTGATAAATTTAAAGATTATGTTTTCTTTATTCTTTTTAATATACTTTTGTTGATTTTCTATATTGGCTTTCCTGACTCTCTTCATCATTATTTACTATGCATTTTCCTCATCATGGTCACATGACCATTGCTCCAAGTCCAGGTACCACATCCACATTCCACACAAGGATGCAAAAGCTAAAAAGTGTGTCTTCCCCCAAAAAATAATAAATACATTTCCCAGAAACTCACCCAGAAGTGTACTGCATGCATCTCACTTGTCAGAATCGGGTCATATGGCCATGCTTAACTTCTGGAAAGGAATATGTTTTTAACTGGACACATTGCCATCACATTCAAAATTAGGATAATATTAATTTTTAAAAGTAAAATAAAAAGAAAACATCTAGCAATGTCTAGCAGTATAAGTAAACACATATACCAAATTATGTATAAATATCATTAACTAAAAACTTTAAATAGATGACCTGAGCTTAATGTGACATGAGTAAAAGACACTTAAAAATATACTTTAATATTTTAAATGCTCATAAACCCATACAATATTCATAAAGTAACTGCCCCAAAATTCCTCACAGTGTCACACATTTATAAATTAATTGGTATGGTTTTTTATGATCACTGAATGTTTTGGTGTTATAGCAAGAGTAATTATGTTGATTATTCATGTTAATTCACTTTGATTTTGGGAAAATACACATAATTAATATCTAAACACAAAAACTCACTCACACAAATAACATAAATATATATTATACTCATAGTGTCTGAATAAAACATATAACTAATTTATTGAAATATTAAAAACTAAAAAGAAGTTATGTAACCAATATCTCTGTTCTCTAACATAATGTATATATCACATAAATATACCTGCACTTACATAGGTATTATTAGACTCTGAGATGAATCAAAAACACCCTGGGAAAGCAGTGATTAAAATGCCAAACATCTTTGCTCTCATAGAATTTACATTGTAATGTAGGGAGAGGAAAATAAATGAGTAAACTAAGTCTGGACTTGCTGTGAAGAGCCAGAAAGAAGAAAGAAATCAGAATCAAGGGACAGAGACTTTTGAAAGCGGGGGGGGGGGGGGGGGGGGGCGCTATCTCAGTGTGGTTCTGGAGCAGAGGCCTAAAGCACAGCAGGGGGTGGCAGTGCAAATATCTGGGGACGGGGCTCCAGGCCACCGACATCCTTGTGACACCCTGCAGAGATCTGGTGCTCAGGATGTGAGCAATGGCAGGTCACTCAGGCTGAGGGATCATGTGGGGTTAGTGGAAGAAGGTGACATCAAAGAGATGGGGGGGCGTAGATTCTCTGTGGCCATTAGGCATGATGAAGAAGTCTGATTTTATTCTCAGTGCAATGAGAAGTCCTTGGAAGATTTTGAAAACAGCAGAGACAAGACCTCATTTATGCTTTCAAAGGATAAATCTGAATGCTAGGTTGAGAATAGATGGCAATAGAGCAGGAGTAGAATCAGGGACCAGTTAGGAAGAATGGTACTCATCCAAGCAGGGGATATCATGGTGTCCTAGAGTGACAGCCATAGACAAAGTAAGAAATAATGAGAAGCTGTATATATTTTAAAGGTGATAGGAGATAGAGTAGATGTGTCTTTTTGAGGAAAGAATGAACTCACATATGACCACATTGGTAGATGCTGTGATAAAAGCCTTTATGAAACTCAGGACAGTGGGTACAAAAAGGAAGTGTATTGGTCAGGTCCTCTTGAGAAATATCAATCTATTCTAAAATTTTAACAAAAAGACTTTACTGAAGAGAAGTCAGGGCTGATTTAAGGACCTGATAAGGGATGTTGAGGCAATCAGAAACTAGCAACAGTAGCAACCTTTTACCACATCTGGGTCTGAATAAGAAGAAGAAATAGTTTTATCAAAGAGAGCAGCTATGAGAGCAGACCATGTAGGAGGGTGCCACTCCCCTTTCCCTGTTCTCAGGGCAGCTGCCCCACAAAGTGTAGCTGAAGAACAGAGGCCAAGGAGGAAATACCACAACTTTTAGGTCCTTAGGTCTCCGAATCCCTACCTAGAGTCCTCAACTGTCAAACCCAATTAACCAGGGAGCCTGGGTGAACAGCACTGTGAAGATAGAAGGGATCTGGATGGGAAAATGGAAGATAAGAAGTAAAGCTTTGTCTTGGAAAAGGAGCCATTATACAGAAGTCACTAAGGTAGGAATATTGGCGGTAATTTCTAAATGTGAAATATATATATATATATATATATATATATATATATATATATATATATATATATATATATATATATAATGGTAAGAAAGTAGAGTCAGAGGAAAGTCAAGAAAATAGTCATGGTTAGCGGACCCCACCCAATTTGAAGATAACAGACCATGCTTTTTCCAATGAACCCGTTAGGACAACATTCTATTTCATCAGAGCCTGGCCCAAGCATGTGGCTGACTTAGCACATGTTCTTTTAAAAATTTTACTAATGTTTAATATCACATAGCGTTCATAAATACATTCTCAATTTATCAAATCAAAAAGATTCAAATGTTATATTAGCAAGAAACTAAAGGTCCCATTAACCAAACCCGCAATTCAAACCCTCCAGATGCAACTATTTTTATAAGCATAAGAATGTATATTTTCAGCCTTTATGAGATTATATATATATATATATATATATATATATATATATATATATATATTCCCAAAATAAATATATACACAAAGGAAAATATGGCTCTGTATTTAACTAGCCACCCAGCCCTGACTTTTCTCCTAACTCCAGACTTCTGTAGCTCACTAACTAATAAACATTTTACTTGGGTATCTAATAGGCCCCCAACCTCCTGACCATAATAGTTACCTTTGAAATCCTTTCTTTTTTTTTTATGAGTCACTGAGAAAGTGAGCAAAAAAGTTCAAGACTTTAAAAGATTCACAATCATGAAAAGTGTTTCTCAGTAAAGTCCTTTTACTTTCTACTCAAGGTTGTGCTAAGTATCAGGCATTACCAGCACTGTTTTCTCCTCCCCTTCTGGTGATGTGTCTGCATCAGTCCTCGCTAACATTCAAGCAGAGACGAGAGATATTCCTCCACCATTCTCCACCATAAACAAGGTGACCAAGAGGCCAGTGCAAAGAAAGCTCTCACACTGGGAAGCATGGAGAAATGCTCTCTACCCTCTTCCTTCACACTCTTGCTGTAGTTCCTCATCAAAACGTAAAGACATCATCTCCTGAGGGTGAAGTAGCTTAAGTGGAGTGGAAGTAAAACCTCTAGTATGCCCTTGCCCATCCGTGCTGGAAGGTTTTAGGCACATCCAGAGATGCTGCTGAAATATTCAGCAATATAAGAAAAGTATTGTCTCATGGAAAACACAGAATATCTCTTCCTACCTCCACAGGTTTGTCCACAGGTCCCTGGCAAAAGACCATTACTAGAACAGAAAAGATGGATCCGGGAACAAAACAGGCTCAAAGCAATCCCTGTGGTATGTGAGAATTTAGTACATGGTACAGTGCAAGCTGTTTGTATCCTGGGACATCTAAGACAGTGTAATGCATTTGGTATTACTTCAGAACATGTGGTTGTTGACACATTTTTAATGAGATAATATAAATAAACCACTTATTATTCTGAAAGGCATATGGATAGAGCCTTGTTATTTCCATCATTAATAACTGGGAAATTAATTAATTTAGATAATTACCTTACAGCTCATACTTCTTGCCTAAAAATAAAATTGAAAGCATATGATTAATAATTATCTTTGTCCTTTTTTAAAAAATTAGATGTTCTCAGCATAATAATGAATAAGCTTTGCCTTTTCTCAAAACTAATTAAGAGTCACATTATAAGGATTCAGATTACACTTGAGTCTTATTTGAGGTGACATTGCATGTCCTCAAAGTGCATTTTTAAAGATGCAGTGTTAAAATGCCAACAAATTAAGAGTAATGCCTAATTGCTATTGACTAACATAGAAAATGCCCCATTAAGAATATTTCCAAATTCCGTGCCGAAGACATAAAAACACAAAGAACCTAGAATTGCTTTAGTTATCTCAGAATGCAAACAGTTCTTACAGATAGAAAGAGAACAAATTATATGTTCAAACTGAAGTCAAAGGATAAGTGCTAAGATATTTAAAAGAAATGGTGCAACCAGCCAAGCCATAAAAATGTGGGGATGGCAGCCTGCTGTAAATTTTTCTGGCAGTTATGTCTGTAATCCTAAATCCAAGTTACCGAAACCCCGTAACACAATAATAATAAAAGCAGTGCAGCGTGAGCACAAAGGCCTGTCAGATTTATGATGAGTTGGTGTCTTCCATGAAAGGAACACACCAAATCAAATTAGTGGAGGGGAGATTAATCGAATTTCATCAGTTTCTAGCATGGAGGCTATAAGCTGGCTCATAAAGTTCCTTTGTCCTGAAAGTGGATGGCTTGAGCTCCTTTGAAGCTAAGCACAAAAATGACCATCAGTTTCCTTAGCTATTGTGAGGTAAAGTGATTCTGGGGGGCCTGAGTTGACCAAGGGTAGGGGAACACTAGCCCCCTGCCCCAGACAGGCAGTAGATCCTGGTGTGGTCGAATCTGGATTCCCCGGCCAGATCACTGGAGTTTGCATTCTGGCTCCACCACCTACGAGCTCAATGACCTTGAACAAGTTCCTTAGCATCTCTGTCTCATTTGTAGAACAGGTATAATAATAGATTATTAAGCTGAGAGAGTTGTTGTGAGGATTAATATGCTGAATGCATGCAAAGTGCTTACAATAGGATCACAAAAGTTAGCTTATATACCAGCTATTATTCTCCCAGATACTATCGTCTAATCCCTATATAAATGACTTTGTTGATGAAGTAAAGGCAAAGGGAAACATAAAGCAGAATCGAGCTTTGTAGTCCAGACTCGCCTAAGGAAGGTCAAAGGAAAGAGATGTCAGTGTCTCCTGTCTGAAAAAATGTTCTATACTCTGATATGGAAAGTGTAGTTTTAGGAAGTTCTGAGTTTCCTATAGTTAGCATTCCAGGAAAGGTTAGTTGACTCCTTACAAGCATAGAATGAGTACTAGGGGTTGGCCTAAACAGACTATTTTGTCTCCTCCAAAGCCAAGAGTAATAATAATAATTATTTTATATATTAATATATACTTATATATTAATATATATTAATATGTACTTAATAATATTATTATTATATATATATGGGATTATAGGCCATTTAAAAGTTAATCCCTGGAAACAGAGAATACCAGCTCTACTGGGTTTTTCACTGCCTGTTTATTTTATTAGTAAACACCATCTTACCTTCAAAGGCATGGGATCTGCTGGTTTGGGTTTTGTTTGTTTTATTTAGAATTATTCAAATTCACTTTATATGAGAATTTTATAACTAACTTGAGGCAATTCAAGAACCCAAGGGATTCTCAAAAATATCACAGCATCATATATTTGCATATCTTCGGTCTAAAACTACGTATCATCAAAATTGGTGTGATTTTTATGATGCTTCTGCATTTCTGATGTAAGGGAAAATGCTGAGTATACCTCTCTCTGTGTTCAGGGGCAGAAGGTAGAGATATTGAAATGGATTAAAGGCATAAGGTAAAATAGACCAAAACAAATCAACAGTGCTATGAAGACCTACCAGAGATGCCATCCATACTGTCTGGCGTATTCTTATTTTTCGAACAAGACGGAGATTGCTCCAGGGCATGGATCGCATGTCATGGCCTCCATTAGGCCTCTCTGGGTGCCCAACATAGGCTGCTCTTCTCTCTTCTACCACAGTCACTCCCTAGATGATCACAGACTGCCCAGGCTTTAAAATGCCATCTACTTGATTCAAACACTCTCTTTATTCCTGATCTCTCTCCTAACTGGAGTCTCATAGACCCAGCTTGATGATCTCACAAGCCACAGTGCCTGCTCAAGTGAACCCCTGACTCTCAGCTCTGTGGTGGACTCTGCAGCCTCCTGTGGTGGGGGTCCATCCAATACCTCTTGAGATTCCTATTACCTCATTCTTGTGCCCATCCCACAGGTATGACATGCTTTGAGTCTAATGACTTATACCTGTAGCCTTCTGTCTTAGTATATTAAGGCTGATATAACAAAATACCAGATTTAGCAACTTAAAGTTATCTTTTCTCAGTTCTGGAGGCTGGGAAGTCCAAGAGTAAGGTGTCACCTGATCGAATTCCTGGTGAATGTCCTCTCCCTGGCTGGCACATGGCACCTTTTCACTGTGTCCTCAAATAGCAGAGAGAGAGATGTCTTTCTCTTTCTAGTCCCCTTTTTATAAAGCCACTGATCTCATCACAAAAGCTCTAATTTAATGAATTTATCAAGCTCATCATACCCCAAAGGCCCCGTCTCCAAAAATAGTCACATTAGGGGTAAGGCCTCAGCATACAAGTTTTGGGTGACACAATTCAGTTAATAGCACCTCCTGAAAAGGATGCCTTTGGGCTACTAGAGCTGCTTAGAAGCCACAGGGAACCTGTAGTGCATAAGGCCTGATGTTCCTCCCCCCAGACCCCAGTGGCCCATAACTACATGGGCTTAAGGCCCAGAAACTCTAAAATGGGCTTTATGTTTCAGCCCTCCCTTTGGGTCAGACACAATCCAGGACTTAGCTGGATGTGGCATCCATGCTCACCATTCTCTCCTTACTTTTCCTGATCCCGCCACGCACTTATCAGTCTGTCTTGGAGATGTTTCCTTAGGAAATCATTGCACACACATCCTAGTCTCAGGAGCTGCTTCTAATCTAATACACCCCAAAACTTTTTTCTCTCCCAGGGGCTAACACTTCT
The DNA here is from genome assembly GCA_031876335.1 of Hipposideros larvatus. Taxonomy (NCBI): domain Eukaryota; kingdom Metazoa; phylum Chordata; class Mammalia; order Chiroptera; family Hipposideridae; genus Hipposideros; species Hipposideros larvatus. The sequence continues at coordinate 106,966,884 of CM063089.1, forward strand.
CCCTCCAAAGTACCACCAGTAAATCCTGTTTCTCACCCCCTAAGCCTTCTCATCATTCTTGATTGACTTCTTTTTTCACCTTACATAGAATCCAACAGAATGCCACTTCACAGAACCTTCACTGTCACCCTCTTAGTTGGGTGACCACATAATCTACTGTCTTTGACAGTGAAAGGGAGTGAGTGCTACAAATGATTACATGGTGACAAAAGGCTCAAAGCAGGCCTCTCCCCAGAAAACTGGGTGAGGCAGGGGGTATGGTTCCCCTAATCTTAGTCCCATTTATTATCTCTTCCATTTGGGTTACTGCAAGAAGCATTTGCTTCAATCTTGACCTACATCTATTCTCTACAGAAAATAAAAATGATATTACAAAAAATCAAATTGGGCCATGCCACTGCCCTGCTCCAAAACCTCAATGTCCTCTCATCACACTAACATAAAATCCTAACTCTTTCCCAATGCGTAAATACCCTGTTTGGTTTGGCATCTAACTATTTTACTGAGCTCCAACCACACTGAACTCTTTGATGTTCTTTTAATACCCCAGGGTACATTTTCATCTCAAAACTTCTGTACTTGCTGTTCCCTCTGCCTGAAATATTCTGCCCCAAAGTGCCCCATGTCTTGCTCACTTATTCCATTCAGATCTCTACTCACCTGTGTGAAATACATCCACCGTCTACTCACTTCACACTCTGATCCTCTTCTCTGCTCTATATTCCTTTGTAGCCATTATCGCAACATGTCATATTACTTATTTTCTTTGTTTGCTAAGATCAGTGTCATTCCCTCTCCCTCAGATGAGAGTCCCCTCTAAGCCCTGCCCCTGGTCTGACAAGACTGGCAGGAAGCTGTTGTTCACAGCTTTTGGTTGAAGTCTAATAAGTCCCCATCAAGTTCTAAATTCCCCTTGAAGATTTATTCATTTATTTTGTTTTGTTTGTTGCTTTAGCTCAGGCTTTTTTCGGTTTTCAAAAAAAATGTAGACTTTAAAATGTACTTTCACCCTCTAATCCCTTTTCATTTTAGATTTACATACTGAATTTAATTTGTTATGGATTTGATGATTAATTTTAAAAACAAAATGAAGTATTTACATTTAAATGAATAATAGGAATATCTGACAATGAGGGTGTAAATATGTACACTATTTAATGACAAAAGATTATTTATAATTTTCCAAAAACAGAATAGAAACATGTTCTCCACCTTTGAAAATCTCTACAGCTTCCATCTTTTGTGTCACACTCAGAATTCCGGGTTCTTTTATTTGTAACAGCATGTTCATAATGGCTAATATCTTTTAAATACCTGGTTCTGGAATGTAATTTGGGCTTGTGTAATTTCAGGAAATGAGTTCTGGAATGGTAGCCCAAAGCATTCCCGCCCAAATCCTGAGAATTTACAGAAAATATTGAGAACAGCCTTATGCATTCCCTCCCCTATTTATTCAGCCCTTCTCACCTCTTCAGGACCTCTCTGCCACAATTGAAAACTCTATTTCCCTTAAAACTTTAAGCATATTGAAATTACATCATCATATTAAAAAAAACCAAAAACAACTTTCTCCTGCTCCAGATATTTATTTCTCTTAGCCACTAACCTATTTTTTTTTATATATTTCAAGAATGGAAGTAGAATCCCTACTATTTATTAGATACTGAGGTGGGTGCACCCATCTCATTGTTTCAATTTTACATTCAACTAAGTTGTACTAAGATATGATCTACTTGTTAAATATCCATCCCCACCTTGATTTGTTTTTCTTTTATTTTAAGCAGTACAAAAATATAAAGTATATAAATATACTCTCACTTTAGTGAAAACAATCTAGACACATGAAGTAAAATATGAAAATCTTTACTCAAAACCTCCAAATACCCACTCTAAGGAAGAAGTCACTGTGAATAGTTTGGTGTATGTCCTTGCTGTCACTTTCTTGTGTGTGTGTGTGTGTGTGTGTGTGTTGTACACACACACCTTTGTTTACTTAAATGACATCAGAGCTTATGTGTTTATCTGTAACTGTCTATGTCAGTATAGATTTTCTCTTATTATAATGGCTGAATAAATTCCATAGCATGTATGTATTACAATTTCCCGTATGTCTTTTTTATTTTTAGTTTCCAATTTATAACTATTGTAAAAAAATTTTTTGCAACAAATATCCATGTAGATAAATCTTCATGCACACTTGTCTGTGTGCTTGTAGATAAGTTTCATAAAACATTAGTTCTGGAATACTACATGCAATTCTTACTCTTACATATCCTGCCAAATTAGTCTCCAAAAAGGTTGCTCCAATCACACTCCCACTAAGAGTGCATGAGAATATACAGAAGGTGCCAAAAAAAAGTATACACATTTTAAGAAAGGAAAACTGTATTAAAATTGTAATACTCAATATATACCAATAACAAAAGATGAATACAAGTCACATTTGACTTTTACAAAGTGGTTACCATCAGCATCCAGACACTTCTGATTACAGCAAACTACTGCTTGAGCAACATTGACCACAGTGTCCACTTGCATGCATTTTTTTGTCACCCCTGATATATTTCTTCAGCATTGTATACTATCAATCTTTGTAATTTTGCTCATGTAGTGTTTTAAAACTAATGCCTTATGATTGTTTTAATTTGTATTACTCCATCAAAGAGTCTTTAGTTTATGTCTTTAAATAGGAAAATCTGACCTATTAATATTATTGTGATAGTAATATATTTAAACTTAGCCCCCTCCTCTCTTGTTAACAGTATTTACCCAACCTGCTGTTTTGTTTTTCTCCCCATTCAATCCCTTCCTACCTATAATAGTTTGAAAGTATTTCCTTGCTTCAATTTCCAAGTTTTAATTGTTTATTAGATATATAGTATCTATGATATCTAATATTATAAAACATCGAGGCTTTTAATATTCATATATGTACTTGATTTTTTTATTTACAATGTCTAGAATTAGTCAGTACTAACCACTTTTCCCATTAAAGGATGAAGCACTTAACTTAATTACTATTTCCCCTACTGATCTGCTCAATAATGAAATCATCTTATTTCAAAATAGCTTTATTTCAAGGGAGGTGGGAAAATATTTCTTTAAGATAAAATGTATAAACAGTTAAATGAATAGATCTGAAATGAATAATTCAATAAGTTTGGTAAATGCAAACAAATGTGTTACCACCACCTCAGTCAAAGTGGAGGACATTTTTATCACTCCAGAAAGTTTTGTGCACCCCACTCCATTCAACTACACAATGTGTAGGCAGCCACTATTCTCATTTCTGTCACCAAAGATTAATTTTGTCTGTTCTTGAACTTCATTTAAATAGAATCATAATGTGTGTACTATTTCTTCTGTATTATTTAACTCGAAATAAGTTTTTGAGATTCCTCTGTTTTTGCTTATATCAGTAGTATATTCTTTTCATTGCTAAGTAGTATTTCATTGCTTGTATATATCACAACATTTTTATCCACTTTCTTGTTGATGAAAATGTGGCTTTTTTTAGTTATTGGCTGTTATGAATCAAGCTGCTGTAAGAGTAAATGTGCAAGCCTTCCTGCGGGCATATGTTTTCATTTCTCTTGAAGTAAATATCTAGGGAAAAAATGCCATATTATAGGATAGATGTATGTTTAACTGCTTATAAAAAGAACTGACATCTAGTTTTTCAAAGAACTAAAACAGATTTACGATCTTATCAGCAATGTTTGAGAATATTCTTTGGTGCATACTAACTTTGAGTCATATCACCCAGGGTCATAGCTTTACCTGCTACCTACTCTAAATGATTTATTATTAACATTTTCCTTGGTCACATTTTTTGAGAAACTAGAGAAAGCTGTGGATTTCCTCCCTATATATTTATGCATGTACCCATGGACATAAAGCTCTACTTACAATTTCAGAGAGTGTTTATGTTTCCGGGTTAAACATGTGTATTCACCGATGCCTCACAGAATTGTCTCTCCAATCCCAGTTTCTCTTCTGAATTTTAAACTTGCATGTTCAATTTTCCTTTTCAACAGCTCAATGTCAGCTTATATGGCCATTGCACACTACAAAGGCAATATGCTTCAAACTTAATCTTTCATTATCTACTCAACACCTTTTCCTTCCCTACACTTTTCTATGTCGCTAAATAGTATTGTCATCTATCTATCTGCCCAAGCTGGAAACCCAGTTGTCATCCCTGACTCCTACATCACCCTTTCCCACACTCTTCCCAGCCAATCAGGTACCGAGTCCATGTGGAGCCACACCCTCAATAGCATACATTCACTTTTTTCCATTCCTAGTACAAATGTCAGTTTTAAAGCTAGTGCAATGACTCCTATGAGATAATGAAACAGCTTCATGCATAATTTTCCTGATTCTAATCTTATTCTTACTCTATCTAATCAATTCTCCACAGCACTGTCCAAGTAAATGTTCAAAAATATACCTTGGTATAGTCACTATGAAAAACAGTATGGAGGTTCCTCAAAAAATTAAGAATACAATTATACAACCCAGCGATCTCTCATCTGGCTATATACCCCCAAAGTCCGAAAACTTTTATCTGTGAAAATATATGTGCTCCGATGTTCATTGCAGTATTATTCACAGTGGTCAAGACATGGAAACAACCAAAGTGTCCTGTGGTAGATGGTTGGATAAATAAGATGTGGTACATATATACAATGAAATACTACTCGGCCATAAGAAAAGTTGAAATACTGCCATTTATGACAACATGAATGTATCTTGACATTATCAGGCTAAGCAAAATAAGTCAGACAGAAAAAGTCAAGAACTATATGATTTAACTCATATGTGTGATATAAAACTGAAACCAACTAACAAACAAGACAAACAAGCAAATATACAAAAATTCACAGACACAGACAACAGAGTGGTGGTTACCAGGAAGTAAGGAGGAGGGGGATTGTAAAAGAGGGTAAAGGGAGATAAATATATGGTAATAGAAGAACTGACTTTGGGTAGTGAACACACGACGCAATATATAGATAATGTATTACAGAATTGTACACTTGAAACCTATGCAATTTTACTAAACAATGTCACCCCAGTACATTTAATTTTAAAATGTACCTATGATCATGCTTAAAACTCTTAAATGGAATCCCCCATCCCTCCTTAACTTAGATTTTAAGGGATTTATTTAATTAAACATATCTCTTAACCACAATACATCTTGTCCTGGGTTTGGTCTTAGTTCCAATCTTAGTAAATTACTCTAATTTTCTAGGAGACATGAGCATCTGCATCTCAGGCTTTCTCTCAAACGTTTTCCCCTCTCAAGTGTTCTCTTTACCCTTCTCTTTGGATAATTCATATTGATCCTTCAGACTAGTCTTCTAAGAAGATGTCTCTTTCTTTTAAGAATAGGCTATGTGCATCTCGTAAATGTCCCCTTGCCTCCAGTACACTGTAGTTTAGTTATCACATTTAATTCTAATTTTTGTTCAGTTGCCTGTCTCCATCTACCAGGATATAGTGAACTTGAGGGCCTCTCAAATATTACTGTCACATTTTCTGTTTAATAAATATTTATTGAATGAATGAGTGCTTCTCTAATAATAAATTCTGCCTTTCCCATGGACACTTCCTCTATTACTTCAGTCCATATGAATCTTTTCTTTGTCTAATTTTTTCTTATCACATTTTCCCAGTGTAGCACTTACCTTTTCCTGGTTACATCATTTTGTTTACTTCTCTATTCTAGCCTCCATATCACCTTCTAATTTATCCTCCAAACAGATATTTCCTCTAAAAACAGAAATGTGTTATATCACTTTTAAAATCGTTAATTCATAATCTACATCCCCCTTCCCACAGTTTTAAAAAAGAGAAATGAAGCTTAAAATCCTTCCTCTGTCTTACAAAGTCCTCTACAGTTTGAGCCTTACCTAGGTCTCTAAACTTAGGTCATCATGTTCCTCTTTGAAGGTTATTATCATGCTTCAAAGCCCAGTTCTGGTACCACCTCCTAAAGAAGTTCCCTCAGGTTTTACCTTTAGAAGAGCTCTCTCCCTCCCACTTCCATGGAACCTCTCAGACATTCTTCTATGAGAGTTAGTTATTCTCTACTTCCACCAGCATAGTCACATAATGATACACAATCCCTTTCTGGAGAGTGGAACCATGAGTTATTTACCATGGTCTCCCTCACAAACTGATACAGGGACTTCATATATTAGATCATGAGTCAGAAAAAGAGGTAAAAAGAATGAGTCTGGGAGCAACAGGAATTTAGGTTTAAAGATTAACCACTTAGCTCTTAGTCTCCCAGCTAGCACTACACTTTCCGGCTGACAAACACCAGGACAATTTTTGGAGGAAGCCAGCTGCAACAACAGTTCTCAGAAGAGGTCACCCACAATGGCACACAACTGCAAGGTGACTAGCCCCCTGCATCCTGCATAGAAAAATATAAAACCCCAGCTAAACAGCAACCCACTGCAGCTGTCTATTCTAAGACTCTGCCCCTGGCAACCCCTCTGCCGGTGTTTCTCTCCTTACTAGCCTGGCAGTTGTCTTCTTTGGACATTGCCACGGGCATTCTCTCTCTGCCCGACCTTCAATAAAACTTTCCTTGCTTTCCTGCTTTTCTGAGTCTTGCGAATTCTTTCACATTCTGTGAACGACCAGGGGTTATTCTACAGTAATACTTTTGAAGTACTTAGGAAATGCTTGCTGGGAAGGAAATGGAAGTTTTCATCTTCTCCTTAAGGTCAAGGATCACATCATCCTCATTTGTACAACCAAAGATCCTACCAAGAGAAATAGACACACTGATTGTTTATTTAAAGAGGTCCATACGGTAAGCTGCATTTTTAAGAAAAGCAAAACTACTTTAATAAGAAAGCAATGTGGAAATGGCTTTAATTGCCTTAATTTTTATAGTTTATACAGTTTTATAAAGTATGAAATAGAGAAAGCATGACTAAACTGCTGGGCTTGAAAAATGCCTATGAGGGCCAGTCAATTGGTGCGTTGGTTAGGAGTTGGCTTGGGACGCCAGCTCTGAGCAGCAGGACCCCGGTTCAGATCCCACATGCGGGCCAGTGACACTGCCCTCTACAGCTAAGATGGTGAACAACAGCTTGACCTAGAGCTGGGCTGCCATGAGTGGTCAGCAACGGCATAGGCTGCAGTCGGGCTGGCCGGCAGCAGGCGTGAGCATTCGTGAGCTGCTGTGAGCCACCGTGAGTGGCTGCCCAGTGGCCAGCGAGCGACTGCCTCGCCCGGGAAGAGTTCAATAATACCAACATGGGCCAGCAAAGCGACGTCCTCCACAACTACACTGAAGAACAAAAGGACAGCAACTTGTCAGTTCCCCTTCCCCAATTCCTCAATAGAATCTTTAAAAAAAAAAAAGAAAAACGTCTGTGATCTTACAAATAATAATATATTTACAGGTAAAGACCTAAGTAGAAGAGAAGTAGTGTTAACTTTGTAAATGATAAGGTTAATTATGTGTTTATATCATTTTGTAATTTATCAAATTCATTTACATTTTTTACCTCATTCAATCTGTAAAACAGCCCCTCTTGTACGGTGGCATCTTGTCGATGGTCCTCACTGCCTACTAGAGCAAAGCCATTTTGTAATAAAACTTTCTCTTTTTGGTCACCAGCTGTTCTGGAAATTAATTGAAACTTGTACACTTCAACAAAAAAAAACACCAATATTGGCAACTCGATTACAATTCAACTGATTCAGTTAGGAGCCAATGCTATGGTTGAAATGTGAGAGGGTAAGTGTCTTTTAGAATAGCACTATATTTTAGAAGATTTGCTTAGTTATTTTGTTTGTAAAACCCAGCCCTGGAACTTCTGGCTAGTCTCCATAGAAGTTAGGGTTAAATCTAACTGACATCCTAAAAACAAATCCTTGTGTTCGACTCTCAGGGTCAGTCTGCTATCCCAGGATATAACCCTCTGTTTTCGAGATTCTCTTTCCCACTTTTCCTACTTTGTCTGCACAAGGCAGAACACCCTTCAAGCAAGGGTCAAATCCTCCCTCCCCAGTTTCTGCCATCACAGTTATGGGATCCTGTTTGGATTCCAGGGAAATAGTTGTTCCTGGTTTGGGCTCAGGATACTCCTATGTCTTCCAAACCCACACGGTCTATGGAAGACATTAGGGAGCAAGAACATTTGTTGCTATTTTACCTTTACCTGTGAGCTCCTCTTCCCTGACTCATATGAAAGTGGAAAAACTTCCTGTAGCTCCGCACCATAAAACTAGGCTGCTAAATCAGTTCTTTCTAAGCCTAATTTAGGAGTATATATAGACAGTTTTTCAAAGTAAACATTATAAAACTAGCCTTTTCTTCTCTTATATACACACACACACACACACACACACACACACACACACACACACGTGCACAAATCCTTTGTTATGTAAGATTATGCTAATATCTCAGGAAAGGGATTTTAAATATTTTACAATATAGATCAATAACATATAATGATCTAAAAACATTTTTCTCCTTTGCTTATGGTAAATGTTTCTCTCCTATCATCCAAGACTGTAATTTAATAAGCACATTTGTTCCAAATGATCTTCCTTTCCTATAAATTCAGTGTAAAATAGATGTGAAATCAGGGACTTTTTAACGTGTATCTTGTCCTAGAAAACAAGCAGTTAATAGAGTTCACATGAACTTCATCTTTTTGGTCATAGTCATGATCTTGCTGATTTCTCAAAACCATAAGAATACGTTACAATAGCATAAATGGACATTTTCCCCACACAGTCCTAATTTAGTGTTCAGTAGTAATGGTCCTCTGTGTTTGACTATTTTGCTAAATGAGTTTCTACACCAATGAATTTCCAAGTACCCCCTTTCTTCAGATCTTAAAAATGAAATACTAGTGTTCTTTAACTTTTAAATATGTATTTTAACTGCAATTTTCAGTTCAATGGTACATATGTTTTGATTTTTAAAATATTAATTTCCCAAAAGATTAAAACTAAGCTGAATATATGTGGAAACATAATAATAATAAACAACATTGATTGAACGCTTACTATATGCACACAGTGTTCTATTCATGTAACTCGATCTACCTCTTAGAGGTTAAGTCTACATCATTCATTTTTTTTAATAAGATGAAGTTAAGGAATATAAGTAACTTAAGTATCTTACCCAACATGACACAACTGTCGAAAATATGCACATATATTTACATAATTAAGCTTTAATATATATATAGCAAATAATACATTTTCATAAATTCGTATCTTATCTCAAACCACAGCCTTAAAAATAATCTATGTCCTTAAAATTAACCTATAAAAAGTAGTCTTGATTTAAACCATTTTCAAAGATTATATAAAATGTAGTGACAACATTAACATAATAATCGGGGTTTTCAGTGCATTTTGACATTCTTTACAGATACAAGCACTTAATTATTATGCATTTCTCTTAAAAAAGGAGTACTATAGGCTACAAATTCTTGTGAGGTTCTAATTTAAATTCTACATAAATCAACTGAAGAAGCATACTGATTAATGGTCTTTTAAACAAATCTAATAATCAGGTATCATCAGAAATCCCCAAAGCCATAATTGCCAGAAAAGATAGAATTTGTTGGATTTACTTCAACTGCCCCCCTCCAAATTTTTCCAGATTTTATTTGGGATAAAAATAAAACTTTCTCTGCCTACCAATTTCAGGAAACATTAGAAATAAGACTTTCTTTGTGTTCACTGATTACTTTAAGCGGCAGACTTGGGGTTTCTTGTATTGAAGTGATCTCTATAAGGTCCAAAGCAGCTTGTTCAGGAATCAGGTTGATGTTTGGACTCTGAGGGGACACTCAGCACCAGAGAAAGCTGCCATTCTCTGAGGCCCAGATGACAGCTTAAAGAAACAGAAGCATCTGCTGAGGACTCAGGATATTGGAAACTGAAATTGTGGGGTGGGGAATGTTACACAACAGCTGTCTACATATGACTCCTGGCACAAGCTGGGTTCTCAACAATGCACTGCTGGGAAATCCCTGGAGAATTCTAACTAATAACCACTCCATAAAATTAAATGAGTTTAATTTGATCAATGTAATGAAAATTAAAATACAGATAAACCATGGCAGATCTCATTTCTAATCTTCTACAAAACATACAGCTAGACATTCTATTCTTATTTTTTCCCCCTATTTTGATTCACTGCTTCTTTGGATTCTTTTTTTAGAAAGACTTAGAAGGAAACTATCTTATATTACAGAAGCTGAGATCACACTCATGCAATGATTCTGTAAACATCATTTTGGGAGCTGGTAAAAATAAAATAGATTTACTATTTCATGGCTTTAGCAAGGAATTTAGGGAATGGACATTTGAGACAAATGAATTGCATGAAAGGCAGTGTATGTGTGGATGTGTGTGTTGGAGTCAAGGGTGGGAGTAGTTTTTGGGTTGAGGGCTGGGTGAATCTTTAATTCCCCATCTACAAGGTAAGAACTAAGTTAGACACTGTCTTTGACTACTAAGAACTATTTATTTTTGAAGTATTTATTTAACATTGATCTCATATTTTTCTACCATATCTAAAAGTAACATGGTCTAAAATGAGTCATTTCCTGTCATGTGTCCTCTTTGTGCATTAAGTGGGGAGGTCTGTCATCAGAGGCACTATGGAGGAGGGAAGGTGCTGCTGGTTCAGCCATGTTCCTCCAACAGCCTGGGGTTGACATTAGGTCTCCTATAACTTGAAAGGAACCAAGGTCCTTTGCAGTCCATTATAGGTCTTTACAGTCCCAAGAGACATGACCTTGGCCCTTCTCTTCTTTATAACCACACTATGAAACACAGACTTTGGATCACATGGGCATTTCTACTTTAAACTCAGAATATATTCATTTGATTTATTAACTCATCATCATGCATGTGTGTGAATGTAAATCTACACACACTTTTTGATGTCATCAATTTCTAAACTCAGTTGTGAATTTTCCTTATGCTTTTATTGGCTGAGATAATTAGTCAAATTTTTCTGAAATTTACATAAAATTGCCATTGCTTGGTAAATCATACCCCACACACATACGTCTTCACCATTTTAAAGCAGAAATTAAAAAAATAAGAAATTAGTTTTGTTCTTCTCTTCTTTCACTTATGCATCTTGCCACCTTTAATAATCATGCCATAGTGGAGAAAGTCCAGATTTGAAATTACAAAAATATTTTTTGTCTTGTCTCTGCTTCTATAACTTGCACTATTTTTAGTAATTCAAGTACCCTATTTGGGTCTCAGTATCCTCATGTGTAAAATGAAGAAGATGGACTAAACCTCTAAGGTCCTTTTCAGCACAAATTCTATGAATCTTGTAATTACTACCCTTTTATGGTTGTTTGCAAAGTGCCTTTGTTTAGTGATCAATGTAGACCCACATCCTTCTGATTTTTTAATATCATTGTTTAATTTAATATCATTGTTTAATATCATTGGTGCTCCCTAGGGAGGGAAAAACAATAATGAACAGATTATTGGTTCCTCATAATACAGTGTCTTTTGAAAATGTCAAATGCTCTGATAATATACTTAAATACCAAGCTTCCATTTTAACTAATGGCTTCACATTGACACATTCTTCCTTTTGTTTTTATCCTTTAGTTCTTCGCTGATGACAAAATCAATATATTGCCATTGTAATAGCTTACAAAACACACACTAAAAAGCATAAGAAAGAAAAAAGGAATTACTTTTAATCTCCCTATCACAGGAACCCATTATTCCTCTGTGTGTGTGTGTGTGTGTATGTGTAATATTAATTTTGCAATATTAGAATAATTGTGTTTTCAATGCTGTTTTGTGTCCTACCTTTATCACATATAAATATTATAAACATTTTTCCATGCTAATGAGAATAGAATCTGTCATTATTTTAATTTCTACAAGCTATTCCAATGTTTGAATGTTCCACAACATATTTAACCAAGCAATACACTGTTGGGCAAGTTTGCTGTTTCTAATGTTTGTGATTGTAAGAAACTTTAAAATAAACATTTTTAAATACTTGTCTAATTATTTCCTTGCATTCTGAAAACTTAAGATTTGTGTATTTCAATTTTGTATTGTTGTTGTAGAGAGTGGATTTACAAAAGTACTTTTATCTGTATCTGGTCCTATGTAAATATCTGTTTGACCTTGTGATTCAGCTCTGACTCCCACTCTTGGAGCTCTTGTTCCATAAACCTCCAACCTGCACCACCCACTCCACTCACACTCCTGCCTTGTTCAGGGGCTCAAGCAATGTTCCCAACCTCAGTGTTACCCCAGTAGTATGGCTGCCTGACTCAGTCTTTTCATCTCTCTCTTTTTCCTTTGTATTTACTCAAAGCATGCTAGCAAAATCTTCCATTCCTTTTGCTAGGTATTTTCCTTTCTTAGTCCCAATAAAATATTTAGGACAAAGTTTATGTATCATATGAACTGTGTAGTTTTATATTGTTCAATTCTCTTGAGCGTCAAGTAGATTTGGTTTATACTATTAATACTTGAATAGTATATATTTTATTTATGGTTTTATATTATGTTTAAGATATAAAACTATTGGGTTGTCGGAAAAGCCATGACATATTTTTTTCTATGTTTTATATTGCAAAAATGCATCATGACTTTTCCGACAACCCAATATTATACCTGATCCTTTAATCCCTTGATTTCAGATTTACTCTATATGCACTTTATGGATTAATTTCATAATTCAGGGACATGAATAAGATCAAGGAAATCCTTTCATGTGGTAGTGACTGTTAAGTTTGGGCAAACAGGCATGCACTTTTGTGGGTTTTGAGATGTCTGAGGAAAAACAAATATGAACAGGTACTACTGCTACTCAGTCTCTCAAGTGCATTTTAGCTTCATTTAATTTTTGATCTCTTCTATATAAAAATAATTATCTTTCCTGCTGACAAAATCTCATAATTGCGAAACTACAGAAGCAATAATCTTATCTAAGATAGCAGGAGCTAATTTTTATGATAGGGTGAAATTCCATAGTCAGGGCATATGTCCCCCCTATGCCCAGAATGCTCAGACTGGCACCACCTACCCTCGCCAGAGCTGGGGAGTTTAACAACCAGAGTGGACCTTCCCGAGAGGTGGCACATGACAGCCACTGTGAACTGTCATCTTGGGAAGCAGGATTGCTAATTAGTTCAGAAATCTCAGGAAGACTAAAGAGAAATAGAGAGCAAATATCCAAGAATTGGGTAGAATGGCCCATCCTAAGCCAGCCAGAAAACTCTGGGGAGGAGGACAGAGGATAATAGTAAAAGACCCAGTTAAATGCAAATGAGGTTAGGAGAGGGGGAAAGAGAAATACAGGGTTTATCAATGACTGGAACCTGAGATCAAAGAAAAAAAGAAATGGGCAAGATAAAAATAGTAATGAAGGAAAAAACAGGGCAGGAAAAAGGCAAAAGACAGATTTGAAACAAGAAGCGTTACCTTCCTTACAGCCAGTATTGATGAGCTGTAGTGCTGTTACTCGCCAATCCCCATGACAATGGTTAAACTGTGCCTACTGAGTTTAACTGGTTAAGCGGAGTTTGATTCTGCTAGTGTCGCCATTCGGTCTTGGAAGTGCACATGCGCGTGCACACACACACACTAGCCAATATCACTGCCTTAGAAAGTATGTCGGTGCTTTACTTTTTCAACTTCAGGAGAAGTGAAAGTGGTTGTTCGAAACAAAAAGGAGGAGGAGGAAGGAACAGTGATGGAGCTGATGACGTGGTGTCTTTTCCTGTGAACCACCGTGTTAGATTAATTCCAGAAACTGATAGGAATATAGTTATAAAAGATTGTGAAATTATGGAAGAGTGCACAATTCAAGCGAACTGTTTCCATGGAGATCTTTGTTAGGCACTGTAGCTCATATGATGAAATAGGATATTCTCCTTCCAACTTACTAATTACAGCCTCCCCCTTCTACTTGAAGAATTGTCATCAGGAGATAGCATCCTGTAGTATAAAGATGCTCTCGGTGGGGCCCCTTGAGCAGGGAATACAGTGACTTTCCTTCTGACCGCTTTGCAGGTGACTGAGCTCACTTAGAAGGGGAGGGGCAAGTGTAGTGCATCCCACTGCAGATCAGGAGAGAGACAGACTCCCTTTTCTCCAAATGCTCTAGAAGGAGGTTGTCCTTGTCCAAGAAAGGGGTGGGGGTGAGGGGGGTTGTAAGGAAAGCTAGATCCCATCGTTTGGTGGCATAGGGGCTATTTAATTAACACATATCTTGGTTACAGGACAAAGAGTTGCACAAGTGAAAATCGTTATTTAAAAAATAAATTGTAGCAAGTGTGCACATATTTTGATGGATATTCAGTGCAACTAAATATTAATTTAGAAAGCAAGGCATTTAAAATATCCTAAAATTGTTATTCTAGAGAATATATTTTGTTAAAATTACATTAAAGATGAAATTGTGTCACGTAGTTTTATATTTTTCTGTAATAGTTTCAAATGGTTTCCCCTGCTGTTGCCTCCCACCCCAACATTCTAAATCCTTTAGCTCAGAGCTATTGCAAAATGATGTGGCTTGAGTTTGCTTCTGTCTCATGTTTAAATGGCTTCCCATCATCAAGTAGCAACAGTCTTCAGATAACAGTGCTAGAAATGAGTCGCCTTAACTGTCTTATCTGGGGTGATAGCAATGCTTGCCTTACTTTTGACATCATTCATAGAGTTTTGGTAGAACCAAAAATGGAATCAACTCGATCAGTCTCAACTCGGTTCATATAGCCTGGTTAAAACAGGTTCTGTAAAACAGATTCACAGATACCAAGAACAAACTTATGGTTACCAGAAGGGAGGGGGTTGGGGGCAGAGTGAAAAAGGTGAAGGCATTAAGAAGTATATGAGTAAATTGGCAGTTACAAAATAATCACAGGGATGTAAAGTACAGCATAGGGTATATAGTCACTAATATTGTGATAACTAGGTATGGTGCCAGGTGGGTATTAGACTAATTGTGGGGATCACTTCATAAATTATATAAATGTGTAACTACTCTGCTATACACCTGAAACTAATGTAAATAATATCAAATGTCAAACATAATTGAAAAAAACAACTTCTGTAATTTTTCTTCTGTGTTATTTTAGAACTCTAAATCAGTGGTCCACCTCTAAAGCTGGGAGCACTCAGCACACAATAGTCACAGCCATCATCTCAGTTCCCCATTTACTCATTGGATGGCCTTAAGATGATTATCACTTACTATCTCTCTTTCTATTCAGTGGAGAAATGGTGGATTTTGTAAGAAAAAAAGTAAATGAACATTTGGGTAATTGAGACCTGAATGTCAGATTTTCAAGTCTTTGGGGCTTTAGGCACATACTCCTAAAAATGAGTTTCTGATCTTTATATCTGTTCTTTCTAGACTAATATATGCCTTTGTATCACTCTCTCTCATTGCACCCATAACTGTGTTAGTCCTATACCAGTTCTCAGTAGATATAAATTTTATCAACAGGCCCTTGTAATAGAATTTAGTCTGTAGATATGAGACTGGGCTTTCTTTGCAAACTTCTCCACAAAATAGAAGCTCACTTGCTTCCAGTTGCCAAGAAAGCAACAGGAGATCAAGAGACTGCTGTCTGTGGGTCAGTGCCATCAAGACCGGCTATCCTCTCCAAGCACATGGGGTGTCAGAAACCTCAGTTCACACATAGAAGAAATTGTACTTGCTCTTCCAAACTATACAGTTCCTTTTGAAAAAAATTAAATAAATGCCGGAGTAACTGGAATAAAACCAAAATTACCATCTTCTGCCTTCCTGATTTTAAAGGGGCAAAGCCCAGTATATTAAGATTTTTACTGAAATGACGCATCCTGCATGACAAGGGCAGTGAGAGAATGAGAGGGGGCGGCAAAGGGTTAAAACAGAAAAGAAACTGCAGCCAAGAGTTAAATGAGAGCGGGGCCAAAGGCCTCCAGCCTCACAGGACTGAGAGCCCCGAATTGGGCCATCATGTAGCTTTTATTTCTCCACATACCCGGAAGTAGCATTGTTCTCTCCACAGTCTGTGAGTCTCATTCCTGAGAATTTGCTCATTCCGGATTACCCATGCCTGCAAGCTGCTATTACCGAAAGTCCGCCGGCGGTGATGGCGGTGATCAGACAAATGCTCTGCCTTCACACACCCATAGGCATAGGACCCCAGGGAGATAAGATTATTATACTGAGGACAGATACTATCACATCATCAGGTCACTTCCCAAGCAGGTTGCGGGAAGGAATGTAGCTACAGAGGTAGAAGACCTCCAGTCTATGCCCACCTCCATCAGCCCCGAGATTTCTCCTGATGGCCCCGTGCGACTGTGCCTGTCTTACATTGTTCCTTCCTTGAGGACTCTTACCCGTCATTGGCTAACCAGCCATCTTTTGGGGCCAAACAGGGAGATGCAAGGTATATGAGCAATGCCCTCAAAAGGGTCAGTTTAGGGGTGAGCATGGGGGGAAAGACAGCTGGACAGCTGCGTGGCAACACTGAAATAAGTAAAATTTACCTTACTCAGTCAATTGCATTTGAATAAAATACAATACCACTGCCACTGGCTCACCATGAGAAATCTGTAGTAAATTGAAACTTAACTAATTAGCAAATGAATTAAAACGCCTCTGAACTACACACTTTCATTTTTATTTTGAATGTTGCCTGGGGATGGCACAAAATCAGGCATATTTTGGCACTGGTTTTTGATTATGTCTTTCCTTTTGGTGCCTCCAAATAAAATATAATAGATTTCATATTCTGAGTACAAAGAGAATGAGTGTTTCTTCCTCCCCCACCCCCCACCCCCAACCTGCCTTATGGGTGGGACAATTCTCCCCATGACAACCACAATTCTTGAAAGAAAAGGCAGGTATGTCTCCCTGGCAACATTAGCAGTGAAAAGTTTTCACATGATTTACCTGTTTAAGAGACAGTTCACTGGAAGATTTTAGATTGAGAAGGTAGCTTGTTAAGTCTCTTCTAACATGTAAACTACATGTAAACTCTATGGACAAAAACCCCAAATCACATTGGCTTGGTGAAGGGCAGAAGGGAACATTATGCAAATATTCTGGATCTTATTCAGCCATGACAGGCATTAGACCACACAGACTTAAGAATTTATGTTCTAGCTGTTTACACATAAAACTAAAATTTTATTTTCCCCTCTCTTTGTGTCCTTACTCCTCTCTCAGGCCAAATGCTGCCTTTTAGAAGGAAGTTCCTGATGTACCTCTTTACTCCTTCATCCTCCAACCAACACATTTAGTAATCTTTTCACTTCAATTAGAACATGTAGCACAGTTTGTGATTCTATATTTCTTTGTTTACCATTTACTGTCTTTATCATTAGATTGTTATTTTAGGCTCTCAAAAATATATATTTAGTAAATACTCACTATAATTATTCATTTAACTGTAATAAAAAGATACTAAAACACACATCATTTTTTTTAAACATTTTTTTTTATTGGGGAATTGGGGGATGATTAACAGTGCTGGGGAATTGAGGGAAGGGGAACAGACAAGTCGCTGTCCTTTTGTTCTTCAGTCTAGTTGTGGAGGACGTCGCTTCACTGGCTCAAGTTGGCACCATCATTGCGCTCTTCCCGGGCAGGGCAGATCAGTCATCGGCTTCTGGACAGCTGCTCACCGCGGCTGCTGGCCACTCACGCTGGCTGCTGGCTACACACGGTAGCCCATGGCAACCCACTGCAGCAAGGGCTGCAGCCTATGCTGTCGCCAGCGACTCATGGCATCCCAGCTCCAGGTTGAGCTGTTATTCAGCATCTTAGCTGTGGAGGGCAGTGTCACTGGCCCTCGTATGTGGGATCCAAACCAGGGCCCTCTTGCGTCCCAAGCCAGCTCTTAACCAATGCACCACTCGGCCAGCCCACATTTATTTTTTAAACATCAAACCTTTCAATTAACAATAACATAAGCATTCATATAATCCGACTAATATTTTAGTGTAATCATAGAAAAAATTTGGAAAATAAGATCATTAATAAAAGAAAACATGAAAGTATGCTCCATGGAAGCATAATACATTTACATTACAGTAAAATGACCATAAACTTCCTACACATGTTCTAATAAAATACAATGTGCATTTTCTCTATTGTTTGAGACTATTCAAATCTTCTAAAGAATACAAAACAGATGGAATGGATGAAACTGAAACATGCATTAAGCAAAGAAAAATCACTTTATAAGACATGGTAGATGTAGATAAAGTGAAGCAGAGCTCTGAGTGCTACCTGGAGATAAAAGATAGGGGCCCAGGTAGGCACTAAATATTTAAGAAGCATATGAGGCTCTCAGTCCTCATGAGGTTTTGTCAGCCACCCCCTGGTGAAACTCATTATGATCTCATATGTCCAAGACAGACTGACAAAACCTCAGGCTCGTTGGACAGTTTCATCTCTGAATCAGATGTACTCAGCCTTGCATCCTCTGACTAAGCAGTGCATGGTGGTCCTGCTCTTACCTGAGCACATCTATCCATCTTCTCTGGATGGACATGGCAATCTTCTCTGACAAGAGATATTAGAAAAGGTCAAAGTTAAACAAATACATAGGCTACTGTGATGGCCAGCTAATAATTAGTCAAGCCCATAGGAAATGAAAAAACAACGGAGAAATTAAAGACTGAAAATTACATTTTCCAACTCTCCCCAATAGGGGACAAAGAGATAGGCTAGTAAATCTAGAATATTGAGTCCATTTTAAAAAATACTAAACTCACAAGTGCTTCCTGAATCTGCCCATCTTCACTTTCCCTTATTCTTCCATTGATATTGTTGGGGAAAAAGGAGTGACAAAACATAAATTATATACCTTCTGACTTAGTCCAGATTCCCTGCCACTGTCCACAGGGAAGAGATGAGGACCCCTGCATATACAACACAGTGCAGGCAAATATCAGGAGGAAAAATGAAGTGTTTGGTGACCTCCTCATTGGGTTCCTTGCCATAGGCATTCAAATTAGATGATAACGGGATCTCCTAAAGGACAGGAGATTTCTGGGAGCTGTCTGGAATGCCTGGTTCGGGCTGCAGGTGGTGGCCACAGGAGTTACAGTGTGTGCAGTGTGCAGGAGTTAAACAGTTAACATAGTAAAGGGCTATGCCTCCTAACAATCACAAGTAGTCTTAAAGTTTTGTTGCATTTCTCTAACTCCCTTCCCTGCAGAATGTGCATTTCTAATCTATATAATAGAATTCCCCTCAAGACTAGTCTTTCTTTCTCACCTTGAACCCAAATCCTGTATATGCCTAACTTTACACTGTTAAGATAATGATCAATTTTTTTATATAAATGCTATATACTGTTAAAGACTTCAGTTTCCTTTTCTTTTCCTATATCTAAATAAGGTGTCTGCTTCCCAGAGTATTTTATTGAATCAGCAATTCCTGTTTCCATTTGTGGTGCACAAAGAAGAAAAGTATTTTTGAAACAATCATGTTGCCACAAATGCACATACAAACATGTCATAATTACTTACAGAACTTTGGAACATCTTGGAATAAGCCATGCCTAGGGCCATGCAAGAAACTCAAGCCTAATTATATGCTTGCTCACTCTACTTAAAAGCTTTAGATGCCCCAAACTCCAAATATTTACTTGGATCTGTGGAGACTAGAAGGAGGCAAAGTATTTTCTATGTAAATAGTCAAAAACAAGTGGGAGCCTTAAACAGCTACTCTATGCATGGTTGATCAGGAATCTGGTAACAGAAGAACAAGAGCCCTAGCAATGAACTATTCTGCAACCTACTTCAAAGCTGCTTAATAATAATTCACCAAAAATAGACACATAAAAATAACATAGCATTTTGGAATTAAAAGAAACTTTTTGATAGTCTCTCCAAATATTTTATTGTGTCATTGAGTAAATTTAGGAACAGAAAGGTGAGGTGATATTTAAGCCACAGAACCATGGATTTCTGATTGTTTTTCCAAGACTGCCTGCCACAGAAAAAAACTACCTCTAATTTCAAGAGGTGATGGGAGCCATGAGGAGATGAGCAGAAGGGCTGATGTCCTGGTTTTCTCAGGATTGTCTCAGTTTTAGCACCAAAAGTACTAGGTTCTGGGAGAAACCTTAATCCCAGGCAAAGTGGGTTGATTGGTCTCTCTGGTTTTGAGTTAATAATGCCAATTAATATCAGAGTTCAGGGTTTCACCTGTAGCTCCTTGATTCCTGGTAATAGCAGGGGAAATGGCAGGATAAAGCTATAAGCTTTCTGGTCATCTGTGGAGGATAAGGAAGGAAGGCTTTGAGATGAGGATTCCTTAGACCAGCAATGTACATGATAATGGACCTAGAAAACATTATGTTAAGTGAAATAAGTCAGTCAGAGAAAGACAAATACCATATGATCTCACTTATATGTAGAATCTAAAGAACTGAATAAACGAGTAATGTAAACAAGAAATAGTCTCAGAGACACAGAGGAAAAACTGATGGTTGCTAGATGAGATGGGGGTGGGGTGAAGGAGAAGGGTAACTACAATATGGCCTCAGGGATAGAAAAGACAGTTTGGGGAATATAATAATAATGTTGTAAATATTTTTTAGGGGGCCAGATGGTCTCATGTAATGTTAGGGAGACTGTTTCATGGATGGTGTAGAGGCCTGATGGTGTAGATGCACTGTACATCTAAAGCTTCCATTGAATAATATCATATGTCAACTATAATTTAATACATATATAGTCATGGGATGTGGAGTATAGTGTGGGAATGGAGTCAATGGAATTGTAATAGACATGTATGATATCGGGGGTGGGGGGACAGTGGATGGGGGCACGGGGGTTATCAGTTTGTGAGGGGTGAAAAGGATAACTATTGCATTGTTTTGTACACCTGAAACTAATAATAATAATAATAATAATAATAATAAAATATAAATAAAAATAAAAACCATACACAACTTAAAAAAAAATATATTAAATGGATGAAAGGTTGTTAAATGAATGAGTGCAGTAGTCATATGAAAAATTATCTTGATACAATAGTAGCTCCCAGGTGTAATGTCAGGAAAGCTATCTGTGGTATGCAGAAAAATGGCCTCCCCAAAATGTCCACATCCTAACCCATGTCCATATGTTATATATATTACATGACAAGGGGCAATTACAATTGCAGAAGTAATTAAGGTTGCTAATTATCTGACTATAAAATCAAAGATTATAGGGCTTCTGGTCAAGATGATGCTGTGCTCACTTCCTCCCACAACCACTCAAAACTACAACTAAACTACAGAACAACCATGATTGAGAATTGCCAAAAGTTCAGCTAAACAGAAGTCCTATGACTAAAAATATACAGAAGAAGCCATGTTGAGCCTGGTAGGAGCATGGAGACAGAACAGGCTGGTCCCACACTCATGTGTGGTGGTTAAAAATCAGGAGGGCTATTTTGGCTGCAGAGGTCACCCCTGAGAACAATTAACCTGGTGAACAACCATGGGTTTCATTTGTGGTTCTTAGGGAAAGGGCGTCAATGGTGTCACCAATGACTGGTTAAATTAAGGCCTCACAATATTTAGTATTCATGTATATTTAGTGTTCCCTAAATAGTTAGTTTTTCTTGTAAGTTTTGTGTATCATAAATATGGGTGCTCAAGTGTCTCATGTATAATTTAGAGTGATTCATTAATATTAATTACCTTTTGGTCCATCTATTCCTTCTATTTAATATATACTCTACCACTACTGATTTATACTTAACACATCTTAGGGGATTCATACAGCTAATCTGTGTTCTTGTTATCTACAGCAGTTGGATATTCTCAAACAGAAGAATAAATGCACATCACACCTGTGAGGGGGAAGAGTGAAAGCGTGAGGTCTTTCTAGGTGGACCCAACACAGTGACATTCTGAAGATTGGGCCCAGGTCTTAAAACATGTGCCTACCTCCATCACTTCTCTGTGTTCCTCAAAGGGCAAGTTTACAGGAACACTTTTAAAAACAAACAAACAACAACAAAAACAACACATTTTTTTCCTCTTACCGATCTAAAAATCCACCTGTTCTTTTCCCCCAAACACCATTATTTAGGAATATGCTTTTTCTTTTTAATAAGTGGAAGCACCTATTGTTCAGCATAAAGAACATGTGCCTCTGATCATCATGCCTTGCCCTTTAAGGGAAACTGGGGGACAGTAAGAAGGACAAAGGACAGGCTCTGCGTTTCAGGAGATAGGATGCTTTTCACCCTTCTGCCCTAGATAGCTCTGTGACAGCAGGCCATTCACTACCACATCCTCAGCTCCTGCTGTCCTCCTGTGTGAGCTTGGAGAGGCAGATGGGAGATTTTCCATGACCATACTGAATCATGTAAACTAAATGCTGTCACCCACTCCTACCCGGGGATTTGCCTAAAGGTCAGTAGTTTGGGTCTCTGACTCTACTTTTCCTGAGAGCCTTCAAAATACTAACATGAGATTCATAACCAAAAGCAAGTCTCTTGGTTACATACAACAATTTCACCTACAAACAAGAAAGACAGGAAACAATTATTTCAACAGTTTGTCTTTCAACCACTAAAATATGATTAATTTAACCTTTTGGTTTTTCATAGCATGATTTGGATCACAGTCGAGTGGTTAGCAGGTCTTTTTAACGTTATAAAAGAAAATCAACAAACAAAAATGTCCAAAGATTGGACCCAAGCTGTAATATAGATACAGGGGCCAAAGGCCTTAAAGAGTAAACTTTTTTCAAATAAATGGATGTCACGTCATTTCCTAGCCTAAGCTCTGTGGCTGTGAATATTTTCCTTGCCTTGAGAGCACACTCATGCATAGTTCCTACACTGCAGTTTAAAACTAGTTCTTATAGTTCTCTTCCTAATAATATCTGCCCACTGTGCTCTGTCAAATTACCCAACCAGGTCTCTATTCAAATTACTCTTCTTGAAACTAAAACATCCCCTTTATTTTCTTCTTTCTTAACAGATGCTATTTTATAATCCTTCATTCTTTTCCTTTTCCTTATCCTTATCATTTCCTTATCCTCTTCTCTGAATAAGATCTCTAAAGAGTGAAAGCCGGAATTGCAAGAATACCCTGGGAGGACTGGGTGAATAGCAGACCAGTGAGGAGATGCTCAGAGACCTGCAGACCTGGCGCCCTCTGTCTCAGAGCAGCAGGTGGCAGCCTGTTCTGCTGGGCACTCACACACACTGAGGGGGACGGTAGGATTCATGCCCCATAGGACCCTACTTATTCTCTTTGCCCATCTCAGAGCTCAGACTTTAACCCACTACTCAAGAACAAGGAAAACATTAAATTCATTGAAGCTTTCATTTAGAAAATTTTCTTATGAAGAAATATACAACCTGCCCACCTCCCCCACCTTATCTGCAAGGCAGAAGACAAAAAGAAATGCCAAATGATAGATACAACAAAACAAAACAGGGTTACTTCCAATTTACCTCATTTCTGGCTCCCTTTCCTGTGTTAAATGGGGGATTTTATCCAACTAGTACTCTCCTGTATTTCTGACAACTTCAGTGATAATCTTAAAACAGTGCCAAAAAGAAGTTGTACAAGAGTTTACTGTACATAAAAAAGCTTCTTTATATAGTTTTTTTTCTGTTTCCATAGGAACTTGACATCTTTGACAAAAAAAGCATCATCAACATTTGCTTCTTTCAAATATTAGCACACACAAAAAAAAACTCTTGTCTTTTAAAAGTATTTTCTAATTAGTAGACTATTCTCAGCCCACCTCTACATTATCTTTCGGTTTTAAAGTTTTCACCAGCAGAAATGTAGACTAGACATGATATCAGAAATACACGCACATATGCAGATATCTATCTATCTATCTATCTATCTATCTATCTATCTATCTATCTATCTATCTATCCATCCCTGGAAATAAGTCTGTGTCATATGCGTTTCCAGTCATTGACTATCACTTGTGCTGGGGTGAAGATTTCTGATGTTTCTGATATTTCTGTCTTAGAACTGCAGAGTTAAAAATGAGTAAACACCCCAAATTTGCTTTGCCTTTTAAGATTTTTCTGGCATAGGATCAAAGAGAAGAAGACAACCCTAAGATAAGGCTTAAAACTAGGAAGCTTGCACAAAAGCATGAGAATTGAAAAGTCTGTTTGTAGTTGAAATAACTCTGACAACAACTGCTGCAGCCATAGAAACGAGGCCTTGGGTTAGTTTGAATTTCAGGAATGAAAGGGAAGAAAGATGTTTCAGGTACTGAAAACGCATTTTGAATCTAAACTCTCCTCATATTCCTGAGAACTGACCTTTAAAAAATCCACATTTCTACACGCTTTATTTGAATTAAGTAAACAAAGCCACAGAAAGGGGAGTTGGTCCATGGAGTGTGTCTATAGGAATTACTTTTGCAATAAAGAGAAAAGAGGAAAATTACTTAGGTTAATATACAAAGCATGTACCATTTAAAGAGAAGTATGATTTTAGGCTCTGCTAAGACAAGTATAAAAAAAGAAATTTCCTTTTTTCAGAGAGGCTGCTTCATAAACAAAACATGAGCTTACCCAGCACTGCACAGGCGCCAGACAACTGTCACTTCACAGATGTCCCCTCAATAACTCACCCAAACAACACTCCCGTCCAGCCCACAAGTCCAATGAGCCCACACTGATGAATCTGCCTTAGTGTCTGGGGAAAGTCTTCACTGCTCAAAAGCCAGAGTAGTAATTACAATTTAACAAAGCTTTTTTTTTCTTCCCTAAATGGCTTTTTCCACGTGCTTCCCAATGTACCTTTATGAGTTTATTATATGAGTCTACAAATAATGGTTACATGTTTGAGGCTTTAAAAGTCACTTATGGTAGCAGAGTGTGAGGTTTGTGTCATAGTACATTTGCGATTTTGTGAAACCTTTCCTTTGTCACCTTTTGGGTTCATGGGGTCATACCTTTATTATCCAAGACAATAATTAGCTACCGTTTAAATCACAAGAACTTGGGCTAGTTAATCATGTACAAAGGAAACAATGCCTTTGCAAGTCTTTGAAGCAATGGGCTTGATTCATGAAGGCAAACTTAAGGCAGCATATAGGAAAAAGCAATTCAGCTTGTGCAATGCTTTTCTCAGCTCATTTGTAGTTATGTCGGATACTTTTATCTCTTAGAAAAGAAAATATATTTCCATAGGTTGATCCCACAGTGATATCAGTTCTCTGAATACCACTGCCTTTAAGTTTTTGGAAGCAAGAAGATGCAGTTATGAGTGTAAAAGTGTGTACCTTGATTCTCTATGCACTACAAATATTAATCAGAAATCAGAATACCATATTCCCCCATGTATAAGATGCACCTTTTTTCGAAGATAAGAGAAAATTGAATATAAGTATGTGCATGGACTCAAGTGCATAAAGAAAATGTGCTTGTATAAAGATAATCACGATTAAAAAATATATTTCTGCCTATATATTTACAAACATGGTTTTATACGTGCATGCTATTGCCAATTTGAGAATATGAACAAAGGTTGTAAATCTTATTCCTTTAGAATAAACATTTGGAGCTCCCACCTCCAGACCTCAGTTCTAAGCTAGAACAGGAAATCCTGAAGGCACTGGCCAAGTTTCATCTCTTTTTGTCCCTGATGGCTATGAGTGCCTGACAATCTAGAAGGAAAGAATAAGGGACTTTCTAAAGAGCTAGGTCAGGGCAAAAGTGAAGCTTTTTAAGCTCTAACCAGTTTCTTTCTTTTTCGAAAAGATTTTTATTAAAACATAGCTAGCATGCACTATCATATTAGTTTCAGGTGTACATTATAGTTATTGAACAGTACCCACCTGGCACTATACAGAGTTATTACCACATTATTGACTATATTCCCTATCCTAAAGAAGTGATTACCATGATAAGTCCAGCAACCATCTGACACCATACCACGCTGTCACAGTATTATTGATCTCCCCGCTCTTTCTAATTTTTTCAATTAGAGTTGACATTCAATATTATTTTATGTTAATTTCAGATGTACAGCATCGTGGTTGGATATTTATATAATTTAAGAAATGATCCCCTCACTAGTACCCACCTGGCGCTATACATAGTTATTACCATATTATTGATTATATTCCCTATACTTTACATCCCCATGACTATTTTGTAATTACCAATTTGTATTTCTTAACCCCTTCACTTTTTTCACTCTGAACCCCCCTCCCATCTATCACCCTGATAGTTCTAGTACCCATCTGATACCATACCTAGTTATTACAATGTTATTGACTATATTCTTATGCTATACCCTACATCCCCATGACTACTGTATAACAACCAATCTGAACTTCTTAATCTCTTTTCTTTTTTCACCCATCCCCCAACCCTCTCACATCTGGCAATCATCAAAATGTTCTCTGTATCTATGAGTTCATTTCTGTTTCATTTGTTTGTTTATTTTATTCTTTATATTTCACTTATAAGTGAAATCATATGACATTTGTCTTTCGCTCTCTGACTTACTACACTCAGCAAATACCCTCAGGTCCATCCATGTTGTCACAGATGGCAAGGTTTCCTTCTTTTTTTATGGTTGAGTAATAGTCCATTGTGTATATGTACCACCTCGTCTTTATCCATTCATCCATTCATGGACACCCTGGTTGCCTTCATATCTTGGCCATTGTAAACAATGCTACAATGAACATATAGATGAGTACATCCCCTCAAAGTGGCGTTTTGGGTTTGTTTGGATAAATACCCAGAAGTGAGATTCCTGTGTCCTTCATTGTCTCTTTTTTTGGTCTTTGTTTTAAAGTCTATTTTGTCTGGTATAAGTATGGCTACTCCAGCTTTTGGTTTGTTTGTTTGTTTGTTTGTTTTTGTTTGTTTCTATTTTTATGAAATATTTTTTCCATCCCTTTACTATCAGTCTGTGTGTGTCCTTCAATCTGAAGTGTGTCTCTTTTAGGCAGCTCCAGCCAGTTCCTTGAATTAGACTTTTGAAACACAAATTTAGGGTCCTTCAGCTTTTAACTTGCACATTATTTTACCCAAACTAATGAAGAGTTAGTTGGAGAAACTTGGATAGAGGCCCCAGCACCCTTTAGGGGTGCATATTGCCCCCCTTTTCGCAAACGGCACTTGGTGCTGTGCCCTGGGCTTGCTTAGTGTTGATATGTGAAGATTCTCACAGATGGTAAAGACAAGCCTGGCCACTTGACTCATGGGTATTTAAGCACATGAACAGGTTGCTGTTGTGTGTTTCAGACTTCCAATTTATGGAGCTGCTTTGCCTTGGAATAGCTTAGTCAATTCCTTTCTTTCTTTTTCTTTTTCTTTTTTCTTTTGTCTTTTTTTTTTTAACCAGCGCTCTTAAAACCAGCTATTAAACATTCCCCAACCCAGGCAGAATTGATATACTTATTTTCCCATGCAAATGACTTCCAACTTTTTAATATTCTGGGCTGCTTGCCTTGAAAATGAGTTTACATGATATTGTAGGTACTTTACCTTTGGACATTCTCTCAGCCTTCTCTAACATATAACATTTTTAGTTATGTTTCTCTTTTGACATTATCTTAGGAAGCTGGAGAGATGATTAAAGACTTAGAACTGAATCCTGACATAGACAGATATATATTCATGAACATATTGACCAAATTTTGGAATGATCATCACATTACATAATTAATAATCTATGTATGAGTAACTACAGTGTTTTGTTACAGAAAAAGGATGAGAGAGGAGGTTTGTAACAATAAGTATTATCATAGAAAAACTTCTCTTTTCATGACCAATACCTACACAGATATTTTGATAAGAAATCTCCATTGGAAACTAGTAGCGACACATTGTGAATTACCCATCTGTTTCATCTTTTCAGGCCTATTAATGTGCAAGTATTATCTAATATTCATACTGTGGGTACTATGTGTGATTAAGAGATAAAGACTAAAACTTGAGGAATGTTCTTAAATTAGAATAGTTAGAAAAATAATTAATAATAAATGCATTTGTTTCCATCACAAATTTTTGGAATCATTATGAATCAATTAATCAATGTTTTTAAAACATATTATTAATATTTATTATCACTATAGCAAGATTTGAGGTAATATGTATATGTGGGTAGTTTATTTTAAAATTCCAAACCATTAATAGGGTAATTATATTTACAAATAAATAAAATCTTAAAAATTCCTGGAGTGTTTGATATTTACTTATACAGATAGCCCCTACTTTTCGAAAGTTTGTTTTACACCACTGTGCTTTTATGAAAGACTGCATTTGTACTTATTTTCTGTAACTCCCCAAAATTATTCTGTATATCTGTTAGGAAGATGTGTCCTAACATAATTGTTTCTTTGCTTTCCATCATTTGGGCTTATGAAAGTTTTCATAGGAACACTCTACTTTTGCATAGCAGGGAAACCTGTACTTGACTTCATATCAGGAACCTAAACTAAGTCAGCCCTTGCTTATTATGACATGCATCAATTAAGAAATGTGATTAACTTCTCAACAACAGGATATAGTTGCTTTACTTTCTTTATTATAGTTGACCCTTGAACAACATAGTCTTGAATTACAGGAGTCCACTTCTATGTAAATTTTTTTCAACAAACATGTACAATACTGTAAATGTATTTTCTCTTCCTTATGATTTTCTTAGTAACATTTTCTTTACTTTGTTGTTAGAATACAGCATATAATACATATAATATATAAAATATGTTTTAGTTGACTGTTTATGTTATTGATAAGGCTTCCTGTCAACAGTAGGCTAATAATAGTTAAGTTTAAGGGAGTCAAAAGTCACATGGATTTTTGATTGCATGAGGGATGGTGCTCCTAACCTCGTGATATACAAGAGTCAACTGTATTTACACATAATCTGCCTGTTCTGTTACAAATTCAACAACAACAAAATTAATTTCAAGGTAATATCTTATTTATTGTTATATTTCTTCAATACCTAACAGAGTTTTGCACACATTTTGTACATGATATACTTTTCATTGAGTTAAATTATGTAGACTATATATCTGCATTGTTCTAATCAATAGTTATTCAAGGGGAAAAACACTGAAATCACGATTTCTAATAATTGTCTACTGAGTTATGGCTGTTTTTTTACTTCTAGAGGGAAGTTGTAGAACATCTGGTTATTGCCAGATGCGTCTGTTATAAATAGTGTTAAAGGTTTTATGCATCTGAAAATTATGTGATTATCTCTTTGGGGAGTCTAATTTTATTGTAATCACTTTGCAGTTCATTTTAATGAGTATTCATATTCACTATCAAGACTTGTTCTTTATCACTAAACAACTGTTTAGTTGTATAAACGTCCAAGTAATAGAGAAACTTAAGAATAAGCCAAGCTCCAAACCCCACATTCCTTCCCTCTCCTATAAAGATATCTTAGTTAGGCTAGGATATTATAACAAGAATGCCATAAATTGGATGGTTTAAACAACAAACTTTTATTTCTCATGGTTCTGGATGCTGAGAAGTCCAAGATCAAGGTCCTGGCAGATTTAGTGTCAGGTGAGGGCTCACTTCCTGGTTTATCTTCTTGTATCTTCACATAGCAGAGGCCAGAGAGAGCTGGCTCTCTTGCTTTTCTCATACGGACACTCATCTCGTCATGGAGGCTCCACTTTCATGACCTAATTACCTCACAAAGACCCTGTCTCCAAGTAAAGTCACATTAATGTTTCAACATATGAATTTCGGAGGAAATATATTTAGTCCATAGCAATAGATTAGAAGGAGATATTTGAGCATTTTGTCCATTTTAACATCTACTATCAAAAGCAAAATATATTACATCTTTCTTCTAATGTTACAGTTTTTAAAAGAAGCAGGAAAACTATTTTGGTAAGTTATTATTTTAGAAAGCATCTTGCATCAAGTGCCTATAGATGCCTATCAGCCTAATATATCTTAATAGCCCATTTACCCATTATGTTTCTTTTTTTTCAGTCTTTCATGACTGATCGGCAGTATCTAATTTCATTAAGCAAAATGACAATTTGCTGATGCAATTTCAGATGATTTTAATGAAATATGAAAAATACATAGTCAACAAAAAGAAAATCTATCAACTAATACCTTTGTACAATGCTGTTTTATGTCATATCATTTAAATTTTAATGAAGTATTTTTAATAAATTCATAAAATTTTTAACGCTTGCAAGGGGTAGCTAAGTCATAATTCAACTACTTTATATAATCTTATTTTTGCTAAATATCTTAGCAAATTTAAGGGCCATGCTAAGGTCCTTGTGTCTTTTGTTAGAGTGTATGGGGTTTATGTACACATATGATCATGACTCGTTTAATTCTCATCCTTTATTATTTATAAAAATAAGTATTTGTATTCTGTCCCTTAGTTCTGTTTTAAGAAACTCAACACTTTGATGTGACAAAATTAGTACCATCTCTATGAATTAAGAAAAATTGGATAAATTTTAAAAGATTTTTCCCCAGAGGATCAGGAAAAATAATATGACCAAATTAGATAAATGTTCCTTGAAATGATATGAGCATTTTTTTTAATTGCTGGCAATTTTTTTCTGTGCACTTAACACATTTAACACTATCCGCAGTTTGCAATACATCACTGGACAAAGAGTAAATGTAATTGACACATAGCATATCTATAAAACCACCTACACATTTTGAAACACAGTGCCAACAATCATTAGAAGAGACACTGGACATTCCAAAAGGCAGGGGTAACTCTGACCTGGGAGTGAGTATTCAAATCACATGTATAACTTTGACTTGCCCATTCTACTGGGAATGCCAAAAAAATGTAGACAAGTGGACACTTTAGTCAACATTGCTCAAACAGTAGTTCGCTGTTACGAGAAGTGTCTGGACACTGATGGTAACCACTTTGAGCTCCTCTTGTAATTACAAAAGTCAAACATGACTTGTATTCATCTTTTGTTATCAGTACATATTGACTATTACAATTGTAATACTGTTTCCCTTTCTTAAAATGTGTATACATTTTTTGGCACCCTCTGTATGTAATTCTTTTTTTTTTTTAAGATTTTATTGGAGAGTTGGGGAGGGGAACAGTACTGGGGAATCAGGGAAGGGGAACAGACAAGTTGCTGTCCTTTTGTTCTTCAGTCTAGTTGTGGAGGATGTCACTTCACTGGACCATGTTGGTGCCATCATTGTGCTCTTCCGGGATGAGGCAGTCGATTGCCGGCCATTGGACGGCCGTTTGCGGCGGCTCACGAAAGTGTATGCCAGCTGCTGGCCAGCCCCACTGCAGCCTAGGCCACGCCAGCGACTCACGGCAGCCCAGCTCCAGGTCGAGCTGTTGTTCACCATCTTAGCTGTAGAGGGCACAGTGTCT
The DNA here is from genome assembly GCA_031876335.1 of Hipposideros larvatus. Taxonomy (NCBI): domain Eukaryota; kingdom Metazoa; phylum Chordata; class Mammalia; order Chiroptera; family Hipposideridae; genus Hipposideros; species Hipposideros larvatus. The sequence continues at coordinate 106,998,260 of CM063089.1, forward strand.
CTGACCCTAATGTGGGATCCAAACCGGGGCCCTGCTGCTCAGAGCTGGTGTCCCAGGCCAACTCCTAACCAACATGCCACTCGGCTGACCCCTGTTTGTAATTCTTATATGTCTTTCTTAGCTTAGCTGGGGTAAAGGCAGGGGAAAGGATGTTCCGGGAGACTCCCTTTCGCTTAAAACCATGCCCTGGAAAGAATTTTGGCACACCCTCTCCCCAAGCATCAGAATGCTTACCCACAAAATGGCAAGAGTATCTATTCTGCCTCACATTTGCAGTTATTGTAAAGCCCCAGTAATAGCTGGAGCACTCACTATGTGTCAGGAGTCATTTTAAGAGCTTTACAAACTCTGAGCCTCCAAAATCTGTACCTCTGGTGGGCTTCAGGTGTACACAACGATCATGATCTTCAAGCATCCCTCAGGGTAGCCAGGTGTGGGGATGATGAGATGCTGGGACAATCAGAAACCTCTGGCTGGACCCTCTGGACGGGACCTACCATAAACTACCTCATTATTTCACCTCATAGCTTAGAAATAGCAAATTAGTTTCTTTATACAATAAAAGGAACTAAAATAAAAATAAAAAGCACTGATTAATTCATTTAATTCTCACAATAACCTTACAGAATGCATACTATCATTATCCCCATTTTACAGACGTATAACTTAAAGCTCAAGAATATATAGCGTTAAGTAAATGATGAAGTTTAGAAAGATAATTTTATAAAAATATTTTAAAAAATAAAAATAAAATTATTGCTATGTTCTTTTTATTAATAGATATACTATGACAATATCAAAACTTCTTCTAATCACAAAACAAACAGAGCACAGTTTGGCTTACACCGATGTCTGTTAAAGTTATGTGATATGGATGTTATATGACCAACCTTTTCAAGGGGCTAAATTTGATGACTTCTTTAATGGCCCCTTAAATCCTCTGCATTATTGAAATGTGATCCACTATAACCTAGCAAATATGGTGATTCTGCCAAGGTATATGATTATGTATCGCAAGATCTATAGTTAACTGTCAACAACAGTGGACCCTGTAGATAAAGTGCAAAATAGGCAATTCAATTTGGGGAAATATAAGGGAAATGATACTGACCTATCATTTTTCCAAAACAAGTTTATATTTTAATTATTCTTTTTCAAGTTAACAAGTTACAATTCTAGCGTTACCTGAAGAATATTCTGATGCTTCAAAACTAACCTCATTTACCTGGCTTCAAGGCCTTAGATAACCTGAATTACAACCCTTTCTGCCTTAATTTGCCACCTCATTCTTGTGCTTTCATTAAATTTAAAGATTAGACTGCACATTGAAGATATTTTTAATTCTTCTTGTTGAGAAGGGTGGGTAATGCAGTTTACTTTTCCCATTTCAATTATAAACTCCTAGAGAGTGGGCACAGGCATTTAGCTTTATAGATTTCTACCTATAAAATAAAATATAACAGGGCCAGCCAAGTGGCTCAGTTGGTTAAAAGTTGGCTTGGGAGTGCGAGCTCTGAGCAGCAGGGCCGCCAGGTCCATTCTCACATGGGCCAGTGACACTATACCCTCTACAGCTAAGATTGTGAACAATAGCTCAACCTGGAGCTGGGCTGCATGAATGGCTGGCAGCCAGCGTGAGTGGCCGGCGGCTGGCGGCTGGCGGCCTGCGGCTGATGGCCAGCAACCGGTGAGAGCTGCCGTGAACAGCAATGAGCTGCTGTGAGCTGCCGTCCAATGGCTGGCAACTAACTGCCTCAGCTGGGAAGAGTGCAATGATAATACCAGCATGGGCCAGTGAAGCAGCGTCCACCACAACTGACTGAAGAACAAAAGGACAGCAACTTGTCTGTTCCCCTTCCCCGATTCCCCAATGCTGTTCCCTCCCTCAATTCCACAATTAAAAAAATAAATAAAAATAAAATAAAATAAAATATAACAGACTTTCAGTAATTTTTACATACTCAATTATATGATTATGCAACAAAAATGTATGACATAGATCCTGTGCTAGTGACTAGAAAAATAATGATGATCAAGTCAGATAAAATCACTGCTCTCATGGAGGTGAGATGAGATAAAATCCCATATAGTGTGGAAAAGTACAGCTCTCAGTTATCTCAAAAACATAATAAGAGGAAAGAGAATTTACATATAGTGGTGTGTGGGGGAGGGAGGTGAACAGGTGTCAGAAAAGCCTTTACAGCACAAATATATATTGAAGTTGAGTCATAAAATTGAAGTTAGCTAGGTAAAGTGGTTGAGGAAAAAGTAAGGGTAGAGAAAATAGGAACAATAGTCAAAGACCTACTAGACCTTACAGAGGACATACACTTTAGATAAAAAAAATTAATTCCGTATGATTGGAAGATGGAGAATGGGGCCAGAGAGAGGGGTAAATATGGGCAAAAGGAAGCTTTTTTAAGCCATGGACAGGAGTTTTAACACACTCATAGTAGCATTATGATGACATTGAAAATTTTAAGCAAGATAGTAGCATAGTCAGATATTCAGATTTTGGAAAAATTTCTAGCTGTAACATTGAAAAGTGACTGCTGGAAAGAAAAGCCATGGTTAACTTTTAATGAGAGAACAATTTCACGTTGAACTAGAGCTAGTGGGCAAGTTTGAATGATATTTAAGAAGTAGAATCAACAAATCTTGGTAACTGATTTCTTCAGAGAGGGAATATGAAAGAGTGTTAAGTGTCCTGTATGATTCCCATATTTCTGGCGTGGGCAACTGGGTGAAGAGTAATCCTATTCTCTTAAATACATACACTGGGGAAAGCAAGTGTTCCATAGTAGATAATAAGTTCAATTTTGGATAAACTTATTTGAAAGTACCAATACAAATTGCCATTAGAAATGTCCAATAGGTGGATGGATACACAGACCTGGAGCTCAAGAAAAAGATCTCAATCAGACATATAGATTTGGGAGATGTCAGCATGCATTTTGTCTTTGGAGTCATGGGAGTCATTAACCTTGTTAGGAAAAGTGAGATGAGAAGAGGATTCAGTATTTAAGAGACAGATTATATGGTTGGCACCTGCGGAGACTAAGCTGGAGCAGCTAGAACAACAGGCTAAAATTCAGACAAGGATATTGCTCTAGAAATCTCCAAAAAGGAGTGTTTTAAGAAGAAGGAAGTGCTGAACTGTGTTAAATGTTGCCAATGGGTCCAGGTTATGAAAACAGCACATTATATTATCAAAAAGATGCCACTGGTGACTGTGATAAAAAGAAAAGTTTCAGAGAAATGGTGGGAGATGAGAAAATCATCAGCAAGTGTGACATCTCTTTTATGAAATTTTCCTGTGAAGGAGGCAGATAAAGATTAAGTATAGATGAAAGAGAATATGGGACAGAAATACTATGTTTTTAAGACAGAAGGGACTTGAGGATGTTTAAATCTCACAGAGAATGTGCAGGCCAGAGGGGAAATTGGAACGTACAGAGAGAAGGAACATAATCAATAGATCAGTGTTCCAGAGGAAGCAGAATAAAATGGGATCCATAGATCAGATGGGAGAACTGGCCTGGAACAGGAAGAGGAGTAACTCTTCAACTATAACCAGAGAAAGTGGAAAGAATGGGTACAGGTGTGGGTGAGCCTGTGTCTTTAATGGCAAGCAGCTGAGTGATTCCCAGCAGATGTGAGTTGATGTTGGCAAAGAATACAGCAAAGGAGAGAAGTGAATACTGAAGAGGTAAATGAAAAGAGAGAAAAATATATAAGCGATAGGAACCAGGGGTTCCCAAATTATTTAAGAACAAGAGAATTGAAAAAACTGAGAAAGGTGTGAGGCAGGAGGCTATGGTCACAGAGCTGAATGAATGAATTTTGTATTTTAGAGTGACATTGTGCAGATGATATCAAGGAGTGGGATCTGACAGTGATGGTGGGTTCATGAAATGACATGGGTGCAGGTCAATGGGTTAGGGGAGGAAAACTGAGCATCCAGGGTTTTAGATGGTTTAACCTGTAGATGACAATACCACCCAGAATTATTGCGAGGACTAAAATGCAGGAGAACATATCCAGAAATTTAAGAATGAGTGTAGAAGAAGAGAAGATGGATGTTGTCATGCAACCGGCCAAGGATCAAGGAATTAAAGATGGGAGCTTCGTTCAGTTCAGCTGCCCTCAGGGGCTACCATTCCCTGATGAATAGAGGAATGTCTCTCAAAAGCAATGAGCCATGGCCACTTTGACTAGGTTTGTAAGTCCTAGATTAATTGAACAAAGGGTTTTTCTGTTTTCACACTAGCAGGAGTTTCTGGTGGCTAGGAGAATGCTCTGGAAAAAATCAGTTATGATCTGCTTTGATTACGTAGTCTGGGTTTAATACACTGGCTCTCTGAAAAGGTGATCCAGTCTGCAAGCTCCTGGTGGAAAAGGCTGAAGCCCAGAAGGTCACTGCCTAGTATTTTGAGAACAAACGTTTTTAGATCAAATGGAAATACAATTGAATTTCAGCCATAGCTTTAACAATTTTTAGCTTTTACAAATTTAAATCATTCCAAACTAACTTACATGTACAGTAGATTTAAACCACTTGTGTTTGGACTAACAGTAAATCTAGAGAGTAAACATTCTTCCAAACTATGAGAAGAATCACTAACATGGAACATGTCCCTTATGCATTATTCAGTATCATGTAAAAACAATAATCTGATGCCACTTTTTAGCCACTTGGAATAAACCCACCATTTTCTTCTTTGTCAGAAAAATAACGTTAAATTTGAATAGGAAAAGTTTTTTTAAATTTCTTAAGCAAGCTAAAATACCATGAATATAATTGAATCTTATTAGCTTTCTCAAAGTATTTGTCATTTTTTTTCCTTTTTACTGGATGTGCTGAAATATAGGGCAGAATCCCTTCTTTGGTGTTTCAGAGGGGAAATCTGCTGCTACTCTGGAGAGGGCAGCTAAATTTGCTCAGTGTGAAATAATGATGTTTTGTGTTCTCACCACATTTTTTTTTTTTTTTGCTCCTACCATAAGGATTTGTTAAGTAGAGTGTCATGTGTACAGGACTTCACACTTACAGCTTCTTTGTAAATTCATGAGGTATAAACACTCTGCTCTGACTCCAAATGAACTTACTAAACATTGTGAAAGTTATCACCATATCTTACGTTAGGGTTTTATCGCTACAGGCAGGAACTTTGCTTTTACAAATGTGTGATTCCTTTTTCAGTCTGAAAAATGGTCTTGTAAATGCTTTGCTCAATTAAATGAATTGGTGTCATAGTTGATATATTTAAATGGTGTGTCTTTGTTTAAAAATTACATGAGAATGTCTTGATGTTCCAAATTAAAATGCCCTTCAAATTTTATAATCTTCAGATGTGTAATCAACATACATTTTCAGTATCATCTGGAGAGAGTCTGGAATGAAGACTGGTCCAGAATTATAAGAATTAATAAAAATAGAGTTGTTAAACCCTGCAGTCTCCAGAAGGTTTTGCCAATCACAGATATGTAGAAGTGTGATAACTTCATGCTTATCTTTGGATTATATGCTTCTCACTTCAAACTAATTTTAAGAAATGCTTCTTATTTAAAAACTGTTCATCAAGGATACTTTCTCAAAAATCTGTTCACCTTTTGGAAGGCCATAATTGTAGAGGAAATCCCCTAGGCCATAAATGTATCCAAATCCAAGCACCCAAGTCACATATCAGAAGTGTAGAAAAGTTACAGGGTGTCTTATAACTTAACAGAGAAAGTGGAGTTATTTCAATAGTACCTCATATTTGGTATTCTCAATACCCCAAAGCCAATCTGCCGAGAGTATGAAAGCATCATGGCTACTTCAAACGAATGCAGGTCTCTATAATCCACATTTTATAGACCCAGAATTTGCCTGGACCAGGGAAACTGTTTTCATCTAGTATAGTCAACATCATTCTCTTGGAAAATAACAAAGTAGAGTTTTAAAAAATATTTCTCTCTCTTTCTTCTCCTTTTTCTTTCTTTTTTTTTTTTTTGATGGGGGATGTGTTGGTGGTGGCTTGAGGGGCATATTTACTCATTAGCCAGTGTTCTCTTCTTCTACTGGTAGAGTCATTTTGTATTTTCTTCCTTCTCCAAATATACTTATTAATTGTATCTGACATCAGTTATATATATTTCAACATGAGTTTCAGTTTATAGGTCAACTGTTCCAAGACTTTAGCAATGGAGGCTCTACTTCCAGATTCCTACTGTGGTCAGAAATTTACAGAATCAATACATTTCCACCTCTTTTGTGAATATTTTAAATATAATTAGCATATAACAAAAGCATACAGTAGTAACATTAACATTGGCTTTCCTTAGATTGCTTCCCTAATATTAACAAACAATATTTTAGAAGGTCAAGTCATGTTCAGGTAAGCAGCAGGAAAGTTAGTGGGTAATTCCGTCCACAGATTTCATCTTGGGGCAAAAGAAGAGGTGGGAATCAATGGCAGGATTTCATAGTTTTGCCATGAGATGTTTCTGCTCAATAAATTATATCATTAGAATCAACATTATTAATATTAACAGTTTCCCTAAACAAAAAGTTGCTCCAGAAAGATGGACCATACAGAAAGATGTACCATAGTGAGCAAGCATCTAATTCCTCATGTGGTAACTTGCTTAGGAAATCTTTTTGTTTTTAATTATTTATTTGTTTCATCAGGCAAGAAAGAGTATTTTTTTTAAATATGAAAAGTGAAAACATCTCAACTTACAATTATGTATTTCTCTTCTGGTATGATTCTATTTGCATGTAAAATAGCATTTCTACAAGAAAACTGCTTAGTTTATGTCTTAGGCCTCTGACAATGCTACTCATACTTGTAGACATGTGACACAAATGGTCCTTGATTTTCCTCTGATGCTCTTGAATATATTAAACACAAATTAGTAGCTGCACCTGCTAAGTCACCTGTATAACCCTGGACAAGTTATGCAACCTCTTTTTGCCTCAGTTTCCTCATCCATTAAGTGAAGATAATAATAAATACCTACACTACATAATCATTATGAAGGCTAAAACAGTTGCACATAAAAGGCTTAGAAAAATGCCTAGTAAATAGTTAGTACTCAATAAGTATTAGCTATAATAATCATAAAAATTATTATGCTTCTTTATTCTTCCTCTACTACTTTCATTCTCAAAGCCCAGAAGACTGAAGGTGCTAGTATTAGAGTCTTTCAGAGGACGACCCAGCTGATGGGTGGAGAGGAAAGGAAAACTCCCGCCGTGCTTACTCAAGCAGCCGGGGCAGAACCACATTCATATTTCTCCTCTTCAGCAGCAGCCCTGGCCCCTGGTACTCACTCATGTTCCTCCTTTCACTTTGTAACCTTGGGCTAAGCTCTTTACAAATTTAAACTGGCAGCTACAAATGGCAGAGGTAAATGACAAGAGGAAGGAAACCTGTTGAGCGAATTCCTCCCACATGATCTCACCACTCTTATTCCTAGCAGCCTGGTATTAGTTTCTTCATCTTAGCAAGAGAAGTGGGGAGGAAAGAGCAAGAGAAACCTGTCCTGCTCTCCAGAAGGCTGCTGGACTTGCTGCTTCTCCCTCTGCCCACTCCCAGAGGTGCTCCCAGCCAAACACAAGACCCACTGAGCAGCGGTGAGAGCAAAGGAAATGAGGATGAAGGAAGATGATCCACCCAGCCATGGCTCCACCGGAGTCCCCAGGCCCACTCCGTTCTCACCCTTTTCCGATTCCTGGGACTAAGTTCTGCTTCTAATTCTTATACCATCTGGGCTCCTCGGCCCCTACTCCAGAGCTCTGTGTTCCTGTCCAGGAGGCGTCATTTCAGGAAAGCTGGAGCGCTTAGACGCCTTCCTACTCCCAACGGCGATAGCTAGAGGAAAGAAATGAGCCCACCACTCTGCTTACAGGATGGAAGAGAAACAGGTGCAGTCCTAACATTCCATTCTGGAACTCTAAAATGCTTTCCTTTTATGGGAAGGTGTCTAATGTGTGCTTAGAACTTATAATTTATTAGCATTTTTCTTCATAGCGATGTGAGTATGTTTGTTTGGTCTTGATACATAGAGAATTATAATAGAATTATAGCACTTATGCAAAATTAATTCTAAAGACAAAATGCATTTCGTGTTCCAACCAATTGAAGTATTAATAAAATTTGTGACAAAGCCCATTTTTGATATGAGATTACATATACATAACAGGATATGTCATGACCCTCTTGTTAGGGTCCATGATATAACACTGCATAATACAAAAGCTTTTGTTTCATTTGGTGGGGGTTTTTTTAGAATTTTATTGTAGTAATTATTTTTTTGCATGGAATTCAGCATGCACACACCAGCCACTGAGTTCACCAAAAATATATTGACAACCCTTTTTGAGTAATCCAATTGCCTCACAAAAATTCAAACAGTATAAATACGCATGAAATGAAAATGCTTCTTCCTCTAAAATTCTGAGTTCCCCATTTGCAGCAGTAACCTCTGCTAATAGTTGCTTTAGCAGTGGACTCCTTTAATAAATTTTAGGACACATCCTTCTAATAGTTTCAGTAATGCCTTTCAGAGATGCCCAGCTACACCTGCTACCTGTAACTCCCATAAACTCCTCCAGAAAATACAAGCTTTTCAATTTAGTTTTTCTTATCTCTTCATCAGTATACCCCTCAGCAAAATGCTGCCTACTATAGAGGTTTCTGTACAAACATGGGGCTTGGTCATGTCAATTAAGGTCTTCAGCATTTTTCTTGGAGTTCCTGGTGCAGTCCTGTCCATGACCCAAATTATTGTCAGGCTTATCAGCAGTCAATAATACAGTGCTGATACTCTCCCCACAGCTTCTGATGCTCTCTCCACAACTGTCTTAGGCGTGTGCTTTAAGAAAGTAAATCAGCATACAGAAAGGTCATCAGCACACAGCCATAACTGAAGAACATTGGAATGTTTTCAAGACAATGAAATTAACAGTTCCCATTAGAAAACAAGCAACTTTTTTTATTAAATTATTTTTATTATGAAATACACATTTTTTAGAATTAGTTTCAGCTGTACAACACAGTGCAATAGTTATACTTTTTACCCCTCAAAATGACAAAGAAAACAAACAAATTTAACACTGGCTAGATCTTAATCACACCTTTGTAAGGCAGCTGACAAGAAACTAAGCCTGCTGCAGTACATTTGCTTTCTGGATAATGGGGGAGTTGGTAAAATTAATTTGGTAGATGATCTTATCATAAACTCATAATCTAAATTAATTCCTAGCCAGATTGGTGCAAGAGTCTGCTGACAGGCCAAAGGCAATGCAGTTCCTTCACCTTCTGTGGTTTCCTTCTCAGCCATTGCCCATATTTCTGAGACATCCAGGACTTCTATACTTTGCTAATGCTTTTCTGCCCTTCACAGATGAAATCTTATCCATTCATTCTAAAAGTATGGTTTGAGTATCTACTATATGCTAGGTGCTTAGGGCACATTCATACCTCTACTGACAAAGATCTCAGCCCTCATGAGATCCACATTCTGGTAGGAGAAAACAAAAAATAAATGATACACATAATAAATAAGAAAATTTTATATTAGAAGTTTATAAGTGCCATGGAAAAGATTTAAAAAGTAGAGCAGGGTAAGAAGCTATCAGAGCGAAGATGGTGGTTAGGATTTTAAAAAAAGATAGTGTGGGTAAGTCTCAGTGAGAAAACAATGTGTAAATAAAATCTTAAAAGAAGCAAGGAATTATCCAGGAAGGAATCTGGATAAACAGCAGAGAGGAAACAGAAGATGCTGACATACTAAGGCATATTTGAAAGCCAGTATGGAAGCATGGTGAGCAGGAGAAAGTATAGAAAATGAAGTCCGAGGGAAATATGGGAGACGCAATCAGAGGGAGGTCTACGAAGTGAAATCAGAGGGAGGTATGGGAGATGCAGTCAGAGGAAGATACAGGAGATAAGGGTAAGAGATGAAGTCACAGGTCACATAGGACTGTGCAGGCCACAGCACAGACTCAGGTTTTTAAAATGAGGGAAATGAGGAGCTGCTGGGAATTTTGAGTAAAGAAGACCCATAATGTGTTGTAATTTTAAAAGGATGATTTTGGTGTTGTGCTAAGACAGGACATAAGAGATATAAGAGTAGAACCAGAGAACACAGTTAGGATGATATTCCGATAATCCAGGGAGGAGATGCCTTTGACTTGGATCAAGGCATTAACAGTGGGCATGGAAAGTAATGATCTCATTAAGATGTAAGGCATGAAATGTGTTACCATACCCAAATGTATTTTAACATTATAAGACCGTATGCCACCTCCTCCCAAAAAGATTATGTGATGAAAAATGAAAAGAAGAAAGAGAAGTAGGATGAGGAATGAAAGAAAAAGAAGACCTCTAGTGGTTTAATTTTAGGCATGGTTTAAGAAGGTATTCCAGAGGGCACTTTCCATCTGCCTCTCACATTGTTCCACAAGCAAAATCTGATTTAAGCCCAAGGCAATGTTTGTGTAAGTTAATTCTAGACATTATGAGGACAAGAAATACTAAACAGGAGTTTGACTAAGAATTTAATGATTAAAGTAGATGAAACTATTTTGCTTATAGTCTTTTTATTATCATTTCTCTTGAAAATCTTGTATTTGTACCATATTTGAAATGTTGTGTAATTCACTATCAAACAAAAGAGTTAATGTGGCATAGTTTCTGATACAGTTGATTATAATTATGTCTGCTTTCCTTTTTCAGTGCTATATATATTTCAGAAATAACTGAAAAATAATATAAATCAGAATAAATGCTCTAATCCAAAATGACTTTCTGCCTGCTTTGTATCAGGCTCATTGTTAAATAAATTGAAAATATAATTTAATTGTTTTAAAATATAGAAATTGTTTCAATGATAGTAAAAGAAATTATGCTACTTTTCAAACTGTGGCTTATATTGTAAATAGTTAAACCAGTCTGACTAGAATCTATCAGATAATTTTGTGATGAACTTAACCTTTTCAGCTGACTTTATGTAGCACCATGTTCATTATCCAGGATAATAGTTATCTTTAATATGTCACAATCCTGATCAGCTATGACATTCATTCCCAAAATTTAGCAAAATATATTAACAAAGCTTAGGCTTTATGAAGAAAGAGGTTGTCTAGGTGATTACGAGAGACATCTTTTCCATTTTTCTTACACTAGAAATCAAATTCCAAGGTCACGAAATGCTGTCCTATGACCTAGAATCTTCCCTCAGGTGAAATTGTACAGCAGAACTTTAAGAGCCATATTTCTCAAAACAGAAGTTAAAAAGGGAAAGTGGTGTCTATGGACAAATGAAACGGGGGACGTTTCTTTTATACACCACTGCCAGGTTCCTCAGCAAGATTTCAGGGATTTTAACAAAATGTTATCTCAAGACACTGATATAATTAGGAATACTTTTAGCAAGCTGTTTTCCGTAGAATCATTCATTTTGTAGAAAACCCTATTCACAAGAAACAGTTCTTAGGAAAATCTTCTATAAAGGACAGAAGTAGGAATAATATAGATTTGTACAGGTGCTAGGCGCTTCACTCACTGTATTCTTATCATTTCTATGTGTTTGTCAGAACTCTTTTGTATGCAAATACAGAAACCCAACTTACACCGTTTAAGCCTCCTAAAAGAGTTTCCTGTCAAATGGAAATGAAAATACAGGGTTAAAACTGGCTTTGGGTTTAGCTGAATGCAGGGCTTCACTCTGGACGCCAGACCCATACCTCCCCACCTGATTGTCCTGGTTGTCTTCCTTACTGGGCAGCTTCTCTTCATAAGGTGACCACTGCATGAATGCAGACTTCCCTCCCCTGAGCCTCTTAGTTTAGCCGAAAAATACTTCTCCTCCTATGTTATTCAACAAAAGGTCCTTGAATCTGTATGGCTTTGCTTGGGTGAGGCACCCATTCCCATCCCAGTCTTAGTGATCAGGAATGTGGACTTCTCTAATCAAAGTTCTATGACCCAGAAATGGTGCGGAGGGGAAAATCAAGTTCACTGACTCCTCATGATCTGACAGTAGGAAGGAGTGTGCCTCAAAATGCACTGGAAGTGGAGACAAAGGACTGGCAAGACAAAAGAAAAGAAAAGACCACAATTGTAAATTATAACACTAGCTGAGGTAGAAATAAAAATGAACTCTACATTCCTTAAGAAAAAGTTCATGTTTTAAAAATATCAGATAATCCCTCATTCAATATATAACTTTATTCAAGTGTTTGATAGTCTGTACTTATCTGTGTGACAGATTGCTTCCTGTATTTGACCCTTGACTCCTATACACATCCCTCTGACCCAGATCCTTATGTGGAATTCTAAGGACTTATTTGCTGCTAACTCTCACATCATTGGAGATCTCAAAGATAGGGATCTTGTTTTACTCATCTCGGAACACAGTACCTGGCACAGTGCCTGGCATATGGTGGGCATTCTATGCCTACTGTACTAAATAGAATTCTGGAGGCAGGGAGTATATCTTACTCACTGTCTTTCCCAGGCTGGCAAACAAATGCTAAATAAATAGACAACAATAATTTAAAAATAGTCTCATCACTTTGGTAAATAAATTTCATTTAATATGCTTATCTGAAAACATAACTTGAGCAGCATCACAATGAGAAACTACTGCTGAGAGAGCGGGAAATCCATAACTTTTAGGTTCCCAGTAAAAACTGAATGTGAATAATCTATTAGAAACTGTAATCTTAATTCTTCACTGCTCAATTAAAGTGTGTTAAAAGAATAAAATAAAAACACATTTTAATATTCGTCTAAATTTTAAAAATATACATGCAAATATATTATAAAATGACTTGGAAAACTAAATGCCAGTAGCTAAGATGGTTGTGACAAAGACTGACGGTTGCCCCTTCAAAGTCTATGTTTCCTTCTTCCTCAGTAATAGAAATCCTAAATTTTAGCTTGGCACATGGCAACATAAAATACAAATCATACTTCTAGTTGATCATTTGACTAGGTATATCCAGATGACTAAGTCTGGAAAATGATGTGTACACATATGTAGCATACATCTTCTTGGAAGTCTCTTTAAAGGGTGGGGATAAGGCCTATCCATTTTCTGCTCTCTCCCATTGTATGGGATCAATTTTACCACTGGAGTCACAGTGGCCATGTTGGACCATGCAGCCCTTCACCACATGTGCCAACGCAGCAAGGCAGGAGCCCAGCTCCCTAAAATCATGGACCATCATAGCCATACCAGCCCTGAACCCCACCTCTGGACTTCATATGGGAGGAAAATAAACTTCTATGCTTAATACACTTTTATTTTGGGTTTCCTGTTATTTTCAGCCAAACATCATAATTCCATTCCATCGAGGTGAATAAACAAAAACTCGCTATATGCTGACCTGCAAATCCCTTGGTTAGCCTTTTCTTTTTTTTCTGGTCAGTTTTCTTTCTAAGTCTTTGAGTGTTATAAGCAGTATGGTCAACAATAGTTCTTCGCCCAGAGCCAAAATCTCTCTCAGGGGAGTCTAGAGCAACACGGACTGGATATCAGCCTTTAATGCCAAGCCACATGAGCCAGGTTAATTGATTTTTCCTTCCCCTTGTTGAAAAGATTTTAATTAGTTCTGTCACACCATTACCAGCCCACCACTTTATCTGACATGTGTCTTTTCCACAAGGCCCTGTTCAAACTCTAACCCTCTCTTTCCCTAGACCAGCCCTAGGTGGCCCAACCATCCCTCATTCTCTATGCCACTCATTGGACACATGCCATTTTTATAGAGGGAAGTGGGACTGCCAACTTCTCCTTTCTACCTTCAACCATTTTGGAATCAGAGAGTTTAGCTATTTATTTATGGTCTTCAGAATACATTAGAAATTGAATAAAGATGGAGAAGAGTGTTTTTCAAATACATATTCCTGCTACTTACAAAACAGAGTATTTTTAAAGCCCATTCCTCCTTTGATGACAGAATTGAAGTTGATTTAATCAACAAGAAACTGTGTTGCAGTGTTTTGTTTTAAGACTTTGCACCATTTGATATACACCAGATTCATTGCCTTCACAGTAAGAACACTCCACATTCAGAATCTAGAATCTAGCATCATATCTATTCTGAGTATTTCTCCAAATGTTTATTAACAATACACTGTAAGGTAAATAATAACCTAGAGGAATTAGACTTGAAATGTGCTTAAACCTCTAATCACAAGTAATAAGAATGACACTGAACATTATTTTCAACCATTTTTTCTTACCCCAAAAAGCATTCTTTAAAACAGACAAAGAAATAGAGACTCACATTTTTGTCCCTTGTTCTCCCTAGTTGATAAGAGCAAAGTAAGAATAAGAGCTCTTGTGCCCTGGTTCCTGGCCACAGTAGCCCCAGCAACAAGTCACCAAGTCCCCACAAATGCAGAGCCCTGGTCACCAATACTAATCTTCTTTCTCACCAAACTTGTCTTGGCCTCTTCTGGGGATAAAGGCTGCCCTCGGGCAGGGTCTCCACCATGGCCCCTGAGACAGGCACCCCAGCAGCTCCACTGCCCATGTCTGACTTGACCTGACATACTGAGGCTCTGGCTTCCCCAGCACCCACCTTGGGGGGCCAGTTAAGACAAGGCAGAATTAGGGAGGAGAGAGTACCCCAAAGTGAGAAGTTGGGCTAATAAGAGACAGTAGATAGTAGAAAGCCAGCAGTAATTGCTCCCATCCTGCGCATTACAGGTTTTCCTATGATTGTGGAGCCAGCTGTTTTCTTGTGAAGCTGTGGTTGATTCAGAAACACACCACTTTGTATTTGTTTTTCCGCCTTCCTCGTTTTACTTTCCATTTTACTCTTGCTCCTCCAATAATAAATTAGTACCTAAGGATGCCTTTGTCCAAATAAGCTACTTATCTACCAGACATCACATTTGCAATCCAAGCAACAGAAATCAGAAAGAAAGAAATCCAGCCCCTCCTTTAGAAAGTTACCCAGAAATTACAAGCAGCATTTCTATCTAACCTCAGAGTGATTTAAATAAAGAGTCATACCTAGCTGGAAAGAACGCTACCATATTCCAGAAGACAATGTTTCATATTCCAGAAGAACTGTAACAAAAGAGGAAAAAGAATGATTTTTTGGTGGGCAGAGAGGTTTTATATGCTACCAACAGCTTGGGGCTGGAACAAACTTACTTTTGTGTGACTATCTCATTTATTTTCTTCCATTTGCAAACCTCTAACACACCATTTCCCATACTAATTTTCAATAAACAACATTGGTTCCTTTTTTGTTGAAAAATTGAATCAATCAGAAGAACAATTCCACAAGCTCCTACTGCCACATCTACCCATCTGCTTATAACTGTTTCCATATCTCTTCATATGTCCTTGGGCTTAGCCAAAGCCAATCCTCCACAGGTAAGTTAAATGTTATTTATTCCTTCTCACTTACTCAAAGACATCACTCCACCTATTTTCTTCCTCTGTGTCCTGCAACATGAGTTTTTTCTCCTTTTGTGGTTCATTCTCCTAAACATACAAACCTATTGTAATTTATCCTATCTCAGAAAAGTCTCACTTTTTCTTCTTCATATTGCAGTTAATATCCCATATCTCTATTCTTTGAAGCAACACTTCTTACAAGAATCATCAGGTTTTTTTCCAAGTTTTCTCATCAAATTCCTGAATTCATTCCAGTGAATTTGCTCCTCCCCCATGTCACCAAAACTGCTCTTGTCAAAATCATTAGTTAACTCCATGTTGCCGAAGTCAATGGTCGATTCCCATTTCTCATCTTATTTGACTTCTCAGTAGCACTTTTTCCTCTTTGATTCAATTGCCTCTTAGCTTAGAGCAAAACATACTTGACTGATTTTTCTTCTATCTTTCTGGCCTCTTCTTCTCAGGCTTTTTGCTGAACTCTCCTTTTTCTCCTTACCCCTAAATGTTAGAATGCTCCAGGTCTCAGACCTTGATTATCTTCTCTGCTACGTATACTCACTTGCTAGGTAAGCTCCAACTTCATGGTTTTGAATACCATCTATATTCTGATGGTTCTCACCTTTTAATCACTTTTCCTGGTCCCTAACACCCACACTTGAAAGCCACTAACTCAGTATCTACTTGATTTCTAATAGGTTTTTCTTAAGTAGCATATCCAAAACCAAGCTCCTGACCACCATTCCTGCCAAAATCTTCTTCCATAGTATTCACCATTTAACAAATGTTCACACAGCAAAGCAATGGTGTCATTCCTGACGTCTCTGTTTCTTTCACACCTCACATTTGTTCAGTCAGCAAATATGTCCAGTTGTATCTGCAAAATAACTCCAGAATTTATCACTTCCCACCACCCTCATTGTCATCTTTTACCTGGGTCAGAGCTACCACTTTTTAATCTGTTCCCAACCTAGAGCTAAAAAACAAACAAACACAAATTAAACCAAATCATATCATTTCACTACTCTGCTAAAAACTCTCCTACAACTTTCTTTCTCACATGGAGTAAAGATGAACATTGTTACTGAGATCTACAACTCACTATATGGCTTGTTTTTTAATCCATGATCTGTCTATCATCTTCTATTAATGCCCCCCTTCTCTTTAGATGATACACCCTACCTGAAATGTCAGCCTATCCCATCTTATCTTCCTTCTGTTTTATTTTTTTCCTCAGTTTTTAGCATTGTATAACATGATATATAATTTGTTTTATCTTGTCTATTATCTGTCTTTTACTTAAATATAAACTAAATTAAGCCAAAAGGTTTCTGTTGTTGTTGCCATCTGTTCCCTTTACTACAGTATCCTAGAGCAGTGTCTGTCACTCAATAATAAGCATTCATTACATTTTTGGAGAAGGACTAAATGGCAGGTTGCCCTGTGGCTTCACGATAGCTCAGCACTTTCCACATTGCTCAGAACAGGTTCACCTGTTCTTGGCTGTGTCCCAAGCACATTTGGACCTAAATCTCCCTAGAGACTCCCTAAAGATTGCTTCCTGGAGTCTATATTACCAAACTTCTGCATGTGGAAAATCTTATTACAAGACTAATAATAGCTATACAGAATCTTGGAATGAATTCAGTAACAATGACAAAAGTGAGATATCATGAGAAAAAAAAATCTATCAGGTACCAAAAACAAGACCTAAATGAATGGAAAGATGGTCTGTGCCCCTAATTTCGAAAACAAAATAAAAATATAAATACATCAAAAGTTAATGTATAAATCTAATAAATCTTTAATCAGAATTTCAATGAAATATTTTTGGAACTTTATAATATTATTTTGAATTTCATGTGGAAGAAGGAATCTGCCAGGGTTTTCAAAGACACGTGGAAAAATATTAAAGAGTAGGGATAGACAAACAAATATAAAAATGGTATGGTATAAAAGTAACAATAGAAGAGAGAAATAAGAATCCAGAAACAGAAACACATACATTGAAATATATGATAATTGTGTTAGTACACATTTTTGGGAAAATAATAGATTTTGAAATAAATGGGACTTAGAACATTGGTAATCTACTTAAAAGAAAAAATATGTAGTTAAACCTCCTACTAACTTTGGTACATGAAAAGTTTTCCAGACAGATCAATAACCTAAAGTTTAGAAACTAAAATATAAAAGCATAAGAAGAAGACCTAGAAGAATGTCAGTACAGTATTGGTGAGAGAAAAGCTGTTTTAAACAAGAAGGGAGAACTCAGAAGCTGTAAAGGTAAGTAACATATAGGATTATGCTAAAATTTTACATAAAAAATGTAAAGGAATTCATTAGAAACTTCTAGTTCTAATATTGTAGGAGGAGGGTAGAGATATGCTAAAGCTATAATGATAACTACTAAATATATAAATAGAATACTTTAATTAGAATACCAATCAAACAGAATTCATGGGACATAACCAATACTGTGGGGTAACTTGTTTCATGACTTTTTTAATCTCACAGAAGTAATAGAAATTTCCATGTCTAGGCAGAGTCCCATTCTTTACATAGAATGCCTAATCCAGTATAATAATGAAATCGTCCAACTTTATTCAAAGGTGGAGCATCTCCCTTTCGTTAGCTAGAGCCTGCTGCATTGGGGCTGCTGGTCTTCAGGGAAAGGGTGCAGTTGGCATCCTCTTTGTTCTTGCCAGTTCTCTCCATACCATGGTAATCAGCTGTGTCAGATTCCTTCACCATTTGCCAGAAGGGTATTGAGGTCAGATGAGGAAATCAGGACTTTTCTTTTTAAAAGATACCGTGTGTGAAGTAAATGTCACCCAAGCACTTGTGTGGCTTCTTTAGGGATTCCAGTTCTTGGGATCTCCTGACCTCCAGTTTCCTTGAAGAGACAGCCCCTAGGAACCCAGTGATTTGATTTCAGCCACGTTTTGAGAAATTTAATGCTTTCAGTCAGACCTATCTGATAGCATCTAAGACAACACTCACACCAGCTTCATTTCACCCATGGCCTACATGTGGTTCAAAGGAAACCCGCATCTCTTCCTCTGACACACTAACTGCCACAAGAATTGACCTCCTTCTGCCACTGGCTGCTCCACCTCTCCTCCACTTTCCCTAAACAGAATGCAAATGGCTTCCTTCCGTCTTCCCTTAAATCAGGGGGTCAGATCAAGCTATATTGGTCCTGCTGAAGCTCCTCTCACTATATTTGAGGTAAGAATTAAATTTCCCACTCCCTTGGGTGGGCATGGGAGTAACTGCACACTAACTGTTCCTTCTAGCACCATTCCTTCATAAATCCTCTTCTCATTTGTCTTCAACATCCTCAGTGTAAGTGTGTTGGTTTATTTTATTTTTTTAAGTTCTGACACAGTTCTTTAAAATGTGCATATTGGATTAGCACCTCCCTTTGCAATTACATTATATATTTTATTTTTGTGTTTTAATCAACATCATCAATTAAATATACTAGTAAAATATATAACTCTCAATCTGGTAGACAAAATATTTTAAAGATAGTAAAGGACAACCAATTTATCCAATAAAAACTAAGAAAGAAGGAAAATAAAGCAAGGAGAAACATGATCTTAAAAACTTCCATAAACTATCGAAAAAAAAATCCTAACACACAGTACTAATTCTAATAATCATTTAGATTGAAGCTTTACAGCCTAAAGACAAAGATTTTCAAAATAGAACAAAAATCTAGCTATGTGTTCTAAGTAATATTTTTTATACAATATTGCCCAAATACAGAAAAAATAAAATAAAATTCTACCTATTCAGTTAGTTTAGATGGGTAATGTAGCATTCATTCAAAACTATGTGAAAACAATATATGAAAGAAAAATTATAAGCCAATCCTACTTGTGAATATAAGTGTAAAATCTCTCAACAAGTTA
The DNA here is from genome assembly GCA_031876335.1 of Hipposideros larvatus. Classification (NCBI taxonomy): domain Eukaryota; kingdom Metazoa; phylum Chordata; class Mammalia; order Chiroptera; family Hipposideridae; genus Hipposideros; species Hipposideros larvatus. The sequence goes on from CM063089.1 coordinate 107,017,591, forward strand.
TTGCCTAAAATGTGCTGCAGTTTATATTTAATTATGACAAATAGAGATTATCCTGGGAATTCAAAATAATTTATCATTAGAAGAATCTATCAATGAATTTACCTATGTCAACACATTATCTAAGAAAAAAAAACATAGTTTCATTTCATTAGACATAGAAAAAAATAGATGCAACAAATTCATCATCCATTTAAGGTAAAAATTAATAGAAGAGAGCTTGCTTGACTTTATAAAGGTCACATTTAAAAAAAATAATAATACCCTTTAAATTTATGACTAAGACATAGCTGCCCACTGTCATCATTTCTATTCAAAATTTTGTGAAGGTCTAAGTCAGTACAATAAAGGCAATACAAATTAAAAGGTATATAAAAGTTATATGAAAACTGTATTTAAAAATTTCAATTTTAGAAGAAAAATTGCATTCTTCTTGAATTTGACAAAACCTTCAGTTAAAAATTTTGAAATATTCACTGAAAAATTGGGAGAATGGCAATAATAATAATTTTAACCTTTGATGGCCCAAGTTACAACAACCAAAATTATGTGCATGGTTAAGAAGGTAAGGAGCAGAATGCTTGAGAGAAGATACTTAAAAACACAGATACTAATTTTAGCATACTAGGACACCAAATTTCTATTCAATGAAACATTAAAGTTTCAAGGCTCTTGTTCTTCCTGAAAGGGTCCTGTTCTACCCATGTGCTCCCCTTCATGTCTGTTATTCTCCCAGCCCATTAATTCGGTCATCTGTGCTGCCTGCACCTCTCCTATTACTATTGCCTGTTTTTCTGCTACTCCTACCCATGTGGAGGAAGCTTAGCTCTTTCAAACTGTATAAGCTTCCCTGTGAAAAAAATATATATCCCCTTTATCTTTTCCCTCCTTTTGAAAATGTTTCAATTACAGTTGACATTCAATATTACATTGTGTTAATTTCAGGTGTACAACATAGTGGTTAGACATTTATATAACTTAAGAAGTGATCCCCCTGACTAGTACCCACCTGGCACTATACCTAGTTATTACGCTATCATTGATTATATTCCCTATACTGTACTTTCAGGTTCAAAGTTCCAGGTATAAACAAATAAGTCATGGGGATGTAATGTGCAGTGTGGGGAATATAGTCAATAATATTGTGCTAGCACGTTACAGTGTCAGATGGTTGCTGGACTTGTGGTGATGACTTGTTTAGCATAGGGAATATAATCAATAATGTGGTAATAACTCTGTATAGTGCTAGATAGGTACTGTAGAATAACTATGGTGTACACCTGACACTAATACAATATTGTATGTTAGCTATAGTTTAATAAACATATTTGTAAACAGAACATAAACACCATTTTTCAGGACATGCATATAAACCACCTTTGAGTGATGCCAGGGACTTGCTTTTCTCTTCAACAAGCACAAATCAGCCCCTCACAAACACCCCTGGCACTGTATCCTCCTGTCCCCAAGATGAGCTTCCTGACGTCTTGGGACGTAGTGACCATCCAATAACTTTTTCTCCAATATTTGCATGTTTCTGCTCACCCAGAATGTTAGTACTAACTATAAATAGATGATTCTTATTTCTTCTTTCAGATGATTTATTGGCTCTGCTCTCACATCATAGGATTACTAAAGTGGGCTTATAGAACTGAGTTTTTCACACTTCTCCCAAACCTACAACCTTGCCTATTTTTTAAATACACCCAAACCAAACAACCAATACTCCCCCCCCACACACACACACAAACACTGCCTAAGGTTTATATAGTCATGTGCTTTCTGAATCATCTCACATTGATTTGTGATAATCTTTTTGACAGTGTTATACTTAAAGAAATGTGGAAACATTAACGGTCTAGTGATTTAAGTGATAGATGCAATGGTAGTAATTGGTATCATGAGGTAATTAAACATAATAATCATGCAGTAAACTGCATAAGTGTTTAAAAGCAGTAGAAATGTGAAACTAATGTCTTCCACCTTATTTAACTCAATACTAACTGACATGAATATTTGCACACCTTAGTGACTTTGTTACCAATATAGTCAGTAAGAACACAAAATATTAATATGGTAATAGTTCTTAAAAATGTTTAAAAATTAATTATAAGAAGCAAAGCTTTACAAAAAACACACAAAGAAGCCTTAAGTTCAAATGCACACTAAACTCTTCTTTTTCAATATTAATTTCAGGTGTATAGCATGGTGGTTATATATTCATATAATTTGAAAAGTACTCCCCCTGACTATACTAGAACCCACCTGACACTATACATAGTTATTACCATATTATTGACTATATTCACTATGCTGTATTTTATATGACAATTTTATTTATGACTATTTATGTACTTCTTAATCCCTTCACCTTCTTAATCCCTTCACCTTTTTCATCCTGCCCGCCAAACTCCCTCCCATCTATCACCGAGATAAATCTAGTGTCCATCTGACACCACACAAAGTATTACAATATTATTGAGTTTATTGTTTATCCTGTACCCCATGGCTATGGTATAACAACCAATTTGTACTTCTAATCCCTTTTCCACCTCCCCAACACACCTCCCATATGGCAACCGTAAATATGTTCTCTTTATCTATGAGTTTGTTTCTGTTCGTTTGTTTGTTTTGTTCTTTAGATTCCATATATAAGTGAAATCACATTGCATCTGTCTTTCTCTGTCTGACATAGTCCACTCAGCACAATTCCCTCCAGGTACATCCATACCGCTGCAGATGGCAAGAATCCATTCCCTTCCATAACTGAGCAATATTCCATTGTATATATGTACCACATTCTCTTTATCCACTCATCCATCAATGGACACCCAGGCTGCCTCCACAGCTTGGCCATTGTAACTATGCTGTTTTGAACATATGGATGCACACATCCTCTTGAAGTAACATTTTGGGTTTCTTTAGATACACCCTGAATTGGGATTACTGGGTCCTTCATTGTCTCTTATAGCCTTTGTTTATAAACCTATTTTGTGGTATAACTATTGCCTCAGGTTTTTTGTTTGTTTGTTTCCATTTTCATTAAATATCTTTTCCCATCCCTTTACTTTTAGTCTCTGTGTGTCTTATGATCTGAAGTGAGTCTCCTGCAGTTAGTATATGTAAGGACTGTGTTTTCTTATCCATTCATCTACCATATCTTTTGATTAGAACATTTAATCTATTTACATTGAAAGTACTTGTTGATAGATATGTAGTTATTACCATTTTATTATTCACATTTTTTATTCTTTTTTTTTTCTTTCTTTCTCTCTCTCTTTCTTTCTTTCCATCTTAATAAAGTCCCTCTGGGATTCTTTGTAAAACTGATTTGGCAGTGAAGAACTCCTTTAGCTTTTTCTTATCTGGGAAGCTCTTTATCTGTCCTTCCATTCTAAATGATAGCTTTGCTGGAAAGAGTAATCTTGGTTGTAGGTCTTTGTTTTTCATCACTTTGAATATTTCATGACGATCCATTCTGGCTTGCAAAGTTTCTGTTGAGAAATCAGCTGACAGTCTTATGGGAGCTCCCTTGTAGGTAACTAACAGCTTTTCTCTTGCTGATTTTAAGATTCTTTCTTTGACATTAACTTTTGGCATTTTAATTATAATGTGTCTTATTGTGGGCCTCTTTGGGTTCATTTTGTTTGGGACTCTCTGTGCTTTCTAGGCTTGTATGCTCATTTCCCTCACCAGGTTAGGAAAGTTTTCTGTCATTTCTTCAAATAGGTTTGCAATTCCTTGCTCTCTATCTTTTTCATTCTGTTACCCTTATAATGCAAATGTTGGTACACTTGATGTTGTCCTAGAGACCCCCTAAGCTGTCCTCATTTTTTTGGATTCTTTTTTTTTTTCTGTTCTGATTGGGTACTTTGTGCCACCTTATTTCTTAAGTCTGATTTGATCTTCTTCATCTCATCTTCTGTTGATTCCCTCTAATATATTCTTAATTTCAGTTATTGTAGTCTTTATTTCTGACTGGTTCTGTTTTATGTTTTCTATCTCCATTTTTATGTTTCTTATCTCTCTGTTGAAGTTCTCACTGAAATCACTGAGCATCCTTATAACCAGTGTTTTGAACTCTGTATCTGGTAGGTTGCTTGTCTCCATTTTGTTTAGTTCATTTTCTAGAGCTTTGTTCTGTTCTTTTATTTGGGACATGTTTCTTTGTCTCCCTATTTTAGCTGCCTTCCTGTGTTCGTTTCTCTGAATTAGTTTGGGCTGTTATGTTTCCCAGAGTGGCCTTATGTAGTAGGTGTCCTGTGGGGCCCAGTGGCACAATTTCCTTGGTCACCTGAGCTGGGAGTTCCCAGTGTGTCCCTTGTGTGAGTTGCATGTGCCCTCCTGTCGTAGTTGAGCCTTGGTTGCTGTTTGCACATCAGTGAGAGGGATTGGTCCTCAGGCTGATTGGTTGTGAGAACTTTCCATGACTAAATTGGAGCAGCTGTTGTGCAGGGACTGATCCTATAGAGCAGGATTCACTTTAGCTGAGCTCTGGTGCCTGCCCAGTCTGCCCTTTGGGTGTATCATTCTTTGAGACAGCCCAGTGATGTTCCAGTTCAATCAAAGCTGGCCACCAGGTATGCAAGTCCTGCGGCCTCCAGAGAGGGGCCCTGCCATAGGCCAAGCACAGCCAAAGCCTTTTCCTTGTCTGGGACCACCTGGCGTGAGCCACAAAGCAGTCTGCAGATGGTTTCCACCTGCGTTGCACTTGCAGATGCCTCAAGTGGCCAAGTTGCAAACCAAGGCTGGCTGGCACTAATGAAGGACTTGGAGCTGCTCAGTCAGAGATAAAGGACACACTAAAGCCAGATGCTGCTTATTTGAGTTTTGTAAACTTTGAGAGATATTAGGAATGTCCTCAGCATGAGTCAAGATAGGCCTTTTATACAGAAAAGCCACTGGAAGTGGCTTGGGTGTGTCCAAAATTTGGGTGGGGCGAAGTCCCAGCAAATCACCAGGGCAGGGCCAACTATCAGTGTTAGCCAGGTTGATGGAGACTCAGATATAGTAGCCACCTGAATCTGCATACCAGGAAGGTGGATGGCTCAAGAAAGAAACAATGGCTTCCATCAATTTCTCCATCCAGGAGAAAGCTGTTAGTCCAGCCCTTGCCCTAAAGCAACACAATTCATTTCCTCGCTATATGTCCCTGGCACCTTTTAAGCTCTTGTTCCAAAGCTACAGCTCAGAGCAAGTGAGTCCATCAATGAGTAAGTCCATTGCTCTCCCTTTCAGAGTAATACCTGGGACTGCAGACACACTTATCTCACTCAGCCACATTCTCCACCAGTTTACACACCCAAAAGTTATGGGGACTTCTCTCCCAGGCTCTGGAACTCTGGCTGGAAGCCTGGTGTAGGGCTGGGACTCCTCACTCCTCCAGGGGGTGGGGAGAAGCTCCACAGCTGACATATCTCTCCCAATTTTTTTTTTTTTAGATTTTATTGGGGAATTCGGGGAGAGAACAGTGTTGGGGAATCAGGGCAGGGGAAGAGACAAGTTGCTGTCCTGTTCTTCAGTCTAGTTGTGGAGGACATCGCTTCACTGGACCATGTTGGTATTATCATTGCGCTTTTCCCGGGTGAGGCAGATTGGTCGCCGGCCATTGGACAGCTGCTCATGATGGCTCATGGCAATTCACGCTGGCTGCCGGCCACTCACGATGGCTGTCAGCCACTCATGTTAGCTTATGGCAGCCCACTGCAGCACAGGCTGCAGCCTATGTCGTTGCCAGTGACTCACAGGCAGCCCAGCTCCAGGTCAAGCTGTTGTTCACCATCTTAGCTGTAGAGGGCTGTGTCACAGGCTCATGTGGGATCCAAACAGGTGGACTGGCAGCTCAAAGCTCATGCTCCCAAGCCAACTCAACCAACGAGCCACTCAGCCGGCTGGCTCATCTCTCCCAATTTTTAATGGTCACATGCAGGTGTGGGATCAGCCCATTCTGTGTCTCTGCCCCTCCTACCAGTCTTGAGGTGGCTTGTTTTTACGTCCCTAGTTGTAAGGCTTCAGTTCAGCTAGACTTTAGGTGATTCTCAATAATGTTTCTTCTTTAGTTCAGTTGTAATTTTGATGTGGTCATGAAAGGAGGCAAACACAGCATTTACTTACTCCAGTATCTTGACTGGAAATCACACCTTAAGCTTTTACAGTATAAAAATAAAACATTTTCTTGTATTAAACTCTTCACCTGAGTGCCTTCAATTTACTTCTTCTCATTAATGTAATTGTAAATCATTTTCAGTTTGTGAAAAATCCTTTAAAAAATATAATTCTTTAAACTCTTGTCCATTAAAATATATGAAACCAATTTAATAAAGGGCTCTGAATCCATTAAACTGATATTGCAGCCCAGGTCTATATTCATAGATTGTAATAAATATGTATACTTTATTAATATGGATATCATTTAGTCTTCCAATTGCAACTTCCAGCTAATAGATATGCTGAGTAGTACATTGCACTGTAGAAGCTTCAAATAATTATCTGGCTCTTTTCACCTCTGTTCCACTGATGCTGAAAAATTAAGGAATTCATTTTTAAGGCCTCTGCAAGGATAGTACTGATTCAATGAAGAGCACATTGCAATTGAGTGCTTGAGGTAAAAGCCAAAAAAACCTGAGATAATATGTGGCAGAGACCAAATTAGTATTCCAATGCCCAGTTCTCATCTATTTCTTCCATTGTATTTCAGATGTCTCATTCAAGGTCAACAGGGGACTTGTGTGCAGAAAAATAAGTGGGGAAGCCCAGGGGTAATAGTCCAGGTTCCAAGTCCACTGGGCTGCAAAACATGGCTTAACCTCTCAGAATTCACCTTTGCTATACACCGACACTACTAAAAGGTTGTAAACACATTCAGCAGTTAATTTTAAAATCTCATTATTGAAAGCATTTATGGAATGCCAGTCAATTGTCTAGCAACTAGATAGAGATGGGAAGGTGGTACATATACTAAAGAAGGTATCTTCTTTAAGTCACTTCTCATTCATTTTTGACACTTCATAATTCCGACATCACTTTCTTTCAAAGCAGTGTGGTCCCTCTGAGACTGAGTCATATGGCAATTTAAGGATTTCAGCCAATTTTTATGACTAGAGCATAAGCCCTTGACATGGTTGGTATGATAAAGTGGTCCTGCTGAGCAATTTAAATTAAAAGAACTTGTCATAATTCTGGCTCAAATTAGTGGAGCTGTCCTAATTAATTCCACTAGAAGTTCTGATTTCCAAATTTCTGAGAGCCAAGTACATTTGCCTCTAAATGCTAGTTTTCTATGACAGTGCAAAAGCCTCACACAAGATGTTGGTATTATTTCTAAGAGAATTTTAATTTATTTTTAAGTGATTATAAGAGCAAGAAAATCATACCCTCACATATTTTCCTTTATCTTCTAAAACTGCAAGTAAACATTCTTTTTGCTATCTTTTTCTATATGAGTTTACAGTTTATAAAGCAGTCTTTCCATCTCTAGGCAATGTATAAGCTTTTCACTATAAAAATGTATGGCTTAATCACAATGAATCAAAAAAAGACTTTAGCCAAGAATATTCAATCCTTCATCAAAAACAGCACTGTCAAGTTTGAAAGAAAGCACTAATAATCCAATTTTCTGTTCTCAGTCCTAAGGCTTTTCTCCCTGAAGTCTGCATGTTTATGTCAGTTTGAGCACTCTTGCAATCAAATCCCTGTGAGGGAAAGTATGATGCATCCAAGACAAGAGATGGAATGCCAGTCATAGCTTCGCAAATGGAGAGTTTGGAAGAAGTAAAGTTTATTTTTTCGTATATAAGAAAAGAAGACCAAAAAATGTATAACAGAATTTTAAAAAGATACACTGACATGTATATCAGATGGAAAAATAAGAAAGGTTTGTTCATGCTAAAATGCAGGTGTATTTCATACTAGTAGTTATTTTTATTATTTTAATTTTATAAAACTTCAGATAGCGAAATCTGTCATTTGAAATCAAATTATATGAGGTCTGACAACTAAATTCTCGAATTTGTTGCAACCATGTTGCTAACCTTTTTTGATGTCAGAGAGATTATTCATTATGAATTTGTACCAACTGGACAAATAGGTAACCAAGTTTACTATTTGGAAGTGTTAAAAAGGCTGCATAAAAAAGTTAGACAAAAGGACCTGAACTTTTGCCAACAATTCATGGCTCTTGCATCACGACAAAGCACCAGCTCACACGGCACTGTCTGTGAGGGAGTTTTCAGCCAGTAAACAAATAACTATTGGAACATCCTCCCTACTCACCTGATATGGCCCCCAATGACTTCTTTCTTTACCTGAAGATAAAGGAAATGTTGAAAGGAAGACATTTTGATGACATTCAGGACATCAAGGGTGCTACGATGACAACTTTGATGATCATTCCAGAAAAAAAAGTTCCAAAATTGCTTTGAAGGGTGGACTAGGCATTGGCAACGGTGCGTAGCACCCCAAGGGGAGTACCTCAAAGGTGACTGCAGGGATATTTAGCAGTTAGTTGTGTAGCATTTTTTCTAGGATGAGTTTGCGAACTCAATTGTCAGGCCTCGTATATGCTGTTTCTGATGGTGCAGCTTTGTCCAAATGTAGTAACCAGGCAGGTAGTGTCAACACCCTCAACAATAGTCTTCTCTTAGTAAATAAAAAGAAACAACAAATTTGGTTGGCAAAGCCTCTCAGAGTATCCTGAGTCTGCATAAGGCTTCCAGCTTGGCCATTTACTTGAAGTTGTAAGATGTATTGGTGACAGTCTAAATAAGATTTCTGTCTATAATTTCCTTATCCTCAACAAAGGTAGTCAAGCCCATTGTCAAAAAATAAACCTTATGTTAAAATAAATGAAAAAAAAGTTAGAGCTGGGGAAAATATAATTGAGAAGGAACTAGAAAATTATGCAAGAAATTTTGGGGAATGTACATATCAATGACAAAAGAAAGTCTTACCTAAAATAAAAAGATACCCCTCTCCAAATGGTTCTGGTGGTCACTTGCCCTTGAGCTCCTTGTAGCACTTCTGCTACTGATGCTGCTGCTGCTTTCTGCTAAATTCTTCTTACCTCACTGGGCAGCTCTATTGGGAAGAACTCAAGAAAACCCTACATCAGTTCTTATTACCCATGTTTCCACTTTGTTCACACCTGGTTTACAGGAAATCCTGCATATTTTGTTTCAGCAAAGTTTTCAAATGCATTTGAAATGTATTTCAAATGTTAAAGAGCTCTCCTGTCACCTCCTGCTAAAAATTTAAAATTCTCCCCGCTTATATTACCACTTCCATCTCACACCCCAGGGCTTAGCAAGTGTGCTGAATGGAGCAGACACACAACAGACTTCATTCACTCAAAAAATTGACTGCAGGATATATTACCAATCTTATAAAATCAAACGTTGTTTCACCTTTACAAGATTTAGCCTTTGGCCTATCGTTAGTATAAGTTGAGTTGTTTTCTAATAGTTTTTATACTAATTAATGTTCACATTGCTAGTTTTGTGGAATGGCCATCTGCAGTTGATATTAGTTTGTGACATAGTTTAGGCATCTGAAATATCATTTGACATCATGTGTCAAAATAGAGCTCGTTTTGCCTATTTGAAGATAAAATCCATAAACTTGGTCTAATTGGAATCAAACCTTTTCACAAATTGGTCAAAGATAATGGATAAAGAATTTATATATCAATCTTATTATTGTTATATATTTTCTTCCATATTTAATTCTATATTATATTATAGTCATCTATAACTTAAATGATTGTAGAATTATGTTTCTAAAAGGTATTTAGAGAATATTAATACCAAAAGAAACACTAGCATGTAGAAAGTCAGATAGTAGTTAGTGGAAGTGAAAAAACAGCTATTTCAACTTTAGTCCTGTTTTCTTTTTACAGTGTTTCCTAATTAATATGTAAAGCAAACACATACCAATGTTTACTTGAGAAATTGCTCAGAAAATGAAATAGAATTTTGCAACATTAATTAGATGGAAGCTAGAAGACCTTAGCAATAATTAAAGATGCCCAATTCTAGAAACCAAAAAGGACCAAGAATCAAACTGTCCAAAGCAAACAGATGATGAATCATGGTTGAGATGGTGATCAAGAAAATAGTTGTGGATCATGAAAAAGAAATAGCTTTAAATGGAAATCAACAGAGAAAGGAATGGAAAATAAGAGGGTGGAGAAATCTTATAAGCTCAATCTCCAGATATTTAAATAAAGAAAAAAATTTGAAAAACAAAGAGCTAAGAAAAAAGATATTAGACTGTCCTATCTCTATTTTCTATATAATTAAAATATGTGAATACTATACAAATTTTTGAGTGTTTTTAAACCTTTGTAATTTTTTCCTAATATTTTATTATTTTTCTTATTCCTTATTGCCCTACAGTAAAACTTTAAGAATAAATAGGCCTATGTACATGTTTCAGTACCAGCAAAACAAGCTGATGCTGGGGTTTTATTCCACAGTTAACCTTGAGAAGAAGAAAATTTACAGATGTTTTAACAAGTGGGGGTGGGCTATGAAAATAATAAGAAACAGAAACCTACTACAGAAAATTAAGGCCAGAAGCTAGAAGATCTGCATTCTAGTCTTAATCTGCTGATAAATATCTGTATGACTTAGAGCAATTATAGCACCTCTGTTCCTCAGTTTATTTATTAATAGACAAAGGTTCTGGCATAAATGAAACTTAAGGTACCCTATGATTGTATCTTTCAATGGTTTTACTTATCGTAACTGAAGTAATGTATGCCATATTAGCTGATGTTAAAATTTATTAACAAAAGAGTCATTCCACCTTTCTCAATGACAGTTTTATGGATATATATTTGAAACATTTAACATTTTCCCCCAATATATTTCCTGTATTTGCAAAATTTACTGTGTTAGAAACTTCCATGTTGAAAAGAGCTCATTGTGGCTTGATAAGTTCAAGGGAACTTTGCCCTTTTCATTTCTAATTCTCCTTTGTTCTCACCATTCTCTACTTCATTTTCATCTGCCTTGACAAAGAGTTCATCTTCTGTCTCATGTAGTTGATGTATTTGCTCCTTTCACAAAGATTCCCTTAACTTGTAAAATGGCGCTGGATAGGACCTATTTCATTAGGCTATTTTGAGGATTAAATGTGTATGCATGAAAAAGAATATAGCATAATGAATAACATTCAGTAGACATTGACTTCTCCTATTCTTTGAACAGTCAGACAGAAACCCAGTTCTAAAGTATTGGATTAGTACCATATTACTGAATTCCCAAAAATTCTGAAAAAGAGAGCTCATAGTATAAGTGTTTTGCAAGATGATCTACTGGACCTATTAAGGAAAAATTTTCTTAACTTTTCATATTATTATCTTTTCCATGAGAAGTTTTCATTTGACCTTAGTCTTTCACATAAAGAAGGACTAGAAGTAGGGGAAACAACGTAACTGTTTCTGTGCTAATTATGAAAGCTTTCTTTATTATCAACCTGGTACTCAATAACAAAGGAAGACAAGTATTGAGATAATTACCAAGCATCTCCTCTTTTTGTTTTTGCTTAGAGGAGAGCAGTAATCAGAACACAGAGCATTTGCTTTCCCTTGGCAGCACTTCCAGCCATGCCAGCTACTAATTGACAAGCCTGAGACAGGAAGGATTTTACCTGACTGGTTGAGCTGAGTCTCCAAACTTCTTAAAAGCAAGATTTGCTGTGTTTTCTTACTGCAGGTTTGGTATTTAACCAAAATGCTAGAGACTGTCACTCACAGGGGCTGTAAAAAAGTTTAGGAGGCTGGGAATTTTCCACTTCATTGGCTGTGTAAATGACAGTGTTCCGAGTTGCCTACAGCTTACCAATGTTCATAATTAATATTTCAGCTATAGTTAACTTAAAAGAAATTTAACCACCAAATGAAAAACTGATTAGTATGATACCAGTGGACCAACCTGCACATGAGTAAAGACAATTTGGTTGGATATTTTTGGATAAAGAAATGAAAGCATTCCCGGCCTCCAAAACAGCACTAGAAATAGCACATGCAAACGAAGGTATGAGTCCACAATGATAATTTGCATTTTACACACTTTACACAAATATCCCAAAGGCCTCTAAAAGTATAAATTAAATTTCATGGGTCTCCTCTAAGGACACATTTATTATTGTTTATGAAAACACAGTGGGAAATTGAGACATAAATTGGCAGTGAAAAAAAAAATTAGTTAAGCCAACAGGGATCATGAAAGCTAGAATTCAGTTTTAAGCTCTAAGCACTAAACTACAAAAATATCTCATGTAATAAAAAGGAAAAAATATATCATGGCAGTTCACCCTTATCCATGGAGGATGTGTTCCAAGACCGACAGTGGATACCTGAAAGCACAGATAATACCAAACCCTGTATGTACTATTTTTTTCTATGCATACAGACCTATGATGAAGTTTAACTTATAAATTAGGCACAGTAAAGATTAAATAAAATAACTAATAATAAAATAAAACTATTATAACTATATACTATAATAAAAGTTATGTGAATGTCCTCTCTCTCTCGCTCTCTCTCTCTCTAATAAATGATCTGATAACCAAGACAGCTATAAGTGACGAATGGGCAAGGAATGTACAGAGGGTGAGAGCATAAGACAAAGGGATGATTGACATCCTGGGCAAGACAGAGCAGAATGGTATGAGATACATCACACTACTCAAAAAAGTATGCACATTAAAACTTAAGAATTATTTGTTTCTGAAATTTTTATTTTAATATTTTCAGTCCACAGCTGGACAAGTGTCACTGAAACAGCAGAAAGCAAAACCACAAATAATGGGAACTACTATAAGTTCATTTGTATGTTTTCATTATGAGCTACAAGCCCATGTTTCAAAGCCTGTCATGCTAAAGCTACACAATTCATAAAACAAAATCAAACAGAAAAAAATTTGTTGTAGCAGTGTGATTTTTTTTCTATTTCTCCTACCTTTTCTTTCAATAGGTAGCAATTGAGCCATCACCATACAGAAAACACTAACTTGCAATGATACAAAGCATAAAATCCAATATATACACTTGAAGACTTTGTCATTCATTTGTACAGAATGGCACTCAAGCCTGGGGGAAAACAAAACAAATAAAAAAACCTCTAAGCATGGCTGACTGGATAAGGAACCCAACCCATACATATGATGCCTACAAGAGACCCACTTCAGATCAAAAGACACACACAGACTAGAAGTAAAGAGATGGAAAAAAATAATTCATACAACTAGAAATGAAAAAAACAACTGGGATAGCAATACTTATATCACACAAAATAGACTTTAAAATAAAGGCTATGACAAGAGACAAAGATGGACATTTCATAACAATAAAGGGATGAGTTCAACAAAAGGATGCTATCCTTGTAAACCCAAAATGGGAGCACCTAAATATGTAAAGCTAATATTCAAGGACATAAAGAGAGAAATCAACAGTAATAGTAGGGCACTTTAACACCACCCTTACATCAACAGATAGATCATCCAGACAAAAAATTCAGCAAGTAAACAGCAGACTTAAATGACACATTAGAGAAGATAGATTTAGTTGATATTTTTAGAACATTTCATCCCAAACAGCAGAATATATATTCTTTGCAAGCACACATAGAACATTTTCCAAGATAGACTACATATTAGGCCATAAAATGCACCTGAACAACTTTAAGAAGATTGAAATCATATCATGTATCTTCTTCAATTACAATAACATGAAAGAAGGAATAAATTACAAGAAGAAAACCAAAAAAACACACAAATACACAGTGGCCAACGAGCATGCTACTAAACAATGCATGGGTTAACAACAAGATCAGGAAGAAATCTAAAGATATCTTGAGACAAATAAAATTTAAAATACAATGACCCAAAATAATGGACACGGTGAAAGCATTCCTAAGAAGGAAATTTATAGCAACACAGGCCTACTTCAAGAAACAAGAAAAACCTCACAGAAACAATCTAACCTTACACCAACAGGAACTAGAAAAAGAAGAACAAACAAAGCCCAATATGAGTGGAAGAACAAAATAATAAAGACCAGAGCAGAAATATTAATAAACAAAATAGAGTCTAAAAAACAATACAGAAGATCTATGAAACTCATAGCTGGTTCTTTGAAAGACAATCACAAGTGATAAACCTTTAACCAGACTCATCAGGAAAAAAAGAGAGAGAACGCAAATAAATAAACTTAGAAATGAAAGAGGCGTATTGACAACTAACACTACAGAAATACTAAAAAGTATAAGGAAATACTACAAGCAATTATATGTCAACAAATTGGACAATCTGGAAGAGATGGATAAATTCCTAGAAACATACAATCTTCCACTACTGAGTAAAGAAGAAACATAAAATCTGAACAGATCAATAAGTACTAATAAAATAAAATCAGTAATTAAAAACCTCCCAACAAACAACAGTTCTGGACAAGACTGTTTTACAGGTGAGTTTTACCAAACATTCAAAGAAGAATTAACACCTATTCTTCTCAAACTATTCCAAAAAGTTAAAGGGGACAAAGCCTCCAAAGCTCATTTTATGAGGCCAGCATTACCCTGATTCCAAAAGCAGAAAAAAAAAATATATGTATATGTATATGTATATATATATATATGTGTGTGTGTGTGTGTGTGTGTGTGTGTGTGTGTGTGTGTGTGTGTGTGTGTGTATATATATATATATATATATATGGTAAATATACATGCAAAAATTGTCAACACAATATTAAAAAATCAAAATTCAGCAATACATTAAGAAGTTCATACACCGTGATAAAGTGGGGGTATTCCTGGGACGTAAGGTTGGTTCAATATCCACAAATCAGTTAATGTAATACATCACTTAAAATTAAGGATTAAAATCATATGATCATATCAATAGATGCACAAAATTTATTTGACAAAATCTAGTAGCCATTTACGATAAAAAAGTTATCAGCAAAGTGGGAATAGAGGGGACTTTTCTCAACATAAAGACCATATATGACAAACCCACAGCTAACATCATACTCAATGGTGAAAAACTAAAAGCGTTTTACTTAAGATCAAGAACAAGATGAGGGTGTCCAATTTCACCAGTTCTATTCAGTATATTATAATATTGGAAGTCCTAGTCATAGCAATCATAGCAATCACACAAGAAAAAGAAATAAGAGGCATCCAAATTAGAAAGGAAGTAAAACTGTCATTATTTGCAGATGACATGATACTATATATGGAGAACCCTAAAAAGTCCACCACAAAACTGCTAGAACTGATAAATCCATTCAGTAATGTAATGGATACAAAACTAATATTCAGAAATAAGTTGTATTTTTATACACCACAGAGAAGTTAAGAAAAAAATCCCATTTACAATTGCATTAAAAACATAAAATATCTAGGAATAAATTTAACCAAGGAGGTAAAAGGCCCATACTCAGAAAATTATAAGATATTGAAGAGAGAAATTAAAAATACAAATAAATGGAAGCACATAATGTGCTCACAGATAGGAAGAATTAACATCGTTAAAATGTCCATATTATCCAAAACAATCTATAGATCGATTGCAATCCCTATGAAAATACCAATGGCATTTTTCACAGAACTAGAACAAATAATCTTAAAATTTATATGGAACCACAAAAGACCCCAAATAACAACAACAATCTTGAGAAATAAGAACAAAGTTGGAGGTACCATGCTACCTGATACCAAACTATACTACAGGGCTACAGTAATCAAAACAGCATGGTGCTGGCATAAAAACAGATACATAGATCATTGGAACAGAAAAGAGAACCCAACTATAAATCCAAACACATATGGTCATTTAATCTATGACAAAGGAAGCAAGAATATACACTGGGGTAAAGACAGCCTCTCATCACTACATGGTATTGGAAAAACTGGACGTACTCATGCAAAAGAATGAAAATGGATCACTCTCTCATACCATATACAAGAATAAACTCAAAATGGATGAAAACCTTACATCTAGGACACAAAACCATAAAACTCCTCAAAGAAAACAAGGACAGTAAACTCTGTAACATTACTCTTAGTAATATTCTCTTTGGATATGTATCCTCAGGCAAGGAAGACAAAACAAAAAAAAAGTAAGAAGTGAGACTACATCAGACTAAACAGTTTTAACAAAGCAAATGAAACTACCAACAAAACCAAAAGACAACCTACTGAATGGGAGAAGATATTAGCCAATGATACACTGATAAGAAGTTTATGTGCAAAAAATATAAGGAACTCATAAAAGTTAACACCAGAAAAACAAACATTCTGATTAAAAAATGGGCAGAGGACCTGAACAGACATTCCTCCAAAGGGGACATACAGATGGCCAATAGACATATGAAAAGATGGTCAACATCACTAATTATCAGAAAAATGCAAATCAAAAGCACAATGAGATACCACCTCACACCTGTCAGAATGGCCATCATCAATAAATCAACAAATAACAAGCATTGGTGAGGATGTGGAGAAAAGGGAACCCTCATGTACTGTTGTTGATAGGATTGTAAATTGGTGCAGCCACTATGGAAAACAGTATGGAGATTCCTCAAAAATTAAAAATAGTATTACCTTATGACCCAGTGATTCCAGTTATGGGTATTTATTTGAAGAAATCCAAAACACTAATTTGAAAAAACATGAGCACCCATATGTTTACTGCATTGTTATTTATAATAGTCAAGATATAGAAACAACTAAGTGTTCTTCAATAGAGGAATGGATAAAGAAGTGGTACATATACACAATGGAATATTACTCAGCCATAAAAAAGGAAGAAAATCTTTCCATCAACATGGATGAACCTAGAGGGTATTATGCTAAGTGAAATAAGCCAGACAGAAAAAGAAAAGTACCATATGATTTAATTTATATGTGGAATCTAGAAAACAAAATAAATGAACAAGTAAAACAGAAACAAACTCATAGATACAGAGAACATTTTGATGATTGCCAGATAAGAGGAAGGTTGGTGGAATGGGTTGAAAGGGGAAGGCATTAAGATGTACAGATTATTATAAAAACAGTCATGGAATGTGAAGTACAGTATGAGGAACATAGTCAATAGCATTGTAATAACTATGCCTGGTGTCAGGTGGATACTAGACTTATTGGGGTGATCACTTCACAAGTTATATAAAAGTTTAATCACTATGTTGTACACCTGAAACTAATATAATATTGTATGTCAACTGTAATTGAAAATTGAAAAAAAATTAAAATTAAAGTATAAAAAAACTAAATGACAATGAAAAGAGCACCTCTATATTAGAATGTGATTAAATGTGAAATATGTATAATGATTAGTGTTTCATTTTTCAAAAGAAGGACAGACTCCTGTGATTGAAGGCATTTCAGAGAGGTCTCTGTGAAGAGAGGGTGAATTGAACGGGCCCTTATTGACCATGAAAAAAGAGGTAGCATCAGGAGAGAGCTCCTCTTAAGGAGTAAAACCTCAGTGCAGTTAGACATGAACAATGCAGTCTCATAAGACAAAATGACCAGCTTGAAAGTTTTGTAAAATCAGCTTAGCCATTTAGAGTCTGATTATGCCAGGAAGTTGAATTTTATGTTATAAAATATATTTTCCCAATAGCCTAAATCTCAAAGAGTTGTGAAACAAATCCTTGTTTTTACCAGTGTTTTCAAATCGAATAGCCTAAAGGGTCAAACTCTTCCCTTGACTGTTTTTATGCAGAATATAATATTTCAAATCAATTGTTTCATCACCTGTTTGTGGATTTTGTAGTGAGGTCATTTCATTTCTCACCATATCTCATTCAAGAAAGCCAGGAGAACTGATTAAATCTTGGGTTCTCTAGGACGCTAAATCCAAGAATGTACTTGGAAATGTCCATAATGCATATTTCCTGCAGGTTCTAGGCCAAACTAGGCCCCAACACAGAACCAGCCCTTCAGAGTGATAAGGCAGGATTCCATAGTCACTCACCTGAGGTGATTCCATACTATCAATCATTACCTGGATGACCTCATGCAAATCACTTGACCTTTTCAAGCATCAGTGTCACCATCTATAAAATGGGGATATGATATTTCCTCATTCTTAAGGTTGTTCATTCATTTATTCTGTTTCAACAAATATTTATTAAGCTCCTATTCTGTGTTAGGGACTCTCCTAGGTGCTGGAGATACCATAGTAAGACAGACAAGGATATTTGGAAGCTTTAAACAGGACATATTATAAATACTTATAGTGCATTTGGCAAAATATGTAGAAAATAATGACTAATCAATAAATATTAGTTATTGAAACTATTATGAACATTTTGCCACTCACCTTATGAATTTGAGCAAGTCTCTTTCTTAGATTTCTTATTTTTAAAACAAAAAAATACAATATAAGATTTCTAAAAACCTTTTCTAACATCCATATTGCTATGAATCAATAGCTTATATGTTTTCCTGAGTCTTCTGGGAGACATGAGGAAGGAACAGGAAAAGAAAAAAAATAAAGAAACAATCCTGTATTCATAGAGGCAGGATGTAATAAAAGTCAATGCTATGGCTTTCTATACTTATTTCCTTTCATATTCAAAAACAAAGTAGCATACTACTGTTAAATCAGAATATCCACAAAGATTGTGGGACAGTTGGTCCATTTCCACAAAGATTGTGGAACAGTTGGTCCAATGGTAGGTTCTAGAATAGCAGCGAATTCATATCATATATATGTATGGAAAACAGTACGGAGTGAATTCTAATGTTGTCAGTTTGGTGGTCTTGTATAGAGACTGTCTTCATTTGAAGTCTCAAGCACACAGGACTTAGTGGAGACTGTTCTTTTCTTCTGCAGAGGGAAGTTTAGTGAAGCATTCAGAAAATCTGTTTCGACCCAAACAGTTCATTGATACATCACTTGGCAAAAATGTTGTTATTCATCAGCATTAGACCTTGAGTCAGTAACATAGACATTAATTTATGATCCAAAAAAGAAAAAGAAAGAATGAATCAAGAGGACTTCATGCAAGACTCATCTTTCTTTTACAATGCAAAAATAGTGTGATTAAAAAAATGATAATAATAGTAGAAGTTTCCATTTCCCAGGGGAATGTTAAGTCAGGAAATTTACTTATATGATTTCATTTAATCCTCACAATTACCCATTGAACTAGGTATTATTATTCTTATATTTCAGATGAGAAAATAACTCAGAGCATTTTAGTAACTTTCCCAAGGTCACACAGCCTGTAAGCATCAGATGGAGCCTGAAAATTGTCACTCCTCTTTGTTAGTGATGGGTGCCAGATAACTATGCTGGAAACTATTTAGTAGAAAAGCAATTCCAGAGAATATAAATGAGTCATCGTGGACTTTTTAGCACAGAGGCCTTCATTTTCTGCATTTACATTTCAAAGGACTACATGATAAAGAAATCATTTGCTATTGCTAGATAAGTGCTTCTTCAAGGAAGAAATTCAGAGCCCATTAAAAGAAAGAAAGAAAGAAAGAAAGAAAATGTACCAGCTCTAATTTCCTCTCTGTGTTAGACAGCCACCAAAGACACTTCAAGTTCTGGCATTTAACAGCAGGCTGCCCAGCATTACTGCAATCACTGAGTTTGCATTTTAAGTGGAACAGTTGCCTCTTTCACATAAGTCAAGGTGTTCCATAAATGTATACAGATGGAAAGCCTTGCTTTATTTGTGTCCATATTGTTGATAATTTTTCGGTATATGCTAAAATGTACATATTGCTTTTTTTTCTATCCCGCCCACCCCAGAACTTACCTCTCTTGGGGTAGAATTTTTTATCTTCTTTATTCAGGAAATTAAGTGCCCAGAAGAGGGCTTGGCACAGTAGGTATTCACTATATATTTGTTCATTAATAAGTGAATCACTAATTAATATGACTGAAAGTGGCTTGAAGAAAAATGCTATCCAATTTTTTTTAGTGTGTCTTGAAACTCACAATTCAGTAGGCAAATTTCCGTGAACCAGTCATTTTACCTACTTACCTGAAAAGTTTACATTTTCATAATATCTCAGACAAGTATAATAATATTCCAAGTATTTAATTCACTATGAAATCAGAGGAACAAGCAGTCTGAAAGGGTTACTAGTAACTAGATTATATCAAGAGAAAAACTCCTCCAAGTCTAACATTTTTCACTTCAAAAACATTTTATAGGTTTGTATATAATATATGCTCTACCTGTTTTAAAAAACATGTGGCAACAGCTTAGCACCCAAATAGCTTAATCAATCCCTGGAAAGTTTTCTTCTTTTTAACTCATCCTGCTGCTTTATCCTAAGAAGTCTTCAGAATAGCGTTAAAACTGCTGGAACTCCCTTAAACTACTCTCTCAAGGCAGCTACCAAGGTGATTTATGTGGCAATCTGCTTATTTGTCTTAGTAACTTAGTCCTTTTGGAATTTGGGGACTTATAATAAAGGGTCCTATGTTTTTCTTTTCCCCTAATTTTTGTTTGTCTTTTTAAAAATTAATTAATTAATTAATTAATTAATATTGTGAAATGAATATTTTTAAAATTAGTTTCAGCTGTACAACACAGTGCAATAGTTATACTTTTTACCCCTCAAAGTGACAACTCCCCTCCCCCAAGCTTCTGCCTTTTTAATAAAAACTTCCAGCTTGTTAGAATGATTAGGAAAGCACATTCAGCTCTTTTTGTACCTCCTTCTCTCCCTCCTATCATAGAAAACAGTAGTGACTCTATAAATGAAGGTAATGCTAGCTGCTGTAACAAACATACATTCAGCTCTCAGATAGAAATGTCTATTTCACTCACATATTCAACAATGTTTGTTCTGGCTAGAAGGCAATAGTCTTTCACTCATTGTGTAAAGACCTAGACTCCATGTGTGCTTCCACCATTTATTAGAGTTTTGTAACCTCTGCATCCAATAATAAATGAGAAAAAGAAAGAGATGGTGGGAAGGCACAGCATGAGCCAGAATTGATATAGTCTTTTCCACTAATATTGTATTAGTAAAAGATAGTCATATGACCGCACCTGAAGGCAAGGTAGATTGGAACACATAACCTTGGGCTGGGAACCTTTACAGTAAAAACTCCACAGTAGGGAAGGGGCACAAAATTATTATTATTTTTTTAATTTCTGGTGGATGGCATGCCCTCTACCACAGTGAAAGTCTGCAGGACGCTGCCTTCCTCTGAGGAGGGTAGATGGTTGGCTTAGGTGTCTGTTTGCAGTTGCCATGTCTCTCTTCTTCTTTGATATTCTGTTGTTGGAACTGCCCACTTTGAGTTCTCTTCTGTCTTGTGTCTGCCCTGCAGAGAGGCCTACAGCTGCCTTGTTGTCCGATCTGTGACTGGGTGAATAAGTGCAATTCACAGGGAAGGTGGAATTGGAAGCTCATTTGGGCTTCTAACGCAAGCTAATTCTACCATCCAGCTTTACAAAAAATACACCTGATATTTTTCTAAGCTTCTATTTGACAAGTACATAGAAAAACAGATAAATAGATGATAGATGGTAGATAGATAGATGATAGATAGATAGATGGATGATATAGAAGACAGACATATATAATGCAAATTGGCTCAAAACTAGTAGGAGAAAAGGAGCAATACCTCCACAAAGCCCCATAATTTTGTTAGGGGGTACTCAAATTTATCTTAATGTAATTTTCTGAAAATAATGGTTCTTGTTAGAGCTGGCTGAAATGTCTTAGAGGAATTAATCCCCCACTCTCCCTCACACACACAAACAAAAATTTTGAACATTAAAAAAATAACAACTATTAAATCTTTAAGCTTCCAAATAATCTGAATTCTTGAAATTTAAATAGGCATACCAAGATAAACCTAAAGACTCAAATAGAAAATAAATATTTAATGAGCAAATATTTTGATGCCTTTGAACTTCATGGTAGCCACTGCTCAGTCTGTTTGGTGGGTTTTTTAACAGGCCTCATCCCTGCTCTCCAAACTTGAAGGACCTGCCTCTCCAGAGAGCATTGGTCCTTACTTATGTGTGGGCCAAGCACTCAGTTTCTCATTCTGTCGTGCTTCAATATCAAAGTCAGTCCTGTGTAATCACTGACAGTGTCCTGGGTGGGAGTTCAAAGAGAAAAAGGCAAAGTTCTCTAAGGAAGCACTTGGGTGGCCTGGAATCATAGATAGAGACAGATTGCAGAGAGACCCAAGCAACTGACATTTTCTGGTGATCCATTTCCCGTGGCCACAGAGTGAGTACAATCAGCCTTAGCCAGTGACACAGGAACTTGGCAGGCTAGCACACAGCGGCTTTTAATTGGCTGAGGAGGAGCTGGGTTATTCCAACCCAAATATGAATGAAAGATTATGGGTAAATTAGAAAAAACATTTAAAGGCTTGTGTGGCCTCTTCTCTCTCCTAGCTCTTGTGGATTCAGTGTTTCCTTCATAGAAACAGAATCACAAGTAAAATATTATTGCTGATTTTTAACTTCTTTGTCAATATGAAGACATTTTTAACATAATCATTTAGTGGCTATTTTCTGATTTTTTTTGTTGTCCAATAACAATGCTTAAATAATTGAAGTATAAACTACAATCCCAGCCTGTTTCATTCTGGCAGCTCTTCAAATATAATATACAAGCAATATCTATACACATAAAGTTGAATAAAATGTAGTCAGTAACATCAAATTACGGGGTTTTTGAGAACATTAGTTAGAAACATGTACTGATAATTAGTGGTTATCTGAACAATAGGACACTAGTGAAGAAATACAAAAGGAGGAATATAGTGTATTGCCTATATTCCAATGTAACTTTTATATTTTATAATTTGTAGATTTCAAATAAAGAATCTAAATAACTCGACAACTGACTGGTTTATTGATTTCATCAAGTCTTCTTCATATCCAAATATTTAGTGCATTACTGAATGAAACCTTAGTATGTTATGGAGTCCTCTAAATCTCTAAATTTTAAATGTGGTAAGATTTTAAAGTATCTCTTTTCTGGTTTGTAAATGCCTGTGTAATACAATCATGTGAAAGGTCAAGTAAGGTTTTTCTTGATTTTCTAGAATTGGCTATTAGAGTCTACTGCTGGAAAACAAAAACACGCTATGGGACACATATTCTAAATTGAAAGACCCTCGGGCCAGCCAACTGGCTCAGTTGGTTAAGAGCGCGAGCTCTGAGCAACAGGGTCGCAGGTTTGATTCCCACATGGGCCGGTGAGCTGCGCCCGAGCTGAGTTGCTGCTGAGTTGCCAACAGGTGGCAGGATGGCTCAGCTGGTGAGAGCACGTGCTCCTAACAACAAGGTTTCTGATTCCATTCCCGCTTGGGATGGTGGGCTACACCCATTCGCAACTAAGATTGAACACGGCACCTTGAACTGAGCGTCCATAAACTGCCTTCAGGTGGCTGGATGGTGACTGGACTTGTAGCTGAGCTAGCTGCACCCTCAACAACTAAGACTGAAGGAAAAAAACTTGGCTGTGCCCCTTCCCCAATTCTCCAACACTGTTTCCCTTCCCCAATTAAAAAAGAAAAAAAAAGACCCTCCCCTTATTGTGGTAAGCCACCTCTGGTCAGGGCGTACCTAAGGACACGTTACAGCTGCACACCCTGTTCCTTTGGTCTCTTGGAGAGGATGAAAGTGGGAAACTGAGGAATAGCAATGATTTATTTTCAAGATTTCCCAATGCCTGACATGGGAGAAGAGATTTTAGGCTTAAGGTCCCATACCACATTCCTACAATATTGGAGGCCAGGTAATCTGGCCTCCCATCAGAAACTCAGAAAATAGCAACTGTCTTTGGTGTAAAAGTTACATAGCATCTAAACTAGCAGAGTTCCTACAATTGCTGGTGTTTGGGGGGCAGGAGTAGGAGGAACAGGCTGTAGCTGAAAAAAGTGCTCAGGGTTGGGAAAAAGTCAGCCTGTATCCCAACTATGTTGTTTGGTAGAATAAATGAATGTCTCATGATGCAAGTGAACAGTGGTTGAACCTAAATCATCCTGTCAGCAACTAGCCCAAGAAGACTGACCACTAGACAAGAAGACCTCATGAGCAAGAGCCTGTAGAGGTGGACAGCTAAAGCAGAGAGAAGGAAGGAAGCTAGAAAAGGCATGTGGTAGACCTTGATATCCTATTCCTGAGGTCATTGAGGAGAGACCTTCGCAGGATCCTTGGAAAAGACTGCAGTGTGCCCCCAAATGAACTAGCATTTGGATGTTTGTCACACAGAAACAAAGAGCTGTCAGTCACTGTATAGTAACAACCAAAGTGGAAGAGGGCAGCCACCACATCAGGAGTAGTTACAGAGGAAGCGGCATCTGTTTTCCTCTCATGGCTTCCCACCCCGCCTCCAGAGGAAGAAGTGGGAAAGGTTGGGGTGTGAGGGAATGGAGTACACCCTCCATCACATCACAAGCCACTGGATCCTCTGATCTAACACCCTTGGAGTGGGTAAGGGCATGAAGAAGCGCTGGGATTGAAGTTAAGATGGAAATGTTAAACTGACTAGTACAACTATCACTAAAAAGGCCAATCTCTAGTATATAAAGAGCTCTTAAGAGAAGAAAAACATGTAAATATTGGAAAAATGAGCCGTTAAACATGTACAAAGATACTCATAAAATTATAATAAAATTTGGCTCCTTACCCTTCGCATTGGCAAAAAATATAATAGCTAAACATTACACTCATCAGCAAGGCTATGGTAGAAAGGGTACTCTCGCACATTCTTGGGAGGATTGCAGAATGGTATCACTTTTTATAGGAGGAAATTTGGCTGTATATAAAATGTCTACCTATGCTTGCCCTCAGCCCACAGTTGTAGGAAATTACCCTAAAGATATACATGCATGCATATTAAACAACTTATACCCTAGGATATTCACTCTAGCATTATTTGTAATGGCAAAATATTGGAAGCAACCCAAATGTCCATCCATAGGAGACTGGTTGAATAAACTATAGATATCTGCACAATTAAATACTACTCAGGCATTAAAAAGAATGAGGAGATAGATATGGCACAAGGTACAGGGAGAATGACTCCAAGGGCAGAGTCAGGGACGCAGAGTTCAGAGAAAGTGGAGCTGAAGCCAAAGGCTAAGAGGGTGGGTCCCATCATGTGAGCCCAGAGGACAGAGCATCAAGCCACACAGCATCATTCTTAGGCCCTGAAACCTAATGGAATTTGCCCTGTTTCATTGTGATTTTGATTTTGACCAGTAGACCTTTTATTCCTTCCATTTTCTCCCTTTCAGAATAAGAATGTCTACCCTAAGCCTGTTCCATCATTGAACTTTGGAAGCAGATAACTTGTTTTCTCATTTCACAGGCCCATAAAAGACATTTTGCTCCATGATGGACGTTTTAGTCAGTTCAAGCTGCTATAATAGAATACCACAGAATGGGTGGCGTAAACAACAAACATTAATTTCACACAGTTCGGGAGGCTGAGAAGACCAGGATCAAGGTGCCAGCAGATGTGATACCTGGTGAAAACCCTCTCTCAAGTTGCAGATGGCCACCTTCTCCTTTTAGCCTCACGTGGCAGAAGAGATGAGGGAGCTGTCTGGGGTCCTTATTTTAAGGGCACTAATCCTATTCATGAGGGCTCCACTTTCATGACCTAATTACTTCCCAAACCTTCCACCTCCTAATACCATCACATTGGGGGCAGGATGTCAACATATGCATTTTGGGTGGGCACGTTCAGTTCACTGCAATGGACTATACCCAGAATCTCAGCCGCACCTGAGTTAGATGCCATTTGGGACTTTTTTGAGTTGATTATGTGTAAGTGAGATTGTAGACTTAGAGTTGATGCTATAATGGATTAGACATTTTGGGATATGGGATGAAGAGACTGTATTTTGCACATTGCTAGGACATGAATGTTGGTGAGCCAGAGTAGTTACTGTGGTTTTAACAGCATCAACCAATAAGTCACATCTAACTGGAGCCTCAGAATGAGATCTTATTTGGGAGTAAGGACTTTGCAGATGTAATTATTTAAGATGAGGCCATCATGGATTAAGGTGGGCTCCAAATCCAACATGGTGTGCAGACACTACAGGAAAAAAGTCATGTGAGGACAGTGGGAGTGATTAGAGCAATGCAGGGGATGCCAAGGATGGCTGGCAACCACCAGAAGCACAGAGGGAGCAAAGGATTCTCCTCTAGATCCTTCAGAGAGACCAAGGCCCTGCTGATTCCTTGATTTCACGATTCTACCCTCCAGAACTGTGAAAAAAATACATTGTTGTTTTGTTTCTATAGAAAGAGGACTATCTCTATGAAAAATTATGGTTGTATTTTCAAGTCAAAAAAAGCAATATGCCAAATAATATATAGTAGTTCTACCTTTGATGTTTAAAAAGGGGGTAATTATACATACATGCACATACTCTCCTGCATGTGCCCATATGGATGAAACATAAGCCATAAACTAAAGAAATTATTTTCTGTAGAGAGCTACCAAAATTAGATGGAAGGAACAGGAATGGCAGTGAGATTTCTCTTGGTATATCTTTTGATATAGTTTTTATTTTTGAACCATGTGAATGTTTTAAATATTCAAAAATAGAATTAAATAGAAAAAATAAAAAATATCCTAAACTTGACTTTAAACAGAATAAAGTGAATCTGACTTTTATCAAAGTGATAACCAAACCATGCAGAAAAAATAATTAACTCAAGTAACTTTTGGTAACAGTATCTGACTATATATCCAAAATATATATATATATGTTTGGCCAACTGAGAGAATTTGAATAAGGGCTAAATATTAGACACTATTATGAAATTATTTTTAACTTTCTGTATCTCCATTAAAATCACAATTTCCATAAAATTTTCAAAAAATGTAATTATTATTCATTTTCTTAGAGTGATAATGATATGTGGTATTCTTATTCTTAAGAGATGTATTTTGTTTTTTAGAAAAACAATGCCACAATGCCTACAACTTACTTTTAAATAGTCAGCCAAAACACTCTCACACACATATATGCATATATACACTGTATATACACAGATATATGATACACATACAGAAAAAGGGAATTATGTATATTTATATATAATTAGTATTATATAATCAAACATAAATAAAAGGTACATGGTAGTGACTAATTGTTTACATTTCCTCATCCTTTCTATTCTTTATATTTTCTATAGCTTGAGCATTTTCAAGATAGAGTTGGGAAAAAATTAATAGGCTAATTTTTATAATCTGGAATGAGACTATTTAACAATAGCAAGTTATTGAAGAATTTTGGAATCAGGCCAAAATCATCATGGAGCCAGATCCTCAGAGTAAAAAAAGATTCTATCAAATGGGCACTGTTACAGGAGGTTACTGAAAAAAATAAAATTAATCTATGTATCCCAAAGAGTTGAGCTGTTCACCATATTCATTACATGTGGACTACCAACCCCTCAAGGGGCTTCTTTGGCATCAATTTAAAAATCTATTAAATAATTTTTATGTGCCAGGATCATACTCATTCCTGGGACTAAAGGATTCTAGAGAAGAGGGGGGTGTTGGGGGTTCTTCAGCAGCCAAGTCTAACTCATCAGTAGAAGAAAAAACAATGCAGTGTCATCAAGTAATATAAAGCTGTCACCATAACTCATTCTCTCATGAAGCCAGCATAGTGGAAATGATTATCAAGGAAAACGAGAATGAAGAAAATAGAAGGTAGACGTACTGTCCTGAGACTTGAACTCAGACCATCTTATCCTGCTCTGAGCTCTAACTCAGTGGTGAGGCTGGTACCTGCAGGCTGCCTTTCCCAGGCTCCTAGTAACCCGGTTTACAGCACGTTTCAGCTAATGAAATACTTTGGAAAGAAAGTAGAGGGCAGGAGGTGGGGAGGGGGAAGCCAGAGGATGCATACCCTCCTTCTTTGAGTTGGTTTTCCCCAGTAGCTGTGTCTCCTCAGTGGATCCAGCCTCCACCAATAGGCATCCATGGTTCCAATTCTTACTGAGTGAGCAGAGCTTGGGCTCTGTTCAAACCTGCTCTTCCCTTTGCCCCTGTAGCCAGGGGTTGCTGGAGCCTCCTATAGCTCCCAGCTTCAAGACTTTCTCCCCATCATCTTCTGGCACCTCAATTCTTTCAATTCCTATTTATATAACCCATTTGTAAATTTCCCATGTTTTAAATATAGAAAAAAAAGTTAAATGGGGAAAAATTACTTTTCCCTACTTGGATCCAATTCAGGATTTGAGAAGAAAATAAGAGGTAAAAACAAAATGAATTTTGGCCCAGTCTTTTATGAAGACACATGCAATAAGTACAAAACAGCAAATATTCTAACAGTATTAGCGACTATGTACCATTCTCTTCTACAGAGCCTATCACCTAGTACTTTTAACTTTTTTTATTTTTTATTAGTTTCAGGTGTACATAACAATGCAATAGTTATCCTTTCCACCCCTCACAAAGTGACAACCTCCTCCCCCCATTCACTGTCTCCCACCCATGATATCATACATCTATTACAATTCCATTGACTCCATTCCCACACTATACTCCACATCTCATGACTATATATATATTAAATTATAGTTGACATATAATATTATTCAATGGCAGCTTCAGATGTACAGTGCAGTGGTCAGGCACCTACACCATCCGTGACGTGGTCTCCCTAACAAGACATGAGTCCATCTGGTCCCCTAAAAAAATATTTACAACATTATTGATTATATTCCCCAAATTGTCTTTTCTATCCCTGAGGCAACATTGTAGTTATCAATTTATGTTGTCTCGTCCCTTCCCCTTCTCCCTCATCCCCACCCTCGCTCCATGTAGCAATCATCAGTTTTCCTCTGTCTCTCTGAGACTATTTCTGTTTATATTACTCATTTATTCAGTTGTTTATATTTCACATATAAGTGAGATCATATAGTATTTGTCTTTCTCTGACTGACTTATTTCACTTAACATAATGTTCTCTAGGTCCATCCATATCATTGCAAATGCTATGATTTCCTTCTTCTTTATAGCTGAGTAATACTCCATTGTGTTAAATGTACCACAGTTTCTTAATCCAGTCATCTACCAATGGGCATTTCGATTGTTTCCAAGTCTTGGCTATTGTAAATAGTGCTGCAATGAATATAAGTGTGCATATGTTTTTTTTTTAATTAGTGTCTTGGGTTTTTCTGGATAAATGCCTAAGAGTGGAATTGCTGGGTCATAAAGTAGTTCCATTTCCAGTTTTTTGAGATACCTCCATACTGATTTCCATAGTGGCTGCACCAATTTGCAATCCCACCAACAGTGCACCAGGGTTCCCTTTTCCCCACAACCTCACCAGGGTTTGCTGTTTGTTGATTTATTGATGATAGGCATTCTGACAGGCGTAAGGTGGTATCTCATTGTGGTTTTTATTTACATTTCCCTAATGATTAGGTTGAACATTTTTTCATATGCCTGTTGGCCATCTGTATGGACTCTTTAAAGAAATATCTCTTTATATCCTCTGCCCACTTTTTAATTGGGTTGTATTTTTGGTGTTGAGTTGCATGAGTGTTTTATAAATTTTGGATATTAACCCCTTATCAGATATATCATTGACAAATATCTTCTTCCATACAGTAGGCTTCCTTTTTGTTTTATTGATGGTTTCCTTTATTGTGAAAAAACTTTTAAGTTTGATTTAATCTCATATGTTCATTTTTTCTTTTACTTCCCTAACCCGTGAGAATGTATCAGTAAAAATATTGCTCAGGGTAAAGTCTTCAAATTTACTCCTTATATTTTCTTCTAGGAGTTTTATGGTTTCAGGTCTTACATGTAAGACTTTAATCCATTTTGAATTTGTTCTTGTATGTGGCATAAGGAGGTGGTCCAGGTTCGTTTTTTTGCATGTGTCAGTCCAATTTTCCCAGCACAATTTATTAAATAGACTATCTTTACCCCAAAGAAAATTCTTGCTTCTATTGTCATAGACTAACTGTCTGTATATGCATGGATTTATTTCTGGGCTCTCTATTCTGTTCCATTGATCTATTAGTACTTTTAACTTTTGAGCCTGACTTTGTTGCCAAATCTTATTAGTCATTCCATAAAAATAGCATACTGGTTAATAACTTAAATTCCAGAGCTATAAAATGTGGGTTTAACCTCATCTTTACTATTAACAGCTCTGTAACCTTAGGTAAGGTTTTTAACTTCTCCGTGCCTCAGTTTCTTCATCTGCAAAATAGGCTAATAGTAGTATCTACTTTATATGGAGTTAAAAAATGTACAAAGTAAGCATTCAATAAATATTTTTTAATTCAATTATTTATTTATGCATTTATTTTGATATAGCAAACTTGTAAACTGATTACTGTTTGCATTGTTACCTTTTGTATATGATTATGTTAATGTCTGGTCACAGCTTTCAAAGTACTTTCATATGTGTGGCTTTATTCAACCCAACAATCTAGTTGAAGTAGATAGGATAGGCTTTATCAACCCAATTTTAAATATGATGAAACTGAATCTGGGAGAGATCAGCATCAAGAAAGATAGAAGCAAGATCAAAACCTAAATCTTCCAATTTCTATTTCTAAATTTTTCTATGATGTCATTAATGAACCATTCTTGGGATTCTACCCTGCTTGCTTTTAACACATTCTTTAACTTTGTATAGCAAAAATAATATGTAAAGAATAAAAGGCATTCACACACACACACACACACACACACACACACACACACACACACACTCAAGAAAATAAAAACATATTGGAGAGAATAATCAGTTATAAAATCAACAAAGCAGAAAACAACAAATTAAGTGGTAGCTAGTCTACAATTTGAAATTATGCCATTAACCCTTAAATTTAAGAATCTGTAGAAAACATTGACAAATCAGGAGACTACATCCTTAAAGGACCTAGAAGAAAGGGAAAATGTAGGTGGGAAATAATTCATTAACTTTAGTACCTCAGGTTAATTCAGTATAATGAATTATTTTATTCATCACTGTTTCCAAGGAAACTATGGTTGACTCCTCTCATGGTTTAATATCCTGCAATCATAAATACTATTTTATACAGGACATGAATAGAATGGCTCTTAATCTACAATGTATCTATGTGCTTTTCTCCTACATAGTGTATACCTTGATAGCAGTATTCATTTTCAGTAAACTATAAATTTAACCTGAACAATTACCTAATGTGTTTGGTCTTTTATTTTCAATGATCCAATGTGAAAAATCAAACCACATTTGTCAATCAACCTGCCACATTACACCGATTTGCCTTTAGTTACCATATTGATGTAAAATATACATTAATTCTAAAAAAAGAAAAAAGATTTTGAACCATGAAATATCAGACCATCAATCTTTTCTTATTTTTTTTGAATGACATCTGTCATAAAAAACACAAACATAAATGTGTACATATGCAAGATCAAAGGCAAGTTTGGAGATTTTCAAACTGGATCATATGAAAACAACACCATTTCTTTGTCATATTTGCCCTAAATGCACCCAAATTGTTAAGTAAAAGCTTTCTGAACTTTTCAGATACAGGATATCTGAAGCCTTACAAAAGCTGACATTTATGATGAGGAATATTTCATTTAGCTATTGAAGGGATTTAATGCCTGACCAGACACCAGTAAATGAAGGGAAAAAGGTAAAACCTACTATCTAGAAAGAATTACATCATAAAACTGATTGTTATCAGTGGGGAAAAGGTAGTATTAATAAGTTCAACCTAGATAATGAGGATATACAGATTGATGAGCAGTACTTAGCAGTGCTCCACGCACCACTGGAAGAAAAGAACTATCAGAAATGAGCAATATACTGCTGTGTGAATGTATAAACAGAAGTTATTCTCAAAATTTCAAGTAATTCTCAGAAGATTTTACGATATTGGATAGAAATAAACTTCTTTAAATTTAAGGACAGAATTTGCAAATGGTACTTTGAGAGCATATATAGAACATACATATGCCATGGGAATTTCCCTAAATTATTACTTTTGTTTTGTTTTGTTTTTTAGATTTTTTAAATTGGGGAATTGGGGGGGGGTGGACAGCATTGGGGAATCAGGGAAGGGGAACAGACAAGTTGCTGTCTTTTTGTTCTTCAGGCTAGTTGTGGAGGACGTTGCTTCACTGGCCCATGTTGGTATTATCATTGCGCTCTTCCCGGGTGAGGCAGATGGGTCACTGGCCTCTGGGCGGCTGCTCACAGTGGCTCTTGGCAGCTCACACCGGCTGCCAGCCACTCGCACTGGCTGCCAACCACACACGGTAGCTTATGGCGGCCCACTGCAGCAGAGGTTGCAGCCTACGCCATTACTGGTGACTCACGGCAGCCCAGCTTTAGGTCGAGCTATTGTTCACCATCTTAGCTGTAGAGGGCAGTGTCACTGGCCCTCATGTGGGATCTAAACCGGGGCCCTGCTGCTCAGAGCTGGCGTCCCAAGCCAGCTCTTAACCAACGCGCCACTCGGCCGGCCCTCCATTAATTATTAATGATCCCAAAGCAAGGCAGTGATAATCCTAGTGAATCTCAATGTAGGATGAAAATCCCAAGTCATAGTCATACAGAAATGATCAGCAGAAACTGAATGATTCAATAGGCAAAAAAAAAAAAAAAAATTGCCCTAGACCAGAATAGATGAAATTCTCAAACTCTCCCAGCTAAGGATTTTCACAATTCCAAAAAAGTGACAATGGAAAATATTTTCAGACCCCTGATTTTTTTTATATCTAAATCTATCTATATCTATATAACTAGATAGTTAGCTATTTTTTGTTGTTTTAAATATGCTTCACCTAACAGTACAGCAATCTAAATATCTCATTTCATCACATTTAGTTCTTCTTTTAGAAGACATAGTCATCTCCACTTTCAGATCAATTTGTTGTACTAAGCCTCCTGGAAGAGACAACTACTCATACTATTATGTTCTTATTCTGCCTGCACCCTGCCTAGTGCCCCTGCCACCACTTTAATAACTACTTCATACCCCAGGTGGACAAACTATCCAAACCAAGTGAATCCAAATGTGTTTTTCTGGATTTAAAAAGTGAACCAAATTTCACATCTGGCTAATATAGAGTAACAGGGACCAGATTTACTACCCACGTGAAACAACAAAAAAATATGGAAAAAATATGAAGTTTTCAAGACTTTGGATATCAGGTGATAAAGGAGAGTGAATCCTAATTGATAAGAAACAAATGAGGTGAGCCCTACATTCACCCCTTCTTTTTATTAAAGTTCATTGGGGTGACAATGGTTAGTAAAGTTACATAGGTTTCAGGTGTACAACTCTGTAATACATCATCTATATATCACAGTGTGTGTTCACCACCTATCGTCAGTTCTCCTTCCATCACCACATATTTGGTCCCCTTTACCCTCATCTACCACCTCCTCCCTCCTGTCTTACTGCCTGTTGAGTTTCTACACTGTGGCACAGGGTGAAGGAAGCCACGCAGAGCACTCTTAAACTCTCCAAGTTGAAAACAAACAGGTGGGACTCCAGGAAGGGAACTACAGAAAGAAACACCTGACAGAATTAACAAGAACGCTACCCGCAGTTCACACAGATCCTCAAATAGTTCCTGTTCTTTTCAGACAGAGTTGAAAACTTCCTAATTCACGGTGCATCAAAGTTCCTTGAAACCTCAGAATGGCTTTGCCTCAGTAGTGCGGAAAATTAACATTAAACATTATGACTCTCTGGCCTTACTTAGCAAAGGTTAAAAACAAGGTCCCAAAAGATCAAACTGTTTTCAAGTCACTAAAATATCTCCTAGTATGAAACCTCAAAAATATTCCTAGGACCGCAAAATTATCCAGCAACCACCAAGGCAAATTAACAATGAATATCTGGCATGTAATTAACATTATCTATCCCAGGCAACAGGAAAATATGATGCCTAATGAGGAGAAAAGTAAAGCAATTGAAACTGACCTAGAAATAACACAAATAATAGAATGAGTCAAGAAGACCATAAAAAGTTATTACAAGGACAGTTTGTATATTTAAGCAGCTATAGGAAAGACTGAGAATGTTAAGTAGAGCCATGGAAGATTTTACATGACCACAATTTAAATTCTGGAAATGAAGTCTAAAATATTAGAGATGAAAATAGCCAGGAAGGGATTAAGGGCATGTTAGATATAGTAGAATATAAGATTAATAGACTTCAAGACATAACAACAGAAACTATTAAACATGAAGTGTTCAAAAAAAGAAAAAGAGCTAAGAAAAATCAGCTAAAAAAAAGAATAATACTTACATGAGTTGGGAGACAATCAAAATGTTCTAATATTTGTGTAATTAAAGTTCTCAAAAGAAGGAGGAGATGAAAAATATTTGATGAAAAATTAGGAAAATTTTCCAAATTTAAGAAGTTCAACAAACCTCAAGCACAAGAAACATGAAGGAAATTATACCACAGTAAATCATCTTCAAATTACTTAGCACCATTGATAAACGGGAAAAAAATTTAAAGCAGTTAAGAGGGGGGAAAGAAAGCACAGTATGTATAGAGAAACAAAGATTGAGAGGAGATTTTTAATCAGAAATAATCAAACCAGAAGAGAGTAAATCAGCACATTGAAAGTACTGAAAGAATAGGAAAATTGTCAGCCTAGATTATTTGCACAGTAAGATACTTTTCAAAAATAAAAGTTAAATAATTTTTTTCAGATATATTAAAGCTATAAAAATGTATTACCAGCAGATGCACACTATAAAAAATGTTAAAGGAAAGCCATCAGTAAAAGGAAATACCAAACATGTATCTACACAAAAGGATGTAGAGCACCAAAAATAGTAACTACATGGACAGATGTAAAAAATATTTAAATGATCTTAGTCTCCTGAAATATAATTGCACTTAACTAACAACACTGTACTGTGTCTATTTTATTTCACATGTAAAAGTAAAATGTATGACAATAATAATGCCAAGAGTGGGAAGGGAAAAAGGCAATTATAGTATTGTAAGGATCTTACACTATTCATCAAGTGGTATACTATCATTTGAAGGCAGACTGTGATAAGTTAAAGATGAAGTACTTTAAAACACAAAGCAACTCCTACTGCATAAGCCAAAGAGGGGAGTGGGGATAAAATCATAAAAAACAGTTAATTGATTAAAAAAATAGAAAAAAATTGAAATAAATTAAAAACAAATAGCATTAGTGTAAATTTAAACCAAAACATATTAATAAACAAATTATTATAAATAGCCTATTCTATAATGTGGGTTGCCTGAATAGAACAAAAAGGCTGACCCTCCTTAAGTAAGAGAGAATTACTGTTTAAAAACAATAAATGAGCTTAGTAAGTTTCCAGAATTCAAGATCAGAATATAAAAAATGTTGCATTTCTATATACGAGTAATAACCATTGAGAACTTACCATTTTAAAATAGTATTTACAATAACACCTAAAAATATAAATTATTTATGGATATATGTAACTAAAGTGTGCAAGAATTATACAGGAACCAAATGAATAATAACAAAATAAAAGAAGACTTAAGTAAATGGAAAGATGTACATGTTCATGGAATAGAAGAAAATAAGGTTAAAATGTTAAACATCCCAAAATTGATATATAGATTCAATACAATGTCAATTAAAATTCTAACAGATTTTCTCTAGAAATTGAGGATCCAATTCTAAAATTCAGATGGAAATGCAAAGTACATATAGTCAAAACTCCTTTGAAAAAAAATTGGAGTACTTACCCTTCCTGGTTATAGACTTATGATAAATCTACAGTAAATGTCAAGACAATGCAGTATTAGTGTCGAGGTAGATAAGTAGATCAATGGAAGACATTAAGAAGAATCCAGAAATAGATTCACACATACACAGCCAATTGATTTTCAAGAAAGGAACAGGGATATAACAATGGCAAAGAGTAGTCTTTTCCAAGTATTGGGCTGGAACAATTGGATATCAATATGCAAAAAACAAAAAAACCTTCAATCCATCATCACACTATATAAAATTATTAATGTAAAATGATTCATGTGCCCCAAAGTAAACTTAAAATTATCAAAGTTTTAGAAGAAAGCATAAAAAAAAATGTTGTGGTCTTGTGTTAGACACAAAGAATTCTTAGATAATCCAACAAAATGATGATCCACAAAAGAAAAAAAAATGATAAATTGGACTTTGTTAGAATTAAGAACTTCTCATCTTTGCAAGACACTGGTAAGAGAAGGATAATACAAGCTACAGAATGGAATAAAATATTTGCAGGACTTCCAGTAAGATGGCGGAATAGACAGATGCTGTGCCGATTTCCTCCCAGAATCACCCCAAAATTACAAATAATTTATAATATATTCAACCTCGGAAGTTCCCTGGACCCTAGATGAGCAGTACCTCTAAACGAAGGACTTAAAGAGGAGGCCACATCGAGTCCTGTAGGAGGGGCGGAGACGAGAGAGGGCAAACCCCATGAGGGTCACCTCAGCGGTGGGGAGGCTTCTCTGGTTGGGGGCGAGACCCTCTGGCCCCACACCGCGCTCACCACCCCAGAGTTACTTTGCCAGGAAGAGGAGTTCTACGATAGCTGGAAGTCGAAAATAGTGATGACTCTCTTTGCTCAACTCGGTGAGGCTGAGGGTAGCTGGAGAAACACTGGAGCCAGCAAACCGACACGCTTGCTGGTGAGCACTCACCTGGTTCCTGGTGGAGGGAGTGGCTTTGTGAGCGGGGCCCAGGAGCCTGCGGGAAGGACTGAGCTGAGTGCCTTTGGCGCGGGAGCTGGAGGTTTTTGGGACCGTTGTTCCCCTGGTGTGGAGCTTGCACACGAGTAGTGCATAGGAGGGCGCCATTTTTTCAGGGTTGGGCCCTCCCACAGAGGCTCAGGTCTGGGACTGCATTGGTCTGCAAGAATTGGGCAGGAGTGCATGTGCGCATGCGTGCTCGTGTGCGTGCATGCGTGTGCATGCGGCCTTGGATTCCCCACCCTCCACACTGTTTGTGCTGCATAGCCAGGGAAAAGCCTGGCAGGTGTGCTCCAACTCCAACAGACTGCTTATTGAGACCCAGAAGTGTGCGACTCGCCTTAGGTCCCCTATTTCTGCACTGCGTGTGCAGAGTTGCCAGGGTGGCAATTGACTGTCGGGCTGCTCGGCCTGATCTGTAAGCGGCTGATTGGGACAGGCTGAGACAGGGAGTTTTCCTGAGAATGTAGGGCCATGAGCTATGTGCCTGCATAATTTGGCCAGGGCTTTCCAGGCGAGTTTCTGTGGGCTGGCTGTCGATGCAGGAGTGCATGCAGCTCTGACCTGGTGGGGACCACTGATCACATCCTGTGGTGCCTTGGGGGCCTGACCCACCCACCTAGAGCTGTGTTGCCAGGGGCACCCTGAGCCCCTGGTCCCTAGCTCCTACCTCCACAGGCCACAGAGGGTTTTTTTGCAGCAGCAGACAGCCCGCAACAACCTATGAGGATTTTTGGTGGTGAGCACAGTTCCAGAGCACACAGCAACTAATTGTGGGAAGCTTACTTCAAGTCTAGAGGGAGGTTGGTGCATGACGAACTGAGGCCCTACCCCCAACAGCTGGTGCTGAGTCACCTAGAATCTCTCTATTGCTGAGCAAGTGGTCTGCAGATTAAAGCGGATGGAGAGCTCCTCCCCCCTTTTTTCTTTTTTTTCTTTTTCCTTTTTCCCCCATTTTCTCTTTTTTTTTTTTTATCTTTCTAGGTTATCTAATACATTGAAACAATCAGAGTGACAGCCAGAATGAAGAAACAAAGAAACATGTCCCAAGTAAAAGATCACAAGAAACCTCAAGAAATGGAAG
This sequence comes from Hipposideros larvatus, assembly GCA_031876335.1. Classification (NCBI taxonomy): domain Eukaryota; kingdom Metazoa; phylum Chordata; class Mammalia; order Chiroptera; family Hipposideridae; genus Hipposideros; species Hipposideros larvatus. Next base: position 107,055,397 of record CM063089.1, read on the forward strand.
TAAATGTAACAGAAGTATCCAACCTTTCAGAGACAGAGTTTAGAACACTGATGATAGAATGTTTCAGGAACTTAAGGAGCACATAAAAAAGGGTACAGAAATCATAAAAAACAACCAGGTAGAACTAAAGAATACAGTAACAGAAATGAAGAAGACACTTGAAGGAATCACCAGTAGATTAGATGAAGCAGAGGATCAGATCAGTGATTTAGAAGACAAATTAGCAAAAATCACCCAGTTAGAACAACAAAAAGAAAAAAGAATAAAAAACAATGAAAATAGTTTAAGAGACATGTGGGACAACATCAACCACAACAACATTCACATCATTGGAATACCAGAAGGAGGAGACAAGAATCAAGGGATCGAGAATGTATTGGAAGAAATAATGACTGAGAACTTCCCTACCCTGGTGAAGGAAATCCATATACAAGCCCAGGAAGTGCAGAGAGTTTCAAAAAAGCTGAACCCAAACAGGTCCACACCAAGACAGATCATAGTAAAAATGGCAAAGGCTAAAGACAAAGACAGGATCCTAAAAGCAGCAAGAGAAGACAGCAGGTTACATACAAAGGAACTCCTATAAGACTAACAAGTGACTTTTCTACACAAACTCTGCAGGCCAGAAGGGAGTGGCAGGAAATATTCAAAGTGACGCAAAATAAAGGCCTACAACCAACATTGCTCCACACAGCACAGCTATCACTCAAATTTGAAGGAGAGATAAAGAGCTTCTCAGAAAAGAATAAACTTAAGGAATTCATCACCACCAAGCCAGCATTGCAGGAAATGTTAAAAGGGCTTTTTTAAACAGAAGAAAGGGGAAAACAAGCTAACCCAGGAAGATCAGAAATACAAATAACAAAATGGCAATAAATATACACCTATCAATAATCACTTTAAATGTGAATGGATTAAGTGCTCCAATCAAAAGACATAGAGTGGCTGAGTGGATAAGTAAACAGGACCCATGCAGATGCTGTTTACAAGAGACTCATCTCAGATCAAAAGACACACACAGACTGAAAGTAAAGGGATGGAATAAGATATTTCATGCAACTGGAAAAGAGAAAAAAACAGGAGTAGCAATACTTATTTCAGACAAAATAGACTTTAAAATGAAGACTACAATAAAAGACAAAGAAGGACACTACATAATAATAAAAGGATCAATTCAATAAGAGTTCATAACCCTAGTAAACATCTACGCACCCAACATAGAAGCTCCTAAATATATAAAACAGATTTTGACAGAAATAAAGACAGAGATCAACAGCAACACTATTGTAGTAGGGGACTTCAACACCCCATTGTCACCAATGGACAGATCCTCCAGACAGAAAATCAACATGGAAACAGAGGCCTTAAATGATACTTTAGACCAGCTGGATTTAATTGATATTTTTAGAGCATTTCACCCCAAAGCAACAGAATATACATTCTTCTCAAGTGCACATGGAACATTTTCCAAGATAGACCACATGTTAGGACACAAAACCAGTCTCAATAAATTTAAGATGATTGAAATCATATCAAGCATCTTCTCTGACCACAATGCTATAAAACTAAAAATCAATTATAAAAAGAAATCTGGAAAGTACACAAATACATGGAGGCTGAATAACATGCTACTAAATAGCGCCTGGGTCAAAAATGAGATCAAGAAGGAAATCAAAAGCTAACTCAAGAAAAATGACAAGAAAAACACAACTCAAAATCTATGGGATGCAGTGAAAGCAGTCCTAAGAGAAAAAAATTCATAGCGATGCAGACCTATCTAAAGAAAGAAGAACAATCTCATATCAACAGACTGTCTTTACACCTAAGGGAACTGGAGAAAGAACAGCAAAACAAGCCCAAAGGGAGTACAAGGAAGGAAATAATAAACACCAGAGCAGAAATAAATTAAATAGAGACCAAAAATAAAATACAAAAGATCAATGAAACCAAGAGCTGGTTTTTTGGAAAAGATAAACAAAATCAACAAACCCTTAGCCAGACTCACCAAGAAAAGGAGAGATGACCTAAATTAATAAAATCAGAAATGAAAGAGGATAAGTGACAACAGATGCCACAGAAATACAGGAAATTGTAAGAAAATACTACAAGGAACTCTATGCCAACAAATTTGACAATCTGCAAGAAATGGATAAGTTTCTAGAAGCTTACAATCTACCAAGTCTGAACCAAGAAGAAACAGAAACTCTGAACAGACTGATTACTACCAAAGAAATTGAGTCAGTAATCAACAAGTTTCCAACAAACAATAGTCCTGGACCAGATGGCTTCACAGGCGAATTTTACAAAATATTCAAATAAGAATTAATACCTATTCTCAAACTATTCCAAAAAATACAGAAGGAGGGAAGGCTTTCAAGCACATTTTATGAGGCCACTATTACTCTGGTCCCAAAATCAGACAAAGATATTACAAAAAAAGAAAACTACAGGCCAATATCCCTAATGAACGTAGATGCAAAAATCCTCAACAAAATACTAGCAAACCGAATTCAGTGTCACATTAACAAGAGCATACTCCACGATCAAGTGGGAGTCATTACTGGTATGCAAGGTTGGTTCAATATCCGCAAATCAATTAATGTAATACATCATATTAACAAAATGAAAAATAAAAATCATATGATTAAATCAATAGATGCAGAAAAAGCATTTGACAAAATCCAGCAACCATTTATGATAAAAACTCTTAGCAAAGTGGGAATAGTGGGATCATATCTCAACATAATAAAGGCCATATATGATAAGCCCACAGCAAACATTGTACTCAGTGGGGAAAGGCTAAAAGCTTTCCCCTGAAAATCAGGAACAAGACAAGGCTGCCCACTTTCACCACTTCTGTTCAACATAGTTCTGGAAATTGTGGCTACAGCAATCAGACAAAAAAATGAAATTAAAGACATCCAAATTGGAAAGGATGAAGTAAAATTGTCATTATTTGCAGATGACATGATACTATATATAGAGAGAGAACCCCAAAGACTTCACCCAAAAACTGTTAGAACTGATAAATGAATTTAGTAGGGTAGCGGAATACAAAATTAACATTCAGAAATCAGTTGCATTTGTATACACCAATAATAAACTATCAGAAGAAGAAACCAGGAAATCAATCCCATTTACAATTACTTCAAAAACAATAAAATTCCTAGGAATAGATTTAACCAAATAAGTAAAAGACCAGTACTCAGAAAATTATAAGACGTTGAAGAGAGAAATCAAAGAAGATACAAATAAATGGAAATACATACCATGTTCATGGATAGGAAGAATGAATATAGTTAAAAGGTCAATACTACCTAAGGCAATATATAGAGTCAATGCAATTCCTATCAAACTACCAAGAACATTTTTTTCAGAAACAGAACATATAATCCGAAAACTTATATGGAGTTATAAAAGACCCCGAATAGCCACAGCAATTATGAGAAATAAGAACAAAGCAGGAGGTATCATGCTACCCGACATTAAATCATACTACAAGGGTATGGTAATCAAAACAGTATGGTACTGGCATAAAAACAGACACATAGATCAATGGAACAGAATAGAGAGCCCAGAAATAAACCCATCCATATATGGTCATTTAATCTATGACAATGGAAGCAAGAATTTACATTGGAGTAAAGATAGTCTATTTAATAAATGGTGCTGGGAAAATTGGACTCAAACATGCAAAAGAATGAAAATGGACCACCTACTTACACCATATACAAGAACAAATTCAAAATGGATTAAAGACTTAAATGTAAGACCTAAAACCATAAAACTCCTAGAAGCAAAAATAGGGAGTAAATTTGCAGACATTACCCTCAGTAATATTTTTACTGACATATCCCCTCAGGCAAGGGAAATAAAAGAACAAATTAACATATGGGATTACATCAAACTTAAACGTTTTTTCACAGCAAAGGAAATCATCAAGAAAACAAAAAGGCAGCCTACTGAGTAGGAGAAGATATTTGCCAATGATATATCTGATAAGGGGTTAATATCCAAATGTTATAAAACTCTCATTCAACTCAACACCAAAAACACAAACAACCCAATTAAAAAATGGGCAGAGGATATGAAGAGGCATTTCTCTAAAGAGGACATACAGATGGCTAACAGGCATATGAAAAAATGTTTCAATGTCATTAATCATTATGGAAATGCAAATGAAAGCCACAATGAGCTACCACTTCACTCCGGTCAGAATGGCTATCATCAATAAATCAATAAACAATGGCTGGCAAAGCAGTGGAGAAAAGGGAACCCTGGCACACTGTTGGTAGGACTGCAGATTGGTGCAGCCATTATGGAAATCAGTATGGAGGTATCTCAAAAAACTGTAAATGGAACTACCATATGACCCAGCAATTCCACTCTTGGGTATCTATCCAGAGAAACCTAAGACGCTAATTCAAAAAACTATATGTACCCCTATGTTTATTGCAGTGCTATTCACAATATCCAAGACTTGGAAACTACCAAAATGCCCATCAGTAGATGACTGGATTAAGAAACTGTAGTACATTTATACAATGGAGTATTACTCTGCTATAAAGAAGAATGAAATCGTACCGTTTGGGATGATATGGATGGACCTAGAGACTATTATGTTTAGTGAAATAAGTCAGTTTGAGAAAGACAAATACCATATGATTTCACTTATGTGTGAAATCTAAAAAACTGAATGAATGAGGTAGGTAAAGAGAAGTGGTACCAGAGATATAGAGGAATACCTGATGGCTGCTAGTTGGGAGCGGGTGGGGATGATGGAGAAGGGGAAGGGGTTAGACAGCATAAATATGTAACTACAATATTGCCACAGGGACATGAAAGACAGTTCGAGGAATATAATTAATAATGTTGTAAATATTTTGTAGGATGTCAGATGGTCACATGCCTTGCTAGGGAGACTGCATCATGGATGGGGTAGAGGCTTGATCACTGCACTGTACAAATGAAGCTGATGTATAATATTGTATGTCAACTATATGTGAATATATATATTCATGGGACGTGGAATATAGTGTGGGAGTGGAGTCAAGGGAATTGTAATAGATATGTATGATATTGGGGGGGAGTGGGGCAGCGGATTGGGGGAAGGGGTTGTTACCTCAAGGGGTAAAAAGTGTAACTTTTGCACTGTGTTGTACAGCTGAAACTAATTCTAAAAAATGTGTATTTCACAATAAAAAATAATTTTAAAAAATATTTGCAAATCACGACTCTGATGAAGAATGTGTATCTACACAATATAAAGAATTCTCAAAACTCAAATATTACCCAGCCACATAAAAAAGGACTAAAGACTGCTACATGCTACAACTTTGATGAATTTTGAAAATATTATGCTAAGTGAAAAAAAACAGACGAGAAATGGCATATATCCTATGATTCCATTTATATGTAAATCCATAGAAATAGAAAGTAGATTAATGAATGCCGCAAGATGGAGGGAGGAAATTGAGAGTGACTGCTAATAGATACGGAGTTTCTTTGTGGGGTGAGACTGGAATAGATCATTGGAATAGTTGCACAATTTTGTGAATATACTAAAAACCACTGAATTACGTAATTTGTGTGAGTTATAGCTTAGTATTAAAAATCAGAAAAAAAACAAAAAATCAATGATAAGAAAACAATTGACCCAACAGAAAGAAAAAAATAGAGAAAAAAATTTAATAGGCAATTTCCAAAGTATACGCATGGCAAATAAGCCCAGGAACAGTTATCAACATAATAAGTCATTAGGAATATGCAAATTAAAACCACAATGAAATACCACACCTGTTAAATGGCTAAAATAAAAACACTTGACCTTATCTAAGGTTGTCACTATAAAGCAATTGGAATGCTCATACATTACATATTAGAATGTTAAATGCTACAACTGCTTTGCCAAAAAGTTTAGTAATTTCTTAAAAAGTCAAACATATATCTACCTAATCATTCCATTCCTAAGTATTTACCCAAGTCAAGTTAAAACATATGTATGTCCTAAAAATACTTCTACACAAATGTCCACAGTAGCATTATTTTAAATTATTCAAAACAGAAACAATTCAAATGCCCCAAATGTCCAACTGTCCAAATGTGACTGAATAATAAATGGTGGTATACCTATAAAATAGTTATTACTCAATAATTAAAAAGCATAAACTCTGGATACATATGATAATATGGACAAATCTCAAAATAATTACACAAAATGAAAGAAGCCATGCAAACATAAGTATATGAAGAATATATATATATATATATATATATATATATATATATATATATATATTTATATATATATATATATATCACAATTCCACTTACATAAAATTATAGTAAATTCATGTTCATCTCTGAGGTGAGCAGATCAAGAAGAGTTGCCTGAGGACAGGAACTGGAAAGGCGAAGTTTGAAGGAAGAGATTACAAAGGAGTATTACAAGAAAAATTTTAAGGGTAATGCATAGATTCATCATCTTGATTACGCTGGTGGTTTTATTGGTGTACAAACATATCAAATGTTATTAAATTGTACTCTTTAAATATATGCAGTTTATATGTCAACTACACCTCAAAAAAGGTTAAAATTAATTAACTGACCCAATAGATTGATTTCGTCTCTGGCAATATAGTATCATGGATACTTGGGGCCAGAGTTGGTGTCATTTCAATCAAGTACCATGTGTAAACCAGCATTAAGAGGATGCCAGTCTGAAAACATACATTTAAGTGAGAGCCAGGAGAAACAACAGACAGCAAAATCAGATCAACAATACTCTGTATATTAAAATTGTGAAGCACAAAATATAGAATAAGTACAATGAAATGTTTAAACAAGTAAAACAGGAATTTTTAAATACAGTAAAAGAATAAAACATAATGAAAATCTTTACAAAAAAAGAGTCAAATAGGCCTTCTAAAAGTTAAAGGCAATAAAGTAAAAAATTCAGTGGACAATTTCAAAGTCAGTCAGCAGATTGTAAATGCATCTAATATCTCTCCCTTCTGAAAGTCTGTGACAATGTAAATAAACTGACAAGGACAGAAAATAAGAGCAGAAAAGGATCAAGATTTTGGAAAATAGTGAAACAAGTTGTAACAGAGTTGAGCCAAGAGAGCTGACTCCTAAACTGGAAGTGGAAAGAGTAGAAAACTAATCCATTTCATACTTCAGAATTCCCCAAAGGCTCAAAAAACTGGCTATACTATATAGTTAACCATGGAAGTGGGGTGTTGCTGGGGATATAAAACAAGGAGGATTTGCTGACATGTGTTAAGTCAATTAAATTCTCAAGTTTCTCGTCCCTATTCCACGTAGGTGCCTTCCTGTATAAGGCTGTTGAGTCTCTTATCTTGGGATATTAGACACTGTTGAAGGTATGGCAGTATTTTTTTTAATCAAAACAAAAACACAGAGATATTAAAAGTGAATTTAAACATGGCACTTATCAAGAGACATCTCCCCTCCTAAGCCCTATAACTGTTTTCCTACCTGACTCCCAAAATGCTGGTAATTAGGTCTTTACCATCTAGGGAATTCTGGAAAATCTAACAGGCTCAAATAAAAGACATAAGATTCTGATATCAGAAGTCCCCCAAATGAAAGTCTCAACAACAACACCTTCCAATGAGACTTATAGTCAGAGGTACTCAGATCAGAGGCTTTTCACTGTTCTTAGCCATGTGCAGACAATCACAATTTAGCACACATCTTGGGAAAGCCTCTAACACAAGAGGTAGAGACAAAAGCAAGCATGCAGGAAAGAGCACCCTGATGAAACAGAGAGGATGCAAGGAAAGAAAATTCTTTGGTATGATAACTAATATCCTTAAATAAATAGGAAAGCTGATAAACCATAAAACAAGAACACAATGCTATAAAAAGAAGTGGTCATGGGAATAAAAAGAAGCTCTTGGTGAATAAACATATAATAGCAGAAATGAACAATTTTATAGAATTGCTGAAAGATGGAGTCAAAAAAATGTCCAAACAAAAAGAAAAGGATAAGGAATATTAGAAGACAAATCCACGAGATGTAACTTCCAGAGAATGAAAGTTCCAAAAAGAGAAGAGAAAAAACTGAGGGGAGGTAAACATCAAAGAAGTAAACTCCAGAATAGGTCCCAAAACTGCAACATATGAGCTTCTACCTGGAAAGGACCCTTTATCAACTAATTCTCAACTTTTATCATAAGAAGCCAATAAATTATCCCTAAACTGATTGATGATAAGGATGCATGATAATTCTATTCTTTAGAAATACAGAGGGCTGGCCAAGTGGCGTGTTGGTTAAGTGCTGGCTTGGGACACCAGCTCTGAGCAGCAGGGTCCTCTTTCGGATCCAATATGAGGGCCAGTGACACTGCCCTCTGCAGCTAAGATGGTGAACAATAACTCGACCTGGAGTTGGGCTGCCATGAGTCACAGGTGGTGGCGTAGGCTGCAGCCCCTGCTGCAATGGGCTGCCATAACCTACCGTGTGTGGCCGACAGCCAGTATGAGCTGCTAAGAGCCGCCGTGAGTGGCCATCCAGAGGCCAGCGACTGAACTGCCTCACCCGGGAAGAGTGCAATGATGGTGCCAACTTGGGCCAGTGAAGCAACGTCCTCCACAACTAGACTGAAGAACAAAAGGACAACAAAAGGTCTGTTCTCCTTCCCCCAATTCCCCAGCACTGTTCCCTTCCCCTAATTCCCCAATTAAAAAAAAAAAAATCTAAAAAAAAAAGAAACACAGAGACAAATGCTAAAATAATCAGATAAAAGAATAAAAATAATTGTTTTGAGAAAAAGGAAATGAGAAGGAAGAGGCCCTAGAGGTTATTATTTTCCATAGTTTGTAGCAATATTTGATTCTTTATGCACACTTATTAATTAGATAAAATAAAAATGTAAAATAATCCTGAATGGGTAGGTTTAATAGCAGATTCAACCAATACAGATGAAAAAATAACTAATTAATGAAGAAAAATGATTTACAACATACCACAGAGAGATAAAGAGACAGAAAATAAGAGAGGGAGGTTAAGAGACAAGAATAGCATGAGCAAAGACCTATGGTATGCCTGATTGGAGTACCAAGAACAGACAAATTGTAAGGCAGAGGCAATATTTGAAGCAGTAATGACTGAGTTTTCTAAAACGAATGAAAGACTCCAATGCTTACTTAGCTTTAGTCATCTCAAAGAAAGTTCAGAGATAAACCAAGAGGTGAAGGTCTTGTGGAATCTAAAGAATTACATATTAGGATAAGCCCTAGGTCCAAAATTCCTGTTATTTTTCTATCCTGTCAGCATTTCTTAACTAAAATGTATAAATGTATTGGGTTAGACTTTTTTAAAAGCTGACTTGCTCTAGGCAAATACCTCAATATTGGTAAATCACATAGACTTTGTAGACTGTTTTGAGAGCTAATGTTACTGGTAAACTCAACCAGAATGACCAAATTATTTTCTGAATGTAGGTATTGCTTAATAGCTTAAGAGAAAAAAAAACTTTCCCTTTTGGGAGTCTCCCTAGGAAATGTTGCCTGAAATACAAAGGAAAAGCAAATTTAAGCATTTTCAGTTATGTCTATATAATGCCACCATAACTAATTGAAGAATGAAAGCATCAGTGAATCAGTCCTTTGTTTTGCTTACATGACAAAAACCAGTCCAACTCATCCAATGTATCAAATTAGTTACTTTGGCATTATATACACAAAAACCTTGGTAATCTAATTAGGGAATTAATTTCCCTTTCTCCGTCTTTAGCAAGCAGGTTGCTGTCTGTTTATTATCCAATCATTATTAGTTTCTACTTGGAAAACCAGGTATAATTTAGGCAGTTATACGTATCATTTCAAAGTGGTTAACCCTGCATCACACTGTAATGAAATTCTTTTGCCCTCAAAATTTTATGTAACTTAAAAAGTTAATGGGCATGGCGATTGGAATTACATAAAAGGCACAGGCAATGAAGAAACATGGATTTAAAAAGAAAAAACCTGATTGATTTTTTTGTTCGTTAATTTAAAGCAGTTCTCTAGCGGTTGCCACATGTGAATAAAAGACTGCCTTAATTGACAGCAAATGCTGCTTGTTAAAACTAACATAAACTAAGGTGAAATGCAAAACACAATAATACCTGTAACTAAAACATTGGATATAGGGTAGGGATGGAAAGTGAGAATAAACCTGTAAACAAACGACAAGGCTTTCTTGGAGGGAAGCTGCTAATTAAACAGACTCAACTGTTGCTTGCCAATATGTTATGTAGCTAACACTTCCGTAGAGGACCTTTTATAAAGGGCAAGAGCTGATACACTGCCATTATTCCACAACTTTTTGATCATCAAATCTAGGAGGTCAAGTGAGAGCTTCTTCATTGGCAGAATAATATTATAATCAACTTTCTCTTGTGCATTTTCTTCCAGGCTGACCTCAAAATTACCTTGGATAATGCAAATATTTCTTATGACTCTTTTAGTACAGCATTTGTTGATTGCTTTTCTTTTCAAATGCTGAAAGGGCACACAATCTCATTCTGGTATCTCTTTGTTTATTTCTCCTTCTTCAAATAAACATTTTAAGTGTGAATGGAAAAAGAAAACCACCTTATTTCTTACCGCCTCAGCCAGGTTCCTCCATGATGCAGAAGAGAAGACTAAATTGCTCTAAAGTTAAAGTTAAGAAGTACACACTCTGTCCTGGGAAAGCCATGTGATATTCCCTGAGGAAATGGCAATAGACATGAATAATGTCCATTCCATCGGAAGTTGCAGTTGAAGTTAATGGATTGCTAATGAATTTTGCTTATCTTTGCTTTGTTTTCACCTAAATCAATGAAGATAAGCAGTCAAGACATGAGCAGTGAGGTCTTGGCTGATTCTATTGAAAATCTAATTAAAAGGTTCTTCTCATTTTAGATTATATTGGAATTCTAAAACATAAGAATACTCCCATTAGTTAGGACAACCACACTTCAAACCAGTCCTAGGAAAAAAAGTGATGTTTAATTGATTGTCAATAGGCTATTGTATAATGTTATTCACCTCAAATCAAATTTGCTCAAAGACAAATGTTCACGCTTTTATTAGCTGTACTCTGTGACATGACATTCAAATAAACTAAGAACTAATAAATCAAAGTGAAAGGATTTCAACCACAACATCTCCTTTTTCTAGGCATCCATGATTTACAAATGAATACTTTTTATTAAATCCTCAATAAATAAAATAGCATTGCTTGAAAGAATGAAAATAAATTGTTTGCAATTACTCTGAATACACCACAATTTTTAGTAGTATTTTGCATATGGAAAATAAGAACTCGTTTTTACTCTCATAATTTCCAGTGTTCATACATTATAGCAGGTATATTATAATTATACAGGCATCTTTTGCACAAACCCACTCCCTTAGACCGAGATTATATTAGGTTAATTTTTTCATTCCCATTCCAAACTGTTAACAGTTACTTCCTAATGTGTGGAGACTGAGTGAATGAATGAATAAGCAGATCAGTGGAAATGTTGGAGGTCTGTCTCTCACTGTCAGAAGGTCTGGCTGGGTAGACCAGCAGTAGTTCCTGGCTTCTGACAGCATCTCACTTAATTTTTACCATCCCTCTTATATGGGCACTCCTTCACCTCCTCCTGGTTTCTTCAGGCAAACAACAAATTAGGGAGTACCACTTCTGCATCAAGTAATTTTGGGATGCACTAACTATGCTCATGGTTTCTCCCCTCAGTAAAGTTCCTGTCTGATATAGAAGATAAGACAATAAAACCATGAGTAATTTAAAGTTAAAAAGTTGTGACATAAGAATAATGCAAACAAAGTTGTAAGGCAGCATCTATCTTTTCAATGATGCCATTAGTTTACTACATTTCCTGAATCCTAAAACAGTATTGATTTTTAAAACATATCAATTTGGGAATAGTGCATTGAGAAAAGACATTATATTAAAATGTAAACATTTTTAAAACTGCAAAAACAGCATACACTTATCTGTAAAATTCTATGTCACACTATTCATCAATATCAACATTTAAGCCATAACACATTTAAAGTTCAAAGGTTGGCCTAATTAATTTTGACCATCAGTGGTTAAACATAGCATTACAGTGATAAGCAGTGCACATAATTCTCATTTCTTTAGCAATTTTAGGAACAGTATAATTTTAAAACAGATAATCCTTGAGTTTCTTCTCCATTCACTATTTGGCTAAACTCATAGTTACTTGATTTGTTTTTTGGTATGACTTAATTAAAACTGTCATACCGGACTCAAAAATTGGTTCCAGAAACCTCCTCTAGTTTTGAAAAGTCTATGATCAGTTCCTAGAGTTTTGCCAGTACTACTATTGCCCTGAATTATACTGGCTGGCAAAGACAAGTGATCATCTAGGTTCATGGTAACTTTTCATTCCAATGCTCCCTGAGGGTATAATCTTTTCTGAGGACATTTTAAATAACAAATGCAGATCCAAACCTAAAATTCAACCAGCTCTGGTGGTATTGAGGCAAGTAACTTCTTATGTGGCAGTCTGATGAAACAGCAATCAGATGAAAAGATGCCTTCGTTTCTTGGCTATGTTACCATGAGCTCAGAAATGACAATAACTTTATAATTTACTTCTCTGCCCAGCAGTATATAAGCTTCTTTTGACATCAATTATGTTTCCCAATTTCAAAAATATTAAAATTAATAAGAAATTGAATGTTTTAGAATTGAAAAAAATGTAGCCCATAACTTGGGTTACACTCCTCTCTGATTTGTTTCTGACCATCCCAAATTAGAATATGAAATTTTGATGCATTTTAAACTAATAAATTATTAACTGATTATTATAGGTTGGAAAAAGGGGGGAAATATATACATATGGAAAATATATAAATATACACAGAGGGTGTCAAAAAATGTATGCACACTTTAAGAAAGGGAAAACCTTTATTACAATTATGCTGATGGTAACCACTTTGAGCACCTCTTGTAATTGTAGAAGTCAAACGTGACTTGTATCCAACTTTTGTTAGCATATATTGAGTATTGAGTATTACAATTTTAGTATAGTTTTTTTTTCGTCTCTTAAAATGTGTATACATTTTTTTGGCACCCTCTGTATGTAAAATCAATCACTAGAATGGTCTTGAACTTAAGTCTCAGGGGAAGGGCCTATAACTGAGTACAAAGGAAAATTCCATCCATATGAAAAGAATATAAAAGAAATAGACCAACAGGTATAGGCCAGGTTATAGCAGGCCAAAAAGGATGGACTATCATGCTATCAGAGGGAACAACAGAGGCAAAGAGGCTTATGTTTAGGAAATAGCCATTCAGCCCATCACAGTGTTAGAGAATTGTATGCCAGGTATAGCCAATATTCTACAATTCGATGTAATAACTATGTCTAATTTCCCAATATTATGGGGATATTATAATAGTATTAACGTCACCACCATTTTAACAGATGAAGAAATTAAGGCACAAAGTTTTCCCATGACTTGCCTCAGAGAGTACAATTAACAAACAGGAGTTAGAATTTGAACTGAGGTAGAGTGATTGTCAAGCCCATATTCCTAACCACTGTGTGTACTATCTATTGAGCAAACAGAACTTAAAACAACTACATAGATGAAGGCTAATTTGTGGGGTCCTTCCTTGCCTCCTAGACTGAAGAATTTGTACAGTCATTTCCCCTATTGTATGAGTTTTCAAAATATGAATTGGAAAAAACATAAGTAATTAAAGAGCAAGATAGGCAGTACTCCAGCAGCTGTTAGATATGATGTTACTGTGGCTGGGAAGAAGCACCTTGCTCACTGGGGAAATGCTACTGAGTAAACAGTGTAGGAGCCACACCTGCTTGGTGTGCAGTAAATGGATGATCAGCTGGCATTCTTTCTTCTGTTTCCTGCTGGAGGTTGTAAACAGCACTAGCACTCATTTTGGCTGTACAGTTTATTGATTCTTTTCTGATCTTACATGCTGTTCAGAATTTTCCCAGGGATGATTTGGTTTATTTTTGACAGTTTGATTAATCAGTTTATTATTTTCAGTTTTCACCAACTATTACTATGGTCATTCTAAAGATTTTCAATATTGAAATTTCTGAAGAAAATAGAATTTGGCTATTGCTGGTATTATTTACTTCCTCCCTTACATACCCCCACACCCCACTCATACCCATTTAAACAACTGGTTTTATGACACAATTTTTGAAAACATGAATTTTCTTACTGATATTACTGTCATGTAATAGCAAAAGAGGCTTAACTCAAAACTCAGTATGCAATGTGGAAACCTTAATGGTTTCTGAGCAGGTAAGTATTACATTAGAAATAATGAATTAGATGTATAGATGAGATGTTTTTCAGTAGAGAAAAGAGAAAAAAAATGAAGGAAAATAATGAGTCAAACTTGCCTGCATTTGGAATCTATGTATCTGTAGAATAGCAGTAACATCAATAACCCCAATGACCAAGACATAAGGACAAATGTGATAAAAACAATATCTCAACTGACCAGTTTTTAGAAATATGCATAATTTTCCTATCATGAAATTTAGTTGTCTATAACAAATTCAAATGTCACATTCCCCCCCCCAAAAAAAACCTAGCCTAAGAAATTACTTATAAAGAACAATTAAAATCAGCCTTTTAATAATTTAGCTTTTTCCATATGCACCCTGATTTCTTCCTGTTTTTGAAGAGTCTGCACCTACTACTATAAATAGACAATTAGGTGCAATGCTTATTATGTGCTTTATGGTTAATCTAACATACTCCTGTGTTACCATGGAATTAACTCTTAGTAATACAGTATAAAAGAAGTACTAAAATTGTACTTAAAGCCCATCTATTTATTCAAAATTTATTCTTCTGATATTCATCTTCACAAATACATGTCAATAATCAAAATTACAGTTAATTCAATAGTTGGACATCAAATATTAATTCTAAGGTATTTTCTCAGAGGCATAGGCCTTTGAAAATTAAAATTAATTACATAGTTACAATAGCAAATCAAAGGTATAATTTTACATTACCAAAAGAGGGTCTTTGGAGAGATCCAAGATGGGAGGATAGATAAACACTGTGCCTGCATCCTTCTGTGAACACATTAAAATTACAACTAAATTATAGAACAATCAACCTGGAGAACCATCTGAAGTCTAGCCAAACAGAAGTCCTATGAAAGAAGAAGCCACGTGGAGACTAGTAAGAAGGGTGGAGACACAGAACAGGACCCAAAACTCCAGGTGGTAGTTTAGAACCAGGAGAGATACTTCAGTCATGAAGATTCCCCCTGGAGGAGCAAGGGACCCCAGCACTCCACACCAGGCTCCCCAGCCTGGAGTACTGGTGCTGGGAAGAGGAGCTCCACAACATCTGGCTATGAAAAGCAGTGGGGGTTCCAACCATTCAGCTAGCCTGGAAGGCTGAGAGAAACCCAGACATCTTCTTAAATGGCCCTTGCACAGACTTACTAGCTTGCAGGCACTTACTTTGGGCTCCAGAAGAGGGATGGTGACTTGGGGGGTGTGGGAGACATACGGGGTGCAGACTGAGGTGTGTGCCTTTGTGGGGGAGAACTGGAGAATGGTCAGAATTTTCCCTGTGAGAGGGCCTTCTCCCATGCAACCAGCAGGTGGGTGCCATCTTTAATGTGTTGAGCCCTCCCCCACCATGGCCAAATCTGAATCTGATTGGCCTGGTGAGCTCTGTTGCTCCACACTGCTGACTCACTGGGACCCTGCCATACCCAACTCCCCAATGCTGGAGGCACTTGTTCTGCCAGCAGCCAATCCTCACCACATTATGTTCTTCCTTGGAATCTTTGGACTCCAGGCAGTCAGGGATTGGCCTCCATGTGCTCTGAGACTTTGCTGAGTAGCTCCAGGCTCAGCACTGGCAACAAAGAAGAATTTACATTAACCTGGTGACAACAACTCTTTCCATTTAAGAATTTACATTAACCTGGTAACCAAACTCTTCCCACTCAAGTGATTCCCGAGACCCTGCCTTACCCAACTCATGTACTGCATGAGGCTCTATCAGTGGCTGAACCTTAAGAGAGCCAGCAGGTGGCATCAGACCTCCAGGTGTCCTGGCTTTCTGCGGAGCTACCCCAGGCCTGGTACTGGTGGTAGACATCCTCAGTTCATACTGTGGCCTCTACCATACACCTACAAGATTAGCACAGACAGCAAACAACCTTGGATTGCTTCATATCTCTTACCACGTAGTCCCCAGTGGGTCACAGACAGGAGATAACCTTGGCCTGCAATGCAGCCCCTCCCAAGAGGCCCCAGGACCAATATACTTGGAAGTTGGCTTTAGATCACAGCAGAGCACCACCCAGTTAGCCCCACAAGCAATACACAAAAAGGGTGATCTCAACAGGTGCCTGAGTCTGCTGAGGTGAAACTCACTCAGTGGAAAAAGCCCCCTGCAAAGCAGTCCATAAGCTGTGGACATGGCCAAATCCTACAGCCAGTCAGCCTAAAGGTTAGTCCTTCCTACTGATGTGCCAACAACATTCAAGGCTCAATCATAACAGAAGGGCAAACAAAACCCATGCAAGGGAAACTCCTGGAGCACCCAGAGTAGGTGATCAGGGAGACTGTCACTGGGCCCCACAGTAGCCCTATTACATAAGGCCAGCCAGCTCATACTAGGAGACATAGCAGCCCTACATAATACATAGAAACAAACACAGAGGGGCAGTCAAAATGAGGAAACAAAGAAATGTGTCTCAAATGAAAGAATAGGAGAAAAATCCAGAAAAAGAATAAAATATAGTGGAGATAAACAACCTACCAGAGACAGAGTTCAAAACAATGGTTATAAGGATTCCCAAGGAACTTAATGAGAACTTCAACAAAGAAATAGCAGGCATAAAAAAGGACATAAGCGCCGTAAAAAAGAACCAGTCAGAATTGAAGAACACAATAACTGAAATGAAGAATGCACTAGAAGGAATCACCAGCAGACTAGATGAAACAGAGGATTGAATTAGTGATTGGAAGACAAGGTAGCAGAAAACACCCAATTAGAACAGCAAAAAGAAAAAGAAAAAAAGTGAGGATAGTTTGAGACCTCTGGGACAACATCAAGTGTAACAACATTCGCATCATAGGGGTACAAAGAAGAGAGAGAGCAAAGTATTGAAAACCTATTTGAAGAAATAATGATGGAAATTTTCCTAACCTAGCAAAGACAATAGACATATAAGTCTAGTAAACACAGACAATCTCAATTGGGATGAACCTATACAGGCCCACACCTAGACACACATTATAATTAAAATGGCAAAGGTTAAAGACAAAGAGAGAATCCTAAAAGCAGCAAGAGAAAGGCAACTAGTAACTTATAAGGGAGCTCCCATAAGACTGTCAGCTGATTTGTCAACAGAAATTTTTCAGGCCAGAAGGGATTGCCATGAAATATGCAACATGATGAAAAGCATTAGACAACCAACTCTAATCTACCCAGCAAGGCTATCATTTAAAATCTAAGGACAAATAAAGAACTTCCAAGACAAGAAAAAGCTAAAGGAGTTCATCACCACCAAACCAGTATTACAAGTAATGTTAGAAGAACTTCTTTAAGATGGAACATAATAAAATAAAATTATGAATAACAAAGGCAATAGCTACATATCTATCAACAATTACTTTCAATGTAAATAAATTAAACACTATTCAAAATATTTAGGATAGCTGAATGGATAGGAAAGCAAAATCCTTACATATGCTGCCTACAAGAGGCTCACTTCAGATTGAAAGACACACACAGATGGAAAGTAAAGGGACGGAAAAAGGTATTTCATGATGATGGAAACAACAAAAACAAACAAACAAACAAACAAACAAACAAACAACAGAAAAAGCTGTGATAGCAGCACTTATACCTGACCAAATAGACTTTCAGAAAAAAAGCCCGTCAGAGGAGTCAATGAGGGTCCCAGTAATCCTACTTCAGGGTATTTATTGGAAAAAGCTCCAATGCTACTTCGAAGGAACATGTGCATCCATATATTCATTCTAACATTGTTTACAACGGCCAATTTTTGGAGGCAGCCTGGGTGTCCATCAATGAATGAATGAAGAGGAGGTGGTACATATATACAATGGAATATTGCTCAGCAATAGAAGGCAATGGGTTCTTGCCATCTGCAGCAGCATAGATGAACCTGGAGGGTGTTGTGCTGAGTAGAGTATATCAGAAAGAGAAAGACACATGCAATGTGATTTCACTTATATGTGGAACCTAAGAACAGAATTAACAAACAAAACAGAAACAAACTCATAGATACAGAGAACATTTTGATGGTTGCCAGATGGGAGGGGGGTTAGAGATGAGTGAAAAACGGGAAGGGATTAAAAAGTACAAACTGGTTGTTACAAAGTAGTTATGGAGATGTACGGTATAGCATAAGAAAGATTGTCAGTAATATTTAATAATTATGTATGGTTTCAGATGGGCACTAGACTTCTTGGGTAATAGGTGGGAGAGGGGTGGAGGGCAGAGTGAAAAGGTGTAAGGTTGAAGTACAAATTCCTAGTTACAAAATAGTCATGGGAATGCAAAGTAAAGCATAGGGATATAGTAAATAATATGGTAATAACTATGTATAGTGCCAGGTAGGTACTAGACTAGTCAAGGGATCATTTCTTAAATTATATAAATGCCTAAGCACTATGCTGTACACCTGAAATTAATATAATATTGAATGTCAACTGTAATTGAAAAAATTTAAAAGGTGGGAAAAAGTGAAGGGGAATAAGAGGTCCAAATCTCCAGGTATAAAACAAATAAGTCATGGGGATGTAACGTACAGCATATGGAATATAGTCAATAATATTGTGATAGTGTGGTACAGTGTCGATGGTTGCTGGATTTCTCAGGGTGATCACTTCTTTAGGTATATAAATGTTGAGTAACCATGGTATACCCCTGAAACTAATATAGTAATGTATGTTAGCTATATTTTTAATAAAAATCTTAGGAAAACAAACAAAACAGGGGGGTCTTTGAAGTTATGATCTAATGAATAATCTGTTTTCTACTGAAAGAAACTTAGTAATATATAAATGTCCTTTTGAATATTTTTCACTGGCATTGAGAAAGTATGGATTAGCCTCAACTCACGTTCCTTGAATCAACAAATGTCTAGAAATCCTCCAAATGCAAGAATCAATTGGAATATGTCTAAGCCGTCTGACACTATCTCTTGACAAATTCCTTTGTTCTCTTCTGTGTCAGTATGAAGTATGCAGCTTCAGTTTGTCTATTGCAGAGATTTCCTATGAGGTGACAACAGATTGCAGCATTAATGTATTATCCAAGTTTATTTTGAATTCTGTACCATAATTCTTAACAAAAGTGTTATATTTGGTAAGGTTGGTTTTATTATTTTCCAAGGCAGAAATAAATTGGGTAACTCTGATAAGTCTCAACTGTGGGACAACACAGATTTATTTGGTTCTTTTGGCTGCCACTGAATTTAATTTTGGAAACAATACCTGATAAATAACCAGGGATCTGCCTATTATGCCTCTTGGCCTTGAACAGAACTTAACTTTCTATGACAATGGTTTTCTACTTTAGATGCTTATTAAATACCTAGGGAACTTTAAAAAATGTATCTTGGTCTCAGAGTTATCCAAAACCAATCTTAGGATGAGAATTGGAGCAGAATTTGGTGTTTTGTAAGAGCTCTCTGTGCTTGAGAATCACTGCCCTAAAACATGTGGTCACATGCATTCTCTTCTCCTGGTCCTAGTCACTTCACAAATCTCAGCCCTGCTCCAGTAGGGTGCCCATGGCCAGTCCAAACCACCTGCTGCCTGAAGCCTACGTCTCCAGCTCCACCCCTGTTATGGCCTGCTGCCCCCAAGATAATGGTCATGCTTTGATACATACTGTTAAACTCAAGAATGGAGAATTTAGGGGAAGAATAAAAACATAGCCACAACATAGGAGGACTAAAATTCATTCTGAAACAAAGAAATCAAACAAATGCTGAATGGTTCATATATAATGTTGTACAAAAGAATAGAAATAAGGCTTATTAAGGCAGCATACTCTACAGAGTGTAGAAACCAAAATCTTTATCCAACTCCCCCGATCCACATATTCAACTCTAACAATCCCTGAAGAAGCTATTTAGCACAAGAATTTATAAAGACAGATATTGATTGACAGTGACTGAATGTGTTCAGTGGGATGAGAATAATAGAGTCTGCTCCAAGTGAGCACACATAACCTATTCGTGTGATACAATTTTGCTAGTAATTCTTAGTTCCTCTTCTGTAATTAGTGAACTCCTTAGCCTCATGAAAGTAAAGTGGTTGCTTCTAAGGGCCAGCTCTCGTAGGTGGATTAGAAATGGCAACCTTGAGCACTTAGCTGAGAAGGGTTGTTGAGGCGAGCTGGTGCTCAGCAGGAAACAAATGCCCTGCTCTATGAGAAGTGCGGTTTATGGGCACAGGAGGCTGGCTACATGCTGACATACATAACGTGCTTGCTAACCCTCTCAGCCACGTGTGGGCAACCACCAGCCATGCTCCTGACCTCCTCCTGCAGCGTGGTCCTCTCCTCCCCTCTTTATCGTGTTCTGCATAATTGGCTGTTCCTTCTTCTGTATTCAAGAGTTCTAATACTGTACAACACCTGACTAGGAGCAGGCATTTCCTCATGTCTTAGCTTTTATATTAAATGAAAAATTCATAGTTTCTTTTTCTTACTGCTAAGTTTTTAGACTTTAAGTAGAGTCCTTAATGATTTTTCACCCCTGTGATTAGGGGTGGGAGGGTGTGAACTGTAGGGAAGTTGAGTTCTAAGGATTTCTGATCCTAATCTTAAAGACCTGAAGAGTTCTTCTTTCTCTCTTGTTCCAATATATTCTGGAAAACGGCATCAATAACACATTTTCCAGAAATCACCTTGTTTTTGTTTTTACAAAGTGCCGTCTCTCTCTTTTTTATCTCTCTACTTGGAGCTGACCTGCAGTGGTGGGGAGGGATTTCTCTTCTGCTCTGGGTCTGAGTGAGAAAAACAACCTCCAATTTAAGAACAAGTGACAAACATGCCTGCAACAGAAGCCATGGACCCCGTGCAACTTTATGTCTGGAGCAAATTGCTTTAATTTTAATACTTTCATGCCAGTTTTACTTAGACTACAGTAAAATTATTGTAGAAAGTATTACCTAAATTCCTCCAGCATGTTTATTCAGCTATTTCATAAGTACTAGTTTCATACAACGTAATTTCTTGTCAGTATTAGCATATTTCTCAGCACCACACATAAAATCCATGAGATGGAAAAGCTGATTAAAAATACAACAAAATGGCTGAATTTCAGAAAATGATGGTAAATTCAGTATAGAAACCTAAAATGAGAAACCAGGGCATACTTGTTGGTATTTAAATATTGTGTGTCCTATTTCCTATGAGCCTAATGTTATGAGACTCATGCAAACATACT
This sequence comes from Hipposideros larvatus, assembly GCA_031876335.1. Classification (NCBI taxonomy): domain Eukaryota; kingdom Metazoa; phylum Chordata; class Mammalia; order Chiroptera; family Hipposideridae; genus Hipposideros; species Hipposideros larvatus. The sequence continues at coordinate 107,076,884 of CM063089.1, forward strand.
GTCTAAGTAGAGAATTTCAAGTCTTCCATATTCTGCATAAAATTTAGAAGAGTCTTAAGTAAACTTATGATGTGGCATGAAGTCTATCTTGATTAATTATGACATTACAATGATGTAAATATTTTAAAGAAGTGAATTTATTTAAAAAATACACAAAAGAGTGACAGTATTTAGCAAGGAAGAAAGACAGAATAGTTACAATTACACAGTATTAGGAACAATAAAAGGGTTCATAACTATAGATTAAGTAGTTTTTAAAAAGATATAAATAGTAGTAGAAACAACTTTATGCCAATGAATTTGAAAAATTAAACTATGAAAACAATTTCCTGGTAAATTATAACTTACCATAGTAGGCTCAAGAAGAAAGAGAAAATTTGAATTGACCAAGAATCATTTGTTGGTTAAAAATGTGTTCTTCATGATTTTCTGTTTAATAAAAGGCACTCTTAAGAGACAAAAAGACAATGTATAAATGTTTAATCACTATGTTTTATACCTGAAACTAATATAATATTGTATGTCAACTGTAACTGAAAAATAAAAAAAGACAGAAAAGGAAAATACATGAAAAAAACAAAAGAATGAAAAGGCAAGTCACAGAATACATGATATAAATATAAATATACAGACTTTAAACTAAGAACATATATTTGTGTATATGTACATGTGTATATGTATGTATATATATGTGTGTGTACAGTGTTATATATTCCTGTAATTTTTTTGAGGGAAAAAGAAACACCTAATAAGAAAGATAAAATGTTTGAACAAGTATTTTACAAAACAGTATATCCAAATGATCAATAAACATATTTATAAATGTTTAATAAACATATTTATAAATGTTCAATAAAAATATTTATAAATGTTCATTTTTACTAGCTATAAGGGAAATGCAAATTAAAACTTCACATTCACTACACATTCACTGAGATAGCTAAAATTAAGACTGATAATACTGTTTCCAAGGTTGTAAAGCAACTGGAACTCGTATACTGCTGATGGGATTATAAATTGGTTGAACTTCTATGGAAAACTGTCAGTATCCACTAAAGTTGCTGTACATATTCCCCATGACTCAGAAATTCTACTTCTAGGCATATGCCCAATTGAAGTGTGTGGTGTGTGTGGTGTGTGTGTGTGTGTGTGTGTGTGTGTGTGTGTGTTGTGTATATGTGTGTGATGTGCATAAAAATATTAGAAATTTATAATAGATGATTTGTAAGAGCTAGCTACTGTAACAACTGAAATATCCATTAACAATAAAATGTATGAATAAATTATAATAACTTCACATGCAAGAATACTATACAATAATGAGAATGAATGAACTATTGTTATATAGTTATATAACATCCATGCTATAATATGGATGAATTACATAAATGTAATATTGAACAATAAAAACAAACACAAAAGAGTACATACTACATAGATTCATCTATATAAAGTTCAATACTAATCAACAATGTTTAAAGAAAATTTTTGTTCAATTTTGAGCATGCACACACAAGTGCATATGTCGAACAACCCTATTCTCTGGAATTTTACACAACCCATTCTGGACTCATTAGAACCAAGATTCCAGTTAGCAGTAAAGTGAAACCCCACAGTGACCACTCACAAAGGACATTTTCCAGTACACCCTGATAAACCACCCAGAGACCTAAACTCAGAAATTTGTCTACTTTTGTATACTTCCCCCTTTGTAACTCTGTATCAAGCTCTTTCCATGTATGCACAGAGAAACTGAATTTGTACTTCAATGATGCTGTTTCTTCCTTACCAGGCAAGCAAATAAATTGAGCTTTATTTTACATTGTTATTTAGTAGCCTTTATTTCTTTTCATTTAATAGGTGGTAGAAGTCAGGATAGTGGGGGCACTTAAAAGGAAGACATAAGGTGTGTTTGTGGGGTGTTGGTAATATTTTGTTTCTCCATCTGTGTTGGTTACATAGCTGGGTTAATTCTGTATAAATTTGTTGAGCTTGACTTTTATGACTTTAGTATATGCTACAATTTAACAAAATTCACTTTAAGAAATTCAAAATTCTGTTGCAGTTTGAAATGTTAAAAACAAAACAAAATAAAAAATTACCCTTCAAAGCACACTAGATTAAGATGATTTTACAGACAGGTTTCACTAAATTTTAGGAAACAGATAACTACTAGCCTCATCCTAAAGAACAGAACTATGAAGACCGTGTCCCTGTTCCATTTTTTAGATTTCCTTGGTAGCACAAACTAGACTGTGTAAGAAGGAAAGTTATACACAGATCTCACATATGAATATGACATGAAAATCCTTTGTAAAAATCTAAATTTAGTAGAGAAATTAACAAACAAGGAATATTAGAGAAGCAAAAGAAACAGTAAATAAAATTCATATAGTCCAAATCAGAATTTTAGTTCAGTACATTTCATGGATGGGCCCTGCATAGCCTCGTATAATTTAGATATTCATGCTGGTAATATTAGAATCTCAGAAATATCTAAAGGTACATGTGAGACCTGCACAACACCTTTTTTTGAAAAAGATCTGACTTCTCCATTACCCAATTAACTATTTTCCTAAGAAGCAATAAAGATAAAAAACATGGAGGGTGTGGCCAGCTTTGGTTATGATCTGTTTTATCTATTCACCGTATTACTGAAGAGAGGAGAACCTGCTGATGGGATTGAGGCAGCTAGTCGCTCTAAATGAGGCTGGTAACTCCAAGTCAGAGGAAATACATGCTTATGCCCAGGCACAGTGGGTGTCAGAATGTGGCACCCAGACCAGCAATATCTGGACCTCCTGGGAACGTGCTAGAAATGGATATTTTCAGGCCCCAATTAAGACTTATTATATCAGGATCTCTAGCGATGGGACCCCAAGTTGTGTTTTAAGATGCCCTCCAGGTGATTCTGATGCATTTTAAAGTCTGAGAACTTCCGTCCTAGGGTAATAGTCTCTGTTACAAAGAGGCAAGCTCTGTATTTGCTGCCATGTCTTCTTTTTTTTTTTTTAAGCTGAGCCATCCTGCCACCTGTTGGCAGCTCAGAGGCTGCTCAGCTCGGGCTGGGCATCAAACCGCTGTTGCTCAGAGCTCGCACTCTTGAGCGAGCTCTTAACCAACTGAGCCACTCGGCCGGCCCTGCTGCCATGTCTTCTTTCTTTCTGTGTAGTCCAGCAACCATGGAGGAAGAAAGTGGTGAAAGGAAGTGTCACCCCTACGAAAGCAAGATAACTTTTAAACAGAAATGGAGAGACCTGAACCCCATGTTTCGCTTTTCTAAATATGAGAGAATACTGTGAGATATAGAAACAACTTACAAAAATGTATTCTGAGTTACTTGACTTGAAATTTTTTGAACTTCCACTTTTATTATCTTTCATTACACAATAATTTATAGTAATTATAGAAAATAAGATAATACAGGTAAGCACACAAATGAAACAATAAACTTGTAATCCCATCATCTATAGATATTCTTTTTGAAAAGATTTATAAGATAATTTAATATGTTTTAATACCTGGTAGGGCAAGCACTATGTCATTACTTTTGTTTCATAACTTTTCTAACTATACTTATTATAATATTTTGGTGCACACTCTTCCAGATTTTAAATAAAATATGGTATCATATAATAAACATAATTTTGTAACCTGTATTTTATGCAAAAACATAATGAAGCTATCTACATCTCTTTCTATAACACTTTCTTGCACAGCATTTTCATTGTTACATATCATTATACCTCTTAAATGTATCACAACTTAATCTATTGTCAAACATAAATATTCCCAATCCTTTAATACTATAATGAACATCCTTGTAGCAAATATACTAAAAGTAAAATGTTAATGAAGATTTTTGTTGGTTTTTTATTTTACTTCTCCCTCTTCTCTCTCTCTCTCTCTCTCTCTCTCTCTCTCTCTCTCTCTCTCTCTCTCTCCTTTGTCACACACACACACACACACACACACACACACACACACACACACACACACACACCCCAGAATTGTCTTTTTTATTTTACACTTTATCAGCTGTATATGTGTCTCTTGATCACTCAACAATGGATATTATTTCCTTGAGCTTTTCCAAGTTGGTATGAAATAAAATGTGATAAAGTTTTTGTTCTATTTATTTAAATATAAATATGATTGACTAATTTTAATGTATTTATTGGCTGTTTTTCTTCTTTTAAGATTTGTTCATATACTCTGCCTATTTTCTTATCTTTTAAAAGTTGTGCTTCTTTATATCATAAAAATAATAAATACATGGGTTTCTACTTTTTAAAAAAGCCAAACTAACAGTAGATGTAAAATAAAAGCCTCCTTTGTTCTCCCATACCACTCCTAATCCCATCCTTTTCCCCAGAGATACCATTGTTTACAATTTGGTATACATCTTTTAATAAGTTATTCTAGTCATTTACACATATATTTACATATAGTCCCTTTTTTATAAAATTTGTACCATATATACAGAGTTCTCTAACTTTTTTTGTCTTTCTCAATATGTCACGAGTCTTTTTCCCATATCAGTACTTATAGAATGTATGTACGATAATTTTAAAAATCATTCTCCTACAGCCTGAATGTTTCCGTTGTTTTTAATGTTTTAATGTTGTAAACATCCCAATGATTTACATATAATCTTGTGCATATAACCAATATATTGTGTGACTCATTAGAGAAAAAAATATGTCAGTTATCTATCTATTCAAACCTTATCTGAGGGGGAGAATTTTACCCTGCTCCTGGATAAAAATCTCCATAAGGCCCTTTGTTATCTCTTGGACATTTAGAGAGTCTTTGGTTCACTTTATAGCTATAATAGTACCCATTAATATACAACATGGGAAGCACATTCTAGGTTCATTCTTTAAATCTTTTTTTTTTTTTTAAGTTTATTAGGGTAGCAATTGTTAGTAAAGTTACATAGGTTTCAGGTGTACAATACTATAATACATCATCTATCACATTGTGTGTTCACTACCTAGGGTCAGTTCTTCCATCACCATATATTTGACCCTCTTTACACTCTTCTACCACTCCCTCCTTCCTTATCCTCTAGTAACCACTAAATTATTGTCTGTGTCTATGAGTTTTTATTTCTTCATTGTTTTTGTCTTGTTCCTTTGTTGTTTTCAGTTTGATATCCCACATATCAGTGAAATCATGATTCTCAACTTTTTCTATCTGACTTATTTTGCTTAATCTTTGTAATAACCCTAGGAAGTAGACATTATAATAATACCAATATTTTAAATTAGGAATCTCAGGAAGAGGGCTTACACAGGGGTCATATAGCTAATAAAAAGTGCAGTCAGGATCTGAGCCTTTGAAGATTCACTTTAAATCCCACACTCTTAACCACCGTGCCTAACTCAAAGTTACCAAGCTGTTCTAATTTTCTTCTAAAAACTGTATTATTGTTTTGTCTTTCACATCTAGATCTGTAATTTATCTGGAATTGAATTTTATATAATGAAACATAGGAGACTGTAATGGGTTTTAAAATGTTCCCTAAAATCTATGTCCACCTAAAAATTCAGAATGCAGCCTTATTAGGAAAGAGTGTCCTTGCAGATGTAATTAAGATAAGACTCAAGATAAGATTATACTGGAGTAGGGAGAGGGGCTGAAGGCAACGAGAGAGTTCTTATGAAAGAGACACAGAAGGACGAGATGGACACACAGAGAAGAAAGCCATGTGAAGACAGCAGGAGAGAATGGAATGATGTGTCTACAAGCCAAATAACACCAAGTATCTCTGGCAATAACCAGAAGCCAAGAGAAAAGCATGAAATAGTTTCTCCCTTAGGGCCTCCAGAAAGAACCAACATCTCAATTTCAAACTTCTGGACTCCTGAACTGAGTAAGGAACAAATTTGCTGTTTTAAGCCACCCAATTTGTGGTTATTTGTTATGGCCACCCTAAACTAGATAAACAAGATAACAATATTATCTAGATTTTCAAATGGACATCAGCACTATTTATTAAAAAACAATACTTTACCCATAAAACTGCATTATCATTAAATTGGGTGACTCAGTTTGGGTGTCCTAGATTCTTTATTCTATGTCATTGACCTGTACCAATATCATCTTAGTTTGTATGGTTTTATAATATTTTTAAAGATTTTTTTTTAATTGGGGAATTGGGGGGATGGGAACAGTGCTGGAGAATTGGGGGAAGGGGAACAGACAAGTTGCTGTCGTTTTTTGTTCTTCAGTCTAGTTGTGGAGGACGTTACTTCACTGGCCCAAGTTGGCACCATCATTGCGCTCTTCCCGGGTGAGGCAGATCAGTCGCCGGGCTTCTGGACGGCCGCTCACAGCAGCTGCTGGCCGTTCACGCTGGCTGCTGGCTACATACGGTAGCCCATGGCAACCCACTGCCACAGGGGCTGCAGCCTATGCCGTCACCAGCAACTCAGGCTGCCCAGCTCCAGGTTGAGCTGTTGTTCAGCATCTTAGCTGTGGAGGGCAGTGTCACTGGCCATCATATGTGGGATCTAAACTGGGGACCTCTGGCATCCCAAGCCAGTTCTTAACCATTGTGCCACTCGGCCGGCCCAAAAATATTTTTTTTCTGGAAATCTAAGTCCTTTAGCTTTGTACTTCCCCTAGAATGCTTTCATTTTCCTTATTTTGTTTCTTTCAATATACATTTTAGAATCAACATAACAATGTTTGTTTAAAAATCCTTAGTTGAGAGAAGTTTGACATCTTTAAAATATTGAGTCTATCAACTCATAAATATGATTTATACTTTCATTAATTTATATATTCATTATTTTTTCTTAATGTTTTGTGGATTAAAGTATAACAGCTCAAACACCTTTTGTCTAATTACTATATATTGGGTTGTCAGAAAAGTCATGATGTATTTTGTCTATGTTTTTTAAAGGCCATTTATTTATATAAAGAACAAAGATCAATCAATGATATATTGCCCATTTTGTTCGATAACCTTTAGCCATCTTTCAGTGAGCTTCATAATTCCTTGTTCATACAAGAATCTGTCTGCATTTGTGAAAGACTGAACAAGGTACTGATTTACAGCCTCTTCTGAATTGAATGTTATACCATGCAAGAAGTTTTGAAGAGACCGAAACAAGTGGAAGTCTGACAGCACAAGGTCAGGTGAGTATGGTGGGTGTGGCATGACAACGCATCCCGTCCAAGCTCCAATATTTTTTGATGGGTGATCAAACGTGTGCGGTTTTGCGTTGTCGTGATGAAGCACAACTCCTTTACATTTAACAAGCTCTGGACGTTTCTGGATGATGGATTCACTCAAACTGTCCAGTTGCCACCAGTACGCATTCAAATTGATTGTTCTGTTCCTTGGTAGGAGCTCAAAAAACACGACACCTTTAAAATCCCACCACACTGAGAGCATAACCTTCCTCTGATGAATGTGTATTTTCGATGTCATTTGAGGTGAATCATCACATCAGGACCAAGACCGTTTGTGCTCCACATTGTTGTAAACAATCCAATTCTCATCACCAGTTATTAGTCGCTTCAAAAAAGGATCATTTTCCTCATGTTTAATAAGCATATTCCAGATGTTTATATGTGCCATCAAATGAACTTATATGCGTTCACGTGGAACCCAAATATCGAACTTGCTTACGTATCCCAGCTTCTTCAGGTGGTAGTGAATGCTTGAATGATGGATGGTCAATGTTTCTGCAAACTTTTGTTTCATGTAACATGGGTTTGACTCAATCAATGACTTTATTTTGTCATCATCAACCTCGGTGGGCCTCCCTGACCGAAGAGTATCGTTGAAATCAAAATCACCAGCATAGAATTTCGTGAACCATCATTGGTACTGATGCTCTTGTAGAGCATTGTCACTGTAAACTTTATGCAACTTTTCACAAGCTTGACATGTGTTCTTTCCTTTAGGGAAGTAAAACAGTAAAATATGGCAAAAATGCAGCTTGGTCTTCCATCTTCAACTTGTTGTAAAATCTCCAAAACTCAACCAAATCGCTCAGTTTTTTTTTTTAGAATGAAGCTAGAACTCAGCTGTCAAATGACATAGCATAGCACAGATGCGAATGACTCTAGTACTTCCAAATATGAACTCATGCCATCTGTTGCAAACATGCATCATGACTTTTCCAACAACCCAATATTTGATCTTTTCTGATGTTATCATAAATGGTAACAGAAATGCTCATTCTGTACTTACTTATTGTTTATATATACAGAAATATAAATGTTTTCCCAGATTGACCAGGTATCCAGTGATTTTGGTAAATTCTTTATGTAATTCTCATAGTTTATCTTGGATTCTCTTGGATTTTCTGTGATTATGATCATGCCATCAGCAAATAGTGGCATTTTTATTTCTTCATTCTCAATCATTATAGTTTCAATTTTTTTCCTGCCTTGTTGTCCTGGCCAGAACTCTATTAAAATGATAAATAAGAGTGATAATAATGGGCAAGCTTATTTTGTTTGAGTCCCTTCTCCAGCTCAGGCTGGTTGTGGATGGAACACCTGCTCGCTAGGCTTCTGTGTCTTTCAAATTGAAGCAGAGGTCAATGGAAGAGATGCAGAAAATGTCTGGCTTGTATCCTACCATTGCATTGCTTTCATCTGGCCAGAGCTGATAATCAAATAAGACTCAGGGCTCCTTAGAGACTCCCCAGTATTGAAAATTTCCTGTAGGTTCTTGAGGCAAGCAATGCCTCCTCCAGTCAACACCTGGAGTTCCTATAATTCCACACAGATTTCTTGTTTTGCTCTCATCTTCATCTGTCTTCCAGGAAGCCCTCTTGGGACCAGCCCCTCTAAGATGATTCTAGGCCAGCTCCCCTCCTATACTTGCTCTATAGAAAACCTCCATGCAATCTGTGTACCTTTAAACCATGAAAGGGTCAACGGAGCCATCTTTTCTTGCTCTTCCATGAAAGTCACCAGCCAGCCTGTCTCTCACTGTAGGCTTTTCTGGCTAGTAGCTAAATCTCATCAACTGAAGACACAGGTCAACAGTCTGAGCGGTTTCCTTGAAATATTTCTCATTGGGCTTGAATTAAAACGAATGTATAGTTGACTCATAAACAATATGAGGATTTGGGGCACGACTCCCTGTGTAGTTGAAAATCCATGTATAACTTTTGACTTCCCAGAAAGCTACCTATTAATAATCTGCTGTTGATTGGAAGTTTTACTGATTACATATGCAGTTGATTAACACACATTTCATATGTTATATGCATTATATGCTGTAGTTTTACAAAAAAGTAAACAAGAGAAAAGAACACATTAATAAAAATCATAAGAAAGAGAACATACATTCACAGTCCTGTATGTATTCATTGAAAAAAATCTGTGTTTAAGTGGACCTGCAGTCCAAACTGTTCTTCAAGCATCAGCTGTATCTTGTTCTCCTCATTCATAGCATCAAGAGAATGTAAGATGCCACAGTACTGCAAATGTTTTCCAAAGACATTCTCTCTCCTCACTTTATTTAAAGTGGGTATTGAGCTGAAGTTAACAAACCAATTTCTAGCACCCTACTTCAGAAGTCTCACATCTTCCCTTGGCATACTTGTGACCTATTTTTTTTTTAATCTAGCAGAAATGAAGACAATAGAAATCCACTTTGGGTACATATAAACATTTGCCCACTTATGCATTGAGAAGTTTGTCCTTTGGGTTTTCATTTTATAAAAATTCCTAGTAATTAATATCTAAGCACTTATGTTATAATTGTCAATATTTTCCTAATTTAATGTTGTCCATTTTTATTAGCTGAGTTATAAAAAACTCGTAGAATAGTTTAGATAAAATATTGTAGATAAAACTACATTTATAATTAACAAACATAGTTACATAATTAACAAACAATTTGTTAGTCACTTACCAAACAAAACAAATTATAGGAAAATTTATAAAATAAAATAGACGTCTAGTGCCATATTTTGTTTTGCCTGTAGATAAATACCATCACATTAAACCACTATATCTTGAACTTGAAATCTTCACTCCAAGCATCCAGGACCCTATGTGCATTTCTGAAGGCTTGTGCACTTCCTGTCCTGCTCTGGCTGCTGAAAGCTTCAGCATGAAACATTGACTTTTTAACTTAAAGACCTGCCATAAGTACCTTAATTCTTAGCCTTTAATTACAATGCTTGTACCTTACACTGGCATAGTATTCATTAGAAATACTATATGGGGCAGGGCAAAACAAAAACCAAAAATGCTTCTCTGTACACTAGCTTCTCTTGGTTAACTGAGAAGGGATATTTCCATTTCTGTGGTAGTTAGGCAAACATCATCTCTCTTGCATAATATCTTTATTCTGAAAAAACTTAGTTGATTCACATGCATAGTCCACATGAAGATACTTAATTAGCTCTTTTAATACTGTGGTTCAAAGGAACTCTCCATGTTTTTCACCATGAGAACTAATATTATTCCATAAATTAGCCTTTCACCTTATAGCAAAGTCCAAGTTGAAATCTTACTTCAAAAGTCTTCTGAAGGGGGAGGGGCCTTTGCTTATTAACTTTTTAAATATACATTAAAGTAACAGAATAAACTATTAAAGACTCTTTTTTATTCATTTGGTTTCCTCATACCCTAATTAGGTCAATCCTCTGATGGTAGAAAACTTTAAAATACTTCCGCACTTTGGTCAATCCACTATTATTTTTAGAAAAGGTCATTTGCTAAATTGCATTGGTGTACACATTGGGAACTAATTCATTCATCATTACTTAATTATCCATATTTCTCATTTCAAACAGTCACATCTTTTGGGTCAGGAAAAAGTGCAAGATAAATATTTCCTCTGTTGACACTGTACATTAAAAAATATATAATCATGTTTCTAAGACAAATACAAAGGTACTCACATTCAGACTTTTTAGCTCTCCTGCTTCCCTGGCTCTTCCCACTTACCATTCTCTCTTCAGTCTTTAAACATCAGTTTCTGCAGCCCAATCACTAACCCTTTTCCTACTCTATGCCCTCCATCTTTATTGTTTTGTCTTTGGATACTCCTGGTTGTTTGCAGAATGTGAAAGAATTCACAAGACTCAAAAGGAATAGAAGTTAGAAAGTTTATTCAAGAAGAAAGTCTCCTGCAAAGAAGTTGCTGGGGGCAGACAACTGCACCTAACTTTGGGTTAGCTTTTTCTTATATCAGAAAGGTAGGTAAATGTCCCTACAGCAGGAGATGTGATGAATAGACTTGAGGTCATTTGATTGACATATGTTGGTTATATAACTAGTTTCTTTCTGTGCATGTTCTTACTCAGAAAGCATACAGAAAACCCCCTAGGGGGGTCAAGCCATAATGTTCATTTTATTTTAATTGTTTTATAATGAGGCTAGAGTTCAGACAATGGCGAGGCTCCAACAGTTTGTGCAGGCATTAAAACTAGATTTTTCACACCTGAAACTAAAACAAAACAAAACAACAACAACAACAACAACTAGATTTTTCTGGTTGGGCTTTATCTCCTTTTTCTAAGGATGTTTAGACAGGAAGATTTATCTCTAGGGGCTGAGTCTGGCAGTCCCTGGGGAGGGGATGCAGGCCTGGGCAGTTCTCCTTCAAATTCACTTTCATTAACTTTTTTTTCCTGCCTCATCATCTATGTGACTTCATCTACACCATTGATTTAATTAATCTCTCACATTTATATCCCCAGGCCAGATGCCTCATCTATGTTTCACACAAACATATGCAATCATACCCTGTTATTTCATTGAAGGCTCCCAGAAATCTCAATTTTTTCATTCCCAAAACTGAACCTCTGCTTTAGCCATACTAAGCTGGTCTCCCTCAAAGATTCTCTGTATCTTAGTTCAGGTTGCTATAACAAATACCATAGACTGGGTGGCTTAAACAATAAACATTTATTTCTCACAGTTCTGGAGACTGGTAAGCCCAAGATCAAGATGCTGGAAGATTCAATGTCTGGTGAGGGCCCACTTCCTTTCATGCAGATGGCTGCCCTCTTGTTATATACTTGCTCGATGGAGAGAGGAAACATCTCTGTCATGCTTCTTCTTATAAGGGCACTAATCCCATTCATGAGGGCTCTACCCTGCTACTCTAATGACCTCCTAATGGCCCCACCTCCTAACACCATAACATTGGAGATTGGGACTTCACCATGAATTTGTGGGGGACACAGACATTCAGTTCATAACACACTTGGAGTCATCCTGAAATCTCTCCTCTTTTTGTGTAGGTTCAGTCACCTCTGTAAAAGCTCTCAAGTCTGTCCACTTCTCCCAATGAACATGGCCACCGCAGCCTAAGTGATTCTTGTCTCTTACTGGGAGACTTACAGAGTGATACCTTCATGGCTGTCCTGTTGGCACCACTCCATTATACTGTACACTGCAGTCACTCATCATTGTTGGTAGTTTGAAATGTGAACCTAAACGTGTCAGTTCCAGCTTTACCTGCATGTCTTTGTGGCTTCCCATTTTTCTTAAAATAAAGATAGAATGTACTTAGGCTCCCCATGAACAAACTTCTATTCTCTTTCACTGGTCTTAACATGAGCCACTTTCCTTTCTTACTGTGCTACCTTTCCTTTCATTTCTGAGAACATTTTAGTCACCATCCCACCTCAGGAAGGAAGCTGTGTATTAGTTTTCTAAGGCTGTCAAAACAAATACCCAAAAACTTGGTGACATATAACAACAGAAATTTATTCTCTCACACTACTGGAGACCAGAACTATGAAGTCGAGGTGTTGATTAAACCATGTTCACTCTGAATGCTCTAAGGAAAGATCCTTCCCTGCCTCTTATGGCTTCTGGTAGTAGCTTTAAACCCTTTTCATTCCTTGGCTTGTCGATCATTCCAATCTCTGTCTACATATTCACTTGGCCTTCTCCCCTGTGTATCTGTGTCTCTGTGTCCAAATTCTCTTCTTATAAGGACACCAGTCATATTGGATTTATGGCCCATCCTAAAACAGTATGACCTCACCTTAACTTTATTACATCTGCAAAAACTATTTCTAAATAAAGTTGCTTTCAGAGGATCCAGGAGTTATGACTTCAACATATCTTTTTTTGGAACACAATTCAACCCACAAGCTGTATTATTGAGGGCATTTGGATGTAAATAACATAAATTGTAGTAAGTATTTGTCATTCTTTCTAGTGACCAAACAACTTGTAGCATTTTCTTGCTATTTAGGGTATTTTCCTAAAACTCACCGTAAAAACTCAACATCTTTTTCCCAGCCTCCTTTGCAGTAAGGAGGGAGGCATGCAACTTCTGTCACCAGAGGCACTCCTGCCAAACACAGAATTGGAAGTCAGTGATGCAAAGAAGCACTCTCTGTGAATAATATATTTTGGCAAAGAAGGTGACAGAGACATCCAGTTTCCAGAGGCAGGAGCATCAGGGTTTAGGTACTATCAACTGCAAACTCACAGTGTGTGGCCCAAGGACAGCAGTGGAGGTGTCTTTAGTAAGACAGCTTGGACACTGATGTGAGTTTGGATGATCCTGGATAGATAGTTTCTGAACACTGCTCTCTGGCCAGTCCAGAGATTTGGTAAGGTTTATAACATCCTTCGAAACTGTCTTACTTCTTAAATTGGTCAGAGTTGGTATGTATTATGTGCAACTAAGCCCCTAACTTATATAGAAATCTAACTTGAGTTAGTTTAGATAAAAAAAGAAAACAAGGTAATAATATATTAGTTCAAACCTCTCTAAGGATTTAGGGGTAGAGTTAGAGTCTGAGACTCAGATGCTCTTAGGACTTTCTATTTATTTCATCTCATCTTTTATCTCTGCTTTTCTCTTTGTGACAAATTTATTATTTCAGCAAGTTACCCCCACTGAAACTGGGACCACCAGCAGCCCCTACACTCACATCCTGAGTTTTGAGATCAGAGAGAAAAGAGCTTCTCTTTGCCAGTTCCAGTTTTATAGATCCAGCCAAATTCTTTGATTACCCAACTTGAGTTATATGCTCACTCAATGGATGAATCACTGTGGTGAGGAAACTGAGTTATTATGAATTCATTCCAACTACAGGGAGGCAGGTCATCTAAATGCCTTTGAGAGCATATGCCAGAGCAGAAAATGGGGAAAAGGGGCAGATTCCCCCCGTGTGTGTGTGTGTGTGTGTGTGTGTGTGTGTGTGTGTGTGGTGGGGGGGTGGATAGGTTTTTGAGTGGGGAGAGAGACAGGATAGCATAGATATTTCCACTGGAAAATCATTATGAGCCTGACAATTTCCTCAATTTGCATCTATTGTAAATATTTTCTGAGCTTACAGATAAAACTTTATCTGTGATTATAAATAATAACAAGTACAGCCCCTTTAGGACTTAATTATAGCTAAATATGTCATTCAATATGTTAATTAGAGAATGAGCTCCAATTATACAAATCTTTCTGTCACGCCCTACTGTATTCCCTGTGTTTTAGGGATTTAGCAAATAGGACATAGGGATATATTGGAATTTATTATTAAATAATCAAATAAACAAATGACCCTCTGACTCAGTGAATGAATCCAGGACATAATATTAGACTAAGAAAAAAGGTAACATGAATTTATAAAAAGCATTTGTGACTCTTAACCCAACCTACTTTATATTTTATCTGATTTCATATTCATAGAGAATATAGTGATAAAAACAAGCTTTAATTAATTAAACTAATTCTACCTTTTACTACTTACCTGGATTTAAGTAAGATACTTCTCTATGATCCAAGTTCTTCATTTACACACAGAGAATAACATTAGTACAAATGTCATAGGATCCTTGTAGCAAGTAAGTGTGTTATTAAGTGGCATACAGTTTTTGCCAAATAAATTTTTACTTGTGTTATTATATTCACCAAGTCCAAGTCCACTAGATAATTTTACAATCTTAATACCATGATGACATCAACATGTCTCCACCTTTGTTTATTCTCTATGCCAGTGTTCTTGTTATGTTCTAGGATATCTACATTTTTTTCAAAGTATCTTTGTCTCATTCTTAAAAGAAAAAAAGAAAGTAAATCTTCCACAAACTAAGGCAAATAAACAAACAAACAAACAAAATTTACTACCATTCAATGTGGGGCTTGGAAGTAGAAAATGATTGAAGGGTTTCTTAAATAACAAACAAGCTATTTTTCCTTATAGCTTTAGTCCACTGATTTTCCAGTGAAGCTCTCATTGCAATAAAAGTAGAAGACAATTAGTAATTGAGAAAAATTAATTGAGAGAAAAAAAGTAGGCATAGGCTTCCTTTGCCCCTTCTAAAAGTGAGAAAATAGTAGTAATACACAATTTCAAAATGGGATCCCCCAAATAGTTTCAGCACAACCAAGTTTCAGATACAATTAGCCTATACATGATCATCATTTATTACTTTGTTTGATGATCAGAGCACAACTCATGCCAAACTAACATGTCCTCATTCTTAGAGAGGTAATTAACAGTGAAATAAGAGGTTGATTACTAGTCTCACGTTTGAAGATATGATTAATATGAAGCAATCAGTAAGTTTTCTCAAGCCTAACAAAATTGATCCCTGGATAGATTCATTTTTTTCCCCCTTCTGCTTTGAGAAAAGAAAACAAAAAATAAGAAAATTTTCAGAATTCCTTCCCAGAACTTCCCTCTTGTCTTTGAAAACGAATAGATTGGTAAACCTAGGTATATGTGTATAAGGAATAAACATACAGAAAATGTGTAATTAATTTGTGATTTTGTAATTAGTGTGTTTGTGATATTTTCCACCTGAAACACATACAAAAAACAGAGACTTACAGGGTTAGATTTGTTCAAGTTATTGTTTTTTGAACTGTCATTTTAGGGATCTAAAAGGGACTTGAGGGTTCTTTTACAATGCTGCCATCTGTTCTTAATGATCATTTCTCACCACCAAAGGCCATAGTGTTTTATAGGAAAGTATAATCTTGTCAGAAAATGAGACATAAAATGTTAATTTCTGATCTACCTCTCATCTTATTATGTAACTCTATTTCTAAGCCAAAAATATAACTAACAAATGGCTTCACAAAATGAAAACATTGCCTTGTCCAATTAATAATTAAAGGGCATTAAAAAAAAAGCAGATTGCATTTCTTTTGTTGAATACATTTTAAGAGTAATAATTCTATATACTTCTTTGGAAACATGAAAATCATTCTTTTTTATCTTATCATACTTACTTCATATTGCAACATCTTCAAGTTCATAATCAAAAATAATTTTATTCTTGTTTTTAGAGACTGTAGTTCTGCCATGTGACAAAGTCATTCATTCATGAGTCTATTATTTCATTTATTCAGCAATATAATTTTTAGCACCAACACTACTATGTATGAGGTATCAACATGGTCATTGATTAAGAAACACACACCTGGACCTTGCCCTCATAGATATCTGTATGCCTTGCCTGCTCTCACCATTTAGTTCTCAACTTAAATGTTATCTCCTCAAAGATACAGCATTGGTTACTAAATCAAAAGTAGTGTATTTGTAGTCTGCCATATTAACCCTGCCTTATTGATTTCACTAAGTAAATTATCATCAGAATATGCAATGTCCATTTATTTGTTTACATGATAATTATCAATATTCCTGGACTAGAATATAAGTTCTATGAGAGCAAGTGGACTGCCCTATCTTATTCATTGGTGGGTCCTTAATATCTTGAAAAAAAATGACATATAGTTGATACAATAAATATCTAGTGAACAATTGAATAAATTCTAGTTGGAGAGACAGGCATTTACCAAATAAAAAAACATATAAACACAAAAGTTCGACTGTGATAAGTGTTACAAAAAAGTTGAACATGGTTTTGTGAGTGTATACTGTAGGAAGGTTTGACCTTGTCTAACCCCAATGAAGACTATCCTTGTAAAATCATGACTGAATCAGGATTTCAAATAAGTTAAATTCAACTAGGTAAAAAGAGAAACATGTATCTCTCCAAGCTTAGAGAATGTACAAAGATCCTAGTACAGAATTTGGAAGGTGACCACTGCCGCTGGAATGAAGAGCAGTATATGAGAGGTGGGAGTAAACTCGTTCAGTGGCTTTTCTTTTTTTGTGTCTATGATCCACAGACATTTTACATCAAGAGCCAGTGCACATACCCACAAATACTTACATATATAAATATAGAAATAATTAAAACTATTATTATCCACTAAATAATTTTATGACCCATGAATGTGTCCCATGCTCAGTTTGATAAACAGCAGACTGGACTAGACTTATGAAGGTCACTTGCATTTATCCTAACAGGCCAAGGAGACTTGTTGAAATATGCCGTTTTAAACTAGGTCAGGGATAGATTTCTGGAGACTGATAAACACTTCACACAGAGATAATGGCAACAGAGATCAGGGGATAGTGCAAAAGGAGAACAGAAGAACAAATTTCACAATTATTCAGGAGATTAAAAGTCAGCTAGACTTGGCCATGCATTGTACATGAAGAAGGGAGGGTATTAAGGACAACTGATAGATTTCTGTCCTACGCAGCTGCATGAATGATGCTGTCACTCAATGGTGTTGGAAACTTCTGGAAAAAGACCAAAGTTACTGGGTAAAAAGATATGTTCTGTTTTTTCTGTGTTGTGTTTGAGGTGCCTTTGAAATATCCAAATGGTGATTTTTGAACGGTTGGATACACAAGTCTACCATTTAAAGACAAAGTCTGGAATCTAGTCTTTTGGGTTATCTAAAATTGAAATCACAGATGTGTATGATGTCACTTAGAGAAGTGAGTCAGGAGAGGAAAGAGCTAAGGACAGAGCCTTATGAAAGGGCAACATTTGAAATTTAAATGCTAAGTGGAAGAAGATGTGCTTGTAAAGAAGAATGAAGAGTGACTACACAGATAAGAAGAAAAAACAAGAGAGGTAGTGTCATGGAAGCCAAGAAAAGTTATTTCAACAAAAGAATGTTCAGTTCTTACTACACTGAGAGCTTACACCTTGGTGGATTAATTTGCATTATTGCCTAATGTGTTGTTATTGTTATTGTTGTGTTGTTTAGGGGACAGGGTTAGTATCCCTGCATTATGACTCCTACTTTATTTCATGCCATATCTTTCCTGATTTCACTCCCTTTCTTATCTATGTAAATAGCATGCTCTGTCATTATAACCATTTTCTTGCCAAGCTCTTTAACTTTCCTGTTTCTCTATCCTTTGACACTTTCCCAGGGAGCCTGCAACCCTGGATAAATTCATCTGTTTCATTTGTTTGCTCCTAGAAAGTATTGAAAAAAACCAACAACCACCCAGATTATTGCCTTTATAAATTCATGGATATTTAATATCTAACTGTTGACCTTAAAATGCTAACAACAATTCTTCCTTTTGCTCCACTCAAGCATTTATCCAATTTTCTACAGAAACTATGTTAAGCTGTTAACCCCATTGTTTGCCCCTCTCAGTCTCAGGAAGTGACTCTCCTTCTTGAGTTAAAGAGAAAACAATAAATCATAAAATCATTGAACAGAAAATTGTTCAACATCTCACCACCAATTTTACAAGCAACTATTAGAGATACCATAAGATAAGACTTAAAAGTGTGGGCTTTGGATCCAGACACCTGGTGACTTTTGGCAAATTACTTGAACTTTCTATGTCTCAAATTTCTCATCTGTGAAATGGACACAATCCTAACATCTAACTAAAAAGGTATTGTATTTATTGCTAAATGACCTAGTGCAGTGGTTATCAAACCTGGACAAGTATGAGAATTACCCAGAAGGCTTGTTATAACACAAGTGGAGTCCCATTCCCAGACTTGTTGATTCAATAGGCCTAGGGTCAAGCTGCAGAATTTACATTTCTTATAATTTCTGAGGCGAGGCTGATTTGGTAGCACACCATCAGGAACCACTCTTTGGGGACCTCTGACCTTGTGCTCAAAAAGCACTTAGAAATATGATTGGCACAAAATAAGCACTCACAAATTTTTTTGTTATTTGCATGTGTCATTTATCTTGAGACATTGGAAAAATTCTCTCTCTTGCATACCAGCTGATCTCTCAGCCTGTTCTCTGGAGCCCATGACATTTTGCCTTCTCAGGCAATTTGATTTATTGAAAATTCCCTGTAAGCCCTTTATCTTCACCTTCTTACATTGTCATGGTAAGAACGTTCAAACTTACAGAGAATTTTCATAAAAATTTATTTTAGACAAAGAAAGGATACACCTGGGAGCAAGATCTCAAAAAACTGAGAGTAAATGCTTCTGAGAATAACAGTTTGTAGTTTCTTTTAAGCATTTGAGGTTAAGAAGGTAACATAAGGAAGATTACCTAAAGTTGCAAGAAAGGCAGGGACTGGATTACAGGTAGCCTCTAAGGATGGTATTACCATAGAAAGAGGGGTCTGAAAGGGATCATTTCAAGGTGTGTTAACCTAGATGCACAGAAATAATGGACAGGACTTGCTTCAGGCACAGATAAGCCTTTTACTAAAGAAGTTATAGGCCTGGGATGGAACTACCCACCATGAGCTGCCCAGTTAGGAATTTGTGATCAGATCACCCTGTGAGGTTAGGTTTCATAGAACATTTTCTCTGCTACAATATATTTATTCTCTTTTGAATTAGTAAACTATAATTTAAGCTTGTTTCTTCTACACTAAAAAAAAGGGAAAAAATCACTGTCAACACCATGGTTTCTTTTTTAAGATTTTTATTAAAATATAGCTAACATATGGGCCAGCCGAGTGGCACATTTGGTAAGAGTTGGCTTGGGATACCAGCTCTGAGCAACACAGCCCTGGTTCGGATCCCACATTAAGGCCAGTGACGCTGCGCCCTCTACAGCTAAGATGGTGAACAACAGCTTGACCTGGAGCTGGGCTGCCGAAAGTCACCAGGGACGGCTTAGGCTGCAGCCCCTGATGCAGTGGGCTTCCATAAGCTACACGGAGTGGCTGGCAGCCAGCATGAGCTGCCAAGAGCTGCCGTGAGTGGCCATCCAGTGACCAGCGACCGGTCTGCCTCACATGGGAAGAGCTCAATGATAATACCAACATGGGCCAGTGAAGCGACATCCTCCAAAACTAGACTGAAGAACAAAAGGACAGCAACTTGTCTGTTTCCCCCCCCCCCAAATCCCCAATAAAATGTTTAAATAAATAAATAAATAAAATAAAATATAGCTAACATACAATATTATATTAGTTTCATGGGCACACCATAGTTATTCAACATTTATATACCTAAAAGAGTGATCACCATGATAAGTCCAGCAACCACCTGACACTGTACCATGTTATCACAATATTAGTCACTATATAACACATACTGTACATTACATCCCCATGACTTATTTGTTTTATACCCAAATTTTTGAAACTCTTATTCCCCTCACCATTTTTCCACACTTTAAAAATCTTTCAATTACAGTTGATGTTCAATATTATTTTATATTAATTTTAGTTGTACAGAATAGTGGTTAGACATTTATATAACTTGAGAAGTGATTCCCCTGACTAGTCTAGTACCCACCTGGCATTAACATAGTGCCATATTATTGACTATATTTCCTATGCTTTACTTTACATCCTCATGACTATTTTGTAACTATCAGTTTGTACTCCTTAATTCATTCACCTTTTTTACCCTGCCCACCAATACCCCTCCCATCTATCACCCTGATAAATCTAGTACCCATCTGACACCTTACATAGTTATTATAATATTGTTGACTATATTCCTTAAGCTATATCCTACATCCCCATGTCTAGTTTGTAACAATCAATTTGTCTTCTTAATCTCTTCCTCTTTTTCACTCATCCCCCCAACCTCCCTTCCATCTGGCAACCATCACAATGTTCTCTGTAACTGAATTTGTTTCTGGTTTGTTTCTTTGTTTATTTTGTTCTTTAGAATCCACATATAAGTGAAATCATATTGCATCTGTCTTTGTCTTACATACTCCATTCAGCACAATACCCTCCAGGTCTATCCATGATACTCCAGTTAGTAAAAACCCAATCCCTTCCATGGCCAAGCAATATTCCATTGTACATATGTATCACCTCCTGTTTATCCATTTGTCCATCAACAAACACCCAGGCTGCCTCCACATCTTGGCCATAGTAAACAATGCTGCAATGAACATATGGATGCACACGTTCCCTAGAAGTAGTATTTTGGGTTTCTTCAGACACATACCAGGAAGTGGGATTACTAGATCCTTCTTTGTCTCCTGTTATAGCCTTTGTTTTAAGTCTGTTTTGTCTGGTATAAGTATTGCTACTCCAGTTTCCTTCTTTTTTTTTTTTCTTTTTTTCTTTTTTTTGTTTTGTTTTCCATTTTCATGAAATACCGTTTTTTATCCTTTTACTTTTTAGTCTCTGTGTGTCTTATGATCTGAAGTGAGTGCCTTGCAGGCAGCATATGTAAGGGGCTTGCTTTCTTATCCATTTAGCCACCATATCTTTTGATTGGAGCATTTAATCCATTTACATTGAAAGTACTTGTTGATAGATATGTAGTTATTATCATTTTATTATTCATTTTTTATTTTTTCTTTATATTCCTTTTTTTTATCTTAAAGACATGCCTCAAACATTACTTGTAAAGCTGACTTGATGATGAACTCCTTTAGCTTTTTCTTGTTTGGAAAGCTCTTTATCTGTCCTTCAATTCTAAATAATAGCTTTACTGGGTAGAGTAATCTTTGTTGTAAGTCTTTCCTTTTCATCACTTTGGATATTTCATGCTGATCCCTCCTGGCCCGTAAAGTTCCTGTGGAGAAATTAGCTGACAGTCTTATGGGAGCTCCTTTGTAGGTAACTAACTGCTTTTCTCTTGCTGCTTTTAAGATTCTCTTTGTCTTTAATCTTTGGCATTTTAATTATGAGGTGTCTTAATGTGGGCCTATTTGGGTTCATCTTCTTTGGGATTCTGCACATCCTCGGATTGTATGTTTATTTCCTTCATCAGATTGGGGCAAATTTTCCATCATTATTTCTTCAATAGGTTTTCAATTCCTTACTTTCTTTCTTTTCCTTCTGGCACCCCTATGATGTGAATGTTGGTACATATGCTGTTGTCCTAGAGGTCGTTTAAATTATCCTCATTTGGGGGGATTCTTTTTTATTTTTACTGTTCTGATTGAATGTTTTCTGCTACCTTTCCTTCTAATTCAGTGATTCAGTCCTCTGTTTCATCTAATCCACTGTTGATTCCCTCTAATGAATTTTTTATTTCAGTTCTTGTATTCTTTATTTATGACTGATTGTTTAATTCATTTTTTGTGGCTTCATTATGTTCAGTCATTTTGGGCATGTTTCTTTGTCTCACCATTTTGACTTTCTTCCTCCCTGTGTTTTTTTTCTATGTATTAGGTAGGGCTGCTGTGTCTCTCAGTCTTGGCAGAGTGGCTCTATATAGTAGGTGCCCTGTGAGGCCCTGTGGTGCAGTCTCCATGGGTCACCTAAGCCTGCCACTCCAGGTAAGTCCCTTGTGTGGGTTGTGTGTGCCTGTCTGTCATAGTTGAGCCTTGGTTGTTATTTTCATGTCAATGGGAGAAATTGACCCTTGGGCTGATTCGTTGTGAGGACTGACCATTACTACAGCGAAGGAGCTGTTGTACAGGGGCTAACTCTATGGAACAGTGTCGTCGCCGGGGGGCTGCTGAGGGACTTTTGGCAGTGAAATGCCCAGGGAAAAGAAAGCATGCAAAGCCAACATGAGGAGGAGCCAGCTAGCTAGCCCACTTTATTCAGCAATAGCAACCATTATATAGAGGTTTTGGGGGAGGAGGGCGCATGGAATTGGCATGCTCCCTTCCCCAGCTATGAATCATGTTTACATAAAGGGCTTACATCCCCGGAGCCTGGCACTTACGCAGCAGGCTCCAGAGTCAAGGTTTGTTATGTCTGGGGTCAGGGTCCATGTGTCAGCGGCCCCTGCTTATTTGGGCCTGAACATCGTCTGGGGTTAGGGTCCGTATGCCAGCCTGCACACAACTGACTCAGCCCAGGCCCTGTCAGTCCACCCCTTGCAGGGTGGCAGTTCAGAACTTGACCCAAAGAGTGTGTCTCTGTGCACAAAGGCCATAACAGCAATACATAGAGTAACAGAGGACTAGGAGGCTGATGGCAATACCTGCCAAGATAAGGCCTGCCCATTGCCATGAAGAGCTAAGGGAATTCCACCTGGGGGCTAATACCCTTAACTTGTCCTTTAACAATCCATTAAAATGTTCCACAATGCCAGCAGCCTGCGGGTGATATGGGACATGCAATTGCTATACTATGTCCTGCTCTTTCGCCCAATGCTGAACTTGCTGTCCTGTAAAATGGGTTACTCGGTCACTCAAAATGGTTACTGGCTGATCATGTGCAACCCTCAGCTGTTCCAAGGCACATGTAGTGTCCTGTTGCAAGACAGTGGGAGTAGGCCACGTAAATCCCAAACTAGTGGCAGCGTCAACCGCTGTAAACAGGTACCGTTTTACATGCAGCTTGGGGAAGCGCCCCTATATTATCTACCTGCCACACTTGTAGTGGGCATAGCCCCCGCTTAACCTTTCCATGCTGAGTAGGCAAACGATGCTGATGGGGGTTATTAGTTGTGCATAGGGGATAGGACCAAATAGCCTCCATGGTGTCAGCCACTGTCAGGGGCATGCTCCAACTTTCAGTACAGATACATAAATCACCTGCTTCATGTATGAGCACTAACCCAACGACCCTAAGCTCGGCCCATTGGCTATTCTGGCCTGGGCCAGTTTTATACCAGAACTCTTTCAACTCTGGCTTTAACCCCACCGCAGTCCATATGGGGGGCTGGCCCCGACAGGAGCCATCTGTGTACTATGCCTCACAAAGGACAGGTGGTTTTCCTTCCCTGTATGGGCTGGTCGCCTCTACAGTGTACTCAGGAAGTGCTTCTTTCTTGTCTGCATGGAAGGCTACCAGACCCAACAGCTCGTGGAACTGTTGGGACAGCAGACTGCAGTTAAACGTGGCCCGTTGCTCCACATATGTTTCCCACTTGACTAAGGAGTTTGAGCCACCCCTTCTGGGGAGCCCCAAGCCATGACTGCAGCCAACCCTTGACCGGGTATGTGGACTGCACTGTTACAGGTGCAGGACATGTGATGGCCTCACAGGCCATTAGGGCTGTGTAAATGGCCGCTAATTGTTCCCAATTAGCGAGTATCACTGCTCAGCTCCTTTCCAGGGTTGAGACCAGAAAACCAAGGGCACCTTCTGGGTCCCATGGGTCCACCGTAAACCCCAACCAAAGCCTTTTTCTTGTACCTGAACTGTCAACAAATACGGAAGGGCAGGGTCAGCGACCCATCTGCCTTCTGGCATAACTTTGGTTTTACCAACCAGATAGCTACCAAAAACTTGACAGAGTAGCCAGGGGCCTGGACCTTGTCCTCGTTGACGGCCCATCACTAACCTGTTAAGGCATATTGGAGACTATAAGCAGCAGTTTCCAAATCTGCAAGAGAATCAGAGGTTAACATTATATAATCTATATAATGAAACAAGCGCATGGTCAGAGGCTTGGTCCATGTAGCTAAATCCTGAGATACCAGCCCATGGCACAGGGTTGGGTTGTGCAGGTAGCCTTGTGGCAACACCTGGAAGGTCCATTGTCTGCCTTCCCAGGTGAAAGCAAACTGTTATTGGCTGGCAGTGTCAATGTCAAGGGAGAAGAAGGCGTTAGCCAAGTCTATCACATAGTGGAACCGTCCTAGTTCCTGTGAGAGGCGATCTATCAACTCCATGATGTTTGGAACAGCAGCGTGCAGTGAAGGGGTCACCTCGTTCAATTCCCGGCAGTCTACTGTCATTCTCCAGGGACCATCTGGTTTTCGTACAGGCCAGACCGGGGAGTTGAACGGGCTGTGAGTGGACCATATGACACCTGCCTCCTCCAACTTCAAAGTAGTACACCCAATCTCCTCATGCCCCCCAGGCAAGCAATATTGTCTGATGTTAACCACTCGGGTGGCCTGTGGCAGGTGGAGGTGTGCGTGCTGGGGATGTCCTCTAACCACAGTTTTCACCATGCGCACCCACAGACGGAATTCCCCCACAGACATCATGACAGTCAGTCCCTTGAGCACATCCACCCCGAGGATGTACTCAGCAATAGGGGATACGTAGATCTCATAAACCCTGGAAGGGAGACGTCCAATGCCCAGGGTGAGGGCAACTCTATGCACCATTATGTGCCAGCCACTATATCCCTCAATAGTGGCTCTAGGGCCCTGGAAATGGTCCGGATTGACATTTATGAGGGTGCTGTCTGCCCTGATGTCCACGAGTACCAGCACCTGCTGCATGGTCCAGGGGGACCAATGTATGGTGAGTTCAACGTGCGGCCTCAGGTCATCCAGTTCCCCTGCCAACCGGATGCCCGAGCCCACTCCTTAGTCAGCTAGGTGTAACTCCCGGGCAACCCCTTCAGCTCCTTTGGGGGCATTGTGATGAACTTCTTCTCTGGCCGTAGCTTACACCAGGGGGCCAAGAGGACCTCGAGGGGCTGGTTGTCTAATTTCTCCTTAGCCAGCCCGGAGGCTATCAGGTCAAACCACATTTGCCGGCGGCTCACCTTAACTGGGTCCCCTACCTTGCCCTGGCCCTTGGGCAAAGCTTTTGTAGCCCGTTTCTGGGAACAGGGGCAGCCCGCTCCCTTCTTAGTCAGAGCTTGTGCCTCCACAGTCTGGCCTTGCCGATGGACTTCCACATCCTCCAGTTTAGCTAAAGCCCTTGTGACCTCATGGATGGGCTGGTCTGTATAGGGAGCTAACAAAGCGGCCACAGTCCCAAAAGTTCCCGGTGGGCCGTTAGCAAGGATAAGGTCTTTCATGCAGGCTGTAAATATATCTTCATCAGGACTGCTATAATGTAAAGCAAACATCATCTGCTGCATGCCCAACTCCCGTATGACTTGCACCAAGTCCAAGTAAATGTTCCACTTACTCACATGCTCCGGCAAGTCCCCTGCATTGTCCCAGACTGTGCAGGCAGCAACCATGAGCCAGCTAGTTAGAGTCTGATTCCGGCTTGTGGGTTGATCCGGGACACATTTTGCAAACGCTGCCGCAAGGAGGACACTGTGGTGACGCTAGCCAGCTGTGCCATCTCGGTGGGGCTTAACTCCATGTTGTCCACCCCATCATCCCACAAACGTAACAATCAAGCAGGGATTGACTCACCCAGACACTGCTTGCACTGCTTTGCAAGCTCCCTCAATTCCATGGCCATATAAGTGGTGTAAGAAACAGGACGAACCGACTGTCACGGTCTCCCGCAGCTCCTCCACCCCTAGGAGCTAGCGGCTCCTCAATTTCCATTCTTTGTCATACCACTGGTCAGGTGCGCCACACCATTCCAGTGGGCTGCTAGCCCAGAAGGGCACCTCCAATTTGGGGAACCCTTGGAGCATGTGTTCAACCGCCACCAGGCATTGCTCCAAGCTCTCCGCGCAGCGCTGTAAGTGCTGCACCCTGTTTGCATACTCCTATCTTGACTAGCGTGTCACAAGACAGCTAGGAACATCCATGCCACCCTGCCGGCTGCCTCCCGGTGTGCCAATGGGTCATTCAGCTCCAACGACTCCAGTGCTTCCTGGATGTCTCCTGTCAGGGGCGCACGGTGTCCCAGTCTTCTGGTGGAGTCCACGCCAGCAGGTATGTTGCAACCAGATACCAGAGGGATGTCTGGGGCTACATCCCATCTACCTGGGCAGTTCTTCTACTAGAGTGGAAGGAGCATTCACCTGTTGCCATGGAGATTCTGCCAAGAACTACGCAAAGTGTCGTAATGGGCACTCATCTCACCATCCTGCTGAACTACGCCAAGTGTCGTCACCAGGGGCCTGCTTTCGGCGGTGAAATGCCCAGCGAGAAGAAAGCACGCAGAGCCAACATGAGGAGGAACCAGCTAGTTTGCAGCTTTATTCAGCAATAGCAACCATTATATAGAGGTTTGGGGAAGGAGAGTGCACGGAAGTGGCATGCTCCCTCCTGGGCTGTGAATCATGCTTACATAAAGGGCATACATCCCCAGAGCCTGGCATCTATGCAGCAGGCTCCAGAGTCCAGGTTTGTTATGTCTGGGGCCAGAGTCCATGTGTCAGCTTGCACCCACCTGGACGTCCCAAACCTTGTCCAGGGTCAGGGTCCTTATGCCAGTCTGCACACAATTGACTCAGTCCGGGCCCTGTCAGCAGGATTCACTTTAGCAGGGATCTGGTGCTTGTCCAGTCTGTCTTTTGGGTGTTTCATCCTTGGAGGCAGCCTAGTGATACCCTAACTTGGTCCAAAATAACACCATGCACGCACGCTCAAGATCCTCCTAAGAGGGGCCCCACAACAGGCCAATTTCAGCTGCAGCTTGTGTCTCTTCCTGAACCACCTGGCATGAGCCACAAAGCAATCTGCAAGTGGCCAACACCCATGTTGTATATAGAGGTGCCTGGAAGAGGCTCAGCTGCAAACTGAGGCTAGTTGCCACTGGTGCTGTGCTTGGGGCTGCTCAGCAAGAGGTACAGGACACACTGAGGCCAGATGCTGCTTGTTTGAATTTTGTAAATCTTTCTGGAGATTTTAGAAAGTTTACTACATGACCCAAGACATGCTGTATGTATGGAAAAGTCACTGGAAGCAGCTTGGGTGTGCACACATGTGTGGGGCAGTGTTTTCTGTGAATTACCAGGGTGGGGTGAACAAACTGATGTGAGCTGGATTGATAGAGACTCAGATATAGAGCCTGCCTGCCTCTGCACACCAGGAGTGGGATAAGCTCAACATAGAAACAAAGGATTTTGCCAGCACTTTTGTCTGGAAGGAAGCTTACCCTCCAGCACTCTCCCTGTAGCCAGACAACTCAGTTCCTCCCTGTATGTCCCTGGTGCCTTTCAAGCTGCTGGCTCAGAGCTGGAGCTCAGAGCAAGTGAGTCTGTCAGAGAGTACGCCCATGCATGGGCTCATTAAGATGAGCACCTGGGAGCGCAGCTGCCCTCCATCTCACTCAGCCACAACCTCCACTGGTTTTCACAGACAGAAGTTATGGAGACTTTTCTTCTTGGTACTGGAATCCTGGACTGGGGAGCCTGGTGTGGGGCTGGGACCACTCACTCATTTGGGGGGACCTCTATAGCTATTAATAAGATATCCTTCCTGATTTCTAAAGGTCACACATGGGTGTAAGACTAGCTTGTTCTACATCTCCACCTCTCCAGCCAATCTCGAGGTGTCTACTTTTGTATGTCCTTAGTTATAGGACTTTTGTTCATCTAGTCTTCAGGCAATTCTCAATGCTATTTGTTCTGTAGTCTAGTTGTAAATTTGAAGTAGTCATGATAGGAGGCAAGCACAATGTTTA
Source organism: Hipposideros larvatus (assembly GCA_031876335.1). Taxonomy (NCBI): domain Eukaryota; kingdom Metazoa; phylum Chordata; class Mammalia; order Chiroptera; family Hipposideridae; genus Hipposideros; species Hipposideros larvatus. The sequence continues at coordinate 107,105,248 of CM063089.1, forward strand.
CCTACTTCACCATCTTGACCAGAAATTAACACCATGATTCCTTTTAACAACCTTCTTAACCCTTCTTCCTCTGCTGAGCCAAACATTTCAAAAGAGTTTTTTTGTTACTCATTTTCTCCAGTTTCTCTACTCTTCCTAGTTCCCCTGTCAACTGCTTTCTCTCTTATTGTCACACTGTTTCCCTGATATTGCTCAAAAACTACCGGCACTACCATTGCTATAGCTAAGGCAATAGATGTTTATCTCCTCTGGAAGCAATTGGCATTGCTGACTACCCCCTCCTTACCTAAACATCCTTTTCTCTTTTCATCTTAAATCCACATTGCCCTGGATTTTCTTCTATGGTTCAGCCACTACTTTTCCATTTCTTTTAGTGGTTTTTCTTTTTTGTGCTTCTCTTTTAAATCCTGGTTTGTTTGATTTCATTTATTTGTTTGCTTCTTTGATTTAAATTTCCTTTGGGGAATTTTTCTCTTCTGACTCTTCACTCACCCTGAGCAAACTCTATTGAGGAACTAAGATTGATCTCAAAGTATAATCTATTATATAAAATTAAAAAAAAAGTAACAGAGATAGTAAGTAGAAATAAAATATCTGAAGTCAGTGCATTCAAAAGAATAAATGTTTTCACAATCTTATGAAGAAACAAATGGGGAACCAGAGGTCATTTATTTTATTTTGACCATTGTCAACATAAGAATGTCCAAACCTATAGAGAGTTTTCATAAGAGATAATTTGAGCCAATCTGAAGACATGCAAGGAAGCAAGACCTTAAATGCACTGGGAACGGAATGACAGTTTTGTAGTTCTTTTTATACATTTGGAATTAAAGAAGGAACCTAGGGAAGGTTACATGAAAGTGGGAGAAAGCAAGGTAGGGAAATCTCTATGATTGGATTACAGGATAGTTAACAAGATTATGTGCTTCCTTGGGGGGTGATTACACCTTCAAGGGGTCTGGAAAAGAGGATTACTTCTGGTATTTCAAAGTTGTGTTAACTTAGATCCAAAAGAAGAATGGACAAGGCGTGCTTAAGGCTAAGATAAACCTTTTACATGCTTGGGGCATGACTACCCACCATAACTGGCCCAGTAAGGAATTTATGACAGATCACCTTGTAAGGGTTACTTTTGGTCACTGATTTATCACAGAGCCTTTTTTGTTGCTGTTCACACCATAGAAAATAAGATGAGACAAGTTGTTTGCAAGTGAGACTCACCTGAATACTTGCCACATCCTGGGTTCCCATTGAAATAGAAATTATCCTTTATGCTAATAATGTACAATGGACAAAAAAAAGCCTCACATCAATGAAATTAATACCAGAAGTGAAGAAACTCAAGGTCTAATTAGTTCCACCTTAAGACAAGGTTGTATGACAAGCAGAGTTTGGATTATGTAAAAATGAGTTAAATTGACCCAGAACACTTGGGAACTTCCAAAGACTGCATATCTATTGTTTGTGACAAAATTTATTTTTAACCAGTGCCAGTAAATCATATAATTGCATATTGGCCTTGTGTCTCATATTCTCCCTAAATAGTATTACCAGGGAGAAATCTGGGATTGCACAAATTCATTGGCTAGGTGATTGCATAATTGAGGTTATTGGCTGCTTTGTTTCTCTATCTATAAAGTTTTGTTCCCATTGCTCATTCACAGCACATGCCCTGCAGGTTTCATACTTACATATCTACTTAGTAAGAGGTACATAGCTATATAGTTAACTCTGCTTAAGTGTTTCAGGCACCTCAAACTCAATATTTACAACGCTGAGCTCACCATTTTCCCCTACACCTGCTTTCTTACCTTTGAGTAGAAACTCTCCCAGCCCAGTTGCCAGCGACAGAAAATGTGATGGTCTTTCTTTCTTCTCCCTCATTCTCCTCATTATTGATCATTATCATACTTTGTCAAGTCTACAATCTATACAGTTTTTAATTCAGCATTGTTTCCAACTTACTTGTTGAAGCCAACTTCATCCTTCTTATAAAAATGGGAGATGTGTTAGGTGATACTGTCTTTTCTGGACTAACCAAAGCAAAATTGGTCCTGTGTAATACTTAGGTCCTTTTTAGTAGACAATAGCAGCAGTAAAAAAATGTTTAGATAGCAAGGATTAACTACTCTCTCATTTCCTTGCTATTAATTTGTAATAAGAATAAGTTTCAGGCCAAATTATGACAGATCTATAGACATTTATTAGACAGGCAGTCTTTGGTAAATTTCAATCCTTGCCTCTAATTGGCACCATGCAATCAGAAAATCCTTCTAAACTAATGCCTGCATGTAAGATCACTTAGAGTTCAAACTTCAGGCATCATCCTTACTAGATAACAGTTTCAGTCCTCAGTAAATTTTTATAGCTTGTTCAGGTAATGTTTGATAATATCTAAAGCATTTTAGCTATTCTACATGTCTTAAATACCTTTAATTTAATTAATGATAATTTTTACCATTTATCATGCTGATTAACAGGTTTCCAGTTACAACAATAAACACTATTTCTAATATTTAGAATGCTACTTAGTAAAGAATTGGTTGATGATAGAAATAGGATTAGAGAAATTTCTGTGAGCTTCCCCTGAGTGTGGTCCTTCCTGATAGAATGTAGGCTGCCCTCCCCCTAACTGTGCTTCCTCAATAGTGTGTTGAATAACTAGATCCACAATTAGAGCCTAAATTAATCAGTGCACATACATTGTACTGATTGTCCTAAAATATTTTAAAGTAATTTATAGATATTTTAATAATGTTTTCAGTCTTTTCCCTCTCTGCAACCTTAAGCACTTCTTAAAATCAAACCATGAAAATATTTGTTTTTTAACTTATCAATTGCGGGGAGGAGAAAAAATGGTGGCGGTGAGGAGGGCTCCCTGAGTTCTCCCCTGGAAATCACCGCAATTTGAGCAGCTGGAGCGCAGCAAACAAACCTCTACCGAGCACACTGAGCAGCAAAGGGACTCCCACACCGAGTACTTAAAGGTGGGCAGACCGGGCGAGTGGGGGAAGAGGGAGGCGAGGCACGTGGAGGCACAGCCCGCACCCGCGGCTGGTGAGACTCGGGGTCTCAGAGAGAAGATCGGAGAGTCCCCAAAGCTCGCTCCCTACATCTCCAGCCTGCGCTAAGGCAGAATCCTCAGGCCTAGAGGAGCGGAACAGAGAGAGGAGGGCGTGAATGGAGGCACAGTCCAGCCGCCCCCGCAGCTGCGGAGCTGAGGGAACCCAGGACAAGGCGGAGTGGTTTGCAGCATCTGGGCGGGCTCAGCCTCTGGGCTGACCGGCCCGCTGACCATCCCCGCAGGGAGTCTGACAGGAGCCCCAGGGCGCGCAGTTTCTGAGGTAGAAACCTCAAACCAGCAAGCAGGAGAAGAGGGAAACGAGAAGTGTGGAGACACAGCCCGCACCCCACAGCTGTGGAAACATGAGCTGCTTTGCCAGGGGATGCCCCTGGAGAGCAGCAGGGGCTTTGCAGGAGCGTTGGAGGGGACTTTTTCTTTTTCCTTTTTTCTTTTTCTCTTTCTTTTTTTCCCTTTTTTCTCAGATAGAAAAAATAAACTGCATAGATAAGTGCACACCCCCACCCTCCCTCAGAAACCTTGGCCCCCTCCCTGCCAGAGCCTGAGGCTGACTCCTGAAGAGAGGAGTAAGTCAGAACAAAGGTGCTTCAACTCCCTGGGGGTTGAGTAATTTACATGAGAAGAGGCTGCAGGTGGGAGCTACTAAACACCCTGTCCCCACCCCCACCTCTCCTGGATGGCTCTGGAAGCAGAAGAGACACAGGAAGGCCTACTACTAGCAGCTCTGAAATCTCCACCCCCCACCCTTCAAAAGCCCCAGTGGAAAGAGCACCCGAAGACACATATCCAGTCCTCTGGCTGTGCAGAAATCAGAGTGCCGCTGGACAGGAAGGAACAAAAATAACACTGACTTTGTAAAAAAACTACCAATCACACCTCATAATTCCACTCATCTAAAATAGACCTGCATTACCGGGCTCACTCTAGGTGCCAGGCGGCTGGCTCTGCCCTCACAACACGCACAGGATTGTATGTATAGCAGAGGAAAACCTGGTGAGAGCTTGGCAGATTTCAGCCAAGATTGGCACTGGTTACTTCTTGGTTTCCCCCCCTCCCTTTTTTTTTTTTTGATTGTTCTCAGTTTGGGTTTCTCTTTTGATGTGTTATATTGTTATTGTTAATTGGGTTCTCTTGGAAGTTTTGGGGGGTTTTGTTTGTTTTTCTTTTTTCATTGATCGTTTGTGTTATTTTTGGATTTTTCTATTTCATTAGTAATTTTCGTTTTTTATATAATATATAAAAGTGCATATATGCATATATAAAGGTGCATATATGTTGATATATATGTCCATATATATAGGGATATATATATATATATATATATATATATTTTTTTTTTTTTTTCTCTCTGCATTTTTCTCTCTTTCTTTCCTTCCCTTCTAACCTCTCTCTCTCCCTTCTTTCCTGCATCCTTGTCACAGCTTGATTTACCTCCTCCTTTCCATTTTTTCTGCAAGTTTTTTTTTTCTGGTGCTGTTGCTGTTTTAAGGGTGTTGCTATTTTGTTTCTCGCATTCATTCTATTTTTTAGTTTACTATATTTTATTTTATCGTGTTCTATTTGTTCCTTTTCTTTTTCTTTTCTCATTGTTTTGTTTTGTTTTTTGTTTCTGTTGATTTGTTTTCTCCTTGTGTATGATTGATATTTCTATACATGTTGAGTGTAGGGTGATGGTTGTTTTGTACATCAGAGAATATCTGGTTACCTTTGGTGGCTGTTGTGGTTGTGCTTGTTGATCTGTTTTGCCCTAAAACATGCTCTGCAGCAGGGTCCAGCCAAAGAAGCACAAGAATCATCACACCCAGAGACCAACTTTAGATAAAACCAGAGCATTACGGGGTCTGGCATACAAGATTCACACTAAAAGGGAAACTGCTACAGGCACAAGAGCCCCTTGGGGCCAAGCCTCATCAGAGGGGTCAACCCTCACCAACAGCTTATAGGACACAGCTAATCCTCATGGCTAGTCAGCTTGGGAGTCAAGCCCACCTACTGACAAGCTGAAAGCAATAAAAACTAGACCTCAATAGGAGAAGGCACAGAACACAAGGAACACCTCTGGTGCACACACACAGGAGAAAAGAGAGTTTGAGCAATTCAAACACAAAGGACATATACCACATAAGTCTACCCAGAAAAGATGGAGAGACCTAGGGGATCTACCTATTCCATTGAAGTAAACACAAAGAGTAAGTCAGAATGGGGAAACAAAGAAACACATCCCAAATAAAAGAACAGAAGAAACCTCCTGAATCTGTGGAATTAGAGGAAATGGAGGGAAACAACCTATCAGAGACAGAGTTCAGAACACTGATTATTAGAATGTTCAAGGAAATTAATGAGAATGAAAAGAAGGATAGACAAATCATGAAAAACAACCAGGTAGAAATAAAGAATTAAATTACTGAATTAAATAACAAACTCGATGGAATTACTAGCAGATTGGATGAAGCAGAGGATCAAATCAGTGACTTAGAAGACAAGATAGCAGAGATCATCCAAGCAGAACAAAAACAAGAAAAAAAAGATTGAAAATAGTTTAGAAGAGCTGGGCGACAACATCAGTAAAACAAAATGGAAGCCTACTGAATGGGAGAAGATCTTTGTCAATGATATATCTGATAAGGGGTTAATATCCAAAATATATAAAATGCTCATGCAACTCAATACCAAAAAAACAAACAACCTTATTAAAAAATGGGCAGAGGAGGGCCAGCCAAGTGGCGTGTTGGTTCAGAGCTGGCTTGGGATGCCAGAGGACCCCAGTTCAGATCCCACATATGCGGGCCAGTGACACTGCCCTCTACAGCTAAGATGCTGAACAACAGCTCAACCTGGAGCTGTGCTGCCATGAGTCGTCTGCGACGGCGTAGGCTGCAGCTTGTGCTGTCAGTGGGTTACCATGTGCTACTGTGTGTAGCCAGCAGCCAGCGTGAGCAGCCAGCAGCCACTATGGGCAGCCGTCCAGAAGCTGCTGACTGATCTGCCTCGCCTGGGAAAAGTGCAATGATGGTGCCAACTTGGGCCAGTGAAGCAACGTCCTCCACAACAAGACTGAAGAAAAAAAAGACAGCAACTTGTCTGTTCCCCTTCCCCCAATTCCCCAGTGCTGTTCCCATCCCCCCAATTCCCCAATAAAATCTTTAAAAATTTTTTTTTAAATAAATGAAAAATGGGCAGAGGATATGAAGAGACATTTCTCCAAAGAGGACATGCAGATGGCCAACAGGCATATGAAAAAATGTTCAACCTCACTTAGCATTAAGGAAATGCAAATAAAAACCACAATGAGATACCACCTCACCCCGGTCAGAATGGCTATTGTCAATAAATCAACAAACAGCAAATGATGCCGAGGTTGTGGGGAAAAGGGAACACTGGTACACTGTTGGTGGGACTGCAGACTGGTGCAGCCACTATGGAAATCAGTATGGAGGTACCTCAAAAAACTGGAAATGGAACTACCTTATGACCCAGCAATTCCACTCTTAGGTATTTATCCAAAAAAACCCAAGACATTAATCCGAAAAAATATATGTGCCCCTATGTTCATTGCGGCTCTATTCATAATAGCTAAGACTTAGAAACAACTGAAATGCCCATCAGTAGACGACTGGATTAAGAAACTATGGTACATTTACACAATGGACTATTACTCAGCTATAAAGAAGAAGGAAATAGTACTATTTGCAACAATATGGATGGAACTAGAGAACATTATGCTAAGTGAAATAAGTCAGTCAGACAAAGACAAATACCATGTGATCTCACTTATACATGGAATCTAAAAAACTGAATAAAGGAGAAATGTAAACAGAAATAGTCTCAGAGACACAGAGGAAAAACTGAGGGTTGCTAGTTGGGAGAGGGTGGGGATGAAGGAGAAGGGGAACTGATGAGACAACACAAATTGGTAACTACAATATGGCCTCAGGGATAGAAAAGACAGTCTGGGGAATATAATCAACAATGTTGTAAATATTTTTTAGGAGGCCAGTGGAACTCATGTCTTGTTAGGGAGACCACTTCATAGTCGGTGTAGAGGCTGGACCACTGCACTGTATATCTGAAGCTGATGTTGAATAATAATGTATGTCAACTATAATTATATATAGTCACGGGACGTGGAGTAGAGAGTGGGAATGGCGTCAATGGAATTGTAATAGATAAGCATGATATTGGTGGTGGGAGGACAGTAGATGGGGGAGAGGGGTTGTTCCTGTGTGAAGGGTAAAAAGGATAACTATTGCATTGTTCTGTACACCTGAAACTAACAATAAAAAATAAATAAAATAAACAAATAAATAAATTATCTAGGTGAAGAATAAAAAACGTCAAAACAATAAAAGTTCTAATTGGAAAAAACAAACAAGCAAAAACCAAAAAACTTATCAATTGCTTCCTATTGCTCTTATGATAAAATAAAAAATTTCTAAAATAACCTCATCTGACACCTTTATATCCTCATATCTCACCCCCTCACCTTCACTCTCTGTGATTCAACTATCTTGAACCTCTCTTAAATATACTATACTGTTATTACACTTTAGGCTTCCCCACATAATCTTCCACTTACTGGGAAAACTTTTCTTTTCCTTCCTCTGGCTAACTGTTATCCATCCTTCAAGAGATGGCCTAAATATCACTGCCTTCCAGAAACCTTTATTGATCACCATTTCCAACAAAATTAGGTGGGAGGGGGGATTCTAGAAGACGCAGGAGGGGTTAAATATGTGGTGATGGAAGGAGAACTGACTCTGGGTGGTAAACACATAATGCAATGTATAGATGATGTATTATAAAATTGTACACTTGAACCCTCATAACTTTACTAACCAATGTCACCCCAATAAATTTAATAAATTAAAAAAAGAAAAAATATGTTCTCATATAAGTCTATAAAACATCTATCATAGCACTAATCACACAAAGTTGAACTTTTCATCTTCACCTTGATTTGCTTTTTTGTATCATTCATTAGATGAAATAGAGTAACTCATAAACCTCTTAATCACCGTGCACAGCACAAAGTAGTTCCCAACAAATACAATATCCATTCTCTTTCATGCCTCTAACCCCATCAGTTTTTAGACTTTGACTATAGAATAGTTTATTGCTAGAAAGATTAATGAGTGGAATTTTTTTTAGTTTTATAAATCAATTTACTTAGGAAAACAATTACAGGCAAAATTATACTATATTTTAAAACTTTTAATTCAAAACATGAGGAGAACAATGCAAATTGCCCTAATTTGGTATTTATATATTTTCTTTTCCAAATTTATAATCATGCTCTCATTCTTGGGGACCTCACAAAACCCAAGTTTCTAAAAGCTAAAAAAATACATATGAATGTAAAATACAGTGTTGAACTGTTGTACAATCTGACAACTCTAAAGAACAGTTTGATACTTTCCCCCTCAAATTGCCATTTTGATTTGGGATATTTATATGTAGTTTTATTTATGATTTCATTTTACCAATAACAGTTTAGGCCTTCAGAGCGTAAAATCTTTAAGACTCAAGAATTTAGCTGTGGGGCCGGCCAAGTGGCACGTTGGTTAAGAGTAGGCTTGGGATGCCAGCTCAAGCAGGAGGGCCCTGGTTCAGATCCCACATGAGGGCCAGTGATGCTGCATTCTCTACAGCTAAGATGGTGAACAACAGCTCAACCTGGAGCTGGGCTGCCATGAGTCACTGGCGACGGCGTAGGCTGCAGCCCCTGATGCAGTGGACTGCCATGAGCTACCATTAGTGGCTGGCAGCCCGTGTGAGCGTCCAGCAGCTGGCATGAGCTGCTGTGAGCCACCGTGAGCTGCCATGAGTGGCCGTCCAATGGCTGGCAAGTGACTGCCCCACAAGGGAAGAGCACAATAATAATACCAACATGGGCCAGTGAAGTGACATCCTCCATAACTAGACTGAAGAAAAAAAGACAGTAACTTGTCTGCTCCCCTTCCCCAATTCCCCAACGCTGTTCCCTCCCCCAATTACCTAATAAATCTTAAAAAAAAAAAAAATTTAGCCGTGGATAAAGGAGAGGGATTCACACATTATGTCATTATCCACTAACTCTTCACTGTTGGCTGACTCTTTAACAACAATAGGTCAGGAGGCATTTGAGTAATGACACTGGAAAAGCTCAGGAAAATGTAAATTGGGCTTTCACAGTTACTTGGCCCCCAGTGTTCTACCTGCTGTAGTGAAAACCTTTTAGCTATTGAGAACTCACTCTCCTTTGGTTCCCCAAATAAACTGGCTCAGATACATGCCCAGGCTGTGTGACCAATGTGACATCAATGACATGCACTCCTGAGAAAGTATCCTCGGGCTTCACCTCCCTCTGCCACCCCAGCCATGTTGCAGGTGGACCACAATGTTCTGGGTCTCACAGAAACCTTTGTAAAGTCATTTTTGCTTATAATGCTTCATTAAAAATCCCCCTTCAAAGAACTTGGGCCCAGCTGGCCTGCCTGCACTCTGTGTTTCCTTAGGGTGGCTGTTTACACCATGGCCATACAGGCTGCTTGAGTCCAACCCAGGACACTCTTCTCCAGCTGTGAAGGAGCACATCACTTCATCTATCTGTGAAAAGAGAGGTAATGTGACTTAAGGATTATGTGCAAACAGATATTCATACCTGCCAAAGAAATATAGAAACCTAGGTTTTAAAATGCCATATTATTGCCAAAGAGCTGAAACTTTTTTTTCATTGCTTATGCAAAAGCTGGAGCCAGTAGAAAAAAATAAAGTTGATCAAGCGGGGCCCACATTTTGGATGGCAGCCCAGAATATCAGGAGGCTAATTTAGAAACATACCAGGCAGGGACACAAGAAAAACCAGCAGCATGGCAGTTGCAGAAGTATCCTGAAAATCATGATGCTTAAACTTCGGAGCCCTTCTGTCTCTGACCACTGGGAGTTGCTGGTTGTTTTGGAAGGTTCTAGGAGCAGAGAGAAACCTGGGAGGCAATCAAGAGGCAATTCTGGTAAATTACTTTGAGAGATATCAGATGAAATGGACCTGAATCTCCAAAGCTCCAGCAATTGTTCATTCTAAATATTTACTTTGGAACCTAATTTTGAACTTGTACTTTAATTTTTTTTCTAAGAGAACTATCACTTTAAATTACATTATTTTCAAGCCTCACAGAATTTAGTTCTTCCCTGAGCATAAGTAATGACCACATTTCTCTACCACACAGGAAAGACTAAAGAAGCTTCATTTCACTTGCTTTGCACTCCCATTACTAATATCTCCACTTCTAGTGTGGGGCTCATGGTCCAGCTTTGGGGACTACAACTAGGTATATGGACTTTCTCCACTAATTCACTGGCATTTCTTTACAAAAATTAATAGTAATGTAAAACTAATTTGTAAACTTATTTGAGCTACTGGAGTTTCTGTTTATTTTTTTTTCTTTCAAATGATCCTAACAATGTTATTGTAAAAAACGTAATTATTTTTACATTTTATTCACGTAACAAATGAAATGTGAAATGAGCTTCATGGATGAAAAACATCCCGATAGCTGCTAAGTTTTATAATGTATAAATAAGAATTGAGTTGCTGCTACGCAAATTTAACAATAAAATCTTAGTGCTGATGCTGGATATAAAGACAATAATGTATCCTGAGTTAAAGAAGGTCATTAGTCCTAGAATAAGAGAGAAACATTATATGCATTTATATACCTGTGAAGAGAAGAGGAAATGAGCTTATTTCCACACACAATTAGAGGTATATGCCAAATGTTTATTTAAATGTTAAGATCATTATCCCTCGGGAAAAACAAATTAAGGTATCATAATTATTAAAATAAAGGATGTCATAATTATAAGAAGTTTTATGGAATGTTTTGTGGAATACATAAACACGGTCATCATTGCATTTTCCAAGTCGTGAAAAATACAAAATAGAAACTAATGAACCTCATAAGATATAGCGGCAAGGATCAGTTGCGATTTTGCACATTTTAAAAAGAAAAGAAATGCATTTGTTTGAAAATGATTCTAAACAGGAAAAGCCCTGATAAAAATGTAATTATAATAATAACAATTCTAAAGTGTTTTATTAAAGAGTAATTAACTTCACTAGGAAAATAAACTTTAACCTTGCAAAGAGAGAAACAAGGGACTATAGAATAATTATTAAAAAAAAACAACCCAAAACTGATTTATTTTTGTGTAGCCAAGAATGATGTATATTAGCATTCATCTTCCTTGATCATATGACCACTCTGTTCTTATGTATTAAGAAATCCCAGAAGATAGAAACAAAGTATAAATAGCATTTGCAATGTTTTAATTGTGGTAGATATATTTGCTGAGAATGGCAAACAGGGCTGTATTTCCTAATAGACAATTGGCCAGCTCCTGTCCATCACTGGAATAAAGTGTATCTTAATAAGAAACTTTAAAATGCTTTCACTTGGGGCCGGCCGAGTGGCGCGATGGTTAAGAACTGGCTTGGGATGCCAGAGGGCCCCAGTTCGGATCCCACATATGTGGGCCAGTGACACTGCCCTCTACAGCTAAGATGCTGAACAACAGCTCAACCTGGAGCTGGGCTGCCATGAGTCGCCGGCGACCGCGTGGGCTGCAGCCCCTGCTGCAGTGGGCTGTCATAAGCTACCATGTGTAGCCAGCAGCCAGTGTGAGCTGCCAGCAGCTGCTGTGAGCGGCTGTCCAGAAGTCGGTGACTGATTTGCCTCGCCTGGGAAGAGCGCAATGATGGTGCCAGCTTGTGCTAGTGAAGCGACATCCTCCACAACTAGACTGAAGAACAAAAGGATAGCAACTTGTCTGTTCCCCTTCCCCCGATTCCCCAATAAAATCTGTATAAAAAATAAATAAATAAATAAATAAATAAATAAATAAATAAATAAATAAATAAAAATAAAATGCTTTCACTTGAATGTATGATAGAGCATCTTCATTTTTCCTGAAGGCTTTCACATCTGTTCTTTCCATTCTGACTGTGCAAGATAGCTTGTGCAAAATGGAGATACTGATTATGAACAAATCACAAGATGTAAGCTACAATCCTCATTCAGATATCCAATTATTAACTGAATTGTAGTTTCTCTGAACAAAATGCTCACGTTCTCAGCCATTGGACAGCACTCAGCCTGGTACCCTCTCTCCAGAGCACTGGGTTTGAAATATATACCAAAAAACCAATTCTGTAGTAGTATCTAATACTCTTAAAATGCCATGTCACTGAAAATCATTTTTCTAATACCTGTATACAGTATGGAAATGCATCATGTTCCCTGAGGAGTCCATGTCACCAACATGATAACGTATCAGAGGCAGGGGAAAAAAGCTCCGAGGTCTGGGTTTTTATTTAAGAAGGTTTTCCCTGCCCCCAAATTATCATTTAAAATTGTTCTGCTACCTTTTAGTACTTTTTCTTTAGTTAGAGTCAGTGAGGGGAAAAAGCCAGCTCCATCTCAGTTTCAAAATAGAACCATTTACTTATTTTGCTGAAGAAAGTAATATTGTTATGTCCCCTCCTTGCTTCCACTGGAAACGGAACTCATATTTATTTGGTTTTTATACTGAAAGATAATTAATGTCTGCTGTTACATGTTCACCCTCTTAACCATGTGCCCACCATCCTGACAGGAAGCTGGCCACGAGATGTAAAAGGGATATCAAACTTCCCTTCATATAGTTTATCTTAACATGAGGCAATGAGCTAATACTACATTATTTTATTGTTTTAAATATACTTTTATTTTAGAACAGTTTTAGATTTCCAGAAAATTTTCTAAGAGTGCAGAGATAGTGCTTCCATTTTCCCCCACATTACATTAATACATTATAATTAATGAACCAATATTGATGTTTTATTATTAACAAGATACTTTAATCAGCTTTCCATAGGTTTTCTTTTTTTTAAATCTAATGTTATTTTTCTTTTCTAGAATACTACATTACATTTAATCATTAAGTCCCTTAAGCTCCTTTTGGCTCTGACAGCTTCTCAGACTTCCTTTGTTTTGATAACCTTGATAATTCTGAAGAAGTCACTTGTTTTATAGAATGTTTCTCAATTGGGATTTGTCTGATTTTTTTTATTATTGTTTTTTACAATCAGTCAGGTGTTACGGGTTTTGGGGAGGAAGGTCACAGAGGTAAGGTGCCATCCACTGCATCATATCAAGATTTTATGCTATTAGTATGATTTATTGCTAGCTAAGGTCCTACTTTAATTTTACTCATACAATTTTCCATTCTTCATTCTATCAGTTGTACTGAGTATGAATAACAGCAAACCGAAACTGCTCCATTAGCTTTGCTCTATTTCTTGAATCAACTCAATCAGTTGTTTTTCAAATATTTGATTTTTTAAAAATTTGAGTCAAACAACTTTCTTTAAATAATCTGGACATTTGGACACTTTAGAGTTCTTGGGGTCATCATGGTCATTGATTATTTTCCCCCACTGTGTGTGTACGTGTGCATGTTTTCCTTTCTATGAAAAAAAAATACAAGTAGTCATAAATAACAAAATTTCCAGTTGTGTTAAAGTGGTGATTGCTAAATTAACTAAATAAAAAATACCAAGAAGAATTCACAGATTTATTAGAAATAATAATAATCAGGAGAGTGAAAATGGTGGCGGTGAGGAGGGCTCCCTGAGTTCTCCCCTGGAAATCACCACAGTTTGAACAGCTGGAGCACGCAGACAAACCTCTACCTAGCAGGCTGAGCAGTGAAGGGACTCCCACATCGAGTACTTAAAGGTGGGCAGGCCGGGCGAGTGGGGGAAGAGGGAGACGAGATGCATGGAGGCACAGCCCACACCTGTGGCTGCTGAGACTCGGGGTCTCAGAAAGCAGATCCGAGAGGTTTCCTGCGGCTCACTCCCCGCACCTCATTCCCGCCCTAAGGCAGAATCCTAAGGCCGGACGAGTAGGACAACATAGAGAGGAGACATGCGAGCAAAGGCGCGGTCCTTTGGCGCCCATGGCTGTGGAGCTGTAGGAAGACAGGACATGGCGGAAGTGTTCGCGGCATGAGGGCGGGCTCAGCCTCTGGGCCGACCATCCAGCCGGGAGTGCGACAGGAGCCCCAGGGCGCCACACTCTGAGGTAGAAATCTCAAAACAGCTGAGCAGGAGAAGAGGGAAGCAAGAAGTGAAGACGCACCCCACACCCTACAGTGGCGGAGACACAAGTGGCAGCACCAGGGTGGGTTCCTGGAGCGCAGCAGGAGCTCAGCTGGAGCGTCTGAGCTCAAAACAACAGGGAGCATTTTTAACTTTGTTTCTTTTTTTCCCTCTTTTTTCTTGGACAGAAAAAAAAGCTGCATAGATAAGAGCCCACCCCACCCTCCCCCAGAAACCTTGGCCCCCAACCTGCCAGAGCCTTAAGCTGACCCCTGAATGTTGGAGTAGGGTCAGATTACAGAGGTGCTCCTACTCCCAGGGGGTTGAGAAACTCCGCATGAGAAGAGGCTGCGGAGTGTGAGCCTGCATACCCTGCCCCCACCTCTCCTGCATGGCTGGGGAGGCAGGGCGACTTCAGCTGCTGAGTCACTCGCAGGCCTCCCCAGCAGCTCTGAAATCTCCACCACCCCCTCAACAGCCCCCCATGGAAAGAGTGCCGGAAGACACACATCCAGTCCTCTGGCTGAGAAGAACTCAGAGTGCCTCTGGGCAGGCGGGAGCAGAAACAGCACTGACTTTGTAAAAAAACTACCAATCACAACTCATAACCCCACTCATCTAAAATAGACCTGCATTGCCAGGCTCACTTTAGGCACCAGGCGGCAGGCTCTACCCCCACAAGATGCAGAGGAGTTTGTGTATAGCAGAGGACAACCTGGGGAGAGCTTCGCGGACTTCAGCCAAGATTGGCACTGGTTGTTTCTTGTTTTTTCTTTTCCTTTTTTGTTTGTTTTTGTTTTTGTTTTTTTTGGTGTGTTATATTGTTGTTGTTAATTGGGTTCTTTTCGATGTTCTGCGGTTTTTCTGTTGCTTGCTTGTGTTGGTTGATTTTGTTTTTTTCTATTTCATTATTTTTAGTTTTTTATATAGGCATATATAAAAGTGCATATATGTGGATATATATGTCTATATATATGGGGGTGTAGATATATATGTGTATGTATATATATTTGTATATATATATATATATATATACATACACACATATATTTTTTCTTCTTTTCTCTCTCCTTCTTTCCTTCTTTCTTTTCTACCCTCTCACCCTTCTTTTCTGCTTTCTTGTCACTGCTCTACTTGTTCTCCTTCTTTCCATTTTTTATGCAACTTTTTTTTGGAGGGGGTGTTGCTATTTTGTTTCACGTGTTTATTCTATTTTTATTTTATTTTATTTTATTTTATTTTATTTTGCTATTTGTGTCCTTGGGTTTTTTTTTTCATTGTCGTTGTTTTGTTTTTGTTGGTTTGTTTTCTCCTTTTATATGCTTGATATTTCTGTACATGTTGAGTGTAGGTGGATGGTTGTTTTGTACATCTGAGAGTATCTGGTTACCTTTGGTGGCTGTTGTGGTTTGCTTGTTGATCTGTTTTGCTCTAAAACACGCTCTGCCGCGGGGCCCAGCCAGACGCACAAGAATCATCACACCCAGAGATGAACTTTAGATAAAATCAGAACATTACAGGGTCTGACCTACAAGAGTCACACCCAAAAGGAAATTGCTATAGGCACAAAGGCCATAAGGGCCAATCCTTATCAGAGGGGTCAACCCTCACACAGCAGCTCATAAACTGTGGACACAGCTAATCCTCATGGCTAGTCAGCCTGGGAGTCAATCCCACCTACTGTCAAGCTAGAAGCAATCAAAACTCGACCTCAACAGGAGAAGACACACAACACAAGGAACACCTCTGGTACACACACAGGAGAAAAGGGAGTCTGAGTAATTGAAATATAAAGGACACATATCACATAAATCCACCCAGAAAAGATTGAGAGACCTAGGGGATCTACCTATCACATCAAAACAAACACAAAGAGTAAGCCAGAATGGGGAAAAAAAAAAAGAACAGAAGAAACCTCCTGAAACAGTGGAACTAGAGGAAATAGAGCAGCCGTTCTCAACCTGTGGGTCACGACCCCTTTGGGGGTTGAACGACCCTTTCACAGGGGTCACCTAAGACCATTGGAAAACAAAAAGATATTTACATTATGATTCATAATAGTAGCAAAATTATAGTTATAGAGTAGCAACCAAAATAATTTTATGGGTGGGGGTCACCACAACATAAGGAACTGTATTAAGGGATCACGACATTAAGAAGGTTGAGAACCGCTGAAATAGAGGTAAACAACCTATTGGACACAGAGTTTAGAACACTGATTATTAGCATATTCAAGGAAATTAATGACAATATAAAGGATAGAGAAATCATGAAAAATAATCAGCTAGAATTAAAGAATACAATTACTGAATTAAATAACAAACTCGATGGAATTATTAGCAGATTAGATGAAGCAGAGGATCGAATCAGTGACTTAGAAGTCAAGATGGCAGAGATCTCCCAAGTGGAACAACAAAAAGAAAAAAGAATAAAAAACATTGAAAATAGTTTAAGAGAGCTGGGTGACAACATCAAATGCAACATCATGCGCATCATAGGAATACCAGAAGGAGAAGAGAGGGAGCAAGGGATTGAGAACATACTTGAAGTAATAATGTCTGAAAACTTCCCTAGCCCAGCAAAGGAAATTGACGTACAAGCACAGGAAGTGCAGAGAGTTCCAACCAAGATGATCCCAAACAGGCCCATACCAAGACACATTATAGTGAAAATGGCAAGGGATAAGGACAAAAACAGAATCCTAAAAGCAGCAAGGGACAGGCAGCAAGTTACATACAAGGGCACCTCTATAAGATTATCAGCCAACTTTTCTGCAGAAACTCTGCAGGCCAGAAGGCAGTGGCAGGAGGTCTCCAAGGTGATGAAAAACAAAGAACAACAACTTAGATTGCTTTATCCAGCAAGGTTATCATTTAAAATTGAAGGAGAGATAAAGAGCTTCCCAGAAAAGAATAAATAACCTAAAAGAATTCATTACCACCAAGCCAGCATTGCAGGAAATATTAAAAGGGCTGCTTTAAGCAGAGGAAAGAGAAAAACAACCTAACTAATGAAGACCAGGAACACAAATAACAAAATGGCAATAACTATGCACCTATCAATAATCACATTAAATGTAAATGGACTGAATGCTCCAATCAAAAGACATAGGGTGGCTGAGTGGATAAGAAAGCAGGACCCTTGCATAGGCTGTATACAAGAGACTCACCTCAGATCAAAAGATACATACAGGTTGAAAGTAAAGGGATGGAGTAAAATATTCCATGCAAATGGAACTGAGAAAAAAGCTATAAAAAAAGGAATAGCGATACTTATATCAGATAAAATGGACTTTAAGTTGAAGAGCATAATAAGGGACAAAGAAGGGCACTTCATAATAACAAAGGTATCAATCAAACGAGTACATAACCCTAGTAAACATCTATGCACCTAATATAGGAGCCGCCAAATATATAAAAAAGATATTGACAGACATAAAGGAAGAGATCAACAGTAACACTATCATAGTAGGGGACTTCAACACCCTGCTGTCACCAATGGACAGATCCTCCAGACAGAAAATCAACATGGAAACAGTACCCTTAAATGACATTTTAGACCAGCTGGATTTAATCAATAGTTTTAGAGCATTTCACCCTAAGCAAAAGAATATACATTCTTCTCAACTGCACATGAAACATTTTCCAAGATAGACCACATGTTAGGCCACAAAACAAGCCTCAATAAATTTAAGAAGATTGAAATCATATCAAGCATCTTCTCTGACCACAATGCTATGAAACTAGAAATCAATTATAAGAAGAAATCCAGAAAGCACACAATTACATGCAGGCTGAATAATATGCTACTAAATAGCGAGTGGGTCAAAACTGAGATTGAGGAGGAAATCAAAAGATACCTTTAGACGAGACAGATGAAAATGAAAACACCACAATCTAAAATCTCTGGGATGCAGAGAAAGTAGTCCTAAAGGAAGTGCATAGCAGTGCAGGCCTACCTAAAGAAGCAAGAAAAATTTCAAATTAACAGGTCATCCTTACACCTCAGGGAGCTGGAAAAAGAACAGCAAATTAAGCCCAAAGGGAGCACAAGGAAGGAGATAAAGACCAGAGCAGAAATAAATGAAATAGAGACCAGAAAAACAATACAAAAGATCAATGAAACCAAGAGCTGGTTTTTTGAGAAGATAAACAAAATTGACAAACCTCTAGCCAGACTCATCAAAAACAAAAGAGAGAGGACTCAAATTAGTAATATCAGAAATGAAAGAGGCGAAGTAACAACAGACTCCACACAAATACAAAAAAACTTAAGAAATTACTATGAGCAATTATATGCCAACAAGTTTGACAATCTGGAAGATATGGATAATTTTCTAGAAACATATAACCTTCCAAAGCTAACTCAAGAAGAAACAGAAAACCTGAATAGACTGATTACCACCAAGGAAATTGAATCAGTAATCAACAAGCTCCCAAAAAACAAAAGCCCCGGACCAGATGGCTTCACAAGTGAATTTTACCAAACATTCAAAAAGAATTATCACTTATTCTTCTCAAACTATTCCAAAAAATCCAGAAGGAGGGAAGGCTCCCAAACTCTTTCTATGAAGCCATGATCATCCTAATTCCAAAACCAGACAAAGACAGTACAAAAAAAGGAAAACTATGGGTTGATATCTCTGATGAACAAAGATGCAAAAATCCTCAACAAAATCTTAGCAAACAGAATTCAGCAATATATTAAGAAGATAATACATCATGACCAGGTGGGTTTCATCCCTAATATACAAGGGTAGCTCAATATCTGCAAATCAATTAATGTGATGCACCACATCAACAAAAATAAATATCAAAATCACATGGTCATATCAATAGATGCAGAAAAAGCATTTGACAAAATACAGCAGTGATTTATGATAAAAACTATTAGCAAAGTGGGAATAGGAGGATCATATCTCAACAGAATAAAGGCCATGTATGATAAACCCACAGCTAACATCATACTCAATGGGGAAAAGCTAAAACCATTTCCCTTAAGATCAGGAACAAGACAAAGCTGTCCACTTTCTCCACTTTTATTCAACACAGTTCTGGAAGTTCTAGCCACAGCAATCAGACAAGAAAAAGAAATAAAAGGCATCCAAATCAGTAAGGAGGAAGTAAAATTGTTTTTATATGCAGATGGCAGGATACTATATAGAGAGAACCCCAAAGACTCCATCAAAAAACTATTGGAACTGATAGATGAATTCAGTAAGGTAGCAGGATACAAAATCAATATTCAGAAATCAGATGCATTTGTATATAGCAGTAATAAACTATCAGAAGGAGAATTTAAGAAAACAGTTCCATTTACAATCGCTTCAAGAACTATAAAATACTTAGGAATAAATTTAACCAAAGAAGTAAAAGACCTGTACTCAGAAAATTGTAAGACACTGAAGAAATAAATAAAAGAAGATACAAACAAATGGAAAAACCTACCATGCTCATGGATAGGAAGACTTAATATAGTTAAGATGTCCATATTGCCTAAAGCAATATAGAGATTCAATGCAATTCCTATCAAACTACCTAGGACATTTTTCACAGAAATAGAACATATAATCCTAAAATTTATATGGAACAAAAAAGACCCCGAATAGCCACAGCAATCTTGAGAAATAAGAACAAAACAGGAGGTATCATACTACCAGACATTAAAACGTAGTACAAGGCTACAGTAATCAAAACAGTATGGTACTGGCATAAAAACAGGCACATAGATCAATGGAACAGAATAGAGAGCCCAGAATTAAATCCAGGCATATACGGGCAGTTAGTCTATGTCAATGGAAGCAAGAATTTACATTGGGATAATGATAGTCTATTTAATAAATGGTGCTGGGAAAATTGGACTGACACATGCAAAAAAATGAAACTGGTCCACCTCCTTACGCCACATACAAGAAGAAATTCAAAATGGATTAAAGACTTAAACATAAGCCCTGAAACAATAAAACTCCTAGAAGAAAACATAGGGAGTAAATTTGCAGACATTACCTTGAGCAAAAATTTTACTGATACATCCTCATGGGCATGGGAAGTAGAAGAAAAAATGAACATATGGGACTACATCAAACTTAAAAGTTTTCTCACAACAAAGGAAACCATCAATAAAACTAAAAGGAAGCATACTGAATGGGAGAAGATATTTTTCAATGAGATATCTGCTAAGGGGTTAATATCCAAAATTTATAAGACACTCATGCAACTCAACACCAAAAAACCCAAACAATCCAATTTAAAAATGGGCAGAGGATATGAAGAGACATTTCTCTGAAGAGGACATACAGATGGCCAACAGGCATATGAAAAAATGTTCAACTTCACTAATCATTAGAGTGATGCAAATAAAAACCACAATGAGATACCACTTCACTCCCGTCAGAATGGCTATCATCAATAAATCAACAAACAACAAATGCTGGCCAGGTTGTGGGGAGAAGGGAACCCTGGTGCACTGTTGGTGGGAGTGCAGACTGGTGCAGCCACTATGGAAATCAGTATGGAGGTATCTCAAAAAACTGGAAATGGAACTACCTTATAACCCAGCAATTCCACTCAGGTGTTTATCCAGAAAAACCCAAGACATTAATTCAAAACTATATGTGCACCCCTATGTTCATTGCAGTGCTATTCACAATAGCTAAGACTTGGAAACAACTGAAATGCCCATCGGTAGACGAGTGGATTAAGAAACTGTGGTACATTTACACAATGGAGTATTACTCAGCTATAAAGAAGAAGGAAATCGTACCATTTGCAACGATATGAATGGACCTAGCGAACATTATGTTACATGAAATAAGTCAGTCAGAGAAAGACAAATACCATATGATCTCACTTATATGTGGAATCTAAAAAAATGAATAAATGAAAAATGCAAACAGAGATAGTTTCAGAGACACAGAGCAAAAACTGATGATTGCTACATGTGGCAGGTATGGGGATGAAGGGGAAGGGGAAGGGACAAGACAATACAAACTGGTAACTACAATATGGCCCCAGGGATAGAAAAGACAGCCTGGGGAATATAATCAATAATGTTGTAAATATTTCTTAGGGGGCCAGATGGACTCATGTCTTGTTAGGGAGACCACTTCATAGATGGTGTAGAGGCCTGACCACTGCACTGTATTTCTGAAGCTGATGTTGAGTAATATTGTATGTCAACTATAATTATATATACATATATATAGTCATGGGATGTTGAGTAGAGTGTGGAAATGGAGTCAATGGAATTGTAATAGATAAGTATGATATCGGCAGTGGGAGGGCAGTGGATGGGGGACAGGGGTTTATTACTTTGTGAGGGGTGAAAAGGGTAACTATTGCATTGTTCTGTACACTTGAAACTAATAATAAAAAAAGAAAATAAATAATAATAATCGTGGGGTAGGGAAAACTTTAAAAAGACCTATTTTAGAATAAATAAATAAAGCAATTATAACTTTATTTAAATGTTAAAAACTTCTGAAAACAAAAAAAACTGCTATAAAGAAAGTTAAAAATCATATCAAAGCCAGGGAGAAAGTATTTATAATATGTGTAAAATATTAATTATAAGAATATTTCAAAGTATTTCTACACATTGAAAAGACAAAAATCTCAAAAGGAAAATTAATAAAGGCTATATTCAAAGGCAATTACCAAATGGCAAAATATAAATGACTAATACACATATGTAAAATGGTTTCCTTTTAATATGAAAAATAAAAATTAGACTAATAATGAGATACCAATAATGAGATGGTAAAAATGTAAATATCAAGTGAAGAAATAATTATTCTAAAGCACACTTTGTAAAAATAGAACTTAATACAGCTGTATATTTTGATATGAAGTATTCTCATCTATATTACATTTTGTATCCCTAGCCATTTCTTTTATTTCCTTTATGACTGAATATTATTTCTGAATCTTTGTTACTTTTACATTAAGTAAGATTTTTTTTGCTTTGTTTAAAAAGATTTGGCTTTTAATTTATTTTCCATTCTTTATTGTGAGTATATATAGAAATTAAATTATGTATTGGTTATATGAATTACCCTTCATTTTTGTATATAAACATTTTTGGTTTTCTATTTAGATTGATATTGCAGATGCATACATTTATAATCAAATTTGTTGAATATGTTGTTCAGTTGTTCTATATGTTTATGTATTTTTTACTTACAACATTTACCTACTTCTGAAAGATATTTAAATTCCATTTATTGTTTTTAAGTCTTCTTGCATTACTAATAGTTTTTAGCTTTGAGTATAATGAGCTGCTATATAATTTGATGAACAGAGTTTTTGACTAATATTCTCTCTTTTAATTTGGACTTTTTCATTAAATTTTGCTTCTCAATGTTTTTAAGTCCATTAACCTAAAATTTCACCTTTTGTTGTATTAATATTTCTGCTTCTTTTGTATTTCTTTGGACTGGTCTCTCTTTAACCATCTCTTTTCACTTTCAACCTCTTTAAACATGTCATTTTAAGAGTGTTTCTTATAAAAGGTTGGTACCTAGGATTGAATTTTTACCCTAATCTTATTGTCTCTGTCTTCTAAAAATATCTTCCAGCATGTGCACATTCATTATAAAAACTTACTTATTTGTTCTTGCTATTTTCATCTTATTTAATTTCTGCAATTTATTTTACTTTCATCTTTTTTGTGTGTATGTGTGCACGCGAGCACATATCTGTTTGTAGATACTTACATTTTATCCTTGTTAATTTGGGTGTTCTTTTATGTAGTTATTTTTCCTTTCCCCAAATTCATGTATTTCTGCAATTGAAAAGTTCTGTTTCCTTACTGTTCAGACCTCTCCCCATAAAATGAAATCTTTAGGGTACATGTTCCCCACTCTACTCCTACCCCAAGTTTTGCTGAGATAATTTAAGACTTTTAGTTCCAGTCTTTTCCTGGCAGTACACCTCTTCTGTTTCAATCTTTATTTACCTCTTAACTTTCACATTCACAGTTATTCTATCGTTTTCCATCTAGAATTAACTCATATACATATTGCAAGATTCATTTCTCACCACACTACAGTTTTCTTTCCACTTCATCTTCTGTTATCAGGGGTCTCTCTTCTGAGTCATTTGTCTTGTAGTCTCTAATATTTTACTTAGAGATGGTTCTTAGTAATATAGTCTCAGAATCCATGCATAGCCTCAAATATCTTCTTTTTTTTTACCATGACATAAATGATATCTTGGAAGGATATCGGATCTTTACATTGCAATGTTTTCCTCTCAGTTGTCTACATTCCACCATCTTCTAGCTTGATAAATCCCAAACCAGCAATCACACTTCTGTGAATTATACAATCAAAATAAAAACAACAGAGCATGAAGATATATGTTTAATGATGTCTATTGTGAGACTGTTTATGAAGGCAGGGAAGAAATTGGGGGGAAGAGGATATACAATGATGGGAAACTTGGTGAATAATATGGTATATTTATACTATGAAATAGTATTCTGAATTTTAAAAAGAAGAAATTAAGGCTCCAATGGTTAACTTGGAAACATTTCAAATATGGATGCATTAAATTTTAAAAGCCAGAGAAAAGGAGTATTACAATTTTATTTTTGCATAACGATGACAAAAATGTCTCTGTATGACTGTGTGTTTTGTGATTAAATGGCTAAATAAATAGAGGAGTATGAAAGAATGTACAGTAAGATATTAATATTGTTTTGGTGGAGTGAGAAGACTTTGGATGAGAGAAGAAATGATTTACTAAGTAAAAGAATAAATAAGAAAGAAAAGGTGTTATGATAAAAGCAGTATTTATGATATGATCGTGTATGTGTACATTTTCATGTTCAGGCATAGGTATCAGTATATAGGTGTCTGTAAGTTTGTACCTGAATGAAAGGTAAGTCACCACAATGTTCATAGTAGTTTCCACAGGGTGTTGAGTTTTCAGGCAACCTGTATACTCTCTTCTTCATAGTGGTATATTCTGTTTGGTATATATAATGAGCATTATGTATACAATTCAGCTAGCATAATAAAGCTGTTCTTATTTTTGTTAAAAATAAAAGAAAAACTGTATCATGTCTTATATGTATATATTTATTATTGTATTTAAATTATATAAAAGCAACACCTAAGATCATAAGAAGTATAAAACTGGGTTAACGTAATGGTCCATCCATCAATGAATTGGTTCCAATGAACAATTTTGAGGCTAGAGAAAATAGTTTATATAGTATCACCTTCATAAAGTTAGATATTCATCCCATGCATATATATTTTCCTTTGATATTTTATGAATCTATCCTTTTACCCAAGCATTGCTAATAATAATTATATTTTATTCCAAATGTTTTATAAGCATATTTCTTTTGCTTCAATATATTCCCTTTTAAGTATTCTAAAATTACCTCTTTCAATATCCCAGCTACACTCTTCATAAAGCAGTCTAGAACTCTGTCATTATAAATTTATACAGGCTGTTAATATTCATGGTTTTGTGTGTCTTTGTTCTCTTTTACCAGAATAATGGCTGTTTGATTTCTACATCTATAAATCTAGCTCCACTATGCTTTTCTTTGGGTGGCAATATCCTAGAATAGCCAGATATAAATTGGTAGATTGTAGAATAAAAAGTCACTTTGTGTCACTGTATTTGAGTGAACAAGGAAAAAATAAAAGGACATGAAGCAGAGAAGAAAAGGGGAGTTAGATCATAGAGGACTTCAGGTAATTTTCAGGACTTTGGTTTTTGCCTGATTGGAATGAGAAAGTCATCACAGTGTTTTGTGTGTGTAGAACAGTGACATGATCTGGCAGATTTTAAAGGCTCACTCTTGTCAAGAGTAAAAACTGTTGGGAGTGAAGACAGGCTGAGGGCATGGCAATGATGGTAGGAGAGGTAATGGTGCTCAAACAAGTGTGGTGGCGGAAGACATAGCAAGAAGTGCTCTGGATGTAACTTGAAGGGAGAGCTAAAAGAGATTCCTGACAAAATGACTCTGAGATGTACAAAAAGAGAGGAGTCAAAGATAAATCTGAGGTTTGGGGCCTGAGCCAATGAGATAGGAAAACTGTGGGGAAAGCATGTGTGTGGCAGGTAGTGGGGAATCAGGATTTTTGTTTGGGACATGTTATGTTTGAGACTTTTGAATTTTGTACACAAGTGTTTTTAATAACTGCAAGAATTCCTAGACACTGAACTGTTTCATACTAGGTTGGAATCTAGCTTAATATCTCAGAAATCACCTGGAGGAATTATTGTCCAGGCAAATTTCAGAGCGGCCACTTTCTACTGTTCCTCTGCAGTAGCTACTAAATCAACGCAATATACCCTGTGCTCTCATGACAAAGCTGGAAAACATTTCACTCTTTCAATATTTTTATTCTAATTTTCCAGAGTTGCCTGCAACAAAAGTCTCACTTTTATTATGATTAGGCATTGCAAGAATATATTTCATCATATTTTCAAATTATATCAGATTCATAGTGTCACTTACATAAGTTCTATCTCACCCTAATTTTCTTCAATGCCTTGTCTCATGCTTTACAGAAAGAATGGCCACTTCTCTGAAAGCTTTTCTCCTAGGTATAATTTCCAATTTTTTTTTCTTTTGTAATGTTTTCAGGTTGTTGCAGTGATGAGGCAGCCACTCTTGCTGGGAAAAAATATAGTCCTGGAAACAAGATGGAAGAGTCTTCTCATGCAGAATGAGTGCTGCTGTAGTGAGAGGGACAACTTCTGAAATTTACAGGTAGTGAGACATTAGCCTCCTTGGAGGCCCTAGTGCAGTCTTATGCTGTGTTCAGTAAAGAGCCCATACATTTCAAGGATAATCACTTCCAGTCAACCTAAAGTCATTGACATCTGAATGGCTGACAAGAACAATGAAAACTCTTCAAACCAAAGACAATCCTTGAATCATTAAAAATTTGAGTGCTATTTTGTAACTTACCATAACTCAAGGTACAGAGTGTTGTTAATTCTTAGCACTGGAAGGAATACGAATAGTGCTGTTACATACAAGCAGCTACCATTTATTGAGCATGCATTAACTGACAGAAACTGTAATAAATGCTTTACTTTTATTTTATTTAATCTTAAAACTACTCTATGGGGCAGAATTTTTATTACCACATTTTAGAAATAAATAAAATAAGGCTTAGAGAAAAAAAAGTAACGGTACATCTGAGACCAAAGGGGGGGGGTCCTTCTGATTCTAGACCCAATACTCTTAAACACCATGCAATGCTGTCTACTGTTTACTGTGCTGAAGCTGATGATATTTAACCCTAACAAGGTAAATATTATCATTGCCATTTTACAAATTTGAAATCTTGGCCTTGAAGAGGTTAAACAAGTGAAATAGTAAGTTGCAGAACCAGGATTCAAACACGGAATGGTCTGACCCCAGTGTCTGTGTTCTTTTCACTTTGTTGTGCTGCCAACTATCAGCAGGGCCCTCCAAGATTTTCCTAGGTAACCTTATAAAATCAGTTCATAAGAAATGTAGTAAAATCAAAGCAAAAGTAAGCCTACGGGAAGCAGCGTGGCTCCCAGTTTACAAGCTGGCCATCCTGCAAAATTTCAGTAGTACTAACACATCAAACTCAACTATGTAGCTTCCCTGGTGGCCAAGTCCTAATGAAGGTAGCATATGCATTAGGCTATATAAGTTGGCCCTGTGAGTGATTTTAATCCTGCAACAAGCTCCTTTTGCTCTCACTCATTGCTTAACAAGCAACATTCTGATTTTAATTTGGTTTCCCATGTGACTTTCCTATGAAAACACCAGTTTCTCTGGTCTCTCCGACAATTTCATTTCTCATTTTAATTTAACTACTAGGCATCCTGGTAAACAGATAAGTTTCCTTGTAAATTTGGTAACATAAGTCTCCTAGAGTTGGTAACTGATTCACTTCTGGAGATGTACTCCAACGACTCTGAATTACAGGAACTTCAGTAAGGTAATGCCATCATGTGATTCATAAAAAAGCCACCCTTCAGCCAAACTGTATGTGAACCTATTATCTCATTGCAATCCTAAAACTATAGCAAAGACAAATTAGGAACCCATTAGTAATAACTGTGGATGCACATATGAGTGAATACATTCCCTTTTTAATTTCTCTAAGCAAAATTTGCTTCAGTGTTCTAATGCCAGTAGATAAATGCTATACATGGATTCCCAAAGATAAATTTCATTTAGGTTATTAACATGTGACTATATATATAGTAAGTGTATATTGCCTGATATAATTCATAAGCCATTGCTCCTCTTCATATTTGTTTATTGAGTTGGATATATTTTTCCGCATCATGGCACATGTTTTCTGCTTGGTGATTAGTTATGGCATATACTATTTTTTTTCCTATTTTATTCTGAAAATTGAGGGAAAATGAGCATCTTGTCTGGCTATTGTCATCTTCCTGGCAATATAGCACAACTATATGTGTACTTTTTCAAATAGAATAGGTTCTAGCACAAGGCAATCCATTTCATTAGGACTGGGTTAATAAGAAATACAAAAATCCATGCCCATTTGTTCCAAACAGTCAAGTAGGAAATTATTAAACTTTAATCAAAAGAACTATCATTCAGTATCATTAGTAGGTGAAATAATTCCATTCTCTGCTTGCTGGCGCTTCCTTTATAAACCAAGCAAATGTTAATTTGATGCTCCACTAAATGTTTTCAATAATCTAAAATATTTGCCAAGCTCATCTTTCTGAAGCAAATTTATTAATATACTGAATATTTTTCTCCCTAACTAAAGTTATACTTACAGAAAGATAACATTCAAACTGTAATCTGGAAAGACCAATTCATTAGAAGTATATCTAAGAGTATCATCTCATACTTTCCTGAGCTTGTTTTTCTTAAATTCTTATTAGGATGAGGTGCTACACATCAATGGTGATGTACGAATATGGTATCAAGTCTTACATTCTCCCATGAAGCCACTGTGACTTCTAAAATGCTGAGGAAAAACTCCTTCATATGTTAAAAAAATATGCTTTTTAAGAATGATTGCAAATACATTAAGAGTACTTTATATCAAGACACCATAGGTCACTATAACAGGTGACATTTTAACTAGACAAAAAATAAGGAAAATTATTTCATGTAAGTATAAGAAATCTCAAAAAAACGATAAATCACAATTGTCTAAAAATTCTAAATCCCTCCTATCCCCTCTGCAAAGTTTAAAAATGACATGTATTATGGAAAATGATGTATTAGAAAATAATAATTGCAGGAAAATAATAAAGAGCAAATTATAAAGCAGAAAAATGTCAAAGCTTTCTCTCTTTGTCAGTGTGGGCACCCCTACTCCAAACATTCAAATGTGAGCAGCTCTTGTGGACATAGGCGTTAGTGGTGGTGTGTCCATGTAGGCCATCATGTCATTCAGTCCAAATACTGTTTCATTTTGTAAATGTTAATACTTCTGAAAAAAGCCTCTACATTGAGCTTTCCATTCCTCTAGTCCTTGAGACATTTTGTTATGGCAGTGTCAATGAGGATAATACTTGGTAGATGAGATTTTTTTTTCCCCTATGTGTAAGGAAAGTCACGATGTTGGGCACATGAACTCTTAAAACCTTCTTAGGAGTCAGTACATGAAGTGGTAACTCCAGCTTCTAACAGAAAGCAATTCACCCACCAGACAAAGCCTGGTTTTGAAAGTACCGGCACTCTCTGCCCATTTCTCAGGGATTTCACGTTGCGGACTATAAAACCAGCTCCCTTAGGAAATGCTTCCCATTGCTTGTGCATTCCAAGTTCCTCAGCATCTCCTGAAGGCACCACAATTTGCCAATGCCTTCCTTACAGTAGGGCCTGGCCACCTGACACAGGCTCCAAGGATCTGGTGTGCCCTATCAGCACCGTCCAAAGTGCATTTGCCTGGACAGCCACATCGTATTCCTGACTCCTGGTTATCTTATTGTCAGGTGAACCTTCCAGGTCTTACTAGCGTGAATCACTACTAAGCGAGTGAAACCCATTTTGATCTACTTTAGGGAAATAAATAATTATGAACGGCTCATCGTCCATCAGTGTTATTAGAGCTTGAAAAATTCAACCACCCTGGGTCATCAAAGTGGAGAAGGGTTACTTCCCCCAGAAATGCGAATTCCCAGGACAGTCATTATGAGCAAATGTACTCACTGGGTTTATACCTGAGTGCCAATGATAAAATTAACCATGAGAGCTACATAAGATGTTTTCAGAGATGAAAGACCTGCCAATAGGAAGTTTCCACTATCATTACACGGTTGACTACCATTTAGCATATAAACACACAGAACACACAAAAGCTGGGATCTTTTATTCTTTTTGCTTTTGTGCAAGGAAGTGGTTGAAGGTAAAAGAAGAAAAGGTAGACCTGGCATGTTTCAGTGACACAGGAAAAAAAGAGAAATGTTTTTTGTGTTAACACATTGCAATTAAATTATTTCAAGATAATTATGTCACTTTCATATCATGGAAGTGTCTTGATTACCTGTGAGAATGAAAAGGGGCAAAGATAAATATTCAAAACACTGCTCAGTGTTTGGGAACTTGTATTCAATATTCACACATTTATTTCACTATTTAGCCCAGATCCTCTTCTGTTTTGTTTATAAAAGCTGGGCAGTTTAAAGTATGGCCCAGTGTGATCCTCAGTGATAACATGCTATGAAAAAATTTAAAGGATAAAATTTAATTGAGGTAAAGGAATTCAAATATATATTCTCTTTTCTTGAATTATCAATTGAAGGACATTTTGTAGTCTGAAGCTCTATAAATCTGAAGAAAAGAGATCTATATGCTTTGTTATTTCTGAAATTTTAGAGTTTCAAGAATCAAGAAAATGGGCAAAAATAAAATTAAACTCAACTGAGAATAACAGTGACAGAGTTAAGAAGCAAATAAAAATCTCTCTACCTATAAAATTTAGCACAACAAAAATAATTTGTTCTATAATTTTCCATCTAATGTTTTCTAAGCAACACCTAATACAAACCCTATTCTTACTAAGTATATTGGTAGCCCCTTATTATAAGCAGGATATGATCCAAAAGTCCATTTATTCCTTAGAAACAATGCTAGAAATGGTTAGGTTTCTTGGCAATCACACAAAATACGTTTAAGCAAGTAGCTGAATTATTGCAGCTTTCCAATTTTAAAATAGATTCACATACAATTGCAATAATAAAACTAAATGAAGCCAAAATATAAATGTTTAATAATAATTTTAACAATGTATGTTCAATTCCACTGCTAGCAGAGAAGTTTAATGAGAAGAGGGGGAGATGTATAAATGGAGCATCTCTGGAGAGTCTAAAGTATCATGCAGTGACTTTCAAAGGTGTTAGAAGACACTGGCACAACTGTTTATTATATACGATATCACTCCATATAGTAAGATATTCTAGTCCATCTTCAATACCATTATTTCATTCTAAACATCATCAGGGCATTTTATTTTTGGTGACTTTCTTTTTTGGGGGAGTGGGGTAGGGAGGTTCATTAGGTCTCAGCTAACAAATTGAGTGATGTGAAGGGAAAGAAACCTAAAAAAACAAATTTAAAATGATAGTAAAATACAGGCTGTTTTTTGGCAGTCTCTAAGAAAAAAAAGAGAGAAAGAGAGAAGTACAAGATAAAAACTAGACAAACGTAACAGTCCTAAAAGAGTCATAAATCCAGCTACCACCAGTTGACCCTGTTTTTCTTGCTACTGATGCCATGCAATTTCTGAAAAGCCATTTCCTTATCAACCTAAGAAATACCAAAAAGTGATTACCAAATTAATGGAACAAAAACAAAAACAAATGTATATTTTATAGATATGTAAAATAATCACCTGACACACTATAAAAGCTATGTTATGATTTGTTTGTTTTTAATATGTACAAAACTAGTTGGAGCTTCTTCACATACATTATTTAACAAGTACTTACTGAGCACCTGCTAGATGCTGAGAATTGTCTCAGGAACTTGGGACACATAAGTGAACAAAAACGATATCTATTCATGGAGCCTTTTTTTCCTGATCCCACGCTTTTCCTTTCAATGAGGCATTTGTTGCTAAGCTCCTGAAAATGAGATCTGTATATCTGCTCTGTACTCAGCAGTACTCTTTTCCTTCTTTGAGAATATAGTTTTGCCAGGGTCCTGGCTTTCCTAAGGGTCTTGTTTCATCAGCTTTAAATATAAATTGAAAATATTTGCCTTCCCTTTCAATGATGTAAACAAGCTTTCTTAAACTATCTTTGCTTCTTCTATAGCCATGCTTCAAATTTTTCCATAAATGCTGATGCTGTGCCAACATTTTCTCTTCTGGAAGCAATCACAGCATTCCCTTGATTTGAGCACCTATGCTAAAATTTATTGCTTGCTTTAGACATTAAACTTTAGATGCACATGTATTTTCTGACCTGACATTCACAGAGTTGCACATGTTTCCACCTCAACGTTCAGCCAATGCATTTTTATGCCATGATCTATTGAACTGACATGGCATTTTCTTCTTCCTTCAAATATTTTTCCTTGTTTCAAAAAATTATACTCATACCCAAATGAGACAACTTGGAGTTAGTAGTTAGTGTATTCAGTCTTATTCCAGCCTCCATTTCTGAAGTAAGGTTTTTCTTCATTTTTGTATTGATTTGCCATCGGGTCCAGTTCTCCTTTTTAAAGACACAGGGTAGAGGAGGTTTTTTGTTTTTGTTCAATTGAGGACAATGTAGATGTGAAGAGTAGTGGAAAAGACACATAAGTACTTTAAGTACAATGGCACACTCAGCCAGTGGACTCAGCACTGCCAGCAGCCAGCTTAACTGCGTCTCCAGTGAATCCTCAGAGGCATCGCAGGTCTGGGGCTGGGAGCAGGGACTCAGTGCTGTTGGCATTCACCATTTGCCTTGGGGGTATGGGGGAAGAGAAGGGATTTGGTTGTGTTCCCGTTTGAGATCATTTATACTTAAAGCAAGACATTGACTTTTACAGTGGTATTAACTGTTGTGAGAAGTGAAAGGTGAAATAAATAAAGAGGTGAGATAAAGAGAGGTCAAGGTGACCTCTGAATGTGAGGTTTTTATACCCCTGGTCCAATTGACTGGCTACCTGGAGATCCTTGTCATCAATTCTCCAGAAGTATCAAACATCATTAGTAGCAGCTCTCTAAACACAAATGAGGTTAAGGTCATCATAGTAAGAGAACTCAGCTGGAGGTCCACCAGTTTGGAATAGTTCAGACTACCTGTCGTATGAATTGAAGAGTGGTTACTATCGACTATTTTCACTAGTTTTGATTTGCACTGAGAACTTCTGTAACTGTAGTGATTCAAATTTGTAAAAGAGATGTGTCAGTTAAAGCATATTACTATATTTATTTTTATAAGTATCAGGCATATGGATTGCACTTAGAGGTGACACATTTTACGTTTTACAAGTCACTTGCAGTGGTGAAAGCTGCTTCTTTCCTTTTAGTTCCCATCTCTTTTCTCTTCTCTCTTTTTTAAATTTTTTATAAATGTCCCAGTCTCTCAGAAGAGAGTCATTCAGCAATACCTAATGCATAATTGAAATCGCTCCAGGTATTTCAACTTAAATATGTTTTTGCTATTAAGTGTGTTTTAAAATACTAGCATTAGTTTGCAAAACAGATGTCCAAAACCTTTCAAGATGATTAAAGTTTGAACCTATTGTCATTATCTTATTCCTCACAAACCCATTTATCTTACCTAGGAGATGCCAGGATATTAGAAATGCATAAGTTCAAAAGGAAAAATGCTGACTTAAGCTAATCGTATTCTTGGAATTCAGTAAAAAATCAGGAAACTTGGGAATTCATTCAATCATTGCCCTACCTCAGCTTTTCCTAAAGCATCAATGCACATTGTAGAATTATTTTCATTTAAAGTTAATAGAATCAGCTTGAAACACTAAAAAAAGTGGAAATTATCTAAGAAGTATTTTAAATTAAAAAAATGGAAACATTTCCAATTTTAGATATAGCTACATTATTAGCATTTTGCCTCGCATACTTTCAGTAAGGCCAACCCATCTGTTGTATCTCTTCTCCAAATGTGACCCCAAAAGACAAGTTTCAAATGATACATGACACCCAAAGACATAGTATAAAGTCTCCTCTGATTTGTCTCTTAGCTCAGTTTTGCCAATTCTGGTTTCCCCGATTCCAATTCGTTAGTCCTAAACCCTATTGTTACCTCAGTCCTGTTCCCTCACTTAACTCCCTTACTCAACTTGATGGTTAGCACTCAGCATGATTCTCTCCCTAAGAATAAATAAGCTTTGAGTAACCAGTCAAGGTTTTTAACAATTGATACAGCACGAGCCCCAACCTGTCAGGACAGATGCTGGTCATGAGCATCAGGCACTGTCATGCTGAATTGCATATCTTCCAGAGTGCCCAGGTTTGGATCTGATCTCTCCAGTAGGTGTTGTGTTTTCCTCACTCCCTGGCACTCACAGTTCCCACCCCATGATCGGGTCACTCCTACTTGAATTAATGCTCCCTGTCCCTTTTAAAGAACAATGAGTGGAAGGGTGGCAGCAGGAATTGGAGAGTGATGAGTCAAAACATATTCCCTTGGCTTGATCACTGCACTGTACACCTGAAGCTCATGTTGTATAATATTGTATGTCAACTATAATTGAATGTATATATAGTCATGGGATAAGGAGTGGAAAAAGACATTTCTGTCAGATTTTCTATTCTTGAACAGATCTAATTCGAAATAATTTAGCAAATGAGTGTGATTCATCTAATAATTATATCTCATCAACACATACCATTTGGATTAAATTAAAAAGAAAACAAATGATTTATTCCACTGGTTATCCTATTAAATTATTGAAAGTGACTACATTTAGACTATAGAAAAGAAAAATAATACCCTTCTACCAACTAAAAAAGAGAAAGGAAGGAAATTAACATTCATTTAGTGAGTAAACTATGCCAGAAAGCATAATCAAGTACTTCAATTATACATTATCTCATTAAATTTTCATAAAAATTCTGTAGGTAGGTGTTATTAACTCTTTGAGTTGTATTCTCTGTTGTAGCCACAGATCCTTTGCAGTCCAGTGCTAAGAGTCAGATAAATATATCTATTGACTGAATAGATACCTGATTTAGATGAGAAAGCTGAGAAATCTTAGTCAAGTTAACAATCTGAGTCAAGGAAAATCTTAGTCAATTTGTAATAACTACTAATATGTATGGAGTACCTATTATTTGCCAACTAATTTATATGAATCCTCTTATTAATCTTTATATCAATCTTCACAACAGTTACTGTTACTTTACCTGTAAAAGAATTGAGGCTCAGATATGAAAGGCAACCACCCAAGTTTGCATAGCCAGGAAGCAGCAGAAATTCCAGGCTCTAGACCAGCAGTTAGAGGCTGGAGGATACACACTTAACCACAGAGAGACATACTGTCTTCTTAAGTAAAGTTGATTTGACATCAGGTACTACAACATCCAAACTCAGGATTTTATATGTCTCTAAGCCCACTTTAAAAGGCATAAGCAACCTCAGCCTTTTAGCAAGCACATCTCCAAGGCTGACAATGTTTTGATCACCTAAAAACATTTACCCATTTTGATCACCTAAAAATACCCATTTTTCTAGGCAGAATTGATAATTCTCAATTATCCTTTTAATATGCAAAGTAAGCTTGAAATTCTCCCCCTCAAAACTTTACATATAAACTCATTTAATCCTCAAAAATCCCTATTAGTATAGGCATTAGTTCTACAGAGGGTTTAAGTGACATGCTCCAAGTCAGAGCTAGCAGGAGGCAGAGCAGAGCCCACCATCCTTACCACTACATGTGTCTTTGTATAATCACACACTGATAAGAGGTACAGAAGAGAAGTTGAGGGCTCTGAGAAGAGTTTGACTGGGGGAACTAACTTTGAAATCAAAGAAGTTGACTAGTCATAGTGAGCTGAAGAATGTTCCAGGCAGAGAGAAGGCTGTGTTTGAAGGTTCTGAGGTAGGAAAACACTTGGCTTAATGGAGGACCCGGAAGTAGGCCCATGAGACCACTGCTCAGTGAGCAGAGGAGGGCAGGCAGCTGAAGAGGGATGTCAGCAGCATGGGAGGCTCTGTTTGGATTTTGTGGGTTTCTTCCTAATGTGGCAGAAAACCATGAGGGTTCTGAGCAAACTGATATAATCCAATTTAAGTCTTAAGACAAGCACTAGCTTGTGTGTGAAGACTACACTGGAGGGAAGTAAAGGGCTGGAAGAATCCAATTCATACAGGAGTCCAGGCAAGAGGTGAGGCTTCTTAAGCAAGAGTGGCACTCACCATGGAGAAGAGCAGACAGTCAAGTAAAGGTAGGGCATGGAATTAGCAGGGAACTGAGCATGAACTGAAGGGGTCCATAAAGTTGCAAGGCAAGAGAGTACCATGTAGGACTACAGATAAACGTGTAGACTTTGCCCCGATGTGTGGAGCCATTACTCATAGCAGGCCATCATCACCTCCATTTCTCAGTGGAACTCTGAGGACGTCCACTTCCCTTCTCTAAAATCTCTTAGAAAATGGATGGGCTCACACCATCACATTATCACTTTTCTGCTCCTCAGATGGCACACTGTTCTGTCATGTCAAACAACCCATTTATTTTTCACACATTAGGCTGAAATAGATTTCTATCCATGTAGACAGAAGAAGAAATGCTGATAACTTTCCCAGTTCTGCCCACTTTCAGTTTTAACCTTCTCCAAGATGACTACAATTTGCTTTGTGAAGTTTGAGCAGGCATAATCTTTGTATGTTGTCATACTAAATCTCTGTTCTGTCACCTTTTCATTTTGAGACACACACCCAAGCCCCTTTCTGTTTTTGGTGTAGGGAGTATGTGCCAAGTCCATCTTTTCGTATTACAAGTATGGATTACTCATTGTTTTTGTATTATTCTGTAGAGTTTTAGTGTCCACAAATAAAAAGAAGTATGTTGTATTCCCCCAAAAGCACACAGCAGAGAAACCTAGAGCCTGTTATTGAAATACACATGTCAAGAGAAATATTGTAGTGTGGTAGGCTGAATAATGGCTCCCCAAAGATATCCACATTTTAGTGCCTGGAACCCGTAAATATGTTGCCTTCCATGGCAAAAAAGCACTTTAAATTAAGTACTTTTTTATCTATTTATCTATTTTTAAAGATTTTATTGGGGAATTGGAGAAGGGGAATAGTGTTGGGGAATTGGGGAAGGGTAACAGCCAAGTTGTTTTCCTTCAGTCTTAGTTGTGGAGGGTGCAGCTAGCTCAGCTCCACGTCCAGTCACCATCCGGCCGCCTGTTGGCAGCTCGCAGCCACTCAGTTCGAGGTACCATGTTCAATTTTAGTTGAGGTTGGGCATAGTCCACCATCCCATGCAGGAGTAAAACCAGCAACCTTGTTGTTAGGAGCATGTGATCTCACCAGCTTAGCCATCCTGCCACCTGCTGGCAGCTCAGTGGCAGCTTAGCTCGGATGCAGCCCATTGGCCCATGTGGGAATCGAACCAGCGATCTTGTTGCTCAGAGCTTGCACTCTTGAGCAAGCTCTTAACCAACTGAGCCACTTGGCCGGCTCCCAAGTTAAGTATTTTTAAATGAGGAGGTTATCCTGAATTAACCAGATAAACCCAATATAATCACAAAGATCCTCCTAACAGTGAGGCAGGAGGCTAAAGTGAGGGAGAAAGATTCAAAGACATTGCTACACTGCTGGATTTGAAGATGGAGCATGGGCCAAGAGCCAAGGAATGTGGATGGCCTTCAGAAGCAAGAAAAGACAACAAATGGATTCTCCCCTAGAGCCTCCAAAAGAGAAGAAACCTTGCCACCACTTTGATTTTAGCCAACTCCAACTGGTTATGAACTCCTGACCTCTAGACATTTGTAGAGTTTTAAGCCACTAAGACTGTGGTAATTTGTTGCAATGGCAATTAGAAACAAAGATATGTAAACTCAAGCTAAGTCATTTAAATTGATGGTAAAGCATGAGCACTTGTGGCAGACACACTTATGGAGGAAATTCCAAGGTTGTCACTTATTCTGTGTGATTCTAGCCAAATTATTTATCCTCTCTGAACCATGGATTTTCACATTCATTAAATAAGCAAAACAATAACTGCTCCCAAATATCATAAATACTTTGTTCTGGAAGTACCAAACTATCTCTCTAGCGTTCTGAATAATAGCATATTCACAAAAGGGTCTGTAGTCAAATGAGAAAAACATGCAAGTACATATTCAAGTTCAAAATATTAATTATCCTAAATCCCTACTGTGAAATGTGACAGAAGCAATTAGTTATCTATAGGCTCTCAGTTCTACACTTGCCACTGTCTAATCTCCTCCATTTCAGTGGTACTTAAATTGTAGTCCATTAATTATTACTAGTCAGAAAACTGTTACTGATCTCCAATGAGTTAAATACAGAAATTAAGCATAAAGTTCTATATGTTATATTTGTAATAACAAAATGCATTTTGTTCCTTGGGCATTATCATCAGTAAATAAAATATTCAGTTCTGTTTTTGGTTTTCAGTTCCTTACTTGCCAACTAGAGTTGATGTCCAGCTTGGTTTTGAAAACCAGTTCAGTTTGGTTTATCCTGGAGTGTAAATCATCAAAGCTCAAGAGAAGCTGCAGTCATGAGTAACAAATATTAACCTACTAATAAAATCCAGATTTCATAACTGCTTTGACTCAAAAACAGAATTCAAACCTACCACATGAGCCCAACATAGTTTATTTCTGGAGGAGAATCCTCTTGTGTTCCAATGTACTACTCCCTTATGATATATTTTGTGATTTTTCAGTATAACTAACTATTGAATGAGATGGCATAACATTTATCTAATTGTGATCCCAAGTTCAAAATATCTAAGAATAAATTTCAAGAGTGGCAAAATAAGATAAAACAGCATCATAACTAGATTATTTGAATGATCTTAATGTACTAAAGAAAACATAATGAAGACACTATTCAGTGTGAGGTGAATAAATGGTCTGACCTCTGTAGCATCAACTTCATTATATATGAAATTAGGGAGCTCTTCTCCCAAGTCCCTTCCATTTCTAAAACTCAAACTTAGAATTAGCTTTTGCAACAGAGATAGTACTGAAAACCAAATATTCTGTGTGCTTCCCACTTTTCTTCACCTTCTTGCATTTAGACAGGACTATGTGACTTGTTCTGGTCAACGTGCTGTGAGCAGAGGTTGGCCAAGAATTCAAGAGCGGGTGTGAGTTCTTATTCACAGGAAGTGTGAAAATTGAAATAATGCCATTTGCAACAACATGGATGAATCTTGAGATTATTGTGCTAAGTAAAATAAGTCAGACAGAAAAAAATAGAAAACCATGTGATTTCACTGGTTTCTGGGATATGAAACAGAAAACAACAAAGAAACAAGACAAACAAATGAAGAAACAAAAACTCAGAGACACAGACAATAGTTTAGTGGTTACTGGAAGGTAAGGGGGAAAGGGGTGGTAGATGAGGGTAAAAGAGATCAAATATATGGTGATGGAAGGAGAATTGACTCTGGATGGTGAACACACAATGTGATATATAGATGATGTATTACAGAATTGTATACCTGCAACCTATGTAACTTTACTAATAATTGTCATCCCAATAAACTTTAATTTAATATTCAACAGTTGAGATGGCTGATCCATAGGTCAGAGGAGACTGGGCTGCAGAGGTCCAGTTACTTGGCTGACAACTATCTATATAGCAGAAGAAATAAAATTTAGGTTTTAAGCCACTGAGATCCTATGTCTGCCAGGTACTGAAGAATAAACCTATTCTAATCTTTCTGCTGAATAATTAGCCATCAAGAATAAATACTTATGAAAATCATAAGTAAAATGGAAAAACACACTTAGCCAAATGCAGAACTTGTTAAAATTCCTAAATTTTAGAGTCATCAAAATCTTTTAAGTTTTATTTATTCATCACAAAACACTACTTTATGTTCTATGTAAAAGATTGCAAAATCTCACAAAAGAAAATCTCTGGAGACTTCTCAAACATCAAAAAGATCTTTAAGCAACATTTTGAAAAATTGGCTGAAAATTAATTTTAAACACACAGCACTTTGCACTCTTTTAAAGTGAGTTTAAACTTTAAGTGAAAAGGTGCTGACAAATGCATTTGGAAGAATTATAATAGAATAAAGTAAAAACAAATCTCTATTTAAAAGGACACAATAAGACATTGGGTAAAAATTGGAATGCAAATGCATTTTAAAACATGTATATCACTCCTTTGGAAAGCCTTTCTTAACCTTTTTTTTTTTTTTAACTTCACAGTTAAATACAGAGGGTACCACAAAACATATACACACTTTAAGAAAGGAAAAAACTTTATTAAAGTTTTAATATTTGATGTATACCAATAGCAAAATATGTAACAAATCATGTGTATTTATTTTTCTGGCACCCCTGGTATACCTAGATGCCAGAGATATTTTAAATGTGCTTTCTCTTGTGAAAAATCTGCTGACAATTCATAGCCTTTGCTGCTTATGACTATTACTCCTTATTTTTAAATGTAAATGCTACTTTTCTTTAGAAAGCACCACAATGACAATGGAGTTCTTTTAGAGCTAGGTCATGAGAAGCAGGCCTGTTTTAC
This sequence comes from Hipposideros larvatus, assembly GCA_031876335.1. Classification (NCBI taxonomy): domain Eukaryota; kingdom Metazoa; phylum Chordata; class Mammalia; order Chiroptera; family Hipposideridae; genus Hipposideros; species Hipposideros larvatus. Next base: position 107,145,104 of record CM063089.1, read on the forward strand.
TCAGGACATCGTGTCCTAGATGTTGGAGTTGCACTTCTATCCCAAAGTGACATTTTTGAAAACTAGAAATCCACCCTGAGGGCCTAGGGCAAGGGAAAGAGAGAAGAAATGTTTAACATAAATAAAAAATCCCTAACAGTATTCAAGGCTGCACAACCACATTGAATAATCTATTTCACGGCCAAAGCTTCACTGAAAAACACTGTGCGGCAGTAGGGCCGTCTCTATTGGACTTGATTGATGATACAAGATTCTCTACCTACTTCTGAAGGTGTCTCCAGAAGTAATAGGTAATAGACAGAATGAACACCATATGTTAACAATGTAAGTGTAAATTAAAGGGGGTGTTCTACCTGTGTAAACAATGACCAGTGAAGAGAAGAGGAAGCAGCAGATGGGGAAGGTCAAGATTAGCACAAAGATAAGGAGAGAGAAAGCTCAGTGTAGGGAAGGCAGGATAAATAATAAGCTTAAATAGTTTCATCCATTCCTGCTTATTAATGTGAAAGAGCTGAGTAAGATACTGGAGCAGGTGTTCTTGACCCAGGGAGTCCTGAGGGGGCATCCATGGAAGATTCAGGGGACATGAAAACTTCCCAATTTGATGGTAAATATTGAATGCATACGTGCATTTTTCTAGGGAGAGGAACATAAGTTTAATCAGATGTTTTTCACTGTCTAAAATTCATTGAATTTAAACAGGACAATATGTTATAGTCTGACACTAAGATCAAAGGAAGCATAACAATTGTGGCAATTGCGTTTAAAAGTGGCCCATCTTCCAGAGCCAGCAGGGGTCAGTGCAGGGTCAGCTACACCTCCATGCCACCAGATGAAATCTCAGCTGTCCTTCAGGCCCAAATCAAACAGCACTATCTCTTCACAAAATCACTATAGGAGTCCACAATATACTGGAAGGAAAGCACATACATGCAAATATATATACGTGTATATAATACAAATCAATATAATAATGATGAATTTGTCCAAAAGAATGGGTTACTAGAGAAAATGAAACCTTTGTGCACTGTTGGTAGAAATGTAAAAAGTTGTAGCCTCTGTGGAAAAATGTATGGTGGCTCCTCAAAAAACTCAAAAATATAATTGTCATATGAAGCACAATCCCACTTCTGGGTGTATACCAAACTAATTACAAGCAGGGTCCCAAAGAGATTTTTGGACAACCATGTTCATTATTCGCAATAGCCAAAAGGTAGAAGTCACTCAAATGTCCACCAACAGATGAATAGTCTATCAAAATGTGGTCTAGGGCCGGCCGAGTGGCTCAGTTGGTTAAGAGCTAGCGCAAGAGTGCGAGCTCTGAGCAACAGCGGTTCAACTCCCAGCCTGAGCTGAATAGCCGCTGAGCTGCCAACAGGTGGCAGGATGGCTCAGCTAAAATAATTTTAAAAAATGTGGTCTATACACACAATGGAATAATAGTCAGCCTTAAAAAGAAATTCTGGCACATGCTACAACATGGATGAACTTTGAAGACATTATACTAAGTGAAATCAACCAGTCACAAAAGGACAAATAATGTATGATTCCACTTTATGTGAGGCACCTAGAGTAGTTAAATTCATAGGGACAGAAAACAGAATGGTGGTTGCCATAGGCTGGTGGGAGGTAGAAATTAAGAATTGTTGTTTAATGGGTATAGAGTTTCAATTTTGTAAGATGAAAAGAATTCTGGAAATTGGTTGCACACTAATTTGAATGTACTTAGTATGTCTAACTGTATACTTATAAATGGTTAAATGGTAAATTTTATAAGTATATTTGTCACAATTAAATTTTATTTTTATATATTTTTTAAAAGCATGGTTTACTTCTATATCTATTGACCTAGAAATATGTTCATGCTGTATTGTTAAGTGAGACAAGCAGGTAACAAAATAGTAAGTGTCTCATGATCCCATTTTTAGAAAACAAACATAAATCAATATTTTTTAAATGTGTTTATAAAAATTCATAAACTAACAAAGGAAATCAAGCAATGATACACATCAAGCTATTAGATTATTTCAAGCAGGCATTGGCACTTGATTAACATTGCCTTGTATGTCTATATTTTTCACTTTTATAATAAGCATTTACTTCAATAATTTTTTTTTAAAAATTAGTAAATAAAGTGACACAATGTGATAAGAACTCAAGCAGATGTAGACACCAAAGTCTATGTGAGATGAAGATAGTGGACAGTCTCTGGGCCTGGGAATGTTTCTGAAAGGCCTCATAGCCAAGATCACATAAGAGCTGGATCTTGAATTGTTCTGGCTAAAGGGAGATGGTAAAGATATGAAATAAACAAAAGTTAAGAGGGCATGCTTGATAATGATGGCATTTGTTGTTGTTATTGTTGTTAAAATAATCCTGTGTGTGTCAGTTGTTCCCTATGAATTTCACGAAGTTTGTGAATAATATTAAATTGATATGCAACTATGACTAACATTTTAATGACATAGAATAGAATTCATGATTTTAAATATATAATCCACAAATGTGATTTTCTCATTTAACTATACATCATAAACATCCCTTCAGAACAACGGATAACATTTAACTCGTTCCTTTTGAAAATGCATAAATGTTTTAAAATATTATTTATAAATAAAAGAAATACAAACCAGTGAATCAGTCATTTAATTCAATAAGTTAAAAGTAACAAAATTAACTTAAGGAAAACAGAAGAGAACAAATAATATTAAAAATTTAAGAAATTTATAAATAAATCCAGGATGGTGGGAAATTAACCAGCATAAGAGAGGAGTTTGCAAAAACTCTATCTAGGGCCGGCTGAGTGGCTCAGTTGGTTAAGAGCTCGCTCAAGAGTTTGAGCTCTGAGCAACAGCGGTTCGAGTCAGCCCGAGCTGACAGCCGCTGAGCTGCCAACAGGTGGCAGGATGGCTCAGCTAAAAAAAAAAAAAAAAAAAAAAAAAAAAAAAAAAAAAAAACTCTATCTAAAAGTATTTAAAATTCAAGCGAAAAAAGATTTTTTAGGAAAACACAAATTTCTGAAATTGGTCCCAGAAAATAGAGAAAGCTAAAGTAGATCAATTGCTATGTAAGAAGCTGAGAAACTTAACAAAGTGAGAAGACTCAGTGCTCAGAATTCACAAAGGCCATTAAAATGAGAAGATATCATTCATACAGAAAAATAAGAGTAACCAAGGATCCCAGTTCCTAATTTGGCATCTGTGTAGTTGTGAGGTGGCCAGTGATATAGATGAAGGAATTTGTAAGGCTAAGGATGTGTTTAGATGGAAAGGCAACAGAGAAGAGTTGTTCTCCCCCTGCTCTTTTTTTTTGTTTGTTTGTTTGTTTGTTTGTTTGTTTGTTTTATTGTTAGTTTCAGGTGTACAGAACAATGCAATAGTTACCCTTTTCACCCTCACAAAGTAACAACCCCCCTCCCCCCATCCACTGCCCTCCCACCCCCGATATCATGCTTATCTATTACAATTCCATTGAATCCGTTTCCGCACTCTACTCCATGTCCCGAGGTTATATGTATATATAATTATAGTTGACATACAGTATTATTCAACATCAGTTTCAGAAATACAATGCGGTGGTCAGGCCTCTACATCAACTATGAAGTGGACTCCCCAAAATGACATTGGTCCATCTGGCCCCCTAAGAAATGCTTACAACATTATTGATTGTATTCCTCGGACTGTCTTTTTCTATGCCTGAGGCCATATTGCAATTACCAATTTGTATTGTCTCATCCCTTCCCCTCTCCTTCATCCCCACCCCCTCCCAACTAACAACCCTCAGTTCTTCCTCTGTGTCTCTGAGACTATCTCCATCCACTTCTCCCATCCATTCAGTTCCTTAGAATCCACGTATAAGTGAGATCATATATTTGTCTTTCTCTGACTGACTTATTTCACTTAGCATAATGTTCTCTAGTTCCATCCATATTGTTGCAAAGGGTACTATTTCCTTCTTCTTTATAGCTGAATAATACTCCATTGTATAAATGTACCAAAGTTTCTTAATCCAGTCATCTACTGATGGGCATTTTGGTTGTTTCCAAGTCTTAGCTATTGTGAATAATGCCGCAATGAACATAGGGGTGCATATATTTTTTTGGATTAATGTCTTGGGATTTTTTGGATAAATACCTAAGAGTGGGATTGCTGGGTCGTAAGGTAGCTCCATTTTCAGATTTTTGAGGTGCCTCCATACTGATTTCCATAGTGGCTGCACCAGTCTGCAGTCCCACCAGCAGTGCACCAGGGTTCCCTTTTCCCCACAGCCTCGCCAGCATTTGTTGTTTGTTGATTTATTGATGATAGCCATTCTGACCGGGGTGAGGTGGTATCTCATTGTGGTTTTAATTTGCATTTCCCTAATGCTAAGTGATGTTGAACATTTTTTCGTATGCCTGTTGGCCATCTGTATGTCCTCTTTGGAGAAACATCTCTTCATATCCTCTGCCCATTTTTTAATTGGGTTGTTTGTTTTTTTGGTGTTGAGTTGCATGAGCATTTTATATATTTGGGATATTAATCCCTTATCTGATATATCATTATCAAATATCTTCTCCCATTCAGTAGGCTTCCGTTTTGTTTTATTGATGGTTTCTTTTGTTGTGAAAAAACTTTTAAGTTTGATGTAGTCCCATATGTTCATTTTTTCTTTTACTTCCGTAGCCCGCGGGGATGTATCAGTAAAAATATTGCTCCGGGTGATGTCTGCAAATTTAGACCCTATACTTTCTTCTATGAGTTTTATGGTCTCAGGTCTTATATTTAAGTCTTTAATCCATTTTGAATTTGTTCTTGTAAGTGGCGTAAGGAGGTGGTCCAGTTTCATTTTTTTGCATGTGTCAGTCCAATTTTCCCAACACCATTTATTAAATAGGCTATCCTTACCCCATTGTAACTTCTTGCTTCCCTTGTCATATACTAACTGCCCGTATAAGCCTGGATTTACTTCTGGGCTTTCTATTCTGTTCCATTGATCTATATGCCTATTTTTATGCCAATACCATATTGTTTTGATTACTGTGGCCTTGTAGTATGTTCTAATGTCTGGAAGCGTGATCCCCCCAACTTTGTTCTTATTTCTCAAGATTGCCGTGGCTATTCGTGGTCTTTTTTGGTTCCATATAAATTTTTGGATTATATTTTCTATTTCTGAGAAAAATGCCCTAGGTAGTTTGATGGGAATTGCATTGAATCTATATATTGCTTTAGATAATTTCCTAGATGCATACAGCCTTCCAAAGTTAACTCAAGAAGAAACAGAAAATCTGAATAAACTGATTACCACCAAGGAAATTGAATCAGTAATCAACAAGCTCCCAACAAATAAAAGTCTGGGGCCAGATGGCTTCACCAGTGAATTTTACCAAGCATTTAAAACAGAATTAGTACCTATTCTTCTTAAACTATTCCAAAAAATCCAGAAGGAGGGAAGGCTCCCAAACTCTTTCTATGAAGCCACCATCACCCTGATCCCCAAAACAGACAAAGACAGTACAAAAAAGGAAAACTACAGGCCGATATCTCTGATGAACATAGATGCAAAAATCCTCAACAAAATCTTAGCAAACAGAATTCAGCAATATATTAATAAGATCATACACCATGATCAGGTGGGTTTCATTCCTAATATGCAAGGGTGGTTCAACATCCGCAAATCAATTAACGTGATACACAACATCAACAAAAATAAAAATAAAAATCATATGCTCACCCTGCTCTTAATCATCTATGCCAACCCTACTAATCGGCTTAACAAAGCTCCTGACTCACCACTAGTCCCACTATGTAACATGGGCCCCAGAAAGCCCCATTATTAGTGGAGATGCTCTGTACCATGTACCCCCTCCATAACTGATTGGACCCAATATGAACACCTGACTGAAAAATATCTGATCAATGGTCTACAATTTTTTATTGGTCAATCACAAATGCTTTGGAAATTTTATCGGTAACAAATGAAAAAACACTTGTTCAATGAGTCACAGAAGTAACAGCAGGTGAGAGTGGCCAAGTCATGTTAATGGCTAGATGGTATTAATGGCATAGGAATGTAAGGGATTGCCAGACTCAGCTGTGGGGGACAGCATGATTATCCACCCAGGGTGGTTTGCATCCTAATAGCCTTTCAGTAACCATCCCTCAAAAGCCTGAGTAGACAGACTAGGATTCCTGTTCTGAGGAGGCCCAATGGATTGGGTTTCCTTAGTTTCCTCCCAACCTAACAGCATAACTGGAATTCCTGTCTTTGTCTTTTCCATTTCCACTCAGACCTTAAATCCCCTGTCCCCCACCCTCCCCACACAAACCATTTAGTTGGTATAATCTCTGTTCTGGGCTCTAGCCCCAGACACAAACCATCCTCAGAAAACATTTTGAATTCTTGTGCTAGTGATTTGATTTACCACTTTGGAAAGATTAAAGAATTGATATTTTTCTAAGGCTGAAAGGCTGTGGGGAAATTTATTAATGGTATTCAAAAATATGATGGATTCTTACACAGGTGGTACTGACCAGCTGTTCTCCATCTCTACGAAGAGCAGAACAAAGGGAAATGGTGTTAAATGGCAAAGTTAGGTATTTTATCTGTTTAATAATTGCCCAGTCATCTGTCCAAGTTGCTAACCCTTTCAGCTAAGTGTTCATTACTAGGCATTTCATTTTCCATTCCATTTATTCCTCACTAGGAGGACCTGGGCAGCCCTGTCCTTTGATTTATGATGTACAGGGCACTGCACAGGTCCTTCTCAGATCAGCTTCTGTGATGAAGCATTGCTTGTCAGAGGCACGACACTGAACCGCAGAATGAGGACAGATGCCAACACACTTTTCAGTTCTGATTACAGCGAGCCTCTGATGCCAAATAACACTGAGGCACATGATTTCTCAATATCGTTTTGCCTATGTCCCTCCAAACTGCGTGGTCACAGGACACTTGGCTATTGGTTCTACAGCAGCCCTGACAGTAAGGACATTGAGTATTACAGGAGGAATGTAATTCTATGAGATGAACCTAATGAAAGCATGCAGGCTCAGCAGAGTCTCGGGGCAAAGACATAAATTGAGGAGATACTGAGGGAATCTCTCTGGAGAGTGGATTGTGCTTAACAGGGATGGAGGCACAAGAGTCAAGACTTTTCAGTGATATCAAGTTGACACATGCTGGGGGTTTGAAAACTCACCTATCCTCCTAGATACCAAAAATGCAGGCTTCTGTCATGTTTGGAGAAAGTGGTCTGCTGATGGGCCCAGAGCTATCAAACAAGAAAGACAAAGGTGTGGTCCACCCAGAAGCACCTAACAGCAAAATACAATTTAAAAGTGCACATTAGTATTTATAAAATATATTCATATAGGAATAAAATAGCATGGAATATTCCACACAATTGAAGGAGGAGAACAAATGCTAACCCAGCCCCCAATGGCACCACAGCACATCAAATCAGGGACAAGCGGTTTGCACTTCCAGGAAGCTTTTGATTTCCTCCACTTGATTGTTCCCCTAGGATACACACTGTTCTCAATGAAGAGACATCAGTCTTCCAGCAGCCTTGACACCAGATAACTGCTTACATATTATTCAGAACAACAAAATATGCCTTTTACAAACACCATCAGCATTTCAGTAACACCCAATTCATTAGGCTTTGATTTTGCCACTTTCCCAGATTGTGAAAAGCAAGAATAGTCATATGGATTTATGGCTCTGTCACTGCTTTTTGCAGTAAATAAGTGTGTTCTCTGAAAGACACACACAAAAAATGAAACAAGGTGGATGTGAGGGGGCAGCTCTCTACATAGGACTTACGTTCTACTGGAACTTAGTAGAGCTTGGAAGTTTAACACTGGTTTCTGAGTGTGAGAGCACCAAGCTGAAAAGATGACTACAAAAAAGACTTAAACTCATCTTTCTCTCATTATTTATAATTACTTTATTGAAAATTAAAATAAGCAAGCAATTTAAAATTTTTTCATTATTTAAACCTAGATAACTATTCCTTCAAAATGTGTGTATTTTCATATGTGTGTGTGTGTATATATATATATATATATATATATATATATATATATATATGTAATTTTTTAAAGATTTTATTGGCGAATTAGGGGAGGGGAACAATGCTGGGGAATCGGGGGAAGGAGAACAGACAAGTTGCTGTCCTTTTGTTGTTCAGTCTAGTTGTGGAGGACGTTGCTTCACTGGCCCATGTTGGTATTATCATTGCGCTCTTCCTGGATGAGGCAGATTTGTAGGCGGCCTCTGGATGGCCGCTCACTGCGGCTCACGAAAGCGTACACTGGCTGCCAGCCGCTCACAGTAGCTTATGGCAACCCACTGCAGCAGGGGCTGCAGCCTACGTTGTCGCCAGAGACTCATGGCAGCCCAGCTCCAGGTCGAGCTGCTGCTCACCATCTTAGCTGCAGAGAGCAGTGTCACTGGCCCTCATGTGGGATCCGAACTGGGGCACTGCTGCTCAGAGCTGGCATCCCAAGCCAGCACTTAACCAACATGCCACTTGGCCGGCCCCATATACATATAATGTTTAACATGCATACCTGTAATATATATGGTACGTAGACACATAACCATTATTACTTTATTGCTTTATTTCTACTTTTTAGAACAACATTTTACCTCATCCCTTTCTGCAGAAAGAAATCTGTAGTAGAGGAAACAGTAAAATATTGACTTAGAAAGTCAAAATAAGACAATGAAATAGCGTCAGATTTCACAAAATACAGATATGTCTTTTTTTGTATCACAGCTCACATTTACTGCCTGCTGTAGTAAATGCCAGAGGAATAATCATAAGATATGAAAAACAGCCTTGGACGCCCCTTCCCTGAGATTCAGGTGGGAGATGAGCTGGACCCACATCTGGTACTTGACTTGAAATATGCCCAGGCCAGTGGCTGAATAGAGACCACACACAGCATGCCCTACCTTAACGTTTGAGAGCGTTAGTGGAACATTCCGGTCCAACTTTCCTATATTTTTAATTCACAGATAAATGTTTCAGGACTTATATAAGAAATGCCCACATTTCTAGGCCATGCAAGTGACATTGGCTTCGAGAGCTCATAAATTATTCCTCAGAGCCTGTAAGGGTGACAGGTGGTAAATTTGCTTACTTTGTCCTACACTTCCAATCAGCCTCATAGCAACTTTCTCAGTTCATCAAGTTATCCTTCTCCAGCCATTAGAGTGACAGGTCGGTGAAGGGGTTGAGGCGCGCTGGTGGCCTAATTATCCCAGTGACCAGGCTTCTAAAACCCTGCAGTCTCATCAGAAAGGATATAAATGCAGACATCCCCCTTGCCTATGTGGAAAATGTCATCATATCTTCTACAAGTATACTTAATGAGATGGTGTAAATACTTTGGGAAGAAAGGGGCTTGATTACCACAACGGCTGCCATAGTTAAGAGCTCTTTATTTGGTTTCATGTACCTAAAATGCACTTTCCATACACAAGAATGGGAATCTGCTCGCTGATAAACTCTTAGAACAGAAAGATTCTATCTATACTTAAATCCCTTTGAGGACCCTGAGTGCTCCATATAATAACTATTATAATTATAAGCATTTGTCAAGATGGTTTCAAACTCTCTTATCACAAAAAGCTTGATTATAACAGTGGGCTGATGCAGAATGGTGATTGTGTAGAAGAGCCTACATCATACATTTAAGAACAGATTTTATGCTAAATGCAAGAAGTCTAGAAGAGCTCCATGTGTGATTTGAGCACCCCAAGGAAGGACAGGGCTTAGACACAGACTTTTAGGCGCAGGCAGATGCCTCATTATTAATGTCTCACAGGATTAATGATACATCTGAGGCACTGGAAAAGGTGGTAATGGAATTTGACATTGTTTCCAACCGCTGACACTACAGATTAGAGGGGTTTGAGAATAGCTCAATGTATCTGGATTATATTTCCATCACAATGTGACACATTAATGACATGCTATTAATTATATTGTAAATAGCTTTGAATTTATTTTTACCTTTAGTGATTCAGTACACCAAATGAGGTTTTAAGCCCAGTTTCTAGTTCGATTATTGCAATCACTCCAAGTGATTCCCTTATGTATTTGAATACAACACCAAATCACAATTTAAAACACTTTGCAATTTATTCAAACTTTCATAGAGTAGTTGTGCTGGAAGTTCATTTTTAAAACAGCCATTTTATTTGACCTTCTAAATGCTTCCTTGAGCAAAAAAGAAAGAGTAACAAAAAAGTAAAATCATACAGATTTAATGAAGTGCTATGTACCACCCCCCCAAAAAAATTAAAACATAATGTTATTTGATATGTACAGCAAATCTCTGTGGGAGAAATGATTATTTTAACAGGGAAACACAAAGTTTTATATGCAATGAAAAGATGATTCTTTTACTGAAAATCATTGAAAATTTCTCAGAGAGCTATAACTTAAACTTTCAGAAGTTGAAGGAAGTAGATAATTGAAAGAGCATGATATCACTTCTGAACTCACCCAAGTTCAACTTTATGAGTAGCTACATCACTTCTTCATACCCACTTTTACCCACAGAGGGGAATAGTACAGAGACAAATCATTACCCTGTCATCCATTCTCTAGTTACTATATTTTCAAAATTAATCAGCTGATGAAATATCATGGCAGATGCTGCTTATCATTTTGCCTGCAAAAGTAGTTACTGAAGAAACAAATGGGAAATTGTACAGTTGAAACTCTTAACAGAATTTTCAGGCTTGATGGCTCTAGAAGGATGGATACAAATTCTTCCCCTTTTCTGAAGAATATTTGGTTTTAAAATACCACCCCGACACTCTCCCAGCAGTATTTTTATTACCATATATTTTATTACATTACAGCAATTTTTAAATTCTTACCTTATATCTTCTTATTACATGATTATATTGTATAATATTGTTGCAGTTGTTGTTATTCTTATTATCCTTATTTATATGTCTAACTTACCTCCAAGTCTAGTGAATCCTAAAATCGTCCACAGAGCGCACGTAGACAATCACACATGTGCACACCACACCGGTATAAGGAGAGGAGCTTACTTGGGCTGCCCTGAGCGCTGGGGGACTCCAGCTCAGCTTACCTGTGACCCATCTATGTGTCACATGAGAAACTTCTGCACTAGATTCTGGGCTCATTGAGAGCAGAGTATTCATCTTCATGTCCACAGCTCCTGAAACACTGCCTTCAATAAGTACATTGAAAGAAAAAAATAAACAAATTTCTTAAAGTGGATTGCAAAGCCTTTTCCAACTCTGGCTTTAAACCAAGTTCTGCATTCTCTCCAGCCACTCATCCCCACTCATACCTCATCCTAGGCTCTGAAGGATTCATATACAGGCTTATGTTCTAGTCCTTTAATTACTACCTTTGTACATGGTAAACAGTAAAAAAAAATTCTGAGTAAGATATCTTCAACAGAGCAATCCCAGGATGCTGCTGTCACAGGAACAACTCCACAGCCCTGCCAAATATGCTATCGGAAACCTAAGAGTTAAGCCAGGCCCTTCCCTCTCCTGCCCCCACATCTAATCAAGAGCTACGGTAAGTGGGATTCCCCTAGTCTGTCCATTTCTCTCCACTTCCAGGATCATCAAATCACATCAGGTTCTCATCATCTCACTTAGACAATTTCCATACCCTTCTAATCTCTCTGAAAGTATTCACCTGCCCTTCTTCACATAGCAGCCTAAAAGAACCATCAAAAACAAATATGATAACCTCACCTAAAATCTGTCAATCTATGATCAATGATTTTAAAAGTAAAAAATAAATAAATTCTTTACATGGCCTATGGTGGTCCTGTGTGGTCTGAGGCCTGCTGAGCTCACTGGACTCATCTAGCAACCGTCTCTCTTTCCCTATTATTTGTAGCCATACCACTTTCTATTAATTCCTTAAGCACAAGTTTCACTTAGGACATTGACAAATACTCTTTGTTTTAAATACAGATAAAATATAAAAATACACATAAAATCTCAAGAGAAATTTAAGAAACATTTATTGAGTTCCTAACAGATGTTCTGCTCTGCCCTGGGTTTTGGAAGTACAAGGGTCAATGAGATAGAAAAGGTGCTTGCTCTCATGTAGGCTATAAACAAGAAGATTTCATTTGACTGCAAGTAACTAAAAGCTCTACGTATACAGTAGCTTAATTATGTAAGGAATATTTTTCTCAAGTAAAAGAATTCCAGGGGAGGCAAGCCTTAGACTGATACCATACATCAGCTAAACAAAATCATCAGTGACCAAGCCTCTTTCCATGTTTTTACTTCTTCTCCTTAATTCAGAAGCCTTGGTGTACTTATTTCTATCATTCTTGGCAGCAAGATGACTATTCTTTAGACTCTAAGGCGGGACCACAGGGGAAAAAGTGTGATATTTCTCACCAGAAAAGCAAAATCTCTACAAGAAATACTCAGTAGACTTCGCTTTATAAGTTTTTGGTCGGAACAGTGCAACATTACACCTCTGTATTGCAGTGGAGGCCAACATATTGAATTTTATTACCTGGGCAACTGCCACACTGAATAAAACCAAGCTTCTGTTATTAAGAAAGATGGAAACAGTGGATACCGAGACTCTTACATGAAATTTACTGTCTGTGAGAGGAAGGTAAATACTGTGGTGAGTAGAATAATGTCCCCCAAAGCTATCTACATCCTACTTTCCAGAACCTGTGTATATGTTACTTACATGGCAGGGGAGAATTAATGGAAAAGATAGAATTAAGATTGTTAATCATCTCACATAAAGTAAGATTTTCCTGGGTTATCTGGGTGAACACAGTGTAGTCACAAGAGTTCTTAAATGTGGAAAAGACATCCAGAGAGATGGCAGTGAGAGAAGGACTTGGCCTGATGCTGTGGCTGTGAAGATGGAGGAAAGAAGACATGAGTCAAGGAAAGAGGGAGCTCTAGAAATGGAAAAGGCAAGGAGATGGATTATCTCCTAGAATTTGCAGACAGAAATGCACCCTGCCATCACCTTGACCTTAGCTCAATGAGATTCATGTCAGATGGACTTCTGATCTACAAAACTATAAGGTAATAATTCTGAGTTATTTTAAGCCACTAAGTATGTGGAATTTGTCACAGCTGCAATAGATAACTAATAAAGACACCAAACAAAATAATTACTCTAATAACTGATTAACTACAATTCCCATGAGTGTTATAAGCAGAGTACTGTGAAACTATTAATTTGGGCATGTAATATACGCCCATAAATGTCCAAACACCTATATTTAACATTTAAGAACTTTTAATATGTTGAGGGAGAAACCCAAGATGGCAGAATAGAAAAATGTCGTGCCTGCTTCCTTCCATGAACACATTAAAATTACAACTAAATTATAGAGCAATCAACCTGGAGAACCATCTGAAGTTTGGATGAACAGAAGTTATGTAACTATGGATATAAAGAAGGAACAATGTCAAGACTGGTAAGAGGGGTGGAGAAGTAAAATGGGCTGGCCCCAAACCTCCATGTAGCAGTTGAGAATAGTGAGGAATATCTTAGCTGCATAGGTTTCCACTGGAGGAGCAAAGAATACCATCTTCATGCGAGGCACACTAGTTCAGAGTACTGGTGCTGGGGAAGGAGCCCCCACAACATCTGGCTGGGAAAAACAGTGGGGATTCCGACTGTTCAGCTTAGACGGAAAGCTGCAAGAAACCCAGACATCTTCTTAAAGGAACTCACTCACAGACATTCATCCTGGGTTCCAGCACAGGGACAGTGACTCAGCAGGTTTTGGAGACATATGGAGGATGGACTGAGGTGTGTGGCTTTAGGACCTGAGGACAGTCACCATTTCCCCTGTGTGGGGTCCTTCTCCTGTGCAGCCAGCAGGTGGGCCCCATCTTTCCTGTGTTGAGCTTACCCCCATGGCAAAATCTGAATCTGATTGGTCTAGTGACCTCCTCTGGGACACCACCCCCCCCAAACCCCACCCAACTCCCCAAATACCGGAGGCACTTTCTTAGTGAGCAGACAGCTCCATTCACATTGTACACTTTCTTGGAAAACTATCAGAGTCCATGGACCCCGGGTGGGTGACAACTGGCCTCAGTGCGTTCTGAGACTTTTGATGAGTAGCTCCAGGCTCAATGCTGGCAAAAATCCAGAATCTACATTAACCTTGTGACCGCAACTCTTCCCATTCTAGTGACTCCTTGAGATCCTGCCTCACTCAACTTGCTTACCACATGATGCTGGCAGCAGGATTGGGGTGTCCTGGTTTCTGAAGAGTTGCCCCAAGCTGAATACTGGTAGAAGCCATCCTCGGTTCACAGCATGGCCTCTCCCAAAGTGACTCCAGGTTTAACACAGCCAGTGAACAACCATGGATTACTTTGTAGCTCTTACCCGGTATTCCTCAGCTGGTCACAGGCAGTGGGTGACCTGGGCCTGTGCCAGAGCCCCTCCCAAGAGGCTTCAGAACCAACATACTTGGAGCTTGGCTTCAGATCATAGCAGAGCACTGCCTAATTAGCCCCTCAAGTGGCACACATAAAGGGTGGTCTGAACAGGCATCAGAGCCTGCTAGGGTGAAACCCACTCAATAGAATAAAACCCCACACAGCAGTCTGTAAAGAGGAAAACATAGCCAAATCCCATAGCCAATCAGCCTGAGGGTCAATCCAGCCCACTGATATGCCAGTAACAATCAAGGCTCAACTGTAACAGGAGGACACACACAGTCCACAGAAATGACACTCCTGGACACTTAGGTGACCAGGAAGACTGTTCCAGGGCCCCACGGGACACCTACTACATAAGGCCACGAGACCTAGATTGGGAGACATAGCAGATCTACCTCATACATAGAAACAAACACAGAGCAGCAGCCAAAATGAGGAAACAAAGAAATGCATTCCAAATAAAAGAACAGGAGAAAACTCCAGAAAAAAGAACTCAACAAAATGGAGACAAACAACCTACCATATAGAGAGTTCAAAATCATGGTTATAAGAATATTCAAGGAACTTAGTGAGAACTTCAACAAAGAGATAACAAGCATAAAAATGGACATAGACATCATAAAAAGAACCAGTCAGAAGCAAAGAATACAATAACAGAAATGAACAATGCACTAGAAGGAATCACCAGCCAACAAAGTAAAGCAGAGGATCAAATCAGTGATTTGGAAGACAAGGTAGCAAACAATATTCAATCAAAACAGCAAAAAGAAAAATGAATAAAAGAATGAGGGAGTTTAAGGGGCCTTTGGGACAATATCAAGTGTAACCACATTCTCATCATAGGGGTATCAAAAGCTGAAGAGAGAAAGCAAGGAATTGAGAATCTGTTTGAAGAAATAATGACTGAAAACTTCCCTAACCTGGTGAAGGAAATACACATACTAGTCCAGGAAGTGCAGATAGCCCCAAACAAGGTGAGCCCAAACAATCCACACCTAGACACATTATAATTAAAATGATAAAGGTTAGACGCAAAGAAAGAATCTTAAAAGCAGCAAGAGAAAGGCAACTAGAAACTTACAAAAGTGCTCCCATAAGACTGTCAGCTGATTTCTCAACAGAAATTTTGCAGGCCAGAAGGGATTGGCACAAAATATTCAATGTTATGAAAAGCAAGGACCTACACCAAGAGTATTCTACCCAACAAGGTTATCATTTAGAATAAAAAAACAGATAAAGAACTTCCCAGACAAGAAAAAGCTAAAGGAGTTCATCACCAACAAACCAGTATCACAAGGAATCTTAGAGATCTTAAAGGGACTTCTTTAAGACAGAAAAAAAAGACCAAAATTATGAGTAATAAAATGGCAATAGCTACATGTCTATAAACAATTATTTTCAATGTGAATGGATTAAATGCTCCAATCAAAAGACATAGGAGTCCTGAATGGACAATAAAACAAGACCATCACATATGCTGCCTACAAGAGACTCACTTCAGATTGAAAGACAGAAAGTAAAGGGATGAAAAAAGATATTTCATGAAAATGGAAACCAACAAACAAACAAACAAACAAAAAGCTGGAGTAGCAATACTTATACTGGAAAAAATAGATTTTTAGAAAAAAGTTTATAAAAAGAGACAAAGAAGGACCCAGTAATTATACTTCTGGGTATTTGTCTGAAGAAACCCAAAATGCTAATTTGAGGGGTTGTGTGCATCCATATGTTCATTACAGCATTGTTTACAATGGCCAAGGTGTAGAGGTGGCCTGGGTGCCTGTGGATGGATGAATGGATAAAGAAGAGGTGGCACATATATACAATGGAAATTGCTCGGCCATTGAAGGGAATGGGTTCTTGCCATCTGCAGTGGCCTGGATGGACCTGGAGGGTATTGTACTGAGTGGAGTACGTCAGACAGAGAAAGACAGATGCAATGTGAATTCACTCATATGTGGAATCTAAAGAACAAAATAAACAAACAAAACAGAAACAAAGTCATAGATACTGAATACATTTTGATGGTTGCCAGATGGAAGGTGGTTTGGGGATGTAGATGGAAAAAAGGTGAAGGGATTAAGAAGTACAAATTGGTAGCTACAAAATATTCATGGGTGGTAAAGTAAAGTACAGGGAATATAGTCAATGATGCGGTCATAACTATGTATAATGCCAGGTGGGTACTAGAGTAGTCAGAGGGGTCACTTATTAAATTATATAAATGTCTAACCACTAAGCTCTATACCTGAAATTAATATAAAATAATATTCAATGTCAACTATAATTGAAAAAGGAGGGTGGGGGGGAGAAGTGAAGGGGAATAACAGGAGGTACAAATTTCCTGGTATAAAACAAATATGTCATGGGGATATAATGTACAGCATGGGGAATATAGTCAATAATATTGTGGCAGCATAGTATGGTGTCAGATGGTTGCTGGATTCATCATGGTGATCACTTCTTTAGGTGTATAAATCTTGAATAACTATGGTATACCACTGAAACTAATATAATATGTGTGTTAACTGTATTTTTAATAAAAATCTTTAAAAAAATAAACGTCTCAAAATGTAAACTTTCCATGCCTTTCTGGCCCCTCATTCAATTCTTACCATCTTCCATTGTATCCAACTTCCTTTTCCTGGTTAAACCCTTAATACTCACAACACCACCCAATGCATACTAAGATCTTAATGAGTTAATGAACTCATTGATTAATTCTGAATGAATTAATTTATTAATGACATATAAATGCTTAATAGTTTATATGTGAGAGTCTGAAACATAACATAGATGTGTAACTTGTGAGTGTTTAGGTGTTAGCTATTCTAACAGAAGAATTTAGAAAGACGTAAGATTATAGAAAGTTGAAAAAAAAGAGTCAAAACCAGAACCTTGGGAAGTATCAACATTTAAAAAGTAGTCAGAGGTGATTACATATACAATGTTAACACAAAAAGATACTTGGTACTTGATGAAAACTCAAGATTTTTTTAAAATTAGATGATTCTATTAGGCTATTGGGAAACACATAATCACAAATATATGAAACACAGAAAGAGCTTGGGAAGAAATTGATCACAATGTTGACCAGTTGTGTTTAGATAGTGTGTATATTGGTCACATTATATTGTGACAATAAAGAATACTGTTTTGGTCTTTCTATATTTCAATTTTATGGAATAAAATGTAATCATTTAAAAAATAACAGTACTGTTTCATGATGTACTTTAAAATGATTTAAAAAAAGTTTCTTCCTTTAAATGTTTAAAGGGAAAGCCTCTCATCTTCTAATCTTGATGTTGGAGCCCCTTCCACCTTGACCCTTGATGATGACCTTCACCACTTCTCCACTGCAATCCTCTGTTTCACACATTTTGATCTAGATAAAAATCCTCTTCAGTGCCTGGACTCAAGTCATCACCCCTATTTCAGAAGTCTTTAAAACCTGGGGTCAGCAATTCTAAGGTTCTCCCTAATCCACAGAGTAAAATTCAATTTAAATCAGTCCTTGACGAGAAGCCCAAGGGTATTTACATTTAAAAACTGGGCACAAGAACTTCATTTACATGTCACCAATTCTGTGGTGCTGGAAAGGTTTGCCTGGTGTTTACACTGGCATTGCCAAAGTTATCAATCAACTCCTAGCCACTAGGTACTCCAGGGCCAAGCCAACAGACTTAATGCTAAAAGAAAGAGAAATTTTCCAATTCTATTCAGCTATAAACTCAGAGGATCACTATAAACTGAAAATAGTTGTGGACACCTTCTAAAGCCCATAGATTCATAGACAATAGCCTTAACGAGACAGTCAGAGTACAGGTGCATGCACAGCTGTCATTGTGATTAAGATTAAATTGAAAGCCATTTTTAACTAAGGATACTGCCTTGAGAGGATGGATGCAGCTACAAATCAATGAAAATTCACTTTTACTCTTCTCTGTCATTTCATGTCTTACTTCCATAGAGTAAAGATTAACTGTAATTTCCTTACTACATTTCATACCTTAAGATGTCTCTTAGCCCATTGTGACATATATGATGTGACATTGTGACATGGCATTGAATGTACCCTGAATAAAATAAATTTTAATTGAAGTGCTTATTCCATTTTATGTAGAAGTGTGGTTGAGTTTCATTTTAGAAGCTGGTGTCTAGTATAAACTTGTCCAAATTGTCTTTGTTTTAAGTTTAACCTGAAAGAGAAAGTCAAACCTGCAGCTTTCATTATATACTCAAAGGGTTAAGATTATTTGGAGTTTGTGGTAACCACATTTTTAAGCATCTGGGCTCTAATCTTTTCTGGGATTAAAAAAACATGCATAAATAAATAGCAATACTAATGCTCTTTTAGGTAAAATCCGTTATGTTGTCATTGGCCAAGACGAGCAGAACCTTCCCTTTGGATATGGCTCAGCTGTGTGAAAACACTGATCCCTAGGGATTCCCACAACTCTTCAATCTTAGGATACTAAGATGCTGTCATGCCTCCCCTTCCCACCATCACCCATATCTCTTTGTTGGCTTAATGGGCCTGATGCTGTTTATCACTGTCTTTAGGTCTTGTTCTTATTCAGAACAATAAGTTTCATACATGTATCACCCCTGAGTAGTGCTTCCTCGCCATTTCTTATGGGTTGAATTGTGTTCCCCCCAAAATCTGTATATCAAAGCTGTACAACCAGTATTTCAGAATATGACATTATTTGAAAGTGGGATCATTGCAGTTGTAATTAAGATGGGATATTCAGGTGGGCTCTGGCACAATATGACTGGTGTCCTTATAAAAAAGGTAAATTTGAACCGAGACAGACATGCATAAAGGAAATAATATGTGAAGAGGCATAGAAAGAAGAGGCCTGGAAGTGATGCATCCCTCACAGCCCTTGGAAGGAACCAACTGTGCTGACAGCTTGACCTTGGACTTCTAGCCTCCAGAACTATGAGACAATAAAGTTCTCTTGTTTAAGCCACCCAGTTTGTATGCTTTTTTAATGGCAGCTTTAACAAATTAATACACTATTTTCAAGCATAATGCAATTTCCTAATTAAATAAATTAAATATAGAATTCTAGAACTTTACTTAAACCATATTACATTCAAGATTCAAGTCATTTTTACAAATCAAAGATTCTTTTTTAAAAATATGTGCTCCTGTACAAATCTCTTCCTCTTCTCAGTTCTTCTCTTTGATTCCCCAAGTCTTATTTGAAATACCTATTTCAGAACATTTTTTACTTCCACTTTTTTAGAGACATGATCCAGAACTAATTGTAGAAGCCTATGCCTTGATGCAACTGTCAGTAGCTTACTGTCTCAGCTTCCTCATGTGCCAAATGCATTAAAATTATCACACAAGATTGTTTAGAGGATTGTTTAGAGGATTAAACATATATGAAAGTGTTTAAATCATTACTGATGTTTCTGTGTCATTCGCAGCAGCATCTCTGATGATTCACAGAATTGAGTAATTGTTTCTGTCACCATAAAATGTGGATGTCTCCAGGAATAGAAAATAATAACTCTTAAATCTTTATCCTGTATCATCATTGATGCCCCAAGGTCATCATCATATAAATATGGTTTGTATTGTTTTTTCTTATTCTACAACATTCACACAAACACTATAAAGTTCATCTTTGTGTCCTGATCTCACACATAAGCAGGAAGACTTTTCTGCAGTTTATCCTTATCAACTTGACATTTAATTACCCAGAGAAGCTTAGTGTCATCTGTGAACTTGAAGATTTTACCAGGCGCTTCATCTTCTTGATCACTTATAAAAACCTTAAATGAGCCAGTCTTGGGAATAACCCCTAAAACAGAGCCTCCAAGCCTGAGTGCTGGGAATGGGTTACAGATATGCCGAGGCACAGACACCTCAGGTGCAACCTTGTCCACATATGTGAATAGACAATGACAAAGTTATTTTTTTCCATAGGTACTGTGTAAGAAAAATTAGGAAGTGACAATTTAAAGAGAGCGTTTGTTAAGATCATTTTATTCATAAAAGTCGTTTGTACCCTTGCCTTTTTCCCCATCAATATACTGGGTGTCTACTCATGAAACCATATTCCCCTGAATTTCTAGGCAATTTGTTGAGTGTGTGTGTGCGTGTGTGTGTGTGTGTGTGTGTGTGTGTGTGTATTTCTTATGTCTATTTTTAGTGAACTTTGGCATAGGTGATTTTCAAATGTGTAACAGTCATGATTAGTCATGGGCAAGTTGAAATTCAACATGATGTGCAGAATCAGTCTCATTAATTAATTAATTAAGTAAGTAAGTAAGTAAGTAATGAGAAGTGAAGGTGAAAGAGCTCATCTGAGATATCACTATAAGATCTCAAGTGAGAAAAATAGTTTATGTTCATTATGTGGAACTGTATTGTTATGGAACCTACTTACACTCACAAGCCTTTTAAATGTTACTTTTATTTTACATCTACAGAATACTCCTTTCGCCATTCCAAAAGGCCATCTTGGTTAATGAGTATTTTGTTTTACTTAGGCGTGGCCAAAGCAAACCTTTTGTAAAGATATGGAGTTCCTGAGCAGTTAAGAACTGTTCCCTCGGAAGATTATGACGGTAAAAGCAGGTTGGTAATGGGAGGGGACAGTGATTTAGTGGGAGGATGGGAATTCCCAGAGAAAAGGTTAAGGGGGAGAAAACCCAAGCAAGATTGGGACATCTGTTAGAAATCTCACAACCCAGACACTAGAGTGGCAGGCTGAGTCAATGGCTTGGAACCTAAACCTCTCATAGAAAGGGGTCATTTAGCAAGTGGCTCAGTAAACAAGTAGAAAAATAAAAGAGCAATAGTAAGAAAAAGAGAACAAAAATGAAAGAACCAAATGAAAGCAAGAGCGGAAGTGAGAGACAGTGAAAGAAAACCCTAGGCAAGGCAATCCAATTCATGACTAATAGTAACATCTGCTGCTATGTGAAGAATGCTTTTTAAAAATTTACTTATTTATTTAATATTTTCTAATATTTCATTTATAATTGGCATACAATATTATATTAATTTCAGGTGTATAAGATAGTGATTAGACATTTATATACCTTATGAAGTGATCACCCTGATAAAACTAGTACCCATCTGACACCATACATAGTTATTAAAATATTATTGACTACATTCCCTATGCTGTACTTGACTTCACCATGACTATTTTGTAACTACTAATTTGTATGTCTTAATTTCTTCTCCTTTTCACCCATATCCCAATCCCCTTCCATCTGGCAATGATCAAAATGTTCTCTATATCTATGTATCTTGTTTGTTTCTGTTGTTTGTTTTATTTTGTTCTTTAGATTTCACATAAAAGTGAAATCAGGTGGCATTTGTCTTTTTCTGTCTGACTTACTCCACTTAGCACAATAATTTGCATGTTACTACAGATGGTAAGATTTCATTCTTTTTTATGATTGAGTAATATTACATTGTATATATGTACCACCTCTTCTTTATCCATTCATCCACCTGTAGACACCCAGGCTGCCTCCACATCTTGGCCATTGTAAACAATGTTGCAATGACTATATGAATGCACATATCCCCTCAAAGTAGCATTTTGGGTTTCTTCAGATAAATACCCAGAAGTGGGATTACTGAGTCCTTCTCTGTCTCCTGTTTTAAAGTCTATTTTGTCCTGTATAAGTATTGCTACCCCAGCTTTCTGTTTGTTTGTTTGTCTGTCCATTTTCATGAAATATCATTTTCCATCCTTTTACTTTCAGTCTGTGTGAGTCTTTCAACCTGAAGTGAGTCTCTTACAGGCAGCATAGGTAAGGGTTTTGTTTTCTTCTCCATTCAGCCACCCTATGTCTTTTGATTGGAGCACTGAATTCATTTACATTTAAAGTAATTGTTCATAGATATGTAGTTATAGCCATTTTATTATTCATATTTTTGATCTTTTATTTCCCCTTCTCCTTCTTAAGTCCCCCTAACATTTCTTGTAATACTGGTTTGGTAGTGGTGAACTAACTCCTTTAGCTTTTTCTTGTCTGGGAAGCTCTTTATTTGTCCTTCCATTCTAAATGATAGCTTTTTGGGATAATGTTGGTTATAGGTCCTTGCTTTTCATAACTTTGAATATTTTGTGCCATTCCCTTCTGGCCCACAAAGTTTCTGTTGAGAAATCAGCTGACAATCTTACGGGAGCTCCCTTGTAGGTAGCTAACTGCTTTTCTCTTGCTGCTTTTAAGGTTCTTTCTTTGTCTTTAACTTTTGGCCTTTTAATTATGATGTGTCTTGGTGTAGGCCTCTTTGGGTTCATCTTGTTTGGGATTCTGCACTTTCTGGGCTTGTGTGTCTGTTTCCTTTGCTGGGTTAAGAAAGTTTTCCATCATTATTTCTTCAAATAGGTTTTCAATCCCTTGCTCCCCCTCTTCTCTTTCTGATACTTCCATGATGTGAATGTTGATACTGTTGATGTTGTCTCAGAAGCCCCTTAAATTATTCTTATTTCCTTGAATTATTTTATATCTTTGTTGTTCTGATTGGGTATTTTCTGCTACCTTATCTTTTAAATTGCTAATTCAGTTCTCTGCTTCATCTGATCTACTGTTGATTTCCTCTAATGTATTCTTCGTTTCTGTTATTGTATTCTACAATACATTTCTGGCAGGTTCTGTTATATATTTTCTATCTCCATTTTTTTTAAAAGATTTTTATTGGGCAATTGGGGGAAGGGGAACAGACAAGTTGCTGTCCTTTTGTTCTTCAGTCTAGTTGTGGAGGACGTTGCTTCACTGGCCCAAGTTGGCACCATCATTGCGCTCTTCCCAGGTGAGGCAGATCAGCCGCCGGCTTCTGGATGGCCACTCACAGCGGCTGCTGGCTAAACATGGTAGCCCATGGCAACCCACTGCAGCAGGGGCTGCATCCTATGCCATTGCCGGTGACTCATGGCAGCCCAGCTCCAGATTGAGCTGTTTTTCAGCATCTTAGCTGTAGAGGGCAGTGTCACTGGCCCTCATATGTGGGATCTGAACTGGGGCCCTCTGGCGTCCCAAGCCAACTCTTAACCAACACGCCACTTGGCTGGCCCTCTATCTCCATTTTTATGTTTCCTATCTCTCTGTTGAAGATCTCACTGAGATCACTGAGCATTCTTATAACCAGTGTATTGAACTCTGTATCTGGTAGATTGCTTGCCTCCATTTTGTTTAGTACTTTTTCAGAAGCTTTGTTCTGTACTTTATTTAGGACATGTTTCTTTGTCTTCCCACTTTTGCTGCCTCCCTATGCTTGTTTCTATGTGTTAGGTAGGGCTGCTGTGTCTCCCAGTCTTAGCAGAGTGGCCTTATGTAGAAGGTGCCCTGTGGGACCCAGTGGCACAGTCTCCCTGGTCACCTGAGCTGGGGGCTGCAGGTGTTCCCTGTGTGGGTTGTGTTTGCCCTCCTGTTGTAGTTGAGCTTTGTTTGCTGTTTGCACTCCAGTGGGAGGGAATGATTATCAGGCTGATTGGTTGCAAGCACTGGCTGTGACTACAGTAGAGGAGCTGTTGTGCAGGGACTGACCCTACAAAGCAGGATTCACTTTAGCCAGGCTCTGGTGCCTGCCCAGTCTACCCTTTGGACATGTCATTTGTGGAGGTGGTTGGGTGGTGCTCTGGTTTTTGTCTGAAGCTGGCCACCAGGTATGTTGGTTCTGAGGCCTCTTTGGAGGGGCTGTGCTGCAGGCCAAGTCCAGTTACTGCTTATGTCCTGCTTGGGGCAACTTGGTATGAGCTACAAAGTAATATGCACATTGTTTCCACTTGTACAGGACTTGGAGGTGCCCTGGAGAGGCTAAGCTCAGTCTGAGGCTGGTTGCCACTAGTACCAGGCTTAAGGCTGGTTAGTAAGAGGTATGGAACATGCTGAGATGTGATGTTGCTTGTTTGGGGTTTGTAAACCTTGGAGAGATTTTAGGAAAGTCTGCTGCATAAGCCAAGGCAGGTTGTTTTTATGGAAAAGCCACTGGAATTGGCTTGGGTGGTCCCACAGGTTGGGTGAGGCAGGTTCTCAGGTTATCACCAGTACAGGGCAAATGGTGTTAGCCAGGTTGATGGATACTCAGAGATGACAGCTGCGTGAGTGTGTCACTGGGAGGGTGGTGGCCTCAATAAAGGACCAGTGGCTTTGTCATCCCCTCTGTTAGGGAGAAAGCTTTTTTTCTTCCTCTTCAGCCCTTGCCCTGAAGCTGGACAGTTCAGTTCCTCCCCGTATGTCCCTGGTGCCTTTTGAGCTGCTGCCCCAGTGCTGGAGCCCAGAGAGAACAAGTCCATCAGTGAGTAAGTCTGTGCATGAACCCTTTAAGAGGAGCACTTGGGACTCCAGCAGTCCTCCATGTCACTCAGACACAATCTTTGCATTTTCACAGCCAGAAGTTTAGGGGTTTTCTTTTCTGGGCACTGGAATCCTGGGCTGGGGAGCCTGGTGTATGGACCTCCACAACCAAGATATTCATCCCCATTTTTAACTGCCACATACAGGTGTGGGACCAGCTCATCCCATATCTCCATGTCCTACAAGTCTCAACGTAGTTTCTTCTATATGTCTTTAGTTATAAGACTTCTGTCCAGCTGGACTTTAGGAGATCCTCCATGATGGTTGTTCTATCATTCTCCATGGTAGGTGAGTTGTAATTGTGAGATGGTCATGATAGGAGAAGAGCACAGTGCTTACCTACTCTGCCATCTTGACCAGAACCTGAAGACAAATTCTATACATGCTTGTGGCAAAATTCTGTTTGAAATTTTAAAACCTTTTTTTAGTGTGTGTGTGTGTGTACACACATGCACATGCATACACACACACACACAGTGAACGCCCAATATTCTGTATAGATATCTATTTTGTGTTTAAAAAAAGATATAAGAATTATTGCAAAGCCAAATATTGATGTATATTGCATGCATTGTGCTTTCCATTGTGTCATAAACAAAAAATTCAAGCATATGAACTCTCTAGGTTTAGGGTCCAAGGGAGAAGAGATTAAAAAGTAAAAGCAGTGTTGAATACCTTGTGAAATGGTGTCCCTGTCCTATGAGACTTGCACATGTTCCAAGTTGAATTTTCACTGATTGTTTTTGTGGAGGCCTTTGAGATGCTCTGTCTCCCAGTCATACTGTAATAGTGGCAATGCACAGGATACCTCAGTCTTTTTCAGCCTTCAAACTGACAGTCAGCCCTTGGTGGGCAATGTCATCCCAGAATTGTTTTGGATGGATTCCTTTCAAAATGGCTTGAATCAGGTTCCCTCCACTTTGGTGGGTTGTGAAGTCTCCATAGGACTCCTCTCACTTAGCATATTGTTGAAAGAATCAGTTCTCTTCCCACCCAATAGGAGGGAGAACACACAGCTGTCTAGTACTCCCATTAAAGGAAGTCTCCCTCATTCATTCCCTACCTCTATGTTTTCATGATTGGAGGTGAGTTATCAGTAATCTAACTGAACCAATTTAACCATCTCCTAGGAAATCCTGGTTAAACAGTCAAACACCAGTGCCTTTCTTCATAACTTTTGGGATACTTGACATCTATCACATTATTCCTGGACTTGAGGACTTCAACCAAAATTTAATCAACAGGAATTATATTCATAGGTTGTTTAACTTTAAATTGCCATTTTTGAGGTTAAATATGTCTATATAGGTAATTTCCTGTTTCAGCATAATAAATATGTCATCACATCAGTTTTCTTCACGATCATATTACCACCAAGTTCTGTCAGAATGGGACTTGTTAGGCAGCTCTTCTCTGTCAGGTAGAAATTTTTAAGAGGGAGTGAAGGGAAAAAAAAAAAAAAAAAAAAAAAATATATATATATATATATATATATATATATATATATATATATATATATATATCAACTATTCCCATTACCTGAAATAGTGCCTCTTTAAACAAATGAACAAAATATATACCTCACTCAATTTTATAAGCTTCCAAGGTGTCTTTTTTTTTTTTTAAGATTTTTATTGTGGAATTGGGGGGATGGGAACAGTGCTGGGGGATTGGGGGAAGGGGAACAGACAAGTTGCTGTCATTTTGTTCTTCAGTCTAGTTGTGGAGGACGTTGCTTCACTTGCCCAGGTTGACACCATCATTGCGCTCTTCCCTGGAGAGGCAGATCAGTCACCGGCTTCTGGACGGCCGCTCACTGCGGCTGCTGGCCGCTCACGCTGGCTGCTGGCTACACACGGTAGCCCATGGCAACCCACTGCCACAGGGACTGCAGCCTACGCCATTGCCAGCGACTCACGGCAGCCCAGCTCCAGGTTGAGCTGTTGTTCAGCATCTTAGCTGTGGAGGGCAGTGTCACTGGCCTTCATATGTGGGATCCAAACTGGGGCCCTCTGGCATCCCAAGCGAGTTCTTAACCATTGCACCACTCAGCCGGCCCCCAAGGTGTCTTATTATAAAACAATAGAACAAATTGCTACTCATTGTCCAGCTTGGAAGGATCACCACATGCAGTGGTAGAAACAAGTTTTTCTATTATTTATAGAAAGAAATGTTAATTTTTCTGATTGACTGATGGAACCCTGCTTAGAGAAACCTCATGGTATTAAGGCAGATTCAGATTCTGTTGTTTTTATGCCTGTTAGTAATGACTGTCACAGCTGCTGGTCTGTGACTTTTACTTAAGATCGAATACCTTCAAAAAGTATCTTTGGGCCGGCCGAGTGGCGCGATGGTTAAGAACTCGCTTGGGATGCCAGAGGGCCCCGGTTCGGATCCCACATATGAGGGCCAGTGACACTGCCCTCTAAACAGCTAAGATGCTGAACAACAGCTCAACCTAGAGCTGGGCTGCCGTGAGTCGCCAGCGACGGCGTAGGCTGCAGTCCCTGCTGCAGTGGGTTGCCATGGGCTACCGTGTGTAGCCAGCAGCCAGCGTGAGCGGCCAGCAGCCAGCGTGAGCGGCCAGCAGCCGCAGTGAGCGGCCGTCCAGAAGCCGGCGACTGATCTGCCTTTCCTGGGAAGAGCGCAATGATGGTGCCAACTTGGGCCAGTGAAGCGGCGTCCTCCACAACTAGACTGAGGAACAAAAACGACAGCAACTTCTCTGTTCCCCTTCCCCCAATTCCCCAGCACTGTTCCCATCCCCCCAATTCCCCAATAAAAAAAAATCTTTAAAAAAAAAAAAAAAAAAAAAAAAAAAAGTATCTTTACTCCTATGATCTTCTATAACTCTTATCATTTGTACCTCTCATTTGCTAAAAATGAGAGGTATAAATGTTACTTGTTTTCTCTTTTTGAATTGTAATGCAATTGAATTGTCATGTTTATTACCGGTCCTCTAATTTCTGCAAATTGTGTGCCTCTTGTGTAGGGAAACCTACAATACATTGAAGTGCGGTTCTCTGTGCCTCTCCAGCCTTTACACAGTGGAAAAACAATAAATACACATTGAGTAAAAGCTAAAGAAGGCTACTGCTCTTGAATGCTGAATTCTCAGTGTTTATATTATTTTATTAAGCTGTAATATCAATTTTGAGATACTTAAATCAATCTATCACAATAACTAGAAAAAGTCACCTTTTTTGCTTTGTTGGAAGAGTCATATTCATTATGTTTAACTTTAGAAACAGTTCTTTGATTACTTGTTCTGACTTCTTAATTTCTTGCCAAAATAAGATCCTTTAGATAATTTCACCTTATGCTAAAACCGACAAGAGAATTTGCCTAATGTTTATGCTTAAAGAAAATGGAAGTCTTATATGGAGAGCAGTATGCTCCTCTAATAACCTCTTTTTTACCACATATATAAGAGGTTGGCTTATCATATCAGAATTTCAAAGAAAGTAAGTGTAAGATTGCATCACACCTTTCACAAAATAAACTATTCCAAGAATATGAAGAAATTTAAAAAACAAATAACAAATTTGTAAATTTCAAAAGTTTATTTCATACTTAAAGTAACTTGTCTGTTCATTCAGGATCAAACTACATATTTTTCCAAAATGAATAACCACAACTTAGAAATAGAGACAGTCTTACAAAAAGATTAAAATAAAAACAAGTTACTTTATTCATGGTAGACAGTTACTTTCTAAATAGATGTTGTTGTTGTTGTTGCTTTTTTCTTCTGGAGCTCAAAGGAGAGTTAGCCAAATTGTTTTATCCATATGTTTCCTAATGGAATTTACTGATTGAGTTGATGACTATATTTCCAGGAATCAATAAGTGTTTGATAATGTAAACCTTACACAGCATTTTTTTTGCAAAAACTCCAAGAACTATTGTGATGCTTTACAGAACATTTGTGCAAAATGAAAATAAATTGCAAAAGGGAAAAACGAAAGAAACTTGAAACAAATATTCACAAATGGATGTATTGTTTTGTTTTTTTTATAATTGGCAAACACTTTGCAAGACTAGTAGAAATTTGCTTGCATTTATAAAGAAATGGGCTATCAAAAAATTAAATGTATCAACATTTTCTTTACTATCCAAGCAACACCTGCTGCTGTCAGTGAGTGGATGTTTAAATAAGACAAGTCAGAAGTGTTTGGAAATAAGGGGACTAGATTATACTGAGGAGCCCCATTATCAAATCCTCTCAGAGGAGATCAAGCAGAGATGAGCAATGTCACATGAAAGAAACAAATTCTGTCAGGCCTATAAACCCTATTGCAACCAAACCGAAGTTATGAGCGCATTTTGAAAAAGAAAAAGTGATGTATGTCAATCAAAATAGAGTTGGTATAGAAAATGAAGGTAAATTTCCAAAGTAAAAATTAAGCCACTGCCTTCAAGCATGCAAGAAAGATTGACAAGCATAAGTGAATTGAGATTAGTTTTATGCCATTACACATTTAAGTCACATGACTAATTGCCTCTGTTCTAATTCTATGATCACAAAGAAATCTGTTTTATCTTTTGGCTTCCCAGAATGAGCTGGTTCTGCCATCATCAATATTGTGGTCCATATAACAGTTACTTTGCTCATTATAAACCAATCAACTGGTATTCAGGATTTACGCACCAGTTTCAAAGACTCTGGTGAATTCACCAATATAATACCTGTTTCTTATGAAGCTTCTTGAAAGACAGACAGCAGCCATCTCCTGGCTTTTACTGACTTTTTCAGTGCCTTACAAGAAAAACCAAGCCTTTTAAACACTTAAATTTCTATATCTGTTTTCTAGTTAAATCTATAAAATTCCACAATATGTTGTGTATCTAAAGTGGGAGTAATTGTAATCAATTAATCACTCTAGTACTCCAAATTCAACTTAAATATTATTTTACAGCTCTTCTGAGAACTATTATATACCATTTTTAAAAAATTGAGGTATGATTTGACATATAACATTATATTAGTTTCAAGTACACAATGTAATGGTTTAATATTTTTCATATCTTACAAAATGATACCTACAATAATTTAGTTAACATTTATCATCATACACAGTTACAAAATTTTTTTTCTCATGATGAAAATTTTGAAGATTTACTTTTTAGCAACTTTCAAATATGCTATGCAGTATTATTAACTATAGTCACCATGTTGTACATTAGATCCCCAGGACTTACTTATTTTATAACTGAAAATTTGTAATTTTAAACACCCTTCATCCATTTTCAGAATTATAAAATAGGTATTACATGAAAACAGTGAACTTTAAAATACATCATCTTTTAACTGTGAATGTGTTTTATATTGGAGGGATAGAAAGGATGCCAGGAGTAATTAAAATTCAGGTGTCCATTTGTTACACTTTAGCAGGCAGAATATGTGAGCAGATTATATTTGCATGTTGTCAAGAAAACATGACTAAAATTTAAATGTCATTAGAGTATATTATATCTTAGAATAGAAGTTTATAAATTTTTATATATTATTAAAGAATATTAAAATCATGGGATGGTTTTGGCCAGCTGTAGAGACTTAAAATGGCTCTATGCATAAGTCAGGGTAGGCTGGGTTGTGGTACAATAACAAACAAGCTCAACAATCACAGCACACACATTCTTCATGCTGTTCATCCATTACAAAGTGGCCAAGCTTCTGCTCTACCTTCCTCAGGCAATGCCCCAGGCTGACAGAGCAGCTATTGCCAGATGGCCAGGCAGGAAAAAAGGAAACAGGAAAACATCTTCAGATGGGGAAGTGAAACTCTACCTTGTACCCAGCAAGGGAGGGAAAAAAAAAACACGAAATTTTTTCAAATTCTTTAGTAACTATGAAAGGCAATAATAACATGTACAATTTGATGTCACAATTTCAGCAAAAAACTGTTGAACTGAATGGGAAAAGAACTAGAAAACCAGAAAGATCACTAGTGTTTAAACAGAGGTAAAATGTGAGCAATGTCTTTCTTGCTATGAAACAATTTATAGAGTTAAAATTTTGTACTAAGTAAAAATTCTTTCCTAGAGCCTCCAGATAAGAGGCCAGACTGGCTAACAGAAAAGTAGAAAGCACAAGGTATGCGAGTTTATGTGTCACAGGGCCAGCCAAATTTCAGGCTGTCTGTAGTCTCTCCACAGGATTACACTATGATACTTTTATTCCCAATAAGGTAGAACTTCTAGGCTATGAAAAGACAGGAACCAACTGCACGGTTTCCCTCTCCTTTTATTCCTCACTACATGAAACAACAACACCACTCTCCTTTCTAATGAAAGTTCTCACCTAAGGTGGTATTCACAGATGTTTGCAACTGTCTTGAGCCCCAAGTATGTACATTGTTTTGGGGCTGGAAACATATGGGGATATTATCTGAAGACCCCAACAAAATCACTGCCAGTTTGACCCTTTCAGCAATGAAGGACAGCAGGTATGCTCACTCCTATTCTGATTTCTGCCAGGACAGAAATTATAATGGCTTGTAAGTGGCATCTAATCACATTTTATTTTGCCTTTATTTGAGACATAAAGGGACATGTGTCTTACCAATTTTCTAGGAGTTAAAAAAAAATCAAGCAATTAAATAGAATTTCTAGACAAAGGGACACTCAGCAAACAAGTTGCAGGTGTTATATATTCGCCCTAATACTAACAGGTAGCCTGTCTTGGGGAAGGAACATGCTGACCTTCACATACATAGCTAGAGCTATATATAATACTCAGAGTCCATCAATCCCATCTACTTCCTTCAGAAAAAAAGGGGCGGGGGAGAGGTATTTGTTACATGACACAGTTACGTCTCAAATTCCATTGATGGGAGTTTTTTCAAGGATCTTCTTTAATGTAGGTCAGGCAAACATGATCAGTAGTAAGCAAAAAACCTTAGAAACATTCAAAATGCTTGAAAGGAGGTAATGTTGATACTGTTCATAAATAACCACAAGGTTAGAAAATTGGGATCTACCCCTGAATTTTCTGTAAGGAAAACAAGAAAAGCATAAAAAATTGCCCTGAGTTTTTGGTAAACTTTTAAGGGGACATATTCACAATAGAACTACTAGGTTGCAGGGAAGGTATGCATACGAGTATGTTTTACCCAAATGTTTTAGGGTGGTGGTATCAATATACCAGGGGTGCCAAAAAATGTATACAAGTGGACACTTTGGTCAACGTTGCTCAAGCAGTAGTTCAAAGTAATCAGAAGTGTCTGGATGCTGATGGTAAACTCTTGGAGCAATTCTTGTAATTGCAGAAGTCAAACATAACTTGTATTCATCTTTTGTTATTGGTATATATTAAGTATTACAGTTTTAGTAGTTTTTTCCTTTCTTAAAATATGTACACATTTTTTGGCACCCTCTGTATATTCTTTCCAATAACACATGAGTATCCATGATGCTACACATTCACATATACTGGATATTTTTATATATACAATGGTCAAGAGGACCATTGCCATCTCTGGTAGACAGAATTCTCAGATGGCTCTGTTATCTCCGCCCTGGTATTAATTCCATGATTTTGTTACATTGCATGGTCAAAAGTAGTTGGCAGATGTGGTTAAGGTTACTAATAAGTTGGCCTTGAAATAAGGAAATTATCTAGGTGGTCCTAAAGTAATCACACTAGCCCTTTAAAAGCAGAATATTTTCTTTAAGTGGTTACAGAAAGGGAATTCAGAGAGACTCAAGTCATATGAGTAAGAGGGAGTCAACAAGAGAGAAGGATTCTGTTGCTGGCTTTGAAGATGGAAGGGACATGGGAAAAGGAGCTGAGAGCAGCCCTTACCTGACAGACATCAAGAAAATGGGGACCTTGGTCCTACAACCACAAGGATCTGAATTCTGCCAAAAACCTGAATGAGCTTGGAAGCAGATTCTTCCCTAAAACCTCCAGATAAGAGGCCAGACTGGCTAACACCTTGATTGGGGCCTTGTGAGACCCTTAGCAAAGAACTACCCATGTTGATAAAATTTGACCCCTGGAACTGTGAACTAGTAAAGGGGTTTTGTTAAGTTGATAAGTGTGTGGTAATTTGTTATTCAGCACTAGAAAAGTAATGCACTATCTGTGACTTTCCAGGTAGTACAGGATCCACCTGAACCAATCAGATTCTACACAGCTCTGGTTGATTGTTGTCATAGGAACATGGTTCACTCCGTGCTCTATTTTCTATGAGATGTTGGAAACAAACATTTTTAGATTAAACCTTCTACTTTTTTGAAATTAGCAAGTAATTAAAACAAAAAAGCAAAGAAATTACTTTGCAGATCAAATAAATGACATCTGAGGGCGTCCAGTTTGAAACTCTGACCCAGCTTATAACTACAGTCACTTTTAAGTCCAATGCCATGAATCTACAAAATGAGTGTTATAAACCTTTTCCTTTTTGTTTTAAATAATGAATATTGTAAACGTTGTAATACTCTAAATGGCTTCCTTTTTTCCAAATGAAATATTTATGATTATTAATGCACTATTTTTAAATTTTCTATATCTTCTTGAACAGAGGATTACAGGAATTGGTATTTGTGTTGAAAATTTGTTACAGTAAAGCATCAGACAAATAATTAAAAAATAAATATTTATGTTGATATGTGATCCTTTTATTTTACTAGAATATGAAAATAATGTGTAACAAAAAAGAATAGCTGTGTTTTTCTTCACATAGGTTGTAGTTAAGAGTGTGACCTTGGGCAAGCTACATTAACTTGGGCAATTCACTTAACCTCTCTGTGTCTAAATTTCTTGATTTATAAAATGAACTTATAATAAGCAACTAATATGGTTTTTGTAAGGATTATGTCAGCCAGTTGGTTTGAAGTACTGAAAATGCGGAGCAAAACATAGTTTTCAACCAATGTCAGTGATTTGCAAACAGAGGCAAAAGCTCCGAAGTACAGAGGAGATCAGGCCTTGGCCAGGAATGGTCAGCAACTCCCTTTTGCTTCCACATTCATTCCTTCTTTTCAGGTCTCCTGTCTGCTTTGGCCCAATGTGACTTTATTGTGTAACTCATCCTACCGACCAACATTCCCCAACCCCATGATGTACCTTCCCTCTTATTTAGACCCCACAATCTGGAATATCATGGGTCCTATTTCCCTTTGTTGTCCACCCTAACAGGCAAACATATGGCCAGTTTCTCCACAGAACATCCCCAGATCCTGCAAAGACTTGACTCTTATTTTCATAGTAAATGTTTAAACTTCAGGTAAAGGTATAAGGACAATATCTTGCATTATAATCATGTACATATTGACCAGTCTCATTTGTAGATGATACGTTTCTTACAAACAAATATATTTTAATTGTTTCTTCTACAGAGCTTAGTGTGACTATATATTAGAAACTAAGTAAGTGCTAACTAAATTGAATTAAAAATGTTTAAATGAAAAACCCAGACCATTCAACAATGAACAAAGATAAAATAAATTATTCAAAATTTGTGTGTCATAAGTTTAAATAGGCTTTGGCCTGCTTCTATTTTTAGAATTTCATTTTTGTTTTGCTGTGTGTGTGTGTTTATTTGAATATTCACCTTTTCAGGCTTAAAGCTAAAACAACTACTGGGATTAGAAGTCTGTCAGGAATCATTCCAAACAACATAATTATGTTTCTTTCCTCTTAAATTTAGGAACGTTTCCTATTCTTAAATGAGGTGGACTTCCATCACAACACAATAGCCTGGAGCTCCATTCATGAAACACACAGGCCTTGTACAACAGCAAGAGCACAAAGGGAGAACTGTACAACAGTGCATTTAATTAAGAACATAGTAACCATTATAATGTAAAATACTGCCTTTACTGACAGCAGCTTAAACTAGGAAGGATTTTCTTCTGCATATAGACCCACTCTCTGAGTAGAATCCCAAATGCTATATAAAAAGACATAAAAAAAAAGAATTTAAGCGGAAAGTTCTTTTCCACTCCTCCCAAAGGAAAATCCATCCATCTTTACTTAACTGGGGATTCTAATATACTATTTCACTTAGCCAACAGCTGCTGCTACTCAATTTCTGCCTCTCTGCAAAGTGATCACATGGCAGAACAATCTGACATGGGTGGTTCTACAAACTGTCTTTGCTATCTACTCACTGTAGATGCTGAAAATACTAGAGTCTCACTTCTCATGTCTTACTGACAGTTAGGTTATGGGTTTATCCAGTGCTTGTCACAGGAACCAAGTCTGTTGGGGTATCTGGGAAAGGTTTTAATCCCCAACAATAACAACAAATACTTCTAATTGGCTGTGACTGTGTAGTGTGAGAACATGCCTATTGCCCAGTGGTTATTTTGTGGCCATGAGATGACATGCCTGAAAACTAAAGCCAGATCATCAAAATGGAAGATGAAGGATAGAAAAACATCCTGGTCATTAGTGACACTGCTTGATGAGCAAATATTTGGTCTTGTCCAAAATATCAAGGAGATATTTGGTCCACCCTAAAAGGTCCTGGAGATTTGGCCCTTCCAAAAATGTCTGTGAGTGTATTGTAGGACCAAATTCCAGGACCTTTTGGAGTGACCAAATGTCTTCACAGACATTTTAGACAAGACCAAATATACTGCAAGGACACTGCTTTGCAAGAAGTTAAAATCCAAGACCTGCCAACTCTGATCTTTTTATATTAGACCTTAAACTGTTATTGTTTAAGTCACTTTTAAGTTTGGTATTCTTTTATTTGTTGCAGCTGAAAACATTCTAACAGACATACAATTTTCTCCACATAGTCTAGATCTTGCAATAAGAATACCAAGTGTTTCCTGAATGATATAGTATTCAACATAATCACAGCAGACTAAGACTTTTATTTCTCAATCAGTGTTTTCTTTCTCTATAAAGTCCCAGTTAGCAGCAAGATTCAGTTATAATAAAATAATGATTTAACAGACATTTAAACTGAGATTATGTGACTGTCTTTATATACTGTAATACTTTGAAAGTTAAAACTAATGGTAAGCATGCAGTTAGACATTAATATCTTGCTAATGCCAGATGTCCTCCATGATTTACAGCTCACTGAATACTGCTAATAAATATTCTAGTGTAATGCATGTCAATAATACTTACTGTGAAAGGCCTGTATCAGCTTACTTCCAAATGAAATGCAAGATATTTGATCTAGAAATCTTTCAATTAAGACAAAGAAATAAAAGTAATTTCTATTTCAAAATGTGATTGATGTGTATTGCTCAATTGGGCTTTGTTTGCCCTGAGGAATTATCCAGCCAGTCTAATAATATGGAATGTACCTCTTATGTAGAAAGCTCTGTCTTTATAGCCCTTTTTCACTTCAGATAATTATCAAGAATTCTAACCTTAACATTCTATCATCTAAGGCAGATATCACCTACCTGTACCAACACAAAGTACACAGAGCAGGGGGAAACAGAATATACAGAGGATGCCAAAAAAATATATACACATTTTAAGAAAGGAAAACTGCATTAAAATTGTAATACTCAATATATACTGATAACAAAAGATGAATACAAGTCACGCTTGACTTCTGCAATTACAAGAGGTGCTCAAAGTGGTTACTATCAGCATCCAGACACTTATGATTATGGCAAACTACTGTTTGAGCAACATTAACCAAGGTGTCCACTTGTATACATGTTATTGGCACCCCCCAGTATATCCGGCTTAACTACAATAAAATAGAAGTCCTTTAAGATGTAAAATTGGCAGTATCAGGATTTTCTGTTTGTATATTTTATGTATTAACAGACTTTATCTTTTTTATTATCAAAATTGTATAACTGGTTATGGTAGAATGGGGGCAAACAGTGGTTTACTACCTAGTACAGAGTGAGTGGAGTGCATGGAGTTTACATTTTGTTTGGAAGGCACGGGCAATGAAAGTTTTAATCTCTTCCTTATTTAGTAAAAGAAGGTGGGTCAGTTAGAATTAGATTACAAGTGACAGAAATCTCAACTCAGACTAAGTTAAGCTAAAAAAAGGAAACCTATTATCTCAGGCACTAAAGAGACTAGAGCAGGCTCGTGTTCAGTTTGATGCAAGAATACATTAGGTATCATTTGGACTTGGTTTCTCCATTGAGTTGGTTCTTAGGCTCCTAGTGTGTAGCCTCTGTATCTCCAGGCTCACATTCCCCTTGTTACTAAAAGATCAGGGGAGATGAGCCATGCCTTTCTTTCAAGGGTTCCAGAAAAGTTCTCCTTGCATCTCATTTCTTCTAATTGGGTCCCTATGCATTCCTGAATCACAGTGACGAGATCAATACTATTCCAATGAGCCGGAAGCCAGAAGTAGAAATCTCTGCACTGATCTATATGTATGCAGAATAAATGAGGGTGTTGTTCACCAGAATAAAATTGTGGATTTATTACCAAGAGGAGAGAGTATGGTTGCTGGGTAGCGAAGACAAAGATCTCCACTGTCATCTTTTCCTTTTTATCTAGAGTCAAAATAAAACTGTGTTCTTTGGATACACAAAAATGTAGCCATTTAATTATCAGGCAACAGAAATCACTTTGTTTAAGGTTAATTAAAATCACACATTATTCCAAAATTTTTCCGTGTAAAATTCAAAACATAATTTGTACATATCAACATAACAAATATCCAAACCTGTAGAGAATTTTTATGAGTTTATTTGAGTCATACTGATGATATATGCCAGAGAACAAGATCTCAAATGGTCCAGAGAATAACATTTTTGCAGTTTCTTTTATACATTTGAAATTAAGGAGGGAACATAAGGAAGATTAAATGAAGGAAGGAGAAAGCAGGCAAAGATTGGATTACAGGATGGTTAAGAGTATGGGCTCCCTTGAGGGGTCTGAAAAAGAGGTATTTCAAAGGTGTGTTAATCTAGTTGCACAGAAACTAGGGACAGGGCTGGTTTAAGGCACAGATTAACCTTTTACTAAAGAAGTTATAGGCCTGGGGCGTGACTACCCACCATGACCTGTCCAGGTAGGAATTTATGATCAGATCACTCCATGAGGTTACTTTCCACAGGACCCTTATTTTTATCCACATATATAATACTCAATATATTCATTTTATTTTAATAAATAGAAATTGATGTGGTGAAGTCTACCATGACTTCAGCACTACAAAGTTATTTTCATAGAAACAGAGAAGAAAAGCTATAATTCCAGATACCAAATTAACCTAACTGGGGGAGAAAAGACTTACTTACATGAAATGGTGTTGAGCAATGGAACCGGAGAATCAATAATGTAAAATAGTGCATTTCTATTGTGAAATTAGTGGGTGGATATAGAAAATTTTAAAGAAGATTGAGGCTTCAGTTAGAATCCTCAAGAAATTTTAGGATTTAATCACATGAGATTGGAAAATAATCTGGATGAAAGGAACAATATCCCCCCTCCAAAAACAACAACAAAACCAGTAAATAAAAATCTTTGAGTGAGATAGCAACTATGTCAGTTTTATAGGAACAAAACAAGTATGACACGGAGTTCTATTTCAGTAAATGGTGAAGTCCTTAAAACCAGATAAAGAAAGATTAGCAAAATGGTAACAATGTGGGTAATGGAACCTCAGACCAGAGTTCACATCCCAGCTCTTGGTGTATGACCTGGTGCCAACCACTGAACCTCTCTGTCCTCAGTTGCTCTATATGTTATTGAAAGTTAAGGAAAATGACTTGAGAAGACTGTGAGGACTAAAGGAGACAACACATTTGCATATAGCACTGTCCTTGGCAGGAGTGGGAGTGGGGAGGACAAGCTGACTTGGGATATCTAAACAACACTGAATGACTTGTAAGTGACCAGCTAAGAGGTGAAAGGTTTTTCAGCAGAGTGGTTAAAGGCACATACTTAGTGCTTTGAAATTCTGAACAACTCTGTTGAATGTTAGTATTTTATCATTTATTAACTGTGTGACTGACCTTAAGTGTTGTGTACCCACTCCACACCTAGTTTCTTACCTGTAAAATAGAGTTATCACAACAGCAGCTGCATAGTGTTGGTGTGCGAAGAGGGAGACCATACATTTAAAAGGTTGAGCCCTGAGTGTCATTTAGTAAGTGCTCAACTCATGCGGCATGTTTCCAGTAACTCTATGAGGAGAGGAGTCTGAGGACATCAAGAGATTTAGATTGAATCCATGAAAGAGTCAGGGGCCTCAGGAGGGAAATTGATCTTTATGTGGCAGAAATTGGTTTCTACTTTGGATGTGTTGGGTGTTTTGTGGTACAAAAGAATTTCCAGCTGGAAAAGCCATGGGGACACGGAACGCATGGATGGTAATTACCTTGAAAGAAGACAAGAGACAGAAAAAGAGAAGAGCACCAGGGAGGCAAAAATGATGATGTTGAAAGATTACAAGTGAGCTCCCTAGAGAGAAAAGCAGGGAGATGAGAAAGAAGGGGCCTGCACCATGCTGTACACCTGAAGCTGAAGCTGAATAATATTGAATGTTAACTATAATTACATATATTAATTACATATATATAGTTATATAATTACATACACAAGTAATTTTATATATATTTATATATAAATATAGTCACAGGATGTGGAATACAGCATAGGAAATAGAGTCAATGGAATGGTAACAGCTATTGGGTGGTCGGAAAAGTCATGATGCATGTTTGCAACAGATGGCACTAGTTCATATTTGGAAGTACTAGAGTCATTTGCATCTATGTTACTGCTATGTTATTTGACAGCTAACAGTTCCAGCTTCATTCTAAACAAAAATTGAGTGATTTGGTTGAGTTTTGGAGATTTTACAACAAGTTGAAGATGGAAGACCAAACTGTGCATTTTTGCCATATTTTACTGTTTTACTTCCATAAAGGGAAGAACACATGTCAAGCTTGTGAAAAGTTGCATAAAGTTTATGGTGACAATGCTCTACAAGAATGTCAGTGCCAACGATGGTTCATGAAATTCCATGCTGGTGATGTCAATCTCAACGACGCTCCTCAGCCAAGGGAGAACTACCGAGGTTGATGATGACAAAATAAAGCCATTGATCAAGTCAAACTCACATTACATGACACGAGAGATTGCAGAAACATTAAACATCCATCATTCAAGCATTCACAACCACCTGAAGAAGCTGGGATACGTAAGCAAGCTCGATATTTTGGTTCCGCATGAACTCAAAAAAGTTCATTTGACGGCGCGTATAAACATCTGCAATATGCTCATTAAATGTGAGTAAATGATCCTTTTTTGAAGCGACTGATAACTGGTGATGAGAAGTGTATTGTTTACAACAATGTGGTGTGCAAACGGTCTTGGTCCCAACGTGATGATTCACCTCACATGACATCGAAAGCAGACATTCATCACAGGAAAATTATGCTCTCAGTGTGGTGGGATTTTAAAGGTGTCATGTTTTTTGAGCTCCTACCAAGGAACCAAACAATTCAAATGTGTACTGTCGGCAATTGGACAGTTTGAACGAATCCATCATCCAGGGACATCCAGAGCTCATTAATCGTAAAGGAGTTGTGTTCCATCGCGACAACACGAGACCATACACAAGTTTGATCACCCATCAAAAATTATTGGAGCTTGGATGGGATGTGTTGCCACACCCACCATACTTGCCTGACCTTGCACCATCAGACTTCCATTTGTTTCGCTCTCTTCAAAACTCCTTGCATGGATGGTATAACGTTCAATTCAGATGTGGCTGTAAATCAGCACCTTTTTCAGTTTTTCGCCCATAAAGACAGGTCCTTCTATGAACGAGGAATTATGAAGCTCACTGAAAGATGCAAAAGGTTATTGAACAAAATGGACAATATATCATTGATTGATGTTTGTTCTTTATATAAATAAATGACCTTTGAAAAACATAGACAAAATACATCATGACTTTTCCAACAACCCAATATATACAATGTCAGAGGGGTAATTGTTTGGGGGAGGGGTTATCATTTTGTAAGGGGTGTAAATGTATATTACATTGTTTTGTACACCTGAAACTAATAAAAAAATAATAAAATAAATAAAAGAGCCTGCATTTTCATCCACTTAGAGGTGGAATAGAAGATATGCCAGAAAGAGAATAGAGAAGGCTCTGAGTGAAAGGGTCCCAAGATTCATTTATGGGAACATGCGATTTCAATAATTTGAATCATGTTTAAAATTGTATGTTTGTTGTTGGCCTTTTATCTCACCGAAAGAATGTAATATTGTGTAATTAACTGGAGAGTTCAATAAAAATGATTTTAATTCATATAAAGTGTTCTGTGAACTTTTCTTCACAGAAGTAATGCTCCTTAAGAACTACATTGTATGTAAGAATATTTAGGGGATTATAACACAGTGACACACATTTTGAATTTTCTTACTTCTGTATGTTATATCATTTAATGCCATAACAGAAAGTGGGATTCACTCTCCTTGGAATCTATCAGTAATTCTGTAAGATTTGCTAAAGAACACTGCTTTCCACATAGTTTCTCAAGCTATAAACTTGGTGGAATTTTCTTCCTTTTTTCTCAAAGGTGTGACTCAACACACAGACACACTCACAATCAATCACCATGACTCACTGCTTCTATAACTTAATTATCTGTCAGAACTGTCCACATTTCTGCTTTCCCACTTCCACTGCCTTAATTCAAGCCAAGCTGCCACTTCCCCTTGTCAAGGCCACTACCGTGGCCTGTGAACAAGTACTGCCACTTCCACTCGTGTTCTCCAACCTTACTCCATGCTGTGTTGTAGAGACATCTTGTAAAATCACAAACACAATCACCAACATCCACTATTTAAAACCCAACAATTTCTTCCCCTAGGTTTTACATGACATCAAATCTCTGACACAGTTTATACAGCCTTTCACATCTGGCTCCCATCTACTTCTAAAGCTTCATCATTCACCTCCCTCTGATTGGCACTCTATGCCCTAGTTATATTGGACCTCTCCAGTTTGTGGCACATCCAGAATCATCTCCCTCACCTCCTGGCCTTAGAAACACCTAAGGCAACTCTAACTATGCCACTTAGGCATTCTTCAAGGATAATCCTAACTTTCCTTTACTCTAGTAGGCACTAACACCCAAATCAGGATAGGTCTACAATTCTATCTATTCTATTACACCTTTGCCTCATGACACTCATCACATTCATAATTATTTGCTATTGTCTGTCTTTCTCATTAAGTTGCATACTTATTTAAGGCTGAGACCATGTCAGTTTTGTTTGCAGCCAACACTGTAATAATAAATAACAGAGTCTGTTATATAAAAGAAACAATATTTGTTGGACAAATTGAATTTTTTCAAGAGTTCTATCAAATCAAATGGTAGTAAACATTTATATTATTGTTAAGAAATTCTATTAATCATTTCAGTTATCTGTAGAACCCATTTATATCATACAATATGATATACATTATAAAATATAAACTAAAGTGTTTTTATATATATTCACTTCAAATCAAATAATAAATTTTTATGTTCTTTAAAATGGAGATATATCTTTTTAAGACTGGGGCTTCATATGCACATTGGCTTCATAAGCACATAAATTATTTTAGAAATATACAAAACCTCTCTCCACAAATATATCTTCTCTGTTACTAATTTCTTGGCAAAAGGAAACAGTAGAATTTACTCTGGATTCTTTCCCAAACACTTTTCTGTAGTCTAAATACTCTCTTTAACACTAAATTAATATAATTTTTCCCCTTTAGAAATGACTTCTTAAGAAGAGAAATAAACTATGTTACTTAGTACTTCGATATTTCCACTTCTGCTAGAAAAACAGAAATGGCATAGGAATGTCACAAATGAAAATGATGCTGTATTGTCAAATAAGAGACCAGTGGTATACTATGACAAGAGTGAATGCTCAAAGTGCAGAGATATAAGGATTTCCTAGGAAATACATACCCAGATATTTGAAGGTCATTTCAAGTCAATCCTAACATAATGGAGCCTAAATTATTAAATAGAATCTGTCTGAGACAC
Organism: Hipposideros larvatus; assembly: GCA_031876335.1. NCBI lineage: Eukaryota > Metazoa > Chordata > Mammalia > Chiroptera > Hipposideridae > Hipposideros > Hipposideros larvatus. Next base: position 107,187,851 of record CM063089.1, read on the forward strand.
CCAAAAGTAGACCAGGAGCTAATTAAGTGTATAATGCTATTGGGTATCATGAACTAATTCTCCCATACTCTGGGGACAAGTTTTATTCTAACCCAGTCCTAAAAATAAGAAGCCAGAGACAGTCTTAGAACATTTTATTTTGTCTCAGGTTATTCATTGACTTGATTCCTGCCCTTGTGTGGGGGTGAGAGCAATGGGATATAGGCTGTTACCGGGTAAAAGGCTCTTTAAAATTAAAATTATAATTCTATATGGCAGTCAATGGGAAGGGTTTCTTTCTTTGGAACATTTACTTCAAATAAAATTTCAAGTTGCTGTTAAAAAATAAAATAAAAAATAAAAAAGTAAAATAAAATAGACACCATTTCAGTTAAAGACGGCTGCCATCATGGGCCAGGAGCAGGAGTCCAACAAAGCCCAGACTTCCTGGCCACCAGGGCTTCCAGTTATGAGTTATTCTGGTTTAGGCTAGAGTAAAATTTTCAAATTTATTAAAAGTTTAAGTGTGAACATTCAGAATACTGGCGAAGCAAGTCCGCTTCAGAGAACAGAGGACTTAATCTTCAGCCCACAGTCTTGGACTCACATTTGGGAAGGGATCTAAATCCTATCTTTGCTCATTGGGAATAAGATAGACAAATGGAAAAGTGATTATTTCGGCTTACACTTCCAAACGACCTTCTCAGATGTATGCAGATGCTGCTTTTTCCTGGTATCAGCTTGAGGCCCTAGCTGCCAAGGCCTTTCACATTTCCTTGTTGTGTCTCAAGGACTGCAGTATTTCAATGTCTTATGTTAACTCTGCCAGGGTGTTAGCTCTGCCTATTGAGATGCAGACCCCACTCATCTCTTCACTCACTTTCCAGCACCTCCATTCCACTTTCTTCTATATAGGAGGAATTACATCCTCTTTTCTCAAGAACATAAGTCCTCTACTTTACTTGGTTCAGCTGGTAATTTATATGAATACTAAACGTAGGCTTCATAGCCACCCATGTTTTTAGAAGTACATAAAACTGGCACCTTCTAAAATGGGGAGTCTGCTGTCCCTGCTGGACCAGAGATTCAAGAAAAACTGTCCTCTCTGCCTGGAGAAACTGTCCTGACTAAGACTGCCAACAATCCCCTTCTTCTGAGCTTTCATTTTTTTATAATTTGGCACTGATGGTCAATATCTTCCTTCTGGAATTTTTTTCTTCTGTGGTCTTCAGGACTGTACACTCCTCTGGTTCTCCTCTAATCTCACAAATAATGGACTATTTGTTCTCAGGTACATGTGAAGGTGTTTCCTTTTCTGTCTAGCCCTTAAATGACACTGAAGCATGACACTGGCTTATCCTCTCTTTTTATTCAGCACACTGCCCCTTATCCATATGCTGTCAGTTACCTAGAATAGCTACAGATTTCCCCGTCTCTATTTTCAGCCCAGGCCTCCTTCCAGAGCTCTGTGCTTATATATACAACTGTCTAGTCAATATTTCTGCTCAACTGTACTGCAGGAAATTCAACCTCAACATATTCAAAACAAAAGTCCCCTCCCACTTTCTGTACTTCCTATCTTGTAAATGGCACCATTTTCCAACATCAAGTCAATAAAGGTAGAAGTATAATAGTTATCAGGGAGGGTCTTCTCTTTCCTTTTAATCAAATCCTTTTGATTCTACCTCCTTTATTGTCCTTTGTAACTTCTCTACCTCTCTCTTTCCTTCCTGGTATTTCATATCGGCATGCTTTCACGGTCTTAAAAATCATGGGAGATATTTCCCAAAACTGTGTCCTCTCCCCCACTACACACACACACACACGTAAAACTAGCTACTACTACTTCATTTCTTGGACCTTATTTATTAACTGAACCTACTCTTTTCACAGAACATGTACCAGTTTATTATACTTAACTGTCTGTCTTCCCCTTTAAACTGCAAGGTGTTAAGGACAGAAACTCTCTTACTATTGTGTATATCTGCAATATGTAGCAGAACAGCTATAACATTACAGAAATTCAGTATTTGATTGTTGAATGAAAATAGGTGAATATATGAGTGAAACGATTTTAAAAGCCTACTGCACAACCCCACATCTGTACCCTTCTCTTAGGAAAACTTATACATTAAAAAAAAAAAAAATCCAAGAGTACTTTACCTTCCTAGTATGAGATAAAATGTGGTGAGAAACAAAGCAAATTAAACCTTTTCCTTTCTTCTACTTAATGAATATAGACACTGAGAATTATTTGGCTAATAGAATATTTGGCCATATAACTGACTACATAGCAATTCCATAAGAATAAGAGACTCCAGTAATTCTATTGTAGTCTTGGCTACATTTACTAAGTCCAGCATTAATTTATAATGCATGCACCATGCTTAAAAGAAGAAGAATCTAGGCCATCTTTATAATGAAGAGAAAAATTCATTTTAAATAGGGCATGGAGTGGGTGGAAGGATCGGCTCTGACTATAAATTATTGAATGGACAGCCAAAATGAAATTTTTATATTTCTACTGGGTCAGAGATATAAATCCCTGCATGTTTTACAAAATATACCCAAATGTTTTGAATAGTTCATTTGTTTACATATTCATTATTTAAAAAATTTAACACAAAATATAATAGCCAATAATTATAGTGTGCAATACTGTGCTGAGTGTGGTGGAGAATTCACAGAACAGATCAACATCACTCCCACCCTACATCTCAACATGGGCACTATGGGTATTTTGGGTAGGACACTTTATTGCATGGGATGGTACAATGCATTCCAAGATGTTTTGGATTCCTGTTACTCTTCAACTAAAATACCAGTAGCATCTCCTAGTTAATGTAACCAAATGCCTGTACAAATTCCCAAATACTTCTTTGGAATATATCAGCCACAGTTGAGATTTACTAGACTAGAGATGCCCTGACAAGGAGGCCCATTGTGAAAAAATGTAACACTCTCACACCTTGGCTGTCCCACCCTATTTTGAAAGGAATAGAAAGAAATGAAGAAGAAATACTTCAATTTTTCTTTGTTATGGTTAACATTCATGTAACTCATGTAACTCACTAATTAAAAAGCTTACATGCGAATGGTAATGGTAATGTTTAGTGATTAGTTACCAGAGAAATAAATGTTTCTTGCATTGATGTCAACGATTATAATTCAACAAAAATTATCCGATTTGGACTCTATTGTTAGACAATAGGTACATAACAAAATGCTTAATTTTCCGCCACTGAATATTTAGCTATTCATATACCATGGTTTATGGAGAACTAGATTAAATTTACTTATTGTAGTCAAAGTAGGAAAAAAAATACATTTAGGCCATGCCTCCTGGTGTATGTCCTTCACTATATAATAGAACATTTTATTTTGTCAGTTTACTTACATGTGATTGGAACTTGTCTTGTTTAAATTCCAAAAATGTAAAATATGTGGATAAATCAGAATGTCAATTTGTTAAGTTACAGTGGGGCCTAGAATTTATTTCAAACCAGGAAGTTTGTGCTCTCCTGAGCAGTTTAATAAGTTCAAATAACAATTAAAATTCTGTGTGTCCCTCTCTACTGCTTCTTTCTTTGTCATTGCCTAGCCTGCTCTCATCACACCTTGACCTGGCTCCCTGCCTCCTGTTGGCCCATCTCCAACCTGTATTCAACGAGTTATCCTTGTGATGAACATCTGTAAAGAAATCAAATGGTAATTCTACTCTCCTGCTTAAATTGCTCTATTGGCGTTCCCTTGCTCTTAAGATAAAAGACCATAAAACATTTTTTTTCCAGAAAATAAAAGCTCAGAGACTTAGTAGCAAGCATACCAGGACTCTAAAAGCTTCTAAAAGAAGTATTGCAAGCTGAATAGAAAAAAATAACACCTGGAAGCGATACAAAGACATAAAGAATATGAAGAGGGTTTATTTTTTTTCTCTATTGATTTAAAATCCTTTGAATTTTTAAAGCAAAACTAATATTACATGGTGGATTTTGTAACATTTGTAGAATCAAATTATAAGATAAAGAGGTAAAAAGCAATTGTATTTTTAAGGTCCTTTTATTCTATATAATGTGGCACATATTAACTCCAGTGAAACTGTATTTTATTTCTTACAAACACCAATTAAAACAAAGTACAAAGATGCATAACTAAAAAACTAATGTAGACATTAAAATAAAATAATAAAACAATATTTGAATAATAAAATGGAAGCAGAAAATAGAAAAAGAAAAAAATCAAAGCAACAAATGGAACAAAGAGAAACCAAAGAAGAAGGCTATAAGCTTAAAAGTAATCATATCAATATTTATTTACAAAATATAATATTTACAAAATTAAATGTAAACGGATTATAAAATTAAAAGACAAAACTTGTCAGACTGAATAAAAAAGTAAGAGTTAAGTACATTGCTGTCTACCAGATATAAAGACACAGATAGATTGAAGGTAAAATGAAAAAAAATTATAAACCATCCAAACAGTAAATATAAGATAGTGTGGCTATTGAAATATTAAACAATAAACAATATAGATCTCAAAAAAAAGAGTATTACCAACAGGAATTGTGGATGAAGATCAAATATATATATATTTTAAAAAGATTACCAAATATAATGATAAGTGGAACAATTCATCAGAAATACATAACAATTCTAAAAATGATTTGTTTATTAATAGGACTTCAAAATACATAAAACAAAATCTGACCAATCTAAAGGGAAAGATACACAAATCCAAATAATAGATATGTAAAAGCTCGTCTCTCAACTTATACAAGTAGTTCACCTGCCGTGTCCAGCACGGCTAGTCGAACGGGCCGGAGTGGGGGCAACGGAGGATTAAGAAAGACAGACAAAGAAGTACTTGAAAGTAGGGCCTAGGTGGACAGCTGTCTCCTGACAGGAAGACAGTGACCCAGTTTAGCAGCCGTGGTTTACTTATATAGCCTTGCTTATGTCGGGGGAGGAAAGGGGAGGAGACGGCCTTGGGCAACGAACGTTCAGTATATCAGCTGCAGGATGTTTTGCACCCAATGTATCTATCAGAACTCAGGATGTTTTATCACTAGTGTACCAAAACCACCTCTGTATGCTGAGATGCTGTGTCAGCCTTGCAAAAACACAGCCAGAGAGTGTGCCTTGCACCAAACTTTCTTTTACAGCTCTGGAAAGTGGTCTTGGTCTCCGGCATTCACCCCCCCCACTGCACCCCCCAAAAAAATCAGTAAGGCTATAGAAGAGAGAGACAATACTATTAACTACATAGACATAATTGACATTTATAGAATATCACATCGATTCATTGTAAAATATTCTTTTAAATGAACAAGAAAAGTTCATCAGATGCATCGTATGCTGTGCAATAAAGTATCACAATAAATTTCAAAAAGTAAAAATATTGGATAGGATGTACTTTTACAAAAATGAAATTAAATAAATCATCAATAACAACAAATATTTGACAAATCAAATATTGAAAAATGAAATAACACAAAAAAACTATGAATCACAGAAGAAATCAAAATAAAAATTATAAAATATTTTTAACTAAACAATAATACAAATAAACAACAAAATTTGTGGGATACAAGTAAAGCAGAGGAAAATATACTTTAAATGCTTATAGTGAAAAAGATTGATTTAAAAGTCAATGATCTAAGTTTCTACCTAAAGAAGCTAATGATACATGGAGAAAATTATGAAGAAAGAAAATAATAAAAGTTAGTGGAAATCAGTGAAATATAAAACTAATAACAGAGAAACTTAACTATAGTAAGAAAAATGACTGCCCCCCCCCACCAAGTTGTCTATGCCTTAACTCCTAAAACATGTGAATGTGTTACTTTATGTAGCAAAATTAATTTTGCAGATGTGAAAAAAGTTATGGATATTAAAATAGAAAGATTATCTTAGATTATCCAGGTAGGCTCAACTTAATCACATGAGTCCTTAAAGGCAGAGAACTTTCTCCCACTGGAGTCAGAAAGATGTGACATTGGGAAAGTCAAGGAAACTGGAACCCTGAGAAAGACTCTACATATTATTTCTGATTTGAAATAAGAACAGCAATTTGCAAGGAATGCAGACACCCTTAGGAGCTGAGAGGCTCCAGCAACAACCAGCAGGAAAACACAGGCCCTTAGCTGTACAACCACAAGGACCTAATTCCGCCATCAACCTGAATGATCTTGGGAGTAGATTCTTTCCCAGGAAAGGAGCATGGGCCTAGATTTTTGTCCTTTTTAGAGCAAGCTGAGAACTTGCTGAGTCAGGCTGTGCCCAAAATTCTGACACACAGAAACTGTGAGAAAATAAATTGGTGTTGTTTAAGCTGATCTGTTTGTGATCATTTGTTATGGCAGCAATAAAAAACTAATACAATGAACAAATACAAAAGTTGTTTTTCTTTTTAATAGATTAATACAACTGACAAACACCTATTAATAGTAAGATGTTTGACAATTTATAATATCTCTATATTATAAATATATATATAATATAATATGTAAGAATATAATAAATAAAACATACATATATATGATACATATATATATATTAGGTCTGACAATTAAATCTGATAACTCATTGCAACAATGTTGCTAATCTTTTTTTGATATCAGAGGGATTATTCATTATGAATTTGTACCAAACACTTAACCAAGTTTGCTATTTTGAAGTGCTGTGTTAACAGGCTGTGTGACAAAGTTAGACAACCTGAACCTTTCTCCAACAATTCATTGCTCTTGCATCATGACAATGCACCAGCTCACAGGGCACTGTCTGTAAGGAAGGTTTTAGCCAGTAAACAAATAACTGTTTTGGAATACCCTCCCTACTCACCTGATCTGGGCACCCAATGACTTCTTCTTTTACCCAAAAATAAGTGAAATATTGAAAGGAAGACATTTTGATGACATTCAGGACATCAAGGGTAATACAAAGACAGCTCTGATGGCCATTCCAGAAAAAGAGTTCCAAAATTGCTTTAAAGGGCAGACTAGACATTGGCATTGGTGCATAGCTCCCCAATGGGAAGTACTTTGAAGGTGACTGTAGTGATATTTAGCAATGAGGTATGTAGCACTTTTTCTAGCATGAGTTCATGAATTTAATTGTCTGACCTCATATATATATATATATATATATATATATATATATATATATATATATATATATATCATATCCTTATACTCACCAAAGAAATTGAATTCATAGTTAATCTTCCAATAAAGCAATTCTAAGCCCAGTTTCACTGGGAATTACAGTAAACATTTGAGAAAAAATAATAACAATCTTATTTGAATTCTTTTGAAAAATGGAGAGGGAAATAATATTTTCTAACTCATTTTATGAGGCAAGCATCAACTTAAAACCAAAGGCTGAAAGAAGTAAATTCAAGAAAAATACAGTATTTATCTATCATTTTGTATATAATTTTTTTTAAATCTTAAGAAATTGTTAGCAAATGATATTAAAATATATAAATAAATAATGTGTACAATGAACAGGTAGTATTTCTCCTAAGAATACAAGGTGGTTTAACATTTAAAAATCAATAAGAAGTTTACTATATTAACAGAGTTTTAAGAAAAAAAAAAAAACCATGTTATCGTCATAGGTGCAGGAAAAGCATTTGGGAAAAAAAACACAACTCAACATCTGTTTGTGATAAAACTCATAAGCAATTAGGGATAGACGAGAACTCCCTCAAAATGATAAAGAGAAACATTGAATGATCTTCATCTAACATTTAACATATTTATTTGGTTAATAATTGAACACTTTTTCCCTAACATTGGGAACAAATCAAAGCTATCTACTCTCACCACTTTTATTCAACATTGTACTAAAGTTCCAGCCTGTCTTTATTCAGAAATTACATGATTATGGAAAAACAAAACAAAACAAACCACTAAATAATCAAAGAAAATATATCATTAATAAATAAATTTAATAAGGTTATATAGTATAACAGGTCAATATACAAAAACCAATTATATTTCTATATGCTAACATCAAAAATTTTGAAATGAAATTAAGCAAACAATACCATTTACAATAGCATTAAAAACAAAGTGCTAGAAATAAGTTTAACAAAGAACAGATAAGATCTCTGCATCAACAACTACAAAACACTGATGAGACAAATTTAAAAATACTTAAATAACTCGAAAGCTCTACCATGTTCATAGATCAGAGGAATTAATGTTAAGGTGTCAACTCTTTCCAAATTGATCTGTAGTTGTAATACAATTCAAATAAAATTCCCATGAGTTTTTTGGCTGTAAGCAATATGTTGATGATCAACTATGTGAAAGTTGAAAGATTTAGAAGAGAATAAAACAAAACAAACAACCTTGAAAAATAATGACATTAGAGATATCTTTTACTACATGATGTCAATACTTACTGTAAAACTACAGTGATAAAGACAGTGCAATATGGGCATAGGAATGAACAATAAGATCAATGGTATAAAAAAGTGGCCAGCAATAGACTCACACACATATGGTCAATTGATATTCAAGAAAATTTCCAAGGTAATTCAATGAAGCACAGGAAGGTCTTGTTTAACAAATGATGGTGGAACAACTAGGTATCTGTATGGGGGAATAAACATAAAATAATGTCGAAATGATCATACATATGATGAGCATTTTAAAAGCTAAACTGTAAAGCTTCCAGAAGATAATAGAATATTTTCATAATTCTGAGGTAGACAAAAAATTCTCAATGCGAATCAAAAACACTAAAGATAAATGGAAAATGTATATAATCTGTGTTTCATCCAGTTAAAAACTTCATATCATATTATGCTCTTACAAAGATGAAAAATAAAGCACAGACTGGGAAAAATATTCTCAGCATAAGTGTCCAAGAAAATACTTGCATTCAGAATAAAATAAAGAACACTTACAATTTAATAATAAAGTAAAATGTAATTTAAAATGGGTAAAAAAATTGAATGGATATTTCACAAAAATAAGATACATAAATGTTCAATAAACACATAAAACGATGTCAAACATCTTAAGTGATTAGGAAAATAGAAATTAAATTCACATTGACAAACCACTTTACAAACCATGAAATTTTAATATTGGCAAATATATGAAGCAAGTGGAACTCTACTACATTTAAATGGGAGTGTAATATGATTCAATGAATTTGGAAATTTTTAATTTCTTTTAATTTTAAACATACATGTAACATACAACTCAAGTATTCCAATTCCAAAAGCCTTATAAAAGAATGTTCATAGAGTCACTTGGGAAGAGATCCAAGATGGCAGAGTAGACAAATGTTGTGCCTGCTTCCTTCTAGGAACACATTAAAATTACAACTAAATTATAGAACAATCAACCTGGAGAAGCATCTGAAGCCTGGATGAGCAAGAAGTTTTGTAACTAAGGATATAAAGAAGAAGCCACATTGAGACTGGTAGGAGGGGTGAAGACGTGAAACAGGCTGGCCCCAAACCTCTGTGTGGCAGTTGAGAATCAAGTGGGATATCACCTAAAAGGAGGCTTTTCCCAGAGGAGCAAGAGACACCAGTCCCACACCAGCCTCTCCAGCCCAGAGTACTGGTGCCAGCAATAGGAGCCCCCCAACATCTGACTATGAAAAACAGTGGGGATTCCAACCATCTGGGTGGGGTGAAAGGCTGTGGGAAACCCAGATAGCCTCTTAAACAGCCAACACACAGACTCACTCAAAGGCACTCACCTTGGGCTCTGGCATTGGAGGCATACCAGGGGCAGACGGAGGTGTGTGTGACTTCAGGCAAGGGCTGGAAGATAGTTGCCATTTTCCCTGTGATGTGTCCTCCTTCCGTGCAGCAGGCAGGAAGGTGCCATCTTTCCTGTGTTGAGCCTGCCCCCCATAGGCCAAATCAGAATCTGATTGGCCTACTGAGCTCTGCTTCTTCACTCTGCTGACTCCCTTAGACCCCGCCCCACCCAACTCACCAAAGCCAGAGGCACTTTCTCCAGGAGCAGCCAGCCCCACCCACATTGCACTTTTTCTTGGAAAGCTATTAGAGTTCACAGGCCGCAGGTGGGTAAAGACTGGCTTTGGTGTGCTCTGGGACTTTTGCTGAGTCACACCAGGCTCAGCACTGGCACCAAACCAGACTCCACTTTGACCACAGCTCTTCCCACTCTAGTGATTCCCTGAGAATCTGCCTCACCCAACTTGTGTACAGCATGGGGCTTTATCAGAGTCTAAACCTTAAGGGAGCTGGCAGGTGGCTGCAGGCCTCTAGGTTTCCTGGTTTTTTACAGAGCTACCTTTGGCCTAGCACTGGTGGCAAATGTTCTCAGTTCACAGTGTGGCCTTCTCCAAGCACCTCTAACGTTAGCACAGATAGTAAACAACTTCATATTGCTTTGGAGCTCTTACCAGGTAGTCACTGATGGGTCACAGACAGTGGATGACCTGGGTCTGCACCAGGTCCCCTCCTAAGAGGCCCCAGATTAAACATTCTTGAAGGTTGGCTTCAGGTCACAGCAGAGCACCACGCAAATAGCCCAAGTGACACAAAGGACAGTCACAACAGGCACAAGAGCCCACTGGAGCAAACCCCACTCAGTAGGGTATGCCCCCCCACAGAGCACCCTGTAAGCTGTGGACATGGCCTAACCTCACAACCAATCAGCTGGAGGGTCAATCCACCCCTGATGTGCCAATAGAAATTAAGGCTCAACCATACAGGAGGGCACACACAATCCACACAAGGAACATTCCTGGATTACCTGGAACAGGTGACCAGGGAGACTGTGTCAGGGCCTCACAGCGCACATACTACATAAGGCCACCCAGCCAAAACTGGGAGACATGGCCAATCTGCCTAATACATAGGAACAAACAGGCAGCCAAAATGAAGAAACAAGAAATACAACCCAAATGAAAAAACAGGAGAAAACTTCAGAAAAAAAAGTAAACAAAATGGAGGCAAGTGACCTGCCAGAGACAGAGTTCAAAACCATGGTTATAAGAGTGCTCAAGGAACTCACTGAGAACTTCAACAGAACGATAGCAAGCATAAAGAAGGACATAAAAAAAGCATTAAAAAAAAGCAGTCAGAAGTGAAGACTACAATAATGGAAATGAAGAATGCAATAGGAGGAATCACCAGCAGACTAGATGAAGCAGAGTATCAAATAAGTGATTTGAAAGATAAAGTAGCAAAAAACACCCAATCAGAACAGTAAAAAGAAAAAAAAAGATATTTTAAGAGACCTCTGGGACAACATCAAGTGTAACAACATTCACATCATAAGGGTACCAGAAGGAGGAGAGGGAAAGTAAGGGATTAAGAACCTATTTGAAGAAACAATGACTGAAGACTTTTCTAACCTAGTGAAGGAAATAGACATACAAGTCCAAGAAGTGCAGCAAGTCCAAACAAGATAAACCCAAACAGGCCCACACCTAGACACATTATAATTAGAATGCCAAGGTTAAAAACAAATAAAGAATCCTGAAAACAGCAAGAAAAAGGCAACTAGTAACTTATAAGGGAGCTCCCATCAGGTTGTTAGTTAATTTCTCAACAGAAATTTTGCAAGCCAGAAGAAATTGGCAAAAATTATTCAACATGATGAAAAGCAAGGACCTACAAGGAAGGGTACTCTACTTACCAAGGCTATCATTTAGAGCAGGACAGATGAAGAGCTTCCCAGATAAGAAAAAGCTAAAGTAATTCATCACCACCAAACCACTACTAAAAGGAATGTTAAAAGGGCTTCTTTAATTTTGGGATAAAACAAACAAACAAAAACATAAAAATTATGAATAACAAAATGGCAATAGCTACATATCTATCAGCAATTACTTTCAATGTAAATAGGTTAAATGCTCCAATCAAGAGATAGTAGGGCTGATCTGATAGGAAAGCAAAATTCTTACATATGCTGCCTACAAGGGACTCACCTCAGATTGAAAGACACACAACAACAGGAAGTAAAGAGATGGAAAAAGATACTTCATGAAAATGTAAACTAAAAAGAAAAAAGCAAGAGTAGCAATACTTATTCAAGATAAAATAAACTTTAAAATAAAAGCTGTAACAAGAGACAAAGAAGGTCCCATTAATCCCACTTCTGGGTATTCATCCAAAGAAACCCAAAATACCACTTTGAAGGGACATGTGCATTCATATGTTCATTGCAGCATAGTTTACAATGACCAAGATGTGGAGGTAACCTGGGTGTCCATCAGTGGATAAATGGATAAAAAAGAGGTGGTATATCTACGAGTATACAATGGAATACTGCTCCACCAGGAAAGGGGTTGTGTTCTCTCCATCTGTGACAGCATGGAGGGTACTGTGCTGAGAGGTGTGTAAGACAGAAAAAGACAGATGCAATGTGATTTCACTTATATGAGATCTGACAATTAGGTTTGCTAACTTGCTGCAACGATTTTGCTAACCTTTTTTTGGTATCAGAGGGACTACTCATTATGAATTTGTATCAACCGGACAAACACTTAACCAAGTTTGCTATTTGCAAGTGCTGAAAGTCTACATGAAAAAGTTAGATGACCGGAATTTTTCACCAATTCATGGCTCTTGCATCACAACAATGCACCAGGTCACATGGCACTGTCACATGGAGATTTTAGCCAGTATACAAATAACTGTATTGGAACACCATCCCTACTCACCTGATCTGGCTCCCAATGACTTCTTTCTTTACTTGAAGATAAAGGAAATATTGAAAGGAAGAAATTTTGATGACAACAGCTCTGATGGCCATTCCAGAAAATGTGTTCCAAAATTGCTTTGAAGGGTGGACTAGGTGCTGGTGTCAGTGCATAGCTTCCCAAGGGGAGTACTTTGAAGGTGATCATAGTAATATTCAGCAATGAGGTATGTAGCATTTTTCTAGGGTGAGTTCACAAACTTAATTGTCCGACATTGTATGAGAAATCTAAAGAACAAAATAAACAAAACAGAACCAAACTCATAGATACAGAGAACATATTGATGGTTGTCAGATGGGAAAAGAGTTAGGGGTGAGTGAAAAATGTGAAGGGATTAAGAAGTACAAATTTGTTGTTACATAGTAGTCATGGGGATGCAGGGTAGAACATAAGGGATAGAGTCATTGTAATAACTATGTGTGGTGTCATATTTGTACTAGATTTATTGAGGTGATAGATGGGAGAGGGTAAGTGGGCAGGGTGGAAATTGTGTAGGGATTGAGAATCTGGTAATTGCAAAATAGTCATGGGGATGTAAAGTAAACTAAAACATAGGTAATGTAGTCAATAATATGGTGATAGCTATGTATAGTGCCAGGTGAGTACTAGACAAGTCAAGGTGACTGTTTCTTAAATTATATAAATGTCTAACCACTATGCTATACACCTGAAATTAATATAAAATAATGTTGAATGTCAACTATAATTGAAAAATTAAAAAGGAGAGCAAAGGTGAAGGGGAATAAGTGGTCCAACTTTCCAGATATAAAACCAAGAAGTCATGGGGTTGTAATGAATAGCATGCATAATATAGTCAATAATATTGTGATAGCGTGGTACGGTGTCAGATGGTTGCTGAACTTATCATGGTGATCACTTCTTTAGGTATGTAAATGTTGAATAACTATGGTGTACACCTGAAAATAATATAATATTGTATGTTAGCTATATTTTAATGAAAATCTTCAAAAATAAAATAAAATAAATTGAAAAAAAGAATGTTCATAGCAACTTATTCATAATAGTGAAAAACTGGAAATAGTCCAAAAATCAATCAACAGGAGCCTGGAGAAAGATATTATGGTATATTTATTTAACAGAGTGTTTCTCAGTAGTAAGAAAGAATTAATGAGTGGTACAAGAAATAACATGCTTTAATCTCACAAACAAATATTATACAAAATAAGTTAGGAAAAGAAACAATTCACATTTTATGATTCCATTTATATGAAGTTCAGAGGAAGCAAAAATAAGGTATACCTATAGAATTTATAACTGTGGATGCCTATGGGAGCAAGGGTTGATTAGAAGTTGGGGAAGAATTCTCTGGATGGAAATGCTCTATTCCCTGGTTGAAATAGTCATTACATGGATGTAGACATCTGTGAAAACTCAGTAAATTATATACTTAAGATCTGTATGCTATAAAAAAATTTACCTCAATAAACATGAACATATTCCTTTTGAAAAATCATAAAGGGGGAGGGAGGAGTTATCTAGTGAAATGTAGTAGAATTGAGAGACAAGGTTTAAAGTCAATTTGAAAAAGATCACAAACTTTTTCTGTACTCCAAAAGGAATAGTGAATCAAGGAATATAGTTATGCGAGGTCAGACCATTAAGTTCGTGAACTCATCCTAGAAAAAGTGCTACATACCTCATTGTTGAATATCATTACAGTCACCTTTGAAGCACTCCCCTTGGGAAGCTATACACTGATGCCAGTGCCTAGTCCACCATTCAAAGCAATTATGGAGCTCTTTCTAAATGGCCATCAGTGATGTCATTGTATTACACTTGATGTCCTGAATGTCATCAAAATGTCTTCCGTTAAATATTTCCTTTATCTTCAGGTAAAGAAAGAAGTCATTAGGGGCTAGATCAGGTGAATAGGGAGGGTGCTCCAATACAGTTATTTGTTTACTGGCTAAAAACTTTCTCACAGACAGTGCCGTGTGAGCCATGAATTATTGGTGAAAAGTTCAGGTCATCTAACTTTTTCACTCAGCCTTTTCACACGGCAGTTGCAAATAGCAAACTTGGTTAAGTGTTTGTCCAGTTGGTACAAGTTCATAATAAATAATCCCTCTGATATCAGAAAAGTTTAGTGACATCATTGCAATAAATTCGCAACTTAATTGTCAGACCTCGTAAGTTTCACTGTGCTTAATTAGCATATTAACTTTTCAGCTGACTTCTGCAAGTAAGATATAGTAACCTGTTGAATGTTTAAATTTTTGTGGCTGTCCCCTCATGATTTATAAATTCATGTACAAGTCAACAAATAAAGTAGAGTATTTCCTTGAATCAATTTACTACTCTATTGGAGTTTGGGATTAGAGGTTAACATAACCCTCAAAACTGAAATGTCAAAGATGATCAATCAGTGTTTTGTGAATTTGCTCCTAAAATGAATATATTTCTAGGGTTTAAATCTACTATTAGTATTAGTTTTGTGCATTCATTGAAATCTGGATAACTGACAGTGTTATGTGCTAATATATAAAATATAATTTATATTTTAAGATGTTATTGAGCAGCTAAGTTTGCAAGTGGTCTGTCTGAGATATTTATAATATTCTGCCAATGAGACACAGGTCCTGGAAAATTATCTGAACAGCGTTATTTTAGTGCGAAAGAACTCAACATTTTCTACTTGTTACTACGGCAGGTTAGAGAAACTAAGAGGAATGTATAAAGTACTAAGACCTGCCTTTTGAGCTGTAAGAGAAACCTTTCAGGTGTTTCTTCGACACACATACAAGTATGAACAATAGTTGCACTTGAAGTAGTTTAATCATGCAAAAAGGACTGTTTTAATATGTAAAGGGTTACCGCCCTGCACAATAAAGACAACAATCAAGTACGCATGGTCAGAGCCTAAACTGAGTGAACTTCCACTGCGGATGGGGGTGAGTGAGCTGAAGCATCCATTGTCGCCATAATGCATTGTGATCAAAACCTTTGTTTTATTTTTTTCTCTTAGTTTCTAACTTTTCCTCTTAGCCTAAAACAGTAGTAGAGAACATGATAACTTCTCGGCAAATTTATAATGAATGATCGAGCACATGAAATAAATGGGACAGTGAATAGTGATGAATGAAAGAAGAGCACCATGGTCTGACTCTGGAAGAATGGTGGAGCCACAGAAAGAAACCACTGACTTGAGGAGGGAAATACTGGAAAAGGTAACAAATTCTAAAGGAATGTCTTCTCATAGAATCAAGCAGTAAATCCTGAAATTAAAGACCTAACCCCTGCCCTCAGAGATAGTACATCAACAGGTGTCCTTTCCTAGTGTTGTCAGGTGGATAACATTTGGGAGAATTTCATCTATGTATATCATCACATGTTCCAGTATCAGAGTCATAAAATCTGCTTAGCTGACAGATCTTCCTCAGGGCTCAGTTTAAACACTGCACCTGATGCTGAGGGCATTGATACTGGAATAAGAAAATGGACATAATCACCTAACAATAGGAGATAATATGTGGGTGGGCTTGAGTTCTAATCTAAGGATAAGTTTTTTACATGTGCCCATTATTGTTGAAGCATCATCTAGGATAATTATTCATCTGTGAGGATGCTACTCAGATTGGAGAGGTGTGGAAGCAACATTGTCCCTTAAATAAAAAGTAATTTTCTGAAAATTCTATTGTATAAAATTTCATCTTCTTAATAAATCTAAATATTTTTAAATAAACCAAGTGCATCACCATTACTAGCCTCTAACTCATCACTATTCTATTTCCTAAAAGAAAGAATTCATCTATTGTGAATTATCAAAGAACTCTGGAGTTTGCATGGTATTTCGTGATTAGTTTTCTCCACAAGAAAATAAAAAGAGACTAGTAGAATGAAAAAAAATCATATTTCAGTCCACTGAATAAAACAAATCTAACCTCTTTCCCTAAGTGTTTCTGAATAATACTTTATTAATCAAGAAAGATTTAGAGGAAATAAAAAGAAAGCAGCTGTACTGGTGAACAATAGTGTTCAAAATGGTGGTCTCCTTTAGAGGCCCTCGGGGGGTCTGTATTACTGACCCGCACACGCATTCATTAGAAACCATAGCGGCGGTGCTCACTTCACATTCTTTTACGCATCTGTTCAATATACAATTAATCTCATTTTTATTACATTGTATTATATGGTGGTAGAACTTTTGGGAAGCTATAAAAATTACTTCCCAAAGCCCTCCAGAGACAAGGTTTTTCATTTCCACCTCAGAAATTCATATTTGGGCAAATTGCAGTTTGGGTATTTGCAGCCGGTCAAAAATAATAATTCATCCTTTGAGCTCTAGGCTCACTTTCTCTTTTAAGTCATGAGGATATTAATTTTCTTTTGGAAAAGAGCAAGTAAATTGAGGAGAGTCCTTATGCTCCCTCCAAAGTGACAACTGCTGCCCAGCAGAGATGCCAGCTTCTGTCTTCTTTGAGCAAATTACTTACATATTATGAGTTTGACTTTTCTAATTTGAAAAGCGGTATCATCAGAATCAAATGGCATTTCTCCAAGTAGATCTGTGGACACTAGTTTGTGTAGCATAGAAAATCCAACTGCTTTGCCAGAATTTTTGAAAAGATGTTGCCACTTCTAAGACCTGCATTTCAGAGGACATGGGGGAGCGTTTTTTTCATCCAAAAGCTGAAGACTCCATCCACACTGCAGTTCCTTAGCACATCAGGACCTGGTTTTCTTATGCAAATGAGTGCAACCTCAAACCTGCACTCAGCAAGGAGAAGCAACTCAATTCTGAGCAGCAGACGGGAAGGGGTCTTCGTAAATCTTAAATTAGTAAATTACAGAAGGCTATCAGAAAGGGTGCTGCTAAGATATAGATGAAAGAGGCCACAGTATTTATGCAATAAAACAATCAGTCAAGTTTTGTTGTCAGTAAAGGGGTCATGGTGTGTTTCTAGGGGATACTAATCTCTTTGTAAGTTGATATTTTCATGCTTTGAATATGTGACATGAAGTTCTGTTGATTTTGGAAGCAACTTATCTTTTTAGTGATTCTTTTAAGTATAGAGGGTCCAGTTTCAAAGAATTCTGGTAAACAACGCTTCCTAACCTTGAAGAGTGTACATTAGAAAAATGAAGGCTTTATGTAAACTGTGTTTAACTCTGGGCTTCCCACACATGTTTAACCAATTAACCCATAACATGTACTTGAGGTCCACAGAAATAAACTTCTAGAACATTCTTTGGGAAACACTGACCTCAAGTTATTTCCAAAACCTGATATATATATATTCTGAAAAGAGGTTAAACCTGAGTAGACTTTGACTTGTAGCCTTCCAAACTAGGGCAAAAATAAATTATCAATATTTCAATAGTTCCTTATAGTTTTCATGTTTCTTCTCTCAAAGATGTTTTACTGATCTTCACAACTCCATGACACGGGCTTTATTTTAAAGTTGCATTTACCATTCCAAGTTGGCACCAGGAAACCACAATAATCCAAAGATTTCTGCAAATTATTTCAGTGGAGAATCATTTCACATCAAGACAATAGACACGACTGCTCAGTTTGCAAGATCTTCTTTGGCTAGAGCCATGCAACCTTTCCATGTCCCCGAGATATTAATTCCTTGAAAATTGCCATCTCAAATTCCCCATGCTTTCTATATAGGTTTGTGCAGTAACTACCTGTATGCTCCAAATGACACCTACTTCTCTTACTCCCTCAAGATTGGAAAAACACTGTATTATACAATTGAAAGAACACTGGTTAGAATTAGACACTCCTGGGTTTCATTCAAGTCCTTTTACTCTGTAAATCATCAACATGAGGACCTTGCAAGCTACTTTTTGTAATTTTCATTTACCCATCTTGAAAAGAAATGACATCTATGCCTCCCAAGGACAACAGTGCCTAATATAGAATAGAGACACTCCATAGAATGGATTTTCCCTCACACTTCACCTACTCTCATTGTTTTACAAGATCATCAGAAATTCAAACAACTGAAAATGAAGATTACATGAGTATTTGTTTTTACAAAACTGTTCCTTTGAGGAAACAATAGTGACTAGCATAAGGAGACAAGCCATCATCTCAGCACCACCATTACCCACAGCTCTTTCTGTAGAATGTAATCTTTGCTATAGGAAAAGAGCATGTTCCCCAAGACACTGCAGGGTTGGTATGTCTATAAGAGGCCAAGGGCTTGGCAATGGACTCCCATTGCTCAGGCAGAGAGGCCTTATGACTGTACTTATAAAGGTGTTGGTAACTAGCAAAGACAGAGCCAAAACTTCACACCAATTCTTGAAAAATAAAGGGCACTCATGCACTCACAAAATATTTATTGACCACTTAACCAAGAGTCAGAGGAATAAAGGAAAGTGTGGTTTGTCCACCTTTATCCCTCAGTGGATCACCTTTCTGTGTTCTAGGGGGCAGCATGGTGGCTAACACTGAGGTTCATGGTGGCAGTGGGACAGGAGAAAAGCATTTGGGCTGGAATGGACACGAGACAACCTACCTTATTACCAAATCAGCCAAAGACCTAATTACTCTCCCCAAAAGAGGGGCTTACTAACCCAAATGAATATTTAAAGAATGACTCTGGTTATTCATTTATAAGCGATTCCAGAGATTATGACTCAAGTATTGTGCATTATTTAGCATAAGATGGCCACATTTTTTATTAATATTGGGTAAATGTTACACTTAAAGGAATAAGCTATTTCTTAGGAAAATTACATGGCACAGCACTGAATATTGGGTGTCAGAGAAGTGGAACTATCTGTATTATTTATCTCAAACTTATTTTTCACCAAGCCAATTCTGAAATGAAAGATTTATAGATCTTTCTCTTCATGTTGCATAGAAAGAAACTTCCCCAAAATTATGGGCTGCTAGGTGTGTAGGCAGTGCAGTCATGAGTGTTTTAGTTAATGTGTGGTTTGTTTTGCAAAGACTTTTGAACATTTAAAAGGAATGTTCATGAATTTCCAAATACTGTGTTTGCTATAGAAAGACACTCAGAGCAATCATTACCTCCAGCTGTGATTTCCATCTTCCCCACTGCTGCTCCTGTGTGTGCTTCTTTCATATCTGACAGACATTCTGCATTTTTAGCCTCCCTGACAGCAATTATGTACTTGGTGAGCTGCTACCATTAAGCTTAGGCACATTTAGCTCTTACTTAGTCCCATTTACGTGATCATGAAGCACTTCAAGGGGTAACACAAAATCAAGCATTATGATGATATAAAACCAAAAATTTAAATGAAAAAGGGAAAAACGTTATTTTAGGTGAAGTAGAAAATGAAACATCTATTTATGAAGGTTCTTTTTTAATATAATCAGTTGATTTAGAATGAGTTATTTGAAAACAATTTATGAAATTACAATTAGAGCACATATATGGTATAACAAAGACATTGTGAGATTTTTAAACATTCTGAATCTTTTTTTCTTAAATATTGAAATGCTTTAATAACATTATCCCAAAACAAAGTTACTACCTAGTAACTCTACAGTTTTTTGTTTTGTTTTGTTCTTATTTTCTGTAGGATCTCAGGGTGCATATTACCCCTTTTTAAAACTTCATCCAACATGCCCTTTATAACAGTTTGTTTAGAAATATAACACAATTAATATAGAACTGGATTTAAGTTATATTCTGCTTGAATATATGCAAGTAAAGTAAGGAGATTAATATATTAAAGCTATATAGCAATATATATATGTTTTAGCTTGTATTTTTTTGGAAGCTAGACATAGCTGATCAAACTAGATGACATAGCTGATCCTAGGAATGATTATTCCTTCTTTTTCATGTATTTTTTTTGGTGAAATAATGTTATTCAAACTTAAAAAAAAGGAAGTATTTTTTAATCCATCAAATTCCAAATTAATTTAGGGATTTGAGTGAATGCATATGACATATACACATAAAAATGTTTCTTCCAAATGTATTATACCTACCGTTGAAGTGTCAAATGAGATGGCAGATATAAATTATTTCTCACAGCTACTCAAGTTAACAATTTGGAATTTGATGAATTAAAAAATATTACCTGTTGTTTTTCTTATTAACAGTTTCCATTAAAATAGTTCTACCAAAAAATGCAATAAAAAATAAGGGAATAATCATTACTAGGATCAACTATGTCTAGCTTCCAAAAATGTAAGCTCAAAAGAAGTTTGACTCCATTATATATCTCTATGTTACATAGAATTCAGATATCAATGAGGATATATATTAGAATTATAAATATACAGCTTTGAAAACAGAAGGATGGAAATACAAAATAATATCTTGGTATTTGACAGTTGAAAATTGTGCAGAAATTTCATGAGAACAAATGTGATCTTGAATTGTATATTTCTATTAATAGTAGAATATATATTTTTTGAAGTTTGGGATTAAGGGATAGGTCAGAGCACAAAATGAAAAGAAGTTGCTTCCTTTGCTACATGATATTGTGTATGAATCACCTGAACTTGGCAAAGACTCTTTTTTCAATTAAGTGAAATAAGAAAATATATTATCCAGTCAATATATTGCAAAATATATGAGAAATCTAGGGTTTCTGTACCAAAATTCTTGTTATTTACTGATACGACCCACGCACCAAATGAGCACTCCTGACTTGTCAGCCAGGAGTCTACCGGGAGGATACCTGAGAGGATTGGGTGGGAGACTAGAAAAGAAAGAGACTAGAGACGAAAGCTGGGGACAGGATGTCCACCCAATGCTGATAGCAGAGAGTGGCCCCGTTTATTGTTTATACACAGCTTTTATAGCAAAAGTAATTTTTCTTAGGTAGGGGAGTTTTGGGAACTTGAGGGAATAGTCCCCTCCTCCGAGGGAACACCTCCCCGGGGGCTTTCCATAAGGTGTAAAGAAGCAATCTTCCCAGGGGTAAAGCAAAACATAACAAGCAGAAACTGTTGATAGGATGGCATTCCACTCTGTAGATTTCAAGGCCATTGGCTGTTTTCTCCTCAGCGGCCAACCTTCCCACGCTGCTCACCCAGGCCTGAGAGCCTGTCAGCCTGCCAGCTTTCAGGCTTAACCCTTACTGTAAACCTCCAGGTCTCAGGCTTAACCCTTACTGCAGAACTCCAGCTCCCTACAATTTACCCGAACCATTGTAACCACAAGAGAGGAATTTTCTTTTTCTGCACGCCTTCTTAATAGCTATATGGAATTGGCTGAATAGAAAATAATGGGGGAAGCAAAGTGAGAGATCAGATTTGAACAATCATTATTGAACCATTTTCTAATGGGACCCAACACGTTATGCATGATGACTATCTTTAACCCATATTGATGCCCTTTTATATCAACCATCTCTGACATCCTTTATAATTTTTACATGTATTTATAACTTTTCTAGAGTTGAATTATGGTTGACTGGTGCTCCCTTTCAGATATTATGATTTCCATTTTCTTAGTCCCATTGTCTCTCTGTTATGAGTAATAGAGAGTAATTATTTCATGACCAATAATCACAGTTCAAAGCATTTTAAGTTAAACTCTTGTCTCCAATAGTTATAATACTATGAGTTGGGGGATTCATTCTTGGAAACATACTTTACACCCCAAATACTGAAACTGAGTACCAACATGAATAGAGAGACAACAGGTTAGAAATATAAAGTTTATTTTTAGTATATAAAGTCAACCATAGTACAATGAAATCCAGGCTCAGCTCAGGATGCTTTCTTTTCTGTTCCTTTAAATCTCCCTACAGTAAATATCACCTTTTTCTTACTCCAATGTACATTCAAATTTACAGCTGTCCATCTTAAAATTTCTATTGCTGATTTCTGTTGCTGATGTACATTAAAACAGCAGAAAACCTTGGAATGCACTACTGTAGAATTAGTGTCTCTAGTATTCCTTGTAAGAGTGAACGTGTCTGTAGAAGTCACTGAGAGGTTTGTGGTCATTATTTGGGAGAGGAAGACAGTTACAATGAATAGTCTTCATAATGGATATCTACATGTCAAACTGCATCATCTGTCAATGAGGTTTTAAAATATACTTCATAGTCCACTGGGTCCTATTTCAGAAATCCTCCAATGACATTTATGGCCAGGACTTCCAAACTGGTTCAAACACTAATTTTCTCCAAAATATATTAATCAAGTCCAAGGAGAGTTCCACTCAATAGATGTGAATTCAGAGTCTCTAGGTTTCTCACTGTGGTCCCCAGGATTGCCCCACCAGCTATTCCAAGAGCATGTCTTTGAAGCGGAAGCATCACCAACTGGGCTGAGAAATAGCCTCATGTCTTCAGGCACACTAGCAGGCAGGAAAAAGGAGTG
Organism: Hipposideros larvatus; assembly: GCA_031876335.1. NCBI lineage: Eukaryota > Metazoa > Chordata > Mammalia > Chiroptera > Hipposideridae > Hipposideros > Hipposideros larvatus. Next base: position 107,210,837 of record CM063089.1, read on the forward strand.
ACAGAAAAGATTAGGGCCACATATCCTGTTGGTATTCTCCTCAGTCTTTAATGTACACAGATCAGAGTTGTATCCTTATCTTTCATTTTACAGATGGACACATTCAGATTCATTTTGGGGAATGGAACCTTCATTTGAAACCAAGCATTTAATCCTCATGCAGGATTAAAACCACACCCAACCCCTCTTTGGAAAATATGTGTGGGAGTCAGGGACAAATATGTACTCAATAGCAAACTGTACTTCAAATTTCTCTGCAGCAGAAAAATCGAAATGCAATTTTTTGAAGGTTGCAATAATTTTGTCACTTACATATTTTAATTTTTCAATAATATTTTATTACAGAAGTTTTAAATTTTCCTTTTTTCTGACATAAAACAAGCAGCTATGTTGTTTAAATATAAACTTATATAAAATGTCTTTATTTAAAGCTCAATATTTAGTAATCAAAATGGAAAGAAAAGGCACCAAAAAACATATACTTGTGGGATATACATTTTGTTTTCTTCAATTTCAAAATGGAAGCTCTTACTTTCAGTGAAATACCACAGAACATGTAGCAGCATCTTGTACTTTAAATATCTTAACCAGGTTTTCAGAGAAATAATGGATCAAAATGTTGAATCTTATCAGTAAAACACATTTCATGGTAAATTCAGAAAGAAAGCACTAAGTGGAACAGATGGATGCTCTTTAAGGGTCATTTATTAACTAATCCTATTAAAAATAATAATGTAGCTTCTCTCTTTGTAATATTTTGATACTTCCTTTTGCTACACATAATATCATATTTTACATGAAATATCCTACATGAAAATCCATTTCCAGGGCAATCCTAATGTGGCTGCTGTACTTACAGTAAACTCTATTCTATGGAAGAGAGAGAAATTGCCATAGGGGTAACAATGTCTGCCTTTTAGAAATGGGTTTCTGTTTTCTTTTGCATTTAATAGAGGAAAAGAAAGAATAAAGGGGGCACTTTTTAAAAGAGTTATTGGGATATTGGGATACTAAAGAAAAAAATAAAATAACAATAATCCCCCCAAATATGAGATCTAATCACATCCCATGATAGTGAAAATAGATGTCATTTTAGTCAACTGAATAAGTGAATTCTAAATATGAATATGGCACATAATGAAAAATGACATTATTGTTTCAAAAGACCTTTCAATCTAAGGCAGACACTTTATAAAAATGAGGAAATATTGGAGCTCCAGGCAAGATGGTAAAAGGAGGTAAGTAAACACTGTGCTTGCCTCTTCCCATGACCACATCAAAATTAGAACTATTGGGTCATCGGGAAAGTTATGACGTATTTTTCTATGTTTTTCAATGCAAAAGTGTGTCATGATTTTCCCAATGACCCATACATTATAAAACAATCAGCCTGGAGAACAATCTGAAGGTTAGCTGAACAGAAGTCCAATAACTAAGGGTATAAAGAAGAAGCCACTTTGAGACTGGTAGGAGGGGTGAGATGTGAAATAAGCTGGCCCCACACCCATGCGTGGCAGTTGAGCTATTTCAGCTACAGAGGTCCCTTCTAATAAGCAAGGGGACCCAGCCCCATGATGGCATCTCCAGCTCAGAAAACCAGTGTCAAGAAGAGGAATGCCTAGATCTTGATGTGAAAATCAGTGGGCATTCTGTCCATCCAGGTGAGATGGAAGACTGCTAGAAGCCCAGGTGTCCTCTGAAAGGGACAGCACACAGGCTCACTCACTTGCAGGTGTACACCCTGGGCTCCAGTGTAGGGGAAGCAGCTGGGAGGTTCCAGAGACACAGGGAGGAGCTGAATTGTATAGTTTCAGGGCAACAACTGGAGGGACAGTTGCCATTGTCCCTGTGTTGAGTCCTCCTCTCACATGGTGAAATATGAATCTGTATTGGCCTAGTAAACACCACTCACCCTAACCTGCTGACTCCCTGAGAACCTGCCTCATCCAATTCAAGTACTGCCCCAGGCTCTTTCAGTGGTTGAGCTTTATGGGCAGTCAGCAGGCAATGGCTGACTTAGAGGTGCCCTTTTGCTAGCAGACCCAGGCCTGGTACTTCGGGCAGCCACCCTCAGTTCACAGCATGGTCTCTCCCATGTGCCTCCAGTCCTAGCACAGACACCTCCAACCACAGATTGCTTTGTAGCTTGTACCAGATATCACCTGACCAGTCACAGGCAGTGGCTAAACTTGGATTAAACTGGAGCCTCTCCCACAAGGCTCCAGATTCAACATACTATGTGGCCATCTTTAGACCACAATGGAGCACTAATTGTTTATCCCACAAGTGGTAGACCCAAAGAGTGGTCTCAGCAGACACTAGAGCCCACAGGGGTAAATCCTGCTCTGTGGGTCCAGCTAATGCACAGTATTTCCTATGCTGTGGTTATGGCCAATCCTCAGTCAGCCTGAGGGTCAGCACAACCCACTGAGAGGTCAACAGCAATCAAGATTTAAATACAACATTGTGGCACACACAACACATGCAAGAGACACTACTAGAGCATTTGAGTTAGGTCCCTAGGAAGACTGCACTACTGGGCCCTACAGGACTCCTAGTACATCAGGCCACCTGGCCAAGACTGGAAGATGTGGCACATCTACCTAATACAGAGAAACAAACACAGAAACACAGCCAAAATGAGGAAACAAAGAAACGTGTCTCAAATAAAAGAATGGGAGAAAACTTCAGGGAAAACAAAAACAAAACAAAACAAAAAACCAACTAAATGAAATTGAGACAATCTACCATATACAAAAAAATGTGGGTGCTAAGTATGCTCAGGATACTTAATGAGGACTTCAACAAAGAAACGGTAAGCATAAAAAAGGATATAGAAATCATAAGAGGACTTCCAGTAAGATGGCGGAATAGACAGACGCTGTGCTGACTGCCTCCCAGGATCACACCAAAATTACAAATAATTTATAAGATATTCAACCTTGGAAGTTCCCTGGACACTAGATGAGCAGAACCTCTAAATGAAGGACTTAAAGAGGAGGCCATGTAGAGTCGGGTAGGAGGGGCGGAGATGAGACAGGGCAAACCCCGTGAGGGATACCTCAGCGGTGGGGAGGCTTCTCTGGTTGGGGGCGAGACCCTCTGGCCCCACACCAAGCTCACCACCCCAGAGTTACTTTGCTGGGAAGAGGAGTTCTACGATAGCTGGAAGTAGAAAATAGTGAGGACTCTCTTTGCTCAACTCGGTGAAGCTGAGGGCAGCTGGAGAAACAGTGGAGCCAGCAAACCCACTCGCTCGCTGGTGAGCACTCACCCGGTTCCTGGTGGAGGGAGTAGCTTTGTGAGCGGGGCCCAGGAGCCTGCGGGAAGGACTGAACTGAGTGCCTTTGGCGCGGGAGCTGCAGGTTTTTGGGACCATTGTTTCCCTGGTGTGGAGCTTGCACACGAGTAGTGCACAGGAGGCCATTTTTTCAGGGCTGGGCCCTCCCACAGAGGCTCAGCTCTGGGACCACATTAGTCTGCTGGAATTGGTGCAGGAGTGCATGTGTGCGTGCGTGTGTGTGTGCAAGCGCATGTGGCCTTGGATCCCCACCCTCCACACTGCTTGTGCTGAGTAGCCAGGGAAATGCCTGGCAAGTGTGCTCCAACTCCAACATACTGCTTATTGAGACCCAGGAGTGCGCGACTCGCCTTAGGTCCCTGATTTCCGCACTGCGCGTGCAGAGTTGCCTGGGTGACAATTGGCTGTCAGGCTGCTCGGCTTGATCTTCCAGCGGCTAATTGGGATAGGTTGAGACTGGGTGTTTTCCTGGGAGTGTAGGGCTGTGAGCTGTGCGCCCACGTGATTTGACCGGGGCTTTCCAGGCAAGTTTGTGTGGGCTGGCTGCCGATGCAGAAGTGCATGTGCTCTGACTTTGAGGGGGCCACTGACCACATCCTATGGTGCCTTGGGGGCCTGCCCTGCCCACCAAGAACTGTGTTGTCAGGGTCACCCTGAGCCCCTGGTCCCTGGCCCATATCTCCACAGTCCTCAGAGGGTTTTTTGCAGCAGAACACAGCCTGCAACAACCTATGAGGATTTTTGGTGGTGAGCATGGTTCCAGAGCACACAGCAACTAATCATGGGAAGCTCACTTCAAGTCTAGAGGGAGGTCGGCGCATGACACACTGAGCCCTTCCCCCCAACAGCTGGTGCTGAGTCACCCAGAGTCTCTATTGCTGAGCAAGTGGTCTGCAGATTAAAGTGGGTGGAGAGCGCCTTCCCCCCCTTTTTTTCCTTTTTTTTCTTTTTCATTTTTTTTCCTCTTTTTCCTTTTTTTCTTTTTCTTTTTCTTTTTTTTTGTCTTTCTAGGTGATCTAATACGTCAAAGCAATCACAGTGAGAGCCAGAATGAAGAAACATGAAATATGTCCCAAGTAAAAGATCAGAAGAAATCTCAAGAAATGGAACTAAATGAAATAGATGTATCCAACTTTTCAGAGACAGAGTTTAGAACACTGATGATAAGAATGTTTCAGGAACTTAAGGAGGACATAAAGTAGGATATAGAAATCATAAAAAACAACCAGGTAGAACTAAAGAATACAACTGAAATGAAGAACACACTCGATGGAATCACCAGGAGATTAGATGAAGCAGAGGATCGGATCAGTGACTTAGAAGACAAAATAGCAGAAATCACCCAGTTGGAACAACAAAAAGAAAAAAAAAAAAAACAATGAAAATAGTTTAAGGGATCTGTGGGACAACATCAAAGCTCAACAACATTCACATCATAGGAATACCAGAAGGAGAAGAGAAGAAGCAAGGGATCAAGAATGTATTTGAAGAAATAATGACTGAGAACTTCTCTACCCTGGTGAAGGAAATCGACATACAAGCGCAGGAAGTGCAGAGAGTTCAAACAAGCTGAACCCAAACAGGTCCACACCAAGACACATCATAGTAAAAATGGCAAAGGTTAAAGACAAAGACAGAATCCTAAAAGCAGCAAGAGAAAAACAGCAGTTTACATACAAAGGAACTCCTATAAGACTAACAGCTGACTTTTCTACACAAGCTCTGCATCCAGAAGGGAGTGGCAGGAAATATTTTAAAAAAAATAAAATAAAGGCCTACAACCAAGATTGCTCTACCCAGCATGGCTATCACTTAAAATTGAAGGAGAGATAAAGAGCTTCTCAGAAAAGAATAAACTTAAGGAATTCATCACCACCAAGCCAGCAATGCAGGAAATGTTAAAAGGGCTTTTTTAAACAGAAGAAAGGGGAAAACAAGCTAACCCAGGAAGATCAGAAATGCAAATAACAAAATGGCAATAAATATGCACCTATCAATAATCACTTTAAATGTGAATGGATTAAGTGCTCCAATCAAAAGAGGTAGAGTGGCTGAGTGGAATAGAAAATAGGACCCATGCATATGCTGTTTACAAGAGACTCCTCTCAGATCAAAAGACACACACAGACTGAAAGTAAAGGGATGGGATAAGATATTTCACACAAATGGAAATGAGAAAAAGCTGGAGTAGCAATACTTATTTCATACAAAATAGAGTTTAAAATGAAGACTACAATAAAAGACAAAGAAGGACACTACATAATAATAAAAGTATTGATTCAACAAGAAATATAACCCTAGTAAACATCTATGCACCCAACATAGGAGCTCCTAAATATATAAAACAGATTTTGACAGACATAAAGACAGAGATCAACAGCAACACTATCGTAGTAGGGGACTTCAACACCCCATTGTCACCAATGGACAGATCCTCCAGACAGAAAATCAACAGGGAAACAGAGGCCTTAAATGACACTTTAGACCAGCTGGATTTAATTGATATTTTTAGAGCATTTCACCCCAAAGCAACAGAATATACGTGCTTCTCATGTGCCCATGGAACATTTTCCAAGATAGACCACTTGTCAGGACACAAAACCAGTCTCAATAAATTGAAGAAGATTGAAATCATATCAAGCATCTTCTCTGACCACAATGCTATAAAACTAGAAATCAATTATAAAAAGAAACCTGGAAAGCACACAAACACATGGAGGCTGAATAACATGCTACTAAATAGTGAGTGGGTCAAAAATGAGATCAAGGAGGAAATCAAAAGTTATCTCAAGACAAACGACAATGAAAACACAACAACTCAAAATCCACGGGCTGCAGCGAAAGCAGTCCTAAGAGGAAAATTCACAGCAATGCAGGCCTATCTAAAGAAACAAGAACAATCTCATATCAACAGACTGTCTTTACACCTAAGGGAACTGGAGAAAGAACAGCAAAACAAGCCCAAAGGGAGTACAAGGAAGGAAATAATAAAGACCAGAGCAGAAATAAATGAAATAGAGACCAAAAAAACAATATAAAAGATCAATGAAACCAAGAGTTCATTTTTTGAAAAGATAAACAAAATCGACAAACCCTTAGCCAGACTCACGAAGAAAAAGAGAGAGACGACCCAAATTAATAAAATCAGAAATGAAAGAGGGGTAGTGACAACAGATGCCACAGAAATACAGGACATTGTAAGAAAATACTATGAGCAACTCTATGCCAACAAATTTGACAATCTGGAAGAAATGGATAAATTTCTAGAGGCTTACAATCTACCAAGTCTGAACCAAGAAGAAACAGAAACTCTAAACAGACTGATTACTACCAAATAAATTGAGTCAGTAATCAACAAGCATCCAACAAACAAAAGTCCTGGACCAGATGGCTTCACAGGTGAATTTTACAGAAAATCAAAAAAGAATTAATACCTATTCTCCACAAACAATTCCAAAAAATACAGAAGGAAGGAAGGCTCCCAAGCACATTTTATGAGGCCACTATTACTCTGATCCCAAAATCAGACGAAGATATTACAAAAAAAGAAAACCACAGGTCGATATCCCTAATAAACATAGATGCAAAATTCCTCAACAAAATACTAGGAAACCGAATTCAGTGTCACATTAAAAAGATCATACAGGTCTGTCCGAGTGGCTCAGTTGGTTAAAACTCGCTCAAGAGTTTGAGCTCTGAGAAACAGCGGTTTGATTCCCGGCTTGAGCTGAGCAGCTGCTGAGCTAACAACAGGTGGCAGGATGGCTCAGCTTAAAAAAAAAAAGATCATACACCACGATCAAGTGGGATTCATTCCTGGTATGCAAGGTTGGTTCAATATCCGGTTCAATATCCGCAAATCAATTAACATAATACATCACATTAACAAAATGAAAAATAAAAATCATATGATCATATCAATAGATGCAGAAAAAGCATTTGACAAAATCCAGCAACAATTTATGATAAAAACTCTTAGCAAAGTGGGAATAGTGGGATCATATCTCAACATAATAAATGCCATATATGATAAGCCCACAGCAAACATCATACTCAATGGGGAAAGGCTAAAAGCTTTCCCCTTAAAATCAGGAACAAGACAAGGCTGCCCACTTTCACCATTTCTGTTCAACATAGTTCTGGAAGATATGGCCACAGCAATCATACAAGAAAATCAAATAAAAGGCATCCAAATTGGAAAGGAGGAAGTAAAATGGTCATTATATGCAGATGACATGATACTATATATAGAGAACCCCAAAGACTCCACCAAAAAACTGTTAGAACTGATAAATGAATTTAGTAGGGTAACAGGATACAAAATTAACATTCAGAAATCAGTTGCATTTGTATACACCAATAATAAACTATCAGAAGAAGAAATCAGGAAATCAATCCCATTTACAATTACTTCAAAAACAATAAAATACCTAGGAATAAATTTAACCAAAGAAGTAAAAGACCCGTACTCAGAAAATTATAAGATGTTGAAGAGAGAACTCAAAGAAGATACAAATAAATGGAAATACATACCATGTTCATGGATAGGAAGAATTAATATAGTTAAAATGTCAGTACTACCTAAGGCAATATATAGATTCAATGCAATTCCTATCAAACTACCAAGAACACTTTTCTCAGAAAAAGAACATATAATCCGAAATTTTACATGGAGTCATAGAAGACCCCGAATAGCCATGGCAATCTCGAGAAATAAGAATAAAGTAGGAGGTATCATGCTACCCGACATCAAATCATACTACAAGTCTACAGTAATCAAAACAGTATGGTACTGGCATAAAAACAGACACATAGGTCAATGGAACAAAATAGAGAGCCCAGAAATAAACCCATCCATATACGGTCATTTAATCTATGACATTGGAAGCAAGAATTTACAATGGAGTAAAGATAGTCTATTTAATAAATGGTGCTGGGAAAATTGGACTGACACATGCAAAAAAATGAAAATGGACCACCTACTTACACCATATACAAGAACAAATTCAAAATGGATTAAAGACTTAAATGGAAAACCTGAAACCATAAAACTCCTAGAAGAAAACATAGGGAGTAAATTTGCAGACATCACCCCCAGTAATATTTTTACTGAGATATCTCCTTGGGCAAGGGAAATAAAAGAACAAATTAACATATGGGATTACATTAAACTTAAAAGGTTTTTCACAGCAAAGGAAATCATCAATAAAACAAAAAGGCAGCCTATTGAGTGGGAGAAGATATTTGCCAATGATATATCTGATAAGGGGTTAATATCCACAATTTACAAAACACTCATTCAACTCACCACCAAAAAAATAAACAGTCCAATTAAAAAATGGGCAGAGGATATGAAGAGGCATTTCTCTAAAAAGGACACACAGATGGCCAACAGGCATATGAAAAAATGTTCAACCTCACTAATCATTAGGGAAATGCAAATAAAAACCACAATGAGATACCACTTCACTCCAGTCAGAATGACTATCATCAATTAATGAACAACAAGTGCTGGCGAGTTTGTGGGGAAAAGGGAACCCTGGTGCACTGTTGGTGGGACTGCAGATTGGTGCAGCCATTATGGAAATCAGTATTGAGGTATCTCAAAAAATTGAAAATGGAACTACCGTATGACCCAGCAATTCCACTCTTGGGTATCTATTCAGAGAAACCCAAGATGCTAATTCGAAAAACTATATGTACCCCTATGTTTATTGCGGCGCTATTCACAATAGCCAAGACTTGGAAACAACCGAAATGCCCATTGGTAGATGACCGGATTAAGATACTGTGGTACATCTATACAATGAAGTATTACTCTGCTATAAAGAAGAATGAAATTGTACCATATGGGATGATATGGATGGACCTAGAGACTATTATGTTAAGTGAAATAAGTCAGTTGGAGAAAGACAAATACCATATGATTTCACTTATATGTGGAATCTAAACAACTGAATGAACGAGGAAAGTAAACAGAAGTGGTCTCAGAGATATAGAGGAACAACTGATGGCTGCTAGTTGGGAAGGGGTGGGGATGAGCGAGAAGGGGAAGGGATTAGACAGCATAAGTACGTAACTACAATATTGCCACAGGGACATGAAAGAGAGTTTGAGGAATATAATTAATAATGTTGTAAATATTTTGTAAGGTATCAGGTGGTCACATGTCTTGCTAGGGAGACTGCATCATGGATGGAGTAGAGTCTTGATCAGTGCACTGTACACCTGAAGCTGATGTTGTATAATATTGTATGTCAACTATAAGAGAATATCTATCTATCTATCTATCTATCTATCTATCTATCTATATACATATACATTAGTCATGGGATGTGGAGTATAGTGTGGGAGTAGAGTCAAGGGAATTTTAATAGATATGTATGATATTGGGGGGAAGTGGGATGGTGGATTGGGGGAGGGGGTTGTTACCTCGAGGGTTAAAAAGTATAACTATTGCACTGTGTTGTACAGCTGAAACTAATTCTAAAAAATGTTCATTTCACAATAAAAAATAATTAAAAAAAAGAAATCATAAGAAAGATCCCAGTCAGAAATGAAAAATACAATAACTGAAATGAAGAATACACTAGAAGGAATCACCAGCAGATTAGATGGAGCAGAGGATCAAATCAGCAGCTTGGAAGACAAGGAGTAGAAAAGACCTAACTGGAACAGCAAAAAGAAAAAATAATAATAATAAAGAAAATGAGGATATTTTAAGGAACTCTTTGAGGCAATATCAGTGTAACAGCATTCATATTATAGGGGTACCAGAAGAAGAAGAGGGAGAGCAAGAGGTTGAGATACTATTTGAAGAAATGATGACTGAAAATTTTCCTAACCTAGCAAAAATAAATAGATATACAAGTCCAGGAACCTGAGAGAGTCCAAAAGAAAGAGACCTACACCAAGAAACATCATAGTTAAAGTGACAAAGGTTAACAACAAAGAGAAACTTAAAAGAAGCAAGATAAAGGCAGTGAATTACTTACAAGGGAGCTCTCATAAGACTGTTATCAGAAATTTGATTGATACAAAAGATTCAAAATGATGAAAAACAAGGACCTACAATCAAGTGTACTCTAAACAACAAGGCTATCATATAAAATTGAATAAGATATAAAGAACTTTCCAGACAAGAAAAGCTAAAAAAGTACAGCACCACCAAACAAGTGTTACAAGGAATATTAAAGATATTTTTCTAAGAAAAATAATAAGAAAGAAATAATATATATTTGAATACTAAAATGGCAATAACTAATTCCTATCAATGATCACTTTAAATATAAGTGGATTGAATGAAAATTAAAAGACAGAGTAGCTGAATAAAATACAAAACCCATACATATGCTGTCTACAAGAGACCCCCATTAGATCGAAGGAAATACACAGACTGAAAGTAAAGTGATGACAAAAGATAGTTTATGCAAATAGAAACATAAAAAAAGTTGAGTTGTCAATTCTTATATAAGACAAAGTAGACTTTAAAACAAAGGCTATAACAAGAAACAAAGAAGGACATTTCCTAATAATAAAAGAATCAATCTAAAAAGAGAATATAACTTTTGTTAACATTTATGCACCCAACACAGCAGCATCTAAACATTGCGTCATCGGAAAAGTCATGATGTATTTTTTCTGTTTTCTATGCAAAAATGCGTCATGAGTTTTCCGATGACCCAATTATAAAGCAAATATTGAATAAGATAAAGGGAGAGATTGACAGAAATACAATCATAGTAGGCAACTTTAACACCTATTGTCGTCAATGGATAGACCTTCCAGGCAGAAAATCAACAAGGAAACAGCAGCCTTAAATGACATCTTAGATCAGATGGATTTAATTGATATTTTTAGAGCATTTCACCCAAAGCAGCAGAATATACATTATTTTCAAGTGCACGTTTTTCAGGTTTTACCACGTTAGGTCACAAAACAAGTCTCAATAAATTTAAAAAGATTGAAATCATATCAAGCATCTCCTCCAAACATAGTGATATGAAATTAGCAATCAATTACAAACTGAAAACAAAACAAACAAAAAAACCCCCTGAAAAACATACAAACACATGGAGGTAAATAATGTGGTACTAAACAATGAATGGGTTCACAATGAAATCAAGGAAGAAACAATCAAAAGATAACTTGAGACAAATGAAACTAAAAACACAACAACCCCAAAACTATAGGTCATAGTGAAAACAGTCCTAGAGGGAAATTCATAGCAATACAAGCCTACCTCAAGAAACAAACAAACAAAAAAATCAAATAAACAATCTAACCTTACAGCTAAAGGAACTAGAAAAAGAACAACAAACAAAGCCCAAACTGAGTAGAAGGAAAAAAATAAAATATCAGAGCAGACATAAACAAAATAGCATTTAAAAGAACAATACAAAAGAACAATGAAACCCAGAGCTGTTTCTTTGGAATGACAAACTTGATAAACCTTTAATCAGGTGCATCAAGAAAAAAAAGAGAGAGGTTCCAAATAAATAAATCAGAAATGAAAGAGAAGTGACTACTGACACCAAAGACATACAAAAAATTATAATACTACAAACAATAATATGCCAACAAATTGAACAGTCTGGAAGAAATGGATAAATTCTTAGAAACATACAATCTTCCAAGACTGAATCAAAAAGAAATAGACAATCTGAATAGACCAATAATTACTAACAAAATAGAATCAGTAATCAAAAAACTCCCAACAAACAAAAGTCCTGCACTGGATGGCTTCATGAGTAAATTTTATCAAATATTCAAAGAATTAACACCTATACTTCTCAAACTATTCCAAAAAAAATTGAAGAAGAGGGAAGTCTCCCAAGCTCATTTTACAAGGTCACCATTACCCTGATTTCAAAACCAGACAGAGGCTTACAAGAAAGAAAATCGTAGGCTGATATCCCTCATGAACATACATGCGAACATCTTCAACAAAGTATTAGCAAACTGAATTCAGCAACACCTAGGATCAAGAGTTGGTTCAAAATATGCAAATTAACTAATGTGATATATCACATAAACAAAATGAAGTGTAAAGATCATACAATAATACCAATAGATGCAGAAAAAGGATTTGACAATATCCAGCATCTATTTATACTAAAAACTCTCTCAGCCAACTGGGAATAGAAGGAGCATACTTCAACATAATAACTGCTATATATGACAAATTCATAGCTAATATCATACTCAATAGGGACAAGCTAAAAGCATTTGCTTAAGATCATTTGCTTAAGATCAGGAACAAGACAAGGATGTCCACTTTCACTGCTTTTATTCAACATAATATTGGAAGTCCTCCTCATAGCAATCAGACAAAGAAAAAAAAAGACATCTCTACTGGAAAACAAGAAGCAAAACTGTCATTATTTGCAGATGGTATGATACTACATATAGAAAACCCTAAGGATTCCACAAAAAAGCTAATAGAACTGATAAATTAATTTAGGAAAGTAGTAGAATACAAAATAAATATTCAGAAATTGGTTGCATTTTTATATACTAGTAACAAAATTATCAGGAAGAGAAATTAAGAAAAAAATCCCATTTACAATTGGAGCAAAAATAAATAAAATAGAACACCTAGGAATAAATTTAGCCAAAAAAGTAAGAAACAGGTACTCAAAAACTATGACACTGAAGAAAGAAATTGAAGATAAATTGGCATAATACTCAAAGAAATCTATAGATTTAATGCAATCCCTATCAAAAAATCAATGGCGTTTTTACAAAACTAGAACAAACAATTGTAAAATTTATATAGAACTGCAAAAGACTGTGGATAGCCACAGGAATTTTGAGAAAGAGAAAAGTTGGAGGTATCATGCTATCTGATATCAAAATATACTATAAGGCTATAGTAATCAAACAGCATGGTACTGGCATAAAAATAGACAGATAGATCAATGGAACAGAATAGAGAGTCCAGAAATAACCCCATGTCTATAATGGCCAATTAATCTATGGCAAAGGATTCAATGACATACAATGGGGTAAAGACAGTCTATTTAATAAATGGTGTTAGAAGAGCTGGACAGATATATGAAATAATAAATAAATAAATAAATAAATAAATAAATAAATAAATAAAACTAGACCACCTTCTTACCTCAGATACAAGAATAAATTCAATTGTATTAAAGACCTAAATGTATGACCAAAAATCATAAAACTCCTAGAAGAAAACATAGGCAGTAAACTCTCTGACATTGCCCTTTACTATATATATATATATATATTTTTTAATTTTTTTCTGACATATCTCCTTAGACAAGGGAAACAAAAGGAAAAATAAACAAATTGGATTACTTCAAACTAAAAAATTTTGCACATCAAAGAAAACCATCAATAAAATGAAAGATAGCCTACTGAATGGGAGAAAATATCCACCAATGTTACATCAAATAAGGGGTTAATAACAAAACCTTGTAAAAAATTCATACAACTTAACACCAGAAAAACAAACAATCCAATTAAAAAATGGGCAAGAGGACCTGAATGGACACTCCTCCAATGAGGACATACAGATGGCCAACAGACATATGAAAGATGCTCAAAGTCATTAATCATGGAATAAATGCAAATTAAAGTACAGTAAGATAACACCTCACACCTGTCACAATGACTATCATCAATAAATCAACAAACAAGTGTTGGCAAGGTTGTGGAGAAGAGGGAACTCTCATGCATTGTTGGTGGGATTGTAAATTGTTGCAGCCACTATGGAAAAGAGTTTGGAGGTTCCTCAAAAAATTAAATAGAGCTATGTTATGAGCCAGCAATTACACTTCTGGATAGTTATCCAAAGGAACCCAAAACACTAATTTGAAAAGATATATGCACTCCTATTTTCATTGCATCATTATTTACAATAACCAAGATATGGAGGCAACCTAACTGTTCGTCAACGTACAGATGGATAAAGATGTGTTATGAGATGTGAACAAAAACTATAGTGAATATTTAAATTAAAAAATTTATTGTAGTAAAAGACACATTACTATTAATCCCACTCAAAATATTCCCCCTTGCTTCCAACACACTTATCCCTTTGTTCTGGCCACTTTCTGAAGCCGTTCTGGAAGTCCTCCTTCGTGAGTGTCTTTAGTTGTGCTGTCATGGCTGCCTCGATGTCCTGAATCATTTTATCTTTGGGAAAGAGACAAAAGTTTCACGGTGCCAGATCCGGTGAATAAAGTGGATGAGGACACACCATAATGTTTTTATTTGACACAAATTGCTATATACCGGAAGCAATGTGTGATATGGAGCATTGTCATGATGGAGAGTGATTTATGGCACGCTTTAAAACACACCTTCTCTCAACTATAGCTCACACTCAACTGACTGCACTGAGCAAGTTGAAACTTGTCACACCCTGTTACTAAGGTTCGAGGCGCCACTTCCCGTATTTAAGATCCCTGCCTTTCCGTTGGATGGCATTCGGCAGTAGCTTTCACCATATTTTGTGATCACAAGTGTGAAAGGCTCTGTGTCACACATCATTTCTGGTATGGCAATTTCTGTCAAATAAAAACATTACGGTGTGTCCTCATACACCTTATTCACCAGATCTGGCACTGTGCAACTTCTGGCTCTTCCCCAAAGTCAAAATGACCATGAAAGGTAAATGTTTTGAATCAACTCAGGACATTGAGGCAGCCATGACAGCGCAACTAAAGACACTCACGAAGGAGGACTTCCAGAACGGCTTCAGACAGTGGTAAGAACAATAGGATAGCTGTGTTCAAAGTGAGAGGGAGTATTCTGAGGGAGATTAATGGCAATGTCTTTTACTATAATAATTTTTTTTAATTTAAACATTCATTGTATTGTTTGATCACACCATGTATGTGTATTCAATGGAATATTACTCAGCCATAAAAAAGAATGGAATCTCACCATTTGCAACAACATGGATGGACCTAGAGGGTATTATGCTAAGTCAAAGAAGTCAGACAGAGGAAAACAAATACCATATGATTTCACTTATATTTGGAATCTGAAGAACAAAATAAATGAGCAAACAAAACAAAAACAGATACATAGATACAAACTGATGGTTGCCAGATGGGTGAAGGTGTTGGGGAGCTGGATAAAAAAGGTGAGGGGATTAAGATGTACAAATTGGCAGTTACAAAATAGTCACAGGGATGTAAAGTACAGCATAAGGAATATAGTCAACAATATTTTAGTAACTATGTATAGTGCCAGGCGGGCACTAGACCAATTGGGGGGATCGCTTCATGAATTATATAAATTTCTAACCACTATGTTGTACACCTGAAACTAATATAAAATAATATTGAATGTCAATTGTAATTGAAAAATAAATAAACCAATAAATAAATAAATGTATATGTGTATATATATATATATATATATATATATATACATGCAGAACAATATTTGTCAAAAATTTTACAAATATTTTATAGCTTCCCCCTACACATACATTATAGACATTGATAAATAAGGAAACACGTTAAAAGAAGAAAGGTTGTTACAAACAATGGTAAGTGTGGTTTTCTAGTTACCCATTATATCTCCCATCCCACCTCTTCTATAATGGAAAAACAGAGAGACAAAACCATTTCTAGAAAACAAGCCCAGGGGAAAATCTCACTCTGCATGCTTTCCTCTTTGTTTCAATCATTCATTCAGTAAATACTTATTGATCGCACACTATGCACTAGGCAAGCTTATAACCCTGAGACACAATAATGAGCATGGTACAGTTCCTCCCTTCAGTGGAAGTATTATCTGGGGGGAGAGAAATGTACGACTATTACAATACAACACACTAAATTGCCCCTCTGAATACTGTATTCTGTGATAACAAGTTAAAATACTGACAGCGCCTAGAATTAGAAAAGACACAAAAGGTCTGCATGTGGAAGGGGAAATGGAGTTGGCATAAATGCTGCCATTTCATATATCTTTATAGATCAGGAAATGCAGTAAGATATTCTAAAACTCTCTGGGCCTTCTCTCCCATCCTACATTCTTCACATTTATCCCTCATATTCCTCTAAACATAATGCCCCAAGACAGTGCCCTAATTTTCTGTGTCCTACAAATAGTTCTCCAAAAATAAGCAGATAAAGTCATTGTAGGAAAATTTCAATTGAGTACAATGTGTCTGAAAGACCATGCCACTTAGGCACTCCTAGTCTCCTAAAACCTGTATTCTGTGTTATTATAGTTTATGTTCCATCTGAGATAGGATAAACAGATATCAGATACCAAGGCAAGGCACAAGATCAACAAACAAATTTTCATAGGAAATTGGCAAGTAAAATATAAGTTTCACACTGTGGTTTACTTATATCTATATTGAGAATATAAAAAAATCAAGGGAAAATTTGGAGAAAGGAGAGGATTTGTAAGAAAGATTTGTATGGCCAGAGGAATTCTATAGAAACTATCCCAAAGGGAGGGAAGGAAGACTCTTCAACTCAAGTGGAAAACGAGGAGGTTCAAAGGGACAGCTCACTGCTATGAAGGCTACCCAGCAAACTACTGTCCTTCTTCCATCTGGGAGACTTAGTAAGCAGGAGAGATGGGCCAGGGAGCTGCTGTGATGGTGCAGAGAATGAGAGTTGCAACGGTACTGGAAATGGTCTGCTCTCCCAAAATGTGTGTGGGCGAAGGGTACACAAGCGTTCCTTGTTGATCAGATGCAGGCCCTACAAAAGAACGAACCAACCAAAATTGCTGATGAGGCCTGCCCTCAGGGAAAACCATCAGGCAAGCCACTCCAACTCCAACAGATAGAATCTGGGTAGATGAGACCACTGAAACCTAGGAGAGCAACAGAAAGCAGGCTGCAGGCCCCGGGAAATGGCAGTCACATTAGGGGAAGCACCATCACGCGCACCCAGTGGGGGCCTCTGGGAACCCACAGGAGCAACCTTTCAAGAGTCATCTTTAAACGGCTGCCAAGCCCACAGAGTAAAACGCCAGCGTGTTACACTACCAATCAAGAAAACCTTTCCTACCCTTCCTTGTTGTCTTCTTTCTTTGGCCTTCAGGGTCATATACAAAATAGAGCAAAATGGGGAAAGAGGAATAAATAAAAAGCCTCAAACAAAGATGCCAGGGAATCATGTCCAAAATTTGGGAATAAGGGCCAAAGGAAGGCTGCATGTCCTTTTAGCACAATGGAGCTCTGGCTAATAGGTTTCCCCAATGGGGAATTATTTCACTTACTATCTCTGTTGATTAGGGTCCATACTCTCGAATTTGACATTAACTTATTTGACATTAACCTACGGATTTCTGCCCAGGAGAAAATATAACCCAGGAGGTACAGCTCTAGAGCAACCTATCAGGAATTTAGAAAACTTACTTCAGCTTTCATTTCCTGAGTGACTGTATCTATTTCACAAATGTCCTTAAACCAACTTTATCATCCTACTGATTTCCTCACTAATGAGTTACATAAATATCTGATATATGCTTGCTTTATAATTGGATGAGAGTTATGTTTTAAACTTCTTAAAAAATAATTTGCTGAGTATAACTATTGCACTGTTGTACAGCTGAAACTAATTGAAAAAATGTTTATTTCACAATAATAAATAAATAAATAAATAAAATCTTATATGGTAAGAAAGAAAAATAATAATTTGCTGGAGAGTCAAGTTTCCTCTTTTCCTCATTTCCAGCCAACAGCCTGCTGCAGAAGCCCAGCCAAGGAAGGGGAGAAGATTTAACTATAATTCAGCTCCAAAGTTTTCATTATGACACCTGACTGTCCTAATTTCTGAGCTGAGGCCATATTAGCAATATAAAATGACTTCAAAAGTTTCATAACCTGAGAGTGATCATTAATATCATGTATCTGTCAAAAATACCTTTTCAGAGTTAGAGGAATACTTCCATATATATATATATATATATATATATATATATATATATATATAATTTTCTATTATCATATATGGATATGATAATAGAAATAAAAACAATGTTTTCTTTGATAAAATTCCCATGATTTCCCTTTGCTCTGCTTACATTAACTTGTAGGCTTCTAAAGCTACAGAAGGATGATAGACAAATCCAACTGGTCCACTGGGAGAAAACCAGAATAAAATTTTTTTATATAATTGATGTATTTCTTAAAATACAGATAGCATGTTTAAATTCACAGGCACTATAGATGCTAGAAAATATATTATGTTGAATCAGGTATTCATTAGAATATGAAAAAAAAGCTCCAAAAAGTAATAATTTTCAACAGGACAATTTCATTTGAATCCCATTTCATCTACATAATACCAATAATATATTTTTGAGCAATTATAAAAGCAGATGGGCTCTCATTATAGATTTTTGCATAGCAACAGTAGAATTAACTATAACCAAAGCTGAGATGACCTATAAAACCTGACACAGCTTGTGCTATACAAGATGTTATAATAACATATTAACATCCCAAACACAGAGATTCAATAAAATAAAATGCAGAACTACAAAGAAATAAATGAAACTTTTTAAAACATGCTCTCATTAAATAAAACCTTTGAGCATGGCAAAAAAATTAAGATACTTAATTCAATAAAAATAATAATGCATAATAAATCCATGTTATGCATGGTTTACAGTGCACAAAAGAGCGATTATAATTCCTGGAATCAGGTCTAAAATTTGAGGTCTATATAGATTCAAGAGCGACAAAGAGTCATGTTCTTACTGGCTATGGAATTTGGGGGAGATGTTGCTTAGGTTATTTTAGCCCCCATTTCATCATAATGCCTACTACAAAGTATTCTGAGTATTAAATATAACAAAGCCTTGTATGTGAAGCACTTCGTAAACTTGTAAGTCCTGTGTTTATGTGAATTATTATGAAAGTTTCTGTTTTATACATATTTCCTCTTCTTGGGGAAGGAGTATCACTGTAATATAGAGCATTTTCCCAAGACTAATAACTTATACGGAAATGACATAATGTACAATTTTGAAAGCTCAAAAACAATTAACTGAGACTTTGAACTTGAGGAATGAAGAAGGAAATGGAGAAATGTAAATGCAGGCCTTTCTGCTGCTGCTTCTCCTGCACACATCCTCTGCTCATTTCTGGCCAGTGGAGTGAGAAGGCCAGAAACATGCATCACTCCCAGTGTGTGCAAGAAAGAGCCAAGTGCAGCAGCTTCCCCAGCCACGGGCACTAGCTCCCAGAGACCAGAGCTCCCAACCAGACTCCTGGGTCTGAAGCCAGGCAGGCACTCAGAGTTCTGGACTGCAAGAAGAGTTCTGCCTTCTCCCTGTCATTTTTACTGTCCTGAATCAACTGAAGACCAGTGTCAGAAGCAGCAAAAATCTAGGACTGACATCGCTGAGGGTGACAGAGTAACCTTAGCCAATATTTAGCTCTACAGTGACCGATGGAGAAAAACTCGATAACATCCTACTTTTTCAAACTACAGCTTCTCTAAGCAGAGCACAGAGAATAACTGGAGAAAGAAGTTAAAAATTTTTTAAACAGACAAAGAAATGAATACAAATTTCCTTATGTTTTGAGCAAATATCTTGGCTTTGGAGATAGATACATTTTGGGAAAAAATAAAATGATTTGGATTCAAATCAATTTTATTAAGAAGCTATCTGGTGTACAACACAATGTAATGTTAGACATTTACACCCCTCACAAAGTGATAACCTCTCCCCCACCACACCCCAGTCTACTATCCCTCCGACAGCGTATATAGCTATTACAATACCATTAACTATATTCCCTATGCTGTATGTACTTCACATTCCATGACTACACACACACACACACACACACACACACACACACACAGGGCCTGATAATTAAGTTCGTGAACTTGCCACCGTGCTCTTACATGGGCAGCACTGTACAATCAGCTCAGTAAGGATTCATAACCTTGGTATATCAGTGTCTCACAGCTGTGTTCATGTCTATGTGTGGCGGTGTCTTGCTGAGTGGCGTTCATTATTGTTGTGTGTTTTTGTGTGCTGTTGCGAGAATGTCTGAGCTTAAATTAGAGCAACGGACAAACATTAAACTTCTTGTTAAAGTTGGCAAAAGTGGAAGTAAAATCAGGGACATGTTAGCCCAAGTTTATGGGGATAACACCATGAAGAAAATGGCAGTGTACAAATGGATTAAACGGTTTTCTGAGGGGAAAGAACGTGTCACTGATGAAGAGAGGTCAGGGCAGCCAGTAATGAGCAGAACTGATGAAAACATTGCAAAACTTCATCGAATTGTGCATCAAAATCATCGGCTGACTGTGAAAAGCACAGTAAACATTGACAGATCAAGTAAACATTGATAGAGAAACAGTTAGGAAAATCATAACTGAAAATCTTGGCATGAGAAAGGTTTGTGCAAAAATGGTCCCAAAGGAGCTCTTGCATCAGGACAATGCACCAGCTCACATAACACTGTCTGTGAGGGAGTTTTTAGCCAGTCAACAAATAACTGTATTGGAACACCCTCCCTACTCACCTGATCTGGCCCCAATCACTTCTTTCTTTACCTAAAAATAAAGGAAATATCGAAGACATTTTGATGACATTCAGGACATCAAGGGCAATATGCCGACAGCTCTGATGGCCTTTCCAGAAAAAGAGTCCCAAAATTGCTTTGAAGCGTGGACTAGGCTCTGGCATTGGTGCATAGCTTTCCAAGGGGAGTACTTTGAAGGTGGCTGTAGTGATATTCAGCAATGAGGTATGTAGTACTTTTTCTAGAATGAGTTTACGAATTTAGTTGTCAGAACTTATAGTTTCTTTTGTAATTTCTTGTATAGTACTGAGAAATATAATATCCTGAAAGGTAAATACAAAGTAATATATCAGATGATAAGCACATTACAGATTTATAACTACTGCTTATAATTTTGGAAAACAGTCGATATTGCCACATATCAATGTATCACGGTGTTTGAGGAGCCACCACCATATACAGCTAGTTAGTTAGCTTTGAACAATGACTACACAAGTCGTTTAAAGAACAGCTAATCAACAATTTAAGAAATACGTACACAGTATCTAGCAGTTTCTACGTCTTTTGAATCAAACAAGGTGATATAAAAGTGATAAATCCAGCCTGCATCTGCTGTGTTAACAAAGTTCTATCTAAATACACCCACAAGCATTTCTATTATGATTCCATTTACCCAAACAACGTCAATCATCTCAAGAGTTAAAGGGAATTTCTTTACATCCTTAAAAAAATTAATGAATTAGCCAGAGTAAATTATGCTTTCAACAAATGCCCAAATGTATTTAATATGCCCCAGGTTAGCATTCAGATTTCAGTCATTTAAAGGGACAGCTCTAGACCCTGACTCCACCAGGGCCTGCCATCACAACTGAAAAAAACAAAGGTATTTACAGTGTAGTGGTATTGGTGGGGGTGTTATCTCTCATGATCTGGTGATCTGTATATTATAGAAAGGGAAAGATATGTTTGACCCAACATTTTTTGACATTCGTATCCATAGATCTAAGGCAAACACAATAGTTTTCCTTAATATTTTTTTTCAAAATATTGATACAATGAAGTCATAAGGATCTTACGTTGCTTTTGTGTGGAGATCACAATTCAGAATGAGACATATAGAACCTAGCAAATTCTTGATTATTTTGGTTTACCCTAGGAAAATCCTGAAGTCAACCATAAACATTAATAGCCACAGAACATAAGAATTTAGATTCTACTTTGCAGACATCTATGGTAAAAGCAGCTACAAAACATAATAAAGTAGCAAGATCAGTAAAGTGGGTCAGATCTCTAGCCCTACCACTGGGAGTAGCCTGACCTGCTGTGACACTTCGTGCTTTGGGCCTCTGTTGACTGACCTGGAATCTGGAAGAGGCTAGAGAAGGTCATTTCAAAAGTCTTCTTAGCTCTAAAATCTTATATTTATGTAAACAGCATATTACCTTACATTATAACTTGCAAAAATAGCAACAACCGCACCCTCGAAAAATCACAATCTTTATGATTAATTTCCCCTCGCCCAGTACTTAAAACAAAAAGGCTGTACATTTTTGGGGGAAAAAAAGCTTTCATTATATATGAACTTATAACATACAAAAACACAATTTTAAAATCACATCAATTCTACACAG
The DNA here is from genome assembly GCA_031876335.1 of Hipposideros larvatus. Taxonomy (NCBI): domain Eukaryota; kingdom Metazoa; phylum Chordata; class Mammalia; order Chiroptera; family Hipposideridae; genus Hipposideros; species Hipposideros larvatus. The sequence continues at coordinate 107,233,266 of CM063089.1, forward strand.
TATTTCACAAATATGTATATATGTTATTACTTATATGTATATATGTATATGTGTATATACTGCACATAACATTCCCACACAATTGGTGTATGTGTTCATTCCTCCAAGATATGAACCTGGACTCAGATGTTGAATTGAATACTTATTGATATGATCAATAATAGATGGCTTCCGGCCATGTTTCAGGTTACATAATATAGTACCCAATATAGTGATTCACCCCTAATTCAAAATGTTTTCTCTTCGAGCATGACAGAAATACCTTCTCTTGTTCACAGGACCTACCATCTCATTATGAGTTACACACTGGGAACATTTAATGTCTAAGCCATCTGCATTTAAATGTAAAGCACAATCAGAATAACTAAGGGCCTCAGCCATCTTAATTTGCAGTCCTGGTAGGAACTATAAATTCAGAGAAAAGTAATCAATTCACCAAGGAAATAATGTAGATCTCTTAGCCTTATATCATATTCACCCTGGAATTATTCCACTGCCATCTATCAGAAAAGGAAATATAGCAACGAGGCAGCAGAAACCACTAATGGTTCTTAAATAGAAACAATCTTTGCATGTAGTTTTCTAGAAATAATGTACTGAATAGGCTCTGAACAATAAGAAAACACTGAGTCACCATACTGTGTGCTTTCCAGTTCAGGGGATGAAATAAAACTTCCTCTTGGACGACACCCCCACCCCCATTTATGACAAGGAAAAAAAAAGGTTAGCTGGGTCACTATAAATTACTAAAAAGGGCATCATTTCTTTTGTCCATATAATTGTATTGGGACTTGTCTTGTGCCACATTGCCATCCCCTCTATTGCTGAGAACTGAAGTGTCAAGTGCATCATTTTCTAATTTAGACAGATACTGTGCACGTGGGACTGGTGTGCTGCATTGGGAAATGACAGTCTACACTGTAATAATATATCATGAGGGTGTCATGGCTTTCCCATGAGAAGCAAGAGAGAAAGCAGCTTCATCCAACCCTTCTTTAAGGACATGCCCTATGAGCACTTCTCTGAATGACGGCTTTCAGGGTGCCCTTCCACATTGCTCAATATACATCAACTTTAGCAGGAATCTGGGGATGTTATCCTTAAACACTATTTACAGGCATTGAGAGAGTTGAGCTGACCCCTAAGAAAACCAAGGCAATGCTCGAAACAAATTTAATGATCAATAAATAGTCTACACCTTAGACCCTCCCACAAGTCCAATTTATTGAAAAGGCGAGAAGACTAAGTGATGAGGGCACACTTGTGAGCACAGGATTTGTTTTAAGAATATGAAGGTAGAAACCAGATAACTGGATATGTATACTTAGCTATGTTATAAATAACACATAAAATTTACTGGTTAATTCTATAACCAGCACAAAATTCTAGAGTCACTTTTCTTGAATTCATCAGGAATAGGCCAAATGACCTCATATAATGAAGGCTTAGGATGGGATAAGGATGCATTTGATTGGATTTTTACTAAGTCAACTGCTCACCTGTTTTCAATTTACCCAACTCAGTTAATATGAGAAGAGAGAGAGAATGTTGACATGACATGAGTTTTTCCATTCAGTGGCTCAATGAACCAGAAACTGGGAAGATGTGCTCATTTAAATTTATGGTTCATGAAAGATTAGAAAAGCCTGGATGCTACAAAACTCATGGCTACCTGAAGAAATATTATTCCTCAGCATATATCTGAGAGGGAGATATCAAAGAGAGTTTTCTTTCAACATATTTATGAGTAATTATTCAATCCATTAAATGAAAGGGCTGCCTAGAAGCAATTAAGGAATGAAATCAATCTCTGCTTAAAATTCAGACTCTGTCTTTTTTTCTTTTTCTTGTGTCATTATTTCTTGTCATCATTTATGAATGAAATTGGTATGAGGATTAGAGACTTAAGGCTAGAGGTTAGGGCTTCAGTTCAGGTTTGGGATATTGTTAATCAACTTGACTTAAACTCATATTGATTCTTGCATCAAGTGTCTAGAGGACATTTCTATGCGTGTGTCCTTCCAATAGTTCAGCATTCTCAAAATCTAACTCATTTTATTCCTAAAACACAGGCCATCTTCCCAACTTAACATAACAGTTTCAACATTGTGTGCCTTCCAACCCAGAAACACTGGCGTTTCCCTGTCTCCCTCTATAACTTGTGTATATCCAAGTACCAATAATAATTTGCCTAAAATGCCTCTTAGTCATATTTCCACCACTAATCTTCCTTGTTTTTAAGGTCTTCTCACACAACATGCATTGCATCAAAAGCTCAGAAAAAAAGCTTCTATTTTTGGTCCAATTGGTTCCACACGTGACCACCAGAATAAAGGTCTCATTTATATTACTTTTTTGCCCTTGAACCTGCACTACTCCCTTGCTGTTTTTGAATCAAAGTTAATTCTCACTTGGTTTTGAAAGCACTTTACAATGTGCATTACCCTGGCCTATCAAAGATACAAGGGCTCTCACACACCTTCGTTATCTAAACAAATCTTGGTTCAAGGAGAGCTGTCTAATTATGACCTAACCATGTACCTGTTTGACAGCTGTACCACTCTAGCCAGTCTCCACTGGGAAAGCTCGATCTTCTCTACTCTGCCAGCTACACCCAGCTTGTCCTTCTAGCCTCAACTTGTCACCTTCCATTCATCATGTCTTCTTAGACTACCATAACCCCTAGCATCTCTCTCTTTACTGGGATCCTGCTGCACTTATAAGCTATGCCTCCCCACTTAGCACTTTGTAATCTGTGTCCATACTCTCATTGTTGCCTGTTTATTGTCATCAATATGAAGGAGCTGTTCAATAGATGCTTAAATATTAATCTATTAATACCAAAAGTGCTCTAGTATACAGTAATATAAAAGCACAAGATACAGATAGAAATTGAGATTAGTGAGTGTTTATAAAAATGAAGCAATTTTGGAACCACTGAAACAAAGAACTTTGTCATTTTTCCAATTATACTCTGACTAGCATGCGTAAGAAAAGCTTTGTATAGATGGTCATCTCTAAATAGTGTATCTTATTTAATGCTAACAACAATTTTGCTGGGCATATAATTGACTATACTCACTGGATAGCAAAGACTGACATCAGGGAAGACTATCTGACTTGCCCAAGACTGTCCATCTGGTAGATAAATGGCAGAACCAAGATGCATCTCTGGGTTTGCCTGACCCTAAATCTAGTGTTATTTTCCCTGTCCAATAAAACAGAGTGTAAAGCCATAACAACTGAGTAGAATTTTATAATAGAGAAGATATATAAAAATTAGAGCATGAAATACTTGCTTCTGTTATTCTTTTTGTGTGTGAAAGGAAGCTAGACGTAATCTTTCCCAGGCACAGACTGTCACCCACTCCAAGATTTATGCCCAGGTGAAAGAAAATGTGGGTCTCCAGCTGCCAGCTGATGAATCCCCCTCTGGGAGAGCAGCATCAGCTGCTTGGAGAACTTGTACATTAAAATGACCTCTCTGATACTTCTAGATCAGTGCCCTTCCAAAGATGCACATGGGAAAGACAGCTTTTTTTCTTGTTGAGGATTCCTTAAACATTTTAATAGGAGTCCATATACACATTAAGACTTATCTTATTAGGCAGACCACTTCATGGACGGTGTAGGTGCCTGACCACTGAATCTGAAGCTGAATAATAGTGAATGTCAAATATAAATATATATATATATATATATATATATATATATATATATATATATATATATATATATATATATATTGTCACAGGGTGTGGAGTACAGCATAAGGAGTAGAGTCAGTGGAATTGTAACAGCTATATACGGTGTCAGAGGGGTAGTAGATTGGAGGAGGGGGGTTATCACTTTGTGAGGGGTATAAATGTCTAACTATTACATTGTTTTGTACACCTGAAAAGTAAAAAAAAAAAAAAAAAAAAAGAACACCTCATTCTTCACATTTTGCGTTGTCTATCCTGTACTCACAGAGGTTTTGGGGGTGGGGAAGGTAAAGCCACAGGGATGCTAGGGGGCTAGATAAATGGAAATCTGGCAGGGGAGGACACGAGAGAATCTGTGGCAGTTTGAGCCCAGACTGAGGAATCTGGAATTTCTTTGATAGGCAACCAGGGGTCACTGACTGTATTGTGCATGAGGGTGACATTATCCTAAGGGGACGCCACAAAATCCTTCAGCAGTCATGAATAAAAATAAGTAATCTGTTCTTATTATTGCAAGCCCAAATAACAGATACATAGCAAATTGGATCAAAAAATTAATTTAACAAGCATCAGATTTAACACTATCTATTTGACCTTGGGCAAGATACTTAAATAAGATGCTGGTGTTCAAGTTTTTTCCTGTTAAACACACATGCACAAGGAATGATAAAACCTCTCTCCCATTCTCTAGGGGTATTGTGGAATAAGGTATATGAAAAAACATGTAAAACAAATTTATAAGCAGTAAGACTCCACAAAAAGGCAAGTATTTTGTACTACATTTTTATTACAGGTGAAATGGAAAAAATACAAAATCAGACCAGTACCACAAAATCTCAAATTTTTAGTAAGGTTGTGATTCACTATCCTTGACATTGAAAGACATTCAGAAAATGTCTATTCCTTCTCACAACTAGGAGGATCTTCTTTACATCCAGGCAGATTCCTCAGCTCCACAGTTTTTATGCACTTTCTCATGTTCTCACTTTTGTCAAATTGCAAATGACTCTCATCTTCCATATAATAAACTCTCTCATTCTTGAGTACTTTCATAATGACCTTAGTCTGAATTATTCTAGTGTCTTCAGCCTTTTCTCCTAATACAATATTCTACTGCCTTTATAATTTGCCTGCTTCAGAGATGGAAACACATTGTTTTTCTGGTTCTGTGACCATTATTAAAAAAGAGAAAAGTTGACCTCTCTAAAGCACGTATATTTTGATTAAATGAACATGACACATGTGTTGTTTATTCTGATTAATAATAATGAACAGAATTGATATCTTCCATAGTGATTTCACATAACCACTAAACACTTTAATCTTCCACATGGGCTCTTCAAAGGCTTCCATGATGAAAAAAGGAAGGCAATACTGACAGGACCAGGATCCCTCAGTTGAATCGAGTAGTGTTTTCTGCCGAAGTTGTGTGTACTATGACAGCAAATCCTCAGTCAGAGGATGCAGCCCAGAATCGGTAACAAGCTTCATCTGCTTTTCAATCAAGTTTCTAATTTGATTGTGCCTAAGGGATAATGTGTCTGATTCTCTTTTAGGTTTTGCTCTCTCAAGCAAAAATTATGCTGTTCTTCTGCCTTCAGCTTTACATTTTGAATGACTCCGATGATGCATCCATTACTTTGTCCTAAGTTTCTGTCTTCTGTGGCTTTACAATGCATTTCTAGTTGCTCTTCGTTTCTAACATCAGTAACTGCTTTGAAGTTAAAATAAGAGTGTCATTAATCCCTGTCCAGAGGCAGGGAGTCTGAGCTCAGCCAATTGTTTTCTGCCCAAGTACAGGGTGGAAGAATGCCCCATTACTACTCCGAATAAGAGGCCAGGTATACACTCCATTTTTCTTGGATGTACAGTGCCCTGGAATCTGCTGAGGGGTACCCAGAGAGGGGATGGGCCAAGTCTTAAGGCATGTGTGGTGGAAGGTTTATGAAGATAGGCCCAATTCTTCTACCCAGCTTAACCTAGCTCTTGATTTTGCAGCTCCCCCTGCCAGGTGGCACCTATTTCCCAACCCATTGAATCTGGGCTGGCATTCTGAGTTGCTTGGGGGTGATACAGAAGGTGACAGAACTGACAGTGTGTCAAATGGGGGTTTGGGCCCCAGGAGGCCTTGTGTACTTCCATGTCTCCAATCTCTCCAATCCCTGCCAACACCTGAGAACAGCATGGGCTAGCCTGCTGGAAGGTGAGAGGCCTTACGAAGGAGAGCCAATTCATCCCAGCTGAGGGCGTTCCAGACGAGCCATCCCTTGGTTGACCTACCAGCTCACTGCCAGTGCATGCTGGAGCAAAGCAGAAAGCAGACCCAAGCCCAGCTCACCCACAGACTTATGGGGAATAATAAATGGTGATTGTTCTTAAATCACAAAATTTTGGAAGGGTTTGTCATGTAGCATTACGGCAGGAGTAACTAACTAATATATAATGTATCAGTATCCTTCCTGCTGAGAAGTCAGCAAGTGAAATGCTCAAGGCTGACAAAGTGAAGCCCTTAATGAACAATAATGGGAAGGAAATTGGCAGAGCTTCATGGTTCAAACCACGGGAGACATTCACATTGGTGAGAGTTAAGAAATCCAAGGGCTAAGGTCTCAGTCCCACTAAGCTGTGGGGAACTTGAATAATGTCCCTCAGGACTTTCTTTCCCAGAGCTCATCCAACCACAGTTGACCGTTGAATAATGCAGGTTAGGACGCCAACCCCCATGCAGTAAAAAATCTACATGCAACAATTGACCCCCAAAACTTAACTACTAATAGTCTTCTATTGACCCAAAGCCCTACTGATAACATAAACAGTTGGTTAACAAATATTTTGTGTGTTATATGTATTATATACAATACATAAGCTAGAGAAAAGGACATGTTATTAAGAAAATTATAAGAAGAGAAAATAAATTTATAGCATTTTTTTTAATCCACATATAAGTCTACCCGCCATTCAAGCCTGTGTCATTGAAGGTTCAATTGTAGCTTTTGGTCCCCTTGCCCATTTCAGAACCTCTCTCAAAAACAGCTTAGGATCGATCTCAGGCTCTCTTAGTTAATATCTCCTTCTTATGAATTCTGTTTAGATTACTCTTTTCCTTTTCCTGAGGAAGCAGTTCTCTCTTTTACCTTCTAAGGTCTATTCTTTTCTAGGTTCACAGAAGTCAATGGCCCAATAACCCCAAATCTCAAATCACTGGAAACTCAAAAGGGCAGGGATGTTTAATCTTCTGAAATTGGTGTTCTATCTAGTGCAGCAAAGAAAGAAAAATGAAACAATAAAGATTTTATATTGAAAGATTTAATGTTCATCTCCTACCATTTGATATTAAAAATTGTTGCCCCACAGTGTACATCAGATAACTCTAAGATGATGTCACCAAAGCCAGCCTTCTTAACTGTGCCTAATGCACACCTGCTTTTAAGGTTTGGATATTGCTCATCACACTCCTTCAGGATGAAGCTGAACCACACAAAACACATTGGACTTTTACTGTCATCCTGTGACACTTGGATTATACTTCTATTGCCCTCTTATCTTCCTGGATCATAATTGTAAACAAGTTTATTTATTCCTTTCTGGTCTACAAACAGGTCAGTTTTGATTCATTTGGGCATCTTTGGTGTTTAGCATAGTACCTAGAATACATAAGGGCACATTATATTTTTTGTTGAATGGGTATGCAAATAAAGAAGTCTTTAGCTTCTGGTAATGGCTCTTGTCCAATTTGTTCATGATCTAGTTAGGCATTTATTTTATGTTTTTTGATTATCTTTCTCTTCAATTCTTGCCTTGTGTGATACTGGACCTTATTGTCTTCATAATTTCTCATTTTCATTTTCTTTGTTTTATTTCTTTTCATTTTCTTTGTTTTTCCTACGTACTTTCAGTTACCCTTAGCTTAGCATTCCTTCTCTTTTTAATCACCCCTACTAGGTCATGAACAAAGATGGACTCACCAAAAGGATTTTGTATAGCATCTGATATATCTGTTGGGTAGAAGGAATACAAATTTGGGGCAATATCAATAAATATTGCTTTTTTAAAAAAAAAACAAAACACTGATTAAATTATGTCATAAGACTTTGAGGATCTTTTAGTTAGATTCATATTGTGAACCTCCAAAAGGAGAACATAGTATGTACAATTTCACAAATATATTATATTAATAAGAGAACTGTTATAGAATAGCTCATAAAACCTGCCTTCTGCAGAACACATTTTGAGTTACACTGCTCTGGACTATTCATTTTATCAGTTTTCCTAAAGTTAGATTCAAGACTCATGTGACAATGACTTCTTTAATATTAGAACATGTCCAGCATATTTCTTTGTACCTCTGCCATCTCCTTACAGAACAATGGACTCCAGTTTCAGAAACTTGGGAATGGGTAGAACTAAAGAAGATAACTCAGATAGTTGCAAAATATAATTTGTAAGCAATTTTTTACTCTAATTGGAGGCTTTTTATTTTCTCTTAAATTTCACACAAAAGAAATCAGGGACCATTAAAGAAGACTGATCATTAAAAGACTAGAAAATTCCCAAAACTTTTGCAGAAATGGAGGTACTTTTCATCTTTTCTTCCATAGTTTATAATAATTAGTTCTTGGCACTTTTCCCCCTCCTTATCCTTCATTAAACAATGTCCTGGAGTTTTGTGTTTTGCTGATCGAATGAATTCATGAATGATAGCAATTTTATACTAATATTGCAGAAAAAGCAGAAACCTATACTCACCTATATTTGTTGACACAGCTACATAAATATGAAAATTCAGTCTCTGAGATATTTTATATGTGTGATAGCAAGTGTTATGGACTGAATTGCATCCCTCCCCCCAAAATTCATGTGTTCAAGTTCTGACCCCAGCACACCTCAGAATGTGACTGTATTTGGAGGTAAGGCCTTTAAAGAAATAATTAAAGTTGAATGATGTCATAAGATGGACCCTAATCCAACATGACTAATCCAACATTCTGTTTCTAAGAAACAGAAGAGACACCAGGGACAGGCATGCACAGAAAGAAAGGTCACGTGAGGACGCAGAGAAAAGGCGGCCATCAGCAAGCTGGGAGTAAGGCCTCATGGAAAACCAAACCTGCTGATACCTTGATGTTGGACTTCCAGCCTCTAAAACTGAGAAAATGAATGTGTGTTCTTTAAGCCACCTGGTCTGTGGTGTCTTGCTATGGCAACCCTAGTAGACTAATATAACAAGCAACCAACCAATTGCCCAAACATACAGATAATCACATGAACTTTTTGCCTTTTACTTGGGTATTGACAAGAATATGGAATACACAGTGTGATATATAGATGATGTCTTACAGAATTGTACTCTTGAAACATATGTAACTTTACTAACCATTGTCACCCCAATAAACTTAAAAAAAAAAAAAAGAATATGGAACCTAGAATGAGACTGCAGATTTTAAGACTAGACTATTACTAACTATATGGCCCTGAGTGAGCTATTTCTTAGTGCTGTTGTGAAGATTTCATTTAATCTTCATTTAGTCTATCTCATTTGATAATAACTGTAAAGTGTTTATTAAGCACAGTTCCCAGAAGCGCATGACAAGAACTCAATATGTGTTACTTATCATCATTATAGTTATTAGTATGACTTAATAAAACCAGAAAATTCAATTTACCTGCAGATTCTTATCTTTTTTTTTTTTTTTAATTGGGGAATTGGGGAAGGGGAACAGCATTGGGGAATCGGGGAAGGGGAACAGACAAGTTGCTGCCCTTCGGTTCTTCAGTCTAGCTGTGGAGGATGTTGCTTCACTGGCCCATCTTCGTATTATCATTGTGCTCTTCTTGGGAGAGGCAGATTGGTCGCAGGCCACTGGATGGCCACTGGACGGCCGCTCACAGTGGCTCTTGGCAGCTCACGCCGGCTACCAGCCACTCGCGGTAGCTTTACGGCAGCCCATAGCAACCTCACTGCAGCCTACGCTGTCGCTGGTGACTCACGGCAGCCCAGCTCCAGGTCGAGCTGTTGTTCACCATCTTAGCTGTAGAGGGCACAGTGTCACTGGCCCTCATGTGGGATCTGAACTGGGGCCCTGCTGCTCAGAGCTGGCATCCCAAGCCAGCTCTTAACCAGCGTGCCACTCTGCCGGCCCCAGATTCCTATCTTTACAAGGCTTTTGAAATACGAAGTGGCAGAGAGTCCAGGGTTAGAAAGCTCATTCTTTTTGTTATGAAATTGGGAGGACATTTATTATTAAAAAATTATAAAAGTAATAGTAGGGGTTTGGGGATGGTGACATTTTCTGAGCTCTTTATTGAAATTAGCCTATGATATTTGCAATCATAAACCAATAAATAGAGTTAACAATTCTTTGTAAGCTTCTCTGATCAGATAGCCAGGAAACATTTTGCATATATGCTCAGAGTATTCTCTTAAAATCCATGACCCCCTTCAAAAGTAGGGCTCTGCAATAGCTCAGCTACACATTTCCTGTTTTGTCACCTACTTGCCACTCTCACAGTGAAAACAAAAGGGTCAATATCTGAACAATGCTTAGAACCTGAAATTTCAGAATTCTGGGAACAAACTTGAGACTATAGCAATACAAAATGACAAATGGAGGGAGGAAGAATTTGCTCTTAGCCAAAGCTTTCCCCAGGCATCCTGGAATTCAGAGCAGTGCCTGTCTAGTGCCAGGTAAATTGGGTTCCAAATCAATGTCTTATTTACATAAAAGAAATAAAGCGGCAAAACAAGAACACATACATTTAAATGGCAAACTTGCACAGCATCTTATGTAAGGGAACTTATTGGATTTATTTTGGAGATAATCAATTTGCTCAATTTTCACCAACTGCTTCAGAATCTCTGCAATTATGTCTACCGCCATCTGCTATATTGTGAATCCCTAATTTTAGTTTGGAATTCGGATGCACACAGTCTGGGTCCAAGTAACCCATCGCCATTTACTAGCTGAGTGGTATTGGGCAAGTCATTTAATTCCTCCATCACTCAATGTCCTGACCTAGGAAGTGGGCATAGTAGTGTACTGTTCCAATAATAGTAACCTCACATTGTCTCATTCGTGTTAAGTTCTGGGCATATTTACTATATAAAAAGTACTTAATAAACATTAGGGATTACTGTAATTGTCAAGACATCTTCACACCCAAATCTCTATCTTTGACGCTATCACCTCACTTCTGAATTTGCCTTACACACAGGATTCCTTTCCTAAACATATCTTTGACTCTCTTGGCCCCTTAATTTCACTGTATTAACTTACATTAGGAAGAAAATTCATATTGACATGTGGTTATTATGAATACCACCACTCATTATCTGACGTGCTTAAAGTATGAAGTATTTTAGTTGATAAAGTATTTGGTTAACTTAGAGGAAACGCATGTAGTGCCTATGTCTGAATGATTAAAATTTAGAAAAAAACCAAAACAACTCTAATTCCTGAGTCCCGATGTGAGGATTTAGAAGATTCTTCAGTATTTCAAAGTATTTCAGAGAGTCTAATAGAAAAAATCAACCACTGAACAATGGGAAAAGAAAATAAACTTTTTGAAGCTTAAGACTACTTGCAACTAAGGTCATTTGGATTTTTTTTTTTTTTAAGATTTTTTTTTTTTTAATTGGGTAATTGGGGGGATGGGAACAGTGCTGGGGAATTAGGGGAAGGGGAACAGACAAGTTGCTGTCGTTTTGTTCTTCAATCTAGTTGTGGAGGACACTGCTTCACTGGCCCAAGTTGGCACCATCATTGCTCTCTTCCCTGGCGAGGCAGATCAGTCGCTGGCTTCTGGACGGCCGCTCACTGCGGCTGCTGGCCGCTCACGCTGGCTGCTGGCTACATACAGTAGCCCATGGCAACCCACTGCCACAGGGACTGCAGCCTATGCCGTCGCCAGCGACTCACGGCAGCCCAGCTCCAGGTTGAGCTGTTGTTCAGCATCTTAGCTGTAGAGGGCAGTGTCACTGGCCCTCATATGTGGGATCCGAACCGGGGCCCTCTGGCATCCCAAGCGAGTTCTTAACCATTGCGCCACTCGGCCGGCCCTCATTTGGATTTTTAAATTATTTTTATTATCATCTTTCATTGTGTCTTTTTCCCTGAATAAAATGCCTTTTTTTCCATGGTTGCATACTAATGTGGAGGCTGAACACCTGCTATCAGCTTTTTCTGTCTTGCTGACATGTTTTTTAATCCTCCTACTAATGAAAATGGTACGGGACAATCTACATTGTCAGATCTATGGGGACTGACAGCAGCTATTTCTGAAGACTATCATTAATTTTTCAAGAAATTCATCACAAATGTGTAGAAAGAGTGGCATTTTGCAAATAATGTATGAGTATTGCCCTCTTTCATACAGAAATGACCTTCATACACCCAAGGGTCCCAGCTTTTCAAATAGGCTTCTCTCCATTCTTAAGAGCTGGGCATTTTGTCACATTTACCAAGGAACTGATTTATTCTATGTTTGAACTGATAAAGAATGTACATATCTTCCAGCTTTCTTTTTAATTTTAAACATTTGGGAGATAATTTTAATTTTCTAAGAAAAAAATTGATACTTCACAGTTCCTGTGCATTTGCAAGCACTTTTCGTTTTAGATAGCACCTATATTTCTAAACACTTCATCAAAAAATTCACTAGTATTGAATCATTTAAAAAGTCATAATTGATTATTTCAGATTGTATAATTTCACAATATGTTTAAATATTTCAAATATCTTTACTGATGCTCTTAGATTCAATATATAAAACCTTTTATACAATTAAAATTGATTCTAGTATTACTATTTTGGCTTCAGTGTCTACCATTAACTGTCTGAATTTTTGCCTCATACTGATAATATATGAACTACTTTATGATGACTTAATGGACTTCAAAGTTTTTGAATCCTGAGTTCATTTTTGTTTTATTACAGAAAAATATTTTCCTCTTCTATAATACCCTTACTTTAATTATTTTTTCTTTTCAAGTCGTGCCTCTGTGGATGTTCTAATCAACTTTAAAATTCTTAAAAGTTATTTCCTACAGTTAATAGGTTCAGGGGCAAGTACACGAAACCATTAAAGTGTAAAATAGCCAGTAGCAATAGTTAACAACAGAACAAAAGGAGGAACTGCACAGACCCTGGGCAGCCAGGAGAGATGTGCCTTAGACACTAGCAGCTCTGGCTCCCACGGTGAGGTGAGTACAGGTTTTACTGTGACATGGAGAGAATATCCTCATACCCAGTCTCCTGCCCCTAAAAATTCTTTTTCAGATGCTACAGAATTGAGAATTTGTGGGAAAATTTTAATAAAGGAGAAACTTCATCAGCCCAGTAAAATGAGTCATTCTGAACCGCATAGAAAGTAATTTTAGAAACCCTTGTTGTGGCCGGCTGAGAGCCGCGATGGTTAAGAACTGGCTTGGGACGCCAGAGGGCCCCAGTTCAGATCCCACATATGAGGGCAGTGACACTGCCCTCTACAGCTAAGATGCTGAACAACAGCTCAACCTGGAGCTGGGCTGCCGAGAGTTGCCTGCGACGGCATAAGCTGCAGACCCTGTGGCAGTGGGTTGCCATGGGCTACCGTGTGTAGCCAGCAGCCAGCGTGAGCGGCCAGCAGCAACAGTGAGCGGCCGTCCAGAAGCCGGCGACTGATCTGCCTCGCCCGGGAAGAGTTCAGTGATGGTGCCAACTTGGGCCAGTGAAACAACATCCTCCACAACTAGACTGAAGAACAAAACGACAGCAACTTTTCTGTTCCCCTTACTTCAATTCCCCAGCACTGTTCCCATCCCCCCAATTCCCAAATAAAAATCTTTAAAAAAAAAAAGAAAAAAAGAAAGCCTTGTTGGTATCTCAGCAACAGAAACAAAAGCATTTGTCCTTTGGAGTGAGGGGAGGGAAGTGGAATCATATCTATATAAGTAGATGAATTTCATCGGAAAAGTTGGAGACTTCTCATATACTTCCAATGTAGGGAAGTTAGACAATGGTATTGTAACAGCTATGTAAGTTGTCAGAAGGGTAGTAGCTTGGGGGTTGGGTTGTCACTTTATGAGGGGTTTCAATGTCTAACTAGTACTTTGCTTTGTACACCTGAAACTAATAAATAATAATTAAAAAAAAAAAAAGTTGGGGACTTAAAAATATTCGGATAAAAATGTCAACAAAAAGACCCACTGATTTGGAATCTGAGCCGTCTTTTGTGGCAGGTTGTAAGGCAGGGGGTAGTGGGGTCTAGTGGAGGGAGCACGAGGGGGGAGTTGCCTAGAATATACAATGCAAAGAAAATTAAGACTGCCTTCTGTAAAACAGTTGAGAACAGAAAGAAGAGACTTCATATTTTAGCATAACAATGTTTATAAAGCTAAGTGAAACAAGAATTAAAATTGGCAGGAAAATGTAAGATTGTCTGGGAAACAGTTGACTTTAGGGGTTGCTCCTGACAGGAGGTTGGTTGCCTCAAACTGCCTTCTCCAAATGAGAGGATTGGGAACAGTCTAGAGAACAGCATGAGTAGGGAAGCAAACAAGACTGATAGAACAGAATCAGTGCCAAAGGAAGAAAGGAGACAGGGTCAGTGTTCTTTGAGGGGTCAGTAGAACAAGTTGAATAGGGTAAAAGAGACCTGAGTCCTGGCCCACCTCAGGTGTACTTAATACAAATAAATTACGAACATTTATTTATTTATTTATTTATTGGTTGATTGATTAGCTGTGTGAATTTGTTGTTGTTGTTTTTAATTATTAGTTTCAGGTATACAAAACAATGTACCCCTCACAAAGTGACAACCCCCCTCCCCCCATCTACTGCCCCCCCACCCCCAATATCATACTAACATTTAGAATAGCCTCCCTGCACACCCTCTGGCTTCTTTGGGTATTGATTGACTAACAGACTTTTTAGATAATAAACTAGCCCTTCTGCCTCCTCAGTCCTGAGGCCATGTTAAAGACATTACTTGTAGAATCATGGTAAAAAGACCCCACATTTACAACAAGAAATTAAGCGGCTTGGAGTCTAGATTGTTGATCTAGCTTGCCTTGCACTCTCTGGTGCTCTGGTTTCCCTGACCCCTCAGATCTCATTCTGATTATCCAACTCAGTCTTAGTCCTTTCCCTTAAACAGAATCACATGCTAACACCCAGTCACACACTTCTATGAATGTGGGCTGACTGGGTGTATTCTGTACTTCACATTATATAGGTTGGGATTCTGAGATGGCTGCAAGGTCCAAAGGCCTTATTCATACTGCAGGAAATGTGCTGACCACCAGCTGGGAGTTTAGTTGGGGCTGATATGCAGAGTCCCCAGTTCTCCTCCATGGGGACCTTGCCACATGGCTACTTGAGCTTCCTCCCAGCATGGTGCTGGCTTCGCCAAAGCAAGAAATAGGAAGCCCCCAGTCCTTTTAGAGCCTGACCCCAGAAGATCTAGAATGCACTAATGCCACAATTTATTGATCAGCATAGTCAGAGGGCCACCCCAGAATTACAGGGAGATGAATTACACTCTACCTTTGGGTGGAGGAATGGCACACATGTACAGACACAGAAGGATTGATGGCAGCCATCTTGGAAACAGCCCCAGACTTAATTTCTAAACAGCTCAAAAGGAAGCAAAAGAAAGCTTTGAGAATTGCCTTACACTATACATGTTCTGTAAATTCCAAATCAACATAACAAAACTACTCTTTGTGTAATGTTTTTCTTTCCTGTATTAAATAGATTTTAAAAATTGAGCTCTTACAACTAAAAAACACTGTACATTTTCTTTTGTTTAATTGTATTATTTTGAGGTAAATGAAGCATTTAAAACAATAAATAAAATGTTAGCTACAAATCTTTTTAAATGCTACCATCCCCACCAATAATTTGTTGAATAGAAATGATTTTTAAAGATTTATGCTGAAAATAAATGGATACTCAAAAATAAATCTTTAAAGAAAATAGAGGGCCGGCCGAGTGGCTCAGTTGGTTAAGAGCTCACTCAAGAGTTTGAGCTCTGAGCAACAGCGGTTCGAGTCCAGCCCGAGCTGAGCAGCCGCTGAGCTGCCAACAGGTAGCAGGATGGCTCAGCTACAAAAAATTTTAAAAAATAAATAAATAAATAAATAAAATAGAAGTTGCCTGAAAAGCTGACTTTAAAAGAGAAACACATATTATGATACCCACTAAATGATTATCAAGAATAACAGCTAAATATTCAACATTTTAGTCACACTTTGAGGCTGAAAAATACTTTTCTGAGCAAACACAAAGCTGTGTACAAATTAAAAGAAGATGAAGAAGAAGAAGAAGAAGAAAGAGATGAAGAAGAAGAAGAAGAGGAAATACCAAGTAAAAAACTAGCATAAAAAAAGTGAGGCCAAAATTGGTAAAATGTGGCATTTCAGAGAAAATCCTTAGTCAAAAACACAATTGAATAATATTTATCTATTAGAAGATCACTGTTTTATTTACCCAAAATGAAATATGGCTAAAACATATGTCAAATCCCAAATCTGTTGAATTAAGCATGCCCAGAAATCTACTTAAGAAATTAAAAATATTCTGAACTATTTGTTTTATTTATTAGTATTACAGCCTGACACTGTACAGCTCCAACTGGAAGAAAATGAAAGACCCACATACCCAAGTGCCAGACTGAGAAACATATGGGACTTTCCAATAACCAAAGCCTGGTTACAATATTTGTAGGTGGTGAAAATCTATTTGGGGGCCTCCTTATAACTTGATGAGAAAAAGCATCATATGTTTACTTTTAGGAGTTTCAGTAAGAAGTTTTAGATTTATTTACAGCATAGAGGAAAAGATATTACCTTTATTCATGAGTTATGGGGATGTTATGGAGACTGGAGGGAATTCTCTTAATACATTTCTTTAGAAAGGGTTGGCCTCTCAGAGAAAAAAAAAACTTTGTAGAGCTTTTAAATATTTAACATCCCACTGCTGATTTGCAACATGAGAAAAACTTGTCGTTTTTTTACTGGAAGATATTTCAGAGCTTATCTCAAATTGTATGGAATTTTTGAAAAATGTTTAGTGTTTCTAAACTGTAAAGCTAAATGAAAAAAGAGCAGCTTAGAGAAACAAAATAATTCTTTTTTTTGCAAAATTAAAAAACCAAGTATTAAAAATTTTAAATCAGATTTTTCACAGCTAGATCAAAATGTTATTGGGCTTTTAATCCATTATCATTTAATTAATATTTATTGGTTGTCCATTGTACATGAATTATTTGAATTAAAGATTCAAATAATTTGGGTGAGTCAAATAATTATATGGCCTCTGTTATTAATAGTGAATAATTTAATATAAAGATACCAATATTAGGCAAAAGATTAACTGATGGGCTTTATTGTCTTGGGGGCATTCAGTATTATATGAAGATGGAGACTGGTAATTATACTAGGGTAATTATAGAAATATATTTTTTTAAATAACTGCTGAAAAGTCTCTCTTAATGGACTTACTACAGGCTTTGAACCTCATAAAATTAGGTCACTAATAAAATAATGTGTATTGCCTGGAAGACAAAGCATATTATTTATTTTTGATCTTCTCATGTATATATATTTTATTTATATATATATATTATTTATTTATATATATTTTATTTATATATATATATATATTATTTATTTTTGATCTTCTCATGTATATATATTATTTATTATGTAACCCTAATTTATATCTATGGTCAGAAACGGTGGTCAAGAAAACTGGTAAGGAAAGAAACCATATGAGGAAATTTCTAAGTTATAATGAATTTTTAAAAATTAAATTTTCAGCTCTATAAATTCAATAATGGAGTTATGGTTAGCAGTAAGGATTCTGTAGCCCAGTATCTGGGCATAAATACTTCTTCTACTGTTTAACAGCTGCATCTGACAAGCCTTTGGTAACTTAATAAAATTCCCTATGGCTCAAATTCCTCATCTTTAAAGCAGAGGTGTACCATATTTTTTCTAAGATGTCTTTGACTGTTAGACAACATTATTTTATGTTCTACTACAAAAGAAAAATTACCCAAAGCAGGGAGTTAAAAAGAAGACCTTACATAAAGTACATGTACCAAAGGGCTATGACCTCAATGTGAGGAAAGTGAGAACACAACCTGACACACAGAAAGGGTACCAGAAAACTTGTAAGCCTCCACCTTGGCACAGAGTAAAGAGAGGGGGAAAAATATGACCTCTATCATAAGAAAAGAAGCCAGAATCCTTGCACTATAGCATACTAAATCCACACTATCAATATAGTCTGAAAAACCTCAAAAGAGAATTTAATTGAAAGTGGCTTTACATTGATCATGCTCCAGGTGACTAGCAGAAACAATCAAATTATCTCTGAAGACTTTGATGGAAATACAGGCTGAAGCCACTCTAAGACAGCATTGAGTTCAATACCAATTTCAGAGCTATTACAATGGGGAAAATGTGTGCAGCAGGTTGATTGTAAAAATGGCCAGAATTCTTCCTTCCCTTGAATCCACATTATTTGCAACATGGCTTTGTAGCTCCTCCCATCAAAAAATTTATTCCCCCAATACTTGAATCTTTGCTTGTCTTGGGACTTATTTCGGCTGATACAATATGACAGACATAATGGTGTGCTCTTTCCAAACCTAGGCTCGAGTCCTTGCACACTTCCACTTGGTTCTTGAACTCTGCCACTTTCAGGAAAATAAACCCCTGCTGCTTGCTGGGAAGCTAAGGGACCATGTGGAATAGGGTCAATTCATCCTAACCAAGGTCATGCTAGATCGCTTAGCCCCCAGCCTACCCATCAGCTGAGCACATATGCAAGAGCAAGCTTATCTGAGATCACTTGAGCCCACCCAGATCAACAAAACCACCGTATACATTCAGGAACAAGATTAAATATTTATTATTTTAGGTCATTACGTTTTAGGGAGTTTTGTTATGCAGCAATAGCTAACTGAATAAGATATATCCTAAAATCAATGAAATACAGTACTGGTACCAACAGTATGGAGCTATATTAAGGAATTGATTTAATACCAATAGACACTTAAATAATACTCCATACATGGCAAGTGTAAAGAAATGCTATCTAAATTATTTATTGAGGAGTTACTATATTCAATAGCTTCTTGTTTCCAACTTTATTCATAGATAAAATGGGAGTTCTAATTTGCAGAATGATTGGGAAGATCAAATGTATGTAAAAATGTTTTATGACAAAATGCTAAATGAACTGCAATTATAACTACAGTTACACATAAACAAATAGCTAAAAAAAAAACAATGACTGATGTGTCCAAAGAGGTATAAACATGTGCTAAGTCAATATAAATATATATGAATATATTAATTCTGTCTGGGACACCCAGGGATGGTTTTATACAGGTGGAGGTATTTGAATCAAACACAAGAATAGGAAGGATTTGGTAAGGCAAAGGGTTACTATAAAGCAGAGAATGGAAGGCATTTTAGGTTAAAGATACTGCATATGCAAATATCCAAAGATTTGAAAGCAAATGTCATATGGCAGGCTTGCCTGTCTTATGTGACTAGAGCCTACTGCATAAGAAAAACACTCAGCTATGAAGCTAGGAAGGCAGGTTGAAAAGCTAATCATATATCTGGTTAAGCAAAAAAAGCTTTCTCCTTTTAGCAGTAGACATCACTAGAGGTTTCAGGAAAGGCCAGTAATATCACAAAATCTGTATTTTTACAATTTTGGTAGCAATATGAAGGAAAGACTGGAGTGAGGGAACTAAACACAATCATCTAGGTGAAAAATGACCAGGGCTTTATCTAAGGTCCCTTGATGTTAACTAGAGGCAAGTTTAAAAGACACTTTGGTGGGTGACTACAATTCATAAGCATCCTACTGTGTAACAAGCCCTGAACTAATTGCTCTCACATATATAACTGCATGCAATTCTTCTAAATGCCTTATGAAGCTCAAACAGCTAACGGTCCATGATAACACAGCCGGGAAAGAAAATGTAAGTCTGCTGGACTCCAAAGCTCACAGCTTCTTCCTCTTGTATCTTGCTTACCAACTTACAGAACAAGGAAAACAAAACCCAAGACTACCAAAACTCTAATGTAATTTTTGTAATTCACTAGGTTTACCTCTAGATATCAAATGAAACCCCTAATGAAACATAAATAATTAAACTTGAATTAATGCATTAAATTATCATAGATATGAGTCTTTAAGAATGAATCATAGCCAACTAAGACTTTATTGGGTGAAGTTAAAAAAAATCACTAATCAGGTGTGATGCCACATTGAGGATTCTCAAATAGTTCCAAATAATTTTTGAATGCACTAAAGCCAAAGGAAGGAACATTCTGAGAAGAAAATGTTGATGGTCATTGTGATAAGGTGTCTAGATGCCAGACTATAGAATAATTCTTGAAAAATCCTTGGCCCCAGAAAGGTATGCAAACAATATTCAAAATATATGAAGAGATGCCATCAATTCAGTGGGCTAGAATCACTGTGAGTTGCTGAGGAATTTGGAACTAGGAATAAGGGGTAGAATTGAGATGAAGTACAGCCTTTGACTTACTAAAGGAAAATATTTTCGCTTATCTAGAGTTACCCAACTAGGAAATGAATTTATTCATGGAGTTCTTATCCCTAACAATCAAAATATTCAAGTATTAGTCATTCAAAAATATTAATTGAGCAATTAAAATTTGTCCAGCTCTATGCTAGGCATTCAAAAACAACTGTGAACAAGAACCAGACAATCTATCAGAAACGCTTATAGAAAGGAATTCTGCATTGCTTATTTTATGTGATAGACCATTATATAACATTTGGCACTGTTTGAAAATCTTAACACATGTTAATTTATTTAATACTCAAAACAACTTTGCAAATGGAGAAACTGAGGCAAATGAGGTAACTTGCCGAAGAGCAAGCACACAGGTGGTGTCAGAACTAGGGTTCAAGTCCAGGTGGTTTAGCCCAGGTCTGTGCTATCAGCCACTCTAAGAGTTGCCTTCACCTGTTATCCGTGCAGCTGGGCTACCTGACTGACAACGGTGCTCCCGTGGCCTCACTTTCAGAAGAATGAGCATCCCCACAAAGTGGGAGAAGACACAGAAACAGTTTTTTTTTCAAACTCAACATATTCCCAGGGACTAGACTTGATTAGGCTTTGTTGTTTACTTTTAATTTCAAATATGGGCACGCACATCTATCAAACATACATGAATACCACTCTTCCAGAATGCTTTTCTGTTTTGCTCACACAATTGATAGAAGGAAGTCTGGGTGTGTATGAGACAGAAAGCTTGGAAATTGATTTTGTTAAACAGTACTGATTTTTTTTAAATCTATACAAACTTAAGAATTTATTTCTCCTGAGTGTGCGATGAGGTGGATGAGAATAGGGGTGGAAAGGGGATTTTTACATTATAAAATTCTCTGCTATTTTTTTAGGAGCATCTTTATTTTTCTTAAGATTCTGCATGATGAATGCACAACATGATATATAGATAATGTATTACAGAATTGTACACTTGAAACCTATGTAACTATACTAACAATTGTCACCCCAATAAACTTTAATTGAAAAAAACTTACAGGAAACTTGTACAAGTGAAAGTTTATTATAAAATAATAAGAAGAATGTCTTTTGATTCATTTCTTCTTGTTGGATGGTAAACTGGATGATGGTAGAAATGTGTTTTGATCTTGAGTGCTTCAGGCAGAGTTGGTACTTTTGTTATACAGGTAATGAAAATGTGGGATGCTCATGTGACAGCTGTTTGCTCTCAGGATGCCAGTGAATTTGTAAGGAAGCTTGGGGCAGATGATATAATTGATTACAAATCTGGAAATATAGAAGAGCAGTTGAAATCTTTAAAACCGTTTGATTTTATCTTTGATAATGTTGGTGGATCCACTGAAACATGAGCTCTGAATTTACTCAAGAAATGGTCAGAAGGGGGCCAGCGGAGTGGCTCAGTTAGTTAAGAGCTTGTTTAAGAGTGCGAGCTCTGAGCAACAGCGGTTCGATTACCGGCCTGAGCTGAGATGCTGCTGAGCTGCCAAAAGGAGAAAGGATGGCTCAGCTAAAAAAAAAAAAAAAAAAAAAAATGGTCAGAAGCCACATATGTGACTTTGGTGACTTATTTCATTCCTGAACATGGACCGATTGGGCATAGCAGATGGCATGCTGCAGATAAGCATTACGGTGGGTTCTAAGACATTACAGCATTTCTGGCAAGGAGTCCATTATCACTGGACCTTTTTCATGGCCACTGGTCCTTATCTAGATAACATTGCAAAACTGGTGGATGCAGGAAAGATTCAGCCAGTTATTGAAAAAAGCTTTCCTTTTTCTAAAGTTCCAGAAGCCTTTCTGAAGGTAGAAAAAGGACACACAAAAGGAAGGAAAGACTGTAATTAATGTCATTTAAATCAACACTGTTTGGTAAAAAAAAAAAAAAAAAGAAAGAAAGAAAGAAAGAAAAGAATGTGTTTCATTGTTTGCTCATCGAGAAATCAAAGCAAGAATTTGGAATTGTGGACAAAATGTATAAGGCTGCCTCTAATCCACACAATTAGAGAATGTTGGAGCTAATAGCATGAAAATCACCTTTGTTTAACCATCTTATTTTATAGATGAGGAAACTGAGGTTAAGGCAGTTTATGAAATTGGATAGGGTCAGAAAGCAAGAAAAATTCAATTGAAATGCACATGAAAGTCATTAAATTTACCAAGTACGATACAAATACAAGCTTAGACATGACAGGTGCCAGAGCCAGGCCTGGAACTGAGTCCTTCTCATTGGCAGGTTAGAAACCCTGTTTTCTCCCCATTATTTGCTCAGAGTTACCTACCATTGTATTGTGACTCACTTAGATATTAGTGTAAGGGCACATAGAATCCTGGGAACATTCATTTCATGTTTCAGAGTCTCATTTCTCACTTCTGCAAAATGGGGATAATAATAGTTCCTGCATCATATTGTTCTGAAGATTAAATGAGAAAAATCACGTAAAGCACGTAGCTTGGAATATACTTAGCACACAATAAATGTTATTGATAGTTATTATTAGTTACCAAATCACTTAACATTAGCTGCAGTTAGCTTCCCACTGCAAGACTATTTGTCCCATTCAAAGTAATTCTATTTTTAAGTATCCTGGTGGCTTGCACATGATGGAGTTGAGAGCATGATGAACTTTGAAATGAGACAGAGCACAAATGCCAACATTTCCAATTAGTAACTAAGGGACCTTGAACAAACTATTTAAATTTCTAACATTCAATTTCCTTGAGTGTTGAAAAACATAGTGATACCTGACTTGTTGAGTTGTGAGTTTTAAGGGAGAAGATGTGGAAAACAATTAGTCTACTCCTAGCACTTATTAAAACCTTCAGTAAATTACAGCAATCATATTAATCATTATATCATGTCATCATATGTTCTGAATGCTTTGTGAAATGCACAATGTGGAGAAAGAGCCCAGAGGTCAGCAAGATTATTGCTCCTGAATGACAGGTTTGCTTAATTTTATTTCCCTAGACTACAGCAACCTCTGTTCAAGTATAGAAGTTGGGGACAAAAAGTTAAAGATCCAAATCAAGAATTCAATACCACTCCCCTAGAAAAAATTCAATACTCCTCCCCTGGGAAGAAGTAGGCATAGGTCCATCCAGGGGATCCAGCCTGCTCATGGGTCAATTCCAATCCACGTGCTATAGTCGGTCAGGGGTCGGCAAACTTTTGAGATGGAAGAGCTGCCAGGGATTGGCAAACTGCTGCTTGCGGGCCACATGCGGCTCTTTGGGTACGTACATGTGGCTCTGAAGTAAAATTGAAAATGAAAATATAACTATCATAGTTTCATTTATAAAAATTTTAAAGGATGTTATTCACATAATAGTGATTATGTAAAAATATATTTATGGCTCTTGAACAATTTTTAAATTGTTGTGAGGGACAGGATTGGCTCTTCCAATGGTCGGCAAACTTTTGAGATGGAACATATCCAAAGAGCCACATGTGGCTTGTGAGCTGCAGTCTGTCAACCCTTGGTCTAGAGTAGGAAATGGGAAACGGCCATGTGCCACTCATCCATTATTTTGTGTAAGGTAAAAGGGTGAAAGCATTGGATTGTGACCTTAAAACAAGAATTCTTGAGTCAAACCAGAATAGTTCTTCTGAAATGAATCATCAAGAGAATGAGGGACATAGTGGAAGCCCAATTATGGAGCCAAAAGGGGAATGTGAGTGCAATAGGTGGTGGATAAAGACCTGGAGAGGGTTAGGTTGGCAATGATGGAGGATGTGTGGGCTTAGACGCTGTCCTAATATGCAGGACCAAGGATGCCAGCATCCACTGAAAGAGATAGGATCAAGTGGATAGAAAAGGGTAAAATACATGGAATAGAAAACAAGGGATCAAGAGAATTCCAGTTCCAAACTTCATTTGACTTGATAAGTCATTCTCAAAGTGTGCCCTCCAGACCTACAATATCAGCTCACTTGTTGCATGTAAATTTTAGAGGGAAGTTTCATCATCCTTCTCACCTTTATTTCAATTCATAGTGCCTTCTTCTTCTATCCCTATCTGAACCAAAACGGTAAGGAAAGGGAGGGGGGTTCAAAGGCTGGGAGATTGGGACACACCTATTTAAATAATTTGTAAATACCAGGTTTACTAATTAGTACAGTGAATATACTAATTTATTGTAAAAGTGAAGGTTAACAATTTTTAATCACAGTCTAATATTTTCATGCCATGCATGACTTTCACATAAGAATAGACATTTTAGTCCAGTGGAATACATAATAAGATTAGAACAATACAGAAGAGTGTTTAGGAAGTAGAAAGCTGATGGAACTTGATGGAGTGCACCAAGAAGTGGGAATGAGATGTCCTGGACACAACCTTCCCTGTCACCATAGCTCTTGCCAGATCATTTCCGTCCACATCACTGAGAGACATTGTTTGTGAAAGCCTACTTGATCCTATGCAAACAAGACAATGCTGTCTGTATAAAGACTATTGGAGTTTGACCACAGGCCTAATTATAGCAGACAACTAGCATTGTCAGAAAAATGCTGTAGTGGAAGTAAATATAAATAAATAAATAAAAAGAATGGAAATTTATTTTCAATGAAAAGACACACATTATGGAAGGGCATTGAAGGGAATTTTCTGCACATCTTGTGTTATTCATTTCCTGCCTGACAAATCTTGCACTATAGCTTTTAGAAGTATGAAGTTTATCCTTACTCACCTTGACCAGTAGCATGCTCTTCCAGATGTGCCAGTGCTAAGAAGATCTTCTTTAAACTTACCATGTGAAAATGGACACTTTTAACTTATTTCTTGCATTAGTGAGCCTTCCATTTCATTGGTAAGGCGTGAATGAGAAATGGCAGCATAGGGTCAAAAAATTCAAACTAGGCTACATTTACTGTGTGTTCCTGAAAGTCCCATGGGACCGTCGGATTCAAGGACATATGAAAATATAGAGTAATACTGTTGCATTCTGATATTATAAGATATATTGCCTCTCATTCATTTTTGCAGTACTTTAAATAATTAGTCTGTAAAATTTTCATGACAGCTTCAAAGCATCAGAGTGCAGTAATAGAATGAAATAGCTTGAAATGAAAAAAGTTATGCCAGTGGCACAACTAAATTGTAGAGCAAGATCTAAGAATCAAAGAAAAATATTTGGGAAAATAATTTTTAATAGTTGTCATAACCATCTCCTAAAGAAAGCTGTATGATGGTCTATTACACATTGGGCAGTCCTAGTATGCAGGTCCATGGGTAGCTGAGAGAGGGTATAGGGTTTTTCTCAAGGTGGGAATAAGAAACCTTTGCAGGACCCTCTCTGCTTATAAGTGGCATGTCGGCTTCTTAGTCAAAACCAAGTTTATCTGGTACAGGAGTTCCCACTGTCTCGACGGTAAGCTGGAGCAAAGTGTGGACAAGTAGAAAGCTTGTAGCTAAGGGAGCTAAGGCTCAGTGCTGGGGCTGAAGCAGATCTTGTGTTGAGTGAGGGAGGACTAAAAAGGCTGTGGGCAGGAGTCTGGAGAGGAAAAGGGGAACAGAGTGAAGTCATCTGGCTGCTAACAGGGCTAGAATGGAACAGTTGCTTTGCTAGTAAGTTCTCATGACCCCCTACCTGAATGGTAACTATGGGAATCATAGCATCAGATGAAAGTGGTTCATTTGATAGGAAGTAGACTCAGCAAACCCCAGAGGCGCCAGGTTGGTGTAGCTCCCAGATTCTATCTGAAGCCTATGTTGTGTGTGTGCTGACTGTAGGGCAGTGAGTCCTCTTTTGGAGAGAATAGGTGGGGAGGCAGGTGAAAAGTCACAATACATTAGCACTGCAACTTCTTCTGGACACTTTCAGTTTTCCTAAATACAGTGTCCTTTGATGACAGGAAGATATGCTAGTGTAGTATTTTTGTTTCTTTGTTTTTGTTTTCTTTTTCTTTCAGAGAAAAACCTTTGCTTGCTCAAAAGATCCCCACCATATTTGTTTTAAAGACTCAGTTTAACACAAGGACAGAATGCACATGACGTGGAGTGTCTAATGTGCCATCTATTGTAAACTTACTTTGCTAAGTGAATTAATCTCTTTAGCTCAGTTGCCCACTTTAAAAATAGAAACATTGATATCAAGCTGCAAATGTCTTTAAGCAACAGACCTGTATATTCAGCTATCTCTTAGACACAACCACTTGAGGAGACTTCAGGCAACTAACACCACACGTTTTCCTGGGGAACTCACCTTTCCCCAAACTTGCTGTCTTCCCTGGATAGCTGACACTACCAACATTCGCCTCTCCTTCAAGCCAGAAAATAAAAATCTTTCTGGATTTCTTCTTGCCACTCAATTTTTATCTTCTGCCTTGTATGTATTATAGAATCTAAACTAAATAAATGAATAAACAAAACAAATAAACAGACTCATCCATACAGAGAACAAACTGACAGTTGCCAGAGGGCTAGGCAGCGGGTGGAATGGACAAAAAAGATGAAGGGGATATCTGCTTTGTTGGCATTTCTCAAAATGGCTTTCTCTTTTTCCCACTGAGCCTGCCTTCATTCAGTCTCATCTCTAATTACCTGGGTAAGACAGTCACAATCACTTCCTAATTGGCTTTCCTCTCTCCTGTCTTGCATGCTCTATTCCTTCAACCCAGAGGGACAATTTTATCTTTTTATCATCATTGCAGAGGAGGTCTGGAAAGGAGTGGAAAGAGGGGCAGATAGGGGTGATTAGATATTGGAAGCAGGGAATGAAAATAATTAAAGTTGGTATGGGAACTTGTTCTTCCAGTTGAAATCTAATCTTTCATTCTAATGAATACCTCAAAAAGAAAGTAATTGCAAGCCAGTAAAAACAAAACAAACAAAAATGCTTTCTTCATTCTTTCCAAAATATCTAACACTTTATTTATTAGGAATCATCAAGAAGAACAGAAGAGTCATTCTTTTTCCTTTGATTTTTAAAACCCAGATATATATATTATATATATATATATATATATAATATATATATCATATATTATATATATGATATATATATATAATATAATATATATAATAAATATATAATAATATAATATATACATATTATATATAATATATATTATATATATATTATTCTGGAATGTGAAGTTCTTTTTAACTAAAGTATAGTTGGCATACAATATTATATTAGTTTCAGGTGTACAATATGTGATTTTTTTTTACAATATGTGATTTGACATCCATATACTTTACAAAGTGATCAACATGAGAAGTCTAGTAACTATCTGTCCCTGTACAAATTTATTGCAATATCATTGACTGTATTCCCTATGCTGTACACTATATCCCCATGACTGATTTATGTTATAAGTTTGCACCTTTGAATACTCTTCAATTTTTTTGTCCATTCCACCCACTGCCCACCCACTGGCAACTATCAGTTTGTTCTTTGTATCGAGGAGTCTATTTCTTTTGTTTTGTTTGTTCACTTGTTTAGTTTAGAGTCTACATACAAGTAAAATAATATAGTATTGGTCTTTTTCTGACTTACTCCACTCAGCATAATTCCCTCTAGGTCCATCCAAAGCCTTTTAAAGGGGAAGTTTATAGCAATAGAGGCCTACCGCAAGAAACAAGAAAAATCTCAAATAACCTTGCACCTAAAGGAACTAGAAAAAGAAGAACAAATAAAGCCCAAACTTAGTAGAAGGAAAGAAGACAATAATAAAAACTGGAGCACAAGTAAATGAAACTGAAGTTGGAGACCTCACTCTCCCTGATTTCAAACTCTACCACAAAGCTATAGCTATCAAAACAGTGTGGTACTAACATAAATACACACACAAATCAATGAAATGAAATAGAGAGCCCAGAAATACATCCACACTTATATAACCAATTAAATTTATAACAAAGGAGGCAAGAATGTATACAATGGGGAAAAATCTTCAATAAACACTGTTGGAAAAACTAGACCACTTAGAGCTCTGGTCTCCTGACAGACTCACAATACACCAGCCATTTGCTTATTCCACAGGTAGCAAACACTGAGAAGTCAGCTCCTGGTTGAAGTCATGACAGGTGCGGAGTTACCTCAGCTTCCCCAGCATGACCCAGTCTGGGGAAGGTCCAAGCACACAGTTAAAACATAAAATATAGCTTGCCTCTCATGAAAACCTGTACCCAGTTCAGAGGCAGAAAGGCCTCAACTCACCAGTCCAAGATAGCAGCATGATCATGAAACTAATGCCCCTAAAGTTGTATCATTGAAGAAATAACGCTGCCTGTCCCCTATAGGTGCTGAGATGGTGCTCTTTTAGATATGAGCTGTTCTCTGGGCCACATGTTATTGACATGGAGTTACTCACTCATGCAGTCATTTTGTGACTTATTCAGCAAATGCCTATTGAGCCAGGTGTCATGATAGATACTGGAGCAAACTGATCACAGTGTCTGCCTTCATGGGACTGTCACTGTGGCAAAACTTTTTATAATTTGCCTGCTGCTACTCTCTAAGCTCTACTCAAGGGTTAAAAAATTGCACTGATCTAGCAAAAACTAGTTATGTGCATGAAAAGACTGGGAAAACTAGAAAATTACTTATTTTCTGGGACATTACTTAATTATAACAAAGCATGTGAAAATGAATTTCCCCTGAAAAATAGATACATTTTCTTAATCAACCAACTATAACAACTTTAAAAGAAAATTCAGTTGAAAGAGCACAAGTGCTTTTAGCTCACAGCATACAGCATATTTAGCACAGGATAATGAGAAATTGAAGTAAAATACAAAACTTTAGGTTTCTCCTCTGATCTAAATCAGAGCCCTGGTTTGCAGATGACCTGGGGACAATGTTTTACATCCCTTTTTTCTTGTTCA
Organism: Hipposideros larvatus; assembly: GCA_031876335.1. Classification (NCBI taxonomy): domain Eukaryota; kingdom Metazoa; phylum Chordata; class Mammalia; order Chiroptera; family Hipposideridae; genus Hipposideros; species Hipposideros larvatus. The sequence goes on from CM063089.1 coordinate 107,262,367, forward strand.
TTTTATGTTTTAGATTAATTAAATACATAGCCTATTTCTTTGAGCTTTATTTCTTAACGTCAAATGTCTCAAGCCTCTGAAATCTGGTTATCTTTTCATTGATCCATTGATCCAGAAAAGTGGCCCAATCCCAAGGATGCTATTTAGTTCTTAATAGCGTCATGGTTTTGCTAAATGGAACATATCTGAATGTGCCATTATTTCTTAAATTACTCCTGTCTCATCATTGTCTCTTGTTTGCCCATGATCAAGTCAGACCATCCACTCTAGACACCCCTCTTTTCTTGCATTCACTTTTTAATTGAGGGTGTATATTCCATATTCTTCCGAAAGTTTTTAAACTGTCTTACAAGACAAACATAATATAAAATAGAGCAAGTAGAAATAAAACAAAGTTGTAACCATATGCAGGAACCATATCCTTTGCTGGAAGTAAACGGCAGTTTATCGGGCACTGAATTGAGCTCCACATTTTCTGCCAGTTGAAACGCAATGAGGAACATGTTGAGCTGCATTCTTTTCATTATCTGACAAACAAAAGTACACACATTTGTCTCTGTAGTCTGTACAACTTCCGGGAACAAAACTCCAGCAAGAATTTATGACATGAAACCTTGTCGTAGGCACACCAAGTACACATCAATTCAATTCTGTGATTATAAAATTACATGCTTGCCAAAATTCCATTCAGACCACCCTTTGTAAAAACAGCAAGCATAACGCTAAAGTAACATTTAATGAAAGCATTTGGGAGCCTCATACTCTCAAGATCTAAATTAAGATGAGGGATAATTTGAAATGGTGAAAGAGTGAGTGCATCTATAGATTCTCTCAAATACCAGATTCCTTAGATAATGCTGGCTGAGGCTAGATTTTTGTCAGTTCATGATTAAACTCACAAAAGCTGCAGTGTAAACATTCTGCTTGTCAGTTAGAATGAAACCTTCTTGCTTTATTTTCGTCAAGACATGTCATTTTTGTCAACAACCACATTTATTGTCATCACAAAAAAGTAGTCACACTACAGTAGAGATGCCAGGCTAAGAACAACTGTTGCTTTATAATTGGCATTCGACAGGTTCTGAGGTAAGACTATCATCTGTATCTTCTAATGTGAGGAAAAGAATTTCACTATGAAAGTCTTTTTAAGCTTAAATGGTTAGTTTGTTTTCTTTTACTTTGTGATAGTTTATTCTGATCCATGAAAGAGCCTCAGTATAATGCCTTTTAAAGATTAAATAGTAAGAAGAAAACTACCCATAAAGACACCATCATTGTGAGTAAACTGAAAAATGTACCCTTGCATAACTACCTGAACCCTACCTGTTAGTTGAATTATTCTTGGTTATTTAATACTGGTGAAAGTCCAACAGGTTATTTCAATTTACATTTAATTGATGGTTACTTGTCCCTTTATGTAATAACTAGCTAATAGTCTATATCTTAAGATCCTTTCTGATTAAAGGAAGTAAAAAGATCAATCTAGAGCTATGAAAAGTTTTCTGTCTTATGTGTATAATGTAGTGGAACATTCACTGAGCTCTCCTAGCAATTGTCCACATGGAATAGTTATCCATTAAAAAGGAACAAAAGGAGTAGTATTGAGACATATAACTTGTCTGAATTTTGCTTTAAGACTGTATGTTAGATTTCCACTTCTGGACATAGTGTAATTTAAACCAACTTGCCTTCTCACCAAAAACAACTAAAAACTTAGAATCTACAAACTAAATCTTTATAGATTTTAGTCAACATGTAAGGCAGGACCATGAACCCTGAGAGAAGAAATACAAATGAGATGAGCCCTGCAGTCACTATGGCTTCTGTCTGGCAGCACCTTCTGGACTGATGTGCAGGGAGGGGGATCCTCTACAAAGCACAGTAGGGTCTCGTGAGTTCACGGTAAATAAGAGCTCTAATATCTGTATGCACTTTTATCTCAGCAGTTATACTTTTAACTTTTAACAGGACCTAGTGGGACTTTAAATTCTTTAGATGATGTGCTGTGGTAAAAGATTTTACCACATAATAAGACTCAAATACAAGCAGGTATTTAAAATTGGAAAATCTATTCAAAACAACAGATGATTTTAAAAATAAAGCAATTGATCAGATACAGAAAGATTTGAAAAATCTTTTGCTAAACCTTTTATTTTAACAGCTAGACATCAAGAACTTCAAAAAGTGGAAACAGAAACTAATTATAAAACATGATAGAAAACATCTAAAACCACTAGTCAATAGCATACCAAATAATGGAGTTATTATTTTCAATGTCAATGAAGACTAGTGGTCTTCCACATTAAAATCAGTAATAAGACACAAATGTTCCCAATATTTTGTTACTTCTTATTATTCTAGGATCAATAAAATGTCTAACAATAGGGGATTGTTTAAAAATATATGTGTGTCTATACGTAAAACAACCATTAAAAAATGATGTTGCAGATAATTAGAATAGGAATAACTGTATGACTTTTTAAGGTTCATAGTATTCAATTTTCAAGAGGTACTATCACGTGTGTTATTACTTGGCAATTGTAAGACATTTCTAGAACATAAAAAGCTAATGAGAAATTAAATAAAACACAGCAACTTTAACAAGGATTATTTGAGTAGTATGGTATTTTTTACCTTACTAAGTTTTCTGAAAATAAGCATGGATCACTTTCATTATTATGATATGATTATATTTTATTTAAGAAAAAAGATAAAAAAACAACACCTACATATGTGTACATGTGCTTGTATAAACAGAGAATATGTACAAGACCACATATTAAGCTGTTGATATTAATTATTATCTTTTGAGTTAGTGGCATATGAGTATGTGGGCCAGGAGCTGAAATTTCTATATATTATTTGACTTGCTATAAGCATGTAGTATCACTTTTATGATTCTAGAAATTCAGTAAAATAAATTCATTCACAGTACTACCATAAAAAAAAAGGAAAGGGAAAAGAATGACCCACAGGGGTAACTATTTGCCAAATGTGTGTATTGGTTACCTAAAAGTATTAATAGCACAAATAACAATAAAAATACAAACACACCACAGAAAAATGGCAAAATCCTATTACAATGAATACCAAAGATATAAACAAGGCAAGAAATTTGAAGAAGAAACATATATCCCTCAAAGTATACAAAAATTGGGCAATGGCACATATTATAAAATATACATCAGAAGAATGTCAACATTTTGTCAAATTGACAAAAGTTCAAAAAAACATACATTTCTGAAATTATTGAGAACAATTATCATATAAACTACCATGAAAAGATAGAGATTTAAAAAATTAACTTGGCAATATACACATAGAATCATTACATTTCTTACTATTAAAAACAGTAATTCCACTCCAAGAAATCTACCCTACAGGAATTATAAGAGGTCAGAAGAAAAATGTATATTAAAAATAATATACTGCAGTACTATTTATATGGAATTAATGTAAAGTCCAACAATAGGAGGCTGGCCTATTAATGATAATGTATTTAAATTGTCAAATATTACAGTCTATGAGTAGCTTAAACTGATTTTCCTTTCTAGTGTCTTGACCCTATGGAATAGCTTGCTACAAACCCTGTGTGAGCTAGGAACCAGCCAGCCAAATGTCTGCTTTTCTAGGCAAGGGCGGTCATGCTTTTTTGCAGTTACCTAATCTCTGCTTAAAGCAGAAGTCTTTCTCAAACAGGAGAGTGAGTTCAGCTTCTTGGTTTCCTGTGCTTCTTCAGCCTTGGATGTGTCCCATCTGGCCTGGCTCCCCAGCCTTCTGCCAATCTTCTCCCAGGGCTGTGGCATTCTCCCAGGGCTGTGGTATTCTCTGTAGGTGGGGTAGACACTGAGTCCTCACGAAGGGCCAGTAGTGTATTACTTTTGGGCATAGCCAACATAAGATTTACATATTAGAATAAGATGCAATGCCATAATTTTTTTTTTCTTTTTGGAATGATAAGAATAGCAGATACTACAGAATCCTACTCATAAAGAGAAATAAAAAAATAACTGGTTTGGGGCCAGCCAAGTGGCTCAGTTGGTTAAGAGTTGGCTTGGGTGTGCGAGCTCTGAGCAGCAGGGGCATCGGTTCGGTTCCCACATGGGCCAGTGATGCTGAACCCTCTACAGCTAAGATGATGAACAACAGCTCAACCTGGAGCTGGGCAGCTGAGAGTGGCTGGCGACAGCCTAGGCTGCAGTGTGGCTGCAATGGGCTGCTGTGAGCTACCATGAGTGGCAGGCAGCCAGCGTGAGTAACCTGCAACTGGCATGAGCTGCCATGAGCCGCTGTGAGTGGCCGTCAAATGGCCGGCGACTGACTGCCTCAACTGGGAAGAGCACAATGATCACAATACCAACATGGGCCAGTGAAGCGGTGTCCTCCACAACTAGACTGAAGAACAAAAGGACAGCAAGTTGTCTGTTCCCCTTTCCCGATTCCCCAATAAAATCTAAAGAAAAAAAAGAAATAATTGTGTTGATACAGTACCATGCCTAACTTGTATTACCTGAAAATTTTGGGTTTTTACAGTCCAGACAACAGGACTTTCAGATCTGGCAACAGGACCAACATTTCATTTATCGTGATTCATGGATCAAATACTAAATGACCAAACAGAACCTACTCAAGCTCTGCAGTCGTTCTTACTGTAGGTGAGAGACTGTGTGGTATTGACTAGAACTGTGAGCTCCATGGGATACACGCTTCTTATACAAAAAACCAGTAACCCTACAACTCAGTGATTGGCTCATGCAACCTGGGCAGCCTCCAACGAAATATGTAACATCATACAAAGGATTTAATTTTCTGGTATTCAAAAATATTACTGTTCACTATTATATCCTCAATGTGCAAAATCCACTTATGTTCAGGAAACATTTATTAAGTATTTACCCTCATCAGTGCTGTACTGGGGGTGAGCAATAGCATTGTCCTCACTCTGGAGCTGCTCACCATCTTGTAGAAAGTAACTGCTTATACTTTTTTGATGCTAAAATATCTTAGAGGGAAGTAGGGAGGTAAGAAATGCTAAGGTTCAGCCAGCTTGTCTTTTTTCTTTGCTCTTTATTTAAAGCTATTAAGTTAACATGTATATAGTATCTCTAATCATTACAGCACTTATGTCTTTATTATTGCATAAAGGCTGATACAATGCCGAATCTATTTTAACAAAAAGTGGATCATGAAGAAATTATTTATCTTTACTTTTTTCTTTTAAAACTTCAGGCATACGGAATTGTTAATCAAACTCCTTCCTTTCTGGTCTACTATCATCTTTGCAAACTCCTCTCCTACTTTATTTGAATGTGTTTCTTTCCCGTTCATCCTCATTCACATTCTTATTGTATATGAAATATATAATATTCTTCTGAAATATATAGTATTCATCTGTGTACATTTAATTTGAATGAGTTAAATTGTACATAAATTTAAACACAGCTCTTTTTTCACACTCAACACTATACTTTAAAACATGTCCATGTGTGGTGTCTAATTTGGGATTATTTCCTTTGATACAGCCATATCAAGTGTCGTTGTGTGCATACACTACATTGTTCTTGTCCACACCCCTCGTGAGTATGTGTAGGTTGCCTCCAACTTTTGCTCCTACCACAATGCTGTAGTGAACATCTTCCTATATGTCCCCTCATGGGCCATCAAAAGTTTTCCCTGACAGATGTACCCTTGACTAGCAGTGCTAGCACGCACTATGAGCATAGTAATTGTTTCAGTTCCTGACAGACTGTTGTTGAGAGTCTTACCACTAAGGCACGAAATGCCCCCTTTCTTCCCATTTTCTCAAACATCTTATATTATACAACTTCGAATCTTTGCAAACCTAATGAGATAAAGAGCCATTCGCTGTTATGATTTAATTTTTCTGAAATATGAGATTACCATGAAGTTCAGCATTTCATTATGTAGTCGCTGGGGTTTCCTTCTGGACAGCGCTCAGGTGGGAGGCCTGCCCACTAGTGGAGGTCTTGAGTGAGTCCCACACTGAGAATAAGCCTGCTGAGCCCTGCCTCCCACCTCCTTCTCTGGAGGTCAGGAGGAAACCCGAGGTGCTCTGAGCTGCTCATGCCTCCTGCAGCCTTCTCTTCCCCATGGTGTATCTATCCTAAAGCTCTCCTCTCAGTGTAGCCTCATCTTCACGCTCCAGTTGAATCCCGGATCCCTTCAGAGGACACTATATCCCCTGCAGCTCTCTCAGTGAAGGCTGTTATTTCTCCCCAATCCTTGGATCCCACCCAGAGTTTGAAGTAGGTGTAGATGTTTTCCCTGGCCCTGGTTGCTGGTCTACGGCCATTTTTTGCCTCTTCCCTAAAATTCTGATTCTCTGAATTGCATGTTATCACACATCACTGCTCATGGCTGCTGCCTTTTGTCCATGCCTGTTCCCTCTCTCACTCCCAGAAAAATGTGTTTACACCTTCTCTCAAACCTCTTCCCCACTTTCTCTCACAATGGGCCTTGCTTTCTACTTTGCTGAGAAAATGTAACTACTCAGAACTCCTTTACTCTTTTCCATGTCTACCCAGCCTCTGTGAGCACATACCGGCCTTCCCAACAAGTAATGGAATGTGCTATCCTAGCTAGTGTCAAAGGCCAGACCCTCCATTTTGCCCTAGATGTCACCTCTTCTCAATGGCTCAAGGACATTGCTCTAGCAATTCCCTCCTTCAGTCACCTGCATTAGCAATCTTCCTCTCTTTACTGGACTATTCCTGAATTATTTTTTCAATGTTAACCTGTTTATAAAACAAAATAATCAACACCCAAGCATCAGTTCTCTCTCCAGCTACTACCTTATTTCTCTACTTCCAGTTATAGCAAAACTCCTTGAAAGAGTTGTCTGTATTTCTCATCTCCAGTTTGTCCCCCATCATTTCCCTTTAACTCATTCCAGGCAGATTTGCCCCACCACCACCCCAGAGCTTCTCTTGTCAAGGTCACAATGGCCCCTATATTGCCAAATTTAATGGTCAACTTTTAGTCTTTATCTTATTTGAACTATCAGCAGCATTAAGCACAGTTGGGCACTTTTCCCCAAAATGACTTCTTTCAATTTCACTCCAGGACACCAATCTCCTGGTTTCTTTTTTAATTCAATATTCTTCCATGTTTTAGCTGGGAGCTTCAGTCACTTAACTCCACTGAGCTTCAGTCTGTCATCTACCTTGCAGAGTTCCTACAAGGATTCAACGCAATTGTATGTATGAATATATAATTATATACAGATATGTAATCATATAGAAATATCTAGAGCTGGTCGAGTGGCTCAGTTGGTTAAGAGTTGTCTTGGGAGCTTGACCTCTGAGCAGCAGGGCCACTGGTTCGGTTTACACATGAGGGCCAGTGACACTTCACCCTCTATCGCCAAGATTGTGAACAACAGCTCGACCTGAAGCTAGGCTGCCATGAGTGGCCGGCGACTGCGTAGGCTGCAGCCCCTGCTGCAGTGGGCTGCTGTGAGTTACTGTGAGCTGCTGTGAGCGGCCGTCCAATGGCCAGTGACCGATCTGCCTCATCTGGGAAGAGCACAGTGATCACAATACCAACATGGGCCAGTGAAGAGGCATCCTCCACAACTAGACTGAAGAACAAAAGGACATCAACTTGCCTGTTCCCCTTCCCTGATTCCCCAACGCTGTTCCCCTCCCCCAATTCCCCAATAAAATCTTAAAAAAAAGAAATATCTAGATCTACCTATCTATATCTATATAGAGAGAGATAACAAGCATTAAGCTTAAATCACAGACATTGAATTAGTGATAGCTATTATTAGTAGGAGAAAACATGATATCACAGGAGAGTTAGAATTTCCAGTTAAGGAATAAAGAAGATGCCTACAGGGGCCGGCCGAGTGGCTCAGTTGGTTAAGAGCTCACTCAAGAGTGCGAGCTCTGAGCAACAGGGTCGCCAGTTCGATTCCCGGCCCCAGCTGAGCTGCCACTGAGCTGTCAACAGGTGGCAGGATGGATCAGCTAAAAAAAAAAAAATGGAGGCCTACAGTAATTTCCAGTCAGCTTTCCCTTGGAGTACATAAAAATAAAAGGTCACAAGTTCATCCTTTAAAAGAAACATATGCCAATAAAATAAAGACCAATTTTATTCCTTAACATGAAAATTCCTTTCTTTAGCACTCAAATATAATCAGAAAATTCAAATGTTAGGTGTTACTTTACATAGAAGATGGTAAGAACACATTTTAAAAACATTGCCATTCTATTGTACCAATAGATAAGCCAAAAATTATTAAGGGAAATGATGTGCATTTTCAGCTTAGAATGTTAATTGTGAAACTTTTTTGAAAATTTGGACTAGGGAACAATTACGTTATTAAGAAAATATAGTCACAATGGGCTAGCATATGGCATATCTATAAACAACCCCAGCATGTCAATGGCTTACAACATAGGTTTGTGGGCTATTTTTCCTAACGTGTTATCACATGTGTGGCTCTGCCTAATGTTCTCATTCCAGGACCTAGGCTAATGGAGCAACAACTTTCTGGAAAAGTGCCCATCACTCTAGTGGGGAAAGATTTAGCAAGGCACGCCGTGGCTCTTAAAGCTGCACCCTGGAGTGACACACATCACTTTCTTCACATGTCAAAGACTAAAGCAAGTCACTTGACTACACATAACTGCAATTGTGTGCAGTCATGCAACCTTTCCACGTGCTTGGAGGAGGGAGAGCTGGAATGTCTGTGAACAGCCCGATAGCTACCACCCTTGAGTTCAACATTCAGAGTTCAATACCTAGCTCCTTTGACTCCTTAGATGGAAAAAACCCCTTGACCCTCAATAGTCCTTATGAAACAGGCAGGTGATAACTTTCTTTGGAATTACAAGATGTATCATACTTTTAGTAGCAAATCTGAACATAGATCTGCAAAAGAAAACGTTTTCTTTAAGGTAGGAAGACCTGTTGATATAGGTACAGAACCAGGAATTGGTATTCCTACCTAGGCTTTACAACTGATGTCTTCTGTAGCCTAAGGCAAGTTGTTTAATAACACCATCCTTCAAAAAAATAAGGAGAGGTAATGATTGATTGATGGTAGAACATTTCTGAGCAGAGTAAGGAGGTGAGATTAATAGTAAAATCTACCCATCAGATGGGAGCCTGAATTGCTTGGTGACTGACACTAAAGAAGCAAAACACTGACATGCAAAGTGTTTCAAACCTTATGTGATGGGCTGTCTATATTGTAAAGAGTTATTATACACGAGCAAGTCATATTACCTTCTGTTTCATGCTGATGGAAAAGGAAAACCCACATGCTCAAATCTGGCTCTGACTTTTTCCCCTGTAGTAACACAGGCATTATCAGGAACTAGATACATAGTTTTATATTTATCACGTATCCCAATGTGAATGTCTGCACTATCTAGTAAAGAGTTCCAAGTTGAGGGAGCAGAAATAATTTCTATAGAGGCAAATGATTTCTTATGCAAGGGTGTAAATAAGGGCTTACTGGAAGCAGACATTATTCTTAATAACTTGTGATGCTTTAAGTGATCACGTCAAATCTTACAATGTCAAAATAGTTGAACATCATAAGTTTTTTAAACAAAGCATTTCAAAACACCTGCATTGGGCAGCATAGCACACTATATTCGGTTTTCCCTGTTTTTTGTTCTGTGTTCAAATTATGCAAGATATATATATATATGCAAGAATATATATATATATATATATGCAAGAATATATATATATATATGCAAGAATATATATATATATATATATATATATATATATATATATATATATATATATATATTTCAATGTAACATTCCAGACAGAAACATATAGAATGAAACCTGAAATCCTTCTTCATTCACCCCATCCCCACTGATAGTGGTAAACCCTAAGTTTGACAAGTGTCATTGTACTTACGTGATAATGCACACGTACGCACACACACCCTTTTTAAAGTTTTTTTTATATGAATGAGATGAAAGACTACATATAAAAATATAATTTATTTCTCCCTTAACAATATGGCTTATGGATATTACCATGTAAATACACATAGCTTTATCATATTTTTTTTAATTGACCACATAAATATAGTAATACATTATTATTCAACACCTCTCTTGTTGACATATATGTAGGCCTACTTCTAAATTTTTGTTAGTAAAGATACGGTGCAATCATTTAAAAATGTATATTTAACCTAGAATTTTAGTAGTGGACTTGCTGCCTCAATAGTATGCTTATATAACTTCCATAGATACTGTGAAATGGCCTTCCCAGCAGATTCCCCATTGTACACTCTGACCAGAGGCGTGAGAGCAGCTGCTTACCCTGCAACTCAACATCGTGTGCCAACCTAATGTGTGAAAACATCTCATTTGTTAATCTATTTTTCCTGATTAACAATATAGGCTAGCACGTTTTCACAGTATTATACTTAGGTGCACTGCAATTCATGTTTGGAGACATTTTTTCAACTGTGCAATTTGTATTTTTCTTACTAATTTGTAGAAACAGTTTTGATATTCTGGATAATAACTGCTGTCTGGAAAATATGTTATAAATATTTTTCCAGTCTAATATTTGACTTTATATTTAGTGTATTTCATTACACAGAAGTTTAAATTTTTATGTCCCCTAGCCTGCAGCCTTTGTGTCTTGCTTAGGAAGTTTCCCCTCCCTAAATTAATCCAGTTACCGTCCTATTCTTTCTTCAAATCCTGTCTTTTAAAGTCAAGTTTATTGAGGTACTATTTAGAGGAAATAAAATTTATTTTATTTTTAGGGCACAAGTTTTGACAAAGACATGAAGTCATAATATCACTACCACAATTAAGATACAGAACAATTCAATTTCTCAAAAATATTCCCTCCTGTCCCTTTTGTCAACCGTTGTCCCAGTACCCAGACCCTGACAACTACTGATTATTTTTCTGTTCCTACAGTTTTCCCTCTTGTATAAAGCAATTTAAATGGAATCATATACTCTGTAGCCTTTTTAGTCTAGCATCTTTCATTTAGCACAATGCAGTTGAGATTCATCTCATGTCATTGAAGGTATCAGTACAACTTTACTTCTAATTGCTGAGTGGTGTTCTATTGTACAGACATACCTCCTACCTATTATCTTATCATTTACCAGTTGAAGAATATTTGGGTGGTTTTCAGTCTGGGTGATAACAAAACCACTAGAAATATTCAACATACAACTTTTTGTTTTTTAACTTTTTTTTTAAGCTGAGCCATCCTGCTACCTATTAGCCGCTTAGTGGCAGCTCAGTTCGGGCCGGGCATCGAACCGCTGTTGCTCAGAGCTCAAACTCTTGAGCGAGCTCTTAACCAACTGAGCCACTTGACCAGCCCTCAACATACGACTTTTAGATAAACATGAGTTTTCATTTATATTAGGGAAATACTCAGGAGTGGTAAATGTATGTTTAACTTAAAAAAAATTGCTGAAGTGTTTTCCAAAAGGACTGTGCCATTTTGCATTCTCAGCAGCAACATGTGAAGGTCCCAGCTGCTCTGCCTCCTGGTCAGCGCTTGGGATTGGGGGTTTTGGACTATTTTGTTTATTTAGCCATTCTAAGGGTGTGGCAATGTAACACTGGTTTTAATCTGCATTTCCCCTAAGACTACTGATGTTAAGCATCTTTTCATGTTTGCCGTTCACATATCTTCTTGAAAGAAGTATCTGTTTAAGTCTTGTGCCCCTTTTGTGTTGGATTGTTTTCTTACAATCGTGTTTTAAAAGTTATACAGTCCAAATACAAGTTCTTTATCAGTTATGTGTAGATTCTCCTAGTCTGTGGTTTGCCCTTGTACTCTCTAAACACTAGCTCTGAAATACCAGAAATTCTTAATTTTGATGACATCCAGATTATCAACTTATTCTTCAATAAATTATATTTTTAGTATCTTATCTTAAAATGTTTGCCTTACTCTGAGTCATAAAGATGTCCTCTTATATTTTCTTCTGTAAATTTGGTAGTGGAGATTTTATATTTAAATCTGTGATCTATTTTTAGTTATGAATTGTATTACTTTGCCAGGACTGCCATAAAAAAGTATTACAGGCTGAATGGCTTAAACAACAGAAATGTATGTTCTCAAGGCTAAAAGACATGAAATGAAAGCTTCGCCAGGTTTATTCTGAAATCTCTCTCCTTGGCTTGCAGATGACTGCCTTCCCACTGTGCCCTCACACGGCCTTGTTTCTGTGAATACACATCCCCGATCTCAATCTCTCTGTGTTCTGATCTCCTTTTCTTATAAAGACACCAGTCAGATTGAAGTAGGCCCCACCCTAAAGGCCTCATTTTAATTTAATCGCCTCTTTACAGGCCCCATCTCCAAATTCAGCCACATTCTGTGGTACTGGGGGTTAGTGCTTCAACCTATGAAGATAGATGATAGATAGATAGATAGATAGATAGATAGATAGATAGATAGATAGATAGATAGATAGATGATAGATATAGAGATAGAGATGTAGATATGCAGTTGTTTCAGCATCCTTTGCTGAAAAAAAAAACTATTCTTTCTCTCTTTCTGTTTTTAATTTATTTTATTGTGAACCTGTTTTCCTTCTGTTCTACAAGTGAAATAGTACTGGCATCCTGACACTCTATGAAGATGTGTTGCTTTCCATAAATTTCTGGCTGGTTAGTTGCCCTGACACTTCATCTGAGTCTCATTTTTAAACTTCTTTATGGGTTCAAGAAAAATGATGATTTAGTACATTTTTCTGGCTTTAATTTTTATTATTGCTAGGATGAGAGAGACTCTTTCTAGCTTTATATCCTTTCAAAATTTTATAATGCCATTTTAATTTTTCTATGTGTGTTTAACTTATTAATTCATAATTTCTTAAGTTTCTCAGTAAAGTTTCAAAATAAATGATTTTGTAAATTGATCTGGCTAATTTATTAATTTAAAAAAATAAATCTAAGAATTTAATAATTCTTTTGAATTTTTTAGTCCATTTATCCCTTGTTTATAGCTCCTGGAATTATTCTATCACCATAGCAATATTCTCTCATGTTATTTTGGCTATAGTTGCATCATATTTTTGTTCATAAATCTGATCTTATCTGATTTCTTTCTTTCAGAAATTTATACCTTGCTTATGGCCTCTTGTTTTCCTGTGTTTATGCAGATTTTCTTTTCAAAATCTTTCTTAGTAATTTCATGAAATATACTTGATCAGTGTGGCAACTTGAACACAATTCTTGCTTGCTTTCAAATGCCTTTTGGGAATAATTTTTTTTTTTTGTAAATAAGGTGTATTTACTTCTGAAAACTAAATCATATTTTAAACATATTAGGTAAACTTAGCTTTTAATGGCATCTTGCAAAATAGGTAATTATTTGTCGAGTACAAACTCAAAATAACCAAAAAAATAACTACCTGTGGTATTCTTTCTATATTATTTTCATTAGGTTTTAATATCAGGATAGTTCTCAGCTCATTTATTGAATTTGGAAGTTTTACATATTTTTTTATTTCTGGAAAATTATATCTAATATGGAAATTATCTGATCCTTATAGGTCGTTAGACCTTTCCAGGAAAATTAATTTGCAGTAGTGCCAACAATAGGAATAAATTTCAACCACTATTTCAAGTTTTTTAGTGACATTGATCTATCCCAGTGTTTTGACTCTTCTTGAGTTAATGTTAACTAGAAAAAAAAAAATACAAAACTATTTAATCTAGGTTTTCAAATTGCATGCATAAAGCTTTATTAGGATTGTTTTATAATTTTTAATTGCTTTAATTTTTACAGTTATATTTTCATTGCTCATGTTCTCTAATGTTTTTATCAAACTTGCCAAAGGGTGTCTTTTAATAATTATTTTTAAAGCACCAGTTTCTGGATTTTAGCATCATTTTTTTAAAAGTTTTCTACCTTTTTAATTTCAGCTTTTATGTTTGATAATTTCTTCCTACTTTCCGAGTTTATTTTGCTGTAATAACTTCCTGAATAAGCATATGTCATTGATTTTCATAATAAGTATATCTAAGACTCTAAAATCTCTATAGCTTTTCTTTGACCACTTCTCACAGGCGTTATGTCTCCTTCCTTATTAGAGAACTGCTTTAATGGGATGAGGACTTGCTAGTACTCACTGAGAGTGGTGTGTGTGTGTGTGTGTGTGTGTGTGTGTGTGTGTGTGTGTGCGCGCGCGCGCGCGCGCGCGCGCGCGCGCACGCATGCATGTGTGTGTCCTTCTTCACTAATGTTTTGTAATTTGATTTTTATAAGATAGTTTACATGGCTTCTGCTTTTTGTTTTTAATTTTTTCTATTTATTGATATTTCATTTGGGATCTATTAAAGTTATACGATACTATCCGATGGATTTAAAGATACAGCCATTAGATGCAAATAATGGGTAGGAGACAAAAACAAACCTTGATACACATGCCCATGTCTGAAAAATTGATGACTTTATGAGAAATCAAACAGCATGACCAATAAGAAATCAGAGAAAAGGCCTGAAAGACGTTTCAAATACGTTGGGGTCGTTATTCCAGCTTTCACCCTCTTCAAATAGATCTGGACAGAATTATAGAGTTTAATTTTTGTTTTTGTTGTTATTTCATCTTTAATGTGAAAACCCACATCATCTTATTTCTTACATATCTTCTAAGTCTGGAGGCACAGAAACCATTAGAAAAGTGGACGCTTTTGTCATAGGAGACAGAACCAATGCAACTTTAAGAAATAATTTAGAATTTGTCTGGATAAAGTGATATTTCTTTGAAAAACCATTTGCAATATTTGATAACATGTAGTTGAGTTACAGCCACATATTTCTCTAAAAATGGGATAAAAAAAGACTCTTCAATGGGTTTGTGATTCTTTTAACCCTAATATACTTGTATATCAAGAACAAGTATAACTTGGATAAAGGGGAAATTACTGTAAGAATACAAATGAGTCCTCCCCAGTCCTTTAGGCCTGGAGGCAGAAATGAAGTCTCAGGATTAGTAAAGAATAACATTATACTGACTCTCACCCTGGTCTTCCATTCCACAGGCCTGACATCCTCACAGTCACCTCATACCTCCTTCCAAGTCCTTAAGGACCAGCCCAAGTGCAGCCCCTCCTCTCAGCACCCACCAATTTCAGAGGCCTCAGCTGCATCCCGTGTTACATGAAAAAGCCTCAACTGCCCTGCAGGAAGAAGGAAGACAATGACGTCATTCCACAGGCTGTGACTCCCCATTCCTTCAAGCCTCAGATATCTTTTCAGCTCTGATGTGATGTGGCTGAGGGCCTCTCCCACCTCTGTGGCCTGGGAACCCTGACTGCACCTCACCTGGGTTATCTGGATCTTATCTTCACCCACCCCAGCGCCCCTTGCCAAAGTGCAGTTTGCGTTTCTCTTTTACTGTTATGTCTATTATTCTGATCAAAGAAAGCTGCCTTTTGATCCCAATGTGTCATAGAGATTTTGTGTATAGAGGTAGTTCTTTTGTTTTCTCATGTGCCACTGCCCCCCTAGAACTCAAGTGTGGATACATTGGACAAGTGTTACACACTTGTAATGTATCACAGTCACCTCTTCCATCTGATGACAAAGACATGGCTACACACAAGACCAAGTCCATGTCCCCAATTATCTCCTCCATAGGGTGAGGTTTTCTGATAAGACCCCTCACATCCTGGCAAAAAGACCCCATATTTTGCCAGTGGTACCAAAGTATTTATAAATCCAAATGGATACACAGCTCAGATAAACCGAGGTCTTTACTATAAAATACAGACTGTATTTAATCTGGAAAATTATCAAAGAAAATATGAATAAGAAATAATCTTATTGGATAAGCATTCAGTGGAAATTTGCATAGAGCAGGAATCTGATGGTGCACAAAGCAAGTAATTCATTCTGGAGGCTGGCTGCTGCCATAAAGCTGGAGAGACAAGTAGAAGAAGTTTATGGGCAGTAGCCATTCCCTCCCAGTAAATTACAGCTGTGTATTCATTCTGTGACATTTAATAGTTTCTCCCATAAATACAATTAATGTCCTGAATTTATTTTCAAAGCAAAAAACAGAGTTACAACTTATCTTACAGTTTTTCAGTGAAGAAGCATATAAACCAAATTTAAAGGAAATTCTTTGGGACTAGCTTATTGAAGAATTTAACCAACATCTTCATTTTCCTTTTGGAGGCCATGGCACACGTGAGCAGGATTTCCTTTCAGGATGTGGCACAGTCTCAAAAGCCATAGACAGAAACTGGATGCTGTTTTACTATTTTCCCTTAACTTTATCATTCCTGTCTTTCCAAGATCTGAATATGACTTAAACATGGCATTTTTATTTCTGTTGAAGGAAACTTGTCATCATGAATAAAACATGCTTACAAGTAACCATAAGCCATGGAAAGTCACTTAAATTTGTTTTCAATTATCTGAAAACACACAGTTAAAAGGAAATATTAACAGAAGTATACCAGAAGCCTAGAGGAATTCTCCAAGTTCTTTTAACATTTTAGATATCTTTGTTTGTTTGTCTTGTTCTTTGTTGAGTTCAGTTTTATATCCCATGAGGAGTGAAATCATATGGTTCTTGATTTTTTCTGCCTGACTTATTCTTCTTAGCATGGTAATCTCAAGATCCATCTATGTATTATAGAAATGTACACTTGAATCCTATATAATTTTACTAACCAATGTCACCCCAATAAATTTAATTACAAAAGAATAGATATCAAGGTATCTAATTTATACTTAATTTATATTCTACTGTCTTAAAACAGTAATTTGTTTCATTGATTTAAAAGCTAGAAGTAGAATGAAATTTCTCAGTCATTCTCTTTCCTGACACGCATTTTCTTCCTTTTGTCTTTCACACAACCTCAATATTCATTCTACAGTGTTCCATCAAGAAGAGGACAGAAAGTGCAGATGGGGAATTGGTCCATCAGGCAGGCAATGGAGCATGCAAGCAGCTACAGACCAAGTACTTAAGCATCCAGACAAAACCACATGGCTGTAAATTACTGTCATTACTTTCTGAAAGTTCCCTGGATTGTGCAGGATTGCCCATGCAATCATAATTACAAAGCAAGCTGTAGTAATCATTAAACAAACACTGCAACTTCTGTAGCCTTAAGCAAAATGCTTGTTTTCCTATCGGAGGCTTGTGTGCAATATAAAATTACCCAATGGGAGCCAATAGCTCACATCCAGGCCTTAGGATTCAGAGGAAGCCCTGCTCTGTCTAGGCCATTGTGCTTCTCACCAGCAGTGACGTTCTGCATGCAGTGACTTTTCACCAAAGTGTCGAAACAACCAAGTGATCAAGGGAGCTTTGAGGGCCATCTAGTAAAACTACTCAAGAAATTCACAAATTTGAGTTAATATAGAATGTTTTTTCACATGACATACCACTTGACAAGTGATGTTTTACTTTCTCAATTTTCATGGAGGAAAGTTAAATTTGGGAATTGGCATTAATGGATGCTCTTGTGCCAGGGTACAAAGCTTTCTTCCTCTATGAACTCCTTTTAATATTCTCAACAACCCTATATATTAAACATCTTAATTGCCTCCACTTTACAGAGGAGGAAACTAACGCTCAGTGTTGGGCAATTTTTTTTCCTTATCATTTTTCATCACTGGTTCATGTCAGAAGCATGATTCAATATCAGGCTGGCTGTTTTGAAGGTAACGCTACATCCACTGCCCTGTGCTGATGACAGGCAAGCTGGGACAGCTTTTCCAAAGTCAATAAAATTCCACCCAACATTTTTTTTTTTAAGATTTCATTTTTTTTATTGTTAGTTTCAGGTGTACAGAACAATGCAGTAGTTATCCTTTTCACCCTTCAAGATGAGGCAATAAAGTAACTGCTATCACAAACAAAAGCCAATGAATCTACCCAGTACCTGGAAGGACACAGGTGCAGATATTTACCTCAAACAAAAGCAAGACTTAAACCTGAACGCAACATTTATTTCCACATCTTTATTGAGTGCTGATTTGCAAGGCACTCTGTTAGATGTTGGTAAAACAAAGATGAATATGGCATGACTCCTGCACTCTGAGCTTAGACGATAATCAGGCACAAAATTAACACACAAAAGAATCAAGGCAGAGAAAAATTACAATTGGTGGTGCAGTTCTGTTTCTCAGTAAACACAAACTCCTCCCGTATCTTGGTCCCCACCCCACACATGTCCCAGCTGCCAAGAGGTAAGAGCCACAGTAGCCTATGTAACAATGCCACACTGTGAGAAGTTGTAACAACTCCATCTCCAAGGTCCTGGGTGGATCCAAAGCATTGTGGAGCAGGAGAAGGGTGGGAAAGGCAAAGTAACAATGAAGTGTACTTTTATACATGTCACCTTGGGTGCCGCCTGCAATAAGACAAAAATGCCCCTCAGAGTCAAATCTCTACTCCATCTCAGACAAGACCAGGCAGCAATTCCAGATCTGGATGGTGAAGAAACGTAAGAAGCTGTGTGCTCCAGGTCCCACTTGGATAAGGAACTTGCGGTTTTCCTGAAATGTATATGGAGCCACTTTCATCCCTGTATTAGCCTTTCCTCCTTGAGGATGTGACTGCTGGGTACATGGCCAGCTTCCTCCTTCCCTTTAGAAACTAAATGCCCCAGCTCCTGCAGTGCTGGCCCTGCCTGCAGCTCTCAGAGATCATTTCTATGCCACTCTACCCCCCTGCATGCCCTCCTAGACCCTTTTTCTCCTCTCTCAGTGTTTAAAATGCAGCTCAGGCCTTCTCCAGTTTTATCAAGACTCTAATTCCTCCAAAAGGTATCTGTGTGATTTTGTTTATAATTTTATTTCAAACACATTTATAAACAGAGGATTCAGCAATGCCCAGGACAACTTCAGCCATCACAGAGCTTATATTATATGTAGACAGGCTCATTTCAGATACTGGTAAGTACTATGAGAAAAATATGACACACCGGCATAATTGAGGGTTAACAATACAGCAGGATATCATGGACAGCTTGTGTTACCTAGAGCTTTGCTCAGGGAATGTCAGTTGAGCTGAGCTGTGAACTACAGGAGCCTTCTAAAAAAGAATAGGCAGCATAAGAGTTAGTCTGCAGGCCAAAGCAAACTCGAATGCCCTATTACAGCTTTCGTCAGATGACATTCGAATTGCCCCCTCATGACAGTCTGAATTCTCTGAAGGGAAGGAAGTCTTATTCATCTTTACACCACCAGCACATATCTTAAGTTCCTGGTAAATGGACATTCAATAAAAGCCTGCTAAATGAAAAATGATAAAGATATTACCAGTCTTAAGGGAAAATTTGCATGATATATAGATGATGTATTACAGAACTGTACACTTGAAACTTACATAACTTTTTAAAAATTTTTTAAATTGTTAAATTGTCACCCCAATAAACTTTAATTTAAAAAAATTGCATGAACAACTTTATATATGAAACATTGCACAACATAATGAGCAAATGATATCTAGTTCTACAAATGAAATACTGTGGTGTCTTCACAGAGCCAGAACAGTAATGGCCTTGGATGTGCCAAGTTAGACACACCCATCCTATATTTATCCAGTTGTG
Source organism: Hipposideros larvatus (assembly GCA_031876335.1). Taxonomy (NCBI): domain Eukaryota; kingdom Metazoa; phylum Chordata; class Mammalia; order Chiroptera; family Hipposideridae; genus Hipposideros; species Hipposideros larvatus. The sequence continues at coordinate 107,281,932 of CM063089.1, forward strand.
TCTACTGATGTGCCCTGAGGGTTAGAAAAGTCTCTGAAAGGAAAAAAAAAAAGCCTTCCACAAACAGCACTGATGTGCCGACATACCAGCCAGTGTATGGGCCAGAGGGGCTGAACGCAAGCCAGGCTGAAGATAAAGATCATGAAAGCTTTGAGAGAGAACTTGCTTCAAAGGAGAAAGAAATCTGGCTCTCAGTTACCAGCCAAGGCATGTGTGTCCAAGAGAACTGGTGGTTTCTGGTCATGAAAACCTGCCCTCAGCCAAGAACTGCAGAAGCTCTCGAGAGGAAAGGTTGTACAAAGGAGCTTAAAGTACTCTCTCACTGAGCTCTATACTCTGTGACCAAACCCCCGCTGTGGCAAACCCTAACAACATCATACATAGGGACAAAGATTTCCCTCTACATCTATGAAAGCTGCCTGAGCTGCTGCAGTGTTGTCAAGATTAAGATCTGCAATGGGTCCCAATGTCACCCCAGTGGAAGCAGACATAGCTTAGTTAGTGGGAGTGGAACTTGAGCTCAGCTACAGTGGCTACTCTGCCATGGACACTGGCTGTCGTAAGCAGCAAGACCACTGAATTTGTAAAGACTGTTCTGTGTCTCCTAAAGAATCCTAGAAAATCTTGGAGATGGGAAAGTGTACAAAGTATATTTTTATATTTAAGTATGTAGAGTTTTGTGAATATGGGAGACAATGCTAAATTGTGGTTCTGTAAAGGAAATTGATGAGGGCAGGGTAAATTTAACATAATCTAGTTATTTCTAGACCATAACATAGACTAGGTATTTCTGGTGGTTGAGCTTATAGAGTTGAAATTTGGAGATTAATTTAAATTTCTTAAGCTAACATTTCTTGGTAAATGATGACTGTATGGAAATATAATCAAAGTCACTTATGGAGCCAGCCCCAATTTCAGTTGTGATACTGAGATAGCCATCAAACTAACAAAGTCATTCTGGCTCCATATAATTTAGTCCAGCTCATTAAAACAAAGATTGACACTGGGGTTTGGAGCCAAATTCACCATTTCTTGCCTGGCCTACACACCTGGGCATGTTTCTCACTCAGGTGTCACTTAACAGAAGGAACCAACCTAGTGGCAGCATTAAGGCAGGAAAACGTTCAGAATTCTGGGTCCCAGCCCCTTCTGAGCCTCTTCTCTCTCAATACAACTCATGCTACTATTGTAGTAAAGGGGGTCTTTCCCTTCTCACAGGAAAGAATTTAAGCTGAGCCAGGAAATAAAGTGAAAGTAGTTTATTGAATAAAAATCAACTCCACAGGCAGAGCATAGGCTGCCCTGAGGCAAAAGACAGCCCCGACCCTCCCTACGGCAGTGAGTTTTGTTTGTTTGTTTGTTTTTTTATTGGCATAAAAGTGGCCGAGTCATTTTATTTATTTTTTATTTTTTTAGCTGAGCCATCCTGCCACCTGTTTGCAGCTCAGCTTGGGCCGGGAATTGAACCGGTGACCATGTCGCTCAGAGCTGGCACTCTTTTTTTTATTAAATAATTTTTTATTATGAAATACACATTTTTTAGAATTAGTTTCAGCTGTACAACACAGTGCAATAGTTATACTTTTTACCCCTCAAAGTGACAACCCCCCTCCACCAATCCAACGCCCCGTTTCCCCCCAATATCATATCTATTACAAATCCCTTGACTCCACTCCCACACTATACTCCACGTCCCATGACAATATATATATATATATATATATATATATATATATATATATATATATTCACTTATAGTTGACATACAATATTATACAACATCAGCTTCAGGTGTACAGTGCAGTGATCAAGCCTCTTCCCCATCCATGATGCAAGAAATATGACCACCTGACACCCTACAAAATATTCACAACATTAGCAATTACATTCCTCGAACTGTCCCCCATGTCCCCATGGCAACACTGCAGCTGCGTATTTATGCTGTCCAGCCCCCTCCCTCTCTCCCTCATTCCCACCCCCCCCAACCAACAGCCATCAACTGCACCTCCACATCTCTGAGACCACCTCTGTTCACTTTCCTCGCCCATTCAGATTTTTAGAGTCCACATATAAGTGAAATCATATGGTATTTGTCTTTCTCCAACTGACTTATTTCACTTAACATAATAGTCTCTAAGTCCATCCATATCATCCCAAATGTTACGATTTCATTCTTCTTTATGGCGGAGTAATACTCCATTGTATAAATGTACCACAATTTCTTAATCCAGTCATCTACCGATGGGCATTTCGGTTGTTTCCAAGTCTTGGCTATTGTGAAGAGCGCCACAATAAACATAGGGGTACATATAGTTTTTCGAATTAGCATCTTGGGTTTCTCTGAATAGATACCCAAGAGTGGAATTTCTGGGTCATACGGTAGTTCCATTTCCAGTTTTTGAGATACCTCCATACTGATTTCCATAAAGGCTGCACCAATCTGCAGTCTTACCAACAGTGCAGCAGGGTTCCCTTTTCTCCACAGCCTCGCCAGCACTTGTTGTTTGTTGATTTATTGATGATAGCCATTCTGACTGGAGTGAAGTGGTATCTCATTGTGGTTTTTATTTGCATTTCCCTAGTGATTAGTGAGGTTGAACATTTTTTCATATGCCTGTTGGCCATTTGTATATCCTTTTTAGAGAAATGCCTCTTCATATCCTCTGCCTAGTTTTTAATTGAGTTGTTTGTTTTTTTTGGTGTTGAGTTGAATGAGAGTTTTATAAATTGTGGATATTAACCCCTTATCAGATATATCATTGGAAAATATCTTCTCCCATTCAGTAGGCTGTCTTTTTGTTTTCTTGATGATTTCCTTTGCTGTGAAAAAACTTTTAAGTTTGATGTAATCCCATATGTCAATTTGTTCTTTTATTTCCCTTGCCCAAGGGGATATCGCAGTAAAAATATTACTGAGAGTGATGTCTGCAAATTTACTCCCAAATTTTCCTTCTCGGAGTTTTATGGTTTCAGGTCTTACATTTAAGTCTTTAATCCATTTTGAATTTGTTCTTGTATATGGTGTAAGTAGGTGGTCCATTTTCATTTTTTTGCACGTGTCAGTCCAGTTTTCCCAGCACCATTTACTAAATAGACTATCTTTACTCCAATATAAATTCTTGCTTCCATTGTCATAGATTAAATGACCATATATGGATGGGTTTATTTATGGGCTCTCTATTCTGTTCCATTGATCTATGTGTCTGTTTTGATGCCAGTATCATACTGTTTTGATTACTGTAGCCTTGTAGTATGATTTGATGTCAGGTAGCGTGATACCTCCCACTTTGTTCTTATTTCTCAAGATTGGTGAGGCTATTTGGCTCCACATAAATTTTCAGATTATCTGTTCTATTTCTGAGAAAAATGTTCATGGTAGTTTGATAGGAATTGCATTGAATCTATATATTGCCTTAGGTAGTGTTGACATTTTAACTATATTAATTCTTCCTATTCATGAACATGGTATGTATTTCCATTTATTTGTATCTTATTTGATTTCTCTCTTCAACGTCTTATAATTTTCTGAGTACAGGTCTTTTAGTTCTTTAGTTAAATTTATTCCGAGGTATTTTATTGTTTTTGAAGCAATTGTAAATGGGATTGATTTCCTGATTTCTTCTTCTGATAGTTTATTATTGGTGTATACAAATGCAACTGATTTCTGAAGGTTAATTTTGTATCCTGCTACCCTACTAAATTCACTTATGAGTTCTAACAGTTTTTTGATGGAGTCTTTGGGATGCTCTATATATAGTATCCTGGCATCTGCATATAATGACAATTTTACTTCCTCTTTTCCAATTTGGATGCCTTTTATTTCAATTTCTTGTCTGATTGCTGTAGCCAGAACTTCCAGAACTATGTTGAATAGAAGTGGTGAAAGTGAGCAGCCTTGTCTTGTCCCTGATTTTAAGGGGAAAGCTTTTAGCCTTTCCCCATTGAGTACGATGTTTGCTGTGGGCTTATCATATATGGCCTTTATTTTGTTGAGATATGATCCCATTATTCCCACTTTGCTAAGAGTTTTTATCATAAATGGTTGCTGGATTTTCTCAAATGCTTTTTCTGCATCTATTGATATGATCATATGTTTTTTATTTTTCATTTTGTTAATGTGATGTATTATGTTAATTGATTTGCGGATATTGAACCAACCTTGCATACCAGGAATGAATCCCACTTGATCGTGGTGTATGATCTTGTTCATGAGACACTGAATTCGGTTTGCTAGTATTTCGTTGAGGAATTTTGCATCTATGTTTATTAGGGATATCGGCCTGTAGTTTTCTTTTTTTGTAATATCTTTGTCTGACTTTGGGATCAGAGTAATAGTGGCCTCATGAAATGTGCTTGGGAGCCTTCCCTCCTTCTGTATTGTTTGGAAGAGTTTGAGGAGAATAGGTATTAATTATTTTTTGAATGTTTTGTAAAATTCGCCTGTGAAGCCATCTGGTCCAGGACTTTTGTTTGTTGGAAGCTTGTTGATTACTGACTCAATATATTCGGTAGTAATCAGTCTGTTCAGAGTTTCTGTTTCTTTTTGGTTCAGACTTGGTAGATTGCAAGCTTCTAGAAACTTATCCATTTCTTGCAGATTGTCAAATTTGTTGGCATATAGCTGCTCGTAGTGTTTTCTTACAATTTCCTATATTTCTGTGGGATCTGTTGTCACTTCCCCTCTCATTTCTGATTTTATTAATTTGGGTCGTCTCTCTCTTTTTCTTGGTGAGTCTGGCTAAGGGTTTGTCGATTTTGTTTATCTTTCCCAAAAACCAGCTCTTGGTTTCATTGATCTTTTGTATTGTTTTTTTTTTTGGTCTCTATTTCATTTATTTCTGCTCTGGTCTTTATTATTTCCTTCCTTGTACTCCCTGTGGGCTTGTTTTGCTGTTCTTTCTGCAGTTCACTTAAGTGTAAAGATAGTCTGTTGATATGAGATTGTTCTTTTTTCTTTAGATAGGCCTGCAATGCTATGAATTTTCCTCTTAGGACTGCCTTCGCTGCATCCCATAGATTTTTAGTTGTGTTTTTATTGTCGTTTGTCTTGAGATAGCTTTTGATTTCTTCCTTAATCTCGGTTTTGACCAAGTCGCTATTTAGTAGCATGTTATTTAGGCTCCATGTGTTTGTGTGCTTTCCAGGTTTCTTTTTATAATTGATTTCTAGTTTTGTAGCATTGTGGTCAGAGAAGATGCTTGATATGATTTCAATCTTCTTCAATTTATTGAGACTGGTTTTGTGTCCTAATATGTGGTCTATCTTGGAAAATGTTCCATGTGCACTTGAGAAGAATGTGTATCCTGTTACTTTAGGGTGAAATGCTCTAAAAATATCAATTAAATCCAGCTGGTCTAAAGTGCCATTTAAGGCCTCTGTTTCCCTGTTGATTTTCTGTCTGGAGGATCTGTCCTTTGGTGACAACGGAGTATTGAAGTCCCCTACTACGATAGTATTGCTGTTGATCTCTGTCTTTATGTCTGTCAAAATCTGTTTTATATATTTAGGAGCTCCTATGTTGGGTGCATAGATGTTTACTAGGGTTATGTCCTCTTGTTGAATTGATCCTTTTATTATTATGTAGTGTCCTTCTTTGTCTTTTATTGTAGTCTTCATTTTAAAGTCTATTTTGTCTGAAATAAGTATTGCTACTCCCGCTTTTTTCTCATTTCCAGTAGCGTGAAATATCTTATTCCATCCTTTTACTTTCAGTCTGTGTGTGTCTTTTGATCTGAGTCTCCTGTAAACAGCATATGCATGGGTACTGTTTTCTTATCCACTCAGCCACTCTATGTCTTTTGATTGGAGCATTTAATCCATTCACATTTAAAGTGATTATTGATAGGTGCATATTTATTGCCATTTTGCTATTTGCATTTCTGATCTTCCTGGGTTAGTTTGTTTTCCCCTTTCTTCTGTTTGCAAAAGCCCATTTAGCATTTCCTGCAATGCTGGCTTGGTGGTAATGAATTCCTTAAGTTTATTCTTTTCTGAGAAGCTCTTTATCTCTCCTTCAATTTTAAGTGATAGCCATGCTGGGTAGAGCAATCTTGGTTGTAGGCCTTTATTTTGCGTCACTTTGAAGATTTCCTGCCACTCCCTTCTCGCCTGCAGAGTTTGTGTGGAAAAGTCAGTTGCTAGTCTTATAGGAGTTCCTTTGTATGTAACCTGCTGTCTTTCTCTTGCTGCTTTCAGGATCCTGTCTTTGTCGTTAGCCTTTGCCATTTTTACTATGATCTGTCTTGGTGTGGACCTGTTTGGGTTCAGCTTGTTTGGAACTCTCTGCACTTCCTGGGCTTGTATGTCGATTTCCTTCACCATGGCAGGGAAGTTCTCAGTCATTATTTCTTCAAATACATTCTCGATCCCTTGCTTCTTCTCTTCTCCTTCTGGTATTCCTATGATGCGAATGTTGTTGCGCTTGATGTTGTCCCACAGGTCTCTTAGACTATTTTCATTGTTTTTTTATTCTTTTTTCTTTTTGTTGTTCCAAGTGGGTGATTTCTGCTACTTGGTCTTCTAAATCACTGATCCGATCCTCTGCTTCATCTAATCTACTGGTGATTCCTTCGAGTGTGTTCTTCATTTCAGTTATTGTATTCTTTATTTCTACCTGGCTGTTTTTTAAGATTTCTGTATCCTTCTTTATATCCTCCTTAAGTTCCTGATACATTCTTATCATCAGTGTTCTAAACTCTGTCTGTGAAAGGTTGGATACCTCTTTTTCATTTAGTTGCATTTCTTGAGGTTTCTTCTGATCTTTTACTTGGGACATGTTTCTTTGTTTCTTCATTCTGACTGTTGCTCTCATTGCTTCGATGTATTAGATCACCTTGAAAGAAAAAAGAAAAAAGAAAAAAAAAAGGAGGGGCTTTCTGCCCGCTGTAATCTGCACTGCAGACCTCTTGCTCAGCAATAGAGAGATTCTGGGCGACTCAGCACCAGCTGCTGGGGGGAAGGGCTCAGTGCGTCATGCGCCGACCTCCCTCTAGACTTGAAGTAAGCTTCCCACAATTAGTTGCTGTGTGCTTTGAAACTGTGCTCACCATCAAAAATCCTCACAGGTTGTTGCGGGCTCTCTGCTGCTGCAAAAAACCCTCTGTGGCCTGCAGAGGTAGGAGCTAGGGACCAGGGGCACAGGGTGCCCCTGGCAACACAGCTCTAGGTGGGCGGGGCAGGCCCCCAAGGCACCACAGGGTGTGGTCAGTGGCCCCCACCAAGTCAGAGCAACATGTGCTCCTGCATCAGCTGCCAACCAACACAAACTCGCCTGGAAAGGCCCGGCTGAATCAAGCAGGCGCACAGCTCACGGCCCTACACTCCCAGGAAAACTCTCTGTCTCAGCCTGTCCCAATTAGCCACTCAAAGATCAGGTCGAGCAGCCTGATAGCCAATTGCCACCAAGACAATTCTGCATGCACAGTGCGGAAATCAGGGACCTGAGGCGAATCGCGCACTTCCGGGTCTGTTGTAGTCAGAGCGAGCTTGCCCGGCATTTCCCTGGCTTGCAGCACAAACAGTATGGAGGGTGAGCATCCAAGGCAGCATGCGCATGCAGGCACGCAGGCATGCACACACTCCTGTGCCAATTCCAGCAGACCAATGCAGTCCCAGACCTGAGCCTCTGTGGGAGGGCCCAGCCCTGAAAAAATGGTGGCCTCCTGTGCACCACTCGCATGCAAGCTCCGCACCAGGGGAACAATGGTTCCACAAACCTCTAGCTCCCGCGCCAAAGGCACTCAGCTCAATCCTTCCCGCAGGCTCCTGGGTCCCGCTCACAAAGCCACTCCCTCCACCAGGAACCGGGTGAATGCTCACCAGCAAGCGAGTCGGTTTGGTGGCTCCAGTGTTTCTCCAGACGCCCCCAGCCTCACCGAGCCAAGCAAAGAGAGTCCTCACTATTTTCTCCTTCCAGCTATCATAGAACTCCTCTTCCCGGCAACATAGCTCTGGGCTGGTGAGCACGGTGTGGGGCCGGAGGGTCTCGCCCCCAACCGGAGAAGCCTCCCCACCACTGAGGTGACCCTCACGGGGTTCGCCCTCTCTCGTCTCTGTCCCTCCTACCGGACTTGATGTGGCCTTCTCTTTAAGTCCTTTGTTTAGAGGTTCTGCTCATCTAGGGTCCAGGGAACTTCCGAGGTTGAATATCTTATAAATTATTTGTAATTTTGTTGTGATCCTGAGAGGTAGTCGGCCCAGCATCTGTCTATTCTGCCATCTTACCGGAAGTCCTACGGCAGTGGTTTTTATTAGTGAAGCTTTTTAATATGGGAATAAGGAGAAGAAATATTCTTATTAGTTCTTTTAAAGGGTGTTTTTTTTCTGGGAATTGGGGATGCACTCCTTTGTGTCCTTATATGGTCCTCCCCAGAGGTGTCATGGCACAGGTGGGAGTGTTATTTAACATGGAGGTGTATTATTGTACAATGACCATGTAATGTGGCTGGAGGTTACCTGGAGATGAATCTTTTCGCCATCTTGGTCTTGGCTGGTTCTGGCTAGTTTCCTTCTCATCTTGATTTATTGGCTTTTTGCCTTCAACTGTTGGTTAATGGTTTTCTTGGAGGCCCTACCCCCACCTATCTCACTACCATGTAGGTTGGAGATGAAAGAAGAGAAGAAAAGGGGGAGTAATAAATTCTCAGGTTAAAGAGTGGTAGTGTTCACTGGCTTAGGAAACTGGGAGACATGATTTCAGGCCCTGGATCCAGTTCTTATTATGCTCCCTTGAACAAGGTGCTTAAAATCTCAAAGCTTTAGTTTCCTCAGCTGTGGAAGAGAGATATTAACAGTAGCCTCTTTCAGTTATAATGAGGGCTAATTCAGATCAGGTGTTCTCAGAAGAGTACACAGAAGAATCATCTGAAGTGGTTGTTGAACCAGAGATTGCTGGGCCCCATCTCTACAGTTTGTGATGCACAAAGTCTGTGATGTGGTCCAAGGATTTGCATCCCTAACAAGTTACCAGATGATGCTAGCGCTTCTGGCCTAGAAACAAGAGGTTGAGAACCACTGATTAAGATCATGCAAGTAAGTTACTCAGCACAATTCTTGTGATAGAGTAAGTGAGCAGTAAATATGTTCTAGCTAGTGTTTTTTAGCCACATTTTTTCCTTAGTGCAAAATATATAAGTTTTAGGGTTTTTAAAATGAAGCATCTGTTACATCATCTCTTATACTGGCAGGAGTCTGTCCTGACATTAGTCATTTCTTGTTCATAATGTTATTACAGTTGCATGTCAAGGCACAAAATAGGTTTTTGGTGATAGAGCGTTCTCCTATGACATGTTTATTTGCCAGTATGAGTGAGTTGCTAAACCTATGCCTGGAAAATCTTTACTTGACTCTCTCCTCACTCTGATTATTTTTGTATTAGGAAATCTGAACTTTCACTCTATTGTTAGCCACCACTCACAGTTTCTTCAGCAGATGGGTTCTTTAGTGCCTACCTCATAAGATGACCAGTTATCTTGGGAAGCAATAGTTCTGCACAAACTGAGCTAAAATGAATCATATTATCTTAGCTGTTCAATCATAATTTATCCCTATCTTTATCAGAGCTCAGTGAATTGCTCTTCTAGATGAATAACAAATTCAGAATGCCACTAGTACAAGCTTCAAATCACTGTTGCATTCATTATTTTATCTGATCCACAGAGCCTCCCGGAGGCAGTTTTATCATCACTGTGCCCACAGATGAGAAAATGAAGACCTGGGCTGCTTATAATCGTATAGTCATATTTGCTGGTTCCCTGGAAGCCAAAATCTACATACAATGTGTGCTCAGAGAGAATTTTTTCAGAACTTTAAAAAATCAAACATAAGATTTGGTCTGTGAGTCTTTTTTTGACAGTTCAGTTAAAATTTAAAAAGTGATACTTGTCTATTACGACTGGAAATCAGAATATATCAAAAAAATTAATAAAACATTGAAACCACACCCGATCTAACCCACTCAAAGAAGACCACTATAGTATCTTGGTGCTTAATCCCTTAAATTCCCCACCCTATCATACCAGGTGCAAATTAAACCCTGATGCTTTTGAAACTGTTTTCATTTACCATTATATTATGATCATCTTTCCATGTCAATGAATGCCTTTTTTACAGCATGAGTGGTCCATTGTTTCACAGCAGTAAACTTTGCTTACCCAACTGAGTGGTAAGTGATTCCCAAATTTTGCCCTTTTCAGAGTATTCCAGTGAATATCCTTGGAGCTCAATCTTTCCCACATCCTTAGTTATGTCCTCAGGAATAATTTCCAAAAGTGAAATGCCTATGTCAAAAAATAGGTAAATCTTAAGTCTTTTGATACACATTGCCAAATTGACCTCAAGAAAGGTTGTGCTAAGTAACTTGCCTGTCCTTAACTCATGAGCATGTCACTTCCCCTTTTTATTGTTATTGCACATTATTTGTTCATTTGGCTACTGGTAGATTTTCCTTGGCCAAAGAAGCATCTTGCATTCTCTACTGCCACCAAAACAAACCTTGCAGAGCTCAATAAAAACACATAGAAATCTCTTTCCATTAACAAAATTTGCAGATTGTGCAAACAAAATCAATAGAGCTCTTTCATTCAACCCCATTGTGTCAAAACTATACCAATACCTTCCACCTCCCCGTTCCCGCTTATAACAGCCAACCTAAAGGGACCACACGTTATTCTAAATCCTTTCAGTGTGCCAAGTCACTTAGTCCCACAATACCCACTCTAAGACAAGATGCTGTTATCATTCCCTTTGTACAGATGAGAAAATGAAGGCACATCTTTGCCCAAGATCACATGGGAAGTAACAGAACTGATATTTGAACCCAAGTGGAAAGAGAAATAAATAAAGAAAGGAGAAAGAAAGAAAGAAAGAAAGAAAGAAAGAAAGAAAGAAAGAAAGAAAGAAAGAAGAAAGAAAGAAAGAAAGAAAGAAAGAAAGAAAGAAAGAAAGAAAGGAGGTGGTTACGAAATGCAGAATGGATAACCCTGAGAGTTTCACATGAGATAATAAAATGTCAGTATGTTTTGTATTTGTTATTATTCCTACTAAAATGTAAAGGGAATTAAATTAATGGGATCCAAAGTGGAACTAGAAGCACTGCTCAGCCAGTTTCTGAAACACTATTCGTGGGCCTTGTTAGGAAGGAAACCAGACCTACTGAAGCTGAAGAGCTCCATGTCAGAATGAGTCATTTCAAAAGGCCCAGCCTGTAAAGAGTCACTCCATCTCTCTGTCTCCACTCATTTATGGCTCCATGTGGGCAAAATAAATCATTAAATGCTCTAATGAACAAAACCTATTTTCTTGACTAATCATATGTTTCTCAGATCAGGAAATGGAACAAAATAAAGCATGATATTTTTAAAAAAAAAAAACATTAAACAAGCTATTATCTACATCCAAAAGCAGGTAAATTTTAAGTCTTTTGATACACATTGCCAAATTGACCTCAAGAAAGGTTATGCTAAGTAACTTGCCAGTCAACTCATAAGCATGTCACTTCCCCTTTCTGTTGTTATTGCACAGTATTTATTTATTTGGCTACTGGAAGATTTTCCCTGGCCAAGAGGAAGGGATTGCACAAAACTGCTCATTAATTCTCATGCAGAAAGGATATAGATTGTGCTAAGCCAAATGTTGCCGAGCTCCAGGAACCTGAATGCATTTCCAAATAGGAGTGCTTCTTGAAAGAAAATAAATAAGTGTCCCTATATCAATATTTTATTGAGTTGTGTACTGCTTAAGATTTAGGGTAAACTAAAAGGATGATTCATTAAAGCAACTTGGAACATTATCAGTCCTTTGCAAACATAGATTTTTGTTCAGAAACAGCAGATGCTGTATGTCCCCCTCTGTCATGGTTTGATTCTTCTAGCCTTCTCTGTCTCAACAGACTTTTTTCCCTAAAGCACTGCTTGCAACTGTCTCATGTTTTGTTTTTGTTTTGTTTTTCAGAGCTGTACCTTCTAAATTGGAAATAACAACGATGTTAACTAGATTTGTGGAAGTTTAGTAAGGTAGGGAGTAAAATAAGTCACGGAGGTAAAAACAAATGTGAACATTGTTTTTTGTTTGTTTGCTTTTATTTTTTAATGTTCCCCAACATATATATGACTCAAGTGTTTTTAGATCCTCCTTTGTCCTCCTAGGTTTAACTAAAGAAGGAAGCAAGAAGGTACCACCCCTGAATGGAAGTGCTTCACTAGAACAGAAGGCCTTTGTCCTAATGGTTTCATTCTGATGCAAAATAGGCAAATGTAGGACCTTCCCCAACACCCCTACTCCCAAATAACATCTTCATATACACACATTTCCTTTTAGAGAGGTGTGTTTTAGGGCTTCTCATCTCCTCTGATGGAGGTAAGTCATTCTAATTCTTTTTCTTCTTGTTGCAACCTCATTCTTACTTCTGAGTCTAATCCTGAAACCGCTTATTTTTGTATTCATGGTTTAATTTTCCTATCATGTTTTCAAGAGCCAGTAAAATTCTGAAGCAGAGAGAAAATGTAAACCAGATGTCTGCTTAGGGCCACAGGCAGGAGACTCAACGTTTTGCTGTAATTTTTCTCTTTCTTTTCCTTTTTTTTTTAAATAGCTACAGATTAATAACCAACTCAAACAATAGCAATGGGATGGAAGAGATGATGGAATATATTCAAATGTTACATCCTTCATTTCTTTCTTTTAGTTGAAGAATTATTCCAGCTGGTTTTACCATGAAACTTTGCCCCAAAGGAGCAAATAAATAAAAGCTAAAAGCTCACGTAAGCTCTTCTAGGGTTGTTGGAAAAATGTCTTCGAATAAAAAACAACCACATGTTGGAAACATTCTAAAGTATTGTGGTAAGATATTGTGTGCCATTGTAAGTTTTTGAAAGTAATTACACTCTGTTCAATACAAGCCCATTGATTCACAGGATCGTATTATGTGTTTGTTGTTCTCATCAGAGCCTCTAAATAAAATGAAATATACTATGACAATTATCTCTTCATAAAAATATTTCCTTTCAAGAGTAATCTTTCAAAGATAATTCTATAGCTTATGAACCAGGATCTACTCAGGTTTTACTTGGCCTGGACTATTGGCTTCCTAAGTCTCTCTGAAACATCTAAGAACTTAGTTATGAACTACAATAAGAATTCACTAACTCAGATCAAACCTTAAATCATAAGGTTTCCATTGAAATTTAGTTTTGTTATCATGAGACTATATGCATGAATAGTTATCTCCATATCAAAGTACTGCTGATTTCACAAGGCCTATTATTAATTATGTAATTATTTAGTAGGTACAGGAACATCCCTTTCTCAGGCATTACTTTCTTTTATGACTAAAGTCAGTGTGTTAGCCTGAGTAACATTGATAGGCATCACTTTATACACAGAAGATTAAAAAATAAAAGTCTATAATGACATGGCATGTAGCCAAAAGACTACTTTATTCTTACCCACTGATGGCCCTACTATATTTTTGGCTGTACCTTTTTGAATGCTAGTTACCTGGAGAACATAATTGGAGATAAAGGTTTATAAGATGATACCTTACTTCTTTGATGGGAAAGCTTCGCAGGGTATGCAGGCGAGGGCTTCATATCAACAATTTCATTATTGCACTAATAGATTAGGAAGACGATTATAATCTTGGTAATTTTAGAATTCTGAAGGATTGTGATAACTTTGAGAAGTAGTCAAAAGCTGAAAGTAAATTTTCATAAGCAGGACTGCTGTGTATCAAGCATAATTCTAAACCAACTTGAGTCAAAAATGAAATTTCTTTTTGAGCCTGTTAAAGTACTATATTATGTTGTGCAATGCACACAAACAAAAATGGAGACACAAGTTTTCACTTCTAGTTGTTGAAGCTAAAGTGTTGCTAGAAACCATACACCTTTCAGAATGAATGAAAAAGAAAAAAAAGCCTTGTGGGATTCCTCAAATCAATTAGCACTACACACGATCTATAGTGGAGAACAAGTTGCCAAAGAGAAATATATGTGATTGCTTACAACTTAGAAGCACCTACACCACTAGCTCACGTTACATCTCCTTTCTGCAGTCAACATGTTATGAGGATGTTTGGTAACGACAGGAAGTATTCAGTTGGAGGAATTTCAACCTGCCCAACTTAATCTGAGCTTCTCTGGTTGGAGAATCTCTCAATGGTGTTTCCCATACAAAGCCTTTCTATTTATTGGGTTGTCAGAAAAGTCATGTTGCATGTTTGCGACACATGGTAGTAGTTCATTTTTGGAAGTAGTAGAGTCATTCACATCTATGTTATTGCTATGTCATTTGACAGCTGACAGTTCTAGCTTCATTCTAAAAAAAATTGAATGATTTGGTTGAGTTTTGAAGATATTACAACAAGTTGAAGATGGAAGACCAAACTGCATTTTCGCCATATTTTACTGTTTTACTTCCATAAAGGGAAAAACACGCATCAAGCTTGGAAAAGTTGCATAAAGTTTATGGTGACAATGCTCTATAAGAACATCAGTGCAATGATGGTTCACGAAATTCTGTGCAGGTGATGTTGATCTCAACGACGCTCCCTAGTCAGGGAGGCCTACTGAGGTTGATGACAACAAAATAAAGGCATTGATTGAGTCAAACCCATGTTACATGACACAAGAGATTGCAGAAACACTGAACATCCATCATTCAAGTGTTCATGATCACCTGAAGAAGCTGGGATACATAAGCAAGCTCGATATTTGGGTGTCCGCATGAACGCAAAGAAGTTCATTTGATGGTGTGTATAAACATCTGCAATATGCTCATTAATCGTGAGGAAAATGATTCTTTTTTTGAAGTGACTGATAACTGGTGATGAGAAGTGGATTGTTTACAACAATGTGGTGCACAAACGGTCTTGGTTCCAACGTGATGATTTGCCTCAAACATCGAAAGCAGACATTTATCAGAGGAAGGTTATGCTCTCAGTGTGGTGGGATTTTAAAGGTGTGTTTTTTGAGCTTCTACCAAGGAAACAAACAATCAATTCAAATGTGTACTGGCATCAATTGGACGGTTTGAATAAATCCATCATCCAGAAGTGTCCAGAGCTTGTTAATTGTAACAGAGTTGTGTTCCATCATGACAACGTGAGACCACACACAAGTTTGATCACCCATCAAAAATTATTGAAGCTTGGATGGGATGTGTTGCCACACCCACCTTACTCATCTGACCATGCACCATCAGACTTCGACTTGTTTCACTGTCTTCAAAACTCTTTGCATGGTATAACATTCAATTCAGATGAGGCTGTAAATCAACACCTTGTTCAGTTTTTTTGCAAATAAAGACAGGTCCTTCTATGAACAAGGAATTATGAAGCTCACTGAAAGATGCAAAAGGTTATTGAACAAAATGGGCAATATATCATTGATTGATCTTTGTTCTTTATATGATGCTCATTCTTGAGCGCACATCAAATTTCCATTTTTTATCTACAAAAACATTTGGAGAAAAATTAAATACTCTTTTAAGAAAAGAAGCGCTTGATCAATTTTAAAAAAATGTGTTCTTGAACTAAAATACACACAGAAAAACTAAGAGCAGTCCTAATAAATATGTTCATGGCAAGAACAGAGAAAACACTGTGATGTTAGGAGAAATATTACTCTTTCAAAAGGGACCATGCCAGGTACAAAAGAATTAGACTCGCCTGGCAGGAAAGCTGTTTGTGTTCTGGGATAGCTAGACACTATATTCTGGAACAACTTTATAGCTAAAGAAAACTTTTTCAACCCTGATTCACATTATCTTTGCCCCATTACTTTAACTTTATTTTTCCCTTGTCACTGGCCAAAGTTTAACCATTTATTGCCTTGAGAAGAATTTGGAACATGTAACTGAGGTCCATATTTGAAAGAGAAAATGCATGGGTAAGGGAGTCAAGAGAAAAGTAATAAAGAGACTTCTCACCATTTTGGCTTTTACTTCATGGAACCTCATAACTTGTAACTTAGAAACAACAAATCTAATACAAACAGGAAATGATCAAAGAATACAGTGAATGTTTAAGTAAAAAGAAATTATTACAGTAATAGAAGCATTGCCATCAATCTTACTCATAATACTCCGCTTTGCTTCAAACACACCCCATCATTCTTGGTGCTTTCTGGTGCAGTTATGGAAGTCCTCTTTTGTGAGTGTCTTTAGTTGCACTGCCGTGGCTATCTCAATGCTGTGAATTGATTCAAAACATTTTCATTTCATGGTCATTTTGACTTTGGGGAAGAGCCAGAATTTGCAATGTCAGATCCGGTGAATAAGGTGGATGAGGACACACTGCAATGTTTTTATTTGACAGAAATTACCATGCCAGAAGTGATGTGCAACATGAAGCATTGTCATAATGGAGGATGAAGTAAAGACGCTCATGAAAGAGTACTTCCAGAGCTGCTTCAGAAAGTGGCAAAAATGATGGAATAAGTGTGTTTGAAGTTAGGGGGAGTACTTTGAGGGGTATTAATGGCAATGCGTCTTTTACTATAATAATTTTTAAGTATGCATCCTATCTTTTGATTGCATCTCATATAAAGACACAATTGGCTCTGCCTTAAAGCATTGTTTACCTTACCAAGCATATGACCCAGAAAGATTATTGCCAAAGTTTAACTCCAGAAAGTGAAAAAATTGTTGAAAAGGGAATGAATTTAACACAAAATATATACAGTTTCTCCCCAAGGAGATACATTTTTATGTAGAAACAGCAGATTTTATATATATGTTCCTTATTTACTCAAGATTAACAGATAATCTGTCATGTGTTTTATAACCAAAGCTTTTAGCCACATAAAAATGTTACACTTTCCTACCTTTAAAGACATTGAGTTTATTCTGGTTTGTTTTGCTTTTTCAAGATCCTTGGAATTAATTGTTCTAAAGTAATACATTTAAAGGGTATTGAAGAGTGTTGTGTATCTACAGATGTAATATGGTTGTTTTAAGGACTTTTGACTGTTTCTAATAGGTTTTTCATCACTATATTGAGTAAGTTGTTATCTCACCTTTGCTACATAGGCAAGCATCTAACAGACTCTCTAAGGGTCTAATAGAACACCTTTCTTTCTAATTGGTCACTCTGATGTGCTTTAGTCTCAGAAACCAGATAAACAAACCAGATAAAAATGAACTTAAACTAAAAGTAAATAAGTGGTAGGTGAGAAATTTTTTATTGGCAAGGACCGTAACATTTTGGCTGCTCAGAAGCCTTTCCAAGCCTTACTTTCAGCTTCTTGACTATTTCTTGAGGAGTAGCACCTGCCATTTAAATAACTTTCATGTAAGTGAGTTGTTGCATGATATGTGTGCATTTTTGTGCATTGTGTTGTTACTCAAAACAAATTTGATCATTCCAATAATTTTTAGTCTTAAACAAATTTAGCAGTTGATCTTTCCAATTGTGTGATATGTATTTCAGACTTCAATGACCTTCTATCACTAAACTAAATTAATTTAAGACAAAACCTATGTAAGAGTGATGAAGGGAATGTTCTCACACATTTAAACTAAGCCAAGGTCAATGTTTGGCTTCAGGTCCTATTCTGAATTGATGTGTGGGTGATCGTGTGCAAGGTGAGGGCACAAACATACCCACCCTGTGGACACACACTCATGCACACACTGGTCCCAGAGGCCTGTGTGGTTTATTTTAGCACTTAAATCTAGTCCCCTCTCCTCATAAGCACACTCACAACGGACTCTCTTTACTTACCACATTCTAGATATGATAATGCTATATACATGGTGCTTTATTCTTGTAATTATGAAAAGCAAGAGGTTCCTGGAACTAACACATAGATGATGTCCTGAAAGCATTTCTGCCAAGTGAAGAAAACAAAACAGAGTAGTGTTTTAGAAATAACAAATATCTATGGTTCCCTTGAAGAAAATTCAAAATCTCACTTGAACAATCTGATTTTACACCACTCCTGGAAATGGCTCTTTTTTTCATGTTTCTATCCCTCCCTCTTCTTTTTATTATTATTTTTATTTTTTAACCATGAGAGCATCTTGCTGCTTTCTAGCTAATATTGAAAGTAATTTTCAGCAATGGGATGATTACAGGCTGCATCACTACTCTAGAGAAAAATGAAAAACATTACACTGGCCATTATCATCATGCCAAAAAGGAAGAAAACACTTCAATAACTGCTGAGTTAAGCCATAATCTTCATTGCCTAGACAGTTGCTGTCCAAGCAGAGATCCGCTCATCTACTTAACTTCAAATATATATATTAAAAGCTTCATTTCATTTCCACTGCTGAAGATTACATCTAATCAGTAACCATCTTGAAGCACAGAATAAAGGCATAATGCCCCTTACATGCCTATCGTTAGGCTGGCATAGATCTTTATCTATTCACAACTACTGCCAAGTGTCTCTGACATGAGGAGGAGATATTATCTCTACTGGTTGAGAGCATGAATTGATGTCAAAGTTCCAAAATACTTGAGAATGTTTACAACTTACTCTGAGTTACTTCTCTGCACTTTAATATTGTAGATTTTGTAAATTCCAAAGTGCCACAAGAGATTTGACGTCTGCATGTAGACACTGAAACATTCTTGGGATTTTTCACTCGTCCCCACTCTCCAACTCTCCCATTTCTATCACTTCACTTACTGGCTAATTTGACAAAGACTCAGAAACTCAATTTTAAACTGAATTTAGGGAATACCAAGTTTCCCTAAATATTCATATATTTATTTAAGCATTTATTAGTACACAGCACACGGACTCGAGGAAATGGCATAAAGATGTTGTATACTATGCAGTAAAATGCGGGAAGAATTCTAAAATGGGGAGAACTTTGGGAAAAGTTTTAAATAGGGGATTTGCTTTTGTAGCTTCTTCTCACCTGAATGCCTTGTTGTGTTTCTTTACATTTACCTGCTATTTTTTCACCAAACAGTTAGGGAAACCCTATGCTTTACCTAAAGCTTTCGCCTGATACTTAACTTCTTTAGACCCAAATGTTATGTTTGTCACTAACTGAAATTTCCTCTTCTCTTGCCTCCAACAGGCTCCTTCTTTACCTTTCCACTTCTTTTTCCTTTCTCTCTCTCCCCATCATTGTTTCTTTCCATGGTATCTTCCTCCTCTCACTCTGTCTAATTCCTTTATTTCTTTTATATCTTTGTTAGCAAAAGAGAGTATCAGCATATAGTGGGAAAATAATAAAGATGTGTAAAAAGAAGGAAGAAAGGGAGGGAGAGCAGGAGAGAGAGGATCAGCTCAAACACAACTCAATTTCCCAACCCATAATGCCTTAGTTCCTGGTCTGTCTTCCAATTCATCTTCAGGTCATGTAGAGTAGAAAAACAATAGTATATTAGAGAAGTGAAAGTATTGAGATGCTGTCTTTTTTCTACTCCTTTTGGTTCTAAGAAAATAGAAGACAGAAGAAATGATTTTATGATTGAGTTGACTATATAAGTAGAATTTTAGAGCTGAAAGAGACCAGCTCCCATCTCCTTGGGGCTAATTAGCCCTTTTGGTTTCCATTTACTGTATGTGATTACCATTCATCATATTCTTCAATTCTCCAAATTTGTATTCCTCTACTATGACTGTATATTTCCTTTTGCTACTTTGCAAAAAGCCATCTTTTTCTATGAGAGGAAGCCGGCCACACTCCAGGCCACACTGAGGGCCTGTCTTATGGACTCTAATCTTTGTGGCCAGAACCCCATCAATATTCCCCAGTGAAGACCTACCTGTGCCGACTTGGCCTGGTGATGACTGACAGGTCCCTTTAGCATCCTAGATCTAGTCATATTATTTTCTTCTCCCTGGCTTCCTTTCTCTTGAAGTCTTTTTGAGTCAAGAAAGAAACTGTTAATACAGCTAACTATCTTAATATTCTTAGAACTGAAGATATCACACAGTATGCTCCAGCACCTTGGAAATAGAAATTATCAAGTTTTGAGATAATATAGTCAATAATCACTACAGCTTCAACTAAGAAATCCACTAATTGAGGCATTTTCATGTGCTTACTGATCATTCCTTTGCATTAGTAAGTTATTGCTGGCAAGAAAGCCAAGGATTGTTAAGCTCACACATTTCCCTACTCTATTTCTAAGTATTCCCACCTGGACTGGATTTGGTAAGAGTCATACCATAAAAAGCCAAATCTCTCTACAAAATATTTGGGTTCTGGAGTGAACTGAATTTTTGATCACAGCATTAGAGAAACTGACAGCATCAACTCAATATTTTTAGGGGTGTGTTCACTTTAATCTCTTGTAAGTCTAGTGACCAGAAACATCTTGGCAGCCAGCCCACCAGCCCTCCATAGTAGCAGTGCAACTTAAAACAGGTTCCACTGAATTTCATGTCATTCTGCTTCATCAGAATAAGATACAAAGGCAAAAATATCTCATCACTTCACTCCAGAAAAGGAAATAATGTATTAGAGAGAGAGAGAGAGAGAGAGAGTCTTGACGCTTCCAAGAAATTGCTGCAGCCTGTTATATATTTTTCTCCCACAGTTAGCAATGCTGGGCATTTATTAGTGATGATATTTTCATTGATTGCTAATGAAGAGATTTAGTTTCCTGAATCTTCTACTTCTACTGCATTATAAAATGTTGCTTGAGAGTTTGAAGAGTTTCTTAAATCCTAAAATTAAAAATCACTCTAATTTGAATAAAGAACAGCTTTGTTTAGTTCAATAGTAATTTCTTGTATTGAAACATATTTCCATTAGTGTAGTAATATAAACTTTCATATGAAGATTAATAAATAGATCCTAATCCTTAAAATAGAAAGCATAATCAGGAAAGGATTCTATTTATAACCATAAACTTCCATATCTCTGAACAATACAGAAATATTACAAGAGAAAGACACTAGATTAAGATGACTGACTAAACCCTTTCAAATTTGTCAGAATATATACTTAGCTGGACATTTAAATAAATTCGTGTTAAAATATATTCATAACATCACTGCTAAACAATAAATATTGTCAATAGTAAATCACAGATTTGGATAAATCTGTGAAAATGGAAATCAGGATGAGGTTAGTAAAGAACTTTACATATCAAGTGCATGCCATCAGAGGCTGCTACAGAGGCAAGGGTGGCTCTGAGGTTATGGGGACTTTGAGGTACTGTTTTCAGGGACTCAGGCCCCAGGACAATTAGTAGGAATGAGAAATTGTGTTGGAAGCAAATATGCTGCTTGTCTCCTCTCCTTCCACATTGTGTTGAACACCTTGCAGCAGAAGCACACACTCATGAAAAAAAGCAGTAAGGGTGGGAGTGTTCTACCTACTTTTAAATACCAGGGGCAAACAGTGGGTAGTACACACACACACACACACACACACACACACACACACACCTCCCCACCACATTCACTGCAGATAACCTGTGGTTATAAGAATAACTTCCAGAAACAAAGGAATAGAAATTCTCATGTTCTAAGATAAACAGATGAGAATCGTCATGTGATTCAAGAAAAACACCGTAAAAAATAGGCACAGAGAAACAATGTCCCTCCCCTCGAAAAATAGAGGTGCCATAACAAACAGAAGAAACTTCAAAATAATGACAATTGATATCTTCAGAGAGAGTTGAGAAGATAATGAATTTAAGAAATGAAAACAACTACAGATTATATATGTTTACCATATGATTATCAAAAGTAAAATTAGCAAAATGATTAAACAGTATAATGGAACAAAATCATGGAACTAGAGAATAAAGAAAGTATAAATGAAAGGTTGAGAGACATGAAAGCTAAAATAAGAGATCAGACAGGTTACATATAAGAAATAACCCAGAAACTTTCTTAAATATCCCAAAGTCTTATAAAAGCATGTCTTCAGTTTAAAATGGTCCACCAAGTACCACGTAAAATGTTTGACAAACTGCTCCACACTCCCAAAATATCATCGTACAATTTCAAAACACAATGAAAACTGACAAATCAACTTTAAGGAAAAACTTTACCTTTTGTGGATGAAAAAGGGGCCACATACTAAACCTGACAAGCTCAGGGAAGGATACCATGGCATGCCCTACAAACTCAAGAGATTGAAAGTAGCCACATATGATGGTCTAAACATAAAAATTCCTAACTGAAAGCAGGTCATGGCAGGTAGTCTCATCCTTGGCCTGTAGCTTCCTTGACAAAAGTTCATCTTTAGCCTAAGTGAATCTGTCTATTGTCTTGTGCATCTAAGACAGCGGTTCTCAACCTGTGGGTTGTGACCCCTTTGGGGGTCAAACGACCCTTTCATAGGAGTCGCCTAAGACCATCGGAAAACACATATTTTCAATGGTCTTAGGAACCAAGACACCGCTCCTCTATCCGTCTCCAGGCGGGCCTGCCCACGTGCAGATACGCCCACATATGAGTACGCCAACCCCATCACATACACCCGGTACAAATACAGGTGTATGTGACAGGGTTGGCGCCATAATGTACTTATGCAGACCAGCCACACATGTGTAGAGAGCAGCTACTGTGTAGAAAGTAGCTGCTGTGTTGAAAGCAGCAGTATTGGAGGTAAAATGACACTTCATGAATTATAATTACTGGGTAAATGTAAAATCATGTACTGTAAAATCATCAACTACTGCAAAAAAATATCTGTACCATGGGAACTAAATCTGGATGCTAATCGGTCTTTTTATATTCAGCTGTGGTTGATGTGAATACTGCCCCCTTGTATGTAAAAAAACAACACAGAGAATGGTAAATCATAGGAAACTTTAATGAACTGTATTGACTGAACTATGCCATGTATCACTTTTATATTATTAAAGCTATTGCTATGTATTATTTTTATTAGCAAACCATCCCATGACAATGGATCGTGCAGAGAAGAATGTTAAGAAAAGAAAATATAGTGAGGATTTTTTACGGTATGGTTTTACCTCAATAATTACAGCAGGAATTGAGAAAACACAATGTGTATTTGTTGTGAAGTTCTATCAGCCGAATCTATGAAGCTGAACAAACTAAAACGCCATTTTGATAGCAAGCATCCGAGCTTTGCCAGCAAGGATACCAACTATTTTAGAAGCAAAGCTGATGGACTCAAGAAAGCCAGACTTGACACTGGTGGCAAATACCACAAACAAAACGTAGCAGCCGTTGAAGCTTCATATTTGGTGGCACTCAGAATCGCCACAGCAATGAAATTCCACACCATTGCTGAGGATTTGCTGTTGCCAACGGCCAAAGACATTGTTGGAGTTATGATCGGAGATGAATTTCTTATGAAATTGAGTGCAATTTCCTTATCTAACGACACTGTCCACAGAAGAAAAGATGACATGTCTGCTGATATTCCTGATCAGGTAATCCGGGAAATTAAATCTGCTCCACTTCCAATATTTAGTATCCAGCTTGATGAATCTACAGATGTTGCAAACGGTTCACAGTTACTGGTTTACATGAGGTATATTAATGATGGAGACTTTAAAGATGAGTTTCTTTTTTGCAAACCTCTTGAAACGACAACTACTGCACGTGATGTATTTGACACAGTTGGTTCATTTCTGAAAGAGCATAAGATCTCTTGGGAAAAGGTTTGTGGTGTTTGCACAGATGGTGCTCCAGCTATGCTAGGATGTCAATCTGGATTTCAATGTTTGGTACTGAATGAGTCACCAAAAGTCATCGGAACTCACTGTATGATTCATCGGCAAATATTAGCAACGAAGACACTGCCACAAGAGTTACAAGAAGTAATGAGAAGCGTCATAAGTTGTGTCAATTTTGTAAAGGCGAGCACTTTAAACAGTCGACTGGTTTCGCAACTGTGCAATGAGTTGGATGCGCCGAACAATGCTCGCTATTTCACACTGAAGTGAGATGGTTGTCGAGAGGAAAAGTTTTAAAATGTGTTTTTGAGCTTTGTGATGAACTCAAAATGTTTTTTAATCAGAAAGCAAGACCGCAGTTCGAAGCACTTTTCAGCGATAAAAGTGAACTGCAGAAAATAGCTTACCTGGTTGACATCTTTGCCATCTTGAATGAGTTAAATTTATCACTGCAAGGACCAAATGCAACATGCCTCAATTTGTCTGAAAAGATCTGATCATTCCAAATGAAACTTCAGCTTTGGCAAAAAAAATTAGATGAAAATAAAATTTACATGTTGCCTATTCTATCTGCTTTCTTTTAGGAACATGACATTGAACCAGACAAAAGGATTATGATGATAATTTCTGTGAAAGAACACTTGCACATGCTTGCAGAAGAAATTTTGTCGTACTTTCCAAATCTACCTGACACCCCATTTGCACTTGCCAGAAGCCCATTCACAGTCAAAGTTGAAGATGTTTCTGAGACAGCACAAGAGGAGTTCATTGAACTTATTAACAACGATGCAGCGAGAACTGATTTCTCTACAATGCCAGTTACAAAATTCTGGATCAAGTGTTTGCAGTCATATCCTGTTCTGTCTGAGACTGTGTTGTGCCTTCTTCTTCCATTTCCAACAACATATCTTTGTGAAACAGGGTTTTCAAACTTGTTGATTATCAAGTCTAAATACAGAAGTAGACTTGTTGTGGAAGATGATCTTCGTTGTGCTCTTGCAAAGACTGCCGCGAGAATTTCTGATCTGGCGAGAAAGAAGCAATCTCAACCTTCGCACTGACGTTGGCTTTTTACACATACTATCGCAAAATGTAGCAATGTAGTTTACTGTTGTTATATTAAGACTGTTACCCATGCTACACCATGCTTCAAGATAAAATTTCATTTATTTGTAATTACAAATAAATATTTCACAATATATAATTACATATTGTTTTTGTGATTAATCACTATGCTTTAATTATGTTCAATTTGTAACAATGAAAATACATCCTGCATATCAGATATTTACATTACAATTCATAACAGTAGCAAAATTACAGTTATAGAGTAGCAATGAAAATAATGTTATGGTTGGGGGTCACCACAACATGAGGAACTGTATTAAGGGGTCGCGGCATTAGGAAGGTTGAGACCCACTGATCTAAGGTAACATACCCTTGGAATGTCAGACTCATCCCTTTCTCTGGACCCCTCAGGGCACACCCACTGCACCAAAGGACTAGACCACAGAACCCCTCATTGTTATCTTGTTCCTAGAATACCATCTCTATGTGCTGTAAATGTTAATGATTAACTATCCTGTGTGCACCAATGTAAAAAAGTGTGTGTCTCTCCATTTTACCTTTTCTCCAATGCCACAGATTTCCCTGCTTTGTTTTTTCCTGACTCCTAAATCTACCACCAATAGATTTCATGTAACCCTCCTGTGCCTCCTCCTTTTATTCTAATGTATAAAATAAGCTGCAAAACTGCCATTCCCCAGAGCATTTTCTCAATCGGTTGAGATTTTGCTTCTCAGCAATTGTCATCAGTTTGGCTCAAATATACTCGTAAAAATTATCTACAGGTTTGAACATTTCTTACAACACTTTCTTAGAAATCTATACTATTCTACAAATCATGTAAATAAACAAAAATAGTAAGATTTAGATTAAAAAATGAATAAGCTTGATTTTTTAGACTTATATGGAAATTTCTCTTGAATACATTCAAAGGGAAATGTATTCTAAGGTTAGGAAGAAATAAACAAAATTCCATTTACTTCTTGAAGTTTTCAGTAATTGTTAATGATTTTGTGTTCTGCCCCTGAAAACCAAAAAACTTACCTTAAAATACAGAAGTAAATAAAGCATGAAAAAGCTCAAAATATACCTACCATTACCCTAGAGGATGTGGAAATGATAAAATTAAACAAATAAACAAACAAGCAAAAAACACTCAAAATCCAACATTTGAATGGCTCCTCTAGGGAAGAACACACACACACACACACAAACACACACACACACACACACACACACACACAATCTTTTCTAAAACATTCCTCACACAATATCTTGTTCTCTTTGTCATGTTTTGTTTTTTTCCTACACCCAAAGGAAATATTGCCACGAGCAAAAATCCTACATAGAAACCAAATATTTGTGATAGAGTAAGCCACTTACAGAGCAACCAGGCTCTCTGGCAAAAGCAGGAATGGAATAAAGGATGATGATACAACTGATAAGACAGGTACAATTTAAAGCCACAAACTAACCCAACACAGCTGCTCTGGACTATTTTTCCCTACAGCAGAATTTGAAGTGGCTAGATCTTATCAAAATTCCAGTTGTGCAAGTTTCTGTTGAGGCCAGAGGATATTAAAGGAGAAATTCACAGAGGCAATATGAAAATCAACAAGCCCAGGACTCCAGCTTTTTGTATTAGGGCTTCATGACTGAACCTTCTTCTCTAGGCCTCCTTGGAGGAAACAGTTCTGTAGCTTTATAGGGCTTCTATATTGTAGGAGACAGAAACCTTGAAATGTATGCACTCCCAGAATGATCTAGCAGCAGGCTCATTGATTTTAAGTCAGTATGAGGGAAAAGGGATGGGGTTCACAATTGAGGTAGCTGGAAGGGGCTGCCTGCTTTCCAACTGCCCAGGTTCCTTGGCTTCTGTGGTTTTCATAAAAAAAATCACAGAAGAATCACAGGTACAGCATTTCTCTCTAAGCTCCAGTTTGCAAGACAATAAGCAAACTTAGAGATTGGTCAGAGAGGTGTGAATGATATGTGGGAAAGCTGGACTTTGCATGTGGTGATATTTTTTCTCACAAACACTATACTATAGGAATGGCAAACAAGGGCAATCTTGTTCACAAAGGCAATAGATTAAAAGCAATGCCAAAAATTGGGGGTATTCACTGGGGTCTCTTGAAGTGATGTTTGGCCACAATAGGATGTATTCAGAAAAGCCATGTTGTTTTTGCAATTATACTAGCAGTTTTATGAAAAACTTGACAACCCTCACTAATTATGAATATGCCTCAGTTTCTCTAACCATAAAACATGTAACATAATTCTCAGGATCAATCTGAAAGGAACTATAATTTAAAAAATGGGGAAATGTCAATAAATACTAATAATGAAGCATCACTAATTAAGCTAAGATGTATAAGAAAAATCATCAAGAAGTAGCTATAAAGCACTCACAGAACTGTTTGTTTACTAGGTAAGAGTGGAGTTATTCATAGTTGATATTCAGTGGTGATTATATTGGCTTAGATTATAACATGAAATGTTACTGTTTGTAAATTATGGGAAGCACAAAAAAGAATACTGATAATCAAATTTAGGGACTAACAAAAGAGGTAGGCTGAGTAATTTACAGAAGTATGGAAAAGTATAAAGCTATAGCCCAGGTGTAAATTACCAAAGTTTCACAAAATCCATAGTCAAGTATTTCAACAAAAATAAAATTTGTAAAGAAAATGAAAGAAATATTTCATGAGACACAAGAAGAATATAACTATTATAGAACGACAGAAATGAGTGACAAAATAATCGAATACAAAATGCAAAAAACAATAGAAGCCTACTATTTTGTGTATTAAAACTTAGCTACAGCCAAAGTCTAGAACGTCAAGATAAGAACAGTGATCTAACACTGAAAAGAAAACTCTCATGAAAGGGAATAATTTGTGATTATATGTATTAAGTGAAATGTTGCCAGAACAAGGAAAGTCTCAAAGTAAGATTCTAACATTGCTTTATTTTTATCTTCCCATAACAATTTAGTTCTACTTTAAGAATTCAGTGATATATCATAACCATATAAATGGGAGGGTATTTTTCCAGGAAAAAAAATCAAAACATGTTCAGTCTTGAAATCAGATTCATTACTCGGGCCACAATTGGGATAGAACAAACAGGATGACTTGACTATTCTAGTAGCAATCTCTCTTATGCCTATTGAATTTTCTTTCTCTCCTTCCTTCAATAAGAAATGAATTTTGGATTTCAAGTCAAGATGGCAGAGCAGGGAAATGCTGTGCTTATATCCTCACAACCACATCAAAATTACTAGTAAACTACAGAACAACCATCATTGAGAATCACCTGAAGTCTAGCTGAGCTAAAGTTCTACAACTAAGGGCATACAGAAGAAGCCACCTCAAGAATGGTAGGAGGGGCAGAGATATGTAATGGGCTGGTCCCACACCCGCATCTGACCATTAAAAATTGGGAGAGCTATCTTGGGTGTGGAGGCCCCCCGAGGAGCCAGGCATCCCAGTCCTACACCAGGCTTCTCAGCCCAGGGCTTCAGTGCTGAGGAGAGATGTCTCCATAACTTCTGGCTGTGAAAACCATGAAAATTGTGTCTGAGTGAGATGAAGCCAGCTGCACTCTCAGGTGCTCCTCTTAAAGACACCATGCATGAACTTACTTGCTGATGGACTCACCCACTCAACACCAGCACTGGGGCAACATCTTAAAAGCAGGGACATATGAGGAGGAACTTAGTTGTCTGGCTTCAGGGCAAAGCCTAAAGGGGCAGCTTTCTCTTGGAGGAGGAGCTCCAAGTGGAAGCCATTGTTTCTTTGTTGAGTCCTCCCCCTTCCCCGCATGCAGACATAGATGGGACCCATATCTGAGCCTCCATCAACCTAGATAACACCATTCTCTCACCCCACCCTGGTGATTCTGAAACTCCACCCACCCAACTTTCAGGCACATCCAAGCTGCTTCCAGTAGTTTTTCCATACAAACAGTTTACCTTGGCTCATACTGCAGACTTTCCTAAAGTCTTTCAAAGATTCACTAAGCCCAAACAAGCAGGATCTGGCTTTGGGATGTCCTGTACCTCTGGATGAACAGCCCTAAGCCCAGCACTAGCAGCAGCCTGCCTTGGTTCGTGTCTTGGCCACTTGAGGCACCTCCAAAAACAGTGCAGGCAGCAGCCATCTGTGGACTGCTTTGTGGCTTATTCCAGAAGGCCCCAGGCAGGGCAAAGGCTATGGCTGAACTTGGCCTGCAGTGCCTCTCCTCCCAGGAGACCCTGGGCCTGGCACAGCAAGTAGTCAGCTTTGGACAAGCCAGAGTGTCACCAAGCCAACTCCAAGGACAACACAACCATGGGAAGACACCATAGCCCTGCTAAAGTGAATGTTGCTCTGTAAGTTCAGCCCCTACACAAAAGCTCCTCCTTTATTGTCACAGCTACTTCTCACAACCACTCAGCCTGAGGGTCAATCCCTCCCATTGATGTGCAAACAGCAACCAATGCTTAACTACAACAGAATGGCACACACAATCCACACAAAGGACACCTCTGGAATACCCAACTCAGATGACCAGGGAGACTGTGCCACTGGGCCCCACAGGACACCTACTACATGAGACCACTCTAAGACTGGCAGATATAGCAGCCCTACCTGCCTAACACATAAAATTAAACACAGGGAGGCAGCCAAATGAGGAGACAAAGAAACATGTCTCATCCCAAACAAAAAAAAAGCTAAAAAAACCCAAAACTAAACAAAATAGAAATAGAGCCAAGCAATCTACCAGACCCAGAGTTCAAAACACTTGTTATAAGGATGCTCGATGATCTCAGGGAGAAGTTCAACAAAGAGATGGATACAAAAAATGAGGATAAAAAATACCAGTCATCAATAAATAATACAATAACCGAAATGAAGAATACACTAGAGGGAATCAACAATAGATCAGATGAAGCAGAGGATTGATCAGCAGTTTAAAAGACACAAACAGATGGAAAGCAAAGGGATGGAAAAAGATATGAAAACAAATGCTACTTTGAGGGGACATGTGCATCTATATGTTCATTGCACCATTGTTTACAATGGACAAGATGTGGAGGCAGCCTGAGTATCTGTTGATGAATGAACGGATAAAAAGGAGGTGGTACACATATACAATGGAATATTGCTTGGCCATGGAAGGGAATAGGTTCTTGCCATCTGCAGCAGTATAGATGGATCTGGAGGGTACTTTGTTGAGTGAAGTGTGTCAGACAGAGAAAGACAGGTGGAATGTGGTTTCACTTATATGTTGAATCTAAAGAACAAAATAAATAAATAAAACAGAAATAAACTCATAGATACAGAGAATATATTCATGGTTGCCAGATGGGAGGGGGTTTGGAGGTGAGTTGGAAAGGTGAAGGGATTAAGAAGTACAAATTGATAGTTACAAAATAGTCATGGGCATATATAGTAAAGCAAAGGAAATATAGTCAATAATATGGTAATAACTGTGTATATAGCGCAAGGTGGGTATAGACTAGTCAGGGGGATCATTTCTTAAATTATATAAATTTCTAATCACTGTGCTGTAAACCTGAAATTAATATAAAATAATATTGAATGTCAACTGTAATTATAAAATTTGAAAAGGGGGGAAAGATGTGAAGGGAAATAAGAGGTCCAATCTCCAGGTATAAAACAAATAAGTCATGGTGATGTAATGTAGAGCATGGGGAATATAGTCAATAATATTGTGATAGTGTGGTACAGTGTCAGATGGTTGCTGGACTTATCATCGTGGTCACTTCATTAGGTATATAAATGTTGAATACCATAGCATACATCTGAAACTAATATAATAGTGTATGTTCACTATATTTTAATAAAAATCTTTTTTTAAAAAAATGGAAAATAAGTGAATTTTGTACATGGGAGCTCACTCATGACCTTAGCTTAGTAAGTTAGATGATTCTACTTATCCAACTTTTGAGCTCCCTTCTCTCCCCTTGCCCAGGATGGGGTGCTCTATGCTCCCCGCTCCCATCATATTTTATAAATGTTCTTTCTTCCACAAACCATGTCATCCATGTTAGAAAGAACAACATTTTTTTCATCAGGCTTCAGCTCCAAGACCAGTGTTGGATGATAAAAATTTCTTTTTAGAAGATGTGAGATAGAAACGGAATGGAAGGCAATTACCAAAAAAGTTGTCATCCTTCGTACCTCCCAAGGATTCATTCACATTCTCTCTATAGGAGCTGCACCATTTATGCCCACTTGTAGGCATGGGCATGTGAGAAACCCAATAACTGCCCAGCTAACTGCTAAGAGCTTTTGTTTATTTGGCAGAATCAGAGATTTTTGCTATCTTTTGAAAATAAAAATTACCCACAATCATGTCTGGTAACTTACTTTCACTCTGGGGATAAAGGCTGGAAGTTAAGATAGATCTGAATAAATGTTATGCCATAGAGAGGAAAAAAAACAAAAACCAGAAAACCACACACATTGCAATCTGTGGCCGAGCTTACATTTTTTGTTTCCTGTTTTCACTTAAATCCATTACTAATAACAGTGAGTAGGAATAACTTACAGAGTAAAAAGAGATTATCATTAGCATCTAAGGGTTTCTAGGTTTATTCAGAAAAGTCTAGTTTTCAGGGTGAACAACTGAGTGTCAAGAATTATGAGTAATATTTTCTCTGATGTCTGCTAAATGTACTTTTCTAAACACTACACAGATTAACTTCAATGTATTTTTTATTAATTTAGAAGAGAGAGTCAATTTTGAGCATCTCTTTATGAAAACAACTCAAATAATTTATTTTCTACTATGGTATGTGACATTGCTACACATGATTAAAGTGATTAGAATATTATTTAAATTAAGTGGGACTCACATTTATAATTTAGCTTTCTGCATCCATATTAGAAACTTAAAAATATTAAGGAAACTATTAACCAGAAATGTCCTGCAATGTTCAAAGATCCACAGAGACACTAAGGAGACCTAAATGGAACAGGTAGAGATGTTTTTGTACTATTTGCTCACCCTCTGGTAAATCCCTTCTTCTGAGAACTGCAGCTGACCTTTGAACAATGTAAGGGAGTTAGTAGCGTTGACCCCCCTGCAGTTGAAAATCTGAAGATAACTTTTGAATCTCCCAATACTTAACTACTAATAGCCTACTGTTGACTGGAAGCCTTACTAATAACAACAGTTGATTAACACTTCTTTTGTATGTTATACAAGTATATATTACATACTGTATTCTTTTTTTTAATTGTGTGTGTGTGTGTGATTTCCTTTTTTTTCTTTTAATTAAAGTTTATTGGGGTGACAATGGTTAGTAAAATGACATAGGTTTCAAGTGTACAATTCAGTAATACATCATCTGTATATCACATTGTGTCAATTATTCAGAGTCAATTCTCCTTCCATGACCATATATTTGACCCCGTTTACCCTCATCTACCACACCTCTCCCCCCTTGCCCTCTGGTAACCACTAAACTATTGTCTATGTCTATGAGTTTTTGTTCCTCTGTTTGTCTTGTTCCTTTGTTGCTTTCAGTTTCGTATCCCACATATCAGTGAAATCATATGGCTCTTGACTTTTTCTGTCTGATTTATTTTGCTTAGCATCATAATCTCAAGATCCATCCATGTTGTTTCATAGCAGCTTTATTTACGTGGTTAAGACATGAAAACAACCAAAGTGTCCTTCAATAGATGATTGGATAAAGGAGATGTGGAATATGTACACAATGGAATACTATTCTGCCATAAGAAAAGATGAAATAGTGTCATTTGTGACAACATACTGTGTTCCTACAATAAAGTCAGCTAGAGAAAAGAAAATGTTATTAAGAAAATCATAATGAAGAGAAAATACATTATGGTATTTACTGAAAGAAAGCACATATATAAGTGGATCCATGCAGTTCAAACCTGAGTTGTTCAAATATCAACTGTACTTCCATTCACAAAGGAAGGGCATTAGTAGCCATGTTTATAACATGTAGCCCTGCAACTCTGGCCACAGATGATTGGAACAAAATAAGCACCTGATCCAAACTGGGCCGATCAAAGTCTCTCTTTTCTAGAATTGGTACAGAAATTATGTAAACCATGGAGAAGTGAACCAGTCATCTTCCTCTTGCCATGTGCATGAAAAAGAAGGTTAACCAGATCTTGGAAAGAAGAATGAAAATGATGCAAAGACTAAAGCAAATACATGAAACAGAGAGAAACAGAGGATACTACTTGGATTCCTGAAAGCTTTCCATCTTTATTCTGACAATCCTGCTTTCTTCTTCCCCCACAGGTGCTACTGCGGCGTTCACTCTCCATTAAACTTCCTCTGGGTAATTCTCCATCTTGAAGTCAGTTTCTGGTGATAAAACACAGACTTATAGTCTTTCAGGTATTATTTTGCCCATTATTTACAACAAAACACAAATAGATCAGTGTCAAGATGCTCTTTAAATTTAATGTTATTGTTACAAAGCCAATGCATTTCAAATTAAAAAGTAATGTTTCAAAAACACAATAATTTTGATATACTAGAATATTGCAAATCATGTTAGATGGTTCACAATTCAAAGGGAGTATGTACTGAATTTAAATTTAAAAAATTAATGTGAAATTTTACTACATCTGACCTTCACTCCCTTTTATTAACTTAACCACATGTTGAAATGCATATAGTACTATAAAACACGACATCTGGTAAAGCTTTCCAAAAAACTAATCACCTATCTGTGAAAACATTCCATCAGAGAATATGGAGTTCCTGGCTTTATCTGAATGATGAAACATGTATTAAACAGCTTTGGGGTTTTAAGAGTGTAGAAAATCTCATATTTTCTTTGTTCTTCTCTTGGCAATATAGTCTCTCCTGAAATTTGAGAACTTGGAGAATTAACACATTTTCAATTCAAACCTTGAAAACATCCATTTATGTCTCAGTGATAGAAATATATTGTGGCAAAAATTCTCCTCCACTATCAAAGACATTCTGTATGACCAAAGGGAAAAGTCTTTACAGTGTATCAAAAAGTCATGCAGTTAACCAAAATTACTTTCACATTTTATTACTGTCACGTACCGCACGACATGAGCAGTAGGAGAATGAGAGGGGGGTGGCAAAGAGTTAAGAAATAAAAAAAACAGCAGTCAAGAGTTAAATGAGTGTGGGGCCAAGGGTCTCCAGCTTCGTGGGCTAAGAACCCTGTATTGGGCGGACACACAGCTTTTATTTCTCCACCTACCAGGAAGTAGCATTGTTCTCTCCACAGTCTGTGAGTCTCATTCCTGAGAACTTGCTCAAGCCAGATTACCCATGCCTGCAAGCTGCTGTTACGAGAGTCTGTCTGCAGTGATAAGACAGATGGTCTGCCTTCACACACCCTATATGCAAACAACCCCAGGAAGATAAGATTATTGTGCTGAGGACAGATACTATTACACCATCAGGTCACTTCCCAAGCAGGTTGAGGGAAGGAATGTAGCCACAGAAGTAGAAAACCTCCAGTCTTTTTGGGGGGCGAGTGAGGGCTCATGCCCATCTCTGTCAGCCCCGAGATTTCTCTTAATGGCCTCCACCCAAACGTGCCTGTCTTAGGTTGTTCCTCCCACGAGTTATCTTACCCATCATTGACTAACCGGTCATCCTTTGGAGCCAAACAGAGAGACGCAAGGTGTATGAGCACTGTCCTCAAAAGGGTCAGTTTAGGGTTAAGCGCGGTGGGGGGGGGGGGGTCAGACGGCTGCACAGTTGCGTGGCAACATATTACTAAGCAGATATACTTTAAGAAGACCTTAAATGGACTATGGTTATCAAAAATACTTTGTCTTTTTTTGTAACTTCTTTTTCCTTGAGGGCTCAAAGAATTTTTAGCAAAATTAAAACATTTACAAATCTTTAAAAACAGGTTTTCTTTCCTTTAGGGGCAAAACACCATTTTAATATGCAATTATTTGATATTGTTGATGTCTTTGATAAGTGACATTATGGTAGAAGCTGAGAACACTGTTTAAAACTATTATTTCCCTCTAGCATTCATGAGATATATGTCTAATTAATATTCAAGCCCCTTGAATGTTCACATAGTTCTACAGGAACAAGAGTATTGTCCACTTTGAATACATCTGTCCCTTATTATAACAGATGAATGGCCAAAACAATGCTTCTTATAACAAGTGCACAAACCCATAGAATGCCATAAGTCATGATAATATTGAAGAGAATCTAATGGGGGTCGTTACTTTATTTTCCTATATCTGAAATCCATTAAAGCTAGGTATTATAAGAAGAAAAGTTGTAGATTGTTCTGACTTCTTCAAAAACCATTTTATTTGGAAAGAATATTAACCAATTTAGCCCAATAATTGTAATGTTAATGCACTCTGAGCCTCTTAGCTAAAGCAGAGCAATTATGGGTAGTGAAAGCTTTATCACAGCTTTGCAGTTTCCTGGCCTTTAAGTCTTGATCTATATAAGCTTCTGAATGAGGCACCTTTTTAATAGTTATGGGTCCATTTAAACATCATTGGATCAATTGTGATCATTGCCTGTTAAGCAGCCCTATTTTCTCTCCTTTCTGACCTTTAGAATTTTTTGTTTTTTAACTGTTGTTCTGGATCTTTCCTTTGCTTGAGAAAAACACTGCTCTTCATAAGATTTGGATTTCTCTAGCACCATTTGTATTGCTGTCCGTTTGCTATTTGAATTGCTTATCCAGGGATGAGTGTATGTGTCAATCTTGCGTTATCCTGGATCATAACACTACTCTGATATGTACTTGACAACAGACCTGTCGTTAATTACCACGATCAGGGCAGAAAATATAGATCCTACATTTGGCCCTACACCAACTAAACATTAGTCATTGCAACAGGACCTCAACCCTTTGTGTGATGTATTTTTTAACAAAGGAGATGTTGGTATATGTACTGCAGATATAACTACCTAATTTGCACCATGGTGAATAAGGATATGTCTCAAGGGCTCCACAGTCTGACCTTCCCCTGTAGTGATCCAATGAATCAATCTTCCATGACAGCAAGCCTTGTGGCAACCTCAATTGATAGGCCATCACCATAGGGGTTACCCCAATCACCCTAATGAGACATTGAATGTCTGCCTTTTCTTTCAGTTGAAACTACCTCATAGTCTAGTTTTAGTCAATTGTTTCCATATTTGGTAGGGCATATTTGTTTAAATGGTATCTAGAGTTCTAAATTATTATAACCAGACCTCAATATAAAATAGCATGTCATTTTAGATTTCCATACAATTATAAAATAGCAGATATTCACCTTGTTTTACTCCCCAAGAGAACCCCCCTTAACACACACACACACACACACACACACACACACACACACACACACACACAGTATAAAAGCCAAAGGAAACAAATTATTTCTACATATAAATAACTTTAATATATTATTAAATGTATTAAAAATTCCACTTATCCATCACTATTTGTTTCAAACAAATCCCTTGAAGTTCAGTTGTCATTGATCCTTGGTTCATTTCTTAATGTCCAAAATTTTAAAATTCAATTTAATATGGAAGTTTTCTTCCTGTCTTTCAGTAAAGAGAAGTGCTAAATTTGCTCAGTTTTTCAGCTGTCTCACTGAATTCATCCAGAACCATTGCATGAATGTGTGAACATTTATTGGTTCTGAGGTTTGGACATCCTTCAAATGAAATAAGGAGGAAAGTTCTCCCACTGAGAGAATGTCATTCCCTCCCTTGCGCATCAAGGAAATAGTGCATATGTCAGCCTGCTGTCCTCTTGATTTTCCTGTAACATCACATCTCATTTTATAATTTCAACTTCTCTAGAGAAAAATGAAATCAAGAGACTATTGTTTCTCATCAACCTAGTCAGCAAAGCAGACATTTAAAACTTTCTATGTTGTCTATGAAACTGTCTATGAAACTAATATGAAATAATATTGAATGTCAACTGTAACTAAAAATAAATAAATAAGTAAATAAATAAATTTTTAAAATAATAAAAAAATAAAATGGTCTTACTGACTTAGAGCATTTCTCTAGTTCTCCTGTCAGATTTACAGTATTTATACAACAGTTTCCTTAGCACGTTATGAAACCTGGGAGGCGTGTGCTAAGATGGAACAGCTGCTCCTAGTCGAAGAAGCCTTTTATTCTTGACATCTCTATCATCGTTCCTGGGCAGATCATCAGTGAGCTCTGCCTCCTGCATACCCATGGGGCTAGGCCTTCCTCTGGCCAATAATTCTGACAAAACCTATTCATTCTAAAGTTTAGCACCATTTTTCAACTTCACAAGTACCTCCCACCCTTATTAAGTATATTTTAAGTAAAAATATGTTTATTGTACAAATGTTAGAGAAACACAGATAAGTATAACATTAAAAGTCACCAATAGCCCCCAGCCCAAAGATGGTCAATGTGGTTCATAACCTCAGGTTTACCCTCCCAGAAATAAAATATGTATAATGACCTTTATTTTTTCAATATTGGTATCATGCTATACCACAGTTTTGAAAATTGCTTTTGTTCATTTAAAAAATTTTTATATTTGTTCATGTGTCTTAGTGGCCATGTTACATTTCATTGTATGGATGGCCCTTAATTCCTTTAATCTCTCCCTACTTTAGACACGGGCTTTCTTAAAATTTTTTGCTGTTATCAATAGAGCAGAGATAATGCTGTAGTTTGGAAGTTCACCAGCAGGAGAGGAAGGTTCCTGTTACTCATCCCTCTGACAGCATTAGGCTGTATAACTTTAAAGATAATTTTTGCCACATTGATTGGTGATTAATGGCACTTTTAGTTCTGCTTGCTTGTACGAGGTCTGACAATTAAGTTCATGAACTTGTTGCACCAATGTTGCTAACCTTTTTCGATATCAGAGGGATTATTCATTATGAATTTGTACCAACTGGACAAACAGTTAACCAAGTTTACTATTTGGAAGTGCTGAAAAGGCTGCGTGAAAAAGTTAGACCACCTGAACTTTTTGCCAACCTTTCATGGCTCTTGCATCACCACAATGCACCAGCTCACACAGCACTAAATGTGAGGGAGTTTTTAACCAGTAAACAAATAACTGTATTGGAACACCCTCTCTACTCACCTGATCTGGCCCCCAGTCATTTCTTCCTTTGCCCAAAGATAAAGAAAATGTTGAAAGGACGACATTTTGATGACATTCAGGACATAAGGGTAATATGGCGACAGCTCTGATGGCCATTCCAGCAAAAGTTTCAAAATTGTTTTGAAGGGTGGACTAGGTGCTGGCATTGGTGCATAGCTTTCCAAGGGGAGTACTTCGAAGGTGACTGTAGTGATATTCAGCAATGAGGTGTGTAGCACTTTTTCTAGGATGAGTTTACGAACTTAATTGTCTGACCTCGTACTGTCAATATTAGGCCCGTGAGTCTTTGGATAAAGAAGAAGAGTAGAAGAAGAAGGTAAAAAGGGAAAGAGAACAAGGAAACAGCAGTCGCTGAGTACTTTCTCTGTGCCACACTTTGCTAAAAGCTTTTCAACCCTTTAACTCATTTAACCTTTAAATAAGCCTTGACTTACCACCTTCTGCTGTATAATTATTAATCCATTGTCAGATGATAAATTTGAGGAAAGAGAGGTTATTAGGACCACAGATTATACATAGCTTGAATACTTTTATACCAAAAAGCTACATGACCTTGGAACATTTGCCTAACTTCACAGAGGCTTTATTTTCTCATTTATAAAATAAATGAGATGTTCAAATCTCTTTAAGTTCAGAGCATATGATCCTAGGTTTAATAGAAATAGGTGCCAACAGCACAATGCAGGTATCTCCACACTCTTATTTGAGAGTACTAGACCACTTATGCAAAACTTACAAAGAAGGGACCAAAAATGTTTTCATGTATCATTAGCCAATACCCACCTTGAGGGTTTAAAGAAATGAAGGTTGAAGAGGACAAAAGTCTCATTTGAGAAAGTTGCCGATGAGCCATAGCAGTGTCCCTCACATACCTTCCTCTGATCTTTAGTTATATTGTTGCTGGAAAATGGGTACCATCCCAGGAAAGAATTCAAGCACACACCAAATAAGCCAAACAAGTGGTGGGTTTATTAGAGAAGGAAGGTAGACTCTCAAGAAGGTGAGGGTGGGCACGCTTGGAGCAGGGCATCTGCCCTGAAGAAAAAAGAGGCTCAGGGATTTATTGCTTTTAAGATGAGGACACGAACTATTCAAGACTTAGAGCTGGTGTTATAGGCATTCCTAGGCTGATCCTCGCTGGCCACTCCTTCCCTTCGGGAGGAGGGACTTTTGTCCTTATTTAGCTCTTGTCAGAACTGTCATGGTAACACAGGAAGTGGAGATTTTTCTTGGTTGCCATACTAGTAATATTATAATCCACTATAGTTAGCTAAAATTCACCTAAAGTGACAAGGTGGTGTCCTGGGTCTACTCTCCACCACGGAAATCTAGTTCTATCTGGTCTGGCAGTTGCACTTTTCTTAAAGATGACCCATCTCCTTCCTCCCTTGTCTCCCCTCATTTCCTCCTTCCCATCTTCCCCCTGTCTTCCTGCAGCCCTATTTTTTCTGCTTATGGTAACAGTATCAGAGGAACTCCATGGGGACAACTCAGAGTAACCCTTTGGAATTTAGGGTTTACAGTAAATGGTATCTCATTTTTGACAAAGTATTTATAGTAATGATAAAAAGGTAGTGTTTCAGAAATGCTTGGAATACCACTGATAGCAGATCCAAAGTGTGTATGTATGTTTCTCAAAGCTCAAATGTGGAGCCCACTATAAGGCTATCTGTCTGGGCATTGACAGGGTAAGACTACCTCAGAGTGAGGAGGGGGCAAGGGGAGGTGTTATGAGCAGCCATTTGCAGGGGAGGTTCTCACCATGTCAAGGGATTTGGTCTGGATACTTAGGAAACATGCTCACAGATGCTCCCACAAGATAAAATATCAGCTTTAAAGTCCTGCCAAGGCCATTGTTAGATTTCTTTAGCACCAACCTTGCCCCTTACCTCTCTTCTCTATCTGCTTCCAATCTTGGAGGACCAGGGCAGTCAGGTATGTG
The DNA here is from genome assembly GCA_031876335.1 of Hipposideros larvatus. Taxonomy (NCBI): domain Eukaryota; kingdom Metazoa; phylum Chordata; class Mammalia; order Chiroptera; family Hipposideridae; genus Hipposideros; species Hipposideros larvatus. The sequence continues at coordinate 107,321,643 of CM063089.1, forward strand.
TTGGGGATGGGGGCAGACATGAACAGCGAGATAGAGGTTGACCACATGGTCACTCCACAGCAGGTTTGTAGCCATAGCCAAGCCAAGATAGAAAAAGAGAATGGAGTTTGAGTATTGCACAGGAGTGAACATGTTCATTACTGAAATGAAATTATCCTCAGATGCACTATTGACTGGAGGGTATTCCATTATATGATAGTGACTAGAAAATAGTACCCTGAGCAGTGTAGCAGAGGCACATGGAGGGAAAATACAGTTGCTTTACAGTTGTACCCTGTGGAGTCCACCTTTTTCCACAAAAAGGCTGATTTAGAGGTATCAGCTAGAACACAAATACGCCTACTTCTACTTTCAGATGGGCTTGGGCACACCTAGTGAACTGGTGTGCAGGCTTCCGTGGCATCTCTTTGCTAGGACACACTCAGAAAGATCAAATATCTCAAAGGAAGTGGGAAAATAGGCTTGACTTGGCCACAGAGCTCTGCACCTCAAGGTGAAGATGTGATTCTAACACGGTGTTTGTCAAAGTGACTCATCTGCTGCCCTCTCTAGGCTCGTGATAGAGCAGACAATGAGGGAGAAGGTGGTATAAAAGCCGAAGTTTGGTCTCAAAAGATTCCTCTCTGTCCTGCTGTGGCTCACTATGCCTGGAGTATATAATCCACAGATTTGTGACTTGCTTGAGCCATAGTATGTGGACAGAAGTTATACTGTTTTCTGAGGTCTTAAGAGGCATCATTTGTCTCCACTCAGTACTCTTCAGCTTCTGCCATTTCTATAAAAAAACATTCCCCGAGTAACTGCTAGACTCAAAGGAGAAAATACATGGAGTGATCTGAACACAGCTGCAGCCTACAAGCCCAGGACACATAGCCAACCCATGAACCCATAAGTAAAAACTAAATGCTGATTGTTAATTAGCCACACATAGTTTGGTGGTGTTTGTTGGACAGATTGTCACAGTGAAAAACAAAACTGATTAATATAAGCAATTTCTGTAAAACCACAGTCGGGCATTGGAGCATGTGAAACACTGGGGTTAGAAAGAGATATCTGCAACTTATTTTGTTACTGAACACTCACAGTTGTGACACCTAGAGTTTACAGGGCAATAGCAGAAACAGAAGGGTCTGGGAGAGACCACAGTGCCTGGGAAAATTGGAGGCTTCTGCCACAGTCATTTCCAGCACCTGGTGCATGGAAACAGGTAGCAATGGCCATGACCTCACAGGTACTGAGTGGCAGTAGCATGGGAATCCACTTGTGGAGATGTTCAATAGCCACATAGAAGGTGGGAAAGGGGGGAGGAATGTACAAGTGGTGTATACTTGTGCAATTACCAGATATGATACACATCCTGTGATCAACATACATGTGGTCCTGCAATACAGAGCCAGAAGCAAAAAACATACAGGCTATGAGTCCATGATTGCAGTGGACTTGTACCAAAATAATCAAAACCTTGAACAAAAGCAAACGATAAACCTTGTGCATTTATAAATGACCCAAACAATGATGGGAAAGCTGGTATCTTTGATGATGGGATAGACATTCAAGATTACACAAGGGTGAAAATATGAGATGAAATCAACAAAATGAAATTTATGAGGATAAATGTATGTAAGCTGAAGTAATGTGGTCATGCTGTAAAGGGATTACTGCTTGGTGTTTATCTACCTGCCTATCTATCTATCTATCTATCTATCATCTATCATCTCCAAACTCTATCAATCTATGAAGCTTCTGATTATTTACCACCCACCCAACAGTAAAATAATCTTCATAGAATCACTCTGCTTTATCATCCAGAGGGGTATTGGTGAATAGCAATCCATATGAGAAATTCCCCACATTTACAAGAGCACTTATCATGCCCACATGGTATTATATTATGCGCCTCTTGGAAAAGCAAGATCAGGAACAGCCAAGGTAATGTTGTTTGAGGGTATGTGTATGTGAGCTTGGCCTTACGCATGGCTTTGTAATACTGTGAAGAAGGATGAGTGGGTTGATACAGAGAGATAGAGGGAGAGAAGGAAAGAGGGGAAGAGAGAGAGAGAGAGAGAGAGAGAGAGAGAGAGAGAGAGAGAGAGAGAGAGAGAACACAGATAGAATATGTAGCCAAGAAAGTAAAAATTGCCATTTAAATCTGCACATAACTAAGGTCCTCATCTCCTAGGAGAATGGGATAATTGTTCTCCCTGTGTGATACTATGTGTTTAGAAATGCCCCTAAATATAAAAAGTGAAGCACTCAAGCATAGTCCATCAGCCAGATAAATTAAACAAAGTAAACTGAATTATATATCAGAATATGTAAAAAGTTTAAACTTCAAGGGCAGGTCCATGATGAAGAGTCAAGAAAGGAAAAAGGAGAAGAAAATACCTACTAAGATGACTGGATGCCATAGCTCCCTATGGGCGAAGTCAGTAGGGTGAGCAGAGGATAGGGAGCCCAAGAGACAAGCGGGGCAGTGATGAGATTATTTTGAATTACTGTCCAAACACCAGCAAAAGCTGGCTACTCATGCAGCCGTGAGGGCAGGCGTTGGGAGTGTTCAGTGTGGGGCATTGCTGGACATGAAGGTAACAGAATGCTCAGTAGCTGAAAGCTTAGTGGGCACTAAATAGTACAGCAAGAGGAGACAATAATAAACTTAAATCCCACAGAGATTGCTCAAGGGTGAAGATGAAAACAGTGCCTCACAGGGTTTCCTAGTCTCCTGATGAGACATAGAGAAGTTTTATTTAAATCTTCATGGTCAAGGTCGTATCTGCAGACTAGAGGATTTGAAACTGGTAACTGTCTTTCACTGTGAGAAAAAGCAAGAGTCAGCACTATCTGGGAGTGGTTGAGGAGCCTGTCAGACTCCCGTAAACTGAAGCAGCGAGCCAAATGAGCAAGAAACCAAATAATAAGCATCTACCGTGAAACAGCTTGCAGGCCTAAATTTATTGTTAGTTTAACAACAACTGCAAGTAAATAAAGGAAAACCAATAAATGCCATTCATATTTTTGAGGACTTTGCTTTGCCAGTTGAGAGTTACAAAAAAATAAATAAAACTTGGTGCATCCACTAGGAAACATAGCATGAAAGGTTTCCCCAAAAATTAAAAATAGAACTACCTATGAGCTAGCCATTCCACACCTGGAGGAAATGAAAACGCTAACTCAAAAAGATATCTGCACTCCATGTTCATTGCAATAGCCAAGACAGGGAAACAAACTAAGTGTCCATCTCTGGATGAATGAATAAATAATACACACACACATACGCACACACACACTGAAATATTCAGCCATAAAAAAGAAAAAAGTCTTAGGGCCGGCCGAGTGGCTCAGTTGGTTAAGAGCTCGCTCAAGAGTTTGAGCTCTGAGCAACAGCAGTTCGAGTCCAGCCCGAGCTGAGCAGCCGCTGAGCTGCCAACAGGTAGCAGGATGGCTCAGCTAAAAAAAAAAAAAAAAAAGAAGAAAGTCTTGCCATTTGTGAAAACATGGATAGAGTTTGAGGGTATTATGCTAAGTGAAATAAGTCAGATGGAAAAAAAAAATTCTGTATAATATCACTTATATGTGGAATCTAAAACAAAGAAATCAAATTCATAGATACAGAGAACCAATTACAGGGTGGGGGGGAGAACAAAATGGGTAAAGGGGGTACAAGATACAAACTTCCAGCTATAAAATAAATAAGTCATGTGGATGTAATGTACAGCATGATGACTGCAGTTAAGAAAACTCTATTATATATTTCAAAGTTGCTTAGAGAGTAAATCTTATAACTTTTCATTACAAGAAAAAAAATTATAACTATGTGAGGTAATGAATGTTAAACTTATTATGGCGATCATTCTGCAATATATATAAATATCAAATGACTAGGTTGTTCATCTGAAACTAATTAATGTTATATGCCAGTTATAGCTCAATAAAATATAAACTTTTAACTAAATAAATACATAATTGAATTACTTTATGTATAACTACATTTTTTCTAATAACTAATAGTATGAGCTAATATTCAAAATTATTTCAACTGCTTGTGACTATTTACTGGCTAATGGAGAATAATATATGAGAAAGTTTTGTATGTCTTGTGTCAGGATCCCATATTAATTTTTATAAAACAAACATAACAGTTTACAAAAGAAACACTTCTATTTGTACACTAAAATTTTGCTATTCAAAGAGCCTTAACATCTATTGTTTTGTAAATTATCTTACTTTCAGTTTATTTTATTAATGGTTCTAGTAATAATCCTATATTACTGTAATTTTTGAGCAACATATAAAATATATGTAGACATATCATTTAGTTTACCTTTGTTTTCAATGTCCTTTTTATAAGAGAGTACTTATGGCTAAAGCAATATTATGTCTGGGATTTTCTTTAGATTGCTCCAGAAAAAAAAAATGGGACCCAAGTGGAAACTAATGGCAGAATGTTGTTAATTAATGAAGTTGGTGATGGGTACCTATTTAGAAATGCCCCTAATGTCGCCATATTACCCTTATGTCCTGAATGTCATTGCACTGTTCTCGCTGCATTTTGGATATATTTGGAGTTTCCCATAATAGAGTGAAAAAATATAAAAATAAATATATCTTTTTATATGATATAGACTCTTCCTCTATAGTTTATTAATAACTGCAAACAAATTAAAAGCTTATTTTAGTAAATATATCAAAATTTCTTTTACTTGCACTCACCACCTTAAACTACATCCACCATTTGTGAATCCTTGAGGATAGAGTGTTTTGTTGAGAATTTCCTTTTAGTTATCATAATTTGTTACAAATTAAAATTACTTAGAAAATAGGATTTGATTTTTATTTTTAAAAAGCTTTTCAAAACCACTACCAGATACCCCCTGCAATAGTCAGAGATCTCTGAGAGCTCAAGGAACCAAGGAGAGGGGAATCTCTGGTTCACAGCATCTTATAAAACTTGATTGGTTTCATGATGCTCACCAGAGTATGGGAACAGGTACCACGGGAGCCCTTTCCTGTATCAGAGAAGCATATTCTGGCAAAGACTTTATTTAGCCAAAACCTCCTCTTGCTTTGCAACACTTATCCTTCCTTCTCTATGTTTAGCCTCTCCCTTACTCATAACCCCTACATCCCATGATAGGAAAATTATATGGACAAAGCTTGCATGCCAATATGAGTTTCACCAAGAGTTGGAGATATGTGTCTTTGTGGTCTCATTCATGGGATTTTATGATAAATAGCAGATGAATATCCCCGAATCTCAGTCCTCAGCTCATATAGGATATTTAAGGGAAGTTTGTTTAAAATAGATTTCTGTACACCATCCCCTCAAAATTGCAATTCATAGATATGAGCTAGGGTCTGATACTGTGATTTTTTTTTCTTTCAACTTCCCAGGGGATTCTGATCTGCAGACCAACGTGGAGATCATTCGTTAGCATTCACCAAAATCCTGAAAAGCTTTCTCAATATCCAGGTTCTCCTGATGTCTAGGAGCCAATGATATCCCTTGGAATTTCTCACAAGATCAAAATCATCTACATGCAGTCTGAGGGAAAATTAAGGCTAGATATTTTGAGACAAAAGGGAATAGTTATCACTGATGGTTCTGCTGAATAGATAAAAAATGTCATGTGTCAGAGTGCTCCACCAGGCCGAACCTAGTAGAAAAAAGATGGACAGACATAAGAGACCACAGAGGTGTCACTCTAGAACCCAATTCCTTAAAAGGAGAATTCAGTCCAATTCTAACTATCCTGTTTTAAGTCTTCTTCAACAATATATTTGAAAATATTTCACAAGAAACAGCAGACATTTCATAAAGACCATCTATTTCATAAGAGGAGCTAAAGATATGAGGGATGGTTTTATCCTTAACATCATCCAAGGAGAAAGTAGCCTGAGAAAATTTTAACTCGATATTCTGTAAATGGGTAAACAGAATAACTCCTGGCAAGGCAACATGGACTTTGGGACTTCATAGTGGGTTTTTTCCTCCCTCCCTTCTTTCCTTCAACTACAAAAGTAATGCATACTCGACAAAGATTCAAACAATAAAAAAGTAAATATCGAGAAAGGGAGAATTTCTCCCTCTGCCCACCCCAGGTCATCCATGGAGGTTATCATGTAATATTTAGAGTTCCATGTTGTCTTACCTTGGGCTGCTATAGCAAAATACAGTACTCCCCCTTATCAGTGGTTTCAGTTACCTGTGTTTAACTCCAGTCTGAAAATATTAAACGGAGAATTCCAGATCCAAACAATTCATAAGTTTTAAATTGCATGCCGTTCTGAGTAGCGTGATGAAATCTCGTGCCTCTTTGCTCTTCCCTGCGTGGGGCGTGAACCATCTCTTTGTCCTGGGTGTCCATACTGTATACACTACCCACCACTTGTCACTTAGTAGCCAACTCAGTTATCAATCTACTGTCCTGGTATCTCAGTGCTTGTGTTCAAGTCACCCTTAGTTTACTTAATAATGGCCCCAAAGTGCAAGAGTAGTTTAAACTTTATCATAGATATGTATGTATAGGAAAAATATAGTATATTTAGGGTTGAGTACTATCTGTGGTTTCAGGCATCCACTAGGGGTCTTAAAATGTATACCCTTCGGAAAAGGGGGAACTACTGTACCACAGACTGGGTGGCTTAAACAACAGATATTTATTTTTCACAATTCTGAAGGCTGGGAAGTCCAAGATCAGGGTGTCATCATGGTCAGTTTCTGGTGAGAGCTCCTCTCTTCCTGACTTGCAGATGACAGCCCTTGCACTGTTTCTTCATGAAAAAGAGAGAAATGAGAGAGAGAGAGAGAGAGAGAGAGAGAGAGAGAGAGAGAGAGAGAGAGAGAGACAGAGACAGAGACAGAGACAGAGACAGAGAGGAGAACTCTGATCTCTTCCTCTTCTTATAAGGACACTAATGCCATCGTGACCATCTTCAGGACCTCATCCAAACCTGATTACCTACCAAAAACCTCACCTCCAAACACCATCACATTGGGAATTAGGGCTTCAGCATATGAATTTTGGGGAGAGACATTCAGTCTATAACATATCTTTTATGGATTTACAAATTTAAATGAATATATTGTTTTCATTAAAAATAGGAATATGTTGTACATACTCTTCTAAAATAAGCTTTTTATAAAAAATTAAATATAGATCATGGACACCTTTCCATTTCAGTCCTTGTAAATCTATCTGACTTTTAAAAATATCTATGTGGTGTTCCATAGTATGGCATTTACAAAATTTATTTAACCATTCTTATATTGTTTAACATTTAGGTTGCTTTCCATTTTTCTCCATTACAAGTAATCTTGCAATTAGCATACATAGTCTTATGAGGGTGTGATAATATTTCTATAAGGTAGACTAGCATCCTAGAAGAGAAATGAGGAGGGGATGGGCAGTCCTAGGACATATGCCCTGAAGAGGCTGAAGGATGCCCCTAAATGGTGCTTCAGAAAATTATCCCATTTTCATCTCATTCACAAGTCCTTCTATTCACATCCTTGTAGTGACAACATTTTACATTTAAAACATTTATTCTATTATCTGACATATTTATTCTATTATCTGACATATTGTAAACACTCAATAAATAGTATTTTATGTTGAAAAATTGATATAAAGATTCAATCTATAATGTATCATGCTAGTCAATAGGTCACTTTATGATTAACCACAAGTTGATAATTTCTTTGTTTTTGGTCCTGTGTTAAATGATTTTCTGTGCATTTGAGTTACTATTAGAACATCACATGACACCACAATAACTAGTAAGAAACACGCTGTAGCTCTCAAAATTCCCAGGAAACATTAGGTAGAATGAGAAAGTCAAGGAGAGCTGGAGGTTACCTGTTAGGTCTCTGTATATCAGGAGGAGCAGCAGAGCACACAAAAACATGAATTCCTTCACATATTCCTCACATCTCGCAACTGGGGGAGGCAATATACTAAATTAATTCTGAAGGGGGGAAATGAGTGTCACTTGGTGAATAAAATTGGGAAAAATATTAGCATACAGGAACATCTGCTAGCATCCCAATGAAATACTGACACATATACCATCTTAAGGTGACTTACCACCCACAATAATGACACTAATATATGGACAGAAGACCCAGTAACTGCAACTATGCATATGTACCCTCTTTAGCTGCTTGCTAAAATCCTTAACCCAGACCTGTGAATCACTGGAATTGCTGCAAAATTTGCCAAAACAACCTCTGAGAAGCAGATGGTTATGAAAGCTTCTGTCCAGATGCCAGAACCCCATATGCTTGCCAATATGTGTTTCCAGCATGCACCATTATACTTAAAATTATATTTTCCCTTTTCCTGCCATGTTCACTCTACCATAATTAACAAGGTCTAATACTTTTCCAGAATACAAGAAACATCACAGCCTGTTTGCATTTCTTTTATAAATAGAAAGGAGAAAAGCAACTGTCAGATACCCCCAAACCTTCAACCTAAGCCACGACCCAATTATTTGGTGTTCATGCTAGTGGTCTTCACGAAGTCTTTTTGAAATTTTTTATTTCAATTGTGTCATTGTCTCCCTAGGCTCTCCAAGTACCTCAGTGCTGAGAGGACTGCTCTCTGGTTCCTTTCCAAGTCCACTAGCAAACAAACAAACAAAAAAAAGTAGTTTTATGAAAGAAACTAGACACAGATTTCTGATTTTCCAGACCCACCAGAGAGGTTGGTAAGGAAGCAGATTCTCTACTTTAGAACAACAGTTGCGTTTCTTAAGCCAGCGATGCCAACAAATATTCCCCAACACCATGACAGCAAAACCTTTGGCACCAATCCAGAGGTTGAACTTCTAAACATCGACAACAAGGCACTTTGATCAGCACCCAAGGCTACGTCACAGGAAAGAATGAAATATTTGTCAAATCCATGTGGGCCCTTTTGAGAGGTCAGAGATGCTGTTGTTCAGAGGTCAGTCTTTCCAGATCAGTTTTTCTATTGACTTGTTTACTTTCTCCTGGATCAGACGTCCCACCCCCTCCAAGGTCTGGCACCAAATGGGTATGGAAAATGGCCAAACTTCCACAAGTTGTCTATTTCTGCAACAGTCAATTTGGCATGTTTACATGGTGTTCCAATGTAGGGCTTTGAAGCTACCAATCATTACAAACGGCATTCTCTCACATTCCCTCATCCTATTTTCCCAGTAATCTGCGTACCATACCTGTGATATTGTAATGAAAATACCCTTAAATATTCAAACGTTCAACAAAAAAGGAACTTATATTTTTTTCTGTGAATACTTTGTAGTTGTAGAATAATGTATTCTGACTTTATTGGTAAATCTGAACCAATGCTGTTGGGTTTTTTGTTTGGTGTAGGGAGGCATGATGTTTTAGAAAACTTAGATTACATTGTGATGTGTGATTTTGAATCAGCAATTGAAAAATAAGCATTATGACATTTTAATTACATTTTAATGATTAAACCTTGGAAGTGATGCTGATTTAAGTCAAAATAACTTCTGAAGGGGTTTTTCTTGCCTGCAGCTATCTGGATACCTAACAGAAGGGAAATAAAAAAGAGAGAGTAAAATAAAAAGAATGATTTTCTAACCGCAGGGGGGGAAAAGTGCATTTAGGTTTTAGGGAGTTTTGTTTGTTTATTTGAATTAGTGTTGGAAATCACAATGGGAAGATCTAGTTATCATGGGCAACCTTTGGACATGTTTCAGCATGCAGGATACTATGTTTGCATTTGCTTGACAAAATTCAAGATTAAGGATGAAAAAGTAATGATAGAGATAGCAACACAACTTCTATGTACATGTATGCCTTACTTCACACTGCCACATATCCATGTTTAGGTTGCACTTGTACCATTACACAAAAAGAAAAAGAAAAAACATTTTGAAAAGTTTCCTTGTCAGAAAATTGAAACTGAAATCCAGGAAGAATAAATGCAAACATGGAAACCCTAGAACATTTTTTTCTCAGCATTTCCTCTTCCCAAGGAAAGGGATGAAAACTATAGAAATATAAATGATAAATATGTTTACTTTTAAAAACTAACAATAATGAGTTAAAGGTAAAGTCTTCTTAAAACCCTACATTTAAACACATTGACCTACTATGAATAATAACTCAGAGCTAAAATAAGTCTAAGTATAGAAGATCTAAAACTTACTGGAATCAATAAATATTACACTTCTGTTGGAGACTGCTGTATTAACTACAATTTTTTTCATTGATTTTTGCTATGGACTAAAATATTACAAAGCTGTTTATAATCTTTTTCCTAAACTTAAAGCTCTAAATATATATACATATATATATATATATATATATATATATATATATATATACTTTTTTTTTAATTTCACAAAACACACTGCCCATGGCCATGAGCCTTTGCATATTCTATTTTTTCTGTGGAAAATTTGCACTCTTTACAATCCCTGCCAGACAGAAGATTGGCCAAAAATGAAGTTGCTTGTTCTGATGGAATGAGAGAGAATCCAGATACTTACCTAGGTATAAATTAACTTTCTCACAGCATAAAGGTGGTAATTTGAAACAGTGAAGTTAATTATTTAATTCATAACTAGTATTGGAACAATTTGTTAATTATTTGGAAAATAAAGACATTTAGACACCTGCTTTATGCCTTATTCAAGACTAGATTCCAGAGGTTTAATGGTGAGAATATGAAAAGCAAAACTAGAATTGAAATATCAGAATATTATTAGGAGGAGAGGCCAAATGGCTCATTGGTTAAGAGTTGGCTTGGGACGCCAGCTCTGAGCAGCAGGGCCTGGGTTCCCATCCCACATTAGGGCCAGTGACGCTGCGCTCTCTAGAGCTAAGATGGTGAACAAAGGTTCGACCTGGAGCTGGGCTGCCATGAGTCGCTGGTGTCCACGTAGGCTGCAGTGGAGCTGCAGTGGGCTCCCGTAAGCTACCATGAGCGGCTGGCAGCCAGCATGAGCTGCCAAGAGCCGCCGGGAGTGGTCATCCAGAGGCTGGCGACCGATCTGCCTCACCCAGAACGAGAGCCATGATGATATGAACATGGGCCAGTGAAGCGACATCCTCCACAACTAGACTGAAGAACAAAAGGACAGCAACTTCTCTGTTCTCCATCCCTGATTCCCCAGTTAAAAAAAAAATATATGTATATATATATATATATATATATATATATATATACATATATATATATGTATATATATATATATATATATATTACTAGGAAAGTGATTTTTATAATCATGTGCAATGAGAAAATTTATGGACAAAAACAAATAGCTAATAAATATATGAGATGATGACAACCTCAATAATCATTAGATAAATGTTAATCAAAATATCTAATCTATATTAATTACCAATTATCATAATGTTATTAATAACAGAGGGAGTTAAAAAAAGTCACCCTCAAATATTATGGGTGAGATTCTAAATTGTTGTAAGGATTTTAAAGGGTAATTAGAAAATAACTCAAAATTCCAAATGTGCATACATGTCAAACCAGAAATTTTAGTTTTGAGGAATTATAGAAATACTCCTACATGTGTACAAACACACACACACACACACACACACACACACACACACACACACACATTCATTAAAGTATCATTTCCTGTAGCAATAAAATGAAGACAGCAAAAGTCCATCAACAGAGATTGGTTAAGTCAATTAGAATTCAACCACACCACAAAAAAATCGGAACACTAATATAATGAATGAGGTATCCATACCTATATTCACCAAGGTGGACAAATGGACATGATGTACTTTTATGTCAAAAAGAATGTTCCAGAACAATATGCACTGAATGCTTATATATTAAAAAAACCACACAAAAATGTACTGTTTGAATGTTCTACAAGTACGTGGATAGCTGTTATCATTACACATGCATCCTCCAACCTGCTCATGTGCCACCTCCCTTTAGAACCTTTCTTGCTGTCCACCTCTGACGTCAATCCCATATCTTATGCATACACCTACAACTCCACTACCATCACACACTTGTAGTTTCTGATTAAATAAAGATGGAAAAGTTTGGCAGTGGACTTAGGGTGCTGAACTTTCAGAAATACATGCTAATTTGTCACACCCCAAATACCAGTCTGTCTTCCAACAAGTACTTGGAGCCTCGGCTGTTTGCCTAACCTGTCTCCAGATGTGGAGATAATGCAGTAAGGCATGCTCACAGTCGCACAGTTGGGCTTTCCCACCCCCCCTGCCTCCTGGGAGGAGATGGGGGTGGGAATCTCCTCTGCTAGGAAGCCCGCCCTTGTAATGGCCTCTGATTTTTAAATCTCTAATCAAGTGTGGGCAGGTGGAGCCAGAGAAGGAGAAAGAGTGTGAGCCCGTGTGTACACTCCAGCAGCCCACAGCAGGGAACAGCAGGCAGCTAAACAGATGTTCTATAGCTACTCGCCTGACATCTGCTCCCATCAGCCAGTTGCCAGGCTGGGTTTTACAGACATCAGGATTGTACTAGAGACTATAAATTTGAAGTTCTGCTTGGATTGAGGAGGGTTGATTAGAAACTGCATATTTTAAAGGAAAAGAAACCAAATGCATAGATGAGTCGATCCAAAGTAACTATCCACATATAACTTGTTTTATATTTTTAAAGTATCACCAATCTATTTTAAAATAGAACATCTTAATGCAGAACACTTTTGTAAAGGCACAAAATATTCAAGATGCTTGATGTCTTTAAGATTTCCTAGGTGAGGTTGCTGCTGCTATCTGGGAACCACGTTTTGAGAACCACTGCATTAAAAGATGTCTCTGTGATTCTAAGAAAAAATTTTGTTTGCCTTATTCCAGTTTACACTTGTGCTATACTTTTTTTTTCTGTGTAACTCATCAGAAAAAAATGAGCTTAACATTTTTTAACATTTTGTAACACTACACTAATGCAGTGGTTCTCAAAATGTGGTTCCCAGACAGCGGCATCCAACCTCACCTTGGAACTCATTAGAAAGTCTGAGGATGGGGCCATACAACATGAATTTAATGAGCCCTCCACATGATCCTCATGCCCACTCAAGTTTGAGAACCACTATTCTAATGGTTACAGTTTGAAGGCTCTGATAAGCTCATCTTGAGGTAAATGACTATTTGTATTACCCAAGGTCTTCATCCATACAACCTTTACATTTGGCTGACTTGGCTTACAGGCTATCTCAGTAACTAAGTGGAATCACTTGGTTGTTATAGATTCATACATATATATGGGTGAGTATTTGCATATAAACTATGATAACAGTGGAATATGTAATCTAACATTTTTCCCAATTTAAAAATGCTTAAACTTGAAGTCTTATAAAAGAATAACCATTGAATCCATTCATTTATAGTTAACAAATCATCTCTGTTGTAGTATCTGTAGTAATTGGGCCTTTTACCATATATTCCAATAGCCATATCTAAATGAAAAACTGGACAATAGCGATTCTTCTTCTATAATAAAAGAAAGTGATTTTTAATATGACCCTTCCTTGACTTCAACTCTATTTCTACCACTCTTTCTCTCTGTCCTAGTAAGTAGATGGTTATCTTTCTTGATATCCTCAAATTATTGACAGCCATTTATGGAGTGAGCATTTAATTATGATACAGGTTAAACCCAGCACCTTCTTACTGAATGCATGTCGGGGAATAGTCTTCTTCCTCCAGTGACAGTGTGGGTTTTCAAAGTGTTCAAACTTTCTAAAACTTCGATGAATTTTATATAAAACCATAGTATAAAGTCAAAGCTCATATTTGTTTATCAAATAGTTTAAAGGTTAATCAATATGATACAAGTCATTAAAATGTCCACGTAAATTATGAGTATTTGCCATTGAGTCTGAATTTGAAATCACACATCCAAAAAAAGGCCTTCCCCAGGCAACACAGTTGTCTGGATTATGAAAGAAATAATTTATAGTCTATTATCTTCAAGTACATTAGCAGAAACACCGATTATGTTGTAACTTAATTGAAATGGACCAGAAGTTCAGATGATTGCACACAGAAACAAATAAAAACAATAATGTTCATATCCAAATGAAATAATTTAGCCATTACAATTAAAATTTTCTTTCAGCTAATATTTTAATTTAAAATGTCATACCAAAAGTTACATTTATCCTTAGAAAAAGATGACATATTAAATGTTTTGCATGATTGGGGATTACATAGATGCTTGAATTCCTCAAGCCCAAAGGGAAAATCATCTGCCACCATATGAACATACACAGTAGTTTCTTTGGGGGAAGGGGCAAATAACTTTAAATAGCATTTAATATCTTTCTTATCTGCTTTAGTATGCCTCTGCCTCATTTCCATTCAGCAATGCCCATGCTGGGGATCCGTGTCAGTAAAAGGAAAAAAAAACTGCCTCTGCAATCTGTTCTTCCCCTTGGCTGCCCCTTGTTCCCAAGCCTGACATAAGCTGCAGTTGTCACCAGCAGCTCAGGTAGCAGACAGAAACCTCAGCCTATGCTGAGGCCTTGCCAAGAGCAGCTAGTGTCCAGCCCCAGTGGATGCAAGAGGGCACCTGGCATGTCCATGGCAGCATTGTGAGTCCAAAGACAGTCCTCTATTAATGGTGCATACTAATGATCTTTACATTTTAATTAGAAATGCTTGCTTAAGATCACTCACGGAAACCTTGGTGAGCAAAGGAAGGACTACCTCCCATTCTCTGCCTTTTTCCTACAAGAAGAAACAATTAGCTGACCTGAATCATGTCAGAGCAAATATCAAAAACACTCATTAGAAATCTGTGATTTAATCCAAGCTGAAAATACCAGACATTTCCACTTCAAAGCCAAGGAAACATAACGTTAGCAAAGGGAATAGTCCACAGAATTCTCTTCTCTCACTCTCTCTCTTTCTTTTATTCCACTCACACACGGACACATTTTTATTTGACTTTGCCACATGCAATCCCTTCAGTATGCAGAAACCAAAAGCCACAAGCCTATTAGCAGTGTCTAAAGACTCCATCAATTTTGAATATTTTTCTAAGCAATTTGAGGGCCTGTTTGTTTCCTTGTCTAGAAGCACAAAGTATTATACTAAATGAGCTCAGAAAGATTTATTTCTTGATTATTGTAATAACAAAAAAAGTAGACTCAATATTTTTGGAAAATATTTTTTGAAGATTTCCTTTAAACTGAAGACTAATGTGTTGCTTCTGAGAACATAGAGACAATATAGGTAGTTTTAAAAGATTATATCCCTGGGAAAACATTCTATGAAATTCTGCTTTCCCACCCCTAATGACTTCTAAAGCATCATCATCACCATGGAAGCTTTCAAATATTGACACTTAATAAGAAGTCCTTGAATATGGAGAAGAAAGTATCTTATCTATGCTCAGTGCAGGGCATGGCGTTGAGCTTCCCCTCCAATAAATGCATGAATATATGTGAGAACAGCTTCTCTTAGCTATTCTGCTTCTGTATGATTTGAAGCCAGACATTGCCTCAACTT
Organism: Hipposideros larvatus; assembly: GCA_031876335.1. Classification (NCBI taxonomy): domain Eukaryota; kingdom Metazoa; phylum Chordata; class Mammalia; order Chiroptera; family Hipposideridae; genus Hipposideros; species Hipposideros larvatus. Next base: position 107,337,127 of record CM063089.1, read on the forward strand.
CCCTTCCTCAAATATGTGGAGCAGGTTCCCCAAAGTGAGGTTTCCAGACATCCTCAGTGGTTAACCAAGCAGTGCTCAGGTAAGATGGAAAATTTAGAAGAAAAAGCAATGAAACAGTAGTGTTAAATAAGCATTTCAGAAACTTAAGTTGTGAAATCACTTGATTTTCACAGAAATCTTGTTACATGTATAATAATCATCACCTTCTGAAAAGTTGTTGTAGGTGCTATAAGTGTATTCATCAATGCTTCTTGTTTATTCTTCAGTTAACAGAATGTATTTTTGTCTCTGCTAATGAATTTTTTTCTGTCATTTGTGATATATTTTTTTATAATTGTGAATTTAATATTTTCTACTGTTAGTATCATGCTGAGTTAATGACTTTGTTTGAAAATTTGGATCAATGACTAAATGATGACAAAAATAATAAGTTCTACAACTCAGAAGGTTATACAAATAAAAAGAGAATGGAATGCCACTGCAAATATTGAATGTAAATTTATATGTGTCAGTACATGTAAGTTTGCTGGTGTGATGATTTTTCATAACCACATGAAAAGGAAAGTGAAAATCTTGAAATGGATGGTTGAGGGTAACAGCAAATCTATTGGAATCCAATCCAGCCCACTTCTACTCTCTATTTTGAAACTTTTTCCAATTAATGACATTAATCCATACAAGCTTTATTTCTAAAGATAACAAAGTGATTTCTTAAGGAAATAAATTGAGTACAAATATTAATAATTTCAATATAAAATTATTTTTTTACCTGGCTAAAAAGGGCCTCAAACTAGAGTGGTATCATTCACAGTGGTCCATGTCATAAGCTTACATCTTTTCATTCTAATAGTTCATTTAAGTCTTCTTCGTCTTAAATGCTTGCCCATTAAATTCATGGTTTTCACTTCGGATCATTGTGTCATGTATGTATAATGACAGTTGCCTTTTCCTGTCCAATAGTTCTTCATTATGTTTTCTTATCAAATTTAGGGTTTGGGCTGAGTCTTCTAGCACAGTGCTGAAGAGTTGCAGTAATATTTAGCATCTTTGTCTTATTCATGACTTTAAGAATGCTTCAAAAATTACACCATTTTCAATCACTGAGAATTGCCTGGCATCTAGCTGAACAGAAGTCCCACAACTAAGGATATATGGACGATGCCATGTGGAGACTGATTTGAGAGGCAGAGACATGGAACCAGTTGGTTGCACACCCATGTGCGGCATTAAAAATCAGGAGGGATATCTCAGCTGTGGGAGTTCTCTCTGAGGAATGAGGGGTCCCGTCCCCACACCAGGCTTTCCAGCCCAGGGTTCCAGTGCCAGGAAGAGAAGTTCCACAACTTCTGGCCATGAAAATCAGCAGAGATAGTGGCTGAGTGACACACAGGGTGGCTGGAATTCAGGTGCTTCTGTTAAAGGGCTGACACATGGACTTACTCACTGACGGACTCACCTGCTCTGAGCACCAGCACTAAGACAGTAGCTCAGAAGGTGCCAGGGACATATAGGGAGGGACTAAATTGTGTGGCTTCATGGCAAGGGCTGGAGCAGGAGCTTTCTCCAAGACAGAAATGCTGGCAGAATCCTTTGTTTCTTTGTTTAGCACATCCACCTCCAAGCATGCAGACTCAGGCAAACATCAGATCTGAGTCTCCATTAACCTAGCTAACCTGTTAGCCTGCCATGGTGGTTCCCTGAGACCCTGCCCTACCAAACTGTCAGGCACACCCAAGTTGCTGCCAGTGTGTTTTCCATACAAACATCCCTAAAATCTCTCAAAAGTTCACAAACCCCAAGTAAGCAGCATCTTGCCTGGGTGTGTCCCATAGCTCTTGCTGAGGAGCCCCAATCCTGGAACTAGTGACAGCTGACCTCACTTTGCAGCTTGGCCTCCCCCAAGCACCGCCAAGCCCAGACTGATGGTTGCCATCTTCATATTGCTTTGAGGCTCATACCAGGTGGTCTGGACACAGCACAGGCTAAAGCTGAACTTGGCCTGCAGCAGGAACCCTCCAAGGAGGCCCCAGGGCTGGTATGTCAAGTGGCTGGCTTAAGACTGAACTGGAGCATCACATGGCTGCCTCTAAGGATGACACACCCAAAGTAATCCTGGCCAAGCACCAGAGCCCTGCTAAAGCAAACCCTGCTCTGTTGGGTCAGCACCTGCACAACAGCTTCTTCACTATAGTCATGGCCAGTCCTCACAACAAATCAGCCTGAGAGTCATTCCCTCTAATTGATGTGCAAATAGCTACCAATGCTCAACTACAACAGGAGAGCACACACAATCCACACAAGGGACACATCTGAAGTACCTGGATCAGGTGACTAGGGAGACTGCACCACTTTGCCCCACAGGGCACCTATTAAATAAAGCCACTCTACCAACACTGGGAGACATAGCAGCTCTACATGATACATAAAAACAAACACAGGGAGGCAACCAAAATGGGGAGACAAAAAAATTAGTCTCAAATAAAAGAATAGAACAAAGCCCCAGAAAAAGAACAACAGCAAAAAAGTAAAACAAACAAACAAAAAATGGAGACAAGCAATCTACTAATACAGAGTTCAAAACACTGGTTATAAGGATGCTCAATCTCAGTGAGAACTTCAACAAAGTGATGGGAAACATAAAAATGGAGATACAAACTATAAATAAGAATCAGTCAGAAATTAAGAATACAATAACTAAATGAAGAATACATTAGAGGGAATCAACAGTAGATTAGATGAAACAGAGGATTGAATTAGTGATTTAGAAGATAAGGTAGCAAAAAACACCCAATCAGAGCAGGACTGAGAAAAAATAATTCAAAAAAATGAGGATAGTTTAAGGAGCCTCTAGACAACATCAAGCATACCAACATTCACATCACTGGGGCATCAGAAAGGGAAGAGGGAGAGCAAGGAATAAAAAAACCTATTTGAAAAAATAATGACAGAAAACTACCCTAGCCTGGTGAAGGAAATAGATATACAAGCTCAGAAAAAGAAGAGTCTGAAGCAAGATGAATTTGAGGCTCCCACCAAGACATGTCATAATTAAAATGCCAAAAGTTAAAGACAAAAAGAATCTTAAAAGCAGAAAGAGAAAAGCTGTTAGTTACCTACAAGGGAGCCCCCATAGGAATATCAACTGATGATTCAACAGAAGCTTTACAGGCCAGAAGGAATTGGCACAAAATATTCAACATGATGAAAAGCAAGGACCTAAAACCAAGGTTATTCTACCAAGCAAAGTTATAATTTAGAATTAAAGGACAGCAAGATCTTACCAGACAAGAAAAAGCTAAAGCAGTTCATCGCCATCAAACCAGTATTACAAGGAATCTTAGAGGGTCTTCTCTAAAGTGAAAAAATAATAATAAATGAATAATGAAATGGGAAAAACTACATATCTATCAATCATTACTGCTTTTTTTGTTACTAGTTTCAGGTGTACAAATCAACATAGTGGTTAAACATTTACACACCTCACAATGTGATAACCCCAACAAGTCTACTACCTATCTGACACTGTACATACCTATTACAATACCATTGACTATATTCCCTATACTGTACATTTTGTCACTATGTATTTTTTAAATTATAGTTGACATTGAATATTATTTTATATTAATTGCAGGTGTACAGCATAGTGATTTGGCATTTATATAATTTATGAAGTGCTCCCTCTGAGAAGTCTAACCCATCTGACATTAAACATAGCTTAACAATATTATTGACTATAATCCTCATACTGTATTTCACATCCTTGTGACTATTTTGACACTACCAATTTGTGCTTCTTAATCCTTTCACCTTTCTCACTCATCCCCCATGTCCCTCCCTTCTAGCAATCGTCAGTTTCTTTTCTGTATCTATGAGCCTATTTATGTATGTTTTGTTTGTTCGCTTATTCTGTTCTTTAGATTCCACATATAAGTGAGATCATATGGTATTTGTCTTTCACAGTCTGACTTATTTCCTTAGCATAATACCCTCTAGGTATATCTATGTTGTTGCAAATGGTAAGATTTCATTCTTTTTTATGGCACAGTAATAATCCATTGTATAAGTGTACCATGATTTCTTTATTCAGTCATCTATTGACAAGCATTTTCATTATTTCCATATCTTGGTTATTGTGAATAGCACTACATAAACATAGGGGTGCATATATCTTTTAGAATTTGTGTTTTGAATTTCTTTGGATAAATACCCACCCAAGAGAAGAATGGCTGAGCGATAAGATAGCTCTACTTTTAATTTTTTGAGGAACCTCCAAACCATTTTTTGTAGTGGCTGCACAAATTTGCAATCCCACCAACATTGTGCAAGGGCTTCCTTTTGTCTACATCCTCATCAATACTTGCTGTTTGCTGATTTATTGATGATGGCCATTCTGACAGGTGTTGAGGTGATATCTCATTGTTGGTTTTTATTTGCATTTCTCTGATGATTGGTGATGCTGAGCATCTTTTCATATGTCTATTGGCCATCTTTGTATGTCCTCTTTGGAGTAATGTCTATTCAGGTCCTCTGCCCATTTTTTGAATTGGATTGTTTTTTTGTTTGTTTGTTTTTGGGGGGCTTTGTTTGTTTGTTTGTTTGCTTGTTTTTTGGTGTTGAGTTGTATGAGTTCTTTTTATACATTTTGGATAGTAACCCCTTATCAGATGTATCATTAACAAATATCTTCTCCCATTTGGTAAGATGTCTTTCCATTTTATTGATGATTTCCTTTGCTGTGAAAAGAATTTTTAGTTTGATGTAGTCCTATCTTTATTTTTCTTATTGTTTCCCAAGCCTGGGGAGATACATCAATGAAAATATCACCAAGAGTAATGTCTGAGAGTTTAATTTCTATATTTTCTTCTAGGAGTTTTATGGTTTCAGGTCTTACACTGAAGTATTTAATTCATTTTTTATTTCATTCTTGTATATGTCATAAGAAGGTGTCCCAGTTTAATTTTTTTTGCATGTATCAGTGCACTTTTCCCAGCACCATTTATTGAATAGACTGTCTTTACCCAAATGTATATTCTTGCTTCCTTTCTCATAGGTTAAATGACCATATAGGTATGAGTTTATTTCTGGGCTTTCTTCTGTTCCATTGATCTATGTATCTGCTTTTTATGCCAATACCATGTTGTTTTGATTATTATGCTCTTGTAGTATAATTTGATATTGGATAGCATGATACCTCCAACTTTGTTCTTTCTCAAGATTGCCATGGCTATTTGCAGTCTTTTATGATTCCATGTAAATTTTTATTCTGGTTCTGTGAAAAATGCCATTGGTATTTTGATAGGGATTGTATTGAATGTATAGATTACTTTACGTAGTATAGACATTTTGACTATATTAATTCTTTCTATCCATGTCCATTTACTTGGATCTTCTTGAATTTCTCTCGTTATTGTCTTATAATTTTTGAATACAGGTCTTTTACTTCCTTGGTTAAACTTACTCCCACATTTTTCTTTCTATGCAATTGTAAATAGGATTTTTTTTCTGTTTTGTTTTGGTGTTTTTTTTTAAGATTTTATTGGGTACGGTGTTGGGGAATCAGAGAAGGGAAACAGACAAGTTGCTGTTCTTTTGTTCTTCAGTCTAGTTGTGGAGGACGTTGCTTCACTGGCTGATGTTGGTGTTGTGATCATTGTGCTCTTCCTGGGTGAGGCATATTGGTCACTGGCCTCTGGACGGCCCACATTTATGGCAGCCCACTGCAGCAGGGGCTACAGCCTATGCCGTCGCTGGCGACTCATGGCAGCTCAGCTCCAGGTCAAGCTGTTGTTCACCATCTTAGCTGTAGAGGGCAGTGTCACTGGCCCTCATGTGGGAACTGAACCAGGGCTCTATTGCTCAGATCTGGCGCCCCCAAGCCAGCTCATAACCAACAAGCCACTCGGCTGGCCCCAGGTTTTTTTTTCTTAAATTTTCTTTCTGATAGTTTGCTATTGGTGTATAAAACTGCAACCGATTTCTGAATATTAATTTTGTATAATGTTACTTTACTAAATTCATCTATCAGTTCTACTAGTTTTTTGGTGGAATTTTTGGGGTTCTCTATATATACTATCATGTCATTTACAAATATGACCATTTTACTTTCTTCTTTCCAATTTGGATGCCTTTTATTTCTTTTTCTTGTCTGATTGCTGTAGCTAAGACTTCCAGTACTATGTTGAATAAAAGGGGTGAAAGTAGGCATCCTTATCTTGTTCCTGATCTTAAGGAGAATGCTTATAGCTTTTCCCCACTGACTATGATATAAACTTGGGTTTGTGATATATGGCCTTGTTACATTGAGATATGTTGCCTCTATTCTCAGTGTGCTGAGAGTTTTTACCATAAATGCATGCTGATTTTTTTCAAATTCTTTTCCTGCATCTATTGACATGACCATACAATTTTTATTTTTCATTTTGTTTATGTGGTGTATCATGTTAATTGATTTGTAGATATTGAACCAACGTTGCATAACAAGAATGAATACCACTTGTTTGTAGAGTGTGAACTTTTTAATGTATTGCTGAATTTAGTTTGCTAGTAGTTTGTTGAGGATTTTTGCTCTACATTCATCAAGAATATCGGCCTAAAATTTTATTTTTTAATGATGTCTCTACATGTTTTTGGTATCAAGGTAATGGTGGCTTCATAAAATGAACTTGGAAGCCTCACCTCCTTTTAAATTTTTTGGAATAGTTTGAGAAGAATAGCTATTAATTCTTCTTTGAATGTTTAGTACAATTCATGTGTGAAGCCAATGGGTCCAGTACTTTTATTTGTTAGAAGTTTGTTGATTACTGATTTGATTTCATTAGTAGTAACTGGTCAGTTCAAATTTTCTGTTTATTCTTGATTCAACCTTGAAAAATAGTAAGCTTCTGTGAACATATCCATTTCTTCCATATTTTCCAATTTGTTGGCATATAGTTGCTTATAGTATTTTCATAAATTTTTTTGTATTTCTGTGGTGGCAGTTGTTACTTCTGCTCTTTCATTTCTGCTTTCATTTATTTGGGTCCTCTCTCATTTTTTTTTTCTTTTTAAATTTTATTGTTAGTTTCAGGTGTACAGAACAATGCAATAGTTATCCTTTTCACCCTCACAAAGTAACAACCACCCTCCCCCATCTACTGCCTTCCCACCCCCGATATCATGCTTATCTATTACAATTCCATTGACTCCATTCCCACTCTCTACTCCATGTCCCATGACTATATGTATATATAATTATAGTTGACATACATTATTATTTAACATCAGCTTCAGATATATAATTATAGTTGACATACATTATTATTTAACATCAGCTTCAGATATACAGTGTGGTGGTCAGGCCTCTACACCAACTATGAAGTGGTCTCCCTAACAAGACATGAGTCCACCTGGCCCCCTAAAAAATATTTACAACATTATTGATTATATTTCCCAGACTGTCTTTTCTATCCCTGAGGCCATATTGTTGTTACCAATTTGTATTGTCTCATCCCTTCCCCTTCTGTTTCATCCCCAACCCCTCCCAACTAGCAACCCTCAGTTTTTCCTCTGTGTCTCTGAGACTATTTCTGTTTACATTTCCCATTTATTCAGTTTTTTAGAATCCACGTATAAATGAGATCATATGGTATTTGTATTTCTCTGACTGACTTATTTCACTTAGCATAATGTTCTCTAGTTCCATCCATATTGTTGCAAATGGCACTATTTCCTTCTTCTTTATAGCTGAGTAATACTCCATTGTGTAAATGTACCATAGTTTCTTAATCCAGTCGTCTACCAATGGGCATTTCAGTTGTTTCCAAGTCTTAGTTATTGTGAATAGCACCGCAATGAACATAGGGGTGCGTATACTTTTTCGGATTAATGTCTTGGGGTTTTTTGGATAAATACCTAAGAGTGGAATTGCTGGGTCATAAGGTAGTTCCATTTCCAGTTCTTTGAGATACCTCCATACTGATTTCCATAGTGGCTGCACCAGTCTGCAGTCCCACCAGCAGTTCACCAGGGTTCCCTTTTCCCCACAACCTCACCAGCATTTGTTGTTTGTTGATTTATTGATGATAGCCATTCTGACCGGGGTGAGATGACTTCTCATTGTAGTTTTTATTTGCATTTCCCTAATGCTAAGTGAGGTTGAACATTTTTTCATATGCCTGTGGGCCATCTATATGTCCTCTTTAGAGAAATGCCTGTTCATATCCTCTGCCCATTTTTTAATTAGGTTGTATGGTTTTTTGCTGTTGAGTTGCATGAGTGTTTTGTATATTTTGAATATTAACTCCTTATCAGATATCTCTTTGACAAATATCTTCTCCCATTCAGTAGGCTTCCTTTTTGTTTTATTGATGTTTTGTGTTTTTTTTGTGAAAAATCTTTTAAGTTTGATGTAGTCCCATATGTTCATTTTTTCTTTTACTTCCCTAGCCTGTGGGGATGTATCAGTAAAAATATTGCTCAAGGTAATGTCTGCAAATTTACTCCCTATATTTTCTTCTAGGAGTTTTATGGTCTCAGGTCTCATATTTAAGTCTTTAATCCATTTTGAATTTGTTCTTGTATATGGTATAAGGAGGTGGTCCAGTTTGATTTTTTTTGCATGTGTCAGTCCAACTTTCCCAGCACCATTTATTAAATAGGCTGTCCTTACCCCATTGTAACTTCTTGCTTCCCTTGTCATATACTAACTGCCCGTATATGCCTGGACTTAATTCTGGGCTCTCTATTCTGTTCCATTGATCTATGTGCCTATTTTTATGCCAGTACCATACTGTTTTGATTTCTGTGGCCTTGTAGTATGTTCTAATGTCTGGAAGTGTGATCCCCCTGACTTTGTTCTTATTTCTCAGGATTGCCATGGCTATTCAGGGTCTTTTTTGGTTCCACATAAATTTTAGGATTATATTTTCTATTTCTGTGAAAAATGCCCTAGGTAGTTTGATAGGAATTGCACTGCATCCATATATAGCTTTAGGCAATATGGACAATTTAACTGTATTAATTCTTCCTACCCATGAGCATGGGATGTTTTTCCATTTGTTTGTTTCTTCTTTTATTTCTTTCTTCAGTGTCTTATAGTTTTCAGAGTACAGGTCTTTTACTTCTTTGGTTAAATTTATTTCTAAGTATTTTATAGTTCTCGAAGTGATTGTGAACGGAACTGTTTTCTTAATTTCTCCTTCCGATAGTTTATTACTGGTATATACAAATGCAACTGATTTCTGAGTATGGATTTTGTATCCTGCTACCTTACTGAATTTGTCTATTAGTTCCAACAGCTTTTTGATGGAGTCTTTGGGGTCCTCTCTATATAGTGTCATGTCATCTGCATATAATGACAAATTTACTTCCTCCTTACCAATGTGGATGCCTTTTATTTCTTTTTCTTGTCTGACTGCTATGGCCAGAACTTCTAGGAATATGTTGAATAAAAGTGGAGAAAGTGGACAGCCTTGTCTGTTTCCTGATACTAAAGGAAATGGTTTTAGCTTTTCCTCGTTGAATATGATGCTAGCTGTGGTTTTATCATATATGCCTTTATTATGTTGAGATAGGATCCTCCTATTCCCACTTTGCTAAGAGTTTTTATCATAAATGGCTGCTGTATTTTGTCAAATGCTTTTTCTGCATTTATTGATATGACCATATGATTTTTCTTTTTCTTTTTGTTGATGTTGTGTATCACAGTAATTGATTTGCGGATGTTGAACCACCCTTGAATATTAGGGATGAAACCCACCTGGTCATAATGTATGATCTTCTTAATATATTGCTGAATTCTGTTTGCTAAGATTTTGTTGAGGATTTTTGCATCTATGTTCATGAGAGATATCGGCCTGTAGTTTTCCTTTTTTGTACTGTCTTTGTCTGTTTTTGGATCAGGGTGATCATGACTTCATAGAAAGAGTTTGGGAGCCTTCCCTCCTTCTGGATTTTTTGGAATGGTTTGAGAAGAATAGGTAATAGTTCTTTTTCGAATGTTGGATAAAATTCACTTGTGAAGCCATCTGGCCCCAGGCTTTTATTTGTTGGGAGCTGGCTGATTACTGATTCAATTTCCTTGGTGGTAATCAGTTAATTCAGATTATCTGTTTCTTCTTGAGTTAGCTTTGGAAGGTTGTATACTTCTAGGAAAGTATCCATTTCTTCCAGATTGTCAAATTTGTTGGCATGTAATTGCTCATAGTAATTTCTTAAGATTTTTTGTATTTCTGTGGAGTCTGTTGTTACTTTGCCTCTTTCATTTCTGACTTTACTAATTTGAGCCCTCTCTCTTTTTCTTTTGATGAGTCTAGCTAGGGGCTTGTCAATTTTGTTTATCTTCTCAGAAAACCAGCTCTTGGTTTCGTTGATCTTTTGTATTGTTTTCCTGGTCTCTATTTCACTTATTTCCGCTCTGGTCTTTATTATCTCCTTCCTTGTGCTCCCTTTGGGCTTATTTGCTGTTCTTTTTCCAACTCCCTGAGGTGTAAGGATAACCTGTTGATTTGAAATTTTTCTTGCTTTTTTAGGTAGGCCTGCACTGCTATGAACTTCCCTCTTAGGATTGCTTTCGCTGTATCCCAGAGATTTTGGGTTGTGGTGTTTTCATTTTTGTTTGTCTCAAGGTATCTTTTGATTTCCTCCTTGATCTCATTTTTGACCAACTCGCTATTTAGTAGCATGTTATTTAGCCTCCATGCATTTGTGAGCTTTCTGGATTTCTTCTTGTAATTGATTTAGTTTCATAGCATTGTGGTCAGAGAAAACGCTTGATATGATTTCAATCTTTTTAAATTTATTGAGACTTGTTTTGTGGCCTAACATGTGGTCTAGCTTAGAAAATGATCCATGTGCATTTGAGAAGACTGGATATTCTGTTGCTTTGGGGTGAAATACTCTGAAAATATAGATTAAATCCAGCTGGTCTAAAGTGTCATTTAAGGCCACTGTTTCTTTGTTGATTTTCTGTCTGGAGGATCTGTCCATTGGTGACAGTGGGGTGTTGAAGTGCCCTACAATATAGTGTTATTGTTGATCTCTGTCTTTATGTCTGTCAAAATCTGTTTTATATATTTAGGGGCTCCTATGTTAGGTGCATAGATGTTGATTAGAGTTATATCCTCTTGTTGGATCGATCCCTTTATTATTATGAAGTGCCCTTCTTTGTCCTTCGTTATGTTCTTCAATTTAAAGTCCAATTTATCTGATATAAGTATTGCTACTCCAGCTTTTCTTTCGGTTCCATGTGCATGAAATATTTTACTCCATCCCTTTACTTTCAGCCTGTGTGTGTCTTTTGATCTGAGATGAGTCTCTTGTATACAGCATATACAAGGGTCTTGTTTTCTTATACACTCAGCCACCCTATGTCTTTTGATTGGAGCATTCAGTCCATTTATATTTAATGTGATTATTGATAGGTGCACAGTTATTGCCATTTTGTTATTTGTGTTCCTGGTCTTTGTTAGCTAGGTTGTTTTTCTCTTTCCTCTGCTTAAAGCAACCCTTTTTAACATCTCCTGCAATGCTCACTTGGTGGTAATGAATTCCTTAAGTTTATTCTTTTCTGAGAAGCTCTTTATCTCTCCTTCAATTTTAAGTGATAGCTGTGCTGGGTAGAGCAATCTTGGTTGTAGGCCTTTATTTTCCGTCACTTTGAATATTTCCTGCCACTCCCTTCTGGCCTGCAGAGTTTGTGTAAAAAAGTCAGCTGGTAGTCTTATAGGAGTTCCTTTGTATGTAACCTGCTGTCTTTCTCTTGCTGCTTTTAGGATTCTGTCTTTGTCTTTATCCCTTGCCATTTTCACTATAATGTGTCTTGGTGTGGGCCTGTTTGGGATCATCTTGTTTGGAACTCTTTGCACTTCCTGTGCATGTATGTCAATTTCCTTTGCCAGTTTAGGTAAGTTTTCAGACATTATTGCTTCAAAAATGTTCTCGATCCCTTGCTCCCTCTCTTTTCCTTCTGGTATTCCTATAATGCGCATGTTGTTGTGTTTGATGTTGTCACCTAGATATCTTAAACTATTTTTAATGTTTTTTATTCTTTTTTCTTTTTGTTGTTCCGCTTGGATGATTTCTGCTATCTTGTCTTTTAAGTCACTGATTCAATCTTCTGCTTCATCCAATCTACTAGTAATTCCGTCGAGTTTGTTATTTAATTCAGTAATTGAATTCTTTATTTCTACCTGGTTGTTTTTCATGATTTCTCTATCCTTCTTTTCATTCTCATTAATTTCCTTGAGCATTCTAAGAATCAGTGTTCTGAACTCTCTCTCCATTAGGTTGTTTCCCTCTATTTCCTCTAATTCTACAGATTCAGGAGGTTTCTTCTGTTCTTTTATTTGGGATATGTTTCTTTGTTTTCCCATTCTGGCTTACTCTTTGTGTTTACTTCAATGAAACAGGTAGATCCCCTAGGTCTCTCAGTCTTTTCTGGGTGGATTTATGTGGTATATGTCCTTTATATTTGAATTGCTCAGACTTCCTTTTCTCCCGTGTGTGTATACCAGAGGTGTTCCTTGTGTTATGTGCCTTCTCCTATTGAGGTCTAGTTTTTATTGTTTTTTGCTTGTCAGTAGGTGGGCTTGACTCCCAAGCTGACTAGCCATGAGGATTAGTTGTGTCCAAAGTTTATAAGCTGTTGTGTGAGGGTTGACACCTCTGATGAGGCCTGGACCCAAGGGGCTCTTGTGCCTGTAGCAAATTCCCTTTGAGTGTGAATCTTGTAGGTCAGACCCTGTAATGCTCTGGTTTTATCTAAAGTTGGTCTCTGAGTGTGATGATTCTTGTGCTTCTTTGGCTGGGCCCCACTGCAGAGCGTGTTTTAGGGCAAAACAGATCAACGAGCACAACCACAACAGCCACCAAGGGTAACCAGATACTCTCTAATGTTCAAATCAACCATCACCCTACGCTCAGCATGTATAGAAATATCAGTCACACACAAGGAGAAAACAAACCAACAGAAACAAAACAACTACAATGAGAAAAGAAGAAAAAAAAAAACAAGGAACAAATAGCAGTACAAGATAAAATAAAATATAATAAACTAAAAAATACAATGAATGCAAGAAACAAAATAGCAACACCTTTAAAACAACAACCGCAATAGCAAGAAAAAAGAAAAAAAACTTGCAGAAAAAATGGAAAGAAGAAGGCAAATAAAGCTGTGACAAGGAAGCAGGAAAGAAGGGAGAGCGAGGTTAGAAGAGAAGGAAAGAAAGAGAGAAAAATGAAGAGAAAAAATATATATATCTACACCCTCATATATATGGACATATATATCCACATATATGCACCATCATATATGCCTATATAAAAAACTAAAATTACTAATGAAATAGAAAAATCCAAAAACAACCAACACAAGCGATCAATGAAAAAAAAAACCCCAAAACATCCAAGAGAACCCAATTAACAATAACAATATAAAACACCAAAAGAGAACTCCAAACCGAAAACAATAAAAAATAAAAAAAGGGATAAAAAACAAGCAATAACCAGTGCCAATCTTCGCTGAAATCCGCCAAGCTCTCCCCAGGTTTTCCTCTGCTATACACATAGTCCTGTGTGTCTTGTGGGGGCAGAGCCAGCCGCCTGGCACATAGAGTGAGCCTGGCAATGCAGGTCTGTTTTAGATGAGTGGAGTTATGAGGTGTGATTGGTAGTTTTTTTACAAAGTCAGTGTTATTTCTGCTCTTGCCTGTCCAGAGGCACTCTGATTTCTGCGCAGCCAGAGGACTGGATGTGCATTTTTGGGTGCTCTTTCTACTGGGACTGTTGGAGGGTGGGGGGTGGAGATTTCAGAGCTGCTGGTAGGCCTTCCTGTGCCTCAGCAGCCAAAGCTGTTCTGCTTCCCAATCTGCCCAGGAGAGCTGGGGTGCAGGGACAGCTTATTTAGTAGCTCCCACCTGCAGCCTCTTCTCATGTAGATTACTCAACCCAGGGAGTCGAAGCACCTTTGTTCTGACTTAGTCCTCTCTTCAGGCTCTGGCAGGGAGAGTGCCAAGGTTTCTGAGAGAGGGTGGGGGTGTGCACTTATTTATGCAGTTTATTTTTCCTATATGAGAGAAAAGGGGAAAAAAGAAAGAGAAAAAAAATTGGAAAAAGAAAAGAGCCCCCTCCCACACTCCCGCAGAGCCCCTGCTGCTCTCCAGGGGCACCACCTGGCAAAGCATCTCATGTCTCCACAGCTGTGGGGTGTGGGCTGCGTCTCCATACTTCTCGCTTCCCTATTCTCCTGCTGGCCAGTTTGAGATTCCTGCTTCAGAAACTGTGCGCCCTGGGGCTCCTGTCACACTCCTAGCAGGGACAGTCAGTGGGGATGGCCAGCCCAGAGGCTGAGCCCGCCCAGATGCTGCAAACCACTCCGCCTTGTCCTGGATTCCCACAGCTCTGCAGCGGTGAGCTCGGATGGACTGTGCCTCCGCTCACACACCCTCTCTCCATTCCGCTTCCCGCCGGGCCTGAGGATTCTGCCTTAGCGCGAGGCCGGAGGTATAGGGAGCGAGCCAAGGGAGTCACTCTCCCATCTGCGTTCTGAGACCCCGAGTCTCAGCAGCCACGGGTGCGGGCTGTGCCTCCACGTGCCTCACCTCCCTCTTCCCCCACTCGCCTGGTCTGCCCACCTTTAAGTACTCGGCGTGGAAGTCCCTTCACTGCTCAGTGTGCTTAGAGGTTTGTTTGCTGAGCTCCAGCTGTTCAAACTGTGGTGATTTCCAGGGGAGAACTCAGGGAGCCCTCCTCACCGCCGTCATTATTTCTCTCTCTCTCTTTTTTTCTTAATGAGTCTGGTTAAAAGTTTGTCAACTTCGTTTTTCTTTTCAAAAAACAAGCTCTTGTTTTCATTAATTTTTCGTATTTTTTTAGCCTCTATTTGTTTTATTTCTGCTTTCATCTTTATTATTTCTTTTCTTCACTCACTTAGTGCTTTGTTTACTATTCTTTTTCCAGTTCCCTTAGGTGTCAAACTGTTTTTTTTTTAATTTTTATTATTTCTTGAGCTACACCTGTACTGCTACGAATTTCCTTCTTATGACTGTTTTTTGCTGTGTCTAAAAGATTTTAGGTCATTGTGTTTTCATATTCATTTCTCTCAGGGTAACTTGATTTTTTTCTATGATCTCATTGTTGACCTATTCATTATTTAGTAGCATGTTAATTAGCCTACAGTGTTTGTGTGTTTTTTGGTTTCTTTTCTTGTACAAGATTTCTAGTTTCATACCATTATGGTCAAAAAAGACACTTGATATGATTTTAATCTTTTTAAATTTATTGAGACTTCTTTTTTGGCCTAACATGTAGTCTATCTTGGAAAATGTTCTACGAGCACTTGTAAAGAATGTATATTCTGCTGCTTTGGAATGGAATGCTCTGAGTATATCAATTAAATTCACCTGGTCGAGTGTGTCATTTAAGGCCACTATTTCTGTGTTGATTTTCTGTCTGGAAGATCTGTTCATTGGTGTCAGTGGCATGTTAAAGTCCCCTGTTATGATTATGTTATGGTTGTTCTCAGTCTTTATGTTGGTCAACATTTGTTTTATATAGTTAGATGCCCCTATGTTGGGTACATACAGGTTTACTAGGGTTATGTTCTCTTTTTGGATTGATCCCTTTGTCATTAGGAAATGTCCTTCTTTGTCTCTTATTATAGTCTATATTTTAAAGTCTATTCTGTCTGATATAAGTATTGTTAATCCAGCTTTCTTCACATTTCCATTTGCATGAAATACCTTTCTCCAACCCTTAACTTTCAGTCTGTGTGTGTCTTTCAATCTGAGGTGGGTATCTTGTACACAGCATATGAATAGTTCTTGTTTTCTTAGTCATTCAGCCACTCTATGCCACTTGATTGAAGAATTTAATCCATTTAAATTTAAAGTGACTATTGATAGGTACATAGTTATTGTCATTTTATTATTCATATTTTTTATCTTCTTTTGTTTGTTTGTCTTCCCCCTACTTCTTTAGAAAGTCCTTGTAATGTTTCTTGTAAAAGTGGCTTGGTGGTAATCAATTTCTTTAGGTTTTTCTTGTCTTGGAAGCTCTTTACCTCCTCTTCAATTTTGAATGATAACCTCGCTGGGTTGATAAGTCTTGGTTATAGACCCTTGTTCTTCATTACTTTAAATATTTCCTGCCAATCCCTTCTGGCCTCCAAAGTGTCTGTTGAGAAATCAGCTGACAGTCTTATGAGAGCTCCCTTGTAAGTAACTAGTTGTCTTTCTCTTGCTTCTTTTAGGATACTATAGTTGTATTTATGCTTTGCAATTTTAATTATAATGTGTCTTGATGTGGGCCTGTTTGGGTTCATCTTTTTGGAACTCTCTGTACTTCCTGGGCTTGTATGTCTATTTCCTTCATGAGGTTAAGAAAGTTTTCAGTCATTATTTCTTCAAATACATTCTCGAACTCTTGTTCTCTTTCTTCTTATGATGTGAATGTTGTCACACTTGATGTTGTCCCAATGATCCTTTAAATTATCTTTGTTATTCTTTATTCCTTTCATTGTCGTTGTTGCTCCAGTTGGGTGTTTCTGCTACATTGTTTTCTAAATCAGTACTCAGTCCTCTGCTTCTATGGGTTCTATGCCCTTATTTATGCTTACTCTCTCTTTGTTGAAATTCTCACTAAGTTCGTTAAGCATTCTCATAACCAGTGTTTTAAACTCTGTCTCAGGTAGGTCGGTTGCCTCCATTTTATTTAGTTCTTTTTCTGAAGGTTTCTTCTGTTCTTGTATTTGGGACATGTTTCTTTGTTTCCTCATTCTGGCCACTTATCTGTGTTTGCCTCTATGTAGTAAGTAGATTTCCTATGTCTCTTAGTGTTTTCTGGGTGGCCTTATGTATTGTGTGTCCTGTGTGGTTCAGGGATGCAGTCCTCCTGATCACCTGTGTATGTGTTCTTGGTGTTTCCTTTATGTGTGTTGTGTGTATTCTCTTGTTGTAGTTGAGCCTTGATTGCTTTTTGCACAGTACTGGGTAGAACTGACTCTCAGGCTGACTGACTATGAGGATTGCCTATTCCCAGTGTATGAGTCACTGTGTTGGTTCTGATTGCTTAGAGGTGATTCACCCCAGTGGGCTCTTTCCCCTATTGAGACTGACTTTTGGGTGTGCCAATTGTGGGGCTGACCAGGTAGTGCTCTGGTGTGGTGTGAAGCCAGACTCCTTTTCTGGTGTCTTTTGGGTAGGGCTTCCATGCAGACAAATTTCAGCCTTGTCTGTGATTGGCCCAGGGCTACCTGGTAGGAGCAGCAAAGCTATATGTGGTTGGTGATGCCTGTGCTGGAACTGGAGGCATGTGGGGATGGCTTCGCTGTGAACTGAGGCTGGTTTCCACCAGTATTGGACCTGGGGCAGCTTAGCAGAAGGCCCAGGGCCCTTCTAGGCCTGTTGCCACCTGCCAGCTTCCTGTTAGGCTCAACTGTGGAAGAGCCTCATTAGGTGTATGGGCAGGGGCAGTTAACCCAGTATTGAGAGAGTCCCTGGTGATGCAGCAGTAGCTAGGCAAGTCGGGGTCCCAGGGAGTCATGAGGTGTGGCCAGTGGATTTTACAAAGTTAAGGAAGATTTGGTTCTCGAACAAGTGCTGGGCCTGTGACAACTTGGCAAAACACTCTGAAAACACCGCAGCCAGTCACCACTTGCCACATGCCCGCAGGTCTCCAAGAGAGCCACCCAAGAGAGGCTGCAGCACAAGTTGTGGCTGACTATACACCACCTAAATTCCCCAGGCTGCCGTAGGCCATTGGCTGCTATAAATGGCTTCTGCAGCTCATATAGAGAAGCCATCTGACCAGGAGCCAAGAGTGCTCTGTGCAATGCAACACTAGCTGGGTGAGAAGTGAGGGAAGGGAACCCAGAGCATCACCTAGGTTTTGCACACATGTAAATTTTGTCAAATCAATGCAATCTCAGATTTGGCCTTTTGGGGGAGAAATCAACATAGAAAACATGGCACTATCCTGTAAGCTACTTGTGAGGTGGGCTCAAGCTAGGGACAATGTCTGGATGGCTGTCCCTCAAGCCCTTACTCTGAAGCTACACAACTCAGTCTTTCCCTATATGTCTCTGGTACCTCTTGAGTTGCTGCCCCTCCAGTGGAGCCCAGGTAAATATTAGCAAGCAAGTGAGACTATGTGAGGGCTCTATGTCTGGGTTTCTAGCTGCCTTCCATCTTGCTGGGTCAAATGGACAGACTCCTTACTGCTTTTCACTGCCAGATGTTTTGGGGACTCTTCTTCCTGGCACAGGACACATGGGCAGGGAAACCTGGTGTGGGGCTGGGACCCTTCCCTCTTCAGGGGGGACCTCCACCACTGAGGTTTCCCTCCTGGTGTTCAACAACTACCTGTGGGTTTGGGGTCAGCCTGTTCTGCATCTCCAACCCTTCTACAAGTCACGATGTGGCCTCTTCTTTATATCCTTAGTTACAGGGGCTCTGTTCAGCTAGCATTCAGATGATTCTCCAGGTTGATTGTTCTGTAATATATTTGGAATTTTGATGTGATCCTAGCAGGCAGCAGCATAGCATTTCCCTAATCTGCCATCTTGAACTGCCTCCTGGGGAATTTTTTCTATCAATAATTACTTTCAATGTAAATGGATTAAGTGCTCCAATCAAAAGACATAGGGTGGCTGAATGTATAAGAAAACAAGACCCTTACATGTGCTGCCTACAAGAGACTCACTTCAGATCAAAAGACTCACACAGACTGAAAGTAAAGGGATGGAAAAAGATATTTCACCAAAATGGAAACAAACAAACAAACAAACAAACAAAGCTAGAGTAGCAATACTTATACCAAACAAACTTTAAAACAAAGTTTATAAAAAAAGAAAAAGAAGGACCTAGTAATTCCACTTCTGGGTATTTATCTGAAGAAACCCAAAAAGCTACTTGACTGGACATGTGCATCTATATGTTCATTGCGGTGTTTTTTATAATGGCCAAGATATGGAGGCAGCCTGTGTGTCTGTCAATGGATAAATAGATAAAGAGGAGGTGGTACATGTATACAATGAAATATTGCTTGGCCAGGGAAGGCAACGAGTTCTCGCCATCTGCAACAACATGGGTGGACTTGGAGGGTGTTGTGCTGAGTAGGGTATGTCAGGCAGAGAAAGACAAATGCCATATGGTTTCACTTATATGGGCCTTTAAAGAACAAAACAAACAATTTAAAAAAACAGAAACAGACTCATAGATACAGAGAACATTTTGGTCATTGCCAGCTGGGAGGGTAGTTGGGGCAGTGGGTGAAAAAAGCAAAGGGATTAAGAAATACAAATTGGTAGTTACAGAATAGTCATTGGATATAGGGTATAACATGAGGAATATAGTCAATAATATTATAGTAATTATGTATGGTGTTAGATGGATACTAGATTTATCAGGGTGATCTTTTCATAAGTTATATAAATGTTTAATCACAATGTACACCTGAAACTAATATAATATGACATAATATAACATGTCAACTGTAATTGAAAAAGAACTTTTAATTATTTTTAAAAATTACACCATTTTCTGTGATGCCTTCTGTAAATAGCTGATGGATGCCCATTAACACATTAAGGAACTTCCTTTCTGGTCCAAGTGAAAAGTTTTTAATATTAATTAGTATTATATTTTATTGTTTTTGAAGGGCATCAGGTAGGATAATTATATGGTATTTGCCCCTCTAATCTGTTTCTATGAAGAATTGCATTTGATTTCCTGATGAAAAACCTGAATCACTGAATAATCCCTATTTACTCCTACCTTGTATACTCTGTGGCAATTTGCTTTCTGATGATTTATTTTGATTTTTTAAAATCTATGTTTAGAGTTAGAATACAACTAAAAGTTTGACTTTTTGTATTAAAATCATGCTGTTTTGGTATCACTCTAAAGCTAGCTTTTGGAAATTAGATAGCTTTCCACCTGTTTTAATCATCTGGAAGAATTTCTAAAATATGAGAATTACCTCTTCCTTAAATTTTCATGAAGCTTACAGTAAACCATCTGGCACTAGCTCTTTCTTTAAAGGTGATTTCTGACTATATTTTCAATTTCTTCTATGGTTATTGATGGTTTTAAGTTTTCTACTTCTTTTTGAGTCATTGCTCTTAATTTACATTTTCTTAGATAAATAATATTTCTCCTAGAATTGAAAATTTATTGGTCCAACAAATCTGTAAATAGCATTTTCTTCAAACTTGTTCATCTCCACAGCTTTAGTTTATAGCCCTATTTTTATTTTCTATTATTATTTAATTATACATATTATTCCCCTTGATCAGACTTACCAAATGTTTATCCATTTTTTCCATCTATTGTCTTTATTGTTCAATAAATTTTATTCTATGCATATTTCAACTTTTATCTGTATTAATTCCATCTTCCCTTTTTATTAGTCATTCACTTATTAATCTAATATATAAGAATTGAGACATAATTTCAATTTATTCCATTGATAGTAACATTCACTTTGATCACTTGATTAACATGGAATTTAAATATCCTGTTTCTTAATCAAGCTTTTAATTTATTCATTTTTTAAGTTATATATCATGGACTCAAGGTTTTCTATTCTACCAATGGGTTATAATCTATTACTTTTATTAATTATTTTGATACTCAAAAGTGAACTTGGTTTGGCTGGTCAGAACCCCTCCAAGAAGGCTTTTGAATTCTTTGATCTGCCACAAGATGATTCATGCTTATCAAACTTCCCCTCCTCCAGGCCTGGAAGCATCATTTTTCAAATGAGCCCTGAATACTTTTTGTGGAAAATAGCTGCTCCAGAGACCTCTTAGTGGACATAGCTAGGGAATATATGAGGTCTGACAATTATGTTTGCGAACTTGTTGCAATGATATTGCTAACCTTTTTTGCTATCAGAGGGATTATTAATTATGAATTTATACCAACTGGACAAACAGCTAACCAAGTTTACTATTTGGAAGTGCTGAAAAGGCTGCGTGGAAAAAGACAAAAATGACTTGAACTTTTGGCCAACAATTCATGGCTCTTGTATCACAATGCACCAGCTCACGCGGCACTGTCTGTGAGGGGGTTTTTAGCCAGGAAACAAATAACTGTATTGGAACACCCTCCCTACTCACCTGATCTTGCCCCCAATAACTTCTTTCTTTGCCCAAAGATAAAGGAAATATTGAAAAGAGGATATTTTGATGACATTCAGGACATTAAGGGTAATACCTTGACTGTTCTGATGGCCATTCCAGAAAGAGTTCCAAAATTGCTTTGAAGGGTGGACTAGGTGCTGGCATCAGTGCATAGTTTCCCAAGGGGACTACTTTGAAGGTGTCTATAGTGACATATTCAGCAATTAGGTACATAGCACTTTTTCTAGGATGGGTTCATCAACTTAATTGTCAGACCATGTGTGTGTGTGTGTGTGTGTGTGTGTGTGTGTGTGTGTGTGTGTGTACCTAATATAATCACAGATACACATATATATCAATGTTTAGTGCATTTATAAACACAGAACTATATTTCTATAGTTATCTATATTTATTTATTTATATTAAAAGCCATGAGTTCACACCAATACTGTCAAATCCAAGCTCAGGGTTCATTCACGTTTTCTCCCTTGCTGTATTTTTAACGTCTTTTTCAACCATGTGAAACTGACTCCCATTATGCTCAGTATATGTATTTATTTTATCAACTTCTCTGTGTATAGCAAATATCTCATTTTTGCCATCACCCATTCCACATCCAAAGACTCAGAAACAAGCAGGGATGTCCTCCTCACCCCACTTGGGCTGCTGATCCCCAAGCCAGCTACCCCAGGCCATACGCACATGTGAACATCGTCCTCAACTTGCTCAGACCCTCACACCATACTCAAGGCCACCTGTCAACAAAGATTTCTCCCTCACCCTTTTTAGATTCAGACTAACTGTGCTGGGCCACTCTCGGATATAGGTGCCCTTCTGCCCCAGCTATGGCTCTGACTGCCTTCCCATCCTGGGTCACCATGGTTGCCCATTACCAATGACCTGGACACCTTTTGCAACCTTATCTGAATTATTTTGGAAGGAAAGGAAAGCAGGAAGAGGAAAAAATTATATTCTATACTACTGTTGGGTCAGCGTGTGTCAATCAGGAACCGTTTTGGTGGTGAGATGCCCAAACAAAGGAAAGCACATGGCAGATGTGCCATAAATGCAGCAATAGCTCTTTAGTCAGAGGCCAGGGCCAGAGACAGCAATCAAAATGGAAGCGGGGTTTATATACACACATGAATAATAGTGGCATGGCTGCCAACACATCCGCACTAGGGGGAGAAACTTACATGTAACTAACATGAAACTTACAAGCAGTCTTGCATCAGCCTGACTGTCTTCCCCTCTGTCCCGCCCAGGGAGGAGAGGTCAGGCCGGCTGCCTCCAAAGCTTGTACACAGTTTCCAATGCTAGGGGACCCTGACATCTGAGTCCCCACAACTACATTAAGCTTTCATAAGTGTTATTAAAAACCCAAGAAAATCTTTCACAAGAATCAGCATTTACTTTGTTCTTACTGATCAATCAACAAACATTTTGAACACCAGCTGCGTCAGCTGAGGTAATACAAGAGAAGTATGAAAAGTTGCCTATCATGTAGCTACTTGAAATTAGACTGAAACTGAACAAGAAACAGAATAATAAAAGTTCATTATATTTTCCATAACAATAGAAACATAAAAAGGAAAGTATGTAACTATTAGATTCTCAAGTTGTCATAATATATAGTTAGCTTTGAGGTAATTTTTCCACACTTGATGTCTATGCCTTTCCTTCTGACTCCATGGAAGGTCACTTAGCACCAAGCTTTTCATTAATGCTTCATAATGCATGGTGGGAGAAGTTTTACTCTGTTAAATTACTGAAACAGACACTATTATGATTTTGGTAACACTATCATCAGAATAATAAAGAAACCCACAGAAGAATGTAAAAATAAAAAAATAAAAGAAGAAAAGGAAGAAAGAAATGTATTGCAGAGTGATTCTTAAAATGTGCTTGCTGTAGGTTGGTCTGACTCAGAATTGCAATTTATATTTTAATCATTTCCATAAAGATCTACATTTCATTTGAAAAGTACAAAGTGTAAAACAGAGCCCCATGTTCTGGCTGCAAGTATGGAGGTTATGACTGTGGAGTCCTGCAGTACTCTACAGAAGTAATAAAAAACAGAACAAGTACCCATGAGGAGAGGAAAAGGCATGGAGCCAATGGTAACAAAGAAAGACAACAGTCCTGCTTGGAGGCCCTGTGGGCTGGAGGGAAAAAGGAAGTCGCTCCTGCCCACTGCAACTGTCACCACAACTATCATCATTTTTAATGGTTCAAAGGGAACTGATTTCACTTGTGTTTTATTCTACATGGTTTTTTTAAAAAAAAACAAAACATGATTACAGTAGCTGGGAATATAATGTCATAGCTGAAGGCCAAAGACAGACTAATGTCCACAGCAATAAATGACAACTATTATTAAAATCATTAATTTTTGTCCTCAGATATTGCTTTTGTTAAGATAAATATACAGAAAAGATTACAGAAACAATTATTCATGCCTTTCAATTTTGCAACTATGTTTAAACTTCACTGCCTTGCTTTCTTCAGAGTGACTGAGACTCAGTACTTCTATGTAATATCACACATGATCAAGGCACAGCCTCTATGAAGATACAAATTATGTCCCTCCACAACCAAAGAGGAAGTAAAAGCTGATCCTGAATGTTCTGGTTGTCCTTCCCTGTGATAGACAAAAGCTCCCACATGGTCATCACTTACTGAAAATATGGTTGGTTCTACATTAAATGAGATCTTTATGAATACTGCCCAGCTCTGCCTTTTTCTCTCCAGAAATCAATTTCTGAGACCTTGCCTCTTTGACTTAAATCACTCAATTAGGGTAAATTCTGACGCAAGCTGGGTTAAAAAGGTCATCCCTCTTGTGTGGTTAGCATGAGAACTCACAGATTCTAGTCATTTACCTGATGACAATGGATTTTTAAAGACATTTAAATATGGAAACTGGGGATACATACTTCATGTTGGTATTTGTACCTTCTATCTATACTTTTTATGGTGAATGTACTCAAATTAATCTTGAATAAAATAATAACAGCAAAGTAGTGAAGTCAACCATGAGAGGAGAAAATTATCTCTGTGCTCACCCAACTCACTGACGGATCAGCCAGAGATGTGGAGGCACCATGAGATGTAGCATCACTCAGATTAGAAGCCACTGGATTCTTTCCTACAAGGTCAAGAATAATACCGTGTGCTTCCATGTGCTTGAGCCTCTTTCAGGATCTTTTTACTTATGTTTATAATAATTACTGAGCATTTATTCTCCACACATGAAACAGAAGTAAAGAAGAAAAATTTACTTGAGCAATTTACAGTCAGTGGGAAAGATAGACATGAAGTTAGCTAAAAGGAATATAGGAAAGAACAAGATAAGCTGTAGGAGCATTTGCACATTTGCATGATAAGATAGAGGACAGAATTGGCCATGACGGAAGCATAAGCTGAGAAAAACCAAAAGGATATCAGAATATCCCAGACTAAAAGAACGATCTGAGAGCCATGGAGCAAGCAAGGTTCATCTTGTGTTTGAGAAACAGTGAAAAGCCAATTAGGAAAATCCTCATCTGTTAGGATTTATCAGAAGCTTGATCTATTTGGGAAGCCATGTTAGTGAGTTCAGAATAAAGATATATCAAATAATATGAGGTTTACTCATGAGGCTAAGCTTCGGTCATTTCAAACTCTGCTTAAATAAAAAATAATCTTAAGAAATAAAATGATGAAACTTAAGCTGGGATTAATGGGCATAGAGGTGGAGAAAATACTCTACAGGCCAAAGAACCTGCCATAGTTGTTGCTTCTTTGGGAGCCCAGCATGGATTCAACCATGAGCTAAATAGTTTCATGTTCTACCAACTGAAAACTGTTTCTAAGACACCATCTATTGCATCCCTTATAAATTCATGCTTAAGAGACAATGTCTCCAAGGTAACTGACCTTCTCCTTTGTTGGGTCAGATGATCTATGCATGTCTACACTGGAATCACACTGATTCTTAACCCTTCTGGAGTTATATACCACCTGTGAGTATAAACAAAAATAAGTACACAGTAGTAATTTCCTTTGGGAGAGCAGATCATGTGTCAGTCTTTACTGACAGTGAGGTTGGTATTACCATAGTCTTATTTTCACTAATATTTTATGGAAAATTGGGCATAATTAAAGGATTGATGTTTAACATTATAAAATCACCCATTAGCTTTCTGTTTAAGACCCTTTGTTTTTCATAAACTAGATATTCAAACTTTTTTTTCCTATCACATAGAAATGGCTCTTGATACAACAAGAAACAAATTAACTCAGAAATAATTTATAGTTTTTGTTTGTTTGTTTGTTTGTTTTTCCCCATGAGCTAGTTCTCTCTTTTTCCTGGAGGAATTATATTTAGCAAACTATATTTCTTCTTGTCAGTGTATGTATACTTGTAACAATATGCTACAAGGTGACACATAACTAAAACTGTCAAAACTAAGCTAGAGACAGCACATTTGTGTGACAGGGCAAATTTAGGTTGATGAACTGTGATAACAACAAAAGGAGCCCAGTCAAAAAGCCATGGGGCAGCTATTCTAACACCCAGAGGGTGGCATCTTACAGCAGCACAAGGCAATTCTTACATGGGAAGACTAACTCCTAATGTTTAAAGGGAGATTATGTGATGGTTTCCCATTGCAATTTTTCACATGCATTCACTTAAAAGATACCTTAGAATATTGTATAATTTAAGAAGCAGTGGAGCAGTGAGAGGGGAGCAGAGAAGAATTCCAATGTCAAACAGCTGAAAAGCCCACATAATAAATTCATTGCAAAGATATTTGCTCTTTGGTCACCTCCCAGGATCCTCCCAGGACTTCTTTCCCACTGCAGCCACAGGAAGCAGACAAGTTGGCAAGGAGAAGCTCATCATGCACAGCCAATCCAGGGGCTTCCTGTGCAGTTCCTATCAGCTTTGTTGTTTTGGAAACCACAGTGAAACCATGACCATCACCTTATCTACTGGAACTTAGTGTCACTTTCTCCCCTTTTTAAGCCCTTTCACTTGTGTAGCTTCCTTTGATCTTCATTATATGTATATACTGGGGGTGCCAAAAAAATGTATACAAGTGGATACTTCGGTCAGCGTTGCTCAAGCAATAGTTTGCCGTAATCAGAAGTGTCTGGATGCTGATGGTAACTGCTTTGAGCACCTCTTGTAATTGCAGAAGTCAAATGTGACTTGTATTCATCTTTTGTTACCAATACATATTGAGTATTAAAATTTTAATACAGTTTTCCTTTCTTAAAATATGCATACATTTTTTTGTATACATATATACCTTTTATGGTGAATATATTCAAATTATTCTTGAATAAAATAATAAAAGCAAAACAGTGACGCCAACCAAGAGAGAAGAAAATTATTTGCATGTTCACCCACTTCACTGACATATCAGCCAGGGATATGGAGGCCCCATAAGATGAAACATCACTCAGAATATATATATATATTCCTTCAATAGGAAACTTCAGGGAAATTGATTACTAAAATATTTAAAGGTAGATGTGAAGAATTACCAGTTCTTACAGAAAATTTGTATGGGAACACATAGATGATATGTCCTTACAGAGAAGAAACTCCTAACCAGCAATGCAGAGATTGGAACAGAATGAAAACAGAACCTCACAACAAAGACCCATGAGGCCCACCATTCTCCTGCTAGGTGGGCCACACCCTTCTCCTGCTGAGGAAGCACACAGCTGGAGGCAGGGCTACTTCTAGACTCCTAGCTAGGTCCTGACTATAACAGATCAGGAAAGAAAGTGCTCTGCCCATTGTCAAGTGTGCTATCAGTGTCATTAGGCTGTATGGGAACCTCCTGCCCATAATTCTTCTCAGAGACTCTCCGGGCATAAATTTATAAATAAATAAATAAATAAATAAATAAATAAATAAATAAATAAATAAATAAATATCTACCCACAAGCTATTATTTATAGTCCTGGGCTTTTCCAAGTTTGTTTCTTGATATACCAGGTACCCACTTAACCCCTTTATCTCTGAGTCCTTCCATAGACAGTAAAGGGTTTACCAGCAAACAGCATTAAGTATGTATAATCACCACAGCAATTATCTGACAGTCAGACTTCTAGTTACTCAACTATTGGCTAAACATATCTGTATTAAACAATAATTACAAGGAAAGACTCTTTTACTTTTGTGTGTGTGCGTGTGTGTGCACACGTGCAGGTGTGCATGGTGTTTTCTTAAATAATTATTTCATTTTTCAATTACAGTTGACATACAATATTATATTATTTCAGGTGTACAACATAGTGATTAGACATTTATATAGCTTATGAAGCGATCACCCTGATAAACCTAGTACCCATCTGACACCATACATAGTGCAATACTGTTGACTTTATTCCTACATCCCCATGACTATTTTGTAACTACCAGTTTGTACCTCTTAATCCCTGCATATTTTTACCCACCACCCCAACTCCTCTTCCCTCTGGCAAAAGTCAAAATATTTTCTGCATGTATGAGTTTGTTTCTGTTTTGTTTATTTTATGCTTTAGATTTCACATATAAGCAAAATCACATTGCATCTTTGAAGTAGCATTTTGGGTTTCAGATAAATACCAAAAGTGGGATTACTGGGTCCTTCCTTGTCTCTTGTTATAGCCTTTGTTTTAAAGTCTGTTTTATCTGGTGTAAGTACTGCTACTCCAACGTTTTTGTTTTGTGGTTTTTTTTCCATTTTTATAAAATATCTTTTTCCATCCCTTTACTTTCAGCCTGGTGTGTCTTTCCATCTGAAGTTAATCTCTTATAGGCAGTATATGTAAGGGTTTTGTTTTCTTATCCATTCAGTCACCATGTCTTTTGATTGGAGCCTTTAACCCATTTACATTTAAAGTAATTGTTGATAGATATGTAGTTATTGTCACTTTATTATTAATATATCTGATCTTTCTTCTTCTTCTTCTTCTTCTTCTTCTTCTTCTTCTTCTTCTTCTTCTTCTTCTTCTTCTTCTTCTTCTTCTTCCTCTTCTTCTTCTATCTTCATACAGAAGTCCTTCTAACATCTCTTGTAATACTGGTTTGATAGTGATGAACTCTTTTAGTGTTTTCTTGTCTGGGAAGCTCTTTATCTGTCTGATTCTCAATGATAACTTTGCTGAGTAGAGTAATCTTGGTTGTAGGTCTTTGTTTTTCAACACTTTGAATGTTTCCTGCCAATCCCTTCTGGCCTGCAGCGTTTCTGTTGAGAAATCAGCTAAAAGTCTTAGGGGAGTTCCCTTATCAGTAACTAACTGCTTTTCTCATGCTGCTTTAAAGATTCTCTCTATGTCTTTAACCTTTGATATTTTAATTACAGATGATGTATCTTGGTGTGGGTCTGTTTGGATTCATCTTGTTTGGGAATCTCTGCTCTTCCTGGTATTGTATGTCTATTTCCTTTGCCAGGTTAAGGAAGTTTTCTGTCATTATTTCTTCAAATAGTTTTTCAATTCCTTCCTCTCCCTCTTCTACTGGCACCCCTAAGATTTGAATGTTAGTACATTTGATGTTGTCCCAGAGGTCTCTTAAACTATTATATCCTCATTTTAAAAAACCTTTTCTTTTTGACATTCTGATTAGGTGTTTTCTGACACTTTGTCTTCTAAACTGCTGATTTGATCCTCTGCTTCATCTAATCTGCTGTTGATTCCTTCCAGTGTGTTCTTTATTTCAGTTATTGTATTCTTCTTTTCTAACTGGTTCTTTTTTAGGGTTTCTATGTCCTTGTTATACTTAATATTTCTTTGTTGAAGTTCTCACTAAGTTCCTTGAACATCATTATTACCAGTGATTTGAACTTTGCATCTAGTAGATTGCTTCCCTCCATTTTGTTTCATTCTTTTTCTGGAGTTTTCTCCTGTTCTTTCATTTGGGACATGTTTCTTTGTCTCCTTATTTGGGCTGCCTCTCTGTATTTGTTTCTATGTAATAGATAGGTTGCTATGTCTCCCAGTCTTGGCCAGGAGTAGTAGGTGTCCTGTGGGGCCCACTGGCACAGTCTCCCTGATTATCTGAGAAGGGCACTCCAGGAGTGTCCCTTGTGTAGGTTGTGTGTGCCCTCCTGTTATAATTGAGACTTGATTACTGTTGGCAAGTCAATGGGTGGGGTTGACCCTCAGACTGACTGGTTGTGAGGATTGGCTATGCCCATAGTGTTTGAGCTTCTATGCGGGGGATTACCCCACTGAGAGAGTTTTATCCCAGTGGACTCTGGTGCCTGAGGAGACTTCCCTTTGTGTATGCCACTTGTGGGGCTAATCGGGTGATTCTCCTTAAGGGTCTGAAGCCTTCCATTGGGTGTATTGGTTCTGGGGCCTCTTGAGAAGGGCTCCCATGCAGGCCAAGTTCAGCCACTGCCTATGACTTGCCCGAGGCTACCTGTTAGGAACTACAAAGTGATCCACCATTGGTCACTAGCCCTGCTGGACCTGGAAGTGTGTGGTAGAGGCCACGTTGTGAACTGAGGAAGGCTGCCACCAGTATCTGCCTGGGTTAGCTTAGCAAAAGGCCCAAGGTACTCCGGGGACTGCCGCCATCCACCTGACGCCTGTGTCCCCAAAGAGTTGTCCAGGAAAAACTGCAATGTGGACCAAGGAATGCTGCCTGCCACCACAAGAACCTCAGGCAGTGTGTGAGTTGGGTGAGGTGGTGTCCCAGGGAATCATCAGTGTGGAGTGAGCAGAGTTCACCAGGACAATGCAGATTCTGATTTGACTTGGTGGGGTGATGTCTCAACTCAGGAAAGATGATGCCCACCTGCCAGCTACATGAAAGGAAGACTCTACATATGAACAATAGCAACCATCTCTCCAGCCCTCACTCTGAAGTCATACAACTCAGTCTCTCCCTGTATGTCTCTGGTACCTCCTGTGCTGCACCTCTGCCAGAGCCCACAATAAGATCCTGTCCCTTTGAGAAGACATCTGGTTTTACAGCAACCTTCTATGTCTTCTGGATGAACTGGATACTTGCTGATTTTTACAGCCAGATGTTGTGGGGGCTCCTATTGTCAGTGTTGGTTCTCCGAGCTGGGGAGCCCACACCAGGATCCCTCTCTCCTCATGGAGGAGGGGGGAAGGCTCTGCAACTGAGGTATCCCTCCCAAGTCTCAACCACCACATGTGGTTGTAAGACAAGCCTGTTTCTCATCTTTATGTCTCCTACCAGTCTCAATGTGTCTTCTTTATATCTTTAGTTATATAACTTCAGTTCAGATAGTCTTCAGATGACTCTCCAGTTTGACTGCTCTATAATTTAGTTGTAATTTTAATGTGGTCATGGAAGAGGCAAGCACAGTTTTTACCTACTCTGCTTTCTTGACTGGAACTCTCACTGTATCTCATTGGGTTGTTTTGAATTAGTTTACATGAGTTAATTCCTATGAAACACACAAAACTGTATTTAACACAGAGGAAGCCCTTAGTGATCGTTAGTTGTTACGAGGTAGTAGTAGGAAAACACAGTGGTTAGGAGTGCTTGAGTAAGAGCAAAGGGTCTTAGAATATACCCTTAGAATAGACATCAGAATAGACCCAGAGGGGATCACTCTATTGTAGTCTACGACAAATAATAGTTGGCATTTGTATTAGAATTTCTAGTAACTCTTAAAAAAAAGTTATACTGCACATCATGCTTTACAATCTTTTTTAATTTGCTTTTTTCACCTAATGCTTAGTGAACATTTTCCAGTGAAATTAAACATACAAATCATCCTATGGCCTTATGTTTACATGCCCATTTCTTATTATCCCACACTTAAGTTCTTTTCAACTTCATGATATCAATAGATATAATGAGAAGAAAAATATCAATATTTAAAAACAAAAAACAAAAAAAAAACTGACTAACTGTAGCTATTAGGAAAATATCTAGAAAAGTCTCTTTGGGTATAAAAAATAACAATCCATTCATGGTCTGAAAAAAAAAAAAGGAAATTACAAATATGAAGGTGAGCTGCCCTGCATAGTAAAGTGAAAGGAACTTTGGTTTTCCTTGGGTTCCCCTGGAAAATTAGGTGAGATTTGGGAATGCAGAGACTGCACAGGGGAGAAACAGCTACATGGTTGGAACACATGCCATGCATGTGCTGGGCTCTATGGAGGATACAGCACCAAGAAATTTCCCAAGGTATAGGATCATTTGACTAGAGTCATGGTGAAATTTGGCATTGATGTTAAAGCTGATTTTGGTACCATAACCATCTTATTGGTTATTCCAAGCTCTGATTGTTTCCAAACAATACTTTCCTATCAATAATAATATGGGGGTTGGAGAAAAATAGGTGTCTAGCGTGGACATCCATGATTGAATGTGGTACTCTACAAAGTCACCAAAATAATTTCTAAACTCAGGCTTTTATTTTTCTGCAGATAGAAACTGAGATAAATTCAAGAATTCCTAATACTGTCTTCATAACAACTAACCATCACCAAGAGCTTAATCTATGCCAAATACAGTTTTGTGTGCTTCACAAGAATTAACTCATTTAAACTCATTCAAAGCAACCCAATGAGATATAGTGACATTATCAGCATTTTAAGATGAAAATTGATGCACAGTGATTTAGTAACACTCCTACGATCTGATTACTAGAAATGATGTATGTTGACCTTTTTTGTAAACTGCTTTTCTGATCATAAGAATTCATGTTAACACACAACACCAGAATAAGTACATGATACAATAAATATAGTATATAGTTGTACCAAATTCCTATCTCTAAAGAAGTATCCAATGTAAGATAAACATTACGGAAATAAAGAAAAGATTTCTACCAAAGACCACTCACATTCTATACACTTTGCATCTGTATCCTTGGTTATTTTTGCAGTGAAACAAAAATTAAAAATAGACTCCTGGAATTTCTCGATCTATATCTAATTTTATTATAATTGATTTTAAAATGCAATTTTTACTAATAAGTCTTAAGGAAAATGTTAAATTATATGCAATATATTCAATTTAATAATGCAGAAAAGTAGGGGGAAATTTTAAAGAAAGCTTATTAAAGAAGTAATATGTGCTTTGAAGGATGTTTCATTTGTTCAGGAAATTTGGTTATCTAGAAGTCATCTCTTAAAGTGGAAGCTAACTTAAGTTCTGGTTTATTACTCCTCAGAGATGTCTGCATTTCACTCTGTTAAACATGACACAACTTGTGAAAAGTTTTTTCAGGCATTTATGTTTTTCACTGGCTACAAGTATTTATTTGTCTAGTCATCATGGGGCCAACAAGTAATTATTGTGTAGATACTATGCACCAGAAACTTGACACTATGTAGGGATATGCAATGATTTCGGTGTTTTGTTTAACTGAACATGAGGAATATACAGAGGATGCCAAAAAAATGTATACATATTTTAAGAAAAGAGAACTGTATTAGAATTGTAATACTCAATATATACCTATAACAAAAGATGAATACAAGTCATGTTTTACTCCTGCAGTTACAAGAGGTGCTCATCAGTGTCCAGACACTTCTAATAACTGCAAACTACTACCTGAGCAACGTTGATGAAAGTGTCCACTTGTACGCATTTTTTTGGCACCCCTGGTATATATACACATATATGCACATTGCCTTCCTTTTGCAATACAGAGTGTGTCCCTTTTGCTTGCCAATTGTCATGACACAGTACTTGGGAAGATTTCCATGTCATGCAGTACAGACTAAGGAAAAGGCTTCACTGGGACACATATGAGACCAGCCTTGGGTTACAAGAGAAGAGAGGGCAGAGACCCCCCTTTCCTCATCCAGCCATTTTGAATGCCTGAGTACACCATGAGTGAAGGTGCCAGGGGAGGTCTTTGCCACCGTGTTGATCTCCCTTCTTACCAGGCAAACATGAAAACAACCCTGTCAATGTGTGTGTGCATGTGTGTTAGAAAAGAGAGAAAGCGTGGGGGTGGGGGGGAAAAGAGGAAATGTGGCAGAAATGATACTATGGTAGTAATGGGAATACTACAGAAGCAGGCAGACCAGGTTAAATTCTAGAGGTTTCCATAGTAATCTGAGAAAGCCAATCATCCAGCTGTTGGAGCTCATGGGAAACATGGGTTAAGCACAGCCCTTGCTGCCAGAGGAGGAAGCCCCAGTCCAGTGGAGTGCTGAGCTTGGGTGAAAGCACTCTAATGGAGAGAAGTAGTCTCCTCTCCCATCAGCTCCTTTTCCAAGTAAACAAGGAACTCCAGGGCAATTTTCAGATAATTTGAGTCTCTCCTGTGTGCCAGATATTATGCTAAGTCTCAGGGTATCAGAGTAATAAGATGGACAAAACCCCTTCTGTCATGTAACTTGCAGAGTACTGGGAGATACAATCTAGTACAATTAAGTCTACCTTATTAAGTATTATCTGAACATAATGTCAGTGTTGTCCAAGATGTGCAAGAGATGATTTTATACTTATTTTAATGCATAATAGAAAAAATACAACCAGCGCATCAAATTTTTGCAACTGTTACTTAGCATGAAGCCAAAGGAGCAATAAGTTTTAAAAAATGGGAGAGGGTACTAGTTAAAATATGTTAAGTAAATTATAATAAATAGAACCTAGATATAACATTAAATATTGCTCCTATGGTATGTGGATATCTAAAGTTCAAGGAACACCATTTCCTGCCACTGAATCTTCACAAAATTCTGTGAAGTAGGCATTAATACTAGGTAGTCGGAAAAGTCATGATGTATTTTTTCTATGTTTTTCATTGCAAAAATGTGTCATGACTTTTCCGACAACCCAATATATATTACTATCAGAAGTTGAACTCAGAGAAATCTAGAACACTCTCCAGTCTCTTCGCACCTGAAGGATGGACTGCCCGGCTCCATGGTCCACGTTCTCTCCATGGTCCCCCACTGACATCAGGAATGCCAACGATCATCAAAAGTCTAATTCACATAGTACTTCCCCAGATACTAACCCTACATAATCAACTTTCTGTCCACAGAGCAATCTGAAGCAATCATGCTGTGGATTCTAAAAGGAGTTGCAACTTGCTTTTTCCCTCCAGGAATCAATAACTCAGTGTTATTAGCATTTATTCTGCCCATGCCTTTGCAGCCCAGAAACCGAAGGCAGTTTACCTCAAAATTCAGAAAAATGTCTGCTCCTAATTGGTGGCCCCATGGAGAGGCTTTTCACCATAGGAAAAATCCAAGAGAAGAGGAACTAAAAACATGGACTGAGAGAAAACTGCTGAGCTGGCTTCGACCGTGGAAGTCATTAACCAACTTGGATTAGTGAACTTCCAAAGCCACATCTGCCCTATTAAAGCTTTCAGGGCCATATGCCAAAGTGAAAATTAAATAAAGCAACAAAAAGACTGTGTCCAAATAAACTTGATTTTATTTTTACTACACAGAGTGAGGCTCTGCACCATAAAGCAACCACAGACAGCCTTTGCCAAGTTGTGGCGGTTTCCCAGAATGCACTAAAAACTCAGGAAGTCTCCGCAATCTCTACTAATGATGTTTGCTCCTGGATCATAAAATGATGTCTATTCTGACTTTTAGGGAAAAGCACATTAAGTAGAAATTTCATCAAGCAATGTGAAACTTGCACATCAATTTTAGTATTGTCTGTTAGGCATGGCTTTACATTTTGCAACAATGATGTTTTCAAAGTGCCTCATTATAATAAAAAAACCCTATTTCTGCCTTAATTGCCTCTTTCTCTTCCAATATTACTAAACATTTCATTCCATATGGTAAAAAAATCTTGGCTCCAAATTGAGTAAAGGGCAAAGGATACAGCTCCATAGAATTATTAGCCAATACATTCAAATGCTGCTATGATTGCAAAAGCCTTCCTATATTGTTCATTGCTAGTGGAAGGCAGCATCAGAAAACTAGCTCTAAATAAGTCTTTTGCCAAGTTATTTCAAGTGTTGAAGTTTAAATCATTTTAAAATTATTTTCTTAGTATAAAAATAATTTTGTATGTTTTCACCAATTTTGGAGGTTGATAAATCTGAACTACGAAATATTTTTTTTGCCTTGCTTTGCTTCTTGCATCTTTTTTCTTTCGAGTATATGTTGTAACTCATACCAGACAAAAAGATTCCTAAAAACCTGTTTCAATGAATAAGAATAATTAAAATGAGTTCTAATTAGTAAAATAAATATGCTTATTCACAAGTGCCAAAAAAAGGTTTGTTCACCAGATTAGAAAGACATTTTTTAGCAAAATATCCTCTCTCATCCTTGTTTCATTATCAGTAGAAAAACCAAATTGGTGGACTATCACATAAAATAATCTTACAATATGAACATTTAGAATAGGTGGATAAAATATAACAAATTTATATTTCAATACATAGTATAACTTGATAAAACAGTAGGGGGAGATATCAGGTGCTAAAACTTTGAGAGAGTCCTGAAAACCAAAGTTGTGTATGTGTGAAATTACACCCAAGGTGCCCAGACAGAGAGCATCAGTACTATTTATCTAGGGACTTAGGTTTTAATGCTGATGCAGGGACTGAAAAGTAGCATTAGAACCATACCACATGAGACCCCAGCAAAAAATCATAACACTTGGATGGTTGCTCACCCCATGAATTTGTAGCTTTGATGTATGGGGGGGAAATTATCAAGTGCCTAAGGTGTTACCTGCTTACAACTCAAACCACATGAGACTAATGAATGCAGATCTTGCTGAAACTTAGTTTACAACCATAGTTAACAATACATTGAAAAAGATTATCGAGCAAGAGTCAGGAGCCATCACAAACAAGATTTGATCCCACAGAATTATATGTAATAGAACAATAAGTCGGTTACTAGGCAACCTGGAGTCTTCTGTGGCAGACCAATATTCCTTATGAGAACCATAGAAAAACTGGATGATAACACACATGATATGCTTGGAGGACTACAAAACAATTAAATCCAGGAGAGTCTGGATTTTAGAGATGGTAGAACCATGGAGAAATAAGATGACTTTCTGCAGCTGGGGTTTCCCTGGCCCACGCGCTGATTTGGGGAACTGAACAAAAGACTAAGAATTTAGATTATGTCTGAGCAGAAAAATCCATCTAAGAATAGAAAAAACGATTAGAGATTTTAGTAGCCTAAAAAATAAAAATAATAATGGAAAAGGAGAGAGACAATTGGAGACTTGATGCTACTTTAATTGGAGATTTGATGATTTTCTCCTCCAGACATTCGACAAATTATGAAGCTGCATAAGCGAAGAGGCTGCAGGTCTGCCCGGGAGGGAGCTCAGACAGGCAGAGCAGAATTTTCTGGAAACCTATTATGCCAAGGAGGCAAGTAATGGAGTTCAGGAAAAACCAGGGAGAGGCATCCCAATGCATACAATAGCCTCCCAGGTGAATGCCCTGAAGGGCTGTTACCTAGAGCAGACATGAATGAGAAGCACACTGAGCTCTACGAAAACTGCAGTCCAATTTTGAATCCGATTAGCTTCGGATTGGATTAATGTGCTCAGCCCCAATTCTATCTGATTTGCAGAGGGAGGAGTAAATCCCAAGAGATAAATATAATATCACCAGAACCGCTACAATTTATAGGCAGTATCTGGCGTTCAGTCAAAAATGGTTTGACTTTTTCAGTTTTTAGAGTCTGCCCACGTTCCTTGGTTTGTGACCCCACAATATCTTCAAAACTAGCAACCACATCGCTCTAATGTTTGCTTCTGTTTTCACATCACCTCTCTGACTCTACTGTCTCTCTATTCAATTTTTAAAGGAACATTATGATTTTAGTGGGCCCATCTAGATAATCCAGGATAATCTTACTATTTTAAAATCCTTAATTTAATCACAACTACAAAGTAAGTCCCTTTTGCAATGTAAGGCAATATATTTACAGGATCCTGGGATTAGGACATGGACATTGTCAGGGGACCATTAATCTGCCTACCTCAAGAGTAAAATAAAAATTAAAACAACAATGAGCTTTATTATACAGCAAATTAGAAAATTTATACTTGTCTGTTAACAGCAAGTATTGGTGAAAATGCAATGTAAAGGGAACTTTGACACACTGCTGGTGAACATGTAGAATTTTACAGTCAGTGGAGACTATTCTGACAAGATCATTTTTTGGTGTCTATCCTAGAGAAAATGTCACATATGCACAAGGAAACAAGTTCAAAATTATTTATTGCAGCTCTGTTTGTAACAGCGAAAAAGGGAAATAATGTTCTTTAGTGGGAGAAAGAGAAGTAACCATGGATTATTTGTGCAATGGAAGCATACACAAATGGTATAATCAATGAAATTTACATAGAAATATATTAAAAAGTATATTATGAGATATTAAATATATTAATATTTATATATATATATATATATATATATATATATATATATATATATAAATCTGAAAAACAAAAACAAGGAAAATTATTGGGTAAATTTATGGAAAATCATGGAAGAGCTAGCATTCAGCACTGGCGTATACTTGCAAAAGTACACATACATTTTCAAGTACATGTAATAACAACATGTTGTATATGGATACACATCTGAAGGAAATAATACACCAAACGTTCAAATTCGGGTTGTCTCAAGAACGGAAACAGGCTGAAAAAATAAATAAAGGGAATTAGGTTTACATATAATATTTATTTATTTAAAAATATCTAGGGCCAGCCGAGTGGCGCATTGGTTAAGAGCTGGCTTGGGACGCCAGCTCTGAGCAGCAGGGCCCCGGTTCGGATCCCAATTGAGGGCCAGTGACACTGCCCTCTACAGCTAAAATGGTGAACAACAGCTTGACCTGAAGCTGGGCTGCCGTGAGTCGCCGGAGCCGGTGTAGGCTGCAGTGAAGCTGCAGTGGGCTGCCATAAGCTACCGTGTGTGGCCGACAGCCAGCGTGAGCGGCTGGCAGCTGATGTGAGCTGCCAAGAGCTGCCATGAGCGGCAGTCCAGAGGCCGGCGACCGATCTGCCTTACCTGGGAAGAGCGCAATGATGATACCAACATGGGTCAGTGAAGCAACGTCCTCCATAACTAGACTGAAGAACAAAAGGACAGCAACTTGTCTGTTCCCCTCCCCCAATTCCCCGATAAAATCTTAAAAAAAATAAATAAATAAATAAAATAAAATAAAATAAAATAAAATAAAATAAAAAAATAAAAAAATAAAAATATCTAGAATAATTAGTGAAAATTCACCTCTGTTTAATTTTCAAGGATGTGTATAAGTATTTGTTTTATCTTTCCAATTTTCTTTATATTTACATTTTATTTACATTTAAAAATAATTATAGGTATTTATTAATGGTGACTTTCATATTCCATTTCCAAATTAACACAACTCTGAATCTAAAGGAATCAAATTTAAGTAGGGATTGACACAAGAAGCCAAATCATATGCATATCCATGAATAGGAGATAACAATACAAGTGACTAGAAAATAGTCCTAAGAAAAGGAATTATCAAATCTAACTGTCTCATAATATTAGATGTTTTTATCTGAAGTATTACTCAAATTAATTTTATGGAACTTCTGCAGAAAATTTATTCAAGAATGGGGACTCAAAAGTTTTATCATCTAACAAAGTATTTAATATCCACATAAATTAAGAATTTCTCTGGACTATACTAAAATAATCTATAAATCTACCCTGCTCTCTCTGCCCCTTTTATCATTCATAATGAGCATTTTGGTGGTTGGTGGGGTTGTCTGTCAGAGAAACTCCAGCGCCCCCTCTTTCATGTCCTTTGATGGTCCTGCTCCTGAAACTTTATTTTCACAATTTTGTCCTATTTGTGTATGACAAAAGATGTAAACAAAATTTATAGAAAAACTTAATCTAGGATGTCAATGCCAAGTAAATTCCTTGTCACAATCAAGTCAGTTCTCACAATGCTTGCTTGGATTTCACATCAGATTGTTATACCGTTTGAACCTGCTTCAACTGTCAAACTGCCCCCATTCTAAGATATGCCTCTAAAGATGATTAATTATCCTCCAAGCTCAAATCTGAAAGTGTAAGTTTAGGGCTTGGCACTAGCTCCTTTGCCCCACTGCAGGATTTTCTAGTAATTTGCCCATAAAAACAAAACAAAACAAAACAAAAACCCCCAGCAAATAGAGTAATACTCCCGCTTTTAATACATGTTGCCTCCTTTACTTTCGCAAAGATTTTCTTGCAAGCCCAAGACTGCTGGACCTCAGAAATTTCAATACGGAAGCAATCCCCTCTGTTTTCATGCAATTGTTCTCCAGTCTCCTGGCATGCAGCTTGCATTTCTCTTACCAAGATATTTTGGTAGAAATTTTGCTCTTGGCTTTCAATATTGCTGAAAGGGGAAACTTGAGGAGTTTCTACATTGTTCATTGTATCATAATATCTGTCACTCACAGATTTAGGAAGCCATTGTGGAAATTCTATCATTTGCTAAGTTTATTTATAACAATTATATACACACAACATGGAGAATAGCCAGATAATGGTTTTGGAATACCAGTAGCTATCCATGAAGTTGAATTGCATCAAAACCCCTTTCACTGATCCACATAAGCCTCCATTCTGACTGATGAACTCAAGATCAAGTGGTAACCACAGGATCAGGTCTGTGAAGTCAGATTCCAACAATTCCTGAAAGGTCTGATCATTTCCCTCTTCCCAGTTCACAGTTACCCAGGTAAAAGGCCAAATAACACTGTGGGAGGGACTTGGGAGGTTTTCTGTACCCAATTGTGAGATTTACTCCTGCCCCTTCAAGAAAGTCTTCCTCTTTTCAGGGACTCTAGGTCAGTGACTAGACTGAGGTTTGGGATTCAGAAGAAAAGCTATGACTCTTAAGTCAGGTTTCTGTTCACCAGGATTTTTTTGGTAAGTTATAAAAATGAAGTTGGATCTTGGTAGCCGTCTCATCCTTTTTCAGGCCTAGGGACCAATAACCAATTACCGACCACTATGGATCACTATGAGCCAAACCACACTAATGAAACACCTACCCCTTTACCAGTTACTATAGTCATGTCCATACCTCTGGCGTTAAAGACTCTCCATTGGTGACTCCTTCAATGCAGGTGACCACAGAGGAGCATCAGATGGCTGTTTCACACTGCTGGCCACAACCTTCCTCATTGGCTGTATTTCAGATCCTTCAGCCTGAATAAGACCAAATAACCAGTTCCAGATACCCCTTGCTTGTCTGAGGTTCTGCTTTGTAATATGACTTCTAGAGATAGTGTCTATATTAGTCAGCGTTATTGGTTGCAAGCAAAAGAAGCTAATTTTGACAGTTTAAGCAGAAAATAAATTTATTATAAGTGAGGGAATGGTCACTCACACTAATACTGAGTACTTGATACTAGAGTTTACATGGCTGCCAGTGAGACTTTATTGCATCTGATACTTATGACACTTCTGTGCCAGGAATTCAGCCCTGAGAGCCAAATCCTTAAGTACTGCACTGACTAGAGTATGGCTAGTAAAATGGATTCTTCTTGGACCTCCTTTCTTATACTGCTCACTTGTGAACCATACTCTGGCACCGACAAGTTTAATTGGATTTCCATAAGTCACACACTTGTGCCTTAAGTCTAAGAGAGGCTGACAAAATAAATGTTCTGGTTTCCACTTTGAGGACACTGAACGCATAAGTAGGAAATTCGCCAAACATAGGAAAGTTTTCAAAAATGCTAGATAACCAGAAAAATGTGACAGATATTCACTATTGCTGATGTGTACTCTTCTATTTTTAATCTTCCTTTATGAATAATTTTTGTCTTAAGAATGTTGGATATAAATTGCATAAGTCTTTCTTTAGTTTAATTTTTTTAGTGTTTGTGTTTTTTCACTTTCATGCTTTATTTCTCTTTTCTAAAGCTGTACTACTCAAGGTTTCTTAATATATTTTGTCAAGTGTTTTAAATGTTTTGCTTTCAGTGTTTACCATTAAATTAACTTAAAAGGTGAGCTATTTTTCTTCTATTACAATCAAAGAAAAAAAGATCTCCCATCAGCAGGATAGGAATTTTAACCTATGTTTACTTCTTTCATTCCACATTCAACTCATAGTTTTCATTAAAATAATTTGGAGGGCCGGCCGAGTGGCGCGATGGTTAAGAACTCGCTTGGGATGCCAGAGGGCCCCGGTTCGGATCCCACATATGAGGGCCAGTGACACTGCCCTCCACAGCTAAGATGCTGAACAACAGCTCAACCTGGAGCTGGGCTGCCATGAGTCGCCGGCGACGGCGTGGGCTGCAGTCCCTGTGGCAGTGGATTGCCATGGGCTACCGTGTGTAGCCAGCAGCCAGCGTGAGCGGCCAGCAGCCGCAGTGAGCGGCCAGCAGCCGCAGTGAGCGGCCGTCCAGAAGCCGGCGACTGATCTGCCTTGCCAGAGAAGAGCGCAATGATGGTGCCAACTTGGGCCAGTGAAGCAACGTCCTCCACAACTAGATTGAAGAACAAAACGACAGCAACTTGTCTGTTCCCCTTCCCCCAATTCCCCAGCACTGTTCCCATCCCCCCAATTCCCCAATTAAAAAAAAAAAAAAAAAAAAAAAATCTTAAAAAAAAAAAAAAAAAAAAAAAAAAAAAAAAAAAAATAATTTGGAAAATTTATATCCAGATTATTTTCTATTTAATTACCGTATTTGCCGGCGTATAAGACGACTGGGCATATAAGACGACTGGGCGTATAAGACGACCCCCTAACATTTCCACTCAAAATACAGAGTTTGTTATATACTCGCCGTATAAGACTACCCCCTCTTCCGCACACCTTCCACACACCAAATAAAAGGTAAAACAATATCAGATTTGATTTGGCCCACTGAAGTGCAAACAAGCGTATTGTATTTCGTGTCACCACATAACCGTTTTGGCGATGTTGAGCCACCATGTCTGCTACAT
Source organism: Hipposideros larvatus (assembly GCA_031876335.1). NCBI lineage: Eukaryota > Metazoa > Chordata > Mammalia > Chiroptera > Hipposideridae > Hipposideros > Hipposideros larvatus. The sequence goes on from CM063089.1 coordinate 107,379,103, forward strand.
GTTTTTCGAGTTCTGGCCAGTGTGGGGTGCCTCTTCTTAATGCACACTTACCCCTTGGCATACTCTTTAATGCTTTCTCATTTGATTTCCAGTCCCGAACCATCTTTTCTGTTACTCCATATTGTCTTGCAGCAGCACAATTATTATTTTCCCTCGCAAAGTTTATAACTTTCAGTTTAAAATTTGCATCATACTTCTTTCTTTTGGCTGGTGCCATGATAGGGATGATAGGGGTTTGACTGGTCGACATTTTCTATGCTGTACTGTACAATGGTGCAGTATTGTGGTTGGCTGTTGGCTGTATACAAAGCCTGATTTGATTGGTCCCTGCTCCCTGTTTGCCCGCCCTGTCACTATAGCAGTCTGGTCCACCCTTGCATCAGCATCTCCCTGGGACCACACTAGTGTGCAAGTGCGAGCTCTTCAACATTCTAACAGGCACCATGATAGCGCAAAATCGCGAATCTTCAATGCATATGTAAAGAAATATACGGTAACCCGAATTTACCACACTCGCAAAATCGCACACAGCCGACCATACACCCAGTATGGTATCGCGATTCGCGATTTTGCGCTATCATACTGGATGTATGGTCCGCTGTGTGCGATTTTGCGAGTGTGGTAAAATCGCATAACAGCAAAATCGCATAACAGCCGAGCATACACCCAGCAGCGCTGCTGATGCCTGAACGGTATGTGGAATGAAGTGGGCGGGCATCGGGAGGCCACTATGGCACGGGGCAAGCACTATGGGCAGTCTATCTGAAGTGTACCTGGCGTATAAGATGACCCCCCACTTGGAGGCATATTTTTCAGGGCCAAAAAATCGTCTTATACGCCAGCAAATACGGTATGTACTCTTTTAAAAGATAATATTTTGACACGTTATTTATAACTATGTTAACAATTTTTTTTCCAAAACTAATTTTTTCTGTATAATTTAGATATTTAATTGGTTTTACTAATTAAGTAGCTAGAGAAAGTTTTCTAGCAATTTTTTCCAGGAAGTCTATTTGGGTTGCCTACTTTCTAAATCATTGCTTGTCTAATGTTTGTTTATAAAGCATCCATTTAAGAAATACAAATTCATAGGTTATAGAATGCTTTGATGACAATTATCCTCTCAATAATTTGAAGAATCTATTCTAATAGTTCTGCATTTAATGTAAAAGAGTTTAATGGCTCTGTGTGTGTGTGTGTGTGTTTCTTGTTTATTAGTTTCAGGTGTACAAAACAATGTAATAGTTATACATTTCACCTCTCACAAACTGATAATCCCCCTCCCCAATCTATTACCCTTCTGACATCATATATATTTATTACAATTCCATTGACTCTATTCCCTATACTATACTCCATATCCTGTGCATATATACATATATATAGATAGATATAAATACATATATATATATATATATATATATATATATACATATTAAATTACAGTTAACATACAATGTTATTCAGCTTCAGCTTCAGATGTATAGTGCAGTGGTCAAGCATCTACACCATCCCTGAAGTGATCTCCCTAACAAGACATGTGACCATCTGACACCCTACAAAATATTTACATTATTAATTATATTCCCCAAACTGTCTTTCATATCCCTGTGGCAATATTTTAGTTACCAATTTACGCTGTCTAATCCCTTCCCCTTCTCCCTCATCCCTACCCCCTCCCATCTAGCAACTATCAGTTTTCCCTCTACATCTCTGAAACTATTTCTGTTTACTTTGCTCATTTGTTCAGTTCTTTAGACAGTGCTCTAAAAAGGACATACAGATGGCCAACAGACATATGAAAAAACACTCCATGTCACTAATCATTATAGAGATGCAAATAAATACCACAATGAGATATCACCTCACACCTGTCAGAATGGCTATCATCAATAAATCAACAAATAACTACTGCCGGTGAGGATGTGGAGAAAAGGGAACCCTGGTGTACTGTTGTTGGTGGGATTGCAGATTGGTACAGCTACTATGGAAATTAGTATGGAGGTATCTCAAAAAACTCAAAGTCAAACTATCTTATGACCCAGCAATTCCACTCTTAGGTATCTATCCAGAGAAACCCAAGACGCTAATTCAAAAAAAAAAAAAAAGAAATTAAAAAGTGTATGTGTTTCTTAACTCCTTGTTAGGTAACCTGCTTTAGTTTAGTAAGGCTGGCAAGAAGGGAGTTTCAGCACCTACAAAAAACATGTGCAGATTTCCTTTTGGTTCTGAAAATTCAAATTTTACCAAGATATAGTCAATATCTGTAATTTTTATTAATTTAGTTTGCTATAAAAATCTGAAAGTTTGACAACACTCTCTGTCAACAAGACTATGGGAAACAAGCTCTCTCATATATTGCTCATATGAATACATAGTAAACTTCTACTGCAGATAATTTGTCAACATCTAGTGAAGTTATTTACATATTTCCTTTGGCAATTCTACTTCTAAGAATTTTCTCATGGTACCCTAGCAAGAAGTATGAACTCATTTGCACAAAACTATTTGTTTCAAGGTTATTGCCTTGTAAAAACTCAAATGTCCTTCATTAGAGGTAATTAAACACAGTATGGGTATAACCACAGGGTAGCGTGCTAAGCAACTCTAAAATGGAGTAAGGAATATCTCAGAATACTAAAGTGGATTGACTTCTAAGAAATATAGTTAATTTTTAAAAAGAAGAGAAAGCAAGGTGGAGAAAATAACATAATGATGCTATTATTCAGCTAGTTCAGAAAGGAAGGATATTTGCATAAATACATATCTTCTTGTCTTAAAAGTAAACAATAGAAAAATAAATCATAAAATAAAAGGAGTGGTTTCCTTTAAAAAGAGGAAAAGAATATAAAGAATTTACGTTTTTTTGGGCCAGCCGAGTGGTGCATTGGTTAAGAGCTGGCTTGGGACACCAGCTCTGAGCAGCAGGGCCCCAGTTCGGATCCCACATGGAGGCCAGTGACACTGCCCTCTACAACTAAGATGGTGAACAACAGCTGGACCTGGAGCTGGGCTGCGGTGAGTTGCTGGGGACAGCATCGGCTGCAGCCCCTGCTGCAGTGGGCTGCAATAAGCTACCGTGTGTGGCTGGCAGCCAGCGTGAGCTGCCAAGAGCCACTGTGAGTAGCTGTCCGGAGGCCAGTAACCAATCTGCCTCACCCAGGAAGAGCGCAATGATGACATCAACATGGGCCAGTGAAGCAACTTTCTCCACAACTAGACTGAAGAACAAAACGACAGCAACTTGTATGTTCCCCTTCCCCTGATTCCCCAGCGCTGTTCCCCTCCCCCAATTCCCCAATAAAACCTTAAAAAAAAAGAATTTACATTTTTTGGATATATCTTGATTTTTACATTTTACATATTTATAAATAAAATTATTAAGTAATCCCTGAAAATTTAAAATAAAAGTTAAAGATTAAACTTAATATGCATTTAGTTATGGCACAGAGATTGTTCCAAGTGACTTTAAAGAAGTGTAGTTTTGATATAGCCTCGCAAGAAATAACCCAAGAAGTAAAATAAATGAAAACACATTTTTTAGTAATCATATTGTATGTGAAGTGTTGGTATTGTTAGTCTAAATCTGCTTGTAGGTATATTTTGGGACAAAAAATATGAATGTAATAATTCTTATTTTATTCTCTCATGTTGTTCAGAACCAGGATTCTCAGCATGAGAAAAGGAGATAGATGTATAATATTGAAATAGTTAAGTAAAACCCTTTGTAATCTTCAATTTGAATTGACAATACCAATGCAAACTTAGGATGAATTTTTCTTTAAGAAAGCATTTCTTAACTCTGAATGCTAAAAAAGGCAGGGTAGAATGACCAAACCACTTACAACAAATGCTCTTAGTACCTAGATTATGGTCACCATGTACTCTTTCTCATTAAAAGGAACCAGAGCTCCTTGTAAAAACCACTGATTCCAGGCCTAGAGCAGAAAGTGTACCAGGTGACCCCGGCATTCTGTGTCGTACCACACAGCAAGGAAACTCTCTAAAACTGGACAAAGATGGACATTTTCAGCATCAATAAGATAATAAAGTGGTTTGAAACTCACCTTAAATACTTAAAATGCAAGTTTCTATCATATGAAAAAGCAAGCATATAAGACATTAGTGAACCAACTCCTTATTTTGAAAGCAAGTAATGAAAACAAAAGAACCATATACCTATTCTGTCTTTCCTACACAACTGTATCACAAGATAGCCAGATAATAATGAAGGGAAATGTCTTTTAGAGAAGTATACTAGGTAATAACTAAGAAATGAATGATATAATTAGAATATCATTATTTTTCCAACCATCATGAGTCCAGGCATTGATCATCAATTGCTTCTAATAACACAAAAAGACAAAAACCCAGACACTGTGTACTACCTAGCAGAAAATTATACTAACCACTGTCACCCCGATGAATTTTAATGAAAAAAAAAACAACAAAAATCACTCTGCTACTTACGCATATAAAGTAGCCTCACCAAAAAAAAAAAAAAAAAAAAAAAAGAAAAAGAAAAAGAAAATCAACCTTTTGTGGTCAAGCCTCTAGATCCATATATGAATTTTCAGGAAATACATAGGTTAGATCTTTTTATTCAATACACCAGGGAGAAAATTTGCCAAAACTCAGTCCAGAAAACTCCATTATTTAAAAAAAAATTTTTAATAACAAATTATTGTAAAAACAAAACAAGAGATGGAGGGAAAATCTATAAAAAGACAGTTAAGATGCATATCAACCAATTCCTATGTGAGAACCTTATCTGAACCTTAATTAAACCAAATGGTAAATATATGTATATATGTATGTACATATATATGTATATGTAGTTTATAACATTTATGAATTTATGAGACAATTTGAAATTCAAACACTAGATTTGATATTTGATAGGATTAAGAAGCTCTTATCAATTTAATTTTCTAAGAATGATAATGATTCTGCTGTTAAGAAGTTTTTATTTGTTTTAGAAATAAAACAGAAATATTTACAGAGGAAATGAAATAGTGTCTGAGATTTGCTTCCAAATATTTGGGAAATAAATGCATTTGTGTGTAGATGAAACAAGATTGGCCTAGGGCTAGTAATTGCAGTTGAAAGATGCATACACGGGGGGTTCATTAACCTATTCTGTCTACGTTGTATAGTTTTGCAATTTTCCATAATAAAAAAGTTTTAAAGACGTCTGTTACTTAATAAGTCCTGTAATTCTGAAGTTGTAAGTCTGTATTTCAGCTCAACTAATTTATTATGGTTTGATTTTTTTTTTCTATTCTGCCTTAGTTGTTGACTTTTGGAATTCCTGTTTTATACATTTTGGATTTACTGAATCTGTCTTTATACCCCTCTGTGTTTTCTTTTATTGTGGTCTTCTATTTATGCTTTTTCTCTGATTAAGTTTTTGAGCTTTCATTTAAACCTATTACAAAATTAAATTAGGCTTTTCTTCAATATCCAAATTTTCATTCACTACTTTTATTGCATATTTTATTTGCTATTGCATTTGTCATCTCTAAAACAACTGATTTTCTCTCAATCTCATTGAGAATATTAGTTTTATTAAATGATTTAATAGTAATAGAATAGTTTTGTTAAATGATATAGTTCAGGCATTATTAAATAATTTCATTAAATGCTTACTATGTTTCATATTATTTGCATACAATATACCTTTAGATTATTCATATTTAACAAGAAAGAAACCTTGGGTTTATAAAGCTCTAGTAACATCACACAGATCCAGGCTGGACCTGGCTGGGCTTGCTCAAAGGCCTGGGTCATGGATGGAGGTTGGCTGATCTAGGTAGGCTTATCTAGGGTGGTTCAACTTTGTTCCCTGTGTCCCTCGTCCTCCTTCTAGGACCAATGAGCCAGACTACATGGTCATTTCATGATTATGACAAAGAAGAAAGGGAACAAGCTGAAACATGCATTGTTTCTCAAGGTTTATTCGTATGTTGGGAACTGGCACATCATCAATTCTCTAAGGCACATGGCTGAACTTAAAGTCAAGAAGCAAGGAAATATGTCCTGCCCTTTTAGTGGGAGAAATCTCAGAGTTACCGAGCAAAGGGAATGAATTTGGGGAAGCTAATAAACAATCACTCATGCAAGTTCTCTGCATATCAAATGACAAAGTCAGAACTCTGGATAAAAGCTAGTGTCCTTCACCACTATTTGACAATGAAATTTTTAGTTGTCTCCTGATTTTTGCAGTATCTTTCTTCCATGGAAAATGCATTAATTGTTGTCAATGATTAATCTGCTTGTGGCAATCTGTTGAGTCTTTTCATCTGCCTGTGATTTTTTTTTCTCTTTTCTCAAATAGGAGGATAAGGGAACTTATAGTATTGGGAACTTGGATGATCTGTTAGATTTTGTGTATGTGTCCCTCTCATTTTTCTTGTCAATTAATTAGAGACACTCCAACATATCTCATAGGATTATAAAAATTAAATGCAACACCTGGAAGTACCTGCCACATAGTAGTAACTCAACAATTGGTCTCCTATATATCCCAAAAGCCCCTTCTCCTGCATGTAAACACGCACAACACTTATTCAATATTCCTCAAATTTTCATCAGCACTACCTTCCATATTCCCTACTTTCTCATGTCTCAATTATTTCCCATCCTGATTTGCTCCATCCTGCATCTCTTAGCCATCTTGAGAAAATAAGCTCTCAAAAGACACCAGCAATCCGATTTTCTTAAATTCTCATTCATTCCTCAGGCTGTTAACACTCCATTCAATTGCTGTTCTCAATGTCTCCTATATTCTCCATGTTGCCAAACCCAATGATCACATGTCTTTCCTCATCTTACTGAGACTCTTAAAGCATTTTACACAGTCGATCACTTATTACTTCCAGAAACACTCTTTTCTTGTCCCATGACATCACACTCTTTGAGATTTTATCTTTACCCATCTAGCCATTCAATCTTACTCTCTTTCACAATTTCTTCTCCTCTACCCAATCTCTACATGAGTTCTCCAAGACTCACACCTGAAATCATTTCTAATTTCAATAATGAATTTTCTCCTTAGATGACCTCATGCTTTTCAATGGCTTTAGACAACTTCTAGATGCTGAAAATCCCCAAATTTGTATCTGAGCATAAATCGCTCCTTCGAACAACATGTTCTTACCTGACATACCTACCCGAATATGAACAAATTCTTGAAGTCTACTGTTGGTTCCCTTGTTTAGCTCTGATAGTTTTTACTTGAAGATTTAGCCTAAACAAACTCTCCCAATAAACTCATTTCACTCACATCACTTGGTTTTACTCTACTATCAACATGAAAAAAATATCTGAAATAATCTTTTTTTCCATTTATTTGCTTCTTGTTTATTTTCTTCCATCTGACCATTAGCATAAGCTTTATGAGAGCTGAAGCCTTGTCTATTTAGTTTACTGTTTTATATTTAGTACCTTGAATACTGCCAGACACATAATAATAATTTGGTAAATATTTTTTGGATGAAAGAATTAATATTTTCTTACTTTGGTTGGTTTTCTGAAAAACAAGCTGCAATATACTGAAAGAGTCTATTAATTATTAATAATAATTGCTCACTTATGCTGTTTTATGTTTTGTAAATATTTTCATTTAAAATGCTTCATTTAATGATTTTAGCAACACTGGGAGTAGAAATTATTATTCTCATTGTAAAAGTGAAGAATATTGTGACTGAGAGGGCTCACACAGATGTGAAGCTGAGTTTTGATTCCAGGTTTTCCGATTCTAAGTTTACTGATATTTTTATCATATTATCACATTTATCATTTTTTCCTAAGGAGTCAATAAACAAAATCCATTAAAAATACATTCTCTAAAAATGAAATTATAAAAAATGTATTCATACTTGATCTACATTGACATGCATAGAAACCATAAAGTCAATAGAATTTTCCCATTGCTGTATTTTTTAGCTCCCCAGTAATAAGTGATATGTTTAGACTACTCTACCTAGTGATGTACAGCCTCATTTTTTTACCTGGAAATGAAGTTTTAATGATTCAAAGAGAAAACTTCATGAATTAATATGTCTGGGTTTAATTAACAACAACAATCATGGTCATAATAGTAATATGAATGTCTTTGTATGGTACTTCATATATTTTCAGTATGCTTTTATGACACATGTGCTTTTGTTTCACACAGACTTTAATGTAAGATTATTAAGACCCATTTAAAATCACTTTATGCATTTTTAAAATAATTTTAATATGCATTTTATGCATATTAAAACCTTAATATGACTATGTAAATAGCTTAGTGAAATACTCTCATGTTTGATTCCTTCTTAATTTCTTCTCATACCCACACTCAGGAGGAATTATCTTTAAACCTTTCACAAAAATTTTCATTCATGAACCTACCCACTGATACCGCCCCTCTTTCGGCCACATATAGCCTTCCTGAGTGTAATCTGCACCCTCTAACATGTCCAATATAATTGTCCCGTATGAGAAAAGGCATTGTCAGTAGTCTCCTATACATCTTCTGCTATTTACATTTTCTTATTTTTCCCTTAAACAATTCAGACCATTCACAACTTGCACCATCTTGCATGCTTGTTTGAACTCTCTATACCCTTTCCCTCTGTATCATTCTCATATGTAATTGTAAGCAACAGAAATACTCTGGCTAACAAAAGCAAAAGAGAAGTTTTTGGAAGGTTATTGGAGCCTTGTGACACAGTTTAAAGGTAGGAGGCCTAGTGTGGAAATTGTGTTTAAAAAAATTAGGTTATAACATGAAAAATCTAGCCAATACACTACCACCAAGATAATATCTACTTCCAAATACAGCCAGTTACTTCATCTCATTGATAAAGATTTAAAACAGCATCCAACTCACCTATCTTGGGTCTTGTGCTGCCCTTTGGCTAAGGGAGGATATGAATAATTAAAACAGATCTGCAAGGCTATATTTATAAAAGAAGTAATTATTCAAGAGGGAATAGGAGGTCTAGTTTTAAAAAATAAATTTTGCTGTATTGATAACGAAAAACAAATTCTACTACAATTCACTTCTTTGATTACACAATATCTGCATATTCAAACTGTCATATATATACTTCCAACAATATCCCTATATAACCAAAATTCATCTATTCACACAAAGAAACAACTAAAATGTGTCCAAACTTAAGTCTACAGTGTCTGGCACTATTCTTTTCCTCTTCTAGTTCCTTCAAGATCCCATCTTAAAATTGCACAGCCTAGAAACTTAATGGAAAATTTAATTACCACCATAACACCCTTTATAAAATAGTGGGGTAATGAAGAAAAATGAGAAGAGATATTGATTTAAAATAAGATTTATGCATAACACAGGAAAAAATTATTGGTAAAGGTTAACACCATCATTTCTGTTATTGGTCATGAGGCTATTTTTACTGCCTTCCTCTGCTACTTAATATAGGTTATCGTAGCCTGTAGCAAGCACCCCAGAGGGTAGAGGTTATTTATTCTGTGATTCCCCCCAATTTTTATTCTGAGAGATCTGCATACTTGGTAGTCCATTATACATAGGACTGTAATAGTCTTACATTAACCATTTCTTCTAGCCATATTGAAACAAGTTGGCATCCCCAATAGTCTCCCATGTTCCTACCATCCATATCTCTGTCCCCATTATATAGCAGGAACCCTATTTTCCTAATAATCCCAATAAATGCCATAGTTCTGTTTTTCACAATTGTCCAGTTGCCGGACAAAGACAAAATTACTAGATGGTTGTCCAAACTTCCAAAGCAATGAACTGAACCATTGTGGTGTTCCCTGGAGGAAACATTCCCCAAATGGAATAAAACTAAAACTTGAATGGCAAGAGTCATCATGTCAGAAAGCAAACAGCAGCCCTGCTCCCTCCACACACACGTATTTGTTTTTCTTGATTACTGAGTCTATATTTTTTGACATTATGGAAACACCAAATTTCATAAGATGATGTGAGCTCAATGGAATCATAGCTGAAACTTCAATAATTGATTCAACTATTTCATGACTCTAAGTGAATCCCAGGGACATTGACCTGTTGCTTTATTTCTTTATCTTAAATAAAATTATTTTGTCAGAAGCAATAAAGTAAGGGATATCATGACAAAGTATAAGGAATGTCATCAATATACAGTCTTGATGTAAAGTGAAAATAAATACAAATTCAGAACAGACATCTATCCCAGTGAGTATAAACTGCAAGCAGTTCCAAGTATAATCCAGCTGCTATCAGATGTCTGGTGGACAGAGGTATAAAGCTGTATGAGAGCCCCAGGTTAGTAGCCACTTCCTTGACAATTGAAGTCTCAGTGAGATGGCCCGGTCATCCTTGGTCAGAAGTGAATGCTCCTGAGTCCTGGGATGGACTCCAATATTCTACCAATATAACCACTTTCTTGATGAGCTCATTGAACAAGTCTTAGGATGGCAGTGGTAAAGCTAACTGAAAATTAGAGTGGACATCCTATCCGCCTGGTTTTTAAGAACCTCCTTTATCCATAATGGAGACTCCGATGAGCATTTGGAAAGTTAGTTTGAGATATTCACCTACATTTTACTTCCAGAATTTCTTGTCACAACTTCTCCAATTATATTCCTCCCAATTTTCCAAACATGTAGCCAAACAATTAGCTATTGCTCATGAAGTTATACAAATATCTACCTCATGCTATCATTCCCTCCAGGCAAAGTGGAGCACTGAAACTGGTTTTATATAGAACAACTGCACAATTTTAGGCTGGTTACTTCTGGGAAAAGAGGGTTGTCAGGCAGCCATAGAGGTGGAGGGGTTATGCTGGGCATTTGCTAAGCTTTATTCTTTTCAGTATCCAAGTCCCGTTTATAACATCACCCCATAAACTTCCTGGAGAAACTATTTCCAATGGAAATACTTCATATAAAGGGTTTTTTAAATTAAAATTAAAACAAAAAAGTCAAGAAAGATGTAGTAGTAGCCTTGCAATCTCCTATCTTCCTGTCTAGCTTTTGAAGTAGGAGAGTACACATAGGAACTGGATGGAGAAGCTCAAACCAGGAAGTAATAGTACACTTGACCATTTCTTAGTCTCTAAGACTTGGGGGTAGAAAGTATTGGAAATTGCATAGTTCTCATAATTTTCTTATATTTTCAGAAATTTATGCACACATTTCTTTAGGAAAGTGTGTGATGGAACAGCTGTAAAATATGGACTGCATTTTAAATCATGACAACAGTGGAGGTGTATTATTAATCCTGCATAAAAGAGGCAGCAGTTGTTATTGCTACTGTATATTCAGTCTTATGTCTAGGAATGTAGTAGAAATTCCCAAATTGTAGGCAGGCTAATCTTTCAGTCTACTGAGCAGGTTTTTGTATGCATTATTTTTATATTTATCCTCATCTTTTATAATTGTGAACTATTAACTTTGTTCTGACGTTAATCTGTCTGCCTTCGAGCTACTTTGACATTCTAAAAATATTTTCAATTACTGTCTGTATTATGGATTGTCAAAAGTGCTAGAAAGGGATTAAATTTTCCCGCTTTTCCCTGGAATATTTAACCTGTTTCTAGGAAGGTGAACCATTTTCAAATTTCAATGATTTAGACATGTTCCCTACTTCTGAAACAGTTATGGGCAATCAAAATAGGGAAATTTTTAAATCTACAAAATGGTGACATTTTTACCATGAAAAAATTTCAGTATCTATGAACATCTGATTTTGTACATGAAAGACGATAGTTAAAGAATTTCAAATAGGCCCAAATTATTAAATAGCTAGACTTTAAACATGATTATACTGCTATTGATTATTTCATTCTTATGTGGAGGAGGAAAATTGCTCACGTGCATGCACACACAAACATACAGACACACACACGTGCATACACACACACACACACACACACACACTTTCCTCATCGCCATCCTTCAAATATTGTTATAACACCTTTTTGGATTAAATTAGTAATCAGTGTTTACATAACTATAACGAAGTAAATATTGTTCATAGTTAAGCTGCTAAGTATGTTATTATTACATTTTCTTTTTTTTTTTAAAGATTTTTATTGGGAATTGGGGGATGGGAACAGCGCTGGGGAATTGAGGGAAGGGGGACAGACAAGTTGCTGTCCTTTTGTTCTTCAGTCTAGTTGTGGAGGACGTCGCTTCACTGGCCCAAGCTGGTACCATCATTGCGCTCTTCCTGGGCGAGGCAGATCAGTCGCCGGCTTCTAGACGGCTACTCACAGTGGCTGCTGGCCACTCATGTTGGCTGCTGGCTGCTCATGCTGGCTGCTGGCTGCTCACACTGGCTGCTGGCTACACATGGTAGCCCATGGCAACCCCACTGCAGCAGGGGCTTCAGCCTACACTGTCGCCAGCGACTCTTGGCAGCCCAGCTCCAGGTTGAGCTGTTGTTCAGCATCTTAGCTGTAGAGGGCAGTGTCACTGGCCCTCATATGTGGGATCCGAACTGGGGCCCTCTGGAGTCCCAAGCCAGCTCTTAACCAATGCGCCACTTGGCCAGCCCTACATTTTCTTTCTTATACAAACATTTGCTTCCCTACAGGTATACTTGCCTTATATTTTGTATTTTCTTTAAAATGTATTAAAACGAATAGCTAACACAAATTCATCCCAAGTGCTCCAACTTCTTCTGAATATATTTATCCAGTGTTCTAGCAATATTATTTATTCATTGAATATCCCTACTGAATCTTCCATCTACCTATTTCAAATTGCATTGTTTGATCTACAGATTTCTTCTGAAAATTTGCCTTAATCAATTTTACTGAAAATCCCCTTCTTCTTTTGTAGTAACTTTCCAAGAAAGGGTGTTTGGGAGGTAAAATGTTCACAATTTTACATGTCTGAAAATGCCGTTATTTTACATTACTGATTGATTTTTAGTGTGACTGGGTAACAAATTATGTTATAAAGGATATTTTCTCATGATTTTGAAGGTATTACTCAGTTGTCTTTTAGTTCACGTGTTGGCAACGTTTTTCTATAAAGAATCAGATATTAAATTTTTGTGTTTTGCAGGCTATGTGATCTTTGTTACAACTACTTAACTTTACTGCTATAGCTCAAAAGCAGCCCTAACAATTTGTAAATAAATGGGCATGTCTGTGTTTCAGTAAACCTTTATTTATAAAAATAAGTCATAGTTTGCCATTCTCTGTTCCAGATACAAAAGTTATTTAATGCCATTACGATTTCTAATTTGTTTATGTATGACTTTTTTTTGTTGGTGGGTGGCGGGGGAGGGGGGTCTTTGAGTTTTAAATGTTCTTCACTTTGGCCTTGACATTTGAAATATCCAGATTAACATGTTGGGCACTTTAGCTTTCTTTCTGGAAACTGGAGAATCTGGAAAATATTCACATATATTGATGATTTTCTCTCACCTCTTTCTTTGGCCTTTTCTTCTTGGAATTCTTATTAGTTGAATGTCAGATATTTCAGATTCATCACTTCAAATTCTCTTTCATTGTACTTTTTGAAAGATATTTTAAATTTTACTTTCTAACCCTTCTTTTTGACTTTTCATTTACATTACCATTTTTTAATTTCTCAGTGCTTTTCTTTACTATCTGACTACTCTTTATTTTATGATTCCCTTGTTCTTATTTCATGTGTGCAATATCTATGAGAATTTTAAATAGGGTTTGTGTAAGTGTGTGAGTGTGTGTATATGTGTGTTTGTTTCTTAGTATATTTGGGCTGCAATAACAAAATACTATAGACTGGGTGGCTTATAAAAAACAGACATTTATTTCTCATAGTTCTGGAGCCTGGGAAGTCCAAGATCAAGGTGCTGGCAGAGTTGGTGTCTGGTGAGACCTTCTGGATCACATCTTCTGGGCCATCTTCTCCCTGTGCCCTCACATGGTATAAGAGCTCACTGAGATCACTTTTGTAAGGGCATTAATCCCATTCATGAAAGCTCCACCCTCATGAGCTAATCATCCCAAAGTCCCCACCTCCAAATACCATCACACTGGGGATTAGGTTTTGAGAGGGACTAGAGTTTGCCACCCTGAAATATGCCTTTTGGAATATTGATTATCTTAAGCTGATTATTTTTAAGAAACAAAATAGTCAGAAATAAACTTTGACCTTCTCTCTTTACCTGCCTAAAGAAATTCATATAGAAAACTTAGCTTCAGGAAGAGAACCGTAGCATACTCACCTTAGCAGGTATGAATTAAGTTGACAGACAAAGCCTGTGTGGCAGACTCCCCTCTGTGTCCCATTATTTCTGGGTGGTCCAGCAAGAATTGGTTCACCACATGTTTGTTATTTCTCATCTACCTATGAATTGCCTACTGTCCCTTTGAAATCCTAGACCCATGCCTCCCTCTTTTTAATCCCAAATGCTATATAAACCTCATCTCTCTGATGTGTCCCATGGTCCCATATTTTTATGGTACCTCTGTATGTACACACATAATACATTTGGTCATTTTCTCCTGTTAATCATGATAATTTAATTATTAGTCTAGCCAGAAGAACTTAGAAAAGCGGAAGGAAAATTATTTTTCTGCCCTCACAGTTTCAATATATATTTGTAAGGAGGACACATATAACCAGTTCATAGCAGTGTGTGTGTGTGTGTGTGTGTGTGTGTGTGTGTGTGTGTGTGTGTGTGATTTGCCTGCTATCTGTATTGTCTCTGTTTCTTCTGACTTTATTCTCTCTCCTCACTCTTCTCCTCCTCCTTTTCCTCCTCGTCTTCCTTCCCACCCATCTCTCTCATAGAGGTTTCCTTGAAAGTTAGATAATTGTGGCTGTCCCTTCACATTTAAGAGCAAGGCACTAAAATGATGACTGAAAGCCTATATACATGATTAATCTTGAAAATTGTTGGACTTCACTGTAGCATAGTCAAATTAAAACCCCGCAATTTCATTGAGGACCCCTAATTCAGCATAGAGGACTTTTTTCTTAGGATAGTCAGTTTCCCCAGGAAGGAATTGTTCAGGTTCTTGCTTGGGGAAATCACCTAGTGGACAGCATTGCAGGACCTAACCAGAGGAAAGATAGGGTCAGGATCTCATAATTCAATATGTAGCCTTTCACTTAATTCCTGTGGTTTCAGTGCGGCCCATTACAGCCCCCTTGGGTGTGTTCAGTATTCCACAAATCAGAACTTGTCTGATTCAACATCTATAGTGAGAATTACTCCTGTCTTCTTCATGTGTTGGAGTAAGGTAACCAAGCGTGATCAGGAAAGTGATCTGGTGGTCTGATACTCTTCAGGATTTTCAATGGATCTCTCTCTTTTCAGTCCAATCTTATGTCCTGTATCCTGAAGTCCCTGATACCACCAAGTCTTTAGCATTTCAGGTATCCATAGGACAAATTGGCTTTGTTCTCCTTGGCTCTCCCACCAGCAGGCTTAGATTTAAGAATTCTGTGCTTTGATAAGTCATTTACTACTCATGTACCAGCCTTCCAGCATTTAAAAAATTGGTTTTGTTTTTAGTCTATCGCAGTCTCCTCTTTTATTATGTAGGTTTTTTCCTTGTGTGTGTGTTTTTAAATCTTTTTAATTCCTTTAGTGTCATTTTAGTAGAATTTCAGAAAGAGCCAGATATAAATTAACATGTTTAATATGATGCATCTAGTTATATCCCCAATTTTAGGAAACTCACAACTATACCAGCTTATTAAAAATTCCACTGGGAGCTCTGGAGCTGAGGTGATCTTGCAGAGTTGTCCTGGGTTGAGGCGGGTGGGCTTTTATATGTGATCCTCCAGTCACTCGATGCCAGATGCTCTGGGCGGGGGTGGGGGAACACACACATCCTAGAGTGAGGCAGCACACAGCAATTCCCGGGGAGTATTTAGGCCTGCCAACTCGAATAATGAGGGTCTGGGCTGCACAGCACAGTGTCCGGTGCATGTGGCTTTGAGCAAACTTGCATTTGAACATTTGGACCAGTAAATGAAATAAAAACTTTAGAAAAAATTTCCAAGTGATTTACCCAGCAAGGACAACTGACACTTCTGAGATAGGCACGGCTCTAACCCCCTTAATCGTATAGATTACATATAATTCCTTTCTTTGTCTGCAGGATAGAACCCTTCACTTGGTTCACAGTTGATCTACCCTTAATATTTGTTTAATTAAGTGAAATTAATAAATTTTAAGGTTTAGCTTCTATTCAAAGCTTATCACTAATTTTTTTCATGTTTCACTTTATTTTTTTAGGATTTTAAAAATTAGTTTCAGGTGCACAAAACAATATAATGATTAGACCTTTATACCCTTCATAAAGTGATAACCCCTCTCCCCCAATCTACTACCCCTTTGACATCATATATAGCTGTTACAATACCATTGACTACATTTCCTATGCTGTACTTTATATCCCATGACCATACACACACACACACACACACACACACACACACACACACACACACACACAGAGGATGCCAATAAAATGTATACACATTTTAAGAAAGGAAAAAAAATGTATTAAAATTATAGTGATGGTAACCACTTTGAGCACCTCCTGTAATTGCAGAAGTCAAATGTGACTTGTATTCAGCTTTTGTTATTGGTGCATATTGAGTATTACAATTTTAATACAGTTTGTTTTTTTCCTTTCTTAAAATATGCATACATTTTTGGCACCATATCTGTATATATTTATAGTTGACATTCAATATTATTTTACATCAGCTTCAGGTGTACAGCACAATGGTCAGGAAGCTACACAATCTATGAAGTGATTCCCCAGTACCCATATAAGTCCAGTACCCATCTGACACCCTGCATAATCTATACAACATTATTAATTGTATTTCCCACACTTTACTTCACATCCCCATAACTATTTTGTGACTACCAATTTGTACTTTCTAATCCCTTCACCTTCTCCCCTATTCCCCAACTATCCCCCATCTAGCAACCATCAATTTTTTCTCTGTATCTCTGAGTCTATTTCTGTTTTGTTTGGTCATTTATTCTGTTCTTTATATTTCACATATAAGTGAGATAGCATGGTGTTTGTCTTTCTCAGTCTAACTTATTTCATGTAGCATAATATTCTCTAGGTCCATCCATCTTGCTGCAAATGGTAATATTTTCTCAAAAAATTAAAAATAGAACTACCTTATGACCCAGCAATTCCACTCCTGGGTATTTATCCAAAGAAACCCAAAACACTGATTTAGAAAAGACATATGCACCCCTATGTTTATTGCAGTGCTATTCAAAATAGCCAAGCTATGGAAACAACCGAAATGCCTATTAATAGACAATTGGATAAAGAAATTGTGGTACATTTATACAATGGATTATTACTCAAAACTTACCACTAATTTTGACATTATCTTTTTCAGCAGGTAAAAATAAAATTTTTTTCGGGGGGGAGAAAAAATTTCAGAATGTGGAGTCAATGAAAGTAAGATTGTAACAAATAGGAAAGTTTGGTCCATGTGATATACATTGAAATGGAAAGGTCGCAAAATGCTATCATTATCACAGGTAAAAAACAGGATAGAAGAGATGCCATGCTGTCTACAACTCCCACAACCATGTTAATTTATTCCTTAATAAAAATTGTAAAATTGGTATATTTAGAAAAGTAATCTAATGACCAAGAATGCCATGGGGTCATTAAGTGGATTATCTTTCCATCTCAATAAAAGCTAGGAATAGAAGACTTGGAATAAATGATCCTGGGGGGTGGAGGGAGGGAAGTGATATTTAGAATGCAGGAATAGATTTCCCTAAGCCATTGCTCCATAGAGAAATACACTGGACAAAAGATGTCTCTGTTTTCAACTATCTGTCATCTATTGACTAGTTTACTATCTCTGGATGGTGAAGCATCACAGGCTCCTCTGGGCATAAACAGCTTATTTACACAGACCATTTGTCCCATACTCAATGGTCTTATGTTGAATTAGCAAAGAGATAAAAGAAAATGAATCCTTTACAGCATACATAGTGCAGAGCCATATTTTTCTCATATTGATGGCTTCGAGAGAGTGCTGCCTCTTGATTTTGTACTAGATGCCTAATGTTATGCTGCATCAGTCAAATCACATTAGATCGAGTTATAGAGCAGGTCAGCACAAATGGCCATGTTCAAAGAAGTACCTGACTCCCTGCCAAATCATTTGGCACCACTCAAGTTGTCATCAGTTTGAATTACTTGTAGATC
The DNA here is from genome assembly GCA_031876335.1 of Hipposideros larvatus. NCBI lineage: Eukaryota > Metazoa > Chordata > Mammalia > Chiroptera > Hipposideridae > Hipposideros > Hipposideros larvatus. The sequence goes on from CM063089.1 coordinate 107,397,291, forward strand.
ATTTCAGGAGATATTAAGATAATTATTGGCTATTCTCATAAGGGTAGGAAGCCAGCAAAGCACTCACTGAATCTCTGCATCCATCCATAAATTGAGGAACAGACATTTTATATCTTAAAACTATATAATTCATGTCATGTTACTGCATGCACCATTTCAGTTTATATTTTATTATCCTACTCTTAAATTACATAATATATTTTGGTAATTTATCCAGTTGATATTAGAATGCATGCAGCCTTATAGTATGTAAGATACTTTTTCTCAGTGTTTTGTTGAATTTTTCCGCTAAAGCATTATTAGAGAGTATATGGCAGTTGGTCATGTTATTATACATTCAAGAAACAATTGAAAATTAAGCTTCAAAGCTTACCTTTTTAAGAGATATATGCACACAACAACTGATATTACAGAAATACTCTCCATTTATAGTTAATTCCACTGCAAAACTTCTTTCAAAGGCTTGGTGCCTAAAATGACATATCACATAAAAACAGTACAATTATGGGCCCCACATTCTGGTTATGATTCAATACTGTATTGATAATAATGTCTTATTTACAAAATTGGTGCTGTGAAGAAAGCCATTCTATCCTAGAGGAAGCTCTAAGACCTCAACTTTTGGAATAATGTTCTAGCAGAGAAAACACGCTCAATCTCTATACCTTCATCATTGACTTTTCAAGGTGCCAGCAGCAGGAGAAAGAATAAAGAATCTCTTTTATCTCCTCAAAATCAAGCTACAGTGAAACAGAATGGAGATTAGATCCAGGTAAAAGGAATTCATATCCCTAACTTTTACATGAATAGTGGAAATGGTATATAACTTGTTAATCCTTGCCTCAACTTCAACACTTATTCCACAGCTTCCCCCTCTACCCATTTGAACTTTATTTTATTTCCCATTTCTTATTTTTTGATGACTTATTCCAGTTTATCAAGGAAAAGCTGTATGGTAGTAAAAAGCACAGCCTAGAGTCAGATCACCTGGGCTCAAAGTAGGACCTCATATCCAAAGGCAGTTCTCCATGGGTCTCTCACTTTCCTACATATCTTTCCAGCAAAGGTCCTGACAGCTTTTATTCTAGATTTTTTCCCCCAAAGTTGTTTGTATAGTGAACAACCTTGGACAGCACAGATCATCCAAGTGTCTCTGGACCAGAGAGCATATTTATTTGCTTCCCAGTACGATAAAGATAACACCTCCATCCAATGCAAAAGTTGGACGAGTTTACATACAAGATTGAGATTTCCTAAACTTGGGGTTCCTCACCTATGACAGAGTTCCACAACATTCACATGGGTCTGCCTCCACATTGTCATCTTGGGACTTGAAGGGCAAGGAGAACCAACAAGAACAGGACACTGGTTCTGTCTGCTGTGCCCCTTGTGTTGGATCCAGGAATCCTTTGTCTTTTGCCAGCATCCAGGAAACTACAAAAGGCTTACAAGGTGGGTAAAATCTCAGACCTGACACTCTGCCACATAATAGGCATATGACCTTGGAAATAAACCTTTGGTATTCAAATCTAAATAATGAGGTTAGTAATAGTCTTTATCTAACAGGATTGTTAGATGTTTAAATAAACTAATGCACAAGAAACTTTTAGCATGGCTCCTGGCACTTTAAATGCACAAAAATAAGTTACTGTTGGGGTTTGTGTGTGTGTGTGAGTGAGTGTGTGTGTGTGTGTGTGTGTGTGTGTGTGTGTGTTTTCTAACATTTTTGGCTTTTTAAAAAACTTTTGGTCTTCTTGTATGCACAATTCATCCTTGTGGAAGTACAAATTCATCTTTTCTTGTTTTTTTAATGGTGAGAGTCTTTGTATGAAAGTGGAAGGTAAAAGCATTCAATAAAACACAATAGAACCTGGGAGTTGCCTATCTAAGTATCATCCAGAGATTTGCAGAGGCAAGAAAAGGAGCTCACTGCTTTCGCTATCACAGCCCCAAGCTGTGGGTTGAGCTCTGGATACTATTACAGAGAAGTTGCTGCCTAAGAGAGAAAAATCCCAAACAGATAACATCAGAGCACCTTACCTTGAGGCCCCAGGCCCTGATAGCTTCTTCATATTCTTCCAGGTGATCCTAACTTTCAGCCAGGCTGAAAACAACTGTACCAGTCAAAAGGATTTGACTAAAATGGTGGTTGAATCTTGACTGGAAGCAACTAGAGAGCTTTAAAAAGTACATATGGATGCTGGTGCCCACCCCCAAAAATCTGATTTAATTAGTTTAAGTGAGACTCCAGCATCAGGATATTGAAAACTGCCCAGGCTATTTAAATCTACAGCCAACATTCTAAGCAAAAAGAGCAGCAAGAATATAGAGACCTCTTCTTTTAAACATTCCATTGAGGAAGGGCAAGAGGTGTAATAAAATCATAAAACAAAACAGAAAGGATGAACCCATTTCTCATACTTCAAAGTTTTTAATACGCAAAATCAAGTTGAAGACTCTTTAAATATTAAGTCCAAATAAATTGGTTTTGCTTTCAATTTGGTCAAAGTGAACCTGCACTTCTTTCCCAAAACAAAAATTAAATTGTGACACATTGTAAATTAAGCATTGTATATTTCTATGTCGATGATTCAAACAACTGCTGTAGCCAAAGATGTTACAGACATTACTCAGATAGGTTGTATAGACAAGTCTGTAGTTAATTCTCATGATTTGGGGGAGGTTATGTTTGTTCTGAATGCAGGAGTCTTTGCTCTTTACATCAGCATGTTTCACTCACATGTTTGTAAAACATGATACTATCCAGCGTAGGAAAGCCAAAACAGGAGTGTGACTGAGTTACCTGCAAAATAAACAGTTGCACCTAAAACAGTGAGTTTCAGACCACCCATAGACATGGATTTTACAGGGACATTTCAAGTTAAACTTGAATGTTAAGCCATAAAAATACGGTTTAAAAGCAAATGCTGTTTGAAATAAGAAACCTGTAAAAACAATTTAGGAACAAATATTGTAAAATTTTAGCGATGAACAGCCTCACAATTCTGTCCCCTTAAAATCAAAATACAATGATCAAGACAAGTTAATCACTATTTCATTTTATTCCTTATCAGTGGCATTCAAAGGGATAGGGCATTGGTATTTGAAGGGTTTCTTCTATACATGCTGGGCATTTTACCAACATAATTTCATTTTTTTTCACAAAACAGCCCTCGTAGGTGATGTTATTATTGAGGCTCATGGAGGTGAAACTGTGGGGAAGGGAGGAGTGGATCTCGTTAGTCTTGTGTAGAAACCTCACTCTTTCCCATTACATCACTTAGCAGTGACAACGGACTCAGCATACAACAGTACTAATGAAGGTGTTACGGACAGAACTGTGATCCTCCAAAATTCATATGATGAAGCTCTAACCCCCAGTATGACTGTATTTGGACATGGGGCCTGAAGGAAGTAATTAAGATTAAATGAGGTCATGAGAGTGGGACCCTAATCTGATAGAGATGTTGTCCTCAAAACAAGAGTCATCAAAGATCTCTTTCTCTCTGTGTGTGAGTATACAGAAAATAGGCTATGTGAAGACACAACAAAAAAGGTAGGCATCTAAAAACCAGGAAGTGGGCCCTCATCAGTGACCAACTCTATGGGTACCTTGATCTTGGACTTCCAGCTTCCAGACCTTTGAGAAAGTAAATTTCTGTTATTTAAACCACTCAGCCTATGATATTTTGTTATGGCAGCCAGAGCAGACTAATACAGAAGGAAATGGATCTCTAATTCATTTATAATCCTGATATTTATGTCTGGAATGATGAACTTTTGGATAGTGAAGAAATCCAGGAGTTGAAATATCTCAAACCATCTCCTCAGCATACCAGCCATGAACTTGGGTCTGCCAAAAATTATTTGAGCCCCAGTTTTCTCATTTGTAAAATGGAGATTTTACTATCTGCTCAGACAATCCCTCCAAATTATTATGAAGATGAAAGTATTAATGCTTTATAAATTGTAAAGAACTAAACAAGCATAAGGGGATAGGATCAGTAAAAATCTACTAAATGTGACAGGTATCCAGAAAATGCAGTTTCCTTCAAAAGGGCATGGAAAATACGTATGGTATCAAAGCATGTTGTAGAGTTATACTTAGAATAGATTTCAAATGGCCTGTCCTAACATAAAATTTTAATTTCTCTGTCAAGTGATTACTCCCTAGGTAGAACCCAGGAGACCTCTTAGGATTGCCTGATTGAGTGGCCATAGGTGTGCAGAGTTACAACCCCTCATTATACATCAACAGGTTTTGTATTTCCTTATTAGTCTTACTTTCAAGGAATTCCTCCTCTACCTGGAGCATATTTTAGGGTTGTTTCTAAGTACCTGAGAATCAAAAGATCTGCATTCTTGTTCCACATTCTAACTATGAATACCCTCATGATTAATTTCTGTAGACATAGCCTCTTCATGTAGAAAATAAACATGGTGGGCTACATTCAGGGTTGCCAGTTAAAATATAGGAAGCTCAGTTAAATTTTAATTTAAGATGAACAAATAATTTTTTCAAGTATAAGTGTGTTCTGTATTTTTATTTGCTAAAATTGAAAAATCCTGGCTGAGTAACTTATCAGTTCCTGCACTCCCAGCATGGTATTATTTCAGAAGATGTAAAGTAATAACAATAACAATAGCTGAGTTATTTGAGGTTTATTCTGTGCCAGACACTATTCTTAGTGCATTCACATATATTATCTAAATTAATCTTCTACTAAAGCACATAAGATAATATGAAGCCAGAGGGAGCACAGTCCCCAAAACTGCGCTCACTGCTGAAGCCAATTGCAAGTTCAGAGTAATCAAGACAGCCCCAAGTTTTAATAATTCACTAGAAGCACTCACAGAACTCACTGGAAACTGTTAGAATCACAGTTACAGTTTATTATAAGCTGAAGGATACAGATTAAAATCAGCCAAGGGAAGAGGCACATAGAGCAGAATCCAGAAAGGTTTCATAGGTTGAATTTCCAGTTGTCCTCTCCCTGTGGAGTCATGGGCAGTATTAACTCCTCCTAAATGATGTGCCACACTACACACAGAGCATCGCCAACCAGAAAAGTGTACCTGAGCTCTGATGTCTTTATTGGAGCTTAAAATTGGCTGCCCACATGGCTAACATCTTCCTCCAGCTCCTTTGCAGATAAAGCTAATACTGTAAAACTCAACATCCCCACCATAAATCACATTGCAGACTTTCTGACATGGCTCAAAGCCCCCAGGTAAACAAAGACATTCTTATCAGGCAGGACATTCCAAGGGCCCCGAGATAACCTCAAATATTCCAGAACAAAGGCCAGACCTTTCTTTGAACAAGGTTAAGTTTTATTCTAATCTAGATTTAGGAATGCCTGTATATCTGGCCAGAATAACATCATTATTAAGACCCAATAGTTACCATTTACATATGTTATGTTAGTAAAAGAGCAGAGAAAACTGAGGACCAGAGAATGATGTGAGGAGGCCAGAGTTACACAATTCAGCAGCCACGTCAGGATTGAACAAAGATCTCCTAATTTAGAACTCAACAAAGACTATACCATTTCCTCTACACACACACAAACACATAGAGAGAGAGAGAGAGAGAGAGAGAGAGAGAGAGAGAGAGAGAGAGAGAGAGAGAGAGAGAAACTCTTTGCTCTAGAGCAGGGGTTGTCAAACTGCGGCTTGCAAGCCACATGCGGCTCTTTGGGTATGTTCCGTATCAAAAGTTTCCCAACCCCTGGACGAGCCAACCCTGTCCCTCACAACAATTTAAAAATTATTCGAGATCCATAAATATATTTTTACACAATCACAATTATGTGAATAATATTCTTTAAAAATTTTATAAATGAAACCATGACAGTTTTATTTTCATTTTCAATTTTACTTCAGAGCCACATGTACGTACCCAAAGAGCCGCATGTGGCTCACGAGCTGCGGTTTACTGAACCCTGACAGCTCTTCCATCTCAAAAGTTTGCCAACCCCTGCTCAAGATGACAGAAAATCAACCAAAAGATAACATAACAGAGCAAGGTACAAAGCAAGCACTCAGTCACACATATGAAGTAATTAAAAGTTCAATAGCTTAGAAAGATTTTCTAAAACCAACAGTGGTGGATTTTTAACTTTTTGCTGGTGTCATTTGTTTGCTTACATTTTACATTTGTCTTTAGACAACACCTCAATAAAATGGTCTCCAAAAGGAGGGTTTTGTTGTTTGGATTGGATTTTTTAATTTGTTTTATTATTTTTCTTTTATTTAGACATGTGTTGAAAGGGTAGGAGAAATGGAATGTGAGGTGGTGAAAGTTAGAGAATCAAAAAGCTATTTTGTTCTCTCTCTTTTTAATTTTTCTAGCTTTAAAATAGTCTCACAGCAATATACTACTGCCTAAGGGGAATATTAACAAATACTTAACCACCAGTACACCAAGGACACCAACTAATTAGGCTCTCAGATAAAACCAATCAGTCAAGATGCTGGCCATAGGCCATGGGTTTGGAGAAATGAGATATGTGTGCACATTGGCTGAATGTCAATGCTTTACAACTCATACATCCTAGTGTTTATTGAGCAATGTTAGGGAATGAATATATATGCCCCCCATTTCAAATGTTTAGATCTTAGCCACCAATGTGATGGTGTTAGGAGGTAGAGCCTTTGGGAAATGACTTGGTCATAAGGGCAGCCCTCATGGGTGGGATTGGTGCCCTTATACAAGAGATCCCAGAAGACTTGCCTGCCATTCTGCTATTTGAAGATATGTTAAGAAGATTGCCAAATAAATCAGGAACAGGTTCTCACCAGACCCAAAATCTTCTAGCACCTTGATCTTGGATTTCCCAGCCTCCAGAAATGTGAGAAATAAATGTTGTTTAAGCAACCCAGTCTATGGCATTTTCTTTATAGGAGCCCAAACAGACTAATCAAGTATTTATTTTGTATGGGTCACTAATTACAAACATGTTATAGTACTTAGTTATTACAACATTCCACTTTACAGATGATAAAACTAAGGCCTAAAATGGTTAAATAACTGCCCAATATTTCCAGCCAGTAATTGGCAAAATTTAAATTTGTACCAAGTTTCTGCAACTTCAGGACCCATAACATTGAGAACATAAAATTGCTTTATAGTATGGTGAAATAATAAGATATGTGGACCATTGATAAAGACATTATTGTTTGCATGATTTGGCTGTTTTGCTTTGGTTGAATTTAGCTTGGTTTTAAACCAATAGTCCCCAAAGAAAATTTTGAAATTAACATTTGGCTTCAATTACTTTGTTTTGCCTCAAAGCAAAGATGTTTCAACATATTTAACTTATCAACAGAAATTCTATAGATACAATTTCACATCATAAAAAAGTAAAAATATTAAAATAAATAATATTTAGCAAATGTAAGTACTTCTCATTTAAAGTGCTTTCCACATTCAGCATATTAATATTCTCAAACCTCTGCAATTATTTTCACAGGTGGTTAATGAATAAACTCCATAGTGAAGGAGAAGGTGGTCATGGGAGAGCCATACTTCATGGGAACAGCCATCCCCCAAATCACAATATATCTTCGTACACCTGGGTCTTTACAATAGCTATACAGAGTAAAAATGGCACATTGGTCTTTATGCACTGAGTCTGACTATACTCAGACTCATGGAGAAGGAAACAGCATGTTAATGTTGCACTTCCCCAATAGATATTGGGCAGGATCCAGTACTCTGGGCAGTAACCATGGCAACGTGTGGGTAAATAAGAAAGATAAAAACCATTGAGATAAAAGTATTACTACAGAGATCCAAGATGGTGGAGTAGAAAAACACTGTGCCTGCATCCTTCCTTGAACACATTAAAATTACAACTAAATTATACAACAATCAACCTAGAGAACCATCTGAAACTTAGCCAAACAGAAGCCTTATGACAAAAAATATAATGAAGAAGATACACTGAGACTGGTAGGAGGGGCTCAGATGCGAAACAGGCCTCAAACCTCCCTGTGGCAGTTGAGAATCAGGAGGGATATCTCAGCCACAAAAGTTCTCTCCAGAGGAGTGAGAGACTCCAGCCCCCCACATCAGACTCCCTAGCCCAGGTACTGGTGCTAGGAAGAAGAGTCCCCACATCTGGCTGTGAAAAGCAGCGGGAATTCCAACCATCCAGGTGGGACAGAAGGCTAAGGGAAACCCAGGCATCCTCTTAAAAGGCCCACGCAAAGATTCACTCACTCATAGGCACTTACCTTGGGCTCCAGTGGCAGGATGGTGACTCAGGGAGCTTTGAAGACATACATAGGGCAGTTGAGTTGTGTGGCCTCAGGGGGAAGACTGGAGGACAGTTGGCATTTTCCTGGTGAGAGGTCCTTCTCTGTAGAAGCTGGAAGGTGGGCGCCCTCTTTCCTATGTTGCGCTCTCCCCCACAGGCCAAATCTGAATCTGAGTGGCCTGGTGAGCTCTGATGCTCTGCCCTGCTGACTCAGCTGGGACCCTGCCCCACCCAGCTCGTGCACCTTATAGCAGCTAGCCTCTCCCATATTTCACCCTTTCTTGGAAAACTATCAGATCCCACAGGGCCAGGTGGGTGGTGACTGGCTTTTGTGTGCTTTAGACTTTTGTTCAAAATCAAAAGCTCCAGAATCAGCACTGCCAACAAATCAGAGTCTGTATTAACCTGGTGACCACAACTCTTCCCACTCTAGTGACTCCCTGAGATCCTTCCTCAGCCAACTTGTGTACCACACAAGGCTTTATCAGTGACTGAACCTTAAGTGAGCTACAAAGTGGCAGAGGACTTCTGGGTGTCCTGACTTTTTGTGGAGTTACCCAGGCTAGGTGCTGGTGGGAGCCATCCTTGGATTGCAACACAGCCTCTCTCGCCCATATCCAGGTTTAGCCCAGGCAGTGCTAAACTGTGGATCACCTTGTAGCTCCTACCAAGTAGCCCCCAGCCAGTCACAGGCAGTGGCTGATTAGGGTCTGCACTGGAGCTCCTCCTAAGAGGTCCCAGAACAAACATACTTGGAGATTGGCTTTAGACCACAGCAGAGCACCACAAATGGCACACACAAATGGCAGTCTCAACAGGCACCAGAGCCTGCTGGGGCAAATCTAACTCAGTGGGGTAAGCCTCCCACAAAGCAGCCCATAAGCTGTGGACATGGCTGAACCCACAGCCAGTCAGTCTGCAAGTCAATGTCACCTACTGATGTGCCAATAGCAGTCGAGGCTCAACTATAACAGGAGGGCACACACAATCCAACAAAGAACACTTCTAGAGCACATTGGCTCAGGTGACAAGGGAGACTGTGCCACTGGGCTCCACAGGACACCTACTACATAACACCACCCAGCAAGACTGGGAGACATAGTAGATCTACCTCATACATAGAAATAAACACAGAGAGGCAGCCAAAATGATGAAACAAAGAAATGTGTCCCAAATGAAAGAACAGAAGAAAACTTCAGAAAAAGAACTAAATGAAATAGAGGCAAGCAAACTTTCAGAGACAAGGTTTAAAACACTGGTTATAAAGATGCTCAAGGTACTTAGTGAGAACTTCAACAAAGCAACAGAAAGCATAGAAAAGGACATAGAAGCCATTAAAAAAAGAGCCAGTCAGAAGTGAAGAATACAATAACTGAAATGAAGAATACATTAGAAGGAATCACCAGCAGATTTGATGACTCAGAGGTATGAATCAGTGATTTGGAAGACAAAGTCACAGAAAACACCCAACTGGAACAGCAAAATGGAAAAAAAAATTGTTTTAAATGAGCATAGTTTAAGAGACCTCTGGGACAACATCAAGCATAACAACACTCACATCATAGGGGTACCAGAAGAAATGAGGAAGCAAGAGATTGAGAACACTTTTGAAAAAATAATGACTGGAAACTTTCTAACCTGGCAAAGGAAAAAAAGACATACAAGTCCAGGAGGTGCAGAGAGTCAAAAACAAGATGGACCCAAACAGGTTCACACCTAGACACATTATAATTAAAATGACAAAGGTTAAAGACAAAGAGAGAATCCTAAAAGCAGCAAGAGAAAAGCAACTAGTTGCTTATAAGGGAGCTCTCATAATACTGTCAGCTGATTTCTCAAGAGAAACTTTGCAAGCTAGAGGGGATTGGCACAAAATATTCAACATGATGAAAAGCAAGGACCTACAACCAAGACTAATCTACCCAGCAAGGCTAACATTTAAAATCAAAGGAGAGATAAAGAGTTTCCCAGACAAGAAAAGCTAAAGGAGTCATCACCACCAAACAGTATGACAAAGAATGTTAGAGGGACTTCTTTAAGACACACACACAGTACACACACACACACACACACACACACACACACACACACACACACACTCATACACACACACAAATCAAAATCATGAATCATAAAATGGCAATAGTTACATATCTATAAACAATTATGTTCAATGTAAATGGATTAAATGCTCCAGTGAAAAGACATTGGAGTACTGAATGGATAAGAAAACAAAATCCTTACGTATATTACCTATAAGAGACTCACTTCAGATCAAAAGACACACACAGACAGAAAGTAAAGGGATGGAAAAAGATATTTTTATGAAAATGGAAAAAAATAAAAGTTGGGTAGCATTACTGATAGCAGATAAAATAGACTTTAAAGCAAGGTTATCACAAGAGACAAAGAAAGACCCTGTAATCCTACTTCTGGGTATTTATCTAAAGAAACCAAAAATGCTACTATGTGAGAACATATGCATCCATATGCTCATTGCAGCATTGTTTACAATGGTCAAGATGTGGAGGCAGTTTGGGCATCAGTCAATGGATGAATGGATAAAGAGGAGGTGGTACATATATACAATGAAATATTGCTCGGCCATGGACTGGAATGGGTTCTTTCCATCTGTGGTGGCCTGGATGGACCTGGGTAGTGTTGTGCTGAGTGGAGCATGCCAGACATAGAAAGACAGATGTAATATGATTTCACTTAAATGTGGACTCTAAGAACAAAACTAACACAAAAAAACAGAAACAAACTCATAGATACAGAGAACATTTTGATGGTTGCCAGGTAGGAGGGGTTTGGGATGTGGGTGAAAGAAGGCGAAGGGATTAAGAAGTACAAATTTGTTGTAATAAAGTAGTTATGGGGATTTAGAGTATAGCATATGGAATATAGTCAATAATATTGTAATAATTATGTATGGTGTCAGGTGGGTACTAGATTTGTTGGGGTGATAGATGGGAGGGGATTGGGAGACAGGGTAAAAAAAGTGAAAGAGTTAAAAAGTATAAATTGTTAGTTACAAAATAGTCATGGGGATATAAAGTAAAGCATAGGGAATACAGTCAATATAGTAATGTGCAGGAAACATAGTCAATGATATGGTAATAACTATGTATAGTCCTAGGTGGGTACTAGACTAGTCAGGGGGATCACTTCTTAAATTATATAAATGTCTAGCTATTCTGTGCACCTGAAATTAATATAAAATAATATTGAATGTCAACTGTAATTGATGAATTTAAAAAGGGAGGAAAAACGAGAAGGTATAAAACAAATAAGTCATGGGGATGTACCGTACAGCATGTAGAATCTAGTCAATGATATTGGGATAGCATAATATGGTGTAAGATGGTTGCTGGACTTATCATGGGGATCACTTCTCTAGGTATATAATTGTTGAATAACTATGGTGTACCCCTGAAACTAATTAATATTGTATGTTAGATGTATTTTTAATAAAAATATTTTTAAAAGTATTACTTCAAGGCAATAATTAACGTTGAAAGTGAATATAGAAACAGTTTAAAGAATTGCTAAAGAATAAACAATTTGAATATGAAGAGGTTATTTAGTGGGAAACCAAATCAGCATTTCTGCATTAGTTATATGTAGCTGATGCCTCACATTACTTTACTATGCTGAAGTCATTACAGAAAAAAGTGCTAAGAGTCAGCAACAGATCAAAGAAAATTACCTGGAGATAAGCGAATATTATTAATTATACCTTGGTAGCAATCTTATAAGCATGTTGATAAAAATCTAAGCCAAGTGATGAATAAATCTGAAAGACTTTATTTTCCCAGTGTTAGCTGGAGCCCCAAAAGGAAAAGGAGTAGAGTATTTCCACACCATCATCTGTGTGGATCTAAGTCAGATATCTGGGTTGTTAAATTGGGCAGTGGGGAATAAAATAATTATCAACCAAAAGTAAAAGATTGCAAAAATGTAGACATATTCAAGAGTCATCAGCAATCACTCATCCACCACCCATGTATGGAACTGTGGGTATTAATAATTTTTAATAATTTGGGTTGTAATGCATCCCCAAAGTCCAAAGTTCACAAGTCAGATGTGCCAGTTGTCATAGATGCAGTGTTTGCACACATAAAATCACCTAATGAGACTGTTCATCATAATTTAGGTTCTAAAGCAAAAGAACACCCACCCAGAGTGACTAGACCAGGTTCCATGCTAATATCAAGGTCCATTCAGAGAACATTTGTTATCTCTGGTATTTCCATGGCTTCTGGGGGAATCTACAATAACTCCCTTTTCATCACAGATGAAGTCAGAATAGCATATTATGAAGCAAGTGCTCTATGCATGGATGTTTTAAGCAAATGGGCCACATACAATCTCTTTCAAAGGTATTCCAAATCAGAGTCCAGCCTGGTAATCAGCACAAAATTGGCTCAGATAAGGATGATTGTGGTGAGGTTTCATCAAATAAATAGCAGGGTTAATATTCTATGCCAACTTGCTACTGATATTTGAATATGGCAAATAAGTATTGGGTTGTCAGAAAAGCCATGATGCATTTTTACAATGAAAAACATAGAAAAAATATGTCATGACTTTTCCGACAACTCAATAGATTTAGAGATTCAGGGTTGAGGATATGTGAGCCTCTTCATTTAAGAGGTAGAAATCGCACCAACAAAATTTTCCAAAGATTACCTCCAGCTGCTGCAGCAATTTCAAACTAATCAAAAAGAAACACTACCTGTTCTGAGTTCCATTTGAACTCAAAGATTGAAGCCAATGAACAGAAGTAAACATACCTTAGAATGGAGACCCTTATAGTCTGATTAATTTATTTTGGAAATGACTGATTGGTTTTGAAAAAGGAACTAAATTTGTTCACTTCATATCAGGATGTTTAAGAGATAAATTTACTCTAAAATTTATCACCTATTGTGTTTTTTAAGGTTTTATGTGTGTGTTGTTTTGTTTTGTTTTGTTGTAAAATACTATTTTCACTCTATTTTTGACATGAATCACACTTTATAAGGAATGGCTTAAAGGCTCCAGTAGTGGCTGACATTAAAGCTGTCTTAGTTAAATAACATTAATCCAGTGGGAGAGAACGTGTCATTGGAAGAAGCCTGAGCATTAGCAGTGGGCAATGGCTGCTGCATGACTGAGAACAGAGCCACGCCAGGGGATGAGGAGAGCGGTAGAGTATAGACATTCCGGTGGATCACAGGGGCCTCTATTCCAAATTATCCCATGTTAACAATATGCAAGCTCCTTAAAATGGGGAAGTTACATATACAAAAATCAGTAATTTAATTTCAATTTTTTAAATGACAAAATTTGGTTTTCAAAAATAATCCACACTACATCCTGAAATTTAAAATTTAATCTCTGCTAACTTTCTGTACTAAATGTCTGTAGGGGATTTCACTTTCATATGGCATTTCTTTTGCTGTAATATTTCCTTTTACTCAGCTCACCCTTCCCCATTCCTAGCTCAATATTTAGGTAATTAATATTAACAGCCTGGAATTAATTCCTTCACATTTTCTATTATAGACTCTGTTTACAAAATATACAACAGAAATTTATAGAAATTTAGAGCAAAATGATTGAAAAATAACAGTTAAATTGATTTATTTTTCTCTCAGTTAAAAAAAACCTTTATTGAGTTTTCTATTTTAAAAGCAATCATAAATATAAAAAATTAAACTTTATTCAATGGCATGTTCTAAGACATGATGTTAATATTTTAGAAAATTCTTTCTTGAATGATTTCTCTTCAAAGATTTAGGTATTTTCTAAAGTTGTACATGTATAGGTATACATACATATAAAATTTTAAAGCCTTAATTACAGTTAGCTGTAGACTTTAATAAAATTCAGAATGAGTTTTAAAGATACTTATAAATACTTGCATAATATTCTACTCAATGAGTGTATTGTGGATGCGGCAGGATTTTGGGACGCTTAATACCAGTACCCATGTGCTTCTCTTCATTCCCAGATGCCCTTGCAGTTAGATGACCTATATTCCAGTCAATGGAATGTAGGTGAGAGTAATGGATAACATTCCCAAGCCTATCCCCAAAATCTTCCATGTAGTTCCCTTTGCTCTCCCTTCTGTATTTTCTCAGCTGGATACAAAGGATCAAGCTAAAGACGCAAGAATCCAAGAAGATGGAAAGAACCTGCTTTGTGGAATCAACACATAAAAGGCCACTTACCAAGCACCTGATTGGATTGTGACATGAGCAAGAACCAGAATTTTATTTTAATATGTCATGAAAGTGGTTGTTTGTTACATCATCAGGCTTACCCCACCCAGTGCATAGCTTCCATTCACATTTTATCTTCTGGACATATCGGTTATGTGGCTGTCATGGAGGTGCATTCTAAGATCTCCTACAAAAACAACTTCAGCACGAAGGGAAGTTGACTGACAGCCCCAGCTACTGCTCCTTTGGCTCTGCCATGGTGTTCATACCAAGGCCAGGCTTCCCCTGGACAACTCCCAGCCAATGACTGGGCACAGAGTGTTAGAGCCAGGATACTCCTACCCAAAGCAGGAATCCTGCAACCTTTGTCCAGGGACACCCCATCAGCACAGCTGAGACTTTCTAAGAGCTACACTGTAGCCTGAGGCTTTCTGTCCAATCCCCTATTCCTTCTCTACTTTCACAGGCATCAGACTTGCAGCTCAGTGTGAGGCTTTTCCAATTCCTGCCCCAATTTCTTTATCTTTCACAGGAGTTTCATCTAATAAATGTCTTACATATATAATCTCATCTTTATATCCTCTTCCTGTAGGATCCAAACCAAAATAGGTTATTTCAAACTTTTCACTATTATACATAAAGTTGTAATGAAAATATTGATGCATATTTTTTTCTGAATTTCAGATAAAATTCTTCAGTAGACAACATGAATATTTTAAAAACTCTGGACACATTGCCAAATAGTGTCCCAAATTGCTACAATTTACTCCAATACCAATAACAAATAAATGTTTATATTACCACATCCTCAGCAGAATTAAATAGTACAATTTTTAAACTAATAAAAGCGTTTTACTCATTAAAAGGGCAAAAATCATCACCCACAGCTGTTTTGGGTTTTTTTGAATTAAAGTGTTTATATCAGCACAATTGTAATAGCTAAAACCAGGAACTGCCCCAATATATATCATGAGTAGAAAAAATAAACAGGTTTTTAAATATTCACACAGTGGAATACTATGAAAAATAAAGACCAGCTCCTACACGCAAAAATATGAATACATCTCACAAACGTAATGTTGGATGAAAGAAACCCAACACAAGAGTCCATGTTTCACAATTCCATTGATATATGAAGTTTAAGGACAGCTAAAACTAATTTGTGGTGGTAAAAGTCAGGATAGTGATTACTACCAAGAATAGTGAAGGGTGTGAGGAAGGTCCTTTGTCTCTGACTCAGTATCCATTAAGCAGGCAGGCTAACTTGTTCATTCATAGCTGTTTTATTATGAACTTTTTCAAACTTAGTAAAGTTAAACATAATTCTAGCTATTTGTATATTAATATTCCTCTTTTGTGAGAATTCTATTTGTATCCTTTGCCCATTTACCTCTTGTAGATCTTATCATTATTTCTATTTGTGACATTTATTTTTATTCACTAAAATCCCTAGTTCTTCTTTAAATTCCTTTAGAAAATCATAAAAATGTTTTTAAACAGATATAGAATAACTAAACAAAAAATGTTCCTTGTAAGTACACCCATGTCACATGTGGATGATAAAATACAAATAGTACCCTTTCAATTGTCATTAGCTCCTCTTTTACCAGAATGTCAATATTTATTTTTTGACAAATTTTAAATATTAACAACGAAGTATGTGCAAATTTACCCATCATGAGAAAAACAAAAACAAAAACAAAACAGAAACCTCTGCTAAAGATACTTAAGAAAATGTAATATTTTTTCTTAAATATTTTTTTAAAAATTTTGTTAAAAATATAGCTAACATACAACTGTATGTCAGATTCAGATGTACACCATAGTTATTCCACATTTATATAGCTAAAGAAGTGTTCACCATGGTAAGTCCAGCAATCATCTGACACCATACCACACTACAACAATATTACTGACTATATTCCCTATGCTATATATTACATCCCCATGACTTATTTGTTTTATACCTGGAAATTTGAATCTTTTATTGCCCTTCATATTTCCCCCCATTTTAAAATTTTTAACTAAACTTGACATTCAATATTATTTTATATTAATTTCAGTTGTACAGCATAGTGTTTAGACATTTATAATTTAAGTGATCCTCCTGACTAGTCTAGTACCCACCTGGCAGTATACATGGTTATAACCATATTATTAACTGTATTACCTATGTTTACTTTACATCCCCATTTGAATTTTTTACTCCTTTCACCTTTTATATCCTGCCTCCAACTCCCCTTCCATCTATACTCTGATAAATCTAGTACTCATATGAAACCTTACATAGTTATTACAATATTATTGACTATATTCCTTAAGCTATAACCTATATCCCATGACTTTTTGTAACAATCAATTTATACTTCTTAATCCCTTCCACTTTTTCATCAATCCCTTTAACCCTCTCCCATCTGGCAAGCATCAAAATGTTTTCTGTATCTATGAGTTTGTTTCTGTTTTTTCTTTTTCTTTATTTTGTTCTTTAGGTTAGACATATAAGTGAAATCACATTGCATCTGTCTTTCTCTGTCTGACATACTCCACTCAGCACAATACCCTTCAGGTCCATCCAGGTCACAGCAAATGGCAAGAACCCATTTTCTTCCATGGCCGAGCAATATTCCATTGTATATATGTACCACCTCCTCTTTATCCATTCATCCATTGACAGACACCCAAGCTGCCTCCACATCTTGGCCATTGTAAACAATGTTGCAATGAACATATGGATGTACACATCCCCTCAAAGTGGCATTGGGAGTTCTTCAGATAAATACCCATAAGTGAGATTAATGGATCCTTCTTTGTTTCTTATAACAGCCTTTGTTTTAAAGCTTATTTTCTCTGGTATAAGTATTGCTATTCCAGACTTTTGTTTGTTTGCTTGTTTTTCCATTTTCATGAAATATCTTTTTCCATCCCTTTACTTTCAGTCTTTGTGGGTCTTTCAACCTGAAGTGAATCTCTGATAGGCAGCACATGTAAGGGTTTTGTTTTCTTATTCATTCAGCCACCCTCAGTTTTTGATTGGAGCATTTAATCCATTTACATTAAAAGTAACTATTGATAGGTAGTTATTACTATTTTATTATTTATATTTTCTATCTTTTTTTTTTTAAAGAATTCCCTCTAACTTTCATTGTAAATACTGGTTTGGTGGTGATGAACTCCTTTAGCTTTTTCTTGTCTGGGAAGCTCCTTATAGCTTTAATTTTAAATGATAGCCTTGCTGGGTGGATTACTCTTTGTTGTAGCTCCTTACTTTTCATTAATTTGAATATTTTTTGCAAATTTCTTTTCGCTTTCAAAGTTTCTCTTGAGAAATCAGCTGACAGTCTTATGGGAGCTCCCTTGTAAGTAAGTAGTTGCCTTTCTTTTCCTGCTTTTGGGATTGTCTTTGTCTTCAGTTTTTGCCATTTTAATTGTGATGTGTCTTGGTGTGGACCTATTTGGGTTCATCTTGTTTGGGACTCTCTGCACTTCCTGGTCTTGTATGTCTTTTTCCTTCACCATGTTAGGGAAGTTTTCCATCATTATTTCTTCTTATAGGTTTTCAATTCCTTGCTTTCTCTCTTTTTCTTCTGGTGCCCTATAATGTGAATGTTGGTATGCTTAATGTTATTCCAGAGGTGCCTTAAACTGTCCTTATTTTTTTAAATTCTTTTACTTTTTGCTGTTCTGATTGTTTTCTGCTATCTTGTCTTCCAAATCACTGATTCAATCCTATGCTTCATCCAGTCTGCTGATGAGTCTTTCTAGTGCATTCTACATTTCAGTTATTATATTTTTCATTTCTGATTGGTTGATTTTTATGGCTTCTATGCCTTTTTTTATGCTTGCTATCTGTTTGAGTTTTTACTAAGTTCCTTGAGCATCCTTATAACAAGTGTTTTGAACTCTGTCTCTGGTAGGTTGCTCACCTCCGTTTAGTTTAGTTTTTTTTATTTTTTATTTTTTGTAGTCTTCTCCTGTTCTTTCATTTGTTTCCTCATTTTGGCTGCCTCTCTGTGTTTGTTTCCAAGTATTAAGTAGATATATTACATCTCCTAGTCTTGCCATGATGCCTTATGTAGTAGGTACCCTGTGGGGCCCAGTAGCGCAGTCTCTCTGGTCACATGCACTGGGTGTTCCAGGAGTGTCCATTGTGTGGGTTGTGTGTGCCCTCCTGTTATAGTTGAGCCTTGATTGCTATTGGCATGTCAGTGGATGGGATTGACCCTCAGGCTGACTTGCTTTGAGTTTATTCACATCCACGGTTTACAGGCTGATGTGTATGGGGCTTATCCCTCTGAGTGGGATTTGTCCCAGCGCACTCTGCTGCCTGTTGAGACCACCCTTCATGTGTGCCACTTGTGGGGCTAACTGGATGGTCTCAGCTGTGGTCCAAACCCAACCAACACCTATGTTGGTTCAAGGGTCTCTTAGGAGGGGCTGTGGTGCAGGCTCAGGTCAGCCACCTACTGGGACTGGCCAGAGACTACCTGGTAGGAACTACATATCAATCCACAGTTGTTTGCTGTCTGTGCTAAACCTGGAGATGGTGGGAGAGGCCAGGCTGTGAACTGAGGAAGGATTCTACCAGCACTGAGTCTGTGGTAGCTCCACAAAAATCCAGGAAACCCCCAGGCCTACTACCATTTGCTGGATCCTGTGAAGTTCAGCAGCTGATAAAGCCTCATGTGGTACAGAGTTAGGTGTGGCAGGGTCTCACTTTGTCACCAGAGTGGAGCAAGCAGAACTCACCAGAACAATTCACATTTAGATTTGGTCTTGGGCGTGGTGGAGCTCAACATAGGAAAGATGGCACCCACACAAGAAAAATGGCAACTGTTCCTCTGGTCCTTGCCCCAAAGTTACACAACTCAATCTTTTACCATATATGTTCAACACCTTCCAAGTCCCAAGAGCCCAGGGTGAGTGCCTGAGAGTGAGTGAGTCTGTGCATGGGCCCTTTAAAAGGGCATCCTGCAGCCTTCCATTCCATTCAAACAGTCAGAATCCACACTGATTTTCACAGCCAGATGTGGGGGCTCCTCTTCCTGACACCAGTACTCCAGTACTGGAGAGCCTGGAGTGGGGCTGTGGTCTCTCACTCCTTCGGGGGGTACCTCTGTGGCTGACATAGCCCCCTCTCCCCCAATTTTCAACCACCACAGAGTTTTGGGGCAGACTGGTTTCATGTTCGTACCTGCTTCCAGTCTTGACATGGCTTTTTAAAAATATTTTTAGTTATAAAATTTCTGTCCAGCTCTACTTCAGCTGGATCTCTAAGTTGATTGTTCTATAATTTGGTTGTAATTTGATGTGTTCACAGGATGAAGCAAGCACAATCTGGTTTATCTACTCTGACATCTTGGATCTGCGTGTTTTCTTTTTCCAAATACCACTGTTGACTGTCATTTACTCATTTTCCATGTCTTCAAGGAATAAAATCAGTTGTGATTATTCTTCAACTGTATCTTCAAAACAAAAAAAAATCACAAGGAATAAAGATTCAAACTTTTACACAGACTATTGGACAACTGAATTAATACACACACACACACACACACACACACACACACACACACACACACACACACACACACCCTTTAAGCCCTAATACTGGCATACATAAATATAGAAAATAATGTTACAAATACCTTTTTATCCACCACCAAGTTTAGGAAACAAATATTGCAGGTCATATCAAAGCTCCTTGTATGATCCCCTCAATCTCTTTCCTTTCCACTCCCCAAAGATAGACACTATCATGAATTTAATGTTTATCATTCTTATGCTTGTTTTTGCACTTTCACTAATATATGTCACACATAAATAAACCAATACACAACATTGGTTTGCATTATTTACATTTTATGTAAATTATGTCATATCTTACATATCCTTCTGCAACTTGTTTCTTTACCTCAAAATAATATTTTTGAGGTTTACTGATCTTGATAGTGCATCTCTGGCTCATTTTAACTGTTGGATAGGACCTTCCTACCCCAGGCAGTGTCTGTGGATTGGCAGTATCACATCACCTGGGTGTCTGTTAGAAATGCAGAATCTCAGGGGCCACCCCAGACCTACAGAATCAGAATTTATATTTCAACAAGATCCCTGCATGACTTAGATACACACTAAAGTTTGAGAAATATTGGCATTGAATTCCACTGTATTAAAACGTCACATTTTATCCACTCTCTGCTAATGGATATCTAAACTGTTTCTAAATTTTTAATATGCTGATTTAACATTTAGCTTGTTTTAAAGAAAACTTTTCTATCAACAAAATAATAAAGATTTTATGAGTGATCCCATTTGGGCATGTAAATACTTACTGAGGGAGTAGTTCTTCATCCCAGGATGAGGTGGACTAGTAATGTATAATTTGCTCAGTAGCCCTCAATGCATAAGACATGCTATATTTCCTTACTTTTATACTAAACTGATTAAAATCCTGCATTTGTTGATCAAGGTCAATAAGATGTCCAATATCACAAATTTTCATGGTTTCCTTGCCCTCACATCCATTATACTAGAACCTTGACCTGTAAACTTAAGAATGAGGGATGTCGTTTTCAGTCCCCCATGGCAATGCTGAGAACGCCCCTGACCAGGCCGATGAAACCCTCTCAGAGGTCTGGGGCCCCACTCCCTCAGCACTAAAATTCACTGGGGACCACTTCACTAAGTCTAAGCCCGGTAGTCACAGGCAGGCAGGCGCTTGCTTCAAGGTCCTGCCACCTCCATGGAGCTGTGCTTCAGCATGCCCTCACTGGGTCTCATGCAACCCTTGTGTTTTCCTTCTCAGCGTTTGAGGTATCAGTCTCTCGGGTATAGCTATTCCCCATTGAGAAAACCAAGTACCACCAGAGTTCTCTCATACTCTTTGGGGCAAATCTAGTATGCCTAAAAGATCTCCTTTTTTTTTTTTCCCAGAAGTCTGTTCATTTTCCTTTGGGGACTAGGAGAGCTCAGTCTTTGGGAAGGAGCCCAATTTAGCCCTCTCATTGCTTTAGAAAGAACATATAACCCAGAAAATAATAAAAGGCCAATTATTTTTCATAAATTGCTCTGTTGTAAGCTTAACATTTGCTAAGGTTGGCGGGTCTAATTCGGGATAAACCAGCCAAGTTCTTTTCAGTACTGATTGTCCTTAGCACTCAGTCACTACATTTTTCCAACTCTCCTTCCCCACCTCAACACCTTCCCATTTGTAAATTAGGAATTTGGTCCAACAGAACATAAATAGATTATCCAAGCACCCAAGTTTGTTCTGAAAATGAGGAAGCCAGAAATCCTCTAGAAAATATCACTTAGAAAATAGTCTTATTGGTTTGATGCTGCATGAGTCTAATAGGACTCCCCCTGCCTAGAACCATTGTGGGGGTTCACTCAAAATGCTGCCTTGGCAATCAAGTTGCAATCACACAACCAGTCCTTATTATCAACAAATTACAAGACAAACATAAAAAAAAGAATATTTGGTTGCCTAGGTAAGGTAGAAGATTGACAGGTGGTGTGAAGGTGAAACCTAGGAAGTCAGTATTCTTTAATTGCTAACATGGACTCCGCTGGTTGGTGGTAGAGCTTGCAGAATTGCATGAGCCTAGCTGCCCAGGCAACTTCATTTAATAAACCTGTTCACTACCTACTAGGTGTCCGGTGCTTCATAGTTTATCTCACCTAATCTATAAAATCATCCTGTAGGGTGATATAATGATCATCATCTTACATGTAAATAAGCTAAACCTTACATTTTAAAAAAGGATTATGTTCCTGATAAGTTACAGAACTGAGTTTGCTCTAGGTGGGACTTCTGGCTACAGATCCAGCTCTCTTCCCTGCAAACCTCACCAAATAGCCAATAAAGACATGAGACAGTTATAGACCTCTAGAATTACCAGCCCCATATTAGCAGCAATCATTCAGATGGCTCCATCTTTTGGCCCATTTCTGCTCAGGTTGGACTCCATCCACCTGTAAATAAACTAGAGTGTTTCTAGTAGATATGCTCTGGAAAATGTCTGCTCCTACTGGGACACAAATCCTGAAGTATTCCTTCCTGCCAGGCATCTGATGGGTATTTTCAGGTCACCAGGACACCACCATTTCTCATCAAGTAATCACTGGGCACTTGCATCTGTGGCCAGAGCTGGGACACCAGAAAACTCAAGATTCCAGACTTGGGCTTTGTTCTACTGCATTATACCAAAGAATGAATCCTTCTCTCTCTCTCTTTCTCTCTCTCTCCCTCCCCCCCAAATAAGTCTATTAGTATTCCCTATATAAGCCTTACAGTAAAATTGTTTATCATTTTTTACTGAAAACATCTTTGTCCTTGTGCCTGGTCACCATAGTACTTGGACATATGTCAACTGAGAGCTCAGGCAGATCTAAAGAACCAATTATCACTCAAACTCATCTCAACTATATGATGAGCTGGTGATATTTAATAGCCAGGCTTCTTAAACCCAGATACTTCCTTCATCAAGAATATCCATGTATAGAGGCTTCTGGACATCCCACTCCATCAGTGTTTGCCAGACATGTCTCATTTCCACCTGAGGCCAGACCCAAGAGATACCTCACAAGGATAATAAAGATAGTCAATATTTATTGAGTTCTGCCCTGCATAAGCCCTGGTTCAGGTGTTCTGTTTACTGTATTTGCCGGCGTATAAGATGACTGGGCGTATAAGACGACCCCCTAACATTTCCACTCAAAATACAGAGTTTGTTATATACTCGCCGTATAAGACTACCCCCTCTTCCGCACACCTTCCACACACCAAATAAAAGGTAAAACAATATCAGATTTGATTTCAACATTTTAATTTATATTCAAATGCTTATGACATGCAGGAAAACTGTCACAAGGCTGTATGTAATCAAACATATACATAAAACAGTGCAAGTTTATTACCGGTAAACATACCGGTAATTCACTAAAGAAAACACACTCTATAGACTGCTGATGCCTGAACGGTATGTGGAATGAAGTGGGCGGGCATCGGGAGGCCACTATGGCACGGGGCAAGCACTATGGGCAGTCTATCTGAAGTGTACCTGGCGTATAAGACGACCCCCCACTTGGAGGCATATTTTTCAGGGCCAAAAAGTCGTCTTATACGCCGGCAAATACGGTATATTATTTGTTCTCCTCATAAACATGCAGGTAGGAATTATTATCTTCATTTTCATGTAAAGAAACTGAGAATCATAAATTTTAAACTGTCTTAGACTGTAGAGGTCATAAGTAAATTATCATTATTTTACCTCAGGCTCTTCTGTCTCTGAAACCCACTGCTACATGTTTGTGTCTTCCACAAGTTCATACCTCCAATGTGACTGTATCTGGAGATAAGGTATTTAGGAGGTGCTTAAGGTTAAATCAGGCAATAAGGGTGGGGCCTAATTCAATAAGACTGTGGCCTGACAAGAAGAAGATCTCTCTCGCTCTCTCTCTCCTCCCCCTCCCCGACACCCCTCCCCACCACCATCACCACCATGTGAGGACAGACCAAGAAGGCAGCCACCTGCAAGCCCATAAAAGAACACTTAGCAGGAACTAAATCAATAAGCACCTTGATCTTGGACTTTCTAGTCTCCAGAAATATGAAAAATAAGCCACACAGTCTGTGGCATTTTGTTAGAGCAGCCCAAGACATTCACTCTCTTTCCTCTGTGCCAGTAGTGCGTGTGTGTGCGCGAGCGTGTGTGTGTGTGTGTGTGTGTGTGTGTGTGTGTGTGTGTGTGTGTATACTAACTTCCAGGCCATTTTTAGTCTCTCTACAAGTACTGATTTACACTTATGTGTCCTGTGCTGTGTGTGGAAAATATAAATAATGAGAAATAACAGATATGGCTCCCACCCTTGCACAGCTTCAGGCCAGTGGGAGAGGTAAACAGGAATCAAACCATCATACACATATATTGACATGATTACTGATATCAGGCTCCCAGGCTCCCAGTCTGTCAGACATGTCTACATAAGTCTAAAGGTAATTTGTGAGCACAATTCAGGATTTATTTTTCCCAGCTATGTCTCACTCCCTTGGGTAATTAATATATATACTGGTATTCATTTAAGAGGGGCAGGATTCCACCCACCCCACCACTCAGATTCATTCAAGTCTCAGCTAGGTTAAATCTGAACCCTGTGATGTAGCAATTAGTCTCAAAATGAAACTTACTCTGGGAGAGGTAGCACATGACTGTATAGTCACATCAAGGTATAGAATCTGAAAGGTATAGATATCCTTGAGAGAAATTTTGCCAACAGGGTATGTGCAAATATTTCCTATGGTATTATTTTGCCTCAGGTCAGTCCTGGAGGAAAGCTATGACTTCAAAAATGTGATATGAGTTTAAAGTCTTACTAAAGTAATTTTATTTCCATTTTATAAGTCTTGTGTACATTTCAGATAGTTTCAACTGCCTTGGGGAAAAAATATTAGAAATGAAGCTTGGAACATTTCCTTTGAAAGAAAACTCTTATGCTATTAGCTGTTTGGGGAAATGTTACTTATGGCAGAATGATTAAGAGAATTTTAAGATAATTGCTGCTCAGTGCTCCAGTTTAGAATTTGAGGTTGGAGTTTGAAAGGGCAGAGTTGGCAGAAATTTTATGACATCTTAAATAAATTATAAGAGAGCACTTTCATTGTATTTAAAAGAGCATTATTTTTTAGAAGCAGCGAGAGTCTCTCTCAAGAGCACTTTTTGCCTTTAACTGCTATAGAGTGAGCAAGTAACCTCATTTCTGAGACTCCTGCAATGGAGTTAAGTGGCTGCTGGTTCAGGTCCCTAGGATTTTTACATAACAGGGTTAGAGTTATTTTACTGGGTAGGGCATAGGGGCTTGGCTGAGGCGAGCATCACAGGGCCTACGGGTTGGCCTGGGTCATCCTTCTCTTCCACAAGCTGTAACTCAGCTTCCAAAGGGAGGTTGGAGATAAAGTTGGAATGAAGGTGGCTCAGAGCTCTGATGCTGTCTTCTTTTTACTTGGGATAGCAAAATGCCTGGAGATTTCATGGAGAAGGAGGTGGTTTCCTCGTAATTGGGGCGGATATGATGCTTAGCCTCACAGTGAGTCACCAGTGCTGTACAGTTCCTGAGTATATAGACCCATTTAGTAGAACATCAGTCACAGGCTTCAGTGAGGAATATGGACACTGCCAGTTGGCAGAGGGCTCATTAAAATAACATAATTTACAAATTCAATCATGCCCACACTCCTGCTGAATATCCTTTGATGGTCTCCTGATGTCCATAGAATAAAACCTAAACCCCTCAGCATGGCATACTTTTATCTAGTAGCATTCTAGCTACCAATCTTCTTTCCATATTTGGCAATTCAGGATGCCACCATACTCTCATGCCTCTGGGTCTTTGTTCCCATATTCCATCCTTCTACCCTCCCCCCAACTTTTGAATGCCTATTTATCTTTCAAGTCTTGACTCCAGTGTAATGCTGCCTTCCTTATCTGAGGTTGTACTTGCTGTACCCACCATCACTCTTCATCTGTCCATTTCAGCACTTCTTATCACTTTGTATATCTTTGTTGGCTTTGTCACAAAACTGTAAGCTTCCTGAGAACACAATCCGTGTTGTAAACTTCTTTCTAACTTATTCATTAGGTGACTTTGGGCAAATTATTTAACCACTTTGAAGCTCAGTTTCCATGTAGGAAGGTGGCTACTTACGTCATATTTCCTTGTACTTTGAAAAATAAAGAGATGTTGTCCAGCCTGGTGGCTGTACATGAAATTCACAACAGAGAAGGGACAATTCAGAAGTCAGGACTCAAAACTAATGGGAATCAGGACAACTAAGCCTCTGAGATCCCTGGAAATACTGGGAAGGACCACAAGGTTGGGATTCCAGGCACCCTGAATAAATCTTGAAGAATAAGATTGTCCCAAGAGACTCAAAGATTTATGGTTATTCATCCAATCAATAGATATACACACCTGTATTTCCTAACATTACACTGTTGGTTATGTCCTGATAGTCACCATTTTCAAGGTTTGCCCCAGGAATTAGCTCTAACTTCTCTCACGCCTTCTGTCAAATTATGTCAGTAGTTGTAAAAATAAAATAAAATAAAATAAAATAAAATAAAAATGTGGACACTATTCAGGCTTTCATAAAGCTCCCCTGAGTAATTGTAAAGACTCAGCACTATTAATTCTGACAGCAATGCCTTCAGAGTGCACCCCAAGCACTAGGTCTGCCCAGTACTTCAGGTATCCAGAGGAATGAAAGGCCATTCCCCAGACTACAGACTATAGCCTAGAAATATCTCAAGACTAAGAACAGTAAACCCCAGCCTCCTGGCTCCTGTAACACCTCTATACCTTGATCTAGCATGATTTTTATATTAAAAGTGGATCTCCCATTCTGAGGTGTTTACACTGGCATTTCCAAATCCATGAAGTTTATTTTCACTTCAGCAGTTATAGTATCCTACAAATGATTATTATCACTTTCATTTTATAGTTTCTAAAACATATTCAGGAGGTTAGTCATTCAATCAAAATATTAAATTTTGATATCTCTGGGGGAGAGTGATACTGATAATTGTTGTTGCTCACCCAACTTTATAAAAGTAAAATTATATAATAAAGGAAGAGCTCAGTGTCACCTTCATATTGGCCTTCCATGACCTAAACTATAATGTCACAACCTCCTTTCAATGTGCATAACAGATATAGATCTAGGAACACCATAATGCATCCTTAGCAATATGATATCTTTCCCTGGGACAGAATTGAGACACTTAAAAAAGTCTTGCAATGTTTACTTATCAATCAGTCAGCAGGCCTTCAATACAGGCCTTTAGCACATCTTTTGGCCCAAGTGCACGGAACATGGGCTTTTTGAATTCCTTGAATAATTTTCACATGTTCCTTAAACTCCACAAAAATGTAAACCATTTTGGGATGGCTTCTAAGAAAAAAACAGTTTTTCCCTGAAATGGTCTTTTATTTATTTTTTATGTATGTATGTATGTATGTATGTATGTATGTATTTGCATTTATTTTTTAAATTAAATTTGTTGTGATAACATTGGTTAATAACATTATATAAATTTCAGGTGTACAACTTCATAATACAAGTATATACTACAAGCATTGTGTGTCCACTGTCCAAAGTCTAGTCTCTTTCTGTCACCTTGTATTTGACCCCGTTTACCCTCTTTGTCCTTCCCTACCTCTTACCCCCTGGTAATCACCATTCTGTTGTCTGTACATATGAGATTGCTTTTGTTTGTTTTGTTTGTTCGTTTGTTGCTTTTTGTTTTACAGCCCACAATAAGTGAATGAAATATCAGAAAGAGAAATGAAGAAAACAATCCCATTTACAATTGCAATAAAAAAGATAAAATATCTAGAATACACTTAACAAAGGAAGTAAAGGACATTGAAAACTACAAGACATTATTGAAAGAAATTGAAGAAAACACAAAGAAATGGAAAAATATCCCATGTCCATGGATTAGAAGAACTAACATTGTTAAAATGGTTGTTTTACCTAAAGCTATATAAAGATTTGATACAATTTCCATCAAAATCCCAATGGCATTTTTCACAGAAATAAAACAAACAAGCAAACAACCTCAAATTTTTGTGGAACCACAAAAGACTCCAAATAGCCAAAGCAATCAGAGAAAAAAGAGACTTCAAAATATATTACAAAGCTACAATAATCAAAACAGCATGGTGCTGACAGAAAAACAGATGCAGAAAAAAGTGGAACTAAATTGAGAGCCCAGAGATAAATCCACACATGTACGGGCAACTAATTTTTGACAAAGTAGCCAAAAACATACAATAGAGAAAGGAAAATTTCTTTAATAAATGGTGTTGGGAAAACTGGAAAACTACATCCAAAAAAAAAAAAATGAAACTAGGCTGCTGACACTGTACACAAAAATTAACTCAAAATGGATTAAAAACTTGACTATAAGATTTGAGACAATAAGATAAATAGAAGAAAACATAGGCACTAAAAGTCCCATTGGCCTCAAAAAGGTCTTTGTTAACTTGACTCAAAGGCAAGGAAAGTAAAAAAGCAAAAATAAATGAATGGGACTATATCAAACTAAAAGTTTCTGCCCAGCAACTGTCATCAAAAAAAAAAAAAAAAAAAAAGGCTACCAACTAAATGGTAGAAGGTATTTGCAAATGATACCTCTGATAAGGGTCTAATATCCAAAATGTATAAAGATCTCATACAACTCAATAACAAAAAAATAAAAATAAAAATAAGTAAATAAACAATCTGATTTAAAAATAGGCAGAGAATATAAATAGACACTTTTCCAAGGAAGACATACAAATGGCCAACAAACATATGAGAAGATGCTTAACTTTACTACTAGAAGAGAAATGCAAATCAAAACCATAATGAGATACCACCTCACACCTATTAAAATGTCTATTATCATTAAGACAAGAAATAACAAGTGTTGGAGAGGATGTGGAAAGAAGGGAACCCTTACACACTGCTAGTAGGAATGCAAATTGGTGCAGCCTCTATTAAAAACAGCATGGAGGTTCCTCAAAAAATTAAGAATAAAGCTGCCATATGACTCAACAGATCCAAAAAATGTGAAAGGATCTTTTAAAATCACAAATGATTTTAAACAATTTTCTTGGTCAATTTGGAAGTTGGTGCTTTCTTCAACTTTGAAGTTCAGTATCTTTTCCAAATCATGAGGCATTGCTTTTTACTAATATTTTCAGGTAAACAATACCCCCAACTTATTACATATGCATGGTTAACATCTTCTAAAAGAATA
Organism: Hipposideros larvatus; assembly: GCA_031876335.1. Taxonomy (NCBI): domain Eukaryota; kingdom Metazoa; phylum Chordata; class Mammalia; order Chiroptera; family Hipposideridae; genus Hipposideros; species Hipposideros larvatus. The sequence continues at coordinate 107,426,565 of CM063089.1, forward strand.
TTTTGCTAGAAATAGAAAAGATGGTTTCATGGGTGGATAGTTCATGTTAAAGGCTTGTAATGGTATGAATCTTGAGGTTTGAAGGTGGATTAGGTCAAAGTCTATCACCTGGAAAAATGGCAGGCAGGTGGGAGGCTTCACAGAGGAGAATTTACTTTCAGGAGTCTAGCATGGTCTAGGATTTGTGTCTTTAGCTGTTAAGCTCAGACCTCAGTTTGCTGGCACACAGATACACAAAAAATAACCCTACAGATTTCACAAGGATGCAGACTTACTGAAGGATAAACTACTAAACGGTGGAAAGTTCGCGAACTTAATTGTTTCAGCCTCGTATATCAAACATGCTAGAATGAATACCTATGTATGGGAGGGGACTGGAATTGAGAATATTAAGGAGAAAATGAAGTTAAATTAAGGATGAAGCCTTATGTAGTACAATGAGTTAGTATGTGATGAAATGAATAGCACGATTAAATTAATTCAGCATTTGTTGTTCAATAAGGGGGGGGTGAAAGAGAGAGAGATGGAGGGAGGGAGGGAGGAAGGAAAAGAAGGAAGGAAGGAAGGAAGACAGGAAGGAAGGAAGGAAGGAAGGAAGGAAGGAAGGAAGGAAGGAAGGAAGAAAGAAAGAAAGAAAGAAAGAAAGAAAGAAAGAAAGAAAGAAAGAAAGAAAGAAAGAAAGAAAGAAAGTCAGTCACCCTGGATACCTTAAAATCCCATTTTCACTAGACATTGACACATTGTTGTGGCAGAGGCCTTCCTGGTCCTGAGCAAGATCATCATTTGTGAATAAGTTATGCAGCATCTTGCTGATAATTTGTTTCTAAATTCAATAAAAGTCTCTCAGGTTATAAGTCCCAGGAGGTGAGCTTTTGTCATCAAACTGTTGAAGTATGTCCCATGATATCTATTTTAACCTCAGGATCTGATCTGGTTCCAATATTATTTCAGGGTTGATTTAAACTGTATACAATTATCCAGCTTTTAAAAATGGAATTGCCATTTTATAATGGGAAAGGTGTTGCCTTTATTGAATCTCCACGAAACCACTAAGGAGACGACAGGCAGTCTGTCCCAAGATGGAGCTTTGACTGGGAAATTACCATACATGAGTGAATGACCCCTTTTTCTAAACTGACGAAATCACAGCAACCTAGGAATTCAGAGTAGCTAAAATAAGAATATTGAAAGTTGATATTCATGATAATCACAGCAAAAAACATTTCAAAGTTTTTTTCTTAAGGTTTGGTATTCACCCATAACTTATTCTCAATCTGTTTCCCACTATCCCACTAAAAAGCAGCTCTAGGTTACATTTAAGGTATAAAATATCCCCAGTTTTCTTCTGTTTAATCCCCATATGTCATTAAGATAAAACAAGCTCAATTTGAACCAAGAGTCGCTGGCTAGTTTTATATCTTACAAGGAAAATCTGAAATTTGAGTAAAGCAATCATTTCAGTAAAGGCTTTGGAAATGAGTACTTTTCCTTTTATGGTAACTTATTCCAGTCACTTCTCTGTTCTCTGGCAAGTCTAAACGATAACTTAACCACTTTTGTACTTCATTCAAATCTTGGATAAGAAAAGTTATTCAAGGACATACATCTAACGCTCCAAGTTCCAGCACTTTCCCCAGAATGAATCACAACCTCTGCAAGATGCGGAAAGAAAGTTACAAGCTCTGATGTCTTCACTTCCTTCCACGCCACCCTGGCCACCGCAGAAGCCTCTGGAGGCTGAAAAGCTTTGTCAGCAAAACCACAGGACTTTCTGCCTGTGCTGACTCTGCCCAAGGATTCTACCAGGGCACCCGTCCCAGACCCTCATCAGTTGTGTCATGGTGGGCTGTGGTGGGTCCGGTGCTGACACAGACTTGAAAAGGTGTCAGCTGTGCCGGCATTGACTGCTGGAAGCTTCACACCATGCTTGTGACCAGGCTACAGAAATCACCACAGGAAACCTCGCACTTCAGTAATAATTTGAGACAGAAAGAAATGGAGAAGGAGAGGAAAAGGTAGAGTGAGAGGGACAGGGAGAGGGAGAGGGAGAGGAAATGAGAATTGCCCAGAAACCCTATCTGTAAATTGAGGATAGTAAGACCTAATGCTTAGGACAATTATGAGGACCAAAGGACTTAAAATTTGTAAAGCACTTGGAACAATGCCTGGCACATGGTAAGAATTAAATAAATGTTTGTTGTACACATTTGTTAAATTAAGTTTCACCCAAGAAAGGGTACATCCAAGTTCTAGTCTCTCACATAGAGATGGGCCTTTAAAATTCATGGATGGCTTGTCACAAGATTTTAGTCTTGTTTTCTACTTTTCAATATAAAATTCATCTCACATAAATAAGACAGTTTGGCTCATTTCAGCGGATTCATACAGTGCCATGGATGAACGGGCATTGGGCACGGCAGAGAATGGCATGGCTGGTGAGCCACACTGCCTGCCCTCCAGGGCAGTATAACTTAACAAGTAGTAAGAAACTGGGACCTTAGGCAGATCTCTCACTCTGAGCTTGGCTGTCCATCTCTGTCTATAACTAACTAACCCCAGAGGCATCAACCTGCTTTAACAATCTATAAATCAAATAATTTGAAATAAAAAGCTGAATGCAATGATCCAAAGGAGAAATGCAGTGTCCAGAAGCAGGGAGATTGTTAGTCTTTCCCTAGGTGTAGTTACAATCACTATGCACACAGTCTCCACTTAAATCATTGTCTTTTCTCTTTCAATGCAAATTATTTAAGGAATGCAGGTCAGGACTGGGGAAGTATTGTTTAGTAGAAATCAGTACAATTTAAATGGTGAGATATTTTCAAATGTTAATTAGTGAGCTTAAAAAAAATGGAGTTTATCAAGCAGAAGTCCTTTTTTAACAGTAAAAGGGAATGTTTTGCCCCTAGCCTAAGTCATACAGGTCTCTACCTTAGGGGATCTAAACTGCCCAAGATGGCTGCCACCACCTCTGGCCATGGCAAGCTCCCTGTCCCCGGAGTCCCCGGGAGGGATCTCACATGTGCTCAATCACCAGCCTACTGTCCACTGTCCCTGCAGCTCCCCCAGGTGCTGCTGTCGATCTGCTCACTGCTTCCTAAAACTTCTGGAAAAGGTAGTGTCCCTGTCTGGGGCCAGTGTCTCCAAGCTAGGCTACTCACTGCAATGCTAATGACAGTTCCACCAAATGCCCAGACTGCCTGGTGCTGCCTCCACCTGGCAGGTCTCCCTCCCTGGAGTTCCCCAGATTCCATAGCCCCCACTCCTGGATCTGCAAGGTGTCACATTGTGTGGGCATTGCAGCACAATGGTAGAAAAGCAGCTGTGCTCCCCCACTTCACCTTAAAAACTGTTGGAATGTTCCCCAAAAGCAGTGTGTCTTGGGTCCAAAATATTTCAAAATTTAGTTAAAATAGTTCTTTTGGGTGTTAGTTCCACATTACGCTTCCTCCCAAGGACTCAAAGGGGCTGTCAGTGGTTAGGTGACAGTCCCCACCAGGCACGAGCTGTACTGCTTCCTTCCAGTGCAGACGACCGCTTTATCAGGCCTGGCTGGCCTACGTTAGCTGCTTGTCTGAGGAAGAGATCTTCCTCTGCACGCGCACTTCTGTTGGAACATTCCCCCTTTCCCAACAGGCCTAGAAGTTTCTTAAACTTGGCAGTAAACACAGGTTAAGTCCTTTTCCAGGCATCTCCTCTATCCTCCAAAAAATAGACTCAAAACAAAATGCTCAAGCTTTGAGAAAACCTGCTTGATATAAGCCAAATCTTCAGGTAAACCTCCAGAGAGGTGGCTGGCCAACATTAGGAGGAAAGAAAAATATAAAGAAAGTGTGGCACTTTGCTAGTTATTCTTCAAAACTCCATTCTCCCCCTACTTCCAAATTGTGAGGGTTTAGCTGGGCATGAAGGTGCCAGGCAGGACCACATAGCTCATGCTCCCTTCCACCCAGGAGTCACCAGGTGGCTGAGCTCTCGCCAACAGGACATGAGTGAAAGCATTGTGTGCAGCACTTGTGCCATTTGCTTAAAATAAAATCTTTACTTCCCCTCTCCCTTCTTTCCCACTGAGAGTAACCAAGTTGCAACCAAGGGACCATGAAGCAAAGATATGGGGGTGGCGGGAGGTGAGGAAGTGAGGCAGGAGGGAAGGGGAAAGAAATGTGCTTTCTTAAGCACCAGAGTTTGTGGACTGAGATGAATACCTACCACGATTGCTTGTTAAGAGACAATTTAATAATACTGCATTATACACTTGAAAGTTGCTAAGAGAGTAGAAGTTAAATGTTATCACCACACAGCAAAAAAAAAGGGGGGGGGTAATTATGTGTTAATTAACTGTTAACAAACCACATTGTATTAACTAACCACTTTGAGCTGTTAACTAACTTTACTGTGGTAATCATTTTGCAATATATAAGATTACATATGTGTATCAGATCAGCACATTGCACACCTTCAACCTACACAATGTTATATGTCAATTATATCTCAATAAATCTGGAGGAGGGAGAACAACCGTGGCATCACAGCGAGCTAGATTAGCATAAGCGTAGGAACTCTTCTGAGAGAAGGAAACCTCTTCCCAGGAAGCTGGATATTTATGTTTTGGATCTCAAACTTCAGTGTGAGTATGGGTAACTGAGGAGGCTGGAAACAGAGTGAAAGCTCCACCCAAGATTCTGACTTCAGTCAGTCTTTGGTGGCGGTCCCAGGACTACATTTTTCAAACACTTCTCTCAGCAGCCACAGCTGCACCATCAAACACCCAAACATATTTGCAATGACGACACTATACCATGGTGAAGTGGAAAAAAAACACTGGGATCTTGGAAACAGTAGAAATCTATAAAAAGCCTCAGAAAATAATAAGCTCATTTATTATCTTCTAGCCCAACTTTACTTCTAGGATGCTCTTCTAAGGAAAGAGAAACATTTTGTATATTTCCTTGCAAAAAGTATTCTTATAGGGTATAAATTTGTATTTGGATCTTTCTAGTATTTCCTTATTTACAGGTTTTTCTTACGATAAATACTACAAAGAGCCTTCATTGAGTCATCTCTCCAAACTGTTTTAGATCCCTAATTACAGAAGCCTAAATTAATGAGGCCTCCCCACTTCCTCTGCCCCAATTACTGTATTCTCCATGGAAAATAAAACTGTTTGGTGTTAAAAAACCTTTTGAACTTAGTCTGTAGTAGAATCAGAGGCTTGGCAAATGATAAACTTCCTACCTGGCCACTTATTTTGACACAACTTGTTTATAACTCGTTCATAAGACACTGAGCTGATTCAGTACTTGCCTGAACCTCTAAAGCTTATGGAAGGGTAGATTGAAACCATCGCCTACCCAAGGCAGAGCTGGGCATGTTACGAGACCAGTTTCTCAGCGTGGTACCTAGACACCAGCAGCCCCAGCCTGGAAGGAGTAGGGTCCTTTCCTGTAGCTGCATTGCTCACTAGAGTTTGACAGTCCCCACCTACATGTCTCTGTCTCCTGCCTGTTTTGCACAGTCAGCACACCCCATCACAGTGTCTCTCATTTCTCCCACCAGTCCCAGTTCTTCCCACATTTCAGTCAAATCCTCTATCACAGTTCATCCTGCTATGGAAAAAGCTTCTGTGTGGTCTCCCTGTCTTTAATCTTGCTCTTTGGTTGCATCTCCCCTCCACAAATACTCCAGAGCTGCTAAATGTTGACTTGTCCATAAATTTTCCAAACTAAAATTATTTAAATGCCTGCAGGATAAAAATCCCAATCTCGTAACCCAGGAGTCTGCAAACTGGGCTCGCGAGCCACATGCGGCTCTTTGGGTACGTTCCGACTCCAAAGTTTGCCAACCCCTGGAAGAGCCAATCCTGTCCCTCACAATTTAAAAATTATTTGAGAGCCGTAAATACATTTTAATAATCACATTATGTGAATAATATCCTTTAAAATTTTATAAATGAAACTGTAATAGTTTTATTTTCATTTTCAATTTTACTTCAGAGCCACATGTATGTACCCAAAGAGCCGCATGTGGTTCGCAAGCTGGTTTGCTGACCCCTGGCAGCTTGTCCGTCTCAAAAGTTTGCCGACCTCTGTTCTAACCTGTTGTCATAAAAGTCCTTTATTATTGGCCCTCCTCCAAGGTTTTCCGCCTTGATAAGCAACACACCTTCGCCATTTGAATGACTCTGGGCCTTTGCATGTGCTGTTCCCTCTGCCTCAATGAGTTACTTAAACCAGGAAATTTGAAATGAAAACTAAAATTGTTCTCTATTTGCTAAAACAGAGACTCCCCTCCTTCATCTTCCCCACTCCAAGCACTGCCCTCATCACATGCACACCCTGTAACACAAGAACAGTGCTTACCTACTCCATCTTAACCAGAACCTTGGTCCCAAATTATGTTGTTGATTGGTAAAACTGATGAATGAATGAATATCAAATAATATGTAGTAAAATAGCTTGGGCTTTGAAGTAATTTCAAACCTGGGTTTCTATTTCTGGCTACATTTCTTTCTAGGTTTCAAAACACTGACCAGCAATTAAATACTTTTATACAATCAGCAAAATGTTTAAAATCTTTTAAAATAACCTTAGTTGAGGTATGTACCCTTTCTTCAGTATCAGTCCCCTACGTCCATCTTTGTCTTGCTTCCAACACATTCACATGTTCACCTGACAAGCTGGACTCATGAAGACATGTGAGGCAGCCATTGCCTGCTTTTCTGGACTCCGATTCTTGGCTCTTGTTTCTCAGCCTCGCTATTACACTCCACCCCAGTTGCTACTCAAGCTCTCACCTTTATCTCCCACTGGCATCCTTAGCTATGTATGTACACATTCCAGAACTCCCAGCATCTCTCTTTGGAATTCACTTTGGGCCTCTCTGACTGAGTTTGAGATACACTGTTTCTCCAGCTTGGTGCCTTCTCATGATCCCAGTTCTGGGTTTTCCTATTTCCCCAAGGCATGCAGGGTGATCTTACTTGTACAAGCATCAGCTCTGACACATTCACATTATGTGACCTTGGAAGAGTTTCTATTTCTAAGTCTCAGTTTCCTTATCTGTAAATAGGAAATTATACCTTCCTTGATTTATTGGAAGACTTAAATGAAAAAGAATAATTTAAAACATATCATGTGGCTTTGGCAAACAAGTATATACCCTTACCAAAATTTCTCTTGTTCAAGTCGGTTAAGGCAACACAGCTCCAACAACATAACCAAAGAGTTACCTATTAGTGAGCTTTTACTACATGTTAGTCTGTTCAAATATGTTGTTCAGTAGATCCTTACCAAAGGACAACCATGAAATGTGAGTTAGGTACTGTTATTCCCATTTTACGTAAAAGAAATGGAAGCTCAGAGAAGTTAAACTCATAACAAATGTTGTACATCAGTAAGGAATACTTTTGACTATCAGCAATGAAAGTATTTTTTTATTATTATTATGTTACAAGGAATCAGAAAGCTGATAACCCCAAGGTTTGGTCAGTGACTGAATCAAGGGGTATTAGGTTGGAGTCCTGGTATCCCCCTCTTGGTTAGAAGATAACTACAACCATTTTTTCCACTCACAGATCCAATACAAGAAGTAGGAATGGTGACAAAAAGAAAATTACCTTTTCCTCATGTTGTTCTGCCTCTTTTAGGAAAGGACTCCTTCGAAATACCCTGGAAGCTTCCCCTTTGAACTTGGTGGACAGAACTGGGTCACACAGCCTCGTTGGAAGGGAAGCTGGAGAAGCTAGAATCTTACTTTCTTAGCCTCTCTGTGAGAAGTTGGGGAGAGAGACAGAGGCTGGGAATGGATGTTAGATGAGCAAAACAAGCGTCTGCCACAGGTGGATTGGGAGAACCAGGATTCCAGTACAAGCATGTTTGACTTCAAAGGCCATATCCCTTCATTATTCTATACTGTTGTTATATAAATATAAATTAATTTATAGGAATTTAATATGTTAGTAAAAAAATCCAAACTAAGGTTTCTATTTCCATTCTGAACTCTTTCAAAGAAAGCCTGATTTCTCTCCCTAGTGACCCATGATAAAAATAACATGTTATAAATAAACCATTTACCTTTATTGAATAGGGATATTGACTCTCTTGAAAATATGTTTTCTCTTTGATATAAAAAAATATGAGTAATGTTGTAAAGCAGGAGTCATTAAATTTATTGAAGGCAATAAACTTCAGATATATTTAAATTGGAGAAGGATGGATTATAAGCTTTTGGAAGATCCATTTTATATTTTTGATCATAAATTCATGTAACCTAGGTAACATGTTTCTACTACATCTTTCAACCAAATATGTCCTCAACATTTTCAAATTTCAAGCCAGAATCTTATTTCAAAGAATTTTTGTGTTTCTTTGAAGTCTAAAGTTGCATGATTTTAGCAATCTACTGATATTGATCAATATGAATATGTAGAAGACTAGAGTATTTCAATCAAAAATTCTGAAAATAAATACTTACTTATTAAATCAATTTCACTGTTAAAATGCAATTCAGATCCAAGTTTTATTTCAAAGTTAACGTTGCCAGTCATTCACTTTTACAAGAAATAACTGTATTTGCCTTATTAAAGGCAAAAAGAAATGAATGTCTGTTTATCTAAAAATGAGCAAGGTTAGTTACTTTAAGGCACAAGAGAACAACCCCCTCTTTTAGTCCAAAAAATCACCATGACTAACTATGTTAACTGTCAATGATAAAGTAGCTTCCCTGTTTTAATATTTCACATTTTGACTTATGGAATCACTTTTTTTGTTATAGGTATATAAGGAAGGAGTGGATTATATACATTGTGCTCAGATTTGTCATCTAAAAATGGCATTTATAAAAATACATTAAAGCAATATTATCTTCAGAGGTGCTTAAACCCCACCCCACCCCCCATTAAAAGAAACAAAAAAATCTTTCAAGTATCTGATGGAAACAGTTCATCCTGAAGATGGTTACAAAATATTAGCTGAATGTTAAGTATACTTATTGATCTCAGAACTGCCTGATGAGCAACACTAGTGTAAGGCTGCACTCATTAAAACTACAGTCAGTTCTTTGCAACAGAAAACCAACTAAGAGTGGCTCCAATATATAAAAGTGCATTGTTCCACACAGCGAGACATTGAGCAAAGGCTGTCGAGAGAAGGGATGGCACCTAACTGATGACATCAGGAGCCCAGCTCCACAAATCCTCATGTGCAGGCATTTATCCTCACAGTCACAAAGTAGCAGCTTTCACTGACAGGTAATCAGTCTCATCCCAGGTGGAATGAAGGAGGAAGGGGGATGTGAGGTCTGGCCAGTAGTCCTATAAACACCACTGTGAAATTTTATGACATAAATGTAAAACCACTGTTTCTAGTCCCCTCATTTTTAAGTGAAAAAATGAAAACACTCTAAGATCAAATGGCTTTCCCTAGGTGGCCCGTCGATTTATGTTTAGAACATGAGTAAGTCTTTTTAGTCCTTGGGCTGATGTCATTTATACTGCATGGACCACTTTCTAGCTATTGGGTGGGCTTCCTTTGAAATGCCAGTAATAATGGCATCAGGGACCTCCCCATACCCTGAAGGAGAAAGGTTAGAAAAGGGTTGGGTCACTGACTCTTAAGAATTTTTACAGTATGGATGCCAGACCAGTGGGGCATCCTTCTGTATAATCCCATCCTTCTCTGTCACCACAGTCAGCTCTTGGATCCTTGGCCTCAAAAGGCAAAGCATAAAGAAATGTTGGTGAAGAGAGCCGTGGTTCCAGTTACAATGACCATGGTCATGAATGTGGTGGGGCTGTGTGGTGAAGGAGTGGAAGGTGAGAGATTGGTGTGGAGGGAAGAGAATCAAATTCATTTTAAAATGTGGAAGTTCTTGGTATCTTTTTCTCAGCTTTGTGCATCACATCAAAGCACAGAGACAATCACAAAGATCTTATTTGACATCCTATTTGTACATAGACAGAGAACTCATAAGTATTATGGAAATTATATAGGTGGCCTAATACTTTAACCACTTCCAAGCACCTTAAGTACTTCTGGTTTGACCAACCTGAGAAATTAATTCCTGTTATCAAAATAACCGCATCACACAGCTCAACGGGATGACAATCAGCTGAGAGTGGAGCCATGTGGTTAGTTAGAATTCTACTTGAGGTAGCTGAAATACCTCCTGCTGACTGTAATGGCAGATGGCCTCAGCATGCCTTCATGCCTCATCAGATGTTATTAATCTATGACCAAAGGAGCAGGTGGCAACCAGAGACCACATGATCTCCTTCAGAAGTCACCCGAGCTCCAGAAAAGTATGAATCATCTCAACATGTTGAAAATCTCCATGGTGCTTATTTTTAATAATTGTACTTTTTAAGCAAGGGGAAATGAGGAACTAACATTTTACCTTCACTTTTCTGGTGCCTATGAAAGACTCTATAGACTATTTTGGTGAGTAACTACTCACTTAAATACTCACTGGACGAAGCAATTCTAAAATAGGATGTTAGGCCACAAAACCAGTCTCAATAAATTTAAGAAGTCTGAAATCATATCAAGCATTTTCTCCAACCACAATGCTATGAAACTAGAAATCAATTACAGGAAGAAATCCGGAAAGCTCACAAATGCATGGATGCTGAATAACATGCTACTAAATAGTGAATGGGTCAAAAATGAGATCAAGGAGAAAATCAAAAGATACCTGGAGACAAACGAAAATGAAAACACCACAACCCAAAATCTCTGGAATGCAGCGAAAGCAATCCTAAGAGGGAAGTTCATAGCAGTGCAGGCCTACCTAAAGAAACAAGAAAAATTTCAAATCAACAGGTTAGCCTTACACCTCAGGGAGCTGGAAAAAGAACAGCAAAATAAGCCCAAAGGGAGCACAAGGAAGGAGATAATAAAAACCAGAATGGAAATAAACGAAATAGAGACCAGAAAAACAATACAAATGATCAATGAAACCAAGAGCTGGTTTTTTGAGAAGATAAACAAAATTGACAAGCCTCTAGCTAGACTCATCAAAAGAAAAAGAGAGAGGGCTCAAATTAGAAAAATCAGAAATGAAAGAGGTGAAGTAACAACAGACTCCACAGAAATACAAAAAACTTAAGAAATTACTATGAGCAATTATATGCCAACAAATTTGACAACCTGGAAGAAATGGATACTTTCCTAGAAGTATACAACCTTCCAAAGCTAACTCAAGAAGAAACAGAAAATCTGAATAAATTGATTACCACCAAGGAAATTGAATCAGTAATCAACAAGCTCCCAACAAATAAAAGCCCAGGACCAGATGGCTTCACAAGTGAATTTTACCAATCATTCAAAAAAGAATTATCACCTATTCTTCTCAAACTATTCCAAAAATATCCAGAAGGAGGGAAGGCTCCCAAACTCTTTCTATGAAGTCACGATCACCCTGATCCAAAAACAGACAAAGACAGTACAAAAAAGGAAAACTACAGGCCGATATCTCTGATGAACATAGATGCAAAAATCCTCAACAAAATCTTAGCAAACAGAATTCAGCAATATATTAAGAAGATCATACATTATGACCAGGTGGGTTTCATCCCTAATATGCAAGGGTGGTTCAACATCCACAAATCAATTAATGTGATACACAACATCAACAAAAATAAAAATAAAAATCATATGGTCATATCATTAGATGCAGAAAAAGCATTTGACAAAATACAGCAGCCATTTATGATAAAAACTCTTAGCAAAGTGCAAATAGGAGGATTGTATCTCAACACAATAAAGGCCATATATGATAAAACCACAGCTAACATCATACTCAATGGGGAAAAGCTTAAACCATTCCCTTTAATATCAGGAAAAAGACAAGGCTGTCCACTTCCTCCACTTTTATTCAACATAGTTCTGGAAGCTCTGGCCACAGCAATCAGACAAGAAAAAGAAATAAAAGGCATCCACATTGGAAAGGAGGAAGTAAAACTGTCATTATGTGCAGATGACATGATACTATATAGAGAGGACCCCAAAGACTCCATCAAAAAACTATTAGAACTAATAGAAAAATTCAGTAAGGTAGCAGGATACAAAATCAATACTCAGAAATCAGTTGCATTTGTATATACCAATAATAAACTATCGGAAGGAGAAATTAAGAAAACAATTCCGTTCACAATTGCTTCAAGAACTATAAAATACTTAGGAATAAATTTAACCAAAGAAGTAAAAGACCTGTACTCTGAAAACTATAAGACACTAAAGAAGAAATAAAAGAAGATACAAACAAATGGAAAAACCTCCCATGCTCATGGATAGGAAGAAGTAAAATAGTTAAATTGTCCATATTGCCTAAAGCAATATATAGATTCAATGCAATTACTATTAAACTACCTAGGGCATTTTTCACAGAAATAGAAAATATAATCCTAAAATTTATACGGAACCAAAAAAGACCCCGAATAGCCACGGCAATCCTGAAAAATAAGAACAAAATCAGGGGGAATCACGCTTCCAGACATTAGAATGTACTACAAGGCTACAGTAATCAAAACAGTATGGTACTGGCATAAAAACAGGCACATAGATAAATGGAACAGAATGGAGAGCCCAGAATTAAATCCAGGCATATACAGGCAGTTAGTCTATGACAAGGGAAGCAAGAATTTACATTGGAGTAAAGATAGGCTATTTAATAAATGGTGCTGGGAAAATTGGACTGACACATGCAATAAAATGAAACTGGACCACCTCCTTACACCATATACGAGAACAAATTCAAAATGGATTAAAGACTTAAATATAAGACCTGAGACCATAAAACTCCTAGAAGAAAATACAGGGTCTAAATTTGCAGACATTACCCTGAGCAATATTTTTACTGATGCATCCCCATGGGTTAGGGAAGGAAAAGAAAAAATGAACATATGGGACTACATCAAACTTAAAAGTTTTTTCACAACAAAAGAAAACATCAATAAAGCAAAAAGAAAGCCTACTGAATGGGAGAAGATATTTGTCAAAGAGATATCTGATAAGGGGTTAATATCCAAAATATATAAAACGCTCATGCAACTCAACACCAAAAAAACAAACAACCCAATTAAAAAATGGGCAGAGGATATGAAGAGACATTTCTCTAAAGAGGACGTACAGATGGCCAACAGGCATATGAAAAAAATGTTCAACCTCACTTAGCGTTAGGGAAATGCAAATAAAAACCACAATGAGATACCACTTCACTCCAGTCAGAATGGCTATCATCAATAAATCGACAAACAACAAATGCTGGTGAGGCTGTGGGGAAAAGGGAACCCTGGTGCACTGCTGGTGGGACTGCAGACTGGTGCAGCCATTATGGAAATCAGTATGGAGGTATCTCAAAAAACTGGAAATGGAACTACCGTATGACCCAGAAATCCCACTCTTAGGTGTTTATCCAAAAAAAACCCCAAGACATTAATCCGAAAAAATATATGCACCCCTATGTTCATTGCGGCACTATTCACAATAGCTAAGACTTGGAAATAACCGAAATGCCCATCGGTAGACAACTGGATTAAGAAACTATGGTACATTTACACAATGGAGTATTACTCAGCTATAAAGAAGAAGGAAATAGTACCACTTGCAACAATATGGATGGAACTAGAGAACATTATGCTAAGTGAAATTAGTCAGTCAGAGAAAGACAAATACCATATGATCTCACTTATACATGGAATCTAAAAATCTGAATAAAGGAGAAATGTAAACAGAAATAGTCTCAGAGACACAGAGGAAAAACTGAGGATTGCTAGTTGGGAGGGGGTGGGGATGAAGGAGAAGGGGAAGGGATGAGACAATACAAATTTTTAACTACAATATGGCCTCAGGGATAGAAAAGACAGTCTGGGGAATATAATCAATAATGTTGTAAATATTTTTTAGGAGGCCAGATGGACTCATGTCTTCTTAGGGAGACCACTTCATAGACAGTGTAGAGGCCTGACCACTGCACTGTATTTCTGAAGCTGATATTGAATAATGATGTATGTCAACTATAATTATATATACATATAGTCACAGGACGTGGTATAGAGAGTGGGAATGGAGTCAATGGAATTGTAATAGATAAGCATGATATCGGGGGTGGGAGGGCAGTAGATGGGGGAGGGGGGTTGTTTCTGTGCAAAGGGTGAAAAGGATAACTACTACAATGTTCTGTACACCCGAAACTAACAATAAAAAAAAATAAATAAATAAAAAACATATACAGAAGGTGCCAAAAGGAATGTATACACATTTTAAAAGGAAAACAAAAGGTAAACACAAGTTTGACTTCTGCAATTACAAGAGGTGCTCAAAGTCATTACCACCAGCGTCCAGACACTTCTGAATATGGTGAACTACTGCTTGAGCAACGTTGACCCAAGCGTCCACTTGTATACATTTTTTGGCACCCCTGGTATATATGTGTGTACGTATACACAAATATTATTCAGTCATGAAAAAGAAGGAAACCCTGCCATTTGTGACAACATAATGGACCATGAGGGCATTATGCTAAATGAGATAAATCAAACAGAGAAAGATCAATATGCTGAAATCATAGAAACAGAATGTAAAATGGTGGTTACCAGGGGCTGCGGGTTCAGTGGGGTGGGGTGGGGGGAAGGGGTGGTAGTACTGGTCAAATGGTACAAAATAAAAGATTAATAAATTCTGAAGCTCTAAAAAAATAAATAAATAAATAAATAAAAATAAAATAGGATGTTAACTCCATATTTAAAGAAAAATTCATTAAACCTGAGTATTTCATTACCATGAAATGCATTTGATTATATTTTATAGCATGAATAGGTATTCCCTGAGAATAAATCATTAAGCCAAATGTTTTCAACATTAAGGTGCATTAGGAATATAAATTACTCCAAACCAAAGGCTATTTCCTTCTGAGCTCACTTCTGTGCAGTCCCAAGATATCCCCCGGGATCATGAGTCTTCCTGGAGGAGGGGCCCTAACAGGCTTCATCAGTCTACATTGATATATTTCTGAAAAGCAGCTAAAATACCAGCCTCCCAAATTAAAACCTTAAATTTATTACCAACAGTTATTAAAATGCCATGATCAGATGCTATTCAGCATCACCCAAATTGCTTCCCTTTTGCATTATTATTTATATTAGTGAAAGCCATTTAAAAATGAAATCCCATTTCAATTTATCTGTGTGTTTATATTGTTGGTCTAGCCTAAGAAGAAGAAAAAAAACTAATCCCTTTACAAATG
Organism: Hipposideros larvatus; assembly: GCA_031876335.1. Classification (NCBI taxonomy): domain Eukaryota; kingdom Metazoa; phylum Chordata; class Mammalia; order Chiroptera; family Hipposideridae; genus Hipposideros; species Hipposideros larvatus. Next base: position 107,441,805 of record CM063089.1, read on the forward strand.
AAAATTGCCTTCTTGTGTTCTGAACTAATTGAATCTAAACTGTTAACTCTGCAGAAGGTGCATTCAGAAGAGAGAGCTCTCATCCCAAGGGCTAGAGTGGTAACAGGTTTATCTTACTTACGCATCTGGTGCTGTAATTCATGAGGACTGTGAAAGTCTGGACTCACCACTTGTAACTCGTAGCCAGCAGCAGCCCCCTTTTATTCAATAAGTTCTGCAGTGGCCAAGGAAGAAGATATTAAGCTCAACCCAGTGCAGTGTCCAAGACAAACACAGACAAAACCCAGACCTATGGCACGAACCTGTAGGACCTGGAAGGGAGAAGCTGTTCAGTATCATGGGAAGCTTCCTGGAATTGAAGCTTGGGAGGTAGGAGCAAGGGGACCTGGAAACGCAACACCTTCACTTCACCCACCTTGAGAGGGAAAGTACATGTCCCAAAGCAAACAGCTCGAATCATAAGTATGAGTATGTTTTCTCCTATGTGCGCCATGACTGCAATCTGCTTCTTTGTATGCTTTAGACTCACCTCTGCAAAAATAAACATGTGATGGTTAAAGTTGTATGTTCGGAGCAAAATACTGAATGCTCTCTTAGATGAATCACCCAAGATCACTTTCTCCGTTAAGTATCAACAGAAAGTCCCCACATCGTCCCCACATCAGTGTCCCAGCTCCTTTCTTTTCCACTCCCCACGGAAAGCAGCCTTCTATTTGGAACTCAGAAACCAGATCTGGACAGACATTTTCAAGGGTCAACATCCTTCCGGCCTCTAGAGAATCTATTCCTTGCCACTCCTCCTCTTTCAGCTTAGCCCAGGACACAGACAATTAGAAAACCCCTTTCAAGCAGATCGTGGTTTGCTTTTGAATTTCAATTGGATGGAAGGAGGATACATAGAAGTCATGGCTAAAATTTTCCCCCAGCCTAGACCTTGAAGGAAGCATCCCAGGCAAGTCTGTTCCTGCCTGAATGTTTGTTTCACAGCCCTTGCGAAACCTCTGTCAAAGCAAAGCTGTTCAACAGTTCATGGTTAAGAGCCCTAGTAAACTCCACTGTTAGCAGCAGTTACAGCATCTACTAAAAATCATGTACAGAGCTACACAAAGTGCATGAAGGTGAGCACTTGGAGTGTTTCTGCTTCCTGGAGGCAAGATAAACAATTTAAGATTGTGGTTTGATTAATCCAACAAAATCCCTGAATACTGGACTAACTCTGAGGCAGCTTGGACATTAAATAAGAAAATACTTGATGTGCTATAGCCACCAGGTGGGCTTCTTTCCCCATTTTTATTTAAGAAAGCCCACATTCACTCATGAATTCAGAGTGATCAGGATTACAGGACATGGCCTGGAATCATGCCCTCGCTTGGGCCTGTCATGACAAGCTTACAGTAAAGGTGCCTCAGCAGAAACCAGGAGCTTGAGCAGATGCCAGATAAGTCTAATGCATCCAGGAGAGCTGACCCTGTTTTCCTGATCCCATAAGATCAGTGAGGCTATACACATAGTATGATGTGGCTGTTGAAAGCCAAGATGATTAAAGCATCTGCCACTTGCTGGTTTCGTAATCTTGGATATGTTCTTAAACTTTCTTGTATAGTTTCCTCATCTGTGAAAACTATGGACAACAATACCTCAAGAGATTGTTGTCAGGAGTAAATGAACTAACACAGAGTACTCAGCACAGTGTGTGGTTCACAGAGGGTGCTCTACAAATCTTACCTCCCCACTCTAGTCAGATAACCCTCCCTCCCTGCGGTAGGCTGAAAAACGAGTCCTCCCAAAGGCATCCCTATCCTAATGCTTGGACCCTGTAAATATAAATGATTTGCTAAAAAGCGTTTTGGAAAATGGGGTTAAGTTAAAGATTTTGAGAGGAGATTTTCCTAGATTATCTGAGTCTTCATTGCAAGTATCCTTGTAAGAGAGAGGCAGGGGGAGAAGACAGATGCAGAAGAGGAGGCAGCAACAGCCAGAGATGGAAATGAGAGAGACACGGCCACAAGCCAAGGAATCCAGCCTCCACCGGAAGTAGAAAGAGGCAAGGGGGGATTCCGGCTTACAGCCTCTGGGGGAAAGCAGTGCTACTGACGACTGGATTTTAACCCAATTAAACTGATTTCAGATTTTGGTCTCCAGAACTGTGAGAGAATACATTTCTGCTGTTTTAAGCCACTGTGTTTGTGGTAATTTGTTACAGAAGGTACAGGAAGCAAATAGTTCCCTAACTTCATCAATGTCACATACTGCCGTACCAGACACTGGCTACCCTCCTTTTAAAGCCATCAGCAATTCCTTTCACTGTCCACAGTCAACAACTTTGTCTGTGTCATGAAATGCAGTGCACTTAGTTGTAACATCCAAGTAAGAAGTGTTTGCTTTCCCTTTAATTGTCTATTTTACCTCAATAAAAATAGAAAATCCTCAGGTGTTTATGATACACTGCACCATAGGCTGAGCTGGCTAGGAGGCACTAGGGCCTGCTGCACCTCAGGATTGCATGTGAAAGCCTGCCATTGTTTTACTTCCGAGCCCTTTTGCACCAGGGAAGGTCCAACAGTGCTCCAGACCCTCCGGCTGGGGCAAGGCAGGAGCAGCTTGTCCTGGAGGGAAGAATAGACATTTTCTCAATTGGTATTTCTATGGTCATCAAAAAAGTCATTGAGATGATTTTGAGTAATATAGCAGATGGTTTTCAGTGGTACGTGGACACAGAATTAAATGGTATCACTGCCTGTTCAATTCTCTTTCAATCTTATTAACATCAAGGAGAAAGACTAATGGTATTTATATTGATTATGACCTCTTATTTATGGCAAAGTTTTCTCTTTCTTAACCATGTGTGATAATTATACAAAGTTTCCTTCTTAAATAAACATATTTAAGTAAACATATGAATCAACTTAAACAAAAGTATAAAATAAATAACATTACAGATGGTCATAGTGAAGATAGTTCTCAAATGCTAGAACTTTGGGACATACCACCCTAAAAGGACAGGAGCTTCTATGAAGTCCTTGAAAGACTACACCTAACCCCAGAGTTCCCCAGACCATCGCCAAGTAACATCAACCTTAAACCCAGGTGTGTATAGGCTCCAAATTGCTCTCAAACAGTTCCAGTAGATTCTGCCTGAGAATCCTGAAGTGTGATAGCAGGCCTCTGTGCCTCTGGGAAGCACGTGGGTGTCCACACCGACCTGCTGAGTCAGGCCATCTGAACGCATCCTCCACCAACTCCCTGGACTGTCTGCACAATCCTCAAGAGAGTCTTATCAAGAGCACATATGTACAGTTCTGAAATTAAGCAATTGTCCCATCTGATCTTACTGTTCCCTGTCTTTCCAGAAATAGAAAGGTAATTGGCTTCTATTATACATTAGCCGTCAGAAAAAAATTGTGTAACTGAAGGGCCCTGTGTTCTAATGGTCACTTTAAAAGAAAAATGCAGTTCAGTCATCTTAAATAATTCAGGAGTCATGTAATTGCAGTAATTTTCACATGGAAAGCAAAACATAAACACTGAGATGACTAGGCTTAGTCATACTTCACTCTGGTTAGTGGAAAATGACAGTAATCCAGCTAGGATTTAGTTTGCCCCCATGGATGATAACAAAACGACACTCCAGGACTTTCAATGTGCAGAAAAAGAAAATTACTTCCAGTCTTTCGGGTACTTACATTACACTCATGTGTGCAGGGAAAATAGTGCTCCCTTAACTTACCTGTAACAAATTCTGCTTCTTTTCTGATCCCCATCCACAGGGTAGCAGAGAAAAAAACCAAACTTTAGCTCAATAGAGTAATCCAAGACCAAGCTCATCATTGAACCATCAGCTTAGATCACATGGTCTCATTTTGAAAAAGGCTGTTCTTCTCCTTTTCTTTCCTCAGGTTGGCAGTAGGCATATGACAGAGATTGACACGCCCTTAGAGCAGCAGGTGAATGGGGTGACATATAAGTATTTGTGTTCCTTGTGTCATTCTGCTCATTGCTGAACCTTCTAGCAGCTGCTAGTGAATGGTTAAAGAAGAGTCCACCACTCCTCTACCTCTGCATTGACTCAGGGGTCTACAGGCTTCTCTAGCTGACTCTTGGAGTTACGGGCATCCTGAGGTCTGGCCCAGGCAGTCTGCGCTACAGTCCTGGATTATAAAAGCACTTCACTCTTCACTCAGATCACCCCCCAGACTCTGACACCAGATTGTCTGTTTCCAAGTCACCGCTTACTATCTGTGACCTTGAGCAACCTATGGAATATCCTTGCGCTTGGGTTTCCGCATCTATAAAATGGGAAGGGGGTAATAATAAAAAGAGCATCTATCTCTCAGAATTTCTGGGAGGATGAATTAATAAAGATAAAATACTGTGAACAGCACTGGGCACTTAAAAGTGTTATATAATTGTTTATTACTCTTGGGTTGTCAAAAAAGCCATGATGCATTTTTGCAACGAAAAACATAGAAAAAAAAAAAGTCATGACTTTTCCGACAACCCAATATTATTTTCACTGTTGTGCTAGGAAGGTGTCCAGCCAGAGTAAGTTTCCTTCCACCTCCCATGGGAGCATGTGAGAACCACCAGGTTCTATTTGGATCACACACCAGCCAAAGGAAGCTCGCACATCTATGCTCAGATCGTCTCAGGTTATGCCATGGGGCATTTCTCAGCTGTGGCCAGCTGCAGGTTAGTAGGAGAGCAAACTGTGAGGCAGCTTTCTCCAAGAATCTCAGAATGAACCAAGAAAACTCTGCCCACATCTTCCCTTACAGTTTGCTGATCACCAAGCCCAAGCCAAAGCCAAAGAAGGGAGGCGGGGCTCTGTCTCACCTCCCACTCTCATCCTCACCCCACAGTCATTCAGAAACTGCCAGCAAGGTTTCTCTGTCATTTTCCCTTCCTGTCTTCCTTCCCTTGCACCATATCTTCCTCTTCCGGGTGCTAAGTGTGTTGGCTATGCCACAGTGCAGAACTTACTACCAATGACACCTGAATCAAGAAGCTTTCAAACATAAACATATTACACTAGGTTATAACCTAAGAAACAGCAAGAACCATTCAAATACCCAGTAGTAGAAGGAAAAAAAGTAAAAACAACTACATGGAGTTGGAAGCTGGAATTCAGAGAAGTAGCAGGAATCCAGTATATTTCAGCTCATGGAACTTGTTTTCTGAAGAAACACCTCCCAGACCCTCTTCCAATGATAAATTGGGGAAAGAGGAAACATTTCCCCTAGAAATAAAATGCTGATTCCAGGTAATTATTAACTAACCTTTTCTGGGAAAATGGGCCATAGGATGGATCTTTCAAATTATAATGAACAAAACAGGAAACAAAGCACCTTAATGCGAAACAACCTGCAGTCAGACCTCCTTACAGACATTTTCTGCAGGAAATGACAGTTTCTGATCAATAAATTGCTTTTTTAATGTTATGCATATATATATATTAGTCTGAATATGAGGCTCACTGGGCTCCTTGCAGAGGCCTGCTGTGAACTATCAAAGTAGGCCACACACAGAAGTTCAAGATCTGTCTGTTCAGTACTCAGCCAATACCATGAAGCAAACCTGCTATTCTAACAACAGAGAAGTTCTGTGGGATTTCCCTAGCCTACCCGCACTAAAATATAAAAATAGAGGATATTCCGTAGAATACATAAACCCTAAATATAGACATACAGACATCTCTTTACTTCAGAGATGTAATCACCATGAGAACCACCCATCAAGGAGCTGCAGCACCTTCTCATAAGCAGACACCACTGCTGATAGTGTCAGGTGTAAACGGCCCATCTCTTCTAGTATTAACACTGCAGCCACATTACACTATTGTGTTTTCAGGGGCGTTGTGTGTGTGTCCATGCACATGGTGAAAAGGTTATACACGTTCAAATTCAGAAAGAAAATTTCGGTAACTCTAATTGTGTTGCCCATGTCTGTCTGTAAGGTCATTCATTAGCTGCAATTTTGTGAAAATGGCAGGCCTAACTCATTAAAGCTATTGATGTTTTTTTTAAATGGAAATGGTTCATAACAGTTTAAGAGAAGAAAACAGAAGAACAGAAGAAAAAAAGCCCTGGGGGTATGCAGAAGTTTCTTCATTAAAAAAAACAAAACAAAACAAAACAAAACTCATGCTGAATTTGTAGCATGGTGATTTAATAAGCAATGGTAACACTTGCCCTAAATATACTAGATCCAAAAAAGTACCATATGGCTTGATTATAATCAGTAATTAGGATAGAATTGGGAAGTAATTGAATCATAGAATTTTAGACCTGGAAGAGGTATAACAGATCATTTCATTTAATCTCTCTTAGTTTCTTCCTCCCAATTATCCTCATCCTTTTCCCCCATACACATTTTATAGATGCAACGACTGAGTCCCAGAAAAATTAAATTCCTGTAGGCTACATATTTAAATGTTATAAATGAAAGTCAGCCTTCTCACTTCAAAGCACAGAAAAAGCCAAAAGAAATTCTAGAGTAAATCACAACCTAAAACAAAAATTTGCATTACGTAAGATGAAGAGGCAAATATCCTTATTATACAGAAAAATCCCTACTTACTAATCATTACAAAAGTTAAATGACCAAAGCAGAAATAGAGAAAGGATATTAATAAATATTTTGAAAAACGATCCACAGGGATTCTTGATCAATGTTCAATCTTAATAGAAAGCAAAGTAATGCAAATTGAGACATTCCATGTTCAGATAGCCATTGAAAAATATATTTTAGAAGGTCGATATTCACTCTTGCTGAGGGTTAGGGAAAAGCGTCCTTTTATATGCTGCTAATATTCATGAAAACTTGTACACCCTGAACAGCAATGTAACAATATGTCAAAAGCCTTTAAAAAGTATGCCTTTTGGGCTGGCCGAGTGGCGCGTTGGTTGGGAGCTGGCTTGCGATGCCAGCTCTGAGAAGCAGGGCCCTGGTTGGGATCCAACATGAGGACCAGTGACACTGCCCTCTATAGCTAAGATGGTGAACAGCGGCCCAACCTGGAGCTGGGCTGCCATGGGTCCCGGCTCGGCATAGGCTGCAGCCCCTGCTGCAGTGGGCTGCCATAAGCTACCGTGTGTGGTCGGCAGCCAGCATGAGCGGCTGGCAGCTGGTGTGAGCTACTAAGAGCCGCCATGAGTGGCTGTCCAGAGGCTGGCGACCAATCTGCCTCACCCGGGAAGAGCGCAATGATGGTGCCAACATGGGCAGGTGAAGCAATGTCCTCCACTAGACTGAGGAGCAGAAGGACAGCAACTTGTCTGTTTGCCTTCCCCCAATTCCCCAGCATCGTTCCCCTCCCTCAATTCCCCAATAAAATCTTTAAAAAAAAAAAAAAGTATGCCCTTTGACTAACTAACTTAACTTCTAACCATTTATCCTAAGAAATTAATTAAAGATGTACATCAATAATTATGTAAAGAATATTTATCACAGTGATATAGGAATGAAAGTTGGAATCAATCCAAACAACTAGTAACAGTGATGGTACAAATACTTTTGTACATTTCTTTAATTGATTACTACCCAGTAATCATATCATATGAAAAAGTAAATTTAATGCCACAAAAATGTTTATAAAAACATCAGATTATAGAAGAAAAGTACAGTTGACTTAATAATCTATCAATAATATGTATTTTTACATATATAGAGAAAATAAATACCATAATGTAAAGTAGCAGCATTGAATAACTTTTTTCACCTTTATGTTTTTCCATAACTTTTAAAATCTTTACAAATGAACAATGTATTACCTAAGACAGAGCAATTTAAATAACAACAAAGGATCTATTAAGATAAATCTGATTTATTTATCAACATGGAGGCAGAATTTTGTAACCTCTAGGAAACCTTCCAAAGATATCATTCTATAGTTCAAAACTGAGTTTTCAGAAAACCACACTTTTGAATTCCGCTTCAAAGAGAATAAGACAAGTGCTTCCATGCACGCGCGCGCGCACACACACACACACACACACACACACACACACACACACACACACACACACACACACACCCTTAACAGGGAATTATTATAATACTTCATTTAATCTTTGGAGGTGTTGGGGGTGGTTAGGGAGGAGGACTTGGTGTCCCTTTAAATCTTAAGCATCACTTTGTAACTTCATGGCTGAAACAGGGTCACTGTTTTAAATGCCTTTAGCACCTGATTAATTAGTAATCAGGGCAGAGTTAAATAGTGTTTCTGCTTCAGAGCTGGTAATTATCATTCCTGACACAGAATCCAACTTTTGGTAGGCAGAAGGCACACTGCTGTCACTATTATACAGTGCTCCATGCTCCAAATTTATTTTCAGCTTCTCTTTGAAAAAAAGAAAAAGAATCTTTGTGAAGATTTTACCCATAGCAGCCTCTTACTGGAGTCATTTTTTTTTCTTTCACTGGCTGTCTCTATTCATAGGTGATATAATTGATTATTTGATGAAAGCAGAGATATGTTTTTGGAAAACTAGCATGTTTCTCAGGGACATATTAAAAATTCCTGAGAATACATTTTGTATATGTATTTATTTTTTAATTTTATTAAATTTATTGGGGTGACATTGGTTAATTAAATTACATAGGTTTCAAGTGTACAATTCTATAATACATCATCTGTATGCTGCCTTATGTATTCACCATCCAAAGTCAAATCTCCATCTGTCACAATATATTTGACCCCCTTTTCCCTATATCTACCTTCTTCCCCCTTTTTCTCTAGTAACCACCATACCATTGTTTATGTCTGTGAGTTTTTGCTTATTTGTTTTGTTCGTTCGTTTCTTTCAGTTTTATATCCCACATATGAGTGAGATCATGTGGTTCTCTACTTTTTCTGTCTGACTTATTTCACTTAGCATGATAATCTCAAGATCCATCCATGTTGTCACAAATGGCAATATTTCATCTTTTTTATGCCTGAGTAATATTCCATTGTATATACTCATATATACCACATCTTCTTTATCTTCATCTATCAAAGGATACTTTGATTGTTTCCATGTCTTGGCCACCATAAATAATGCAGCAATGAACATAAGGATATGTATATCTTTAAGGGTAAATGTTTTCAAAAATTTTGAGATACCCAGAAGAGGAATTACTGGGTCATGTGGTGGTTCTATTCTTAATTTTTTGAGGAACCTCCATACTGTTTTCCATAGCAGCTGTACCAATTTACATTCCCACCAGCAGGGTTTGAGGGTTCCTTTTTCTCCACAGCCTCTCCAACTCTTGTTATTACTTATTGATGATAGCCATTCTAACTGGTATGAGGTAGTATCTCATTGTGGTTTTGATTTGAATTTCCCTAATAGCTAGTGAAGTTGAGCATCTTTTAATATATTTGTTGGCTATTTGTATGTCTTCTAGGGAGAAGTGTTTGTTCAGGTCCTCTGCCCATTTTTTAAAAATTGGATTTCATGTTTTCTTTTTGAGTTGTATGAGTTCTTTTTATATTTTAGATACTAACATTTTATCAGAGGTGTTGTTTACAAATATCTTCTCCAATTTGGTTGGTTGCCTCTTTGTTTTGTTGATGGTTTCTTTTGCTGCACAGAAGCTTTTTAGTTTGATATAGTCCCATTCATTTATTTTTACTTTTACTTCCCTTGCCTGTGAGGTCAAATTCATAAAATCATCTCTAAGACCAAGGTCCATAAGTTTAGTACTTATGTTTTCTTCTATGCAATTTATTATTCCAGGTCTTATATTTAGGTCTTTGATCCATTTTGAGTAAATTTGTGTGTATGGTGATAAATAGAAGTCTAGCTGCATTTTTTTGCATGTGGCTTTCCAATTTTCCCAGAACCATTTATTGAAAAGGCTTCCTATTCTCCATTGCATAATTTTTGTTTCTTTGTTGAAAATTAGTTGCCCATATACACGTGGGTTTCTTTCTAGGGTCTTAATTCTGTTTCATCTGTTTTCTGCCAATACCATGCTGTTTTGATTATTGTCACTTTGCAGTATAATTTGAAGTCAGGGAATATGATACCTCTGGTTTTGTTCTTCTTTCTCAGGATTTCTTTGGCTATTTAGGGTCTTTTGTGGTTCCACGCAAATCTGATTTTTTTGTCTATTTCTTTAAAAAACGTCATTGGGATTTTGATGGAGATTGCATTTTTTGCATGATTTATGTCAAAATTATATAAAAATGGACGAGGTTTAGAAAAGACTATTGAATTATAGGTAAGACCCCCCCCAAAGTAGCATGAACAAATAAGAAAAGCTGACTTTCCCTTTTTAATTTTGAACACTGTGTCTGTAAACAAACATATGTACAAAATTGTCTAAAGCCATGGTTCACCTAGTGCCTGTTAATTTAGGATTCTTTTGGAAAAACACCTGTAATAAGTCAATTGCCATCCACATTTGGAGAGCAAGTAATCAAATTGCCAACTGTATATCCATTTTGTCACTCTCAATGTTGGATTCTGTAAAAAAAAATAAAGTAAGATAGCCACAACAAAAAAAAATCTTAAAATTCCTGCTAATGAATGGGTTGGTCACAGCTCATACAGCCATGCATTTATGAATAAACAAACAAACAAACAAGAAAACAGACAAATACAGCATACTGTGGTAGTGCTATATGGTATGGGTCACCCTTGACCTGCTGTGAACTTCTTGAATGAGGTCCCACTCTAATTACAGCACCATCATTTTTGTGCTCTACGGGCACTGCTGTCTTCTAATTACAATCCTTGGATATGGAGAGCCAGGCTTAAGAGGTTTTTTTGTTTTTTTTAAGTTGTGTAAGCAATTTAGGATTCTATGATCCAAAAGTTCCTTTACAAGAGTTTAAACTGGGTAAATGACCATTTCCCATTCTTTCAGATGCTCCAGAGAGAGAAGGAAATGTATGTGATGTAGAAGTGATATTTTGATGCTCAGGAAAAAAAAACAAAAAAACAAGTTCTAAGTCAGAGTTGCAAAGCAGTGTAACAGTGAGACTGCAGGAGCCAGACAATGGCAGGAACATGCTAATGCACAGCATCATGCCTGTGCCTTTGTGTAGGATGGTTAGACAAAAAATGTGAGGATAAGATAAACAGGTTTTCTTGGAATCTGGCATGGTATCAATGAGAATAATTCTTGAAAATGCTCGGAAGGTGTTTAAAAGAATTTTTGAAAGTCAAGTTATTGTACAAATAAAGATGTCAGAGACATACTAAGGTAGTCAGCATAGTTTGCCAAGTATGTTCAGTTCTCCATCTTCTAGGAACTTCAAGGTGACACTATGGGTGGAGCCATGTGACTATTTTTAGTCAATGAGTTACCAGTTCATGAGTGTTATTTCCAGATGAGAACATTTAATAGCCAGTGGGAGACGCTCAAGCTTTCTTTTTCTTTCTGCCGTGGTAGCTGGCCACATTCAAAATGGCAGCTACTCTCTCAACATCTGTTTCTAACAAGTTAGTTTGAATCCAAACCCCTGTAGACCCACAATACATTATTGATTGAGAAATAAAAATTGGTTATTTGAAGCCACTGATATTTGGAGCTGTTACCTCAGCATAACCCAATATTCTGACTGATGTATATAGTCACTTCCAAATGGAGATACCCTAGAAATCAAATATAAATTATAAAAGTCATAAAAAGATACAAAGACCATAAAAATCCCAAATTAACTAGACATGAATGATGTGAACAAACAAAATAAACAACAAAGCAGCCTTGAACTAGTGCATTTCAGGGAGGGGGAATAAATCTGCTGGGGCAGGAAAGGGATGAGTTCAGAGCTACAAGAATAAACCCAATAAATAGAAATGTCTTTATATTGGCTACAAGTTTTTTAAGAAAAGTAAAAATAGTTCATAGAATAGTTTCTTTTCCTAAACACTTGGACATAATTTCCTTACTTTCAGTAAATTGTCTTATACATAGAATGCACCATTCCATTATTCTGACACTACTGTCATTTTCCCTGCGAATTACCGACTTAAAAGCCAAAGGATTATGTTTTTATTATACAGACAAAATAACACACTGCCAACTAATCTTTCATTCTAAAACAACTCATTTTTCCAAGAAGCATGACAAAAAATAAAGTAAGAATATGGAGAATGTAAATTTCCACAAAACCTTTATTTCTGTTTTTCCTTGTTAATAAAAAAATTCTCTATAGATTTTGAGAGATAGAATTTGTGCTAGCTACATTTTGTTTCTTTAGCATAAAAGTATATTAGAACTATGATATCTATGACACTCCCATTTCATAAGTGAAGAAAGAGAGATCCAGTAGAATCATGAAGCCAACTAAAATGCATTTAGGGGTCAATTTTTTGTATTATTTAGTTTCTAAAATACTTGGCATTCATTTAGTCATTCAATAAATATACAATGAGTACCTAACATGCATCAGACATTTGGCTAGGTGAGCAAGACACATTCTAATGGGAAAGGCAACCATCAGTGGATAATTAATTTCCAAAAATAGAAAGCTCTAGGCTTGAAGTACAGGGGATACGCTGTAGGGGCTCATGAAGGGCCATATAACTGGGGATAAGGAGCCAGGAGAAAGCTTCCTAGCCGTGATGTCCAAAATGAGACCAGGGAAAGGTGGCAAAGAGCATGAACTTTCCCAGAAGGATTAAAAAAGAGAAAGCCTTATGATTTCACTTATATGTGTAATCTAAAGAACAAAATAACTGAACAAACAAAACAGAAACAAGCTCATAGGTGCAGAGAAAAAACTGATGGTTGCCAGAGGGAAGGGGCGTCAGGGAGTTGGGTAAAAAAGGTGAAGGAATTAAGAAATACAAATTGGTAGTTACAAAATAGTCACAGTGATGGAAAGTACAGCAGAGAGAACATAAACAATAATGTTGCAACAACTATGTATAGTGCCAGGTAGGTATTAAATTAATCAGGGTGATCACTGAGTAAATTACATAAATGTTTAACCACTATGTTTTACATCTGAAACTAATATAAAATAATATCACATGTCAACTGTAACTGAAAAAATAAATAAATAAATAAAGAAGACCTGAAGTAAAAGAGAGCATGTCAGTAGATTAGGGTCCTCAAAGGCAAATGGAGAGTGGTCAGAGATGAAACCAATGAGGCTAATTTGACAAGATTCGGATCTTGAAGCTCCTTTTAGACCATGTAATGGGACTTGCATTTCTGTTAAAAACTAGTAAGCCATTGAAGGATTTAAGCAGAGACATTAAGCTGTGATTATATTTGAGGTTCAGCAAGGTCACTCTGACTATAGTTTAGAAAATGGATTGGACAGGGCAATCGTGGAAATAGAGTGGCTGATTGGGCAACAGTTTAAATGCTCTAGTGAGATATGTGTCCTCCAAATAAGGATAGCGGCAGCAAATTGGATACAATTGGAAAGTTTTAGAGAAAGAAAATAGAGTCAAGACAATGTTCACAGGACAGAGGATGGGAAGAATCATCAGGGACATCCATCCCCCCAAGAGTCTGGGCTCACTTGCCTGGCTTTTGATCCTGGTTCCACCACTTACTATTTGGTAACCTTGAGGACCTTTCCCAAACTATTTTGCAATAGTTTCCCCATGTAACAAATAAGGATAAAAATAGTACTTACCTTATAGATTGTTTTGAGATCAGCAGTCCCATTAAGGCCAGACACATAGTAGGCCTTCAATAAATACTAGCTATTAGGTTGCAAAAGAAATTAAGTAAAATTGGAATTGAAAATATCCATTAACTTAGTGACTTTGGGTAAATACAGTGAAGGGCTAGGACAAAAACCAAGGTGGATTCTTCTACAAAATATTTATCTGTATGGAATATTTAAAATTTTATATTTTCTCAAAATAAATTCTACCAGACTCTGTTATAAAGTCAAAGCTCTTGGTAAGCCTGGACTCACAGTGCCAACATTGTATCAGGGAAACTTAATTGAAACTCAGGCATGGTCACTTGCAAGCCTGTTGGCAATGTAGCAATACAAGGGTGAGTGGTATGCAATTGATTTTCAAGACTACTGTAGACATAGGACAAACATAATCCCCTTATGCAGGACCATTTCTGACTCCTCTATAACACATGTTAGAAACTTTTTTGAATAAGCTTGGTTTATATTTTGTAGGAAGTTTTGTAATGTAGCTCTTCCTGAAATATGAGGGAAGCATGAAAAATGTCATTTAAAATGATATCAAGACAAAAATAATGACAGTGCTAGAATTTTGAAAGATCAAAGAGATATCACATTAGAATCACAGAAATATTAGAAGTAAAATTTTCAATATACTAGGTACTTATAACTGTAAACAAATTTGAAATCAAGATTCATTAACTTGATTTCATACACCTGTTAAATTTTAGGAATGTAGCATACTAATATCTGCAACAGCTTTTGAAATGAATAAAAAAATAAGATGCCTTGAATGAGATCCAAGATGGTGGAGTAAATAAACACTGTGTCTGCTTCCTTCCATGAATACATTAAAATTACAAATAAACTATAGAACAATCAACCTAGAGAACCATCTGAAGTCTAGCTGAACAAAAGTTTTATAACAAAAGATATAAAGAAGCCACATGGAGACTGGTAGGACGGGTAGAGATGCAAACTGGGCTGGCCCCAAACCTCCGTGTTGCAGTTGAGAATCAGGAGGGAAATCTTGGCCATGGAGGTTCTCTGCTTGAAGAGTGAGGGACCCCAGCACACACTGAACTTCACAGCCTGGAGTACTGATGCCTGGAAGAGGAGCCCCGCAACATCTGGCTATGAAAAAACAATGGGGATTCTGACCACCTGGGTGGGACGGAAGGCTGCAAGAGGGTATCTGCATCCTCTTAAAGGGTCTACATAGACTCACTCACTTGCAGGCACTCCCCCTGGGGTGACTCAGGGAGCATCGGAGGCATAGTGGGGAACAGGCTGAGCTGTGTGGTGTCAAATGAGGGCTAGAGGACAGATGTCATTTTCCTTTGGAGTGATATTCCTCCCATGCAGCCAACAGAGGTGAGCCATTTTTCTGTGTTGAGCCCTCCTCCACAGGCCAAATCTGAATCTGATTGGTTGGTGATCTATGCTGCTCCACCCTGCTGACTCGCTGGAATCCCACCCCACTCAACTCCCTCAATGCCCAAGGCACTTTCTCAGAAACCAGCCAGCCCCGCCTGCATTACACTCCTTCTTGAAAAACTACTGGAGTCCACAGGCCCCAGGTGGGTGGCAACTGCCCACAGTGTACTCTAAGACTTTCGATGAGTCACTCCAGGCTCTGCACTGGCACCAAACCAGACTCTACATTAACCTAGTGAACACAACTCTTCCCACTCTAGTGACTCCCTGAGATCCTGACTCACCCAACTTGTATATGGCATGAAGCTTTTATCAGGCTCTAAACCTTAAGGGAGCCAGTAGGTGGCAGCAGGTCTCGGGGTGTCCTGGCTTTTTGCAGAGCTTCCCCAGGCTCAATATTGGTGGCAGTCTTCTTTGGTTCACAGCGTGGCCTCTCCAACATGACTCTGAGTTTAGCGCAGGCAGTGAACAACCACAGATCCTTTTCCAGCTTCTACCAGGTAGTCCCTGGCAAGTCACAAGAAGTGGGTGAACTGAGCCTCGCCAGAGCCCCTACCAAGCGGTCCGAGAACCAACATACCTGGAGCTGGGCTACAGACTACACCAGAACACCAACCAATTAGCCCCACAAATGGCACACCCAAAGGGTGGTCTCAACAGGCACCAGAGCCCACTGGGGCAAATCCCATTCAGGGGAATAAGCCCACCACAAAGCAGCCCCCAATCTGTGGATGTAGCCAAACCCTACAGCCTGAAGGTCAGTCCCACCTGCTGATGTGCCAATAGCAATCAGATCTTAACTATAACAGGAGGGCAGACACAACCGGGAGTACCCAGTGCAGGTGACCAGGGAGACTGCCACTGGGCCCCACAGGGCACTTACTACATAAGGTCACCTGGCAAGACTGTGAGACATAACAGACCTGCCTAACATATAGAAACAAACAAAGAAGGCAGCCTAAACAAGGAAACAAAGAAATATATCCAAAATGAAAGACAGGGAGAAAAATCTAGAAAAAGAACTAAATGAAACAGAGGCAAGAATCCTACCAGAGACAGAGTTCAAAACACTGGTTATAAGGATGCTCAAGAAACTTAGTGAGAACTTCAACAGAGATACCAAGCATAAAAAAATGACATAAACACCATAAAAAAAACAGTCAGAAGTGAAGAATACAATAACTGAAATGAAGAATGCACTAGAAGAAATCACCAGCAAACTAGACAAAGCAGAGGATCAAATCAGTGATTTGGAAGACAAGGTAAGAGAAAACATCCAATCGGAACAGCAAATAGAAAAAATAATTCAAAAAAATGAGGATAATTTTAGAGACCTCTGGGACAACATCAAGAGTAACAAAATTAACATAATCAGGGTGCCAGAAAGAGAAGAGAGAGGGCAAGGGATTGAAAACCTATTTGAAGAAATAATGACTGAAAGCTTCCCTAACAATAGACATACAAGTCCAGGAAGTGCAGTGAGTCCCAAACAGGAGGAACCCAAACAGGCCCACACCAAGACACATCACAATTAAAATGGCAAAGGTTAAAGACAGAGAGAATTCTAAAAGCAGCAAGAAAAAGGCAATTAGTAACTTATAAGAGGGCTCCCATCAGATTATCAGCTGATTTCTCAATAAAAACGTTGCAGGCCAGAAGGAATTGGCATGAAATATGCAACATGATGAAAAGGAAGTATGCAATATGATGAAAAGCAAGGACCTACAACCAAGATTACTCTACCCAGAAAGAACATTATTTAAAATTGAAGGACAGATAAAGAGCCTCCCAGATAAGAAAAAGCTAAAGGAGTTCATTACCCCTGAATCAGTATTACAAGAAATGTTAGAGAGACTTCTTTAAGATGAAAATAAAAAATATAAGTTATTAATAATAAAGTGGCAATAGCTACATATCTATCAGCAATTACTTTAAATGTAAATGGGTAAAATGCTCCAATCAAAAGACACAGGAGGGCTGAAGGGATAAGAAAAAAAGCCCTTAC
Source organism: Hipposideros larvatus (assembly GCA_031876335.1). Taxonomy (NCBI): domain Eukaryota; kingdom Metazoa; phylum Chordata; class Mammalia; order Chiroptera; family Hipposideridae; genus Hipposideros; species Hipposideros larvatus. The sequence continues at coordinate 107,458,844 of CM063089.1, forward strand.
ATGTGCTGCGTACAAGACACCCACTTTAGATTGAAATACACACACAGATGGAAAGTAAAGGGATAGAAAAAGATATTTCAGGAAAACAAAAACAAACAAACAAAAATTTAAAGCTGAAGTAGCATTATTTATACCAGACAAAATAGACTTTACAAAAAAGGCTATAGCAAGAGGCAAGGAAGGACCCAGTAATCCCACAATCTGGGATTTTGACTGAAGCAAAACAGAGAATTTACTCACATGCAGAACTTTTCTGCATGTTTTAAAATTTTTCTAATAAAATGTTGTAAAAAAATACTTATAAGTAATTATTTCACTCAAGTTCTTGGTTTCATCAGCTACCATCCGGTCAAGGGCCTTGTGTTATCAATTATGTACTTTCTCACTTTCCCCCTGCTGGCTCTTTCTTCCTTTCAGCTCTTTTAATAGAGGGAAAGATGGAGGGAGGAAGGAAAGGGGGAGAGAAAAATGTATTCCAACTAGCCTTAGAGAAGTAAGATTTGTACTATTCACAAGTTGCATATTACAAAAACCTAAGTCAATCTGACTGAAGCAAAATAGAGAATTTACTCACTTAACTTGAAAGCCCAGCTAACAGGGGTGGGGAATCTAGAAGCTTCAGGCATGATTGGATCCAGGAGCTCAAATCATAATATCAATACTCCACCTCTTTCTCTCTCTCTGTCCTTCTTTTACCATGTGGTTGTCTTTTCAGCTAACGTAAGGTTACTTGAAAAGCAGTTGTGTGAGGGTAGGATTGTAGTATTACCTGACATGTTTATTGTATAATCCTCACACATTCTGGAGCAATCCCACCCATGGACTTTTGTCTCCTTCTGGCCACACTCTTCCGAGCTTCATCTGCATGTGTTTGCCTTCTTCCTCACCCCACAATCACTCCATGGTTCTCCGCAGTCTGGATTCTGTGGCCACAGCCTCACTGAAACTGCCTTTACACAGGTAACCCACAGCTTCCACACTGAGGAAGCCCCGCACTCAGTTCTTAGCTTACTAGTTCTGTGGGCAGCATTTGACTTTACTGACCACTTACTCTTTCCTTACTTTGGATTCTCCCAGTAGCAGATCCTGAGACAAGGACTTGGTCTCAAGTCTATTATTTAAAAGATAATCTCAAGAAGTACACATGAGGAAGTGAATAGAGAAATGCTAACAGAAAGGCACTGTTAAAAGGCCCTCATCAAATAACTGTGTGTGGCACCAGGTGGGGACTAGACTAATCAGAGGGATCACACTGTAAATGATATAAGTGTCTTTCCACTATGCTACACCCGAAACTAATACAAAATACTATCGAATGTCAACTGTAATTGAAGAAAGATGTACATAGACCAGTGTCTGGCACATAATAAATGCTCAATGTTTTTTTTTTTAAAGGCCCTCATCAGTTTTCATCTGGACTGTAACAATAATCCCTTAATGGGTGGCCTTGCCTGGGTTTTACCTCTCTAAATCTATCCCTCAGCATATATTCAGGGAAATTTACACAGACCTGAGAACCCCCCTTCTGCATAAAACAAAAACAAAAGAAAAATGTCTTTTCATGTTTCAGATTCCTATCAAATAAAATCCAGTCTACTTAGCAAAAATTCCCACCACTTAACTCTTATTTGCCTTTCTTGTCACTTCTTGCCCTGGTCTCCACCTGTCATTTTGGATTCCAGTACCTAACTACTGCGAGATTCTCGACAAGCCATGCTCTTTCACACCATCTTGTTTTGCCAAGATTATATCTCTGAAGCACTATTCCCACCCCTGCACCTGAAATGTCTTTCGCATCTCCATGACTGGATCAGACTTCCTCCATGTCCCGTTGCACCTTGAGCAAACCTTTATATTGGCACCATTTAATACTATTATATCAACACAATCTGTTCCCTTTTTCCATATCCCATACCAGACCATAAGGACCTCACAGGTAAAGGTCATTTATTATTCAGTAGGCACTTAAATGTTGAACTAAACTGTAAAAATAGTATCATTACTGACGTCTCTAAATATTCAAGCCTATAAAATTGATTACAATTTCTTTTTGGACATAAAGTTACAAGAGTTATTTACTAAAGGAGGGAAAAAACAGCATGGAGGTCTGCTTCCCTCTGCATGATAGAATGCCAGAGCTCGCCAAGTGCTGAGGGCATGAGTTGCTGGAGCTAGTGAAGGGGAGAGGCCAATCATCCAGCTCTGTGCTCCTTGGCACTCTCCTTGGTGAATTTGCTAGGGTTTCTAAGATCTGGAATTAACTTCAAGCCCCTAGGCTGAGATTTGCTTTTATAAATATGTACCAAGAATTTAAGCTGCTGTTTATCTTGCCTACATTAACTAGATGTAAACTTCTACCACAAAAGTGGGTGGCTTGATCTTACTTATTGAGATTCTCAGAATAGTCTCCTAGTAGAGAACTTTTTAGTCAACATTCATTCAACCAATATTATGCTTTGTTTTAATTAATATTTTGAAAAATAAAACATGTAATGTTATAAATATTAAATGGTAAAAAAAAAAGCATCAGTGCTATCTAAAATGTCATTCCATGATGATGGAAATGTTCCAGATCTGTGCTACCCAATATGGTAGCCACTATCCATATGGGGTCAGTAAGTCTTGAAATGTGGCTAGCCCAACTGAGGAATGAACTTTTTATTTTATTTAATTGCAATTAAGTTAAATTTAAGTAGCTGCATGTGATTAGTGACCAACATATTGGATCCTATGGGATAGATAGTAAAACCTGCTTTCCCGTTGTTTCCCCTTAGCTACCAAGTTCCTTTCCTCAGAGGTCTCCATTGTTATTAGGTTCTTGAACAAATTTCCAGTGATATTCTATATAGTTACAAACATATACATGTGTATATGTATGCACAAATAGCAATAAACAAGTTATACAAACCACTTTGCATCCTGGTTTTTCCCTTAACAAGATATTTTGTCGGGCCGGCCAAGTGGCACGTTGGTCAAGAGCTGGCTTGGGACACCAGAGGGCCCCGGTTCGCATCCCACATATGAGAGCCAGTGACACTGCCCTCTACAACTAAGATGCTGAACAACAGCTCAACCTGGAGCTGGGCTGTCGCGAAGGCTGCAGCCCCTGCTGCAGTGGGTTGCCATGGGCTACCGTGTGTAGCCATCAGCCAGCGTGAGTGGCCAGCAGCCGCCATGAGTGGCCGTCCAGAAGCCTGCGACTGATCTGCCTCATCTGGGAAGAGCGCAATGATGGTGCCAACTTGGGCCAGTGAAGCAACGTCCTCCACAACTAGACTGAAGAATAAAAAGGACAGCAACTTGTCTGTTCCCCTTCCTCCAATTCCCCAGCGCTGTTCCCCTCCCCCAATTCCCTGTTAAAAAATCTTAAAAAAAAAATATTTTGTCAATATTTCCTTATCAGAATATAGAATTGACTTATACAAGAGTACTTCAGAGTAAGTAAATTAAAAAAAGAATTTTTAATGTGTGTGCCATAACTAGTGTTCTATTTATAGACATTTTGCTTGCTTTAATATTTTGCTGTGAAGATCATTTTTAATGAATATTTTACAAGTCCCCAAAACCATCTACATATTCATGATCCATGAGAAGGGTTCTCGGGTCTCACAACTTAGTTGTGCTCACAGCAAAGGTTTCTCACAGCCAAATGATACATAATAGGATCAGCAAGGGGAAAAGACACAGGTAGAGCCTGGAGATATCCGCAGGCTTCCTATGTTCTCTTCCTCCTGTGAGAGGACCCCAGAGTGTGTTCATGTTTCAGCAGCAAAAAATGCAGTAACAGGTATGCCATGTTTCTGCCCAGGAAAACCCATTAGGGACTCGGTGCCAAAGTTTTCATCATGGATTGGTCACATCAGTTCCTCTTGACTAGCAACTACCAAAATTCTAAATTTCCAGAAGGAAGGAAGTTGTTCAGTGCCCTGAGTGGGTAAAATAGCCTTAACTCTTAAGGAAAGTTTCATATTAGTGCAGGGAACTATTTACCAGCCAAGTTTCCGGATGCCAACCAAGGGCCAACCTTGTAAGCAAGCCATTCTAAAATAGCAGACTCAGACTCGCTATGTTAACTCTTTTCTGCCCCATAAATATTTTTGCACATACCTGACTTTTCACATGTGCAAGTATATCTGCAAGATAAATACTTAGATATAGAAATCCTACATCGAAGAGCATGAACATTTCTAATATTGATAGATATTGCTGAATTGTAGCAATTTACACTTGCACCTGCAGTGTATGAGAGTGTTTCTCTAAATCCCCACAAACACAGTGAAACAAATATTTTTTTTTAATTTTTTTTTTAAATATTTACTACACACAAGGCAATGTTCCAGGCACCACTAATATAACATTAAACAAGGTAGAGGTTCCTGCTCACATTCTATAGGAAGAAAAGCAGAAATCAATAAGTAAATGAGTAAGTGAACAAAATAATTTCAAATAATGATAAATCCTATGAAGAAGGTAGAATTAAGTCACATAATATATGGGGACAAAGGGGAGTACTTTGGATTCAGTAGTCAAGGAAGTTCTCTCTGATGAAATAATCTTTGTGATGAGATCTCAATTACAAGAAAGAGACAACCACCCCAAGACTGGAGGCAGAGCCCTACCAGACAAGCTTGAAGAAATAGTCAATGGGCCCAAGGCAGGAACAAAATAAAGATCCTTATGACAAGAACAGAGTACTGCATCAAGGGGGAGAACAGTTCAAGTAAAAATCAGAGAGGGCAGCAGAGACTTTCTGTGTCAATGCTAGAAGTTTTGGTTTCATTCTGAGTGCTTTTGAGAAAAGCAGCCTCTAATATGTAGCCTTTTGACTCGCTCTTAGCCACATAAGAATGGGCCTTGGGCAAGGAACACTTTCTTACCAAGAGCTAAAGAGTCCTCACAAGCCCACAGCCTGTGCTGGGCATATTGCCTTGTGTGAGAATAGCTTTCCCTATTTCAGACTCAATGTGTACTACTTAGTTCTGCTTAAGCATGTGAGTCATTTGGCATCTGGTCGACCTCACTACTATTATCTGTCCCCTGCAGGGAGGGAGGGGACAGGACCCTTCTGTGGAGCACAAGAAGGGTGAATGCAGGCCAATTGTTCTGTTTCAGATGCCAGGAGGGACCTATTGGCCAAGGGGGACCAACCCCCACTGCTGAGGCTGATCTTGCTCTGCCCCTTCTCTGTTCAAGTAAAGCACTCTTCCTTCCAGTGCTTGACTCTCTTGTTTTCCTTGGTGACTCTGGTGCCTGGATACAGTGGCAGAAGTGCTCAGACTTCTACTCCGGGTGATAGGCAACACAGGCCACTTGCTTAACAAGTGCAATGTCAAAATTCTGGGAGATTTAAGTAGGGGACAAAAGTCATCAGTTGGCAACTGTGTAGAGAATGGATTTGAAAAAAATAAAAGACAAAGTGGTTAGAATTTGGAAGTTATTAAGATATCCCGGGTGAGAGATGACAGTGATTAAACTAGAGCAGTAGCAGTAGGTATGAAAGAAGAGAAGCCAATGCCATGAGTCACCAGCGACAGCGTAGGCTGCAGTGAAGCTGCAGTGGGCTGCCTTAAGCTACCATGAGTGGCTGGCAGCCAGCGTGAGCAGCCAAGAGCTGCAGTGATTGGCCAGCAACCAATCTGCCTCACCCGGGAAGAGCTCAATGATAATACCAACATGGGCCAGTGAAGCGATGTCCTCCACAACTAGACTGAAGAACAAAAGGACAGCAACTTGTCTGTTCCCCTCCCCCAATTCCCCAATAAAATCTTTAACAAAAAAAAAAAAGAAAGAAAGAAGAGAAGCCAAATAGAGTTGCTGCATTTGGATGTATGTACTTTGAAACTAACATGATTAGTTAAACAATCCTATGTTAAACAATCTTGGGACCAGGTATATTTTCTTTTTCCTATGTTAAACAGTAATGAGAATAAGTATAAAATAACTCAGTTATTGTGGAGGAATTACCTGTTCTTTAAAAGACAAGACTGTGGAACTAACTAAATAGCTCTCTCATCAATACTACACAGCCTATCCAAAGTTATTATATCCTAAACTCAGTTTCTTAGCTTATAAGACACACCTTAAAATTTACTCATGTCAGGCCTTAAAGCCCTGTAAATATCCTCTCTGATTTCCCTTTCTGAGATGCTACTAAGATTGTCAAAGTGTTTTCTCCTTTACTACAGAAGATCTAATAAACTTGGCTTGATCAACAGGTTTTCTTTGGTTCCTTTTGTAGAGTTGAAGGACTACAATGTGTTGGAAGAAAGGGAAAAAGAAGCAGAGAGAGTCTTATGGAAGATTACTATCCTACCTCTATTGTAGTTTTTAGAATCATAGTATGAGATCCTGGTAGAATGAGCCTTGATTAAAATTCAAAATGCTTGGTCAATGGCGAATCCATTGGCTTAAACCTCTCAGGGCCTCAAGCTCCTATTCTACTAAATAATGTAAAAATAAAAAAATTAAACTGGTCCACCTTCAAAAAATATAGAATAATATTTATAAAACATTGAGTAGCTTGAGGGGAAAATTGAACTTCATAAAGTAACGAAACTGTGTTATTTTCTGATTGGAATGGAACTTTTAGCTCTCATTCAACATCTATCCCTTTGAAGTACCAGATGAGATTTTCTGATTCCCCAGGAAATGCCTTGAAACCAGCCTAATTATGTTTTACATGAATTTAGAGTCTATTAAAATAAGTGACAGAACTAGCATCTAGATGTTAATTTTCCTTCAAATAGTAGAAAATAGATAATCCCAGAGCCAGTAGGGCCTTGAAAATAGACATAATGCTAAATTACACAGAATAATGATATATAAAACAAGGAGTAGAAATATTGGCAGATAACTATACAAGGCTTTATTCAGTTTATGCAAATTCAATTTTAAAATATTATTTATCTCAAAAAATCCATGCTTGCTATCACAGATATATTAAAGTTTTGCTGACACTGAAATGCATAGAAATTTTTGTTTAAAAGGAGAGAAAATAGCTATACTTATGATGGTTTGAATTTTTTTCAGTGTGTATTTCTCATCAACTATTTGTGATTCCCTTATACACTGGACCAGGTGCTACAACACACCAGTAAAAATCTTTTCAATGAATACACAATAGTTACTCAGAAAATGAGGATCTATAAACAGTGTGTTGTGGTATACCATCTTGCAAAATCTAAATATAGTGCTGGGTCAATTCCTTTAGGTCACTAAATAGAACTTCTGACAAATTCAGTCAATTACTTTTTGCATTTCCCCCCTGAACGTTTTCACCACCTGTCTTCATGTCTGACCTTTCCAGTCATTTCAAGCAGTTCAAAAAAGGAAGATGGAAAAAAACCTGGCAAGCCCATATGCCAAACTAAATCATCCAAGAGACCAAATGCCTTCTGAATCCAAGAAATGGTTATTTATAGACCTGTAATTAGTGACTAAATCTTCAGGGAGTACTTTGTTTACTTTTTAACCTGAAACTCCTCGTAGCTTCTATGTATTCTCATACTGAATGTGATGCCATACACCTCTGCCATTTATTAGGAAACAACCTAGTAATTACTGTGGGGAATGTGCTCTTCACAGCAAGCCTAGTTTGCTTTGTGTTTTCAGTGTCCAATTATTGGTTAAAATCAGATCAGAGTCTAATTTTTCATGGTCAACCATTAAAAAGCTCAGCAATGTTTCACCATGTAGAAATTATGAGCTACATTAAAAATGAAAAGCAGACTTGAATTAGTAGTGATGTTTCTGATATACTTAAACTGAAATAGTGACATTTAAGAAATGAGTGTTCAAGAAGGAAAAACAGCCAAACTTACTACAGTACCACAGATTTAATAACTGAGAAGTAAGTTAGATTAAAAGTATGCTTCTCTATTATCAGTTGTTCTGAATATTTAACTAGTAAAGAACTATACATTTGTTTAATTAAAAATTTCCCAATATAATCAGGCACTTCACTTCTAGCATTGAAAAATAGACATCAGAAAACAAAAAGTTGATTAAAGATTCCATTAAAAAAATTCCAAATAATTTATGTAGACACTCTGCCCTCAAGGAGGGGGAGCATAACACCCAACTGCTTAAGTGTAGGCTGTATGTAGTGACTTCCTTCCAAAGAGGAAGGGGGAATAAGAGAGTAACTTTATGGTGGAGAAACCTGACAAACACCACCTCAACCAGGTGGTCAAGGTCCATATCAACAGTGGTAGTTCATGTTGACAGTACGTATCCTTGATATGATGTGATGAGAATGACATTTCACCTCTGGATATTACCCCCAAATCCATAACACAGTCTAATCATGAGAAAAAACACCAGACAAATTGCACTGGAGGGCCATCCTACAAAATACCTGACCAGTTCAAAACCATAAGGTCATCAACAACAATGAAAGTCTGAAAACCTGTCAAAACCAAGAGGACCCCAAGGAGACATGACAACTAAATGTAATATGGTATATCCTGGATGGAATCCTGGAACAGAAAAAGGACATTAAGTAAAAACTAAGGAAATCTGAATGAAGTATGGACTTTAGCTAACAATATATCAATATGGATTCATTAATTGTAATGAACATACCATACTAATATGTCAATAATAGTGGGAAATTGTGGGGTATGTGGGTATTCTCTGAACTACTTTTGCAATTTTCTGTAACTTACAACTGTAATAAAAATAAAGTATAATAATAATAATAATAATAATAATAATAATCCATGTGGGCATAGCCAACACCCAGATCTTGGTTACTAATACAAAAGGATCCTTGGAGAAATGGCTGTTTCTTGGACTAGGATAGGAAACAAAAGCTGGAACATCTTTGCAGCAGAAAGTAAGAAAGTGCTCAAAAAATAAAATCCATGATGATGAGTGCATGCCAAATGATACAGGAACTAATTTAACTTAAAAAGTTCCTAATGGCAAAGCTGAAAAAAAACACAACTAATCATTTATCTTTTGCCACTAATACAAGAGGGAAGGAAACTAATATTGATTGCAGGCTGTTTATGAACCCTGCACTTTGTTAAATGCTGACCACTCATGTCGCATGCATTTAATCCAAGGAACCACTCTGAGGTAGATGTGATTCTCTCAACTTTACAAATGAGGAAGCTGTAGGTCAAAAAGTTCAGTCACCTTGCCCAAGGTCACACAGGTCTCATGAACAAAAGCAGATTTTGAATCCTGGATCCTGAATCCACAATTTCTTCTCACTATCAAATGTTCCTCTTAATTCAAATTCAATCTTCACCTGGTCATGCAATTTAGTCCTAAATTATATAAAGTTTACTTACAAATACCCATTAAAGAGTTTTAAAAATTGGATGGAGAGAGGAGCCTTATATTAAAATTTATTATCATTATTCCTTTAGTGATCATGATGGACAGATTCCAAACAAAATAAGCTGCCAAGCTGAGGAAATGATAAAGATACCCATCCTAACCAAAGTACCCAGATCTTAGCTGTTCTTAGAACTCTAATGTGCATCCCAGCAGTGGCATCTAATACTTAATCTGCCCCTTAAAGAGCAGAATCTTCCTGATTCATTTCTGCTTACTTAGCCCCCAGCAGAATCAGTTTCTGCTACAAATTGGTGAGTAAACAACTAATTGAGCCTTGGTGTGACCTCATCACAGAAAAGAACCCAACATAGATACCTAGTAAGGCTGCTCCCATCAAACTGCCACCACGGAAAGGCCAAAAGAGATCTAGTAAACAGAGTATCACTGGAAAATAGGTTGATGCACGGTAAAAACACAATCCACTGTAACACATACACTACCCATATGGGGTTACATCACCCTTCACACATCTCCACTCCCACCTCCCCTCCTTTTCCCCACCAGCCATAAGGCATGGTTCTGTGTTACCTCATAACCCAGAGGCCTCAGTATCTGGACACTGTCCCAGTGACTGGTCACTACTCTGTTTAATCAATACTACTTCACTTTTGTTGAAGTTACTCCTTCTTTGTGGATAAGTAACTCATATTGGGTGTTCTTGAACTATAAAAATTTTATTTAAGTTTTTTCTTCCTTTAGCCTCTTTACACAGTGATCCACTCCAACCACTTTTAAATTCTAACATGAACATTGTCTTGGGAATTGTGTAGCCTGGGAAGTTTAAGTACTAGACAATTATCAGTTTTATGAGGTATCTCATAATATGTTTTTATGACTTTGAGATTGCATCCTTTCAGACCCTTTTTTTCCTTCCAAATAATATTCTTCATTATTATTCAATTAGTCACTTTTATGGTTTTCATTATTTCTTTGTAAACAAACTTCATATATTATATGAAACAACTTTTTAAATCTTCTTAGAATCCAACTATGTTGTTTTTGTTTTCTTTGCATACACAATCTCTGACTCATTGAAGAATACACTAAGAAGCCTAAAATATCTGGAACTAATATCGGTAGAAATAGCCTTTTTGCACTGAGAAGGCATCCAAGGCCTTCAAAATTGGGCTTCCAGAGTCTGAAAAAGGTTTCTTAGGCCAGAGCTCAGAACCAAAAGGCTTGATATACAGTAAACCAACTCAAGTTTCTATGTCAAAGAGAAAAACCTGCCATTTGGAATGATTTGTTGGGGGGAGAGGAGGAAATAATTAACTAATAAAGATTATTAATCTTTCTCTAAGTAAATTATGAAGCAATTTTAAACAATTCATGTTTTTCTTCCTTAAAAAAATAAAAAATGTACGGCTAACTTCCAAATAAAATGTATAGTGTGCCTGCCTTGAAGAAATTAACAATATGGGTGACAGAATTTCAAGCAGAGTTTGAAAAAATATTATTTCTAATATTTTCCCACAGTAACAGTCTAGGGACACTTTTTCTTTTGAGATAACCAAGAAGCTAACTCTGTATAACATTCTGGCACTTTGCCTCTTTGGACAAGGGTGGGAAAAGCAAGTATTCAAACTCTGGGAAAAGCCATCTCCAAGGAAACACTTATGTTTACCCTTTTTTGGGTAAGTTGTGTGAGTACAGAACTCTCTGTGTCTAGGCAGGTGACACATAGAAAAAGCTTTCAGAAAAGGGGGTTCCCAAAGCCCTTCCCCAGTGAAAGGCTCAGGCAGTCATGAGCTTGTTTGATTTCTCTGGTAATTAGATTTCTGTATAACTGCCCAAAGCCACATGCTACCACAACAAATGAAATCACTGGGAATTTAGCTCCTGGATTTAATGGCTGATGAGAGATATAGCCGAAAAGAGAGAGTGGGCTGAGAAATGGGTAAAAACAGTTGTAGAAAGAATGGGACAGAACTTCTTTCAAACAATAAATCAAATTTTAGCATCCAGTGTTTCTAATTAAATTTGGATTATTTAAAATCCATTCCCTTTTCTGTCACAATCTGTTTTAGAAAGGATTAAGCACAATGCTAAAAAAAGAGATTTGGGGTTCAACAAACCCTTGAATACACAGCACCCTTTAATATAATAGGTCAAATATGAGCCTGGCTCCCATTATAGAAAAGCTTGGGAAATGTACATGCGGGATCTCACCCTAGTCAACATTAGATTTTATACAAAAGAGGGTAGAAAAAAATAGCCAAACTGTACAATAGATATAATTGTATACCTGAATCCCACTTGAGAGATCTGCCATAACTCTTAGAGAACCAATTTAAAAGGATAAAAAAATTACAATTTGGTTCTTTTTCATCAAGTGTATTGTCTGGTAGGGTAATAAAGAAAGCACATTCTATGATCAGAGCGGTAATGGGGGCTCAGGGAAGGATGGAGCCAGGTGGTTAGGAGTAAAAGTAGGCATTTTAATGATGAAACACATTTGAAATAAGCTATGAAAGAGAAAGAACATTGAATTTTGATAGATGAAGACAGTGAGCAGTAGTGTCCAGGGAGAGGGGCAGTGAAATAATAGTAGTAATAATAATAATAATAACAATAATTTTAGATAGATAAAATTAGCAATTTGTTTAGAACATCATCTATCAAAGTATGGTTTCTAGACCAGCAGTATCGGCATCATATGGAAACTTGTTCAAACTATAAAGTCTTCTAAACAATATATTGAGGAGGAAGGTTCAAAATGGCAGATTAGGAAAACGCTATGCCTGCTGCTTCCCACGACCACATTAAGATTACAAATACATTATTGAACAGTCAACCTCAGAATTATCTGAAGACTAGCTGAACAGAATCCCTATAATTAAGGAAATAAAAAAGATGCCATGTTGAGACTGGTAGGAGGTGGGGAGATGCAAAGCGGACTGACCCCAAACCCACAGAGAGAGGTTGAATTCCAGGAGGGACTCCTCGGTGGCTGAGGTCTTTCTGGAAGAGGGAAAGGTCCCAGCCCCACACTGAGCACCCCAGCTCAGAGCTCCTATGATGGGAAAAGGAGTTCTCACAACATCTGGCCATGAAACTCAGCAAGGACGCTGTCTGTCCATCCCTGTTAGATGGACACCCAAATGCCCTCTTAAAGAGCCTGCACATAAACTCAGCTTACTTGCAGGCGCTCACCCTGAGCTCCTGCTGAGGAATGGCAACCCAAGGAGTGGCAAAGGCTTACAGGGAAAGACTCTGTGGACTCGGGATGAGGGCTGAAAGAACAGCAGCCATTGTCCCTGTGTGCAGCCCGCCTCACATGTAGCCTACAGGGCGGCACAATCTTTTCTATGTTGGATCCTCCCCCAAAGGGCCAAATCTGAGACTGCATTAGTCTGAGCACTTGCCGATGCCCTGGGTCCCTGCCCTACACAATTACTATTGCATTGCCTGGGGCACTCACGGCTCCTGGGCACCAGCCCCACCCCACACACTACAGAACCTTTTACAGCACAGGATGGCCTGTGGGTGCCCATGAAACTCTGTGGGGCAGCCAGTGAGCCTTAACTTGTGTTGCAGCCTCTCTTAGGTGGCTCCCAGGGATCTGCAGGTGAGAGGCAACTGATAGCTGGCCATGGTATTCTCAGGGCATTTTTGGAAAGTGGTCACAGGCCCAGGCCGAGGACAAGAACAAAAACTGCATTAACTTTGTAAAAACCACGGCCCACACTCTGTAACTCCCTGGAACCCCAACCTGCCCCCGCCTCTAGAGCTACGTTGCTGAGGACACTCTAGCTCTTCAGTGGCTGGACCAGCCCCACAAGCTGAGAAACCTTTTTACAGCAACAGATGACTCATGGCTGCACAGGGAACTCTCTGTGGTGGGCCGTGGGCCACAACTTGCCCTGGAGCCTCTCTTGGGTGGCTCTTGGGGACCTGCGGGCCTGAGGCAAGTGGGGACTGGCTGTGGTGTTCTCAGGGAGTTTTGCAAAGGGGTCATAGACCAGGCAGTGCAATAACTGAATCTGCATTAACCTTGTAAAAACCACTGACCATACCTTGTGACTCCCTGGGACCCCACCACATCCAGCTAGTGCCCAGGGACACTCTCAATACTGGGTCAACCAGCTTGGCCCATGCACCTAAGGAGTCTCTTTCAATGGCTGAGCCTTACAAACAGCCAGCAGATGGCAATAGGCATAAGGGGGCCCCAAGCCTGTTGTTAAGCTGCCTCAGGCTCGATGCTGGTGGCAGCCAGCCTCAGTTCACAGTGAGTCCACAACCACATGCCACCAGGTCCAGCACAGGCAGCACCAAACACATATCACTTTGTAGCTTCTACCAGGTAGCCCTAGGCTGGTTACAGGCAAGGCTGAAATTGGCCTGCACAGAAGCCCCACCCAAGAGACACCAGAAACAACACAACCAGAGGACGACTTCAGACCACATCAGAGCACTACCTTAGACCCACGAGTGGCACACCCAAAGGGTAGTCTCAACAGGCACAAAAGCCCATGGATGTTAATCTCCCTCTGAAGTGTAACCCCCCAGAGAGCAGCTCATACACTGTGGGTGTAACCAACCCTTATAGTCAGTTAGCCTGGGCATCAATCCAGCCTACTGATGCACCAAAAGCAATCAAGGCTAAACTGCAACAGGAGGATGAACTCAACACACACAAGGGACACTCCTGGAACACACGCACATAAATCAGGGAGCTTGTGCCATTGGACCACACAGGACACACACTACATAAGGACACCCAACAAAGACTGAGAGATATAAGAGATCTACTGAATACATAGAAGTAAACACAGAGAGGCAGCCAGGCTGAGGAAAGAAACATGTCCCAAACGATAGAACAGGAGAAACCTCCAGAAAAAAACTAAATGAAATGGAGGCAACCAACCTACCTTAGACGGAGTTTAAAACACTGGTTATAAGAATGCTTAAGGAGGGCCGGCCAAGTGGCGCGATGGTTAAGAACTGGCTTGGGACGCCAGAGGGCCCCGGTTCGGATCCCACATATGAGGGCCAGTGACACTGCCCTCTACAGCTAAGATAATGAACAACAGCTCAACCTGGAGCTGGGCTGGCCTGAGTCGCCGTCGCCGGCGATGGCGTAGGCTGCAGCCCCTGCTGCAGTGGGTTGCCATGGGCATGAGCGGCCAGCAGCCAGCATGAGCGGCCAGCAGCCAGCATGAGCGGCCAGCAGCCGCAGTGAGCGGCCGTCCAGAAGCCAGCGACTGATCTGCCTCGCCCGGGAAGGGCGTAATGATGGTGCCAACTTGGGCCAGTGAAGCAACGTCCTCCACAACTAGACTGAAGAACAAAAGGACAGCAACTTGTCTGTTCCCCTTCCCCCAATTCCCCAGGACTGTTCCCATCCCCTCAACTCCCCAATAAAATCTTTAAAAAAAAAAAAAAGAATGCTTAAGGAGCTTAGTGAGAACTTCGACAAAAGATAGTAAGCATAAAGAAAGGACATAGAAACCATAAAAAAAAAAACAGTCAGAAATAAAGAATACAATAACTGAAATAAAGAATGCACTAGAAGAAATAACCAGCAAATTAGATGAAGCAGAGTATCGAAATAGCAATTTAGAAGACAAGGTAGTAGAGTGGTTGCTTTGGCAGCACATAAACTAAAATTGGAATGTTACAGAGATTAGCATGGCCCCTGCACAAGGATGACACACAAATTTATGAAGCATTCCATATTTTTAACAGATCCAGAAAAAGCATTTGACAAAATCCAGCAGCCATTTATGATAAAAACTCTTAGCAAAGTGGGAATAGAGGGATCATATCTCAACATAATAAAGGCCATCTATGATAAACACACAGCTAACATCATACTCAATGGGGAAAAGCTAAAACCATTCCCCTTAAGATCAGGAACAAGACAAGGTTGTCCACTTTTATTCAACATAGTTCTGGAAGTTCTAGCCACAGCAATCAGACAAGGAACAAAAATAAAAGGCATCCAAATTGGAAAGGAGACAGTAAAATTGTCACTATATGCAGATGACATGATACTATATAAAAAGAACCCCAAAGACTCCACCAAAAACTATTAGAGCTGATAAATGAATTTAGTAAAGCAGCAGGATAGAAAATTAATATTCAGAAATCAGTTGCATTTGTACACACCAATAATAAGGTAACAGAA
The DNA here is from genome assembly GCA_031876335.1 of Hipposideros larvatus. NCBI lineage: Eukaryota > Metazoa > Chordata > Mammalia > Chiroptera > Hipposideridae > Hipposideros > Hipposideros larvatus. The sequence continues at coordinate 107,474,322 of CM063089.1, forward strand.
GGTGAAATTAATAAAACAATTCCATTTATAATTGCTTCAAAAACAATAAAATACTTAGGAATGAATTTAACCAAAGGACTAAAAGACCTGTACTCAGAAAATTATAAGACACTGAAGAGAGAAATTAAAGAAGATACAAATAAATGGAAATACATACCATGTTCATGGATAGGAAGAATTAATACAGTTAAAGTGTCATTACTACCTGAGTCAATATATAGATTCAATGCAATTCCTATCAAACTACCAATGACATTTTTCACAAAACTAAAACATATTATCCTAAAATTTACATGGAACCATAAAAGACCCCAAATAGCCATGGCAATCTTGAGAAATAAAAACAAAGTGGGAGGTATCATGCTACCTGACATCAAGTCAGAAGACTACAAGACTATAGAAATCAAAACAGCATTGTACTGGCATAAAAACAGACAAATAGATCAATGGAACAGAATAGAGAGCGCAGAAATAAATCCACACCCATATGGTCATTTAATCTACGACAATGGAAGCAAGAATTTGGGGTAAAGACAGCCTACTCAATAAATGGTGCTGGGAAAACTGGACAAACACACAGAAAAAAAAATGAAGCCGAACCACCTCTTTACGCCATATACAAGAATAAATTCAAAATGGATTGAAGACTTAAATGTAAGATCCAATACCATTGAACTCCTAGAAGAAAATACAGGAAGTAAATTTGCAGACATTACCCTGAGCAATATTTTTACTGATATGTCCCCTTGGGCAAGGGAAGTAAAAGAAAAAATAAACATGAGATTACATCAAACTGAAAAGCTTTTCACAGCAAAGCAAACCATCAGTAAAACAATAAGTCTTCTTACTGAATGGGAGAAGATATTTGCCTATGATACACCTGATAAGGAGTTAATATCTAAAATGTATTTTAAAAATCTCATTCAACTCAACAGACACACATGCACACACACACACACACACACACACACACACACACACACACACAAACTCAATTAAAAAATGAGCAGAGGACATGAAGAGATTTATCTCTAAAGAGGACATACAGATGGAAAACAGGTATATGAAAAGATGTTCAACCTCATTACTCATTAGAGAAATGCAAATAAAAACCACAAGGAGATACCACCTCACCCCAGTCAGAATGGCTATCATCAAAAAATCAACAAACAACAAGAACTGGTGAGGATGTGGAGAAAAGAGAACCCTTGTTCACTGTTGGTGGGACTGCAGATTGGTACAACCACTATGAAAAACAGTATGGAGGTATCTCAAAAATTGAAAATGGAACTACTTTATGACCCAGCAATTCCACCCTTAGGTATATATCCAGAGAAATCCCAAACATTAATTCAAAAAAATATATGCACCCCTATGTTTATTGCAGCACTATTCACAATAACCAAGACCGAAATGCCCATTGGTAGATGACTGGATTAAGAAACTGTGGTACATTTATACAATGGAGTATTACTTGGTCATAAAGAAGAATGAAATCTTACCATTTGCAACAATATGAATGGACCTAGAAAATATTAGGCTAAGTGAAAGAAGTCAGATGGAGAAAGACAAATGCCATATGATCTCACTAATACATGGAATCTAAAGAACAGAATAATGAGCAAGCTAAGCAGAAATAGTCTCAGAGATATAGAGAAAAAAATGATGGTTGCTAGATGGGAGGGGGTTGGGGATGGGGAAGAAGGTGAGAAGATTAGAAAGTACAAATTGGTATCCACAATATTGCCAAGGGGATATGAAAGACAGTTGGGGGAATATAATCAATAATGTTGTGAAGATTTTGTAGAGTGTCAGATGGGCACTTGTCTTATTAGGCAGACCACTTCCTGGACTGTGTAGATGCCTGACCACTGCAGTGTACAACTGAAGCTGAAGTTGAATAATATTGAATGTCACCTATAATATATATATATATATATATATATATATATATATATATATATATATATTATATATACATGAGATGTGGAGTACAACATAGGGAACAGAGTCAGTGGAATTGTAACAGCTATATATGATGTCAGAGAGATAGTAGATAAGGGAAGGGGGTTATCACTTTGTGAAGGGTGTAAATGTCTAACTATTACATTGTTTTGAAACACCTGAAACTAATAATAAAAAAAAAAAGACAAGAAGTAGAAAACACCCAATTGGAATAGCAAAAAGAAACAAAAAATATAAGGAAAAAAACGAAGACAGTTTAAGAGATCTTTGGAACAACATCAAGCATAATGAAATTTGCATTAGAGAAGTACCAGAGGAAAAGAGGCAAAGCAAGAAATCGAGAACCTTATTTGAAAAAATAATGACTGTAAACTTTTCTAAACTGTTGAAGGAAATGGACATACAAGCCCAGGAAGCACAGAGAGTCCCAAACGAGATGAACTCAAACAGGCCCACACCAAGATACATCATAATTAAAATGGCAAACGTTAAAGACAAAGAGAGAACCCTAAAAGCAGCAAGAGAAAGACAACTAGTTATTTACAGAGGATTGTCAGCTGTTTCTCAACAGAAACATTGCAGTCCAGGCAGGAGAGGCAGAAAATATTCAAAGTGGTGAAAAACAAGGGCCTACAACCAAAACTACTCCACCCAGCAAGGCTATCACTTAAAATTGAAGGAGACATAAAGAGTTCCCAGACTAGAAAAAGCTAAAGGAATTCATTATCTCCAAGCCAGTATTACAAGGAATGTCAAAGGAGCTTCCTTAAGCAGAAGAAAAGAGAAAACAAACAAAAGAAGATAAAAAAATATGAATAATAAAATGGCAATAACTATGTAACTATCAATAATCACTTTAAATATGAATAGATTACATGCTTCAATCAAAAGGCATAGGGTAGAAAAAGACAGTCTGGGGAATATAATCAATAATGTAAATATTTCTTAGGGGCCAGATGGACTCATGTCTTGTGGGGGAGACCACTTCATAGCTGGTGTACAGGACTGACCACTGTACTGTATTTCTGATGCTGATGTTGAATAATATTGTATGTCAACTATAATTATATATACATATAGTCACAGGACATGGAGTAGAGAGTGGGAATGGAGTCAATGGAATTGTAATAGATAAGCATGATATCGGGGGGGAGGGCAATAGATGGGGAGAGGGGGGTTGTTATTTTGTGAGGGTGAAAAGGATAACCAGTGCATTGCTCTGTACACCTGAAACTAACAACAACAACAACAACAACAACAACAACAACAACAACAAAATATATATATATATATATATATATATATATATATATATATATATATATATCTGTAGAATGAAAAAAAAAAGGCATAGGGTAGCAGAATGGATAAGAAAACAAGATCCATGCATATCCTGTCTACAAGAGACCCACCTCAAATTGAAAGACACACAAGATTGAAAATAAAGGGAGGGAAAAAAATATATCACACAAATGGAAAAAATAAAAAATAAAGGGTAGCACCTTCTTACTCCATATACAAGAATAAACTCTAAATAGATTAAAACTTAAATGTAAGACCACGAACCATAAAATTTCTAGCAGGAAATATAGGAAGTAAACTTGAAGACATTATTACCTTTAGTAATCTTTTTACTGATATATCCTCTTGGGCAAAGGAAACAAAAGGTAAATAAGCAAATGGGACTACATAAAACTAAAATGGTTTTGCACAGAAAAGGAAACCATCAACAAAATGAAAAGACCACCTACTGACTGGGAGAAGATATTTGCCAATGATACATCTGATAAGGGGTTAATATCCAAAATTTATTTAAAAACAACAACAACAAAAACCAAAACCTCATACAACTCAACACCAAAAAAACAAACAATCCGATTAAAACATGGGCAGAGAACCTGAACAGAAAGTTCTCCAAAGTGGACATACAGATGGCCAATAGACATATGAAAAGATGCTCAATGTCATTAATCACTACAGAAATGCCAACAGAAACCATAATAAGATACCACCTCACTCCTGTAAGAATTACTATCATCAGTAAATCAACAAACAAGTGTTGGCGAGGATGTGGAGAAAAGGGAACACTTGTGCACTGTTGGTGGGAATGTAAATTGGTGCAGCCACTATGGAAGAGTTCCTAAAAAATTTTAAAATAGAACTACCATATGACCCAACAATCCCACTTCTGAATAAATATCTGAAAGCAAATAAAATCACTATCTCGAAAAGATATCTGTATCCCTATATTCACTGCAGTATTATTCACAATAGACAAGACCTCAAAACAACCTAAGTGTCCACTGATAGATCAATGGATCAAGAAAATGTGGTGTACATGAGTATGTATATGTGAAATATTCTTCAGTGATTAAAAAAAAAGAATCAAATCTTGCCATTCACAATAACATGGATACAACACCAGGGCATTATTCTCAGTAAGTCAGACAGAGAAAGACAAATGCTGCATGACCTCACTTATATATGAAATCAAAACACAAGTGAGCTCATAGAAGCAAAGGTGCTTGCCAGAGGCTTGGAGCTGGGGGCTCATTTATTCTCCTCTTACAATGGTTTCTATTCCTACTTTCTTATTTTAACTTTCTTATTTCATAAACATGTTAGTTTTACAGGGAAACTCAGATTCTTTTTCAAGGTAGCTGGAATCCAATCTGTACATAAATACTGTAAATATTGCCAAGTCTAGGACACAATAGATGTGAAGCTGATAATTTCATAGCAGAATGCAACATAATTAAGGGATATTAGCACTCAGAGACTAAAATGTTTTACTTCTTGTTAAAATAATTTAATGTATATATTATAAAGAATATGCAGGGATAACATCAATGTGAGCCAAAAGAATTGATACTCTGACAGTCAGTGCCAAATTGCAGTAATTCAGTGCCTAATTTCAGTAATTTACCCATGTTTTTTGGGATGAAAATCAATATATTGTTGGTGGTGACAAAGCACCCTTAGCCAACAAGCTAATAATAGGAGAATATACCAACTATGCTGAGAATTTGTTACACTGGAGAGAGGAGGACGACATGGGCTAAAGGCTAGGAGTCTGGGCGGTGAGCATGAAGGGGATCCTATCGATTTCACCTGAGACAATGTGAGGCTCCAAATACATCATAAGAGTGATGGATAGTAACCCACTAAAAAAAATAGGAATCCATCAGTTCAAAAGTATATAAACAATTAAATGAATAAATGGAAAGTTTGATAAGAAGCAGAATACTTCAGAGCCTCAATTTGCCTTTGCAAAAATTACTTATTAATTGCAAGAGGAAAAAATAATTTTTATGGTGGAGAAGCTTGACATACCATCTTAATCAAGTGATCAGAATGAACATCATCAGACATCAGACAAATTGAAATCATATGCCACCTGATAGGATGTAATGAAAACACAGTATTACTTCTCATACAGACCTGTCAAAGATGACTGAGTCTAATCATAAAAAAAGAAGACGACAAGCCCAAATTGAGAGGAATTTTACAAAATAACTGACTTGTAATCTTCAGAATTCAAGTCATAAAAATCAAAGGCAAGACTGAGAAAGACATGACAACTAAATGCAATGCTTAAGTCTGAACTGGATCCTTTGCTCTGAATACGTTATTGGAACAATTGGAGAAACCTGAATAGGATATCAGGATTAAATGTGAACAGTATGTGGCGGTTCACTTCCTGAATATGATGGCTGCACTGTGGCAACCCGTGTGAATGCTCTAGTCTGTGGGATGTACAAACTAGAATGTTCAGAGGTGATGAAGCATCAGGTTGGCAACTTACCCTCAAATGGTTTGACAAAAACAAAGTTATTTGACTGTACTTGCATCTTTTTGGTAAGTTTGAGGATATTTCAAAATAAAAATTACTAATAAAAAATTAAGCACAAAATGTAGGGTTTAGACAGGACTGCTCTGGCTGCTAGTGCTAGAAATCCAATGTAAGATCGCAAACCCAATGTATAGTCCCAAAGTTTTGGTTATGCTAGCAAGCAGGAGAAGATGGTTCCAGCAGGGGGATGGAACAGAGCATCAAAAGTCACCCCAATGAATTTAATTTTAAAAATAGCTATTTTGAATCATACTCAACAAGGCAAAATACCCGGGGGGAAGTAGTCGGTCCCAGGGCAGGTCAAGCAGGAGTGAGAACTTTATCCTCTCAGGAAGTCCAGCAGAGACTCCATAGAGTTTAAGGGCAACTTAGGCAGAGGAGCAAAACAGAGGCTCAGTTAGCCCAACAAGATAGAGAATGTGGCACAAAGTAACATGCAGAAGAGGAACACAGGGCGAGACAGGGTCCCAGAGAATTCCTGAATCTCCTCCTCTCTCTGCGTAACAGTATTATTTCTAACAGGAAAAAAGTGGGGAAAGGAAACTCAAATGCCCATCAGCAGTGATTGGTGGAAGCCCCAGGAGCAGGCCATTTGTCTACTTCACTTACTGCTCTGTTCCTGGTGTCCGAAAAGAGTGTGGCAGGTAGTAGTTGTTCAATAAATATCTGTTGAATATATGAAGGAATGACAACAATTTAAAAAAAACAGTTTGCAAAATAGTATGAATAGTCCAATTTCATCTAAGTTTTACCTAAATGTCACAAGTCCTCCAGTGTTTTTCCTTTTCCTTTAAATATTCAAACCAAACAACTCTAGCCCTAACCACTCTTAACTTTTTTTGTTGGGGGGCACATTTGTAAGGGGGAGAGGGCCTGCATTCTCTCACAGGTTGCCTGTCCCTCTCATTCCAGTCACCTCTCAGCTCTCACCATCACATCTCTGTCCTCTTCCTCCATCACTTGGCCACAAGCATGAACTGTCTCCCCTCATCGCCTCTATCACCACTAATAAGGGCTGTTTTGTGCAGTACATTTTAATTGAATATTTGCGAACAACACAGGGTCATTTCAGCTCGATAGAGAGAACGATTTGAAAGTGAACAATAGGCATCACTCACTATGCGCAGACTCACAGGACATTCTTTGACAAGGAACCTCTTTCCCATACATGTGGCTTTCCTAGTTCCCAGCATCCCCATGAGTTCCCCTCAGCAGATCTCTGTTGCCTGGGCCTGCTCTCACACCTCATATTTTCTCATATCCAAGGTTTTCTACGTTACGTACCATATGCTCACTCGCATGCAGCTCTGGAAATGGTGAAAATAACTGTTAATTTACTATGCACAGGAATTTTTGTCTCCTCTTGGTCCCAAGTTGTCCCATCCAGCTGAGCCCTGAGCCTTTTCTTTTCATGGCTACTAACCCAACTCATTATTATTTTTTTCCACCAACATGCAGGTATCTCCCTAAAACGATTTCTTCCCTTCCATATCAACCTGCACAAAGTGAAGGCTATTTTTGAACTAAAAAATATTGTAGCCTAATTATGCATAGATATAATCAGAAAGAATATACACCAAAACATTAACAGTGGTTATGCCAAGCAGATGGGGCACCAGGGATTGAAATCATAAATACCTACAGGGCTAGACAGGCAACAAAACCAACTGAATCAAGCTGATATAACATATATTTCTTTTAAAGAAGCAACAAAGTTTGCAGGGGCATTGTTTTGTCAGACATGAGCCTGATTTACTTTTAAAAGTTATGAATATTAGTATAATATATTTAGGTTACCTCAATGCACATAGGTTTCCCTAAACTAAATGCATAGATACTTGCTTCAAACTTTCATAATAAAGGATAGTCCATGAAAGCCTTAATTGGAGCCCAGGAGAACAAAATCTGAAGATTTTTATCACAGACATCTGAAATTCAGGTATATATGTAAAATATTCTTATCTTTAAGTAATAGCTCATCTAAGAGACCATACTAAAATGACAAATTACCCAATTAAGAAATGGGAAAGAGATCTGAATATACATTTATCCAAAGAAGAAAATCAAATGACCATGAACACATTAAAAGATATCATTTACCACCAGGAAAAAGCTAATTAAAACTCCCATGAGGTACCACCACTTTACACCCACTAGGATGGCTAGAATCAAAAAGTCAGATAATAGCAAGTGTTGGTGAGGATGTGGAGAAATTGAAACCCTCATACACTGCTGGTGGGAAGATAAAATGGTGCAGCTGCTTTGGAGAACAGTCTGGCAGTTCTGAAAGTGGTTAAGTATACAGTTACCATATGATCAAGTGATTCCACTCCTAGGTATATACCCAAGAGAAAATAAAACAATCACTCACACAAAAACTTGTACACAAATGTTCACAATAGTAAAAAAAGTAGAAACTTCTCAAATGTCCATCAGCTGATGAACAAAAAAATAAAATAAAATGTGGTCTCCCCATACAATGGAATATTATTTGGTAATACAAAGAAATGAAGTACTGATACATGCTACTACATGGACAAAACTTGAAAACATTATACTCAGTGAAAGAAGTCAGTCTCAAAAGACCATATATTACATGAGTCCCTTTATATGAAATGTCCAGAATAGTCAAATTTATAGAGACAGAAAGCAGATTAGTAGTTATCAACAGTTTGGCATATTGGGGGAATGTGAGAGGTGACTGCTAATAGGTATACAGTTTCTTTCTGGAGTAATTAAAATGTCCTAAAATTGAGTGTGGTAATGGATGCACAAATCTGTGTTTACACTAAAAGTCACTAAATTGTACATTCTAAATGGGTGAATTGCATGATATGTGAATTACATCTCAATAAAACTGTTAAAAAAAATACCAAGTGAGCCAAACACAACATATCTGCAGGCATGATGTCACCTGCAGAGTCTCCAGTTTGGGATCTTTACTTTATACTTTTTTATTTACTGAATGTTTTATAGTGAGCATTGTATGAGTAAGCTCTTGCTTCCATAACAAAATGCCACAGAGTTGGTGACTTGGAAGCTGGGAAGTCCAGACCAAGGTGCTGGCAAGGTAGGCTTTATTCTGAACCTCTTCTCTCTACTTGTAGATGGCCACCATTCTCTGTGTGCCCACATGCCTCTTCGTGCACCTAAGGAGAGAGAGCTGGCAAGCTCTCTGATGTCTCTTCTTATCAGGGCACTAACGCCATCATGATGTTCCCACCTGCTTCACCTCTTCCAACCCTAATTACCTCCCAAGTTCCCATCTCCAAATACCATCTTATGAGGGGTAGGGCTTCAAGATTTTAATTTTGGGAGGACACAAACATTCAGTCCATAACAAACATGATTTGCTCTATAATTTCTAAATTATGCTTATTTTTTTAAATAATGAAACCTTTACTCTTATAGTCTGGTTTTATCCTAAAGATGGGAATGTAAGCTCCTTGGGGCTTATTCATTGGTGAATCCAACTGCCTGACATAGAGTTGGCACTCAAAAATATTTGCAGAGAAAAGGAATAGAGGGAGGGAAAGAAGGAGGGCGAGAGGGAGGGGGCGGGGGAAGGAGGGCGGGCTACCACATGGGAGCCTAGGTCAGAACTTTCGGGGGAGGGGGTGTTAAGAACACAGAGCTAAGGATCCTACAGGGCTGCAGAGGCTAAGATAATTGGGGACCTTTATCCAGGGATGTCACCTTTTTCATTCAGGTGCAGTGATTGCCTACCCTAACCTGTTTTAAAGACAGGCAGCCAGCTGAGGTAGGAGTCATTCACTGCTGTAGGTGATCCTTGTGCCCTGCCTTAAGCAATTTCAAATAGCACAGGTGTAGCAAGGCCATCTGCACAGGGACGTGGACCAGCACACTGAAGGAGAGGTCAGTTAGCAGAGAACCCAAACAAGCCTCTATGTGAAATGAGATGACAGACAGTGTCCCGCACACACATGGGCACTCTCTAGAGGCCCTGACAGCTCACATGGCAGCAAGAAAGCAAGCCAAGAGTGGGAGGTGTTACTGAGAGCAGCCATGGGGTTTCGTCTGCAATTGGTTGTGCCTGTGACTTGTGTGCCTCACCTGTCAGGTAACTCAACACTTTCGGTGTTGCCATGACAGCAGCATTCACGTGAGCTGCAAGGCTGATCACAGCGCAGTTTGGCTCCTTCGACGACTTGAACCACATCGTGGCACCTCTCCATCTCACTTCCCTCCCTTCCCTCACACTCCACCGAGTTCCTTGAATGAACTGTCAAACATATAGTCTGACTTCCTTTCCTTAACAATAGTGTCTAATGTAATATGATTCTACCACCAAATCACACAAGCAAAGAGCTCAGTGTTTGGGAAAAAATTTCCAAGGCCAAGCAAACAAATCAGCACTATGCTTCCAAGTGGCAGTTTAAAAGAAATAATGCCTTATGTCTATATGGTTCTTTACGAATTACAAAGCCCTTTCACATGTTTACCTCATCTGATCTTTTTGAATCTTACAGGTATTAGCATCTGGTAGCCAAAGCTCAGAGAAGGGAGAGAATAAATACATTTAAGACTGAGCTGTTTATGCTGTGCAAGCACTGCTCTGGGTGGTTGGGTGTGTGAATCCACTTATTGCTCACAGAAGCCCTGGCAGGAAGGACAAGTGATGACCCAGTGAGGGAAGGGGGGCAAGAGTCCTCACTGCCTACTCAACACAAGAACACAAAAGAGGAGGCCGAAGAGCAGGGCTGCCAAGTCTGCCAGGCAGGCTCTGCCAGCGCTTGGGCTGGTCCTCAGCTCATCGGCCAGCCTCTGTGCATGTGGCAGAAGCAGAATTTTAAAAACCATCAGTCAATTTCAGGACTCGTCTACCATCCATTAGCCCAGATCATTACTGCTGCTACTGATAGTGCTGAAGAGGCAGGAGTGTTTGGTTTGAGTTTTAATAGAGGTAGATGATTTGTTATCTTATCTTTCTGAACTTCTTTGTCTCAAAACTAAGCACATGCATACACACACACACACACACACACACACACACACACACACACACACACACACACATTTACTTGTATGACTTGATGACAGAGTCTTTTTTTTCTTTCTTTTTCTTTTTTTTTGTAACTGAAATAAGAGGCCTACTGATTACTCTTTGGAGAAAAATGTGTTGTGTGTCTCCCCAACTACCCTTAAAATAGGCTTCGTGACAGAGATGGCGGAGATGGAGCCTGGATACAGTGGCTGTGCAGGTGTCTAGTGAAGAAACGGGATGCCTAAAAAAAAAAGCCAATTCATCAGGACGTGTTCATTTTGTTTTTATTAGTATGTGCTTAACTCTGGTAGCTGTTAAAAAATGTCCTTTTGGGGTATTTTCCTCAAGAAGCTTGCATTGTCAAGGAGACAAGCCTAACAGATATAAAATAGAGGACGTCACTGACACCCAAGCTAAATTGTGTGGTACAGACAAGGGATTCTCATCCTGGGCAGAGGATCTAGGACCAAGTGCAATTAACCAGGTACAAGCTTTGTAGTTGTGTGGAGCAGCCCTGCCTGGATCTTTCTTAAGTGTGTGTGTCTGTGTGTGTGCGTGAGGGGGTGAGGAGAGAGGGGAGCAGGGGAATATATCTGATTGTATGATTGTGATTATATTTTTAATCTCCTTTGATTGAGAACAGCTGTATGTGCAAATGGTCTCAAGAACACCTTGGAATAAGAATCCTGCTCCCCATGGGTTTAATGCCTGCATACTTTAAGGGGAAAAAGGCAAAATAAGTCAGGAAAGACAGGAGATTGTGACACTTAGGATAGACAAATATGAGCTAGTAAAACATGGATTGAAAAGAAGCAGAGGGAAACATGGGGCTAAGGCTCAGATGCAGGCATGAATTTTCCATTTGGAGTCCTGTAGGGAATGTCATGTTTGAAATCGACTTTTCAATGCTGTTTTTATAATCTAATATAGTCACACAAGTTCCTACTTAGAATGGAATCATCCCACATAATTTCTTGGCCAAAAGTATTGTGAAAGTTATTCAAATTACTTTTTTTTCCATCACAATGTTTCTAGGCCACTTAGATAATTCATAGTAGTGACATATGGACTAAGCAAGATTATCTTTAACACATTCTTTATATTCTTACCAATAGAGAAATTCTGAAGTGAAAACTATGAGATGCCACATACTTATTTCAATAACTACTCAAAACAAAATATATGTATATAGCTAAGATTGATTTTAGCAAGATATAGTCACATGAATCTTGCCATGTTTGCAGTGTTTTGCTCACTAGAGGGCACAAAGGCAGCTCTCCGCTGAACTGCCAGGTAACCTGTCTGTTCACTGTACAATTGTCCTGAGATGTGCCGGTGGTTATTTCCACTTCTCCAAAGGACATGAAACAATAGTAGAAGAAATGATTAAATTCCTCTCAGAGCACAGGTTAAACCTTTTAGCTTTATAGCTTGATTTCTAATATTACACACAGACCACATTCAGTTTTCTATATCCTCAGGCACAATATTTTACATCCTAAAAGAGATTGTTTTATTTCCCAGCTTCGAGACAGAGGTCCTGAAGAGAAAAAGGGGTGTTAGAATCTTTCTTGTAATCCAGAGAAAGACGGATCCCAAGAGATCCAGAGAAATGGAGGCAAGGCCAGAGGTGGAGGACTTGTATTGTTTCATAAGAGAAAGTAGAATGGGGAGAGAACGGGAGTGTATCTATCAGCTACTGTTGCAATAATGCTGCATAACAAAGTACCCCAAACCCTGGGGGTTACAACATAAGCATTCATTTTCCTTATGCATAGGTCTTTATCTTGGCCAGCATGACTGTTCTAGGCTGTGAGCTGGCTCTAAAATGTACATTGGGACTATATCCACTCCAGATGTCTTTCGTCTTCCTTGGACTAGTGACTACTTGGAGCAAGTTCTTCCTGACACTCAGCAAACTGGGTAATGACAAAAAAACAAGAATCAATTGTGAGAGAAAGCTAGAGCTTCTTAAGAACCTCTTGAGACCCAAGAAAAAGAAAAAAAAAAAAAAAAACCATTCAGGACTGGGAAGCATGGTTCTCTCCAAACAGGGTTTCTGACCTCATACCCTTGCTCCTAACTTCCCTATGTACTTTTCTAAAGGACTTCTGAATTTTCTCTACTCTTTATATTCTACTGATACATGGCTACATTCATAACTCAAAAAAAGTTAGATATTAAGGAAAGAAACAAAAAAAGAGAAAGGCCTCCCTCTAAAGACAAACAGCAGACCCTACTTTGTAAGTTACTCATTCTCTCTGGGCCTCAGTGTCTACAAAATGGGATTTTTTATTATAGATGATATTGGAAGACTAAAAGCAATAAAGTAACTTAATAAAGGGGAATGGAGGTCCAAGTCATGAGTGCTTTGCTGAGAGAAATGCAAGAATTAAATAATTTCCACAACATTTTACCCTTAAATTTTATATATATATATATATATATATATATATATATATATATATATATATATATACACACACATATATATACATATCTCACCACTACTAGATTTTATAATGGCCAAGACTGAACCCAAAAGAAATATGTCAATAGCTATGTATGTGGGACAATTGTCCTAAGAAAGAGGTTTCATTTTGTGCTATGGAAGGGTGTCAGGGTAGCAAGAGATGTCAGGAACAGGGATGAGGAAGGTCAGGAATAATTTCCAGGATGCAGTTTTATCTTGGAATAGGCACGGGCACCCCGAGTAACTGCATTCCCATCCCTTTCTATCTCTCGAGCTCCATTTCTCCCCCTCACTCTGTGGGGTTGGGCCCCATGCAGATGAATGGAGAGGGAGTCAGAGGGAGTGGCCAAGCAGAGCCCACTCAGGGGTGCTGGGTACACCAGAGTCTACTCTGGCATGTGGCGGGGTGCTGCATTCAGCCCTCTACAGAACTATCCACTTATCAATCAAATAAGCCGCAGTGAGCTTCCTCCTACAATTGCTTTACCTCAGGCAATGAATAGCAGAATAAGTGACATCACCCAATCTTTGCCACTTCTGTTCATGCTATGGAGCTCAGAGATGGTGTTACTGCCATGTGCCCTGCTTAGGGCTCATGCTTTCACCTGCAGGGACACTGCATTATTGTGTCGGTTACCAGAGTCGTGCCAATGGCTAGAGGAAGACGAGGCTCTTAGGACTGGAATATCAGCTCGGTAAGTGGCACTTGGTGGATGACAGACCCAGCTCTCTTATATACAAGTAGTCAAAACCTCGTGAGATGCCAGCTCCCATCGTGCTGCCGGCTGAAGCTAGAAGCTGGTTCCATGATAAGGTGGGTGAAACTATGTCCAGTCCTTTGGACTTCTTTGCAGAGTATAGAATGGGGCCAGACCCACAAGCCCAGAAGAAAACAAGCAAGAGTAGGATCACAGAACTGCCAGCCAGACGGTTGCTGTGCTCTGTATGTTTTCTGGATTTGTCTTACTCATGTTCTGCCTCGGTATTGACTACAGCAACTGAGTCTTTAAATTCCAGCCTATCTCAGTGGTGGAACTTTCCAGAGAAAGCACGGCTCCCTCATACTAGCATAGCATGTGATGGCAGTGGTCACCGGGAGAGATTGCCTCTGCGGTGACAGAATTGGAGATGCTCAGTTCAGATGGTTTCCACCTTCAAGAAAATAAGATTTAATTTTAAGGAGGGGCTTCCCTCACACAAGGGATGATAAGTTATTTGTTATATAGAAACCCTTTTCCTTGGTGACCAAGAATTTGGTCTCTGGAATTAGACCTAGGACTCAATTTGGTCTCACCACTTACATCTCTGTGATCTTGAGTAAGCTTCTTAGTTATCTAAGCCAGTGTTCTCGTCTAAAATGGAGGCAATTATTATAACTTATAAGACTATTGTGAGGCTTAAATAAAGTAATACATGTAAAGTTCTTGGTACAAGGCCTGGAAGAACCAAATACATATTTATCACCATTATTATCATTACTCCTTATGCTTTCTGGATATTTGGAGAACAGAAATGATACTCTTACTCAAAAAACTAAAACTGTAGGATGGAAGGAATTGTTAAATCCCCCATCACTCTCTCCCCATCATAAGTGGGCTGCTGACTCTAGATAGTTTAATAAGGATCACACTTTCCAGGGTGGAAGAGAAGAGGCTTTGGAAGTTAGTGAAGCTCTTTTATGAGGCAAGTTGGCTTCTGAGATGAGCAGAAAAGAAAACAAATGCCCCTCATTAGCTTAATAGAAACAAGATGCTCCTCATATCTCCCGATACAGGACTCAGGCCTTAATATTGATTAACTTTTCAGGAAACATAAATACAACATTAAAACACCAACATTAAAATTTCCTTTCAGAGGACAAGCTTCCCTTATGAGGCCTACAGTTTAAGAGCCCAGGGTTCACGGCTCATGATGAGGGACTATCAAAAGGAAAAGTTAAATTGGAGAAGCTACGTCACCCACCCACGGGACTGGAACTTCTCCCCTCCCATACTCAATACAGCAATATTCAACAAATACCAAAGAGAAAAATGATCCAAGGAGCCAGATCTTTTACTTTGGGAAGGGGTATTTTTAGATAAAGAGAAAAGGACAAGTGTGTCTGGGGCATGGGAATGGAGAATCTAAGGGCAGATCATAAGAAAAAGGAAGTATCACCAGGGACGCCCTCCCACATGTATATTTAAAGTACCTCAGACTTCATCAGACCATCTCCGTGAGACCCAGTAGAAAACCCAATATAACTGGGCTTGTCCTTCAGTAAAGAAAACTACTTACATCTGCCCTACATGGAGTTGCCAATCTTGGTGACACTAAAGATACCAGGTGGAAAGGGGTAGGAAAAGGGCCTGTTTGGTCCCATCTCCTTCCAAGCACAGCAGAAAAGTAGCTCCAAATTATCAGATGAACTACCAGATGGAAACCAATGGTACAGGTTAATGAGGTCAGCAAATTCAGGAAAAGCAGGACAGATTTAATGGGTCAGAGAAACACTGGAGGTAAGGGGAGGGAGAAAGTAGATACAACATGTAAGGAAAGCTGAGATAAAACAATACCATTAAAGAAATTGAATTAGTGAGCAAAGGTTTCTCCCACCAAAAGATACCAGGCTTAGACAATTATATTGCAGTTTTACCAAAAGTTGAAGGAACTGATAATATTAATATTACAGAAATTGTCTCATGACTACAAAAAGTAAGAAAGCTACTTAACTCATTTTGGAATGCCAATATAACCTGGCTACCATAACTGGAGAGCAATAGTATAACACAATAAAAGAAAACTTATATCTGTCTGACTTATGAATATAGATTCAAAAATATTAAATAAATAATGGCACATCAATTTCAGCAGCATGTTTTTAAAAATGAATGAGAAATGTTATTTCAGTCTTAAAGTTTCAGATTTTTGTCAAAAGTAAACTATAAATCTTTTGAAAATCAGAGAACTTTCAGTTTTTTCCCAACTGGCCAGAAACTCCATTTCATGATGCCAAGATCCAGGGAATGTATAAAATGCATTTCAACAGGATCTTGAAACTACCTGCCTAATGGTTCAGTCACAACATTCTTATCCCAGCCAGCAGGAAGGAAGACCAGGAAAAGGGCATGAGCTCACCTTAAGGACACTTCCTTCAAAGCCTCACAGAATATGTCCATTTATATACATTGGCCAGAACTTAGTGAAATGTCCACCTATAGCTTCAGATGCAGCTGGAAAACATACTCTTTGTTCCAGGCAACTGTTTTCCCAGTTAAGTCAACAGATCCCTTACTAAAATAAAAAGGCAAGTAGGTAGATAGGTAGGTAGGTAGGTAGATAGGCATAAACGCAAAACCAGTCCAAACTGGCCTTGTCCTGTTTCATATGAGATACTGAGTTGTTTTTCAGAGATAACAATACAAGGACACAGATCATACAGTCAGGCATGCTCACCAGAGTAAGAATTTACCCTAGAGTAAACTTTCAACTCCACCAGGTTGAAATCCATTGCGGATTATATCCCAAACCCTTCGAATTCAAACATGCGACACATGAAAAGCCATGCTCCCTTAATATCTACGCACTAAGCTCTCATTATACTGAAATACTGTAACTCCGTAGAATAAGCAAAACTTTCCCCATTTTTTCCTTTAAATGCAAATCAACATTCTCAGTTCGGAAGACAGATTTGAGCCATGCCTCCTGTGTCCTCATCAGCTGACTCAAAAATAAAGTGTTTTCTTTTCTCAAAAGCTGAAGTCAAAATATTGGCTTCAGTGTGAGGCCAGCAGCAAGCCATTGCTCTGTACCATAGGTAGGCAGAAGATGATGACAAGTAAATTGTGGATGATAGATGGATAGATGATAATAGATAGATAGATGATAGATATATAGATGATAGATAGATAGATGAAAGATGACAGATTATAGCAACACAATAGTAACAACCCATTTAAAATGCAATTTAAAAAGTTTCCACAGACAATAACAATAATACATAATATGAACATAGGAGTAAATGTAAAAAATAGCAACCAGAAACCAAAAAAAAAAAAAGTGGAAAATTATGGAGAAAATATTTAAAGATTATTAAGAATATAATAGAAAATTTGAAGAGGTAGAAAGATATACCATACTAATGGATAAAAAGAATGAATAGCACAAAGACTTTATTCTCATCAAATTAATCAATAAATTCAAAACAACATCAATACAAATCTGACCTGGGTTTTTAATGAAATTGTCAAGCAAGTCACAAAATTCTCATAAGAGAACAAGAGGTCAAGACTCAATTTTGAAGAGGAATTAAATGGCAAGAATTACCCTACCAGATATTAGATAATAACTAAGTTGGAAAAGAGTAGAAAAATAGACAAATGAAACAGAATAGAGAGCCAGAAAAAGATCCAAACATACACAGAAACTTGATTCTGACAGTGATGAAATATATAGCATACAAATCAGTTTTTCTCCAGAAAAACAGAACCAATAGAGTGTGTGTAGGTGTGTGTGTGTGTGTGTGTGTGTGTGTGTGTATTTGTGTGTGTCATTATATCTATATCTCTATTGAGAGAGAGAGAGAGAGAGAGAGAGAGAGAGAGAGAGAGAGAGAGAGAGAGAGAGAGAGATTTACTTTAAGGAATTGGCTCAAATGACTGTGGAAGCTGGCAAGTCCAAAATCTGCAGGGTAGGCCAGTGAATTGGAGGTGTCACATGTCAAGTCTGAAGGGAGACTGCTGGAAGAATTCCTTCTTCTTCTGAGGAAGAGGTCAGTCTTTTTTCTATTAAGGCCTTCAAGCGATTGGATGAGGCTCATTTACATTATGGACTATACTCTTTTTCACTCAAATTCTACTGATTTAAATGTTAACCATATAAATAAAATACTTTCATAGAAACATCTAGAATACTGTTTGACCATATATCTGGGTGCTGTGGCCTAGTGAAGTACACATATAAAGATAACCATCACAGCAGAGTAAGATAAAGCTATTCTAAATGTTATATTGAGACAAATAATTATCCATGGAAAAAAATTAGATTCCCACTCACTTTACTACAAAAATTAATTCAAGATGAATTAAGGCTTCAATGTAAAGCAGTATAACTTTCAAGCATTTAGAAAAAATACAGAATACTTTTGTTGCCTCAGGGTAAAAAAAGAGTTTATTAAACACAACAAAAGCCCATACTCTAAGGGGAAACTGATTAATTCAGTTACCTACAGTATAAACTGTTCTTTCTAAAAAGAAACCCATAATCAAAGTTCCAAGGCAATAATAGACTGAAATGTGTTTTTTTTTTCATTTTTCATTTATATTTGTAATTAAATAAATTACAAAGTCATAATCCCTATATTTAAAAATTTTCTTAAAATTTGTAACAAAAAAGACAAACAGAAAGTAGGCAAAGTATATCAACAGACAATTCACAGAAAAGGAATCATAAGAGGCTAATAAAAGTGTAAAATTTGTTCAATATCTCTAGTAGTCAGGAAAATAAAATATAAGAACAATATTATGCTAGTTCATATATGTTATAGTACAAAAAGTTAAAAAGCCTAATAAATCTAATTTTGTGATAATGAAAATGTGAGAAATAGTAATCCATGCCCTTCATGATGCAACCACTTTGAAGAAAACTTGGTAATTTTAGTGAAAGTTGAAGATGCTCATGTACTTCAAACCAGCAGTTCCATTCTTGGTATACACCCTAGAGAAACTCTCCTACCTATGACCAAGGACTGCAAGAAAGAATGAACACAGTAACATTATTTATAATTGCAAAAATTAGAATCAACCTTCTACCTGTCAAAGAAAATGGATTCTTAACATGTAGTATAGTCACTATTCATTCAATATTATATTACATAATAGCTAAAACAAATGACCTCTAGAGCATGTACTGTGTACCATGTATCAAAATAAATAAATCTCAAAAACATAATGTATAGTCTGATGCTATGTACACAAACTTTGAAAACATGCAATGCAACATTATATATTACTTATGAGTTTGTGTGTGTGCATATAAATGGCATAAATATAAATGGAGTAAAGTATAAAAGTGTGAATGAGAATGATAAACAGCAACTTCTTGACAGAGGTTACCCCTTCAAAAATGAGGGAGGAGAATGGGATCTGGGAGTGTTACAAGATGTGCTTCAACTGTATATGTAATATTTTAAGGAGCAATATTAAACAAGAAAGACATGTTAGAATTTGATAGAGCAGTGTGATGGATACACAGGTATTCTTTATGTTGTCCACTCTACTTGTCTATTATAGTTTAATTATTTCAAAATAAAAAATATACATATTAATAACACACAATGTGATATATATGATGCATTACAGAATTGTATACCTAAAACCAATGTAACTTTACTAACCATTGTCACCCCAATAAACTTTAATTTTAAAAAAATTACAGTGATATAATAAAGTAAGACTCAATAAAACTTAGCTTCCTCCCCTCTTTGTTTCTTGCATGGACCTTAAGTTTTAACCTCTGTATATAATTAGTTATGTGAAAACCACCAGGTGAAGCATCTTGGCCAGTGGATCACAGCATGAGGAGCGAGAGAGACTTGGGTTCCATTCCAAGCCCGGCCACTTTGTAAATGTGTGACCTAACTTGAGGGTTTTCCCCATATTAAGCTTCAGCTTCCTTGTCTATAAAACCTGGATAACAATGCCTAATTTATAGGATGAAAGATCAATGTTTACACTCATGTGTAAAGTATAAACAAGTCATGCCAGCAAGTTGGAGCTATTATTACCAGCTTTTACATACAAGAATGTATGTTTCAGTCCATCTCTAAGTTTAACAACAATTTCAACCTGAGTAAAAATAAGCACTGTCCAACTGAAGAAAACTATTTAGTCAGCCATTGAGGGGCTGGCTGAGTGGCTCAGTTGATTAAGGGTTAGCTTAAGAACGTAAGCTCTGAGCAACAGGGCTGCCTGTTCGATTCCCACATGGGCCAATGATGCTGCACCTGAGCTGAGCTGCCGCTGAGCTGCCAACAGGTGGCAGGATGGCTCAGCTAGTGAGAGCATGTGCTCCTAACAACAAGACTGCATGTTTGATGGTGGGCTACGTCCACCTGCAACTAAGACTGAACTCGGCACCTTGAGCTAAGATGCCATCCGGATGGCTCAGTGGATAGAGAATGTGCTCTTAACAACAAGGCTGCTGGTTCGACTCCTGCATAGGATGGCAGCTATGCCCACCCGCAACTAAGATTGTAACACAGCACCTTGAGCTTAGAGGCCACGAGCTGCCGAAGGGCAGCCAGATGGTGACTGGCGCCCTCCACAACTCAGACTGAAGAACAACAATTTGGCTGGTCCCCCTCCCCAATTCCCCAACACTGTTCCTCTCCCCCAATTCCCCATTTAAAAGAAATTAACTCCATCACCAAGCATTAAAACTGAGACTTCAATTTTAATTTTATATTTTAATACATGTTGCCAGCATCTTGTCCCTTAAACCCGACCTAAATAAATAAATACATGCATACATACATACATACATAAATACTTAAATACATAAATAAATAAATACATAAAACTATATCAAATATAGGAGGCGTCTTAAGCTGAAAAAACAGACAGTTTTATTAAATATAGAATTAAGCAACCTAATTTGTTAGGTCAAATATAACTTAAGTATAAAAAACAAAGTAAGTAAATTGGTTTTGTCTTCTCAGAGACTCACATTTATGTTGGCATTATCTGTAATTAGGCTAGAGTAGAATACAGTAGATAATGATTCCAGGATTCTCTGAAATTGGTTCGTGCTTTTCTTTCCCAGCTATTTGGAAAGGAGCTGTTTGGGTTACACCAAGTGACCTGAGACATTCATTTTTTCTAATGAGAACACTCCCAAAGGCACTTGGACATAAATAAAAATGTAAGTGACCCATGTGATGCCGTACATCAAGAGAACAGACAGTGATAGTAACAAACAGGAGGTTATTCCTTGTGCAACATTTAGCTGGGAGGTATTGGGTCTTTGGAAAAGTCATGACTCATGTTTGCAACAGATGGCACTACTTCACTTTTGGAAGTACTAGAGTCATTTGTATCTATGTTATTGCTATGTCATTTGACAGCTGACAGTTCTAGCTTCACTCTAAACAAAAATAGAGCGATTTGGTTGAGTTTTGGTGATTTTACAACAACTTGAAGATGGAAGATCAAACTGTGCACTTTTGCCATATTTTACTGTTTTATTTCCATAAAGGGAAGAATGCGCGTCAAGCTTGTGAAAAGTTGCATAAAGTTTATGGTGACAATGCTCTACAAGAACGTCAGTACCAAGGATGGTTCATGAAGTTCTGTGCTGGTGATTTTGATCTCAACGACGTTCCTCGGTCAGGGAGGCCCACCGAAGTTGATGATGACAAAATAAAGGCATTGATCAAGTCAAACCCATGTTACATGACACTAGAGATTGCAGAAACATTGAGCATCCATCATTCAAGCATTTATGACCACCTGAAGAAGGTGGGATACGTAAGCAAGCTCGATGTTAGGGTTCCACATAAAATCAAAGAAGTTCATTTGACAGTGTGTATAAACATTGGCAATATGCTCATTAAATGTGAGGAAAACAATCCTTTTTTGAAGCGACTGATAACTGGTGATGAGAAGTGGATTGTTTACAACATTGTGGTACACAAACGGTTTTGGTACCGACATGATGATTTGCCTCAAACAACATCGAAAGCAGACATTCATTAAAGGAAAGTTATGCTCTCAGTGTGGTGGGATTTTAAAGGTGTTATGTTCTTCAAGCTCCTACCAAGGAACCAAACAATCAATTCGAATGTGTACTGTCGGCATTTGGACAGTTTGAATGAATCCATCATCCAGAAACACCCAGAGCTTGTTAATTGTAAAGGAGTTGTGTTCCATCACGACAACAGGAGACCACACACAAGTATGATCACCCATCAAAAATTATTGGAGCTTGGATGGGATGTGTTGACACACCCACCATTCTCACATGACCCTGTGCTGTCAGACGTCCACTAGTTTCACTCTCTTCAAAACTCTTTGCGTGGTATAACTTTCAATTCAGATGAGGCTGTAAATCAGCACTTTGTTCAGTATTTTGCCGATAAAGATAGGTCCTTTCTATGAATGAGGAATTATGAAGCTCACTGAAAGATGGCAAAGGTTATTGAATAAAATGGGCAGTATATCATTGATTGATCTTTGTTCTTTATGTAAATAAATGACCTTTGAAAAACATAGACAAAATACATCATGACTTTTCTGAAGATTCAGTAGCTCTGGAGATAGGTGCTCATGTATGATCTCTTAGCCAATGGGAGTGATCCCTGGAATGGCCTAGCCTGCTGGCCCCACAACTGGAGCAGCAGAGAGTGATGCTCAGCTTGGTACTGAACTTACCCTAGAACAATTCTTCAGAAAGAGCTGTTGCACCATGGTTGATGTTCTAACATCCTCTGCTTGTGGTCTCTCCTGGATTCTAAAAGATGACATGGCATATTGGACAGAACACAGATTTTGGAACTAGAGAGACCTGGGTTTAAATCCAGTGCTGCCATGTGCTTGCCATATGACATTGGAATAGTCATTGAACTACTTAAATCCTGAGATTTTGCATCTGTAAGAGGTGGAGGGGGGAATTCTTCCACAGAAGATAATATTTAAGTGAGATAACAATATATAAATATTGTAACTGGATCAACTCAATGTTAAGGTAATAAATTGCCATGTAACAAAAAACTACTATATTAGGCTTTCCAGAGAAGCAGAATCAAGTGAGATTTTCTATCTATCTATCTATCTATCTATCTATCTATCTATCTATCTATCTATCTACCTATCTATCTATCCTTTATCTATCTATCTTCTATCTATCAATCTATAATATCTACTATTTATCAAGAGATTTATTATAAGGAATTGACTCACATGATTATGAAAGCTGAGAAGTTTCAAGATCTGAAGTCAGCAAGCTGGAGACCCAGATGTAAGTTCCAGTCCAAAAGCCACAGATTTCAGACCCAAAAAGAGCCAATGTTTTACAATAGTTTGAATCCAAAGGCAGGGAAAGATGAATGTTCCAGCTCAAGTAGTCAGACAGGAAGTGTTTCTTCTTACTCCCAGGAGGTTCAGGCTTCTTGTCCCACTCAGGCCTTCAAGAGATTGGATGAGGCCCACCCATACTAGGAAGGGCATTCTCCTCTACTTAGCCTATGGATTCAAATATTAATCTCATCCAAAATCATACTCACAGACACACCTAGAGTAATATTTTAACAGATATCTGGGTGTCTTGTGGCCCAATTAAGTTGACACATAAAGTTAATTATCACTAACTCATTGGTTTACAAGGAGCATTCACCCTCCTTAGTGGCTACCCCAGGCATGATCTCACAACAATGGCAGAAAACATGAGAACATGCCCATTTTACATACAAGCACATTTAAGATTCTGTTCACATTATGTCTGCTAACACCTGATTAGCTAAAGCAAGCCACACGGCAGGCCCAGTACTAATGGAGCATGGAAATATGCCCACCTCTGGTAGGAGAAATTGTAAAGCTATGGAGTAAGGGGCTTTGATACAAAGAATGGCAAAAACT
This sequence comes from Hipposideros larvatus, assembly GCA_031876335.1. Taxonomy (NCBI): domain Eukaryota; kingdom Metazoa; phylum Chordata; class Mammalia; order Chiroptera; family Hipposideridae; genus Hipposideros; species Hipposideros larvatus. Next base: position 107,498,228 of record CM063089.1, read on the forward strand.
GAGGAAAATAATGCAATTTACTCTGGTGACCCATTAGATATTCAACAAATTTTATTTACGTGCCTTTCCCATTCCCTTTGCCCCAATCCCATTTGCTATTTTCCAAGATTTTTTCCACTCTTCCTTATAATGTTCTGAATTGAATGCAAATATAATATTTTAAGAATTAAGGTAATGTTTGTAATAAGAAAATGCTCTTTCAATCTACGGCAGTTTTCATGTACCTGACAAGAGGCTCCTTTAACTGACCCACAATATCTGTTAGTTCATTTCCCTGGGAAGTTTCACAATCAATGTACAATGTGTGTAACTTACATCCTATTCTTTAGCACACCCTATTTCACACTCGCCTATGTTGACTTTCACCTGCTGTTATTTTGCTCAATTAAATATGTTTGCTCCCCAATTATCTCATCTATTCAGTATGTTAAGGAAGTCTGTAAAGCTTCTTTCTCATCTTTGCCCTGATTGAATAATTTATCATCTACTACATTAGCCATCTTGCCATTCAGCCCCACTTGTCAGAGAGTTCTTTAAAAATATGAACATTTCAAGTCCCAGTGTAGAAGGCGAGGATGTCATACAATTACTTTCTCATGCTGTGACTTGCCTTTTTCTCTTCCTTGTTTTACTAATCTCTCAACTTGTTTTTAATTTCATAAGAGAATTTCATGTCTTACCACAGTACTGCCTGTTCCTTTGTATACTTCTTTATGGAACAAATGTGAAGAGCTTATCAAGATGTCAACAGCCACAGCTAATATCTTCAGGCGATGTGAAAATCACTCATAAAGAACTGAAAGGTTCACATGGAATTTTAATCTTTGGAAGCCAATGTTTAATATTGAGATGTGTTTTTAACCCTTAAGATGTCTCATTTCAAAAGAAGAATGCTAATAGTATTTATTGCTTCTTCTAGCATCTACCAGGCTATCCATACAGCTCAAACACTATTTCACTTTAATCCTCACCACAACCTTACCAAACTGCTATGTTATATCCACTTTACAGATGAACAAACTTGTGTTAACCTCAGTTTAAAGGGCTTGACCAGGGTTACCGGCAAAGATGTGAAATTCCTAATGATGCATCTCCAAGTTCATGTCTTTCCTCTAAATCTCACTTAAGAGCTCTTTCTCATCCTTTTTTGTTCTATGACTCTTAGTGATAAACACAAATCTTACCATCCATAGTTATATTTAAAATTAAGTATTAATTTCAAAACTAAATTGAAACAACCGGACAAAATACAACTTTTTTCAAACTATACGCTTCCCTTAAAAAATATAGGGTTGTTGGAAAAGCCATGATGCATTCTTGCAACAAAAAACATAGAAAAAATGCGTCATGACTTTTCTGACAACCCAATACATGATATTCCCTACTATGGGAGTTTCCCCTCTCAATTTGAGAATCAATACTTTATAATATTAAAATCAGTTCATGAAAAATATCTCCCCCATGCCAGTCTCCACATAGGCTTATCTATTGCTCTCACTATACAGTATCTCAAACGTTTTTGGTCACACATCCCTATTAGTAAGAAAATTTGCATATACATCTCCAGTACAAGTGTACTGACAAGGACTACTTTGATCTGTGTGCTAAGTATTTCATATAGCTACTGTTTTTCTTACTTTTTAGGAAAAAAATATAATTAGAAGTTTTACTATCTCTTCTCCACCACAGTGTGGAAGAGAGGATAATCAGAGACCAGTGCTGAATGATAAGCTCCCTGTCTGACTTGCCTTTGACTCTTCTTGACCCAGCACAGGCCTGAACAGTGCTAAATATGGGACTGAAGTTTTTAAAGGGACAGTGAACGATAGAGCTGACTTTCTAAGAAAAAATCAGAGCCAAGCTTTTGCTGTACTTCTCTAACTCCAGAAATCTTTTGCCAAAGATATCAGACTTTCATTTTCCCCCCAATAATATGAATTTTCAAGTGAATTTAATCTGTCTTGCTGTCAGAACACTCCAATCCCCACTCGAAGATGGTTCATATGAGGAACACTGACGCGATGTTTCCAGATTTAAGTTTCAGCCCTGTCACTGGCTAACCGCATGCCCTGAACAGGTCCCTGCAGCCATCTAAGCTGTTTTTTTGCCACCTGTTACAGAAGCTTGGAATAGATAATTATGAATAACCTTGCAGCTCTACCAATCCAAATAAGAGAATGTTGGTAATTTTTTCTAAAAATTATATTGTGTCTATTCAAAGATTTATATAAACACCTTTAAAAAATATTTATTCGAACCACTCTAATACTGAGGGAAAAAATCCAAAAACTGCATATTCCCAAGTAAATGAGCAAATGGTGCCCAGAGGTAAGTAAGGAGATGGCTTGGTTTGATGTTCTGCTGGACCGAAACCCAGTAAGAGTTGTAAGAGACACCATCCTTCAGGTCTCGCACAGAAACTTGGTGTCTGTAAGTGCCAAACTCTGCTCCCCTATGAAGCCGACTCTTTTGCTGGAATCTAAGTAGAGAGAAAAACAACCAAATGAAGACTAATGAGTGATGCAACAGGAACCAAGTCATAAATTTCCCTGTGCTGGCCTGTTTCTTTCTGTTCAAAGAATGGTTGCAACTTGATTGAATTACAGAAATGTTATTAGAGAAAAAGACAAATAAAAGAGGGTGAGGGTCAAGAGAAGAGAGATTCTTTCCTAGAATAACTGAAAATTTTCATTTTAGAAGAAATAGCATTTTTTTATATAAATAAATATATCATATATACATCATTCTGTCAAACGTACATTGTATCTAAATACTGCCTCTGGGGATTTTGTCAGACTTTTGATGTTTCGAAGACCAAACTAATGTGAAAGATTGAAATAAGTTATGCCATATAAATGGAAAATTCTGCATCAGATGGCAATTTTCTGTCAGACATCTGCCCTTTATCTTTTGAATTAGATCTAGTTGCCTTCCTGGATATAAGCATTCTTATCTGAGACAAAAGCATTCACAATACAAAAGAGAAAGTCAAAATACTCTAAAGTTTCACAAAACAAGCCATTGACTTCTCAATATTTGGTATTTTAACAGAAAGTAAAGTCACAAACATACTATAAGCAAAATAAAAGAGTGTAAATTTTAATGTGTATTCAGCAGAACTAGAATAGAACCCATAATTTTTTCTCCTCCATAAAATGGTTTACTTAAGGAAACTTCAAAATCAAGTGTTGTCTGTGAGAAAGGCTACTCACTGGGCGATCTCCTGGGGAACAAGGTGGATTATGAAAGGTTTGCCCTGGTTTAAATGTCACGTCCTCTGCAGGAACCTTTCTATTGCTTTTCTACTCATTCTATAAAGTGCTTCCTACCACGGATGTGGAACCCAGAGCAAGGAGTGCCCACAGCCAACATCTGAGCACTCACTGACAATTAAATGCTTTCATTCTGTCTCTTGAGTGTGGATTAGACAGTATTATCCCTTTTTACAGCTGAGGAAGTTGAGGCTCAGTAAAGTTAAATAACTTGTCCAAACCCAGACAGCCACTAAACTACCAAGGTCTGTTTCCCAAAGCTCATGACGAGTATATCATGCTGGTATGTGGACTCCTGTTGATATTCTGGAGGTTTCACTCTTGGATTTGTCTCAGCAATGGTGGAATAAAATATAAATCCTTCCAGACATGCCTGTGATCTCATACAAGATTAATCCTTACTTTTAATTTGACTAGACATTGTGGGCATTTTTTAATATTTAAGTTGAACACTTAGCTTTCTTCCACTAAAAACAAATCTAACAAAGCCTCAGTTTCTTAATTAATTATGAATATACGAGTACATAAAGTTTAAAACCAGGAAAAGTGAGTTACCCAGATGTATAAAGAAACCTGTTAAACTAATAACTTTCTCCTTATGAACTTAGTGTTTCATATCTATCATCTCATTCCTTACATCGATCTATAAAATCTAATTCTCACTGACAGCACCCGGGAAGGTTCAGATGTGCACAAGCGGTGGCCCCGGGTGTGGGGTCAGGCTGTCCAGATGTGTGCAGGCTGACTTACGGACCCTGACCCCGGACATGCAAACCTTGACTCTGGAGCCTGATGTGCAGGCACCGCACTCCGGTTACATAAGCTCTTTATGTAAGCATGATTTACAGTCGCAGGAGGGAGCATGCGCACTTCTGTGTGCTCTCCTTCCCCAAAACCTCTATATAATGGTTGCTATTGCAGATTAAAGACGCTGGTTCCTCTTCATGTCAACTCCGTGTGCTTTCTTTTCCCTGGGCATCTCACCGCGGAAAGCTCCCCCGCCCCCAACTCCGCTCCACCCCCAGCAAGGACAATTGCATTTCATGATTAGTCCTAGATTCTGAAGACTGCTACTTCTAAACTAACTCATCCAAAGAAGCCTCAGGAGGAAAGACTTACTTTATTGTCTTAACCTTAGCAAAGACTTTTCCTAAATAAAAACAGAACTGAAGGATGGGGAGTATGAGTATACTGGGGCTGCCAAAAAATGTATACAAGTGAACACTTTGGTCAGCATTGCTCAAGCAGTAGTTTGCCATAATCAGAAGTGTCTGGACGCTGATGGTAACCACTTTGAGCACCTCTTGTAATTGCAAACGTCAAACATGACTTGTATTCATCTTATGTTATCCATATATATTATTACAATTTTAATAGAGTTTTCCTTTCTCAAAATGTGTATACATTTTTTTGGCACCCTCTGTATGTTCTAGTGGATAAAATTCTAACCCATACCGATAGACCAGTGGCTTTTCTCTAAGGAGTGCTCTCCATTCTAGTACTGCTGCCTACTTAACCCTTCCCCTCATTTTCCTCAAAGATAATTAGGACAGAGTCTAGAATCATGATCAAGTGAATTTCATCATTCTCACAGCATATGATGCATACACCTGTGCACACATGCACATGACTATTTATTATTTATTTATTAATTAGAAAAGCTACAATAATATGTCTTTCCTTATTAAAGCCTGGTGATTATACAAGCCAGGCAAGAAGAATTTGTGTCTTTTTCTCTGTGAATCCACAAGCTTTGAATTTCTCACAAGTTTCTTTTCTTAGAAACTAATGAGTAAAGCAACACTTAAAATTATATAGAAAAAAAATACTGCTATCCATGCCTTGAAACATAACTAGACTACTAATTAGACTCTGAATTTGATAATGGAATCAGCCTCAGGAGGTTTCACATGTACTTATCTCATTCAACATGTCCTTAGCCAACTCAAGCAGAAATTTTCATGGCATTTAATAGATATTCACTGCAGAAAGGGAAAAGGGAGGGAAGGAGATAACTTTGGAGTATAGAACAAAAGTAAAATAACACTAAGATCTATCTAAAATGCACAGTTGTGGACCCACTATTATGGCTCAGACTTACCTGGAATAAGGGGCCTCATGATGCTATCCCAATGCCCCCATTCACTCCCCCAAAGCCTGGTTAGCTACACCTTTGTACAGGTTACCACATGATAAATAATGGGTTTTCACCAGTTTATTATCATGCAGAAGATCATGCAGATGCAAGTTACCCACACTGATACCAACTCAAGTAACACCGGCTTTGACTAAAAAACACTTATTCTATTTGCCAAAAAGCTGTCCCTATACTTGAAATGGATTTTTTTTAGAAAAAGAAATGCAATCCAAATTGGAAATAACTATAGATGGATCTCCAGCTTCTCTCTTAGATGAGAAAGATGTGAGTTTAGAAGTATCTTTATTACTTCTCTTCTAGGCACCTATCAAATAAGACATCAGAGAGAAGACTATAGAGGCCTCATAAGAGGGCTGCAGAACCTCCCTAATTTATATGTATCATTGTCATCATTACCAATGAGTTCACTGACAATACAGAACACCTCCCACATGTAACAATGACACTGAGGAGAACACTGCCAATTTTCTTAAGATACGTATTAGTTTGTTAAGGACTGCCATACCAACATATTACTTACAGGATGGGTGGGTAAAACAACAGAAATTTATTGTGTCATATTTCTGGAGACTAGATGTCAAAAATCAAGGTGTCAGCAGGCTTGGTCCCATCTGAGGACTGTGGCTATTCCTTGGTTTATAGATGGCTATTTTCTCCCTATGTCTCTTCCTTATCTTCCTTCAATGTGCATCTCCATGTCCAAATGTTGCCTTTTTATGAGGACACCAGTCATTGGATCAGGGCACACCATAATAACCTCAGTTAACTTGTTCATCTCTGTAAAGATTCTATCTCCAAATAAAGTCACTTTCTGGACTACTGGGAGTTAGAACTTCAACATCTGAATTTTGGGGAGACCTAATTCAATCCATAGCAAGGCATTACCACCTAAATATCATGGACAGTTTAGGAGCACTGCACCCCATTTTATGTAGTAAGTTCTTGATCTTCATTAACACCAAATTTTAATAAGAGACTCGTGTAGACACAGGAGATCCAAATAGCATAAGGGCCCAATTTCTGTCCTCAAAAGGTAACTAATCTAATTGAAAAGTTGGACACACACACAGAAGATAAATAACAACACAACGTGTTTGTGACCAATAGTAATATATTCGGCTGTTGGAAAAATCATGACACATTTTTGCAATGAAAAACAGAAAAAATACGTCATGACTTTTCCAACAACCTAATAAAATGTTATCAACTGAATTACATTCTTCTATTTCCTTTCAATTTTAATAATGCATTTACCAGTACAATCAAATTTGACTTGTTTGAGCAACTGCAGAAACAATTGCAGGCATGCCCTAATCAGTGAACAGGGGCGAAATACAAATAGATAACCACCAGAAAACTGCTTTTTGGTGTAATAGGCCAGTATCAGAGTTCAGTGTACTATAAAATACCAACAGGACCCTTACGGTTTACTTGCTCTGGATACTAGTAGCTATACTTGTGCTAGCAGATAATGCAACTTCCAGCCATCACCTAGGTCATTTTACCTGGTTTTTGCGATGGTGGGACCTGTACTGTAAATTTACAAATGAGGGCACTGAAACTCAGGGTCCCCTAGCTGACCTGGCCAAGGCCATACCACGACTTGGCAGTAAAGGCAGGACTGGATCTTGGGTTCTTTCTTCTTCTCTACACTGACCTGCTTCTTATAGAGTGGAAGTAATGGCTGTGAGCCTTGCATGGTAGGTTTGTTTCGTGCGGTTTCTAAGCTCATCTGCCCTGATCCAGGCAGCTGTCTCCTAAATGTGTGTTGTAGGCTGCAGGCTTGTCTGTGGAAGGCTGTGGATGAATCAGGAAAAATAACTCAGAAAAAATGCTCTACCAGTGTTGGGTCAGGAACTGTCTACCTATCTTCTCAGATAAAAAATGTACTTATAATTTATACTAGTATAATTGACGGCTCATTCAAAAACATGCATTCTTTGGGACTACTTCTGTTCACAGAACTTTGACACAGAGTTTGCAAATCGGTTCCTATGTTTCCATGCGATTCTTGCTTGTATGGGTCTTGTTCCTACTGATGGTAAAGAACAGACACAGAACCGGAGCATTTATGTGGAGGTGAGAGAGAAACACAGTGGAATGGTCATTGGAATTGAGGTCATATCCCCAGGGAGACCTCAGAATCACCCGGTGCGAAAACTCAGATCCCATGATGGCAGGGATTCCTCACCTCCCCGAAATTACCTTTCACAAAGGTAATTGTGCTCTCCTCTCATCAAGAGGTGGTGTGTATTTCCCCTGCATTTAAATCTGGGCTGCCCTGTGACTTACTTTGACTTTGGTGCTTTTTGAGGTTTGGACCTAGGTCTTAAGAGAACTTATAGCTTCTGTTTTTACCCTCTTGGAAGCCAGACACCATGTAAATGAGCTGGATGATGAATGACCATGTGGACAGAGAATACTGCCAGCCTCCGAGATGTCCCCATCAAGGCCCCACACATGTTAATGTGGGTGAAGCTATCTTGGACTGTCCCACCCAGTCCAACTGTCAGTTGAATGCAACAATCTAAGTGAACTCAGGGAAGACTCACCAGAAGAAACAGTGTGCCATCCATACAATCATGAGAAACTAAAGGGTTGTTGTTATTTTGTTTCATTTTTAAGATTTTATTGGGGAATTGGGGATGGGGAACAGTGTTGGAGAATTGAGGTAGGGAAACAGCCAAGTTGTTGTCCTTCAATCTTAGTTATGGAGGGCGCAGCTAGCTCAGCTCCAAGTCCAGTCGCCATCCAGCCGCCTGTCAGCAGCTTGCGACCACTCAGCTCAAGGTGCCCATGTTCAATCTTAGTTGCAGGTGGGCGTACCCCACCATCCCATGCGAGAGTCCAACCAGCAACCTTGTTGTTAAGAGCATGTGCTCTCACCAGCTGAGCCATCCTGCCACCTGTTGGCAGCTCAGTGGCAGCTCAGCTTGGGCACAGCTCACTGGGCCATGTGGGAATCAAATTGGCGACCCTGTTGCTCAGAGCTAACACTCTTTCACCAACTGAGCCACTCGGGCGGCCCCAAAGGGTTGTTGTTTTAAACCACTCAGGTTTGGGGCAACTTGTTACACAGGAATAGATACCAGAGACACTGAAGAGCTTTTCTGAAACACCCATGCATCTTTAACTCCCTCCCTTGAATTCTGGTGTGCTACCCACCTTCCCAGGAACTTAGCATCTGTCAGGTGAGACTCAATAACATGACTTTTTCTTGCCCTCCAGTTGTCCAAATGAAGACAATTAGTCAGAGTACAAGCCAAGATGTGGCAGGGCCCTGATTTAGGAACACAAGAATGTTGTCCTTTATCAGTGCATCCACACTTGTTTTTTAAAAAAAATTGAGAATTTCTGCTTTAAAGAATCATTAAAAATGATTCTCATTCAACAACAACAAAAAATAAACAACCTGATTTTGAAAATGGGCAAAAGACTTGAATAGACATTTCTCCAAATAAGATATACAAATGGCAAAGCACCTGAAAAGATGTTTAACATAGCTAATCATTAGGGAAATGAAAATCAAAACCATAATAAAATACTACCTCACTCCTATTAGAATGGTTATTATAAAAATAAATCAAATAAGTAAATAAAAAATAGATAACAAAGTCTTGCCAAGGTTGTAGAGAAATTGGAATCCTGTGTACAGCTGGTGGGAATGTAAAATGATGCAGCCACTGTGGGAAACAGTATGGTGATTCCTCAAAAAATTAAACATAGAATTATCACATGATCCAGCAGTTTCATTCCTAGGTATATAACCAAAAGAATTGAAAACAGGGACTTGAACTGATTTTTTACACTCATGTTTACTGTAGCATATTGACAATAGCCAAAATGTGGAAATAATAAAATGTCCATTAACAAATGTATGGATAAACAAAATGTGGCATATGTATACCATATTCAACCTTAAAAAGGAAGTAAATTCTGGCACATGCTATTACATGAATGAATATCGAAGACTAAATTATGCTAAGTGAAATAAGCCCGATGCAAAAAGACAAATATTATATAATTCCCCTTATATGAAGAACCTAAAATAGTCAAATTCATAAAGATTGAAAGTAAAACAGTGGTTACCAGGGACTTGGGGGAGAAAGGAATGGGTGTTATTGTTTAATGGGTACAAATTTTCAGTGTCAGAAGATGAAAGAATTCTGGAGATGGATGATGGTGATGGTGGCACAGCAATATGAATGTTCTTAGTGTCACTGAACACTTAAAAGGGTTAAAATGGTAAGTTTATGTTATGTATATTTTTACCACAATAGAAAAAAATTTAATTTAAAAAGTGCCTGTCAACCTGGGAGCACATTCAAATAATATGAGGCACATTTTAAAGATCTCAATGTGTGGGTCCCACTCCAGACCGAGTAAGTCAGCATTTCTAGAGAAAGGGCACAGGGACCCAGTATTTTCTAAACTCTTTCCAGGTGATGATAAAATACACAGCCAGTGTTGAGAATCACTATGTTAAATATTGGAGTTACTTAATCTACTTCCTGTGTTCAGGTTAGCATGCACTCAACACATTAAAATCAACACCATCAATTAAAATAAGGACAGGGTCACTGTAATTATAAAGTCATATTGACATTCTTAAGGACTTTTTCAAGTTACTAATGTAATAATTTGTTTAAGGCTATATACAGATGTTGCAGATAACTGAAGTATGCCCAATCGGGTTGTTCATTCTGCAGCAACTGGGGTTGGAATGAAGCTTTACATAAATTCGGTACTGTCACACGGCCCTTGGTTTTACATCATTAATATTACCCTCACAAGTCTGTGCCAGCTCCGGATCAGCTCCTGACTCCCAGGAGCTCTGTCTGCACTTGGTCCAGCCATACTACCTAAGTATAATAGACCCTGGTTCCTTTTCTCTGCACATTGGGAAAAGACGGGTGGTATCACTTCCACTTGTAAGCCATCCACTTGGCCCCTGCTCTTCCTCATCAAGGTCTCATCTCTGTCACTCTCCAATCTGATTCACAGTTTGTCACTGTGCTGGTTACTTCTAGAGTGCCTGGATGCCAGACCCCTCAAAGACAGGTATAGTCTCTGTGTGGTTATCCATGGTGAGTTGAGCCAGGGACAGGCCATGTTTACCAATATTTTCATGTCCCTCATACTGCCCCTGCCCCCCCACCACCATGTAGGGCTTAACGGGTATACTAGAATTTTTTGAGAATTCGAGGGGCCAAACAATGGAATACTGCAGCACTGAAACAACAAGAAAGAGGTTGGCAGACATTCCTAGTCTCAAAAAGCCTCCAGTGATGTGGAGCAACTGGAACTCTAGTAGGAACACAAAGTGATACAGCCACTTTACAAGACCATTTGGCAGCTTCTTAAATGTTAAGCGTGCACTTGCAATGAGACCCCAAAACCTACTCTTACATATTTACCCAAGAGAAATGAAAAGTTACATTCACACAAAAACCTATTCACAACTATTCATAATTGCCAAAAGCTCAAATATCCTTCAACTGATGAATTGATAAATGAGCTGTAGTACATCCCTACCAGGAGATACTACTCAACAATAAAAAGGAATGAACTATTGAAACATACCACACAGTAACATGGATAAATCTCAAATGCATTCATTGTATTAGGCAAAGAGATCAGGCTAAAAAGTCTACACATTCTGTGATCCATTTACATGACATTTTGGGAATGGCAAAACTCTAAGGACACATCAGTGGTCACCAGGGGTTAGGGATGGATGTGAAGTATACTGTAAAGGGGGTACTAGGAAGTGTTGGGGGGGTGATAAAATTGTTCTGTATCTTGACTGTAGTGTTGATTATATGATTATTGCACTTACAAAATTCTTACAGCTGTATATTAGAAAAGTTGGATTTTATCTTATATAAATTATTCCTGAATACCTGACTTTAAAATACTTAAAATTCTCCAAACATGGCAGGGACAATGGGGATTTATCTCCCCGATGCTTAGTACCATGCACAATATACAGTATGTGTTCAAATAAAATTAAGACCCTTCTGGCAGTACACAAAGATTTCTCATTAGTCACTGTAGGGACCCAGCTGTCAGGGCCCCCCAGCGTTGGAAGCCTTTGAAAGGCTTTGAAGGCAGGCCGGTCGGGCCCCTCCCCTCTGGGCAGGACAGAGGGGAAGACAGACAGGCTGGTGCAAGATTGCTTGTAAGTTTACTGTACGTGTAAGTTTCATGTAAGTTTCTCCCTAGTGCTCATGTGTTGTTGGCACCATGCCACTATTGTTCATGTGTGTATATAAACCCCAACTTCCATTTTGATCGCTCTCTCTGGCCCCAGACTCGGATGAATAAAGAGCTATTGCTGCATTTATGGCACATCTGCCACATGCTTTCTTTTGTTTGGGCATCTCACCACCGAAATGGTCCCTGTTGACACACTTGGACCAACAGTCACCATTTCAGTGGGCTCCAGCTACCTGTTATGTCCTCCCTCTTCCTCTCTTCTTTCTCTTCCCACTCTACTCTTTTCCTCTTCCCTAACTTCCCAAAATTCCTATTGGTTTCTTATGCTGGACTGCTACCTATTTCATTTAAAAATAATAATAATTATCCCGATTACCCTGAATAGTGCCTGACACAGAAAGAGAGATCAAGAAATATTTTTGAGAAAGGAAGATAGAAAAGGAGGAAAGTAGGAAGGAAGAGAGGAGGAAAGGAGGTGTTCCTCCAGCTTTTACCTTCAGGACCTCAGTTTCTACCTCAAAGCAGCTTATAGAGGCATATTTTTTCCCCTTCAAATTTCACTTCCAAAAACATTTGTGCAACTTTTGAGATAATAACCACTACAAACACACACACACACACACACACACACACACACACACACGTTTAAATACCTTCTTTAAATATGTGTGCTTGTGTATATAATTTTATTACATCATTTACTCATTAAAGAACTTATAATAGGGACCAGAAGTGAGAAATTTCGATGTTTGAAAGTTAGGACAACAACCTGTGAGGACTTTTGGTGGTGAGCACGGTTCCAGAGCACACAGCAACTAATTGTGCTGATCTAATACATCGAAGCAATCAGAGTGACAGCCAGAATGAAGAAACAAAGAAATATGTCCCAAGTAAAAGATCAGAAGAAACCTCAAGAAATGGAACTAAATGAAACAGAGGTATCCAACCTTTCAGAGACAGAGTTTAGAAGACTGAGGATAAGAATGTTTCAGGAACTTAGGGAGGACATAAAGAAGGATACAGAAATCATAAAAAATAACCAGGTCGAACTCAAGACTACAATAACTGAAATAAAAAACACACTCGAAGTAATCACCAGTAGATTAGATGAAGCAGAGGATCGGATCAGTGATTTAGAAGACAAAATAGCAGAAATCACCCAGTTGGAACAACAAAAAGAAAAAAACAATAAAAACCAATGAAAATAGTTTAAGAGACCTGTGAACAACATCAAGCGCAACAACATTCGCATCATAGGAATACCAGAAGGAGAAGAGAAGAAGCAAGGGATCGAGAATGTATTTGAAGAAATAATGACTGAGAACTTCCCTACCCTGGTGAAGGAAATCAACATACAAGCCCAGGAAGTGCAGAGAGTTCCAAACAAGCTGAACCCAAACAGGTCCACACCAAGACACATCATAGTAAAAATGGCAAAGGTTAAAGACAAAGACAGAAGCCTAAAAGCAGCAAGAGAAAGACAGCAGGTTACATACAAAGGAACTCACGTAAGACTAACAACTGACTTTTCTACACAAACTCTGCAGGCCAGAAGGGAGTGGCAGGAAATATTCAAAATGACGCAAAATAAAGGTCTACAGCCAAGATTACTCTACCCAGCAAGGCTATTACTTAAAATTGAAGGAGAGATAAAGAGCGTCTCAGAAAAGTATAAGCTTAAGGAATTCATTACCACCAAGCCAGCATTGCAAGAAATGCTAAAAGGGCTTTTTTAAACAGAAGAAAGGGGAAAACAAGCTAACCCAGGAAGATCAGAAATACAAATAACAAAATGGCAATAAATATGCACCTATCAATAATCACTTTAAATGTGAATGGATTAAATGCACCAAACAAAAGAGTAGAGTGACTGAGTGGATAAGAAAACATGACCGATGCATATGCTGTTTACAAGAGACTCATCTCAGATCAAAAGACACACACAAACTGAAAGTAAAGGGATGGAATGAGATATTTCACTCAAATGGAAATGAGAAAAAAGCGGGATAGCAATACTTATTTTAGACAAAATAGACTTTAAAATGAAGACTACAATAAAAGACAAAGAAGGACACTACATAATAATAAAAGGATCGATTCAACAAGAGGACATAACCCTAGTAAACATCTATGCACCCAACATAGGAGCTCCTAAATATATAAAACAGATTTTGACAGACATAAAGACATAGATCAACAGCAACACTATCGTAGTAGGGGACTTCAATACCCCATTGTCACCAATGGACAGATCCTCCAGACTGAAAATCAACACAGAAACAGTAGCCTTAAATGAGACTTTAGACCAGCTGGATTTAATTGATATTTTTAGAGCATTTCACCCCAAAGCAAGAGAATATACATTCTTCCCAAGTGCCCATGGAACATTTTCCAAGATACACCACATGTTAGGACACAAAACCAGTCTCAATAAATTGAAGCAGATTGAAATCATATCAAGCATCTTCTCTGACCACAATGCTATAAAACTAGAAATCAATTATAAAAAGAAACCTGGAAAGAACACAAACACATGGAGGCTGAATAACATGCTACTAAATAGCGACTGGGTCAAAACTGAGATCAAGGAAGACATCAGAAGATATCTCAAGACAAACAACAATGAAAACACAACAACTCAAAATCTATGGGCTGCAGTGAAAGCAGTCCTAAGAGGAAAACTCATAGCAATGCAGGCCTAACTAAAGAAACAAGAACAATCTCATATCACAGACTGTCTTTACACCTAAGGGAACTGGAGAAAGAACAGCAAAACAAGCCCAAAGGGAGTACAAGGAAGGAAATAGTAAAGATCAGAGCAGAAATAAATGAAATAGAGACCAAAAAAATACAAATACAAATACAAAAGATCAATGAAACCAAGAGCTGATGTTTTTGAAAAGATAAACAAAATTGATAAATCCTTAGCCAGACTCACCAAGAAAAAGAGAGAGACAACCCAAATTAATAAAATCAGAAATGAAAGAGGGGAAGTGACAACAGATGCCACAGAAATACAGGAAATTGTAAGAAAATACTACGAGCAACTATATGCCAACAAATTTGACAATCTGGAAGAAATGAATACATTTCTAGAAGTTTACAATCTACCAAGTCTGAACCAAGAAGAAAAACAAACTCTGAACAGACTGATTACTACCAAAGAAATTGAGTCAGTAATCAACAAGCTTCCAACAAACAGAAGTCCTGGACCAGATGGCTTCACAGGTGAATTTTACAAAACATTCAAAAAAGAATTAATACCTATTCTCCTCAACTATTCCAAAAAAGACAGAAGGAGGGAAGGCTCCCAAGCACATTTTATGAGGCCACTATTACTCTGATCTCAAAATCAGACAAAGATATTACAAGAAAAGAAAACTACAGGCCAATATCCCTAATGAACATAGATGCAAAAATCCTCAACAAAATACTAGCAAACCAAATTCAGCATCACATTAAAAAGATCATACACCACGATCAAGTGGGATTCATTCCTGGTATGCAAGGTTGGTTCAATATCCACAAATCAATTAATGTAATACATCACATTAACAGAATGAAAAATAAAAATCATATGATCATATCAATAGATGCAGAAAAAGCATTTGACAAAATCCAGCAACCATTTATGATGAAAACTCTTAGTAAAGTGGGAATAGTGGGATCATATCTCAACATAAAAAGGCCATATATGATAATCCGACAGCAAACATCGTACTCAATGGGGAAAGGCTAAAAGCTTTCCCCTTAAAAACAGGAACGAGGCAAGGCTTCCCATTTTCACCACTTCTATTTCACATAGTTCTGGAAGTTCTGGCCACAGCAATCAGATAAGAAAATCAAATAAAAGGCATCCAAATTGGAAAGGAAGAAGTGAAATTGTCATTATATGCAGATGACATGATATTGTATAGAGAGAATCCCAAAGACTCCACCAAAAAACTGTTAGAACTGATAAATGAATTTAGTAGGATAGCAGGATACAAAATTAACATTCAGAAATCAGTTGCATTTGTATACACCAATAATAAACTATTAGAAGAAGAAACCAGAAAATCAATCCCATTTACAACTACTTCAAAAACAATAAAATACCTAGGAATAAATTTAACCAAAGAAGTAAAAGACCTGTACTCAGAAAATTGTAAGACTTTGAAGAGAAAAATCAAAGAAGACACAAATAAATGGAAATACATACTATGTTCATGGATAGGAAGAATTAATATAGTTAAAATGTCAATACTACCTAAGGCAATATATAGATTCAATGCAATTCCTATCAACCTACCAAGAACATTTTTCTCAGAAATAGAACATATAATCCGAAAATTTATATGGAGTCATAAAAGACCCCGAATAGCCATGGCAATCTTGAGAAATAAGAACAAAGCAGGAGGTATCACGCTACCTGACATCAAATCATACTACAAGGCTACAGTAATCAAAACAGTATGGTACTGGCATAAAAACAGACACATAGGTCAATGGAACAGAATAGAGAGCCCAGAAATAAACCCATCCATATACATTTTATCTGTATGTATATTTTATTTATATGACATCCATATGTCATTTAATCTATGACAATGGAAGCAAGAATTTACATTGGAGTAAAGATAGTCTATTTAAAGGGCCGACCGAGTGGCTCAGTTGGTTAAGAGCTTGCTCAAGAGTTTGAGCTCTGAGCAACAGTGGTTCGAGTCCAGCCTGAGCTGAGCAGCCACTGAGCTGCCAACAGGTAGCAGGATGGCTCAGCTAAAAAAAAAAAAAAAAAAAAAAAAAAATAGTCTATTTAATAAATGATGTGGGAAAACTGTACTGACACATGCAAAAAAATGAAAATGGTCCACCTACTTACACCATATACAAGAACAAATTCAAAATGGATTAAAGACTTAAATGTAAGACCTGAAACCATAAAACTCCTAGAAGAAAACATAGGGAGTAAATTTGCAGACATTACCCTCAGTAATATTTTTACTGAGCTATCCCCTCGGGCAAGGGAAGTAAAAGAACAAATTAACATATGGGATTACATCAAACTTAAAAGTTTTTTCACAGCAAAGGAAATCATCAAGAAAACAAAAAGGCAGCCTACTGAGTGCGAGAAGATATTTGCCAATGATATATCTGATAAACGGTTCATATCCAAAATACATAAAACGCTCATGCAACTCAACACCAAAAAACCAAACAACCCAATTAAAAACTGGGCAGAGGATATGAAGAAGCATTTCTCTAAAGAGGACATACAGATGGCCAACAGGCTTATGCAAAAATATTCAACTTCACAATCACTAGGGAAATGCAAATAAAAACCACAATGAGATGCCACTTCACTCCAGTCAGAATGGCTATCATCAATAAATCAACAAACAACAAGTGCTGGTGAGGTTGTGGGGAAAAGGGAACCCTGGTGCACTGTTGGTGGAACTGCAGATTGGTGCAGCCATTATGGAAATCAGTATGGAGGTATCTCAAAAAACTGGAAATGGAACTACCGTATGACCCAGCAATTCCACTCTTGGGTATCTATCCGGAGAAACCCAAGACACTAATTCGAAAAAATATATGTATCCCTATGTTTATTGCAGTGCTATTCACAATAGCCAAGACTTGGAAACAACTGAAATGTCCATCGGTAGATGACTGGATTAAGAAACTGTGGTACATTTATACAATGGAGTATTACTCTGCTATAAAGAAGAATGAAAGCGTACCATTTGGGACGATATGGATGTACCTAGAGACTATTACGTTAAGTGAAGTAAGTCAGTCGGAAAAAGACAAATACCATATGATTTCACTTACATGTAGAATCTAAAAAACTGAATGAACGAGGAAAGTAAACAGAAGTGGTCTCAGAGATACAGAGGAACAACTGATGGCTGCTAGTTGGGAGCGGGTAGGGATGAGGGAGAAGGAGAAGGGATTAGACAGCATAAATACTTAACTACAATATTGCCACAGGGACATGAAAGACAGTTTGAGGAATATAATTAATAATGTTGTAAATATTTTATAGGGTGTCAGGTGGTCACATGTCTTGCTAGGGAGACCGCATCATGGATGGGGTAGAGGCTTGATCACTACACTGTACACCTGAAGCTGATGTTGTATAATATTGTATGTCAACTATAAGTGAATATATATAGTCATGGGACATGGAATATAGTGTGGGAGTGGAGTCAAGGGAATTGCAATAGATATTTATGATATTGGGGGGAAAGTGGGGTGGCGGATTGGGGGAGGGGGGTTTGTCACCTCAAGGGGTAAAAAGTATAACTGTTGCACTGTGTTGTACAGCTGAAACTAATTCTAAAAAATGTGTATTTCATAATAAAAAATAATTAAAAGAAAATAAGGAAAAGGAAAAAAAAAAGTTTAATGTAGAGTTACCATATGACCCAGCAATTACACTGTAGGTACATAACAAAGAGAAATATTCACACAAAAAGTTGTATACAAATGTTCATAATAACTCAAAAGTGGAAACAACCCAAATGTCCATCAGCTGATGAATGGATAAATAAATTGTGGTATGTCCATACAGTGCAATATTATTTGAAAATAAGATGAAGTACTGATACATACTACATACAGATGGACCTTGAAGACATTATGCAAAGTAAAACAAGCAAGTCACAAAATGCCACATATTGAATTATTTCATTTATATGAAATGTCCATAGTAGGCCTATCATAGATACAGAAAATATATTAGTGTTTTCTTCAGTCTTATTAGAGAATACCTAAGTAACGATTTGGGAAATTTTCAGCCTATGCAGCAATTGAGATAGGAAGTTAGGAAGAGAACACTAAGGGTACGTGACCATTTGATAAAGAAATGAGTCTGAGTGTGAACCACAAACCTAGTCAGCTATCTAATCAGAAGGCAGGTGCTAGTCTTCAAATCAATGGAAGGATGACCCTCAAGACAGTTCAGATAGCATCAGAGCTGCCAAGTGCACCAGAGGCCCAGAATCCAAGGTTGTGGAGGTGGGGGTGGGAGTGGGGAGCTAGAAGGGCCTAGCAGTTCCAAAGTCAAAGACTGGTGCCTGTGGTACTTCAACTCATGCTGCCCAGTCTGTTTCACACCCCAGGCTCCACCCCCATGGTCCTCGGCTGCCCCAGATGCAGCTCTGATGGCCCTGGGGCAGCAGGGCTGCATTGGCTGCTCCTCTGGAGGGTGCAGTCTGCAAACTTTGGCAGCCTCTATGTGGGGCTGGGGAACATGGCTGGAGACTTTTCAGCAGAACCTCTGGCTCAGGACCCCAACCTGGGAGAGACCTAGGGCCCAGGCAGAATGAACAGGCATCCCAGTCACTCAGGGCCATGTCAGGGAGCCAAGAAAGTGACATTGTCACCACAGTGGGCCTGGAAGTCAGAGCACTGAGTCAAGAGGACAAGTCTTAAGATCTTGGAGTTTGCCATGGAGTTTGTACCTACTTGGGACAAGTTATAACTGCCTTTCTTCTTTCTTATTTCTCCATTTTGGAAATGAAATGTCTGTCCTGTGCCTTTCCTATCATTGTATTTTTTGTTTGTTTGTTTGTTTGTTTTAATTTGGAAGCACCTAAGTTGTTTTGTTTCACAGAATTACAGCTAGAGAAGAATTTGCCTCAGGATAAGTTGTACCTTGAGTCTCACCTTGTCTGATCTATTAGATATTTAGATGAAACTTTCAACTTTATACATTTGAGTTGTTGCCGGATCAAGTTAAGAACTGAGGGGATGGTGAGATGAAATGAATGCATTTTGCATGCGAGATGGACATGAATTTGGGGTCACAGTGATGGAATGTTATAGGTTAATATTGGCATCTTCCCCAAAAGTCATATGTTGAAATTTTAACCCCCGACATAATGCTATTAGGAGACGGGGCCTTTGGAAGGTGATTAGGTCATGAGGTTGGAGCCTTCATGGATGGGATTAGAGAACCCAGAGGTTTCTCTTGCTTCTGTGTCATGCGAGAACAGTGAGAAGTCAATCTTCTATGTACCAAGAAAAGGCCCTTCACAAAACACCAAACCTTTACACCTTAATCTTGAACATCGAGCTTCTAGAACTGTGAGAAATAAATTCTGTTGTTTATAAACCACCAAGTCTATGATATTCGATTATAACAACCCCCACAGACTAAAACACAGGTGTTTTCTCCAATAAACCTCTTGCAGTCTAATCCCATTTTGGTATTTGCTTCTAAGAGAACCCAAAATAATAAATGGGGGGAAAGTGGTGAAAATATTATTCCTTTAGCTTATTTTTTTGTTGAAATTCAACATTCATTCAATAAACATTTTTGAGCACCTACATATATAATAGAGTATGTGAAATCAAATACCAAAAAGAATTTCTTGGTTATAGTTGTTTCCTAAGGTTCTATGGCTTTGTATTACATGTTAATGACTTGGCCCTGGTTCAATACACTTTTTATATTGTAGAGGAATATCGGTTATCATATAAAAGAGACATTGTATAGTACTAAAGGAAAACCTTCAAACTTTAAGATTTCTCCATATATTTTAGATGAATTTGTATATAAAGAGAGACAAAAGACCAAAAGAAAGTAACAACAACAAAGAATGTTGATTGCTGAGTGGTAGAATTAAGGGTTATTTCCATGTTTACTCTCTTCATTATATTTTATAAATTATCCAAAATTTCTATAATAAACATTTTGGTAATGAACAAGATTTCTATCTTTTGATGTTACCTATAGAAAGAGCTAAACTCTGAGGCAGATAAGAAAATGTTATTTTCTAGTTTCAGAGACCTTGGCAAGACTCATTTAGTGTGTTGCCATGGGAATAAGAATAAGATTTACTACATTTTAAAAAAAATCTAGAAAGATCCATATGTAGTGCTGAATCATCCCTCTGCAATCTGATGTAAATATTTTCATAAGTCTTATTATTAAAACCCCTACAAACTGTGCTAGAAACTATGAGAAACAGCCCTTCTAAATACAAGAACAATTTCACCACCAATGCTCATTAACATTGAAAGGATATTTAAATTCAACATAATTCTTGAAAGAAAAAATTTAGAAGCAGTGATGTCTGAGCCTGAGGTGTGTTTCAGTTCCCTTTCCACCACACCCTCATTTTTTTTTTTTCGTCTTGTGCATAAAAACTCATCCCCTCACTCTGGCTCCTTTCTTGCTCACAGCAAGAAAGTCAGATATAGCACAAGCCTGTACCTAAAAGGTAAAAAGTAAAGGACATTACACTTTTATCCTTGGGAGATTTCATTTTGCTTGCTTCATTATGTCTACAGCAAGCTAGTCTTTCAACATCTGTGCCATTCAATTTCTCAACCAGAATCCAGTCAAGATTAAAATATAAATGCTTTATAACTCTTGCCAACACCATGAACAACTGTTCAAATAGAATTCCAGATAAAAAGTTCCACTAGGTATAGAAAAATGAAGGTTACCATTCAAGAACATTGGAGCAAAAAGGCCATTAAAAGTAAGAAATAATAGTATAATCGGAAATATGAAATCATTTTCCTTTGTTTGAGAAGACTAATTTCATTGTTTAAAACACTATATTCAGTTTGAAGTACAAAGCACTGGGTCAAAATCTCCAGCTTTAACCTCTTTCTTTAATAGACTTTGAGCCAAGATTGACGGGTTCAGGTAGATCTCAGTAAATGGTGAGAACATTTTCGATTTTTGTGAGAATGCTGAAAATTACTAATTTGGAAAATACTGAGTCTATTCTGGATGAACCAGAGTACTTTTTTATTCATTACTATAAATTTGACTAGCATTCCCAATCTCAAATTACCATATGATTGTTTTAAGAGTAAATATTTCAATTACACAAAACCAGCAGGACTTGAAATGTAAGCAATCTCATTTCACAATGGAGAGCACCAACAATAACAAAAATAAATTAGATCATTATTATAAGGTTCTATGTTAATTACTCACATGTAATATAACGATATTTGACTGAGAATTAAAGAAAGCCAAATTCTAATTTCAGACACACCCTCTATTAACTATGCTAATTAAAGAAGCAAACTGAACTCGCTTATCTGGTTCTTCATCTACAAAATGGGTTTAGTAATACCTGCTCTATCAATGTCAAGGAATAATTTAAAATTTAAATAAGAAAATGGCATAATAGTGTTCTGAACATCATGAAGCATTACTCAAAATAAAGATGATTACTTCCAACTACAGTAAACTATTAATGTACAGCATATAGGAAAGACAGCAATGTGGATTCATACTCCATCAACAGTGTCAAATACGTAAAAAGGGACCTAGGACAAAAGGAACTGGATAGAATGTGCGCTCTCTCTCTCTCTCTCTCTCTCTCTCTCTCTCTCTCTCTCTCTCTCTCTCTCACACACACACACACACACACATACACCACCCCTAATCAAAGCCAGCTATGGACAGCAACTTGGGTGATAAAAGGAAGAGTAAATTTAAGAGCAAATTAAAGATATTTTTTAACTCATTAAAGAAAAAAATGATGTGTTTTATGTTCTTAGTATTTAATATTAGTTCAGTAGATAAAATATTCTATTTTCTTAAATATGCATATATGAGAAAGATAATAAACTTAGAACACTACCTCATACCAAAATAAAATCTACTTGATACAAAGAATGAAATATATATTTTTTGTTTAAGCCAGACAGAAAAAAAAAGGTGTTTAATCTCTTATATGAAGATGAAAACTTTCTAAGCATAAAAACAAAGGTTAAAAACCATAAAATAAAGCATTGGTAAAATTTAATAATAAAAATTAAAATTTTATGTTTATCAGAACAACATTATAGACAAAAATTAAAAAGCAGGTGACAAAGGGAAAATATTTATAACATGATAACAAAGGATTGTTATTCTTATATATAAAGGACTCAAGATCAATTAATATAAACAATACAATAAAAAATTGATATGACAGTTCTCAAAAGAATAAATATAATCAATAAACATCTTTAGAAGGTCAATTTTCATTATAACAAAACTATAAATTGAAATAAAGCATAATAATTCTCCTCTGAATTTGGTGAAGGTTTCAGGAAGACCAGAACACCTAACATGGGTAATGGGAATTTAAGTTGTTACAGCATTTCTGAAAGGTCATTTGGCTGTATAAATTATTTTACTTGTTTAAGATAAATTTGTTGAATGACAATAAAAGTCAGATACTCTGCTACAAACTGGGGCAAGAACAAGACATGCAAAAACCCCACCATCAAAAAGCTTATGATCTGGTACAGAATGCAAGCTTTAAATTATTTTACAAGTAGCTACATTAATGTAGTAATGGCATGAGATGACTGAAAGGAGGAAATGGACTTGAGATCTACCCTGGATATAGAATTCATAGGCCCTAATGTGAGGTATTTGCTGTCAAGAACACATTTCTAACATGATCAAGTGACCAACTGTGCAACTGGGTAGATGGTGGCTTATTCACTGATAGGGGCAAACCCCAGAGGAGGAACAGGCTGGGAAGGGAATGAGGAGATCAGGTCTGAAGATGTTAGGTGTGACAGTCCTGTGAGACATCCAAAGTGAGAAAACAGGTCAGAAAAGAGATCTGTATGGTATAGGGGTTCAGAATGAGGCGTCCCAAGAAATGCCTGTGTGGTATGTGGATTATTTTTAGCTAAAGGCAATTGAGACCCTATGGGTCAACAGAAATGTCTGCAACCACCTCTCTTAACTACCTAGAAGAATTTAAATTAGGTACCTTGCCCATAATAAGAGTTGTTATCAGAGATAACCCTTTTTGGCCTATCTATATGGCAGGGCAAACATCTAATTACTGAAACTTATGGGGTCTGACAATTAAGATCGCGAACTTGCCACCATGCGCTTACATTGGTAGCACTGTACAAACAGCTCATTAAGGTTTCATAACCTTGGTATATTAGAGTCTCACAGCTGTGTTCATGTCGACATGTGGTGGTGTCCTGCTGAGTGGCATTCATTATTGTTGTTGAGTGTTATTATGTGCCATAGCGAGAACGTCTGAGTTTAAATTAGAGCAACAAACAACAATTAAATTTCTTGTTAAACTTGGCAAGAGTGGAAGTGAAGTCAGGGACATGTTAGTCCAAGTTTATGGGAATAACATCATGAAGGAAACAGCAGTGTACAAATGGATTAAATGTTTTTCTGAGGGGAGAGAATGCATCACTGATGAACGGAGGTCAGGGTGGCCAGTAATGAGCAGAAGTGATGAAAACATTGCAAAAATTCATCAAATTGTACAACAAATTCATCAGCTGACTATGAGAAGCATAGCAGACCAAGTAAATATCAATAGAGAAACAGTTAGGAAAATCTTAACTGAAAATCTTGGCATGAGAAAGGTGTGTGCAAAAATGGTCCCAAAGGAGCTCATCAATGAACAAAAAGAAAGGAGAGTTGAAATTCGCCAAGACCTTTGGAGAGGCAAGACGATGTTTTGGGCCCTTTTATCACTGGTAATGAAACATGGGTGTACCAATACAACCCTGAAACAAAACATCAAAGTGCACAACAGAAGTGAGCCAATTCTCCACAACAAAAAAAGTTCCGTCAGTCCAAATCAGGATTCAAAACAATGTTGTTAACTTTTTTTGATATCAGAGGGATTATTCATTATGAATTTGTACAAGTGGAAAACAGTTAACCAAGTTTAATATTTAAAAGTGCTGAAATGGCTGCATGAAAAAGTTAGACGACCTGAACTTTTGGCCAAAAATTCATAACTCTTGCATCACAACAATGCACCAGTTCACTGGACAGTGCCTATAAGGGAGTTTTTAACCAGTAAACAAACAGCTGTATTGGAACATCCTCCCTACTCATCTGATCTGGCCCCCAATGACTTCTTTATTTACCCAAAGATAAAGGAAATATTGAAAGGAATACATTTTGATGACATTCAGGACATCAAACGTAATACGACAACAGTTGTGATTGCCATTCCAGAAAAAGAATTCCAAAATTGCTTTGATTCGTGGACTAGGTACTGGAGTCAGTGCATAACTTCCCAAGGGGAGTACTTCAAAGGTGACCATAGTGATATTTCCCAAAGAGGTATATATCACTTTTTCTAAGATGAGTTCTCGAACTTAATTGTCAAAACTCGTATGTTCTCATTGATGTGTGAATGACCCTCCTCCTTTCTAAAGTCTCAGGTGCCTTACCTCATTTTTTAGCTCAGAAATCCATATATACCTCATTCTTACCTGTCTCTGGACCTCTCATGTATGTTGGTGGTCTCTGACTCTCTCTCATGTATGGGAGGCAGAGGGGAAGTTCCCATTTGTACCTATGTAATTAAATGTGATTATTTTCCCTTGTTAACCTGTTTCATGTTGATTTGCACATTATACCAACCCAAAGAACCTGCAAGGGTAGAGGAAAATTTCTTCCTCCTCAACAATGAGAAATATAAATTAATGTATTATCAGCATACAGTTCATGAGAGTTGATAAGACAGGCTAGGAAAAAAGAATAGATTGAGAAAAGGATGCTGCTGTTGAAATTGCCAAACTGTGGAAGGGTAAAAAAGTATTGTGGGTGCAATACTTTGGAGAAATCAGGTAAATACAAGAAGGAAAAGTGTCCTCAAAACTTTGCAACCTGGAGTTCACTGGTATTTTAGTGAAACAGTTTCAATACTTTACTTCTAAGAATTTATTCTAAAAAAATAATTAGTGGAGCATAGAAAACATTAGATAAGAAGATATAACATGATTATGTATAATAGGAAAACGTCACAAATGATCTAAATAACTGAAAATAAGTAGTTAATAAATTGTGTTTCTTCTATAAATAGAATGCAGTTCACCATTCAAAGTACTTTTCAAAAAGGTATAAGTATACAGGGAATTGTTCATGATAAAATGTTAATTTTTTAAAAAACAGGATATAAAAATATATAGCATAATTTCAAATTTTGTAAATAAATATAAATATAGAATAGCACATAAAATATATATGAAGACAATATATCAAATTCCTCTCTGTGTATAGTTATGGATGATTTCTATTTTCTTATGTTTTTAAAAGTTTTCTCAACATTTCTACTATAACTGTGTATTACTTTAATAGAAAAGAAACTATAAATTACATACATATTTTAATAAGTTTCCCCATACTCCTCTGAACTCCCTAGAGTTTTTAGAGATATTAAAACCAATTTTCACAATTCAAATATGTTTCAAATGATGTGCCTGACCAATCTGAGACTTTTTAAATAACAGATGCAGAAAATATTGATCCCAATTTTTTTACATATGTCAAAAATGCAGAAATAACAAACTTAAAGCTACCAAATCAATAAACAGTATGTATTTCGTAGGAATTTATTGTGCCCTTAAGAACAGTTAGAGAACTGGGAGCTTTCACTTTCGAAGACTGACTTGAAGCTCAGGAGCATGAAGTTACAGGATGGCTTATAAAGAGAAAATGAGGAAGGTGTTAACCTTTACAATGATTGGTTATTATAGTGAGGGTTTTCAGATGTCAGGGGACTGGTTAAATGTGATTATCTCATGCCATTTTTCGGAAGATGGCATAAGTTTCTTTTATAATTGTCAAAAGCATTTACACAAGAAATGACCTAAGTGAGATTTTGGTTATGTTCATGAAACAAGCTAGATTTAGTTTTGCTCACATGGCTTAAATGGTTTTGTCTGCTCAGGGAATACTCAAGCTGGGTCTTTATTTTAAATTAAATTTTAACACACAAAAAAATAAATCTAGGTTATTGGAAAGAGAGAGGAGAGAATGAATGACCCATGTGACAATCAAGGAGGGATGCTAGAAGAGAAACGGTCTCCAAGTCTTTTCCCATGTACCAAACCCGAGGATGGGGAAGGCCAGCCCCCTGTCCTCCCCTGATGCCATGGGGAGAGTTACAGGAATACAGGGAATGAACAAGCCTCACTTCTAAAGTCTGATACCTGCATCTCTATTTCTTTAGCTGATTTTGTTGTTGAAACTGCTAGTTAGATGAAAAAGACGCTAACAACTCTTCCAAAAAGCTAAATTTCTATATCTCTTTCTTTCTAAAATGATATAAATAAACCTAATAGCCACGGGGGGGGGGGGGGGGGGGGGGGGGGGGGAGAGAGATAATAATTGATCTAGGCACCTGGTTTCAAACTCAATGTTCAAATCCATTACCTATCAAAATGAAACCTTGGGGAGGAGGCTTAGAGATCTAGATAATAGCTTCCAGCTAAAAGCAAAAAAAAGCAATACCGTAGGTGTTTAATGGGTCATTGAGTTTCTGGCCTGGGGCAAGTCACTCTGCTTTAAACAAAAAAGTCTGTTTCTCACAGCTTACCATGCTTTCAAAACCAGAATTGGAAATTTGCAATAAAAGACAATACCTATTTAAAAAAAATATATATATATATAGATAGATAGATAGATAGATAGATAGATAGATAGATAGATAGTAAGGAGTTATAGAAAATAGAAAGAAATCTTCTTTGCACTGCCCCCATACCCCCACAACACACACACACACACACACACACACACACACACACACACACACACACACACCTCAAAGAGAGGCCTGCCTCTTCAGTGAAGATAGATTAAAAACCTGATGGCAAAAGTTACTGCAGATATCCAAAGACAGATTTTGAGATGAGAAAACCCAGTATTTTGTTTCTGAGGTTAAGAATGTGTAAACAGCATACTTTTTAGCATATTCATTTGCGCTTTTCCCTTTTCCACCCAGTCATATGCCCTCAGAAGTTCTTCAGCACTACTTAATACAATAGAAATGCCTCATTTCTACTTCAGTCTACCTTAAACCAAGGTTATCCTTTTTTTATCTGCTTTACTTGCTTCAAAGGAAATTCTGCATTGAAACAAAGAACTTAAAAAAAAAATCACCACTATAAATTAATCTGTTTTGTAATAACTTTGATCATAAATGCTAATAAGGAAAATCACCATTTTAATGAAAAGCATACATTACCACAACTAAGTTTGAAATATGTTAGAATATCTTTCTTGGTGATTTTACTGCCTCTCTTATTAAAAGCCAATTATTTTTTGGTTACATTCAACTCTCTACCCTAATTCTTAAGAGAGATTAAATATCTACCTTTCATTCAGACAGATTTTAATTTTGCTAAATGCCACTTTCAATTTTTAGATTTTTGAAAGTTTTTATTAAAGTAGAGCTTTGTTAAGATAATCTACTCAGCATCTCCTTATATCACTATGGGCTCAGTTTCCAATAGGCTTCCTAATAATATTTGTATAAAGTATGATAATCCTCTTAACAGACAAAATTGCTTATTTTCTACATAATAGTTAATTTCCACTGTAGTAGTACAAGAAGAACTTATCTATAATTGTAAAAGACTGCCAACTTATTAAATCCAAAAGAAATTTTTCTTATTATTCAACAGCTGATAGAGATTTAAAATGTTAATTTGATGTCAAAGAAGTAGAATATTTAATTTATGCTTTATTTGTACTTGCTCCCTAAATCTAGGCCAAGACCATACACAGACTACCTGGACTGGGATTTCCAAACAAAGCATCCACCAGAACCCAAAATGTGTAGAACATGTGAGTAGAACTGCACAGCACCATGAGAGGATAGGACCCATGCTGCCACCCAGGAATACACAGCTTTGGCTGGAAGAGAATATGGACCAGGTGAATCCAAAGCTTGGGATTCATCAAGAGAAGCCAGACATACAGATTTATGCATATTAGCAACTGATACTAAAAAAAAAAAGCAAACAAAAAACAAAACAAAACAAAACAAACTCTGAAGTTTAAACCAAACAAAAGAACAAATGTTTTGGTCCATATCCAGCAACCATTTTGACTATTTTGCTACTTCTATTGTAGGAAACCCCCTACATGACGTAACCTTTCTTTAGCTGTGCCTGAAATTCCCACTATACTTACTGACTCTTTTAAAATCTAAATGATACTATTTAAATTTAACTATGCTATCTGAAAGGAAAAACATTAATAATACAGTTGGCATACTGTCTTAGTTTATAAAATCAGAAAATATTCATCTGAAACTAACAGAAATGAAACACAAAACAGCAAGGTTTTGATGATGGAGATGAGAGAGAGACAGCCTGGTTAAGAAAATTCCAGTGGGCCGGCCAAGTTGTGCACTGGTTAGGAGTTGGCTTGGGATGTCAGCTCTGAGCAGCAGGGCCCCGGTTCAGATCCCAAATAGAAGGCCAGTGACGCTGCACCTTCAACAGCTAAGATGGTGAACAACAGCTTGACCTAGAGCTGGGCTGCCATGAGTCGCCGGTAACGGTGTAGGCTGCAGTGGGGCTGGCCGGCAGCTGGCGTGAGCTTTCGTGAGCTGCTGTGAGCTGCTGTGAGCGGCCGTCCAATGGTCGGCGAGCGACTGCCTCACCCGGGAAGAGCGCAATGATAATACCAACATGGGCCAGTGAAGCAACATCCTCCACAACTAGACTGAAGAACAAATGGTCAGCAACTTGTCTGTTACCCTTCCCCAATTCCCCAACACTGTTCCCCTCCCCCAATTCCCCCAATAAAATCGTAAAAAAAAAGAAAGAAAATTCCAGTGGACTGTAGCATAAGAAAGGCTAGCTGTATATAAAGCAATGGTCAGGGATTTTTTATGGAAACGGGGTGCATGAGCTTAGAATGTTCTGAGGGCCTAGAGACTCTGCGAGAGTCCCGCGTAATAGGGATGAGGCTGCAAAGCTACATCGATTTCTAAAAGTTGCCAGAGGCCAGTTCTGCTCTTCAACAACTATTTCTATTAACAATTTAGTGTTATAAGCCCCAAATCAACTAAGTACAGTATAGGGGGAGAGTTGCTCATTTTCATTTTCATCAATCATGTTAAAATTAAACATAATGCAAAGCATTCAAACATTTCAGAACCATATTATCAAACCACCACCGGGCCGGCCGAGTGGCGCGATGGTTAAGAACTGGCTTGGGACGCCAGAGGGCCCCGGTTCTGATCCCACATATGAGGGCCAGTGACACTGCCCTCCACAGCTAAGATGCTGAACAACAGCTCAACCTGGAGCTGGGCTGCCGTGAGTCACTGGTGACGGCGTAGGCTGCAGCCCCTGTGGCAGTGGGTTGCCATGGGCTACCGTGTGTAACCAGCAGCCAGCGTGAGCGGCCAGCAGCCGCTGTGAGCGGCCGTCCAGAAGCCGGCGACTGATCAGCCTCTGCCGGGAAGAGCGCAATGATGGTGCCAACTTGGGCCAGTGAAGCAACATCCTCCACAACTAGACTGAAGAACAAAATGAGAGCAACTTGTCTGTTCCCCTTCCCCCAATTCCCCAGCATTGTTCCCATCACCCCAATTCCCCAATAAAATTCTTTAAAAAAACAAACAAAAAAAAAAAAACCACCACCAAGTCTTGGCAACCAACACAGAACAGAACAAGGAATCAAAGCAAAGAGGAATTTTAATAGTACAGAAACTGGGGTGTTTTGCAAGCCAATTTGTTTATAGGTGTTAAGCAGCAAGCTAGAAAGTATTCATAGGATGCAAAAAAAGTGCCAAATACTGAGATAAGTGCACTGCCAGGTTTGAAATTACATATCAAAGATCTGTACCAAGACTCCAAAACACCCCCAAACCCCAATTTAGTACCTCTATTCTTCCTAATCACTCTTTTTGTTTCTTCTCATAAAGCACAAAATTCTCATGCTCCTTCGCGATGGCACTTATCATAAGATGGTGTGGACTGTGGTTAACTGTCTTCACTTGAACAACTGAAAGGCAGGAAAAGGTTGTTATTATCAATGACATATCTAGCAGGGTCCCTGACAGAAAATACCTGCTCTCTAAACTCTGATGTGAATTTGTTGATAGTGGCATTTCCTTAGTGCCTACCGGTAGCTCCCTCTTTCTAGGTATTCCCAGTAAATACCTGCTCTGCCTTCTTATCTGACTCTGCTGGCAGCCTTATCAAAAATGGTCCCGCTTCTCCCATCAGAATCTGTCATCCAGCAACTGTTCGCAAAGTTTGCTTTTCAGAATACGTACTCTTAAGCTGACTATAATGTGTATCTTTGCGTTGAGAATGCTCATTTTAAAGCTAGTTTTTCCTTCATATTTTAAAATTATTTTTTATACAAAATCCTCCCAAGCTCCTACTAAACCTAAAATCTGTTAAAACTTCCTAATATAGTCACCCTTCCTAAGGCTTTATGATGACAAAGACTTGAGCTGTGTCACACTTCTAAACTTCCTAGAACTGCAAATTTCTGTGTCTTTGTAACCATTATGTAACTCTCGCTTAGGTCATGATTTGGTCCCTAAGAGGTGCCAAATCTTCTTTCTAGCAGTTCAAAGGAACCTTCATCCATAGCAACAAAGTTTAATTTCCTCTCTCTGCTAAAATAGCAGCTAGAAGAAATGACACTGTGAAAGTGAATATGATTCTGTTTGGCTGGTGAAACCATATGCACGAGAGGGCATCCCGAAAGCCTGTCAGTGAATTTGGGAGACCACAGAACCCCAATTTGCTTAACAAGTCATTGACAAAAGCAGCATGAGACCAGTGCTTCTCAAACCTCAGTTTGCATGTCAACTACCTGGGGATCTACCTGAATGCCCCTTCCGACTCAGGAGGTCTGGGCCCTGCGTTCTAACAGGCTCCTAGGTGCTGCTGTTACTGTTGGTCCAAAATGACCACACTTTGAGTGCCAAGGATCCAGACATGGTGCCTTTGGCACTCTTCCTCCCAACACTTTTGCAGTTTTCCTTTTCCCCAAAGACCCACCCAAACCTGTAGTAGCCTGCCCAAGCCTACCTCCCATGGACTGCCCCACCTCAGTCCCTCATCACTCTTTATCCATCTCTTTGACCCCAATAAGGGCCTCCCCTCAGCAGCCTGCAACATCTCCAAGAGAGAGCTAGGCAACTGACTCATAGGAAATATTAATAGCTGCTTGCTGAGCTACGCTTTATTTTATGAATCTCTAATTGACCTAGAAGCAGCGAGAGAAAGATTCTAGAGCAAGACTGGGGGCTTTCTCTGGACTCCTTAAATCCCAACCCATTGAAGCTACTTAGTCACATGTGTCAGCTGATTCACTTTTGCTCTTGAATGCTTTTGTGCTGGAAATTTTCATTACCTGGCACCTCTTGAGTTCACCTGCCTAAAATGATTATGAGTCTCCTGATTTTCTCCTAACCCCCAAGTTGAGGTGCTGTGACAGCTTAGTCAGGAACGGAGATTGTTAAAAATGTTAAAGTGCTTCTGAAATCCTATCAGACCTGGCAATATTACAGGAATGAATCACACACAGAAGAATGTCCAAC
This sequence comes from Hipposideros larvatus, assembly GCA_031876335.1. NCBI lineage: Eukaryota > Metazoa > Chordata > Mammalia > Chiroptera > Hipposideridae > Hipposideros > Hipposideros larvatus. The sequence continues at coordinate 107,530,183 of CM063089.1, forward strand.
TTTCAGCTAAAATGAGAATGTCTTTATCTAAATTCCATTAAAGCTGGCACTTTTCAGGGAGCTCTCTGACAGGAACAAAACTCAAACGCAAAGTCTGCGAGACTGCCAAGTTCCCTTTATCTAAATAACCTTCAATTTAGGGCTGGCCTATATCATTGACTTTAGAAAATTACCTGTCATTCCATTTTTGCTTCTTGTGTAATTTGGGTTTTGTTAGTCCAGTTCAAGTATCATTTACAACATAACATTAGATTCCTTTATTGTCATGATTTTAACCTCTGTAAACATACATGTACATGGATGAGAAAGAAAAGAGATTTTAAAGTTGAAAATTTTAAAGATTATATGGTCCACTGTTCCTGGACCAATGTAGAAGAACCACCAGCCCCAATTTTGAATGTATTTGTTCCTGAGAAATGTTTTGAAATGGAGTTTAATTTGAGTCTTTTTTAAGCTAGATGAAGGGACTCGGCCTCTTTCATAGGTTAACCATCAATAGAAACAGAACAGATGAGTCAAGTCAACAAGAAATGAACCGTATCATTAGGCAATGAAAAATAAGAGGATTACCAGAATGGGAATCAGAAAAAACACAGTATTTCTCTAGGATTTCCTCCTTAACCAACCAGCATGATTCTGATAACAGTTCGTGTATTGGCTTCTTTAAACAAAGATTATCCTAATTATCCTAATGACTTTTTCAACAATTGCTTAGAAAAGAGTTGACTCACTTTCCCATTTAGGCAAACAATAAAGGGACCTGATTTTATAACACTGACAGGGTGATCTCACCCACATCCCAGAGTATTGGTAGGCACAGACAGACCAAGAGACTCCTCTCCTGAGCTATATACACATGAAGTGTTTCCCAGCATTGCCAATTTTAGAACTCACCACTTCTTTCTTCTTGAGTACAAAAAAGTTGAGAATAAAAATCTCAGTTTGAAATGGGCATATTCTGGGCAATGCAGAGCAAGGTGAAGTTCCTCCCATAAGTTTGACTATCGCTATAGCTAAACAGCCTTAAATTAATCTCACAAAATCCAGTCACCTAGGTGACTTTGAATTATGAAGAAAACTCCCAGCTAACTTAAAGGCTCTGGCTTGGAAGGAACAGCAGAAAATCATTAGGTATTAAGCATACACAGGAAGCATATGCTGGGAAGTTATATAAATCCAACTAATTCACTAAATCCCAGATTTAGAGTTAGAATCCTGGGATACCCTCTTAGCCTCCCAACAGCAGCCTCTGTGGGGTGTGAGCAAAAGGAACAAGAAAGCCAATGCAAGTTAGAAATCTATTGTGGTGGATTCCTCAGTGACCTTGGAGGTTGGAGAGACAGCTCTGTGGTGGAGAGCCCTGGCAGCCAGCAGTCTTGTGAGTGACTGGCAGCTGGGAAACATAACCCCGGAGTCAGGAGCAGCCTCTAACAAGCATGGGCTGCTTACAGGTGCTCTCCACCATGCTTAATAAGTGCCTGTTAGATGTCTGTCAGGTTCAGGGTTCTGGTCAGACAGAGAGAAAGATGAGTACAGCAGGTCCTTTCTCTGTAATCCTCTGTTTACTTTATCTGTAAAGACCACTCAACCCCTTGCCACCCAGGAAACCCTCAGTAAACATCTGTTGAAAAGGCACATAGCCCAGAACCAACAATGGGAACATTTCAATAGATTAAAGGATAAGAGCCAACAGATCCACTTATGAATTAAAAACAAAAAAAAATGGAATTGTAGAATTGTAGACAAAGAATTGTAGACAAAGGTTGGTTTAGTGAGTTTGGAAACTAATCAAGCTATCATCAGTATTATCTGGATTTTAAAGACATTATATTTTCAGAAATTGCTTCTCTTAATTATATAATGCCCAAAGTTTCCCTTTCTGAAAATTATCAATTCATGAAATAAGAGATGTTCTATATGCAATATGGGAAAATATGCATGTCTCCTCTGTTCTCGTGTTAACATGAAAACTGGATGCTTCTGTTTGAAAATGCAGCTTTACAAACATTACCAAAAATACATGACCTTATATCATTTCGGCAGAAAGTGGGCCTGGAGTAAAATGACAGAAATCCTCAGCAAAGGCCATTATATGCCCGAGGCAAACAATTATTTGCCAGACTAAACTATTACAAAATTTGGTGACTCAGAACCAATTGTCAACAGTATAATGCAGATATTTTAGAAAGCTTGATTACACAAGACTAATTCACTAATGAGAAATTCAAAGTATATTTATTTGATAAATATAATAAATATATATGTTGATCAATAAAATTTTAGCAGCAGGTTAGATTTTTTAAAGTATTTTCATTTTGCAAAACAGAAAAATAACTACTGCTTTTATAGGGCATTTTGCTGTTCAATGTCCTCTATTTGTTAATAAAGTAGAACATTACCCAAATATATGGAAAGTTATACCTGAGAGTAGGTGATGCCAGGAGTCGACAAACTTGTTCTGTTAGAAGCGAAACAGTAAATATTTTGGTCTTTTTTTTATTTTTATGGTATTAGATATTTTTTTATTAGTTTCAGGTGTACAGAATAATGTAATAGACATTTACACCCCTCACAAAGTGATAACCCGGTCCCCCAATCTACTACCCCTCTGACATTGTATATAGCTGTTACTTTTCAGCCCACAGGTCTCTGTTGCACCTCGCAGTTGCAGCACAAAAGCAGCCACAGACAGTGGGTAAAAGAAACATGGCAGTGAGCCAATAAAACTTTATTAACTTTGATCCCATGACCACAGGCTGGTGAGGAGACAGACTACATTACAGACAGTTACAGCTTAAAGGTTACCAATGTCAGAAAACTCATCACATAGTAGCTTAAGCAAAAAAAAAAAAAAAAAAAAGTTTTGGCTCTCAAAACCAACCTTTATTAACTAAAACAGGCTACAGGCCAGATTTGACTCATGGACCATAGTTTGCTAACTCTTGAGTAAAGCCAAACCCCAATATAGAAATTGGATCCAACAATGTTGTAAAGATTTACCTAATAATTTTAGTATTCGAAGTTTATTCCAACTGCATTTTCTAATTAAACTAAGTCCATATTTTCACAAATATGTAGGAAATGAAAAATTCTGATTCAGTATATACTCAGGTTAACAATTTTTCAATGTATAAGTATTTATTCAACCAAAATGTATCACAAAATGTTATGCTATTAGATTATATAGAAAATTGCATGAGAAGCAAATAATATTCTGTGAAAACATCATAATCAAAGCACATTTAAGGATCTTAAAGTAGTGCTGAAATGTAAGTATAAACAACTTTCATTACATATGAAACATGTAATGTTATTTAAAATAATATGTTAAAACATAATTTCAAAAAGGCAAATCATGCTGTCAAGCAAATGAATAGAATGAACACATGTTAATGATTTTAACTCATTATTTAATGAGAGAACTGGTAAGATGCCAAAACGGATCCAAAGAGCACTTGAAAAGGTGAATATAGGCAATTTAACAAGAAAGTGTTAGGATAAGATAACTGGGTTAGATTTAAAACTGGTTAATGGCCCTATAACTGAGGTTGTCTGATCCATGGGACAGAAATTATTTGCATATCTACCTGACAAAAATCGATAAGTTAACCTCCTATGTCTTACAGAGTTGTAAATGGCCTAGTCAATAGAAGCCCAGCGACGTATTAAAAGAATACCCAAAGGCCGGCTGAGTGGCTCAGTTGGTTAAGAGCTCATGCAAGAGTGTGAGCTGTGAGCAACAGGGTCGCTGGTTCCATTCACGGCCTGAGCTGAGCAGCCACTGAGCTGCCAAAAGGTGACAGGATGGCTCAGCTGAAAAAAAAATAAAAAGAGAGAAAGAATACCCAGTAATCTCTTTTACCTATTTTTAAGTTTCAAATAATTTTTCTGACAACATTGATGATTAGCTTATATCTGCTCTGCATCTTTGAAACACCTTAAAATGTATTAAATAAATTTTATATATTACCAAGTCATCTTTTCTCCCCCATGAAAATAGAAGATAGATTTAGAAAATACGTGACCTTCTCTGAATCATAGCAAAATGGAGACTCAAAAAAAATTAAAGACAGCCTTCTCCCAAGCTGTCCTGCAATGAGATCTGGGTTGTATGACACACCTTTTCCTCGGCTTTGCTATCCCAGGAGTCTGCAGTCACATAGTTAATAGTGGACAGCTGAATGGATGAAGGCATATCAGTATCATGGAATAACTGCAGCTGTTGCCATCATGTTGTAGAAACATTTTTTGGCATGAAAATATTTTCACAATATACGTGTAGTCCTAGGTGAAAAAGATAAGTTACTAAATGGTGTATATAGGCACTTCTTTCTGTGAGTACATTTTCCTAGTTTTCTGCATTACTTCTATAGTTTTAAAACTTTAAGACTCTCTCCTCATTCTTTAAATGTTCTGTGTATATAACTTCCTTCCAAAGACTGCAGTATAGAAAGGGAGAAAAAATAACTTTGCAGTGGAGACAGATGACAAACTACCTCAGCCAGGTGATCCAGGTCAGCAACTACAGCGATAACTCATGTCAATAGTATGTACCCTTGACATGATGTGATGAAATGGCCCTTTTCCTCTGTCATCTTCCTCCCAAAAAACCCCAAAATCCCAGCCTAATCCTGAGAAAAACTTCAGAGAAATCCACATTGACATTCATTCTAGAAAATACCTAAGCTGTACTACTCAAAACTGTCAAAGTCATAAAAACAAGGAAAGTCTGAGAAACTGTTACATCCGAGAGGACCCTAAAGAAGACATGACAACTAAATGTAATGTAGTATCCTGGAACAGAAAAACGACATTAGGTTAAAAGCTAAAGAAATCCAAATGAAGAATGGATATTAATAATAATCTATCAAAATTGGTTCATTAATCATAATAAATGTATCATACTAGTGTAAGATGTTAATACCAGGGGAAACTGGGTGTAGGGTATATTGGAACTCTCTATACTATCTTCACAAATTTTTCTGTAAATCTAAAACTATTTTAAAATAAAAATTATATTAATTTTTTTTTACATTTATGAGTCTCTATTTTTTGCATCATTATTTTTCACTTTAATATCATGGACAAGCCACACACTACACCTGACAAGCTCAGGGGAGGACAGCATGGCAGGCCCTACAAACTCAGAGACCGAAAGTAACCGCATAGGGTGGTCTGAACATAAAAATTCCTAACTAAAAGTTAGTCATGGCAGGTAGTCACATCCCAGGCCTGTAGCTTCCTTGACAAAAGTTAATCTTTACCATAAGTGAGCCTGTCTATTGTCTCTTTTGTATCTAAGATAATATACCTTTGAAGCATTACAGTAATCTCCTTTTCCAGCTCCATCAGGGCACAACCGATCACAACAGAGCAGGACCACAGAACCCCTTGTTGTTATCTTGTTCCCTACATATCATCTGTATGTGCTGTAAATGTTCATTATTAACTATGCTGTACCCACCAATGTAAAAGAAGCATGTGTCTGTCCATTTTACTTCTGATCCAATCCCAGAGATTTCCCCACTTTGCTTTCTCCCACCCCCTTAATCTACCACCGATGGATTTCATGTAACCCTTCTATGTCTCTACCTTTGATTCTAATGTGTAAAATAAGCTGCAGAACTGCCATTCTCCGGAGCATTTTCTCAGTGTGTTGAGATTTTGCTTCCTGGCAATTGTCATCAGTTTGACTCAAATAAACTCTTAAGAATTCCCTACAGGCTTGGACATTTCTTAAATTGACAATCTCTTTAAAAAATTTTCATTCATGTTTTACCTTCAAAAAGTATTTTAAACAAGGAAGCATATTCCGTGAATTTATGTTTCTATATTTTCAAAGCTGCCATCTCAGGTCTCAAAGCCTCCTTTCTCAGAAAAAAAATACTTCTATAGGTATCACATCACAATTTTCTCCAATCTTTTCTTAATTGTTCCCTTTAAAGAATTCTCTGCACATATATGAAAAATGGTAATTTTGGTATAACGAGATTTAAAATTCCTATAGGGTTTACTTGATCGATTTCCTATCACATAAAATATGTTCTGTAATAATATTTTATGAATACCACTTTGATGCCTAAGTTAAATCAATGCAGACATATTGGTAAGGAGAAAAATGGTAAAAATATTAAATGCAGGTCTGCTTGATAAACAATCCAGTTAGTCTAGTGTGACAGAGGAAACTAGCAAGTAATCCAGGGGTCAGTGTTGATTTGTGTCTTAAAAGTTATCACATGGATTATGTGACCTATGATGTTTAAGTATAAATAGTATGACAAATGTGTGTAAATTAACTTTATATCCCCAGGGCTTGTTAGTGGTTGGAAGATCCCCAGTCAGAAATCTACATGACAGAAGTATCTAGTAAGCACTTCAAATGCCATTATTAAAAGCTGCACCAGAATATTTGTTAGTTAATATAGAGGATGTTTAGAAAATAATTTTCATGGGTGAAATAAATGGTGTTTTAATGGTTTCACTTGGATTAGAATGGTTACATCATTTCTGGCACTTTTGAATGAATTAAGTATAAAAAACCATCAAACCCACCACTCAAAGCCTGCTGCTCCAATGTGTCCTAGGTCCCCCCACTTTCCAGATGAATTTGTGACCTGACTGCACCAGAGCATTGGTTGGTCCACTGGAAGGGTGGAACACATCAAGGTGTCCATATCAGCGTGAAGCTTCACGGTAGTAAGCGCCAATATTTATTGATCACTTGCTGTGTCAGGCACTGTTCTAAGTTCCGTACATATAGAAACTCATGCAGCCTCTCTGAATCCTCAAGGAGCTACATACAACAGATAAGGAAAGAGAGACACAGAGAGCACACCACGTACTGAAGAGCTTATTGCCAATCAGTGATGATAATGACAGAAACCTTCCTTCGCCACAGAACTTCATTATGTCCTGGATTCTAAAATTCAGAAACTTCAACAACAAAAAATATCCTTAAGGTGTTGACTGCCTTCACTACATTGCATGACATGACCCATTCAAGGTCATAACTCTCCTTTGTACTTTGGAAGCAACATTTGACTCCCTTTCATTTCAAATGTTTGTTTACTGTGACACCCCTCGGTTTTAGAATGTTTATTTAAATCTCTTTTCAAATGTATATTTGAGCTTTCTTACTGCTATCTCTTAAATTTGCAAAATGAATAATTTAATTGCTTTTAAATTAGTGTACTAAAGACTATTGTGTGATAGTCTCTGGGCTGGGGCTGGTGGTCATTTCCATCAGGTCATCCTCCAAAGTGACAAATGCCATGCTTGGCCTTTCCCACTTAGAAGAGTCTTGGCTTAACCTGGAACAGAACAGAACAGATCCTGGGCTACAGAAAAAAATCTCATGATGCATTACTTTCAGAAAACCTTTCCTGAGCAGTGTTCAGTTCAAAAGGCTTTCATCATTTTAGGTAGGAATCATATTGAGCCTGTCTTCAGTGTTTGCTTGTTCTGTCTATCCTCTGTTATCCATTTCCATCACTTAATATATTTTCTGTAAAGATTCCATAAATCATTTTTTCCTAGGTAGCCTATTTTCATTGGTAGGTAAGATCCACTTTTTACAGGTGCCTCTCTATCCAAGAATCAGGAGGGTGAAGCCATACCCCTGCTTGGTTACCTTCCACCAAATGGACGCCATTCTGCATAATTTGGTGATCCAGGGATGACCCAAGGAGTCCTACTTGATGACTTCTAGAACTATCATGTCCTGAATCAGCTATGAGAAAATGGAAATAGGTTTTCCTATATAAAAATCCCACCCTGGCCAGATGGTGTCTGGTATCTATAGGAAGAAGAAGAGTAGAAAAGATAGACTTTATTATAATTGATTCCCTCTCAGATGTTCAGGAAAGGTTGCAAACCTTACTAAGTAAAAAGAGAAATGTAGAGAGACAAAGAGAAAATGTGGGAACAAGCCTTGTAAAAGTATCTGTTAAAAGGCCCCAGCAGCAAAAGTCCTAATCCTCACACTTAGAAGGGGTGCAGCCCCAGTTCTCTCCACCAGACTATGTTAGGAAACACGGACTCCTGTGAAATGCTGGGCATTGACAAAGCGGTGCCAGGAACCTCAATAACCTTTCTGCTCTGTTCCTAGAATGATATCTACCCTTGCAGTAAACCCATACCAGCTGCCAGAATTTCCTCCTCAGGGATACCAGGAAAATTTCTGTCCAATTATTTCAACATAAGATTAAATATTCAAAACATCGTTATTGAAGTTCCTAAACCTGAGGAGGTCATACCTTAGAACTAATGGGCAGTGGCAGCCACTCTCCATATAGTAAGTGGAACAAAGCCTGATCCCAGGGACAAGTCTATTTTTCAGAAATTAATTCCTCCACTGTCCATTTCATCACTTTGGAATTATAGTAGATCAAAATCACCTTTCTCCTCAAGCAAGCCTAAATTACAAAGTACAGCAAAATAGAAATATTATTAGTCTAGCAAGAAGCAGTGAATAGATGCTGAAGTTGAAACAGGTCTGATTGTAAGCAACTGCTTTACGTTGTAATGTAATCTCACTTTATAGATGAAAGAATGTGTTATTCTAAATAAATAAATAAATAAATAAATAAATAAATAAATAAATACCTGCCTGGATAACTACAAACATATTATAAAGTTGTTGAATTACACATGATGCTGAGAATTTCTTAAGAATCTTAAGAGCTGTCCATTTGGGAAAGGAGGACTCTAAAAACATTTACCATATAAAATTTCTATATTTAAATGTATATGGTTGAACCACATAAATTGTATTCAATCATATTAGAATATTTTATTTGAATATAAATTGATTTTTTTAACCAAAAACATAGGATAACACTGAAAGTCTGTGTATGAAACTAAAAAGTATAAAATAATTATTATTTGTTTATTACCAAAGTCTTAAAAAAAAAAGTTATCTTTGGTCTGGTAAGGTCAACAACAAACCAAGGAATTTATAATGGGCTTGGGCCTGAGCCCAGCCTCCAAAAGTGAATAAACATAGGGGAGGAAGGGAGAAAAGATGTCAGCTTAAACTCTGCAAATAGCAGAGATTTTGCTTCTAGAACATTGGGGTGACATAAATAGTTCCATCTGCTTTAATAAAATATTCATATTTTATCTCATTTTTATTTCCAAAACACTCATTGCAAGTTTGAAGTTTTTTTTAAATGCCCATTAGGAAAAATGTATCCAGGGTGTGGAAATTAGGCAAAATGCTGAGCGTGTGTCCTTTCACAGCCACCCTGGAACACTGTCGGATGACAGTCAGCTGACTATTTACCATTCATTAAAGTTCAGACACTGTAAAGTGCCTTATTAACTTATAGAAAATTGATAAGTTGCAAATGATTTTGATCTGGTAAAGTTGAAAATAATGTCTGCCTAGTAGAAAATATAATCCCAAAGATTAAAGCTTTATTGTTTTATTTTGAACCTATCCAGTGCTTTAATGTCTGTATTCTTTTTTGAGTCCTCCTTTGATCCAGCTTTGCCAGCCTGCTGCTTCCCTCATTAATGAGTTAAATATACCTTGACTCACTATGCTTATATGAAAATTATGTTTTAGCTATTTAAGTATTATATTTTATCATCTTTAAATCTCAAACTGCAACTTAAAAAAAACGTTCAGTAGTCCCGCTCATCTGCACTTTCACTTTCCAGTGTTCCAGTTACCAGTGGTCAAGTGTGGTCTGAAAATATTAGATGAAAAGTTCCAGAAATAAAAAAATTCATAAGTTTTAAATGACATGCCATTCTGAACAGCATGATGAAATCTCCAGCTGCTAGCTATGTCCCGCCCAAAAAGCGAATCATCCCTTTGTCCAGCTTATCCATGCTGTATATACGACCTATCCCTTAGTCACTTAGGCCACTTGGTTATCAGGTTCTCAGATCAGTTATCAGAGAAAGAGAGAGAGAGAGCAGATCACATTCACACAATTTTTATTACAGGATATTGTTATAATTGTTCTATTTTATGATTAGTTGTTATTAATCTTTTACTGTGCCAAATGTATGAATTAAGCTTCATTATAGGTATGTGTGTATAGAAATACATACACACACACACACACACACACACACACACACACACACACACACGCACAGTGCCAAAAAAAAGTATACACATTTTAAGAAAGGAAAACTGTATTTAAATTGTAATAGTATATACCAACAACAAAAGATGAATACAAGTGACGTTTGACTTCTGCAATTACAAGAGGTGCTCAAAATGGTTACCATCAGTGTCCAGACACTTCTGATTATGGTGAATTACTGCTTGAGCAACATTGACCAAAGTGTCCACTTGTATACATTATCCTGGCACCCCCGGTATATAGGATTTGGTACTATCTGAAATTTCAGGCATTCACTGGGGTCTTGAAACATATCCCCTTTGAATAGGGAGAGACTACTGTATAATAAAAATAAAATTTACATGGGTTTTAAAGAATATAATTATACATTGTACTTTATAGTTACAAGTGCAATTACTATGAGATATATGACATTGGAAATTTGGGGCCACAGAATACTTTTTTCCATACAAGAATTTGAATTTCTGCACTAAAGCTAAAGAGCTAACACTTTATGCAAAACAGAACATCTTTCATTTGAAATGAAGTGTGTTATATTTGCAAACCGAGGTGTTCTTTACAAATACAAGACTCAGATAATCTGAAAACTATGTGAATCCACAGGAAGTATCCACTTGAATTTCTCAAGTATAAAATCTTCCAGTTTTACAGTTATTTTAAAATCATTTGCATTTTATTTTGATATACTCTTAATATGTTTTTTGAAATTCTTAGTTAGATTTTAGAAGTCTAAATTCATAAGCCCTAAGATAATATCTATCTGTATTTATCCAAAGGTTTCTAAAAAATGGCTGTTTATTATGCCTGTTATTAAACTAAGGATACCAATGATATATGTGAAGTAAGTGTTTTTGACCCATTATTGCAGACAAAACCTGAAAAGCATACCCATGTTCTGTTCTTTGATAACCACATGAGCTATAACATATGAGTTATTGTCTTAATATCTCTGGAACAAAATTTAAGATTTGGGTGGTAGTAAGTCAACATGATCCTAATTGGGAGATTTGGATTTGTATACTGTAAACTTGGTGTAACTAAGTAAGTCATGAGATATAGAGTTCTTAAGGGGATACCATATACTGTACAATAAAAAAAAATTTTGTAGGGCCAGCCGAGTGGAGTGTCGGTTAGGAGTTGGCTTGGGATGCCAGCTCTGAGCAGCAGGGCCCTGGTTTGGATCCTACATGAGGGCCAGTGACTCTGCACCCTCTACAGCTAAGATGGTGAACAACAGTTCAACCTGGAGCTGGGCGGCTGCCGTGAGTCTCTGGTGATGGCATAGGCTGCAGTGGGGCTGGCGGGCAGCTGATGTGCATTACTGAGCTGCCATGAGCCGCCTTGAGCGGCCGTCCAATGGCTGTCGAGCAACGCCTCACCCAAGAAGAGCACAATGATGGCATCAACATGGGCCAGTGAAGCGACATCCTCCACAACTAGACTGAAGAACAAAAGGACAGCAACTTGTCTGTTCCCCTTCCCCAATTCCCCAACGCTGTTCCCCTCCCCCAATTCCCCAATAAAAATCTTTAAAAAAAAAAAAAGAATTTGTATCTCAGTAAAGGAAGCAACATAAATTTAACAGCTTGAAAGATCAGGAGATGATTTAGCAGAGTTTAAAATATATATATAACTAGATATATAAATATATAGAGTCTGATATTCTAGAAATTCAAGAATACTTAATTATGTTAATACATGTGGTTTAATTATGTTTTTATTGGGAATTATATGTTATAGGTGACTTACAGAATCTTGAAGACTGAGCTAATCGCATTTTATTTTGTCTCAGCTACAGCAGGCCTTTCTCTCTCCTCGCTGACAATAGTCACCAAGAAAAGACTAGCAGTTAAAAGCCTCCACTGTCTTAAGAATTTAAATTATCAGCTGATAACATGCCAAGGCCCTCAAAAGAAAAGTTAATGGAAACAATTGAACCAAACTATCTATCACATAGTAATTATAAAGCCAAACAAAGGCTATATAACTTCTGGAACAAAGCAATTTGACTGCAAATCCTTAGAGTGACGCAGTTTAGAAACAAAAGAAAATGCATATAAATATTTGGACTTTTTCTGGTAAGGTTATTGTTTGTGACAATGTTGTACTTTTATCTTGGAACTATAGTATTGCTAGTAAATAACTAATAATGTTAATTGTGCTAGAAATCTAGAATCCTATAAGATATGTAATACGTACACAAATATATATAGATATAGATATAGATGATATAGATATAGATATAGATATATAGTATAAAATAAATGAGGCAATATTTTAAAATCAAACATTAAACTAGGACCATCCTACTGATAAAATGAGATTAGAAATTTCCCATGGAAAATATACCCATGGGGCAAGATTACTTCATGGCATTACAAAAATTAAAAGACAAAAAAGGACTAATTTTCTAGCTCTGAATGTCACTCCGAAAATGTACCCTAGCACAAAGTTCTATGGCCTCCAATAGAACTTTTCCTACATTTCTTAGAACAATGGCTGATGCCATGTCTGGGGCAGGAAAATACAAGGCAAATGAAGATCAGCTTATTGGCCAAAAAAGCAAGAAAGCTTTCTAGGTTTATGGGGTCATGCCACAGTCACACCCATGCTAATCAAAATGACTGTTTCTAGGGGTACCCTGACTAATAAAACACAACTTTTACAAGGACATCTTGAAGAGATGTCTGGAGACATGAGACAACCTCAGGACTGTGTTATGAATTTGAAAGCCATTACTCTAATAGTGGATGTAAGATTAATTCATCTTTACCTCACTCACAGTTGCAGTTCTCTGCTGCTTACCGAGAGGTTCCTTCTAAACCACTTCTCACCATGTTCATCTTCCCCAGTGTCTCCTACAGTGAAGAATGATAGTGTTTGGAAAGGCAGAGAGAAGATTAAAAATATACAGGTATGAATATGTATGTGGGGCTTTATATCCAAATAGGACAGACTATGATAACTAAATCAGTCCCTCTACAATCAACAGAAAAATATAGTATATGCTGTAAATTTTTAAATCTCAATTCATTTTTAAAAATCCTTAATTTATTCTCTAGAACCAGCTTTATGAACCCTTCAGTGTCCCATTGTTCTTCGTTCTTCCAAAATAATGCCATGACTCCTGTTCTTTCTAATGTACATTTCTTTTCAAAATACATACTTGAATAACTTCTAATGTCCTAAGAATTGAGGTGTCTGACTTCTGACTGTTAGATGCTCCCTTGCTTCCACCTGAATGCACATTTTATGAAAAAACAAAAACCATGTTTCCAAACCCCTAATAATCTTTTCCTGTATCCATGGCAGAGCCTGGGCATAAAACCTAGTCGGTATCTCATTGATTGATCAAGTGTCTAATGACAGGGAGTGGGGTGTTTAATTAAGATTCAAGCCAAGTGGCTCAGTTGGTTAAGAGCTTGCTCAAGAGTGTGAGCTCTGAGCAACAGCGGTTCAATGCCTGGGCCCGAGCTGAGCTGCCACTGAGCTGCCAACAGGTGGCAGGATGGCTCAGCTAAAAAATAAAAAAATAAAAAGATTCAAGATTGGGCTCTATGTTATCTCTTTGCTAATAAGTGATGGCTTCCTTGGTAGAATTTGGCCTAAGACTAACTTTCGTTGTAACCTGCTCCTGGGACAGGGTGGTGGGAGGCAGGCATGGCCTAAACAATCTTAAATCACCAGAAGTTCCTGATATTTAATGAGAGAGCTAATGGTTGATGAACATCTCTGGCCATAGCACAAGGAAGGCTATTTCACTATATTACACATTAATATTCTTAGTAACTAAATAAAAATGTATCAATAATCAGAACTCGGACTGCATTTTGTATGACAAAGTTGGACAAAATGATTTTTAACTACATTTATATGCATTTAAAAAGGAACAGGATAAAGTTTGTCATTTTATCAATAAATATTTTTTAATGTATCACATAGTGGTTTCTAATCATGTAGTCCAAAGTTTTGAAAATTGTTTTAAATGGCCCTGAAAAACCAAGGGATTCTAGTTCCACCTCTCTTCTTCTGTTGATGATCTCTATTACCTTGAGCAAGTATTGTGGTAAAGATAAGAAAATGTATGTGACAGTGGTTCAGAAAGTTAAAAATGAATAAATAAGGCTACAGTTCTCAACCTTTTTTGTTCTCCTTGAGTGCACATGACAGATGACCTTCACATATGCTGTCCACTCCTGTGGAATATTTTCATATTCTACACATACATAGCACTTTCTATATTCCAGGCACCATTCTAAGCAACTTGAAAATAGTAACTCATTTAATGCCGTTAGTATGAAGTAAGTATCCTTATAATTTCTATTTTATAGATGAGGAAACTGAGGCACAAAGAGTTCATGGAACTTGCACAGGGCCACACAGGTAGTTGAGTCGCAGCATGAAAATATGAGTCTAGCTCTAAAACGACCACAGGAAGCTGTGTCTAATGAAAATAAAGTGAATCATGCTGCCGTTTCTGTTTGTTATTTGCTTTTGAGTTTTTAATAGTTATACAATCCAAGTCACAAGAGGAATGAAATCAGCTTTTTGAAGACCTCAAATTGTAATTTTACAAGGAAAAATAAAAGAACTATTTAAAAAACAAAAAAAAACTTTTTGTGAATGTCAACTTTTTAAACCATCTCCCCTCTCCCCACCTCCTAGTAATAATAATAAGACAATCCCTTGGGAGGTATGTGACATACAGGTAAAATTCAGATGTTGTCTTCAGAACAACTCAGCACTGAAATTCTTAAAGAAACTTATCATTGTTAGTCCTGAGTATTTAGGGTCAGATAATTTTTGTGGTTTTTTTATTCAAGAGCTGCTACTGAATCATTTCCCACAGATTCAGGACCACCAGAGTCTCTCTTTTATCAGTTTCCACAAGAGAAAAAGAATAAATGGGCCAACAGCAAAGTGATGCTTCTCTGATGAACACACAATTCTTGTGGCTTCATTTTTCCTTTCTAATCCGATAGCAATAACTTTTTATCATAAAAAAATTAAAAGAGACCCTTCTTCCCAAGCAGAAGTTCTAGCGATAGCCGCTGGTTAAGTGATTTAGTGATGTTTAGTAACAATGGATTTCCTCTTTAGCAAGAGTTGCCACTGGCAGCAATTCTGTTTTATGCATATTTCAGCACAGTAATGAATCAGAAATGATGCCTCAACAATCCTGAATCCTGAACAGAAACAAAGAGCTTTAAACAATGCAGCAAGAGGAGTGTTTTCCCAGCTAGCATTCTACAAAAAACACTACTGTTAGTTTGCCTACTATGTGTCCATCAACTATGCTACCATCAGGGGAGACCAAGAGAAGTCATGGAATGTGCCCTAAAACAGGTCCCCCAGCAGTGGTAAGAAAGTCAGGGGAGTAAATAAGACAGAACAATGGGATTCGTGGTCTGACACAGGCATAAAAAATATTGTGGAAACACTGCAAGTGAATAGTGCCATCACCTTGGGGAATCACTGATGAGATGACCTTTAGTTTTGCCTTGAAGGGCAGTTGAATTTTAATAGGTGGAGAAGGGAGGCAGAAGGTGTCGATATTTCAAGGAGGAAGAACAGCAGGAGAAAGGGCATAGAAGAATGAGAGGCAATAATTTGTTTGTGGGACTGACGATAATTCTTAGTGGCTGGAGAACAATGCCCATGGGAGAAAGCTGGTAGGAAATGAGTCTGGAGATGGGTGTGTGGGCGACTGGTGAGGATCCCTGTAGGTCATTTTAAGGAGTTTACATTTTATCCCAGAGACGAATTGGAGATTTTTTTTTAAGTTTAAAAGCAAGCCAAATAACACTTTTTAAATATTGTAATTTTGAAAGATCATTCTGATTGCAAAATGTGGAGGTTAGAGTAAAGAAGAAATTAGAAATGGGCACACTCGCTAGGGGAGTGCTGTAATAATCCTAATGAAAGGTAATAAGAGGGAGCCAAAGAGATCAGGAAGACGGATTTGGCCTCGCTTCAGAGTCAGTGGGAGCTGGTGACTATCTGGTTAGTTGAGATGAGAGGTAGGGTGACGCACAGGTTTATGATTTAGATCACTGACACCACAAGCTTAGCTCAGATGTATAGAAAGAGATAGATTTACCCAGGAAGAGAAAAACTGAAAACATGTCTGGTACTCGTGAAAAGAAAAGGACAATGGGGCGTAACTGGATCGGAGTGTTTGAGTGCAAAGCATAGAGCGACTGGGGTGGCCGCAGAATCAAAGGTGAGAGACGCCCAGAATGAAAGTAGTAGAAAGAAGCTGTACATTTGTAGGAGTCATGAGGTGGTAGGAGCCACAGGGCATCAAAAACCACGCTGCCGAGAGGAGAATGGAGAGAAAGCAACTAATAGCAGCAAGAGCAATAGAAGCAGGAATGGTACTCGGTGGGTCAGGGTCACGTGTAGCCCCTCCTCTGAGTAGAGCTACTAGAGCTGCCACTGCGCCCCAGGAATGCCGGAGGCCAGCTGCACAACCACCGCTGCGCCCAGGGAGTCCTGGCAGTGCAGAGGCTCTGAGCCTTCCAAGCGTCCGCAGAGCCTCTTGCACCTTCCCATGTGCCCTGCAACAAAACCCTGCCACCCAAGCCAGCATGAGCACGTCCTATTTCCTTGAAAAAAGCAAACGAAGACCAAGAACATAATGGGCAAAACCTCTGAGAGTTTCAGGATGATACTTTCCAAATAATAACTTATTTGTTTTCTTTTTGGTGTTCTTTTTTCTTTGTTTTTATGCCCCTTTTTCTTTTCTTCATGTAAGCTTACAACACACACAACAATAAACTATGCTTAGTATTGACTTTAAACCTATGGCATTGGCTTTTCCTAGCAAGCCCCTTTAGAGATATGATACAAAAGTATATATTATGCCCTTCAAGTACAAGACCCTTCTCAGAAATTAATTTCTGAAAAAGCCGATGCATTTGTGTTTCAAATTTTATGATCATCTGGGTACGATTTTAATGCCAATGAAACTTCAGTACACAAAAGCTATCTTTCAGACACTGTACAAGGCTTGCTAATTATATCTGCCCATAAATTCTAATTCTTTTTCTTTTCATGTTAAATCAGAAGAAACTGCAAGCTCTGAGGCTTTATTTGAATCAAAATTAATAAAGCACTTGCTGTAGAAAGCTACAGGAGAGATGATGTGGTTTCTTCAACAAATAAATCACAAGGGAAAAAATAAATCTATATAAATCCCATAGATTAAGGAATTAAAATCATATTAATCAAAATGTGTGAGCCTGATTTACATAATTTAAATAAATTCAAGCAAAAAATGTAACTAAATACAGAAAAATCTATGACATTTATGAGACACTTGGAAATTTGAACACTGGATTTTGATGGCAAGAGTAATATTGTTAATTATATTTATTTGTGATAATGCTTTCTGGTTATGCTTTAGAAAGAGAATTATTATCTTTTAAAAACATATACTAGAAACTAATATTTTTTTCAAAATAATAACAGGAGGGGAGAAATGGGTGAGGGCATAGATGAAACAAGATTGTTCATAAGGTAATTAATTATTGAAGCTGGGGATAGAGACTCACAATACTATTACGACTCCTTTTACACATATTTAAAATTTTTTTATAATAAAAACTTTTTAAACATCAATAAAGATGTTGAGCATCTGTCCTTTTTGAGCTTTGATATTATATAACATAAATAAGAGAATTTTGTCTTCCTCCAAATGTGTGTTTATGCCTGTGTGTCTATGAAAATATGACTGGAAATGAAAATGCCACAATATTAATAGTGACTTTATGTGGATGATATGTGCTTTAGACTGAATGTTTGTTTTCTCCCAAAATTCACATTAAAGCTTAATGCCCAATGTGATGGGGTTTGGAGGTGGGGACTTTGGGGGGTGATTAGGTCATGAGGGTGGAATCCCATGAATGGGATCAATGCCCTTATAAGAAGACACCCCAGAGAGCTCCCTTTCTCCTTCCACCATGTGAGGACACATGAAGATGGCCACCTATGAACCAGGAAACAGGCCCTTACCAGACACTGAATCTGCCTGCACCTTGATCATAGACTTCCCAGCCTCTGGAGTTGTGAGAAATAACTTACTGTGGTTTGTAAGCAATCTAGTCTGTGGTATTTCTGCTACAGCAGCCAAAATGGACTGTGTGATTCTCAGATGAGCTTTTTAAACTTTTCTACTTATCTGTGTTATATATATATTTTTCCTCACAGTGAATATACATGAGGTGTGATAAAAAAATACGGTGAATGTTTAAATTAAAAAGAAAACAACAACAAAAAACACCATTTATTACAGTAAAAGATACATTGCCATTAATCCCCCTCAAAATACACCCCTTGCTTGGAACACACTTATCCCATCATTCTTGCCACTTTCTGAAGCTATTCTGGAAGTCCTCTTTTGCGAGTGTCTTTAGTTGTGCTGTTGTGGCTGCCTCGATGTCCTGAATCAATTCAAAATGTTTTCCTTTCATGGTCATATTGACTTTGGGGAAGAGCCAGAAGTTGCACAGTGCCATATCTGGTGAATAAGGTGGATGAGGAAACCCCATAATGTTTTCATTTGACAGAAATTGCCATACCAAAAGCCATGTGTGACACAGAGCATTGTCATGATGGACGATGAAGTAAAAACACTCATGAAAGAGGACTTCCAGAACTACTTCAGAAAGTGGCAAGAATGATGGGATATGTGTGTTTGAAGCTAGGTAGAATATTTTGAGGGGGATTAATGGCAATGTGTCTTTTACTGTAATAATTTTTTTATTTAAATATTCACTGTATTTTTCGATCACACCCCATATGATGTTATTTTTTTATTTCATTTTGCACAAATACCCATCATGCCAGAGATAATAGCTGAATTTATGGTGCTTAAATTACATTGCACAAATTGGTTGATTTCCTGAAACGAAACACATATGTGTTCAAAATTACTGAGCCAATCAGAATCCTGCTAGTTACTAATATTTTTAGCCCCAGTTCTTTCTTATTTTCTGAATCTCACATTGAACATGAACTGCTTTTAAATATATACTTTTGTCATTATTTAAACTAACTCATTCTCAAAAGTCCAATTCTAAATTTTCTGTCCAAATGGAACATTTTTTTGTACTTCATATTTCAGCTATCAAGTTAATTCTTTTAGCAAGTTGATTCCAGAGGTCTATAATTTAACAAACATTTATTGACCATCTGCTATGCTTAAGATACTGTGCTGAGTACTACAGAAAATGACCAACTTATGTCAATTTTCTCTCTCTCTCTCTCTCTCTCTCTCTCTCTCTCTATCTCTCTCTCTCTCTCTCTCTCTCCATACACACACACACACACACACACACACACACACACACACACACACACACATACGGAGGGTGCCAAAAAATGTATACACATTTTAAGAAAGGAAAAAACTGTATTAATGTAATAATATATACCAATAACAAAAGATGAATACAAGTCATGTGTATACATTTTTGGCATATATATATATATATCAAAACCACTTTGAGCACCTGAGCACCTCTTGTAATTGTAGAAGACAAATGTGACCTGTATTCATCTTTTCTTAATGGCATATATTGAGTATGACAATTTTAATACAATATACACACATGTGCGTAAGACAAATAAAATGTGATACAATGAGATGTTAAAATACAGTGGGGAAAATAAGAGTGACAGATTACTTCTGATGAGTTATGCTTGAAATCTTCATGAAGATGATGATACTTAAACTGGGTCTTCAAAAGTGGATGGCATATAACAAGCAGAAATGCACAAAAGGATTTTTTTTCCCCTTGTCTGTGAAAAACACTCCTATGTTTTTCTTTAGTGACACCCTTACAATACTTCTGACACCAGATCTGTGTGTGTTCACACATCAAGCAATTCTCTGGAACCAGCTGGGTGCTTTAAAATTCATTTCAATTCTGACACTATCTACCTGGAGTTAGTAGCAGATCCCACAAGTTAAGGGTTCAGTCCCACAAGACTGCCTCCACATCAGACACCAATCACAAGTTTCAGGTTATCACCTATACTTCTACCCACTGTCTATAGATTGGGGTTCCTATGACTCCTCCTTGAGTTAGATAATTTGTTAGAATGGCTCACAGAACTCAGGAAAATACTTATTTACATTTACTAGTTTATTATAAAGGGTGTAATAAAGGATACGAATGAGCAGCCAGATGAAGAGATATACTATAAGACAAGTTCTAGACGGGTCTTATTGTTGGAGCTTCTGTCCCTCTGGAGTTGGGATGTACCATCCTCCTGGAATGTAGATGTGTTCACCAACCTCAAATCTCTTTGAACCCTGTACTATTGGGATTTTTGTGGAGGCTTCAGCAAATAGGCATGATAGATCATTAACTCAGTCTCCAGCCCTTCTCCCCTTTGCACAGGATGGCGGGTAGCGCTACAAAGTTCCAACCTCCAAATCACTGTTTGATCTTCTGGTGACCAGCCCCCATCTGAGGATTTCCAGGCATCCACCGAGAGTCACCTCATTAGGACAAAAGTTACTTCAGTCACTGAGCAAATTCCAAAGGATTGGGAGCTCTGTGTCAGGCACCAAAGTCAAAGATCAAATATTAGAACAAAAGATGCTCCTAGTACTATTATCACTTAGGAAATTGCGAGGGTTTTAGTTTTATGTTAGGGACCAAGGATAGATAGATGATGATGATGATAGATAGATAGATAGATAGATAGATAGATAGATAGATAGATAGATGATAGATAGATAGATAACAGATAAGAGAGAGAGAGAGAGAGAGAGAGAGAGAGAGAGAGAGAGAGAGAGAGAGAGAGAGAGAGAGAGAGGGAGAGAGATATCAAGGGAAAGGACAAAAAGAAGCAATTCAATAGCACACAGAATCCAAGAATCTTAAGGGAGAAATACGCTTGGAGAAATGAATTAGGGTCAAATCATAGGTGGTTGTGAATGCCATATTGAGACTCTATGCTGTTTATGAAAATGCAACCAAAAATTAAATTTTACTCTGATACAATTTTATTGGTGTCATAATTGTCACTAAATCTAATTGTCTAGTTCACTATTATAATCATTACTAATCAAAATTTTACACAAGTCAGCCTCTCAGAACTCTTGAGACTCAATGACCTGCCTAAATCAGCTCAGTTTTCCACTGAGAGTGTGACTATGAATGCAACTTTTGGGAATGTTTAGATATTTAGGAAGTAGGTTAAAAAAAATATGAAAAGCAGATTAATTAAAAGAATGTACCATATTTGCCGGCATATAAGACGACTGGGCGTATAAGACGACCCCCTAACATTTCCACTCAAAATACAGAGTTTGTTATATACTCGCCGTATAAGACTACCCCCTCTTCCGCACACCTTCCACACACCAAATAAAAGGTAAAACAATATCAGATTTGATTTCAACATTTTAATTTATATTCAAATGCTTATGACATGCAGGAAAACTGTCACAAGGCTGTATGTAATCAAACATATACATAAACCAGTGCAAGTTTATTACCGGTAAACATACCGGTAATTCACTAAAGAAAACACACTCTATAGACTGGTACCGTAGATGCTTCTCAGGAACATAGGCAAGCAGCCTGAACGGTATGTGGAATGAAGTGGGCGGGCATCGGGAGGCCACTATGGCACGGGGCAAGCACTATGGGCAGTCTATCTGAAGTGTACCTGGCGTATAAGACGACCCCCCACTTGGAGGCATATTTTTCAGGGCCAAAAAATCGTCTTATACGCCGGCAAATACGGTACCTCAAACTTCCTTCAAAGTTTTTGCTTAAAGCTCCTGCTATTTCTTTCTCCCCATCACACATGTCTCTCCCTGGTATCCTCTGCACGGTCTTCTCTGACCTTCCAGTTCACATTCCCTTTTCTGCACTGGGGTCGTTATAGTCCTCCAAGCACGGAAGGCCTGGCTTGACTCTGAGCAAGCTCTGTTCTGACATGCTTCAATAACTAAGCCTTTTTCTCTAAGCTCATATGAGAAAGAAATGTTCTTCTCACAGGATATTATTTTCATATTCTGGTGTTCTGACAAGTACTAGGTTAGGAAAATCCCATTGCCACACATCCAAAGGGACAGAGTGGAAAGCGTCATGCATGATCCCAACTTGAGTTGAGTTAAAGGGATGCACTCAGGCTGGTCTGTGTACACTCATTGCTCAGTCTGCAGACCTAACTTGGGGCAGAATATAAAAGCCCAAAGTAAGAACTTTATGATCAACAGGTTTCTAGAATAAGCAATTTTATGAAGCAGCCTTAGGCAGTAGTATATACAACTGTGTATAAAAACAATGGCCAGTTTTAAAATAAAATCCCAATGTCAGGCATAAAAATGCATTTTTCTTGCTTTACTCTGAAAGAATGCACTGGGGAGAAATTCAGCAAATAAAACCTGTTGAAAATATGAACACTCCTGCAGGCTTATTTCCAGTGGGACATTAACACAGGCTTGCAGTAAAACCTCTATTAATGAGGAGAATGTGTTCCAATGACACACTTATTCAGCAGATATTTCTTAAGCAAGACAGAAAAAAATACAAAAGATCAAGGTGTCAGCTTCAGAACTTCCTGAAGGAATGTAAAAAATATGATGTAATATAAAATATGACAAAATGCTAAAGAAAACAACATCAAATCTGCTGGAAAACATAAAATAGGCCTCCTAAGATTTAGTATAGAAGTAAATAAGGAGAACTCACATTAAAGGATACTAGAGAAGAAACTCAATATTAACCTGCAGTCAAGACAGATAGAAGGTTTATTAAAGGGTTGATTGGAGAAGGTTCACAACTGAGCTATTGGAGGGAAAAGAACAGCAGGGGTTCCAGTAATGCAGCACACACTTTCACCCAGTTCCAGCCACCTCTGCAGCTGCCATTGGTGACTCAGCGGAGTGGCGGGAGGGGTAGAGACTGGGAGAAGCATCCTAGGGAAGAACTGAAGTGTCATTCCTCCCTTCCTCTTCCTAACAGGAGTGACTCAACTTTACTTTCACCTACAGTCCCAGAGTCCTCGTGAGTTGAGTCTCTTACACACTTACATCCCAAGTTCTGACATCCTTTTAAGAGGAAACCAAATCTTTCTCTCCACAATTTGAATAAACATATATAAAACTTAACTCCATAAGTGCTATTTAGGGTAAGATATTCATGAAATACAAGAGTCAAAACAAATGCCCACTGGGACCAGCAGGTGACATAAATGAATGAAGGAATTGAGGAGGGGGGTCACTGGGGGCTTGCTGCAGAGGACATGCCCTGTCTGCAGGGGACAGACATCACACAGCTTCAACTGAGGGTAGCCAAGGGGAAGTCTGGATGGTTATAAATATTGCAAGTCTTCTTATATTTCAAGAGGGAGGCTGGTCCCTATTTTTATGCAAAACATTTGTATTTATAAGCACAGTTAACTAATTCATTAAAGCAACCAAAACAAAACACTGCAAGTGTGAACAAAACAGTTCACAGGCCAAACTCAGGACATGGATTGCCATTTTATAATTTGTTCATCAAGAAGTATTCAGTCAACTAGGCAAGCTGGTAGAAGTGAGAGCTACCAGAGTCTCCTCTGTTTTGGCAAAGTTGAGAGTAAAGAGAACAGGAAGGCACTGGTTGGGGGTTAAGGCAAATGGAGGTGAGGAATATTTTGAAGGCCTCACAGTTTTGCTCATTGCAGCACTGTCTGCATATATTTAGAGGGGACAAGCGGCAACTGTGCAGTGCCATTTGTTAAGCCTAACCACATACAAAGCTTTACTTCCCACAGTTTTAATACTGCCAATTTCATCATAAAAGAGATTAGTTGCCAGGGTTTTCACTCACCAAGGTATCGCCACACTCTGTTTTTTTGGAGCAAAGCCTATTTATGAATCACATTAACTTTCATCTACAAGGATAGTTTCTCAAGATGTGGCAGACCCAGGGTGGTTGTGGATTCTTCAGCCCAAACATAAACAAGGATCTGAGAATACTGGCACTTTTAAAAAATTAAACTGTAATCTGCAATGCAGCAATAATTTACTACAGAGCTTTTGGGCAAGAAGCCTGCTGCAAATTGTCAGTCTGAAATGTTATTAACACAGCTATCGAAGTCACCAAAAGACACTATAGACATTTTTTATGCTGTTCTTAGATGCCGAAATATATAAATCACTTAAATCACTTAACTGCTGCACAGAAATTGCTTTAGGCAAGTAAATTCAACATTTGCTATCAATTGATTTCAAAGAGAGCAGCAAGCTAATGAATAGCTCTTGGGTTAGGAAGAATCCTAAAGCTTAAATTGGATAGCAAGAATCACCCACAATGATACCCTAACATACTCACAAACCTATGAGTAAAAGGAACAGACATGTGTTTATAGGTATGTGTGTGAGACATCTACAGTGTGTGTGTGGAGAAAATGTTCTCTTGGAGAAACCAGAAACATTCGTGTGGTTTCACTATGAATTTTTTAAAGCTGGTACTGCTTGCTTACATGCTTTTTGCACTCTATAGTAAATTTATTTTCTATATAAATAAATATTATCTCATTACCAACCATCTCCATTAGAATCTAGCAGACCATGAAATAGGCTTTGCAAGATCAAGCAATGTACTTAGGTTCCCCCAAAAAAACATTGTTTTGGCTTCTAGCTTAAGATCTCATGGTGAAATAAAATTTTACATAACAGTTTAGAGAAAATACACTTTATAATCCTTTCCAGTCAAAAGCAGTTCTAAAACGAAAAGCAGATTACTAACAACTATGAAAAATAAATATCTCTATTTCTACCTAACTCTTTGTTTACCTTTCTAATCTTTCTAACTTTTGCATTGTTTCCAAAAATCCATATTTAAAAGAGTATATTTTCTCAAATGCAAAAATAACTCAAGGACAAAACATCCAGAGATTTCAATCTACCAAATTAAATACTAAGTAAGCAATACACTTCCCCCACTTCTCTAAAGCACATAATTTCCAAGGATAATGTCACTAAAAATATTATATAATTCAAGAGAAAATCAGTGGCCACATCTTACAATCCATTCTGAAATGTGGCTAAAATATCAATGAATCTAGTTGTAGATTCCATTAATTAGGCAAATGACAACCATGGCAAATGCACACAGTTGATTATTATATAAATTCTAGCAGCTTTCCTAAATAAAGTGCATGTGCCCAGAGTTCAAAGTTCAAAGGAATAGTTAAGCACCTTCTCAAAGAAACATTAAAGAGTTAGATTTTTGTTCAGAATTTAAAGCGAGTGGGAAATGTAATAACACAAATTTTTGCATCACACATCTATTGTTAAGTTTAGGAACTGGCAAAAACCCAGGAACCAATGCAAGGGCCTGGTCCAGCAGGAACAGCCAGTTTTCACTGGCAGAAGGTGTGCCTTGAGGGGCACTGTAAAGCATACTGGAGAGACCCAAAAAACAGGCCGTGTGAGGGCCCTGGATGCTTACACAGCAAAGGCATCAGAGTTCCGCAGCATGAATGACACATGGCACTATTTTTATTTAGCAAAGAAGCAAAATTTTAAAGGAATTGAGCTTATATTTGAGGAAAAACGAATTCATTAAATCATTTTGTTTAATACAGTGTTTCTGTTACTCATTAAAGAAAGTTGATTTGGGTGGCCGTATTTCAAAGTCAAGAATATTATTTGCAACCTCAAAGGGATTTCTAAAATTACATGTTTTTAAATATGAACTTATATGGAAACTTTATTTTCAAAAAAGCAATCAGTCTTCAAATTCAGCTACCCAGTGGTACTAAGATATGATGCAAAGGCGTGACACTGGGAACATTTCTAGTACCTAGCAGAGACCGATCTAAGTATAGCAGAGAGTGTATTCTGAAGACATTTAAGAGAATGTGTATAAATAATATTAAACAATGACAAAAAACCTTGAATGATGGTCCTATTCAATTGGATTCCAACTTCAAGCAATGTAGTCACTGTGAGTTCTCAAGCCAAAGAAAGGCCCCATGAAAACAATGTTTCACATACATTAATCTGGTGAAAGTCTGTAGTATGGTTTGAATTGGGGGTAAATAAAATCTGGGAAAAGAGTGATATGTCTGGAACAACAATGAGTTAGGTGAGGGCCGTAGCCATGGGCCTGAGACGGAAGGGACATTGTAAAGAAAGAGTAAACAGGACTCTGTGGCTAGTTAAATAAGAGAGAAAATGGAGAGGAATAGTCAAAGCTGACTCACAATGTAACCCTTTGTGCCTGGGAGAAAGCTATGCCACCAATTGAAAAGAAGGGGAGGAGACAGGAAAAAGATCCAGATGAGAGGGAGCCTTGCCAAGTTTAGAATCTGGCTAACACTGGGATGTGCATAAGACAATGTTGTATAGGCATCTGGAAAGAGGAACCTGGAACTAGAATGTACAGTGAAATATGACAATAAAGTAATATGAAGAGTTTCACGAGTGGTTGGTTTGCAGAGTTCGGCATCTTATCTGTATAGAACTTCTTGTGTAGGCCAGTAGCTAAAGTAGTCACTGAAAAGAATTTGAAAATAGTCTTCATTCATTAATTCATTCCAAAAATAAATATTTATTTTCCTCATGAATGACGTATTACATTTATTCTACATCAATTATAACCTAAGCCTATTTCCATTAAGAAGGTTTACAAGAAAAATTTAATGTATGTGAAAGTCAATTCAGGATATCAAGGGAATGTGTGCTGTCTCCACTCCAGAAGAGCAAGGGGTCCCAGCCCCTCTTCAGCCCAGGGTTCTAGTACCAGGAAGAGAAGTCCCTATATTTCTGATTGTGAAAATCAGCAGAGATTGAGGCTGAGTGAGACAAGGGCAGCTTGGAATCCCAGGCTCTCCTCTTAAAGGGCCCATGCACGGACTTACTTGCTAATGGACTCAATGCTGAGCTCCAGCATTGAGGCAGCAGCTCAAAAGGTGCCAGGGACATACGGGGAGGAACTGAGGTGTCTGGATTCAGGGCAAGAGCTGGAGGGGTCGCTTTCTCCTGAATGGACGAGTTGGTTGAAGCCATTGTTTCTTTGTTGAGCCCTCCCCCTTCCTGGCATGCAGACACAGGTGGCTGCCATATCTGAGTTTCCATCAATTCGGCCAACACCATTCATTTGCCTTACCCTGGTGACTCTGATACCCCGCCCCACTCAACTTTCAGGCACACCTAAGCTGCTTCCAGTTGCCTTTCTGTACAACCTGTCTTGGCTCATGCTGCAGGTATTCCTAAAATCTCTTAAAGGTTCACAAAACCCAAGCAAGCAGCATTTGACTTTGACATGTCCTGTACCTCTTGCTGAGCAGCCCTAAGCCTGGCACTAGTCACAGCCAGTCTTAGTTTACCACTGGGCCTCTTGAGGCACCTCCAAGCCCAGCACAGATAGTGGCCATCTGTGGATTGAAATATGGTTCATGCCAGGAGGCCCAGGCAGGACAAAGGCTGTGGCTGACCTTGGCCTGTGACAGGGGTCCTTCCCAGGAGATGCTGGTTACTGGCCTGTGTGGAGGCCGACTTCAGACTGAGTCAGAGCATTACCTGGCCACCTCCAAAGCTGACATAGCCAAAGGGCAGACTGGACAGGCACCAGTGCCCTGCTAAAGAGAATTCTGCTCTGTAGGGTCCCCTGCACAGCAACTCCTCCATTGTAGTCATGGTCAGTCCGCAAAACCAATCAGCCCAAGGGTCAATCCCTCTTATTGATGTACAAATAGCAAGCAAGGCTCAACTACAACAGGAGGGCACACACAACCCACACACAGGACATACCTGGAACACCCGGTTCTGGTGACAAGGGAGACTGTGCCAGTAGGCCCCACAGGGCACCTACTACATATGGCCACTCTACTAAGATTGGGAAGCATAACAGATCTACCTAATACAAAGAAGCAAACACAGGAAGGCAGCCAAAATGGAGAAAGAAAGAAACATGTCCCAAATAACAGAATAGAACAAAGCTCCAGGAAAAGAACTAAAAAAAAAAAAAAAAATGGAGGCAAGTAATCTACCAGATGCAGAGTTCAAAACATGGGTTATAAGGATGCTCAATCATTTCAGGGAGAACTTCAACAAAGAGATAGAAAACATGAAAAAGAACAAGTTAGAAATAAAGAATACAATAATTGAAATGAATAATATATTAGAGGGAATCAACAGTAGATTAGATGAAGCAGAGGATCAAATCAGTGATTTATAAGATAAAGTAGCAAAAAATACCCAAACAGAACAGCCAAAAGAAAAAAAGAATGTAAAAAATATGTATATATGAGGATAGTTAAGGGGCTTCTGGGATAACATCAAGCATACCAAAGGGTACCACATAAAGAAGAGAAAGAGCAGCAAAGAATTAAAAACCTATTTGAAGAAATAATGATGGGGTCGGCCGAGTGGTGCATTGGTTAAGAGCTGGCTTGGGATGCCAGCTCTGAGCAGCAGGGCCCTGGTTCAGATCCCACATGAAGGCCAGTGACACTGCCCTCTACAGCTAAGATGGTGAACAACAGCTCAACCTGGAGCTAGGCTGCTGAGAGTCACCAGAGACGGCGTAGGCTGCAGTCCCCTGCCGCAGTGGGCTGCCGTAAACTACCATGTTTGGCCGGCAGCCAATGTGAGTGGCCAGCAGCCAGTGTAAGCTGTCAAGAGCCACCATGAGTGGCTGTCCAGAGACCGGCCACTGATCTGCCTCACCCGGGAAGAGTGCAATGATAATACCAACATGGGCCAGTGAAACAACGTCCTCCACAACTAGACTGAAGAACAAAAGGACAGCAACTTCTTTGTCCCCCTTGCCCCGATTCCCGAGCACTGTTCCCCTCCCCCAATTCCCCAATAAAATCTTTTAAAATAAATAAATAAATAAATAAATAAATAAATAAAAATAATAATAATAATGGTAAACTTCCTTAGCCTGGTGAAGGAGATAGACATACAGGCCCAGGAAGCACAGAGAGTCCCAAACAATATGAACCCAAACAGGCCCACACCAAGACACATTATAATTAAAATACCAAAGGTTAAAGACAAAGAAAGAATCTTAAAAACAACAAAAGAACATCAATTAGTTAACTGCAAAGAGCTCTCATAAGACTGTCTGATTTTTCTCAACAGAAACTTGGCAGGCCAAAAGGGACTGGCAGGAAATATTCAAAGTGATGAAAAGCAAAGTCCTACAACCAAGATTACTCTACCCAGCAAAGCTATCATTTATAATTGAAGGACAGATAAAGATTTTCCCAGATCACAAAAACAAAAAAAAAGTTAAAAGTTATCACTAAACCAGCATTATAAGAAATGTTAAATGGACTTCTTGAAGAAGAAGAAGAAGAAGAAGAAGAAGAAGAAGAAGAAGAAGAAGAAGAAATTCAAAATATGAATAATGAAAGGCAGTAACTACATATCTATCAACAATTACTTTAAATATAAATGGATTAAATGCCCCAATCAAAAGATAGCATGGGACTTCTGGTAAGATGGTGGAATAGACAGACGCTGTGCGACTACCTCCCAGGATCACAACAAAATTACAAATAATTTATAAGATATTCAACCTCGGAAGTTCCCTGGACCCTAGATGAACAGAACCTCTAAACGAAGGACTTAAAGAGGAGGCCACATCGAGTCCGGTAGGAGAGGTGGAGACGATAGAGGGCGAACCCCGTGAGGGACACCTCAGCGGTGGGGAGGCTTCTCCGGTTGGGAGAGAGACACTCCAGCCCCACACCGCGCTCACCACCCCAGAGCTACGTTGCTGGGAAGAGGAATTCTATGATAGCTGGAAGGAGAAAATAGTGACGACTCTCTTTGCTCGGCTTGGTGAGGCTGGGGGCGGCTGGAGAAACAGTGGAGCCGGCAAACCGACTCGCTCGCTGGTGAGCACTCACCCAGTCCCTGGTGGAGGGAGTAGCTTTGTGAGCGGGGCCCAGGAGCCTCCGGGAAGGACTGAACTGAGTGCCTTTGACGCGGGAGCTAGAGGTTTTTGGAACCATTGTTCCCCTGGTGTGGAGCTTGCTCATGAGGAGTGCACAGGAGGCCGCCATTTTTTCAGGGCTGGGCCCTCCCACAGAGGCTCAGGTCTGGGACTACATTGGTCTGCTGGAATCGGCGCAGGAGTGCGTGCGTGCGTGCGTGTGTGCGTGTGCATGCGGCCTTGGATCCCCACCCTCCATACTGTTTCTGCTGCGTAGCCGGGGAACCGCCAGGCAAGCGCGCTCCGACTACAACAGACTGCTTATTGAGACCCGGAAGTGAGCAACTCGCCTTAGGTCCCTGATTTCCGCACTGCGCATGCAGAGTTGTCTTGGTGGCAATTGGCTATCAGGCTGCTCGGCCTGATCTTTGAGCGGCTAATTGGGACAGGCTGAGACAGGGAGTTTTCCTGGGAGTGTAGGGCTGCGAGCTGTGTGCCTGCGTGATTCAGCCAGAGCTTTCCAGGCAAGTTTGTGTGGGTTGGCTGCCGATGCAGGAGTGCATGCTGCTCTGACTTGGTGGGGGCCACTGACCACACCCTGTGGTGCCTTGGGGGCCTGCCCCGCCCACCTAGAACTGTATTGCCAGGGGCACCCTGAGCCCCTGGTCCCTAGCTCCTACCTCTGCAGGTCACACAGGGTTTTTTGCAGCAGCAGACAGCCTGCAACAACCTGTGAGGATTTTTGGTGGTGAGCACAGTTCCAAAGCACACAGCAACTAATTGTGGGAAGCTTACTTCAAGTCTAGAGGGAGGTCAGCACATGACGCACTGAGCCCTTCCCCCCAGCAGCTGGTGCAGAGTCACCCAGAATCTCTCTATTGTTGAGCAAGTGGTCTGCAGTGCAGATTACAGCGGGCAGAAAGCCCCTCTCTTTTTTTTCTTTTTCTTTTTTCTTTCAAGGTGATGTAATACATCGAAGCAATCAGAGCGACAGCCAGAAACATGTCCCAAGTAAAATTTCAGAAGAAACCTCAAGAAATGCAACTAAATGAAACAGAGGTATCCAACCTTTCAGAGACAGAGTTTAGAACACTGATGATAAGAATGTTTCAGGAACTTAAGGAGGACATAAAGAAGGATACAGAAATCTTAAAAAACAACCAGGTAGAACTAAAGAATACAATAATGGAAATGAAGAACACACTCAAAGGAATCACCAGTAGATTAGATGAAGCAAAGGATCAGATCACTGATTTAGAAGACAAAGTAGCAGAAATCACCCACTTGGAACAACAAAAAGAAAAAAGAATAAAAAACAGTGAAAATAGTCTAAGAGACCTGTGGGACAACACCAAGCGCAACAACATTCACATCATAGGAATACCAGAAGAAGAGAAGAAGCAAGGGATCGAGAATGTATTTGAAGAAATAATGACTGAGAACTTCCCTACCCTGGTGAAGGAAATCGACATACAAGCCCAGGAAGTACAGAGAGTTCCAAACAAGCTGAACCCAAACAGGTCCACACCAAGACAATTCATAGTAAAAATGGCAAAGGTTAAAGACAAAGACAGAATCCTGAAAGCAGCAAGAGAAAGACAGCAGGTTACATACAAAGGAACTCCTATAAGACTAGCAACTGACTTTTCCACACAAACTCTGCAGGCGAGAAGGGAGTGGCAGGAAATCTTCAAAGTGACGCAAAATAAAGGCCTACAACCAAGATTGCTCTACGCAGCACGGCTATCACTTAAAATTGGAGGAGAGATAAAGAGTTTCTCAGAAAAGAATAAACTTAAGGAATTCATTACCACCAAGCCAGCATTGCAGGAAATGCTAAATGGGCTCTTTTAAACAGAAGAAAGAGGAAAACAAGCTAACCCAAGAAGATCAGAAATGCAAATAGCAAAATGGCAATAAATATGCACCTATCAATAATCACTTTAAATGTGAATGGATTAAATGCTCCAATCAAAAGATGTAGAGTGGCTGAGTGGATAAGAAAACAGGACCCATGCATATGCTGTTTACAAGAGACTCATCTCAGATCAAAAGACACACACAGACTGAAAGTAAAGGGATGGAATAAGATATTTCACGCTACTGGAAATGAGAAAAAAGCGGGAGTAGCAATACTTATTTTAGACAAAATAGACTTTAAAATGAAGTCTACAATAAAATACAAAGAAGGACACTACATAATAATAAAAGGATCGATTCAACAAGAGGACATAACCCTAGTAAACATCTATGTACCCAACATAGGAGCTCCTAAATATATAAAACAGATTTTGACAGACATAAAGACAGAGATCAACAGCAATACTATCGTAGTAGGGGACTTCAACTCTCCATTGTCACCAATGGACAGATCCTCCAGACAGAAAATCAACATGGAAACAGTGGTCTTAAATGACACTTTAGAACAGCTGGATTTCATTGATATTTTTAGAGCATTTCACCCCAAAGCAACAGAATATACATTCTTCTCAAGTGCACATGGAACATTTTCCAAGATAGACCACATGTAGGACACAAAACCAGTCTCAATAAATTTAAGAAGATTGAAATAATATCAAGCATCTTCTCTGACCACAATGCTATAAAACTAGAAATCAATTATAAAAAGAAACCTGGAAAGCACACAAACACATGGAGGCTGAATAACATGCTACTAAATAGCGACTGGGTCAAAACTGAGATTAAGGAAGAAATCAAAAGCTATCTCAAGACAAACGACAATGAAAACACAATAACTCAAAATCTATGGGATGCAGCGAAGGCAGTTCTAAGAGGAAAATTCATAGCATTGAAGGCCTATCTAAAGAAAGAAGAATGATCTCATATCAACAGACTATCTTTACACCTAAGGGAACTGGAGAAAGAACAGCAAAACAAGCCCAAAGGGAGTACAAGGAAGGAAATAATAAAGACCAGAGCAGAAATAAATGAAATAGATACCAAACAAACAATATAAAAGATCAATGAAACCAAGAGCTGGTTTTTTTGAAAAGATAAACAAAATCGACAAACCTTAAGCCAGACTCACCAAGAAAAAGAGAGAGACAACCCAAATTAATAAAATCAGAAATGAAAGAGGGGAAGTGACAACAGATGCCACAGAAATACAGGAAATTGTAAGAAAATACTACGAGCAGCTATATGCCAACAAATTTGACAATCTGGAAGAAATGGATAAATTTCTAGAAGCTTGCAATCTACCAAGTCTGAACCAATAAGAAACAGAAACTCTGAACAGACTGATTACTACCAAAGAAATTGAGTCAGTAATCAACAAGTTTCCAACAAACAATAGTCCTGGACCAGATGGCTTCACAGCCAAATTTTACAAAACATTCAAACAAGAATTAATACCTATTATCCTCAAACTATTCCAAAAAAGACAGAAGGAGGGAAGGCTCCTAAGCACATTTTATGAGGCCACTATTACTCTGATTCCAAAGTCAGACAAAGATATTAACAAAAAAGAAAACTACAGGCCGATATCCCTAATGAACATAGATGCAAAAATCCTCAACAAAATATTGGAAACTGAATTCAGTGTCACATTAACAAGATCATACACCACGATCAAGTGGGAGTCATTCCTGGTATGCAAGGTTGGTTCAATATCCAAAAATCAATTAATGTAATACATCACATTAACAAAATGAAAAATAAAAATCATATGATCATATCAATAGATGCAGAAAAAGCATTTGACAAAATCCAGCAACCATTTATAATAAAAACTCTTAGTAAAGTGGGAATAGTGGGATCATATCTCAACATAATAAAGGCCATATATGAGAAGCCCACAGCAAACATCGTACTTAATGGGGAAAGGCTAAAAGCTTTCCCCTTAAGATCAGGAACAAGACAAGGCTGCCCACTTTCACCACTTCTATTCAACATAGTTCTGGAAGTTCTGGCTACAGCAATCAGACAATAAATTGAAATAAAAGGCATCCAAATTGGAAAAGAGGAAATAAAAGTGTAATTATATTCAGATTACATGATACTATATAGAGAGAATCCCAAAAACTCTACAAAAAAAACTGTTAGAACTCATAAATGAATTTAATAGGGTAGCAGGATACAAAATTAACATTCAGAAATCAGTTGCATTTGTATACACCAATAGTAAACTATCAGAAGAAGAAATCAGGAAATCAATCCCATTTACAATTGCTTCAGAAACAATAAAATACCTAGGAATAAATTTAACCAAATAAGCAAAAGACCTGTACTCAGAAAATTATAAGACGTTGAAGAGAGAAATCAAAGAAGATACAAATAAATGGAAATACATACCATTTTCATGGATAGGAAGAATTAATATAGTTAAAATGTCAATACTACCTAAGGCAATATATAGATTCAATGCAATTCTTATCAAACAACCAGGAACATTTTTCTCAGAAATAGAACAGATAATCTGAAAATTTATATGGAGCCATAAAAGACCCCGAATAGCCACAGCAATCTTGAGAAATAAGACCAAAGTGGGAGGTGTTACGCTACCCAACATCAAATCATACTACAAGGCTACAGTAATCAAAACAGTATGGTACTGGCATAAAAACAGACACATAGGTCAATGGAACAGAATAGAGAGCCCATAAATAAACCCATCCATATACAGTCATTTAATCTATGACAATGGAAGCAAGAATTTACATTGGAGTAAAGATAGTTTATTTAATAAATCATGCTGGGAAAATTGGACTGACACGTGCAAAAAAATGAAAATGGACCACCTACTGACACCATGTACAAGCACAAATTCAAAATGGATTAAAGACTTAAATGTAAGACCTGATACCATAAAACTCTTAGAAGAAAAAATTGGGAGTAAATTTGCAGACATAACCCTCAGTAATATTTTTACTGTGATATCCCCTCAGGCAAGGGAAATAAAAGAACAAATTAACATATGGGATTACATCAAACTTAAAAGTTTTTTCACAGCAAAGGAAATCATCAAGAAAACAAAAAGGCAGCCTACTGAATGGGAGAAGATATTTGCCAATGATATATCCGATAAGGGGTCAATATCCACAATTTATAAAACATTCATTCAACTCAACACCAGAAAAACAAACAACCCAATTAAAAAATGGGCAGAGGATATGAAGAAGCATTTCTCTAAAGAGGACATACAGATGGCCAACAGGCATATGAAAAAATGTTTAACCTCACTAATCATTAGGGAAATGCAAATAAAAACCACAATGAGATACCACCTTACCCCGGTCAGAATGGCTGTCATCAATAAATCAACAAACAACAAGTGCTGGCGAGGTTGTGGGGAAAAGGGAACCCTGGTGCACTGTTGGTGGGACTGCAGACTGGTGCAGCCACTATGGAAATCAGCTTGGAGGTATCTCAAAAAACTGGAAATGGAACTACCATATGACCCAGCAATTCCACTCTTGGGTATCTATCCAGAGAAACCCAAGACACTAATTCGAAAAAATATATGTACCCCTATGTTTATTGCGGCGCTCTTCACAATAGCCAAGACGTGGAAACAACCGAAATGCCCATCAGTAGATGACTGGATTAAGAAATTGTGGTACATTTATACAATGGAGTATTACTCCGCCATAAAGAAGAGTGAAATCGTAACATTTGTGACGATATGAATGGACTTAGAGACTATTATGTTAAGTGAAATAAGTCAGTCGGAGAAAGACAAATACCATATGATTTCGCTTATATGTGGACTCTAAAAAACTGAATGGGCGAGGAAAGTGAACAGAGGTGGTCTCAGAGATGTGTGGGTGCAGCTGATGGCTATTGGTTGGGGGGGTGGGGATGAGGGAGAGAGGGAGATGGGGATGGACAGCATAAATACGTAGCTGCAGTGTTGCCATGGGGACATGGGGGACAGTTCAAGGATTGTAATTGATAATGATGTGAATATTTTGTAGGGTGTCAGGTGGTCACATGTCTTGCACCATGGATGGGGAAGAGGCTTGATCACTGCACTGTACACCTGAAGCTGATGTTGTATAATATTGTATGTCAACTATAAGTATATATATATATATATATATATATATATATATATATATATATATATATATATGGTCATGGGACGTGGAGTATAGTGTGCGAGTTGAGTCAAGGGATTTGTAATAGATATGTATGATATTGGGGGGAAATGGGGGTGGTGGATTGGAGGAGGGGGTTGTCACTTTGAGGGGTTAAAAGTATAACTATTGCACTGTGTTGTACAACTGAAACTAATTCTAAAAAATGTGTATTGTATAATAAAAAATAAATTAAAAAAAAAATAGCCTGACTGAATAGATAAGAAAACAATACCCTTACATAAGCTGCCTATAAGCAACTCACTTCAGATTGAAAAACACACAGACTGAAACTAAAGGATGGGAAAAGGTATTTCATAAAAAATGGAAATTAAAAAAAAAGCTGAGGTAGCAGTACTTACACCAACAAAATAAACATTAAAGTTTATGATAAGAGATAAAGAAGGACCCAGTAATCCCACTTCTGGGTGTTTATTTGAAGAAACCTAAAATGCTACTTTGAAGGGACATGTGCATCCATATGTTCATTGCAGCATTGTTTTCAATGGCCAAGATGTGGAGGCAGCCTGGCTGTCTCTGATGGATGAATGGATAAAGAGGAGGTGGTGTTATATACAAGGGAATATTGCTCGGGCATGGAAGGGAATGGGTTCTTGCCATCTGTGGTGACATGGATGAACCTGGAGGGTATTGTGCTGAGTGGAGTGTCAGACAGAGAAAGACAGATGCAATGTGATTTCACTTATATGTGAAATCTAAAGAACAAAATAAATAAATAAACAAAACAGAAACAAATTCATAGATACAGAGGACATTTTGGTGGTTGCCAGATTGGGGGGGGGGGGTGTGAAAGAGGTGGGTGGGAAAGGGGAAGGGATTAAGAAGTACAAATTGGTAGTTACAAAATAGTCATGGGGATGTAAAGTAAAGCACAGGGAATACAGTCAACAATATGGTAATAACTATGTATAGTGCCAGGTGGGTACTAGACTAGTCAGGGAGATCACTTCTTAAATTATGTAAATGTCTAACCACTATGCTGTACACCTGGAATTAATATAAAATAATATTGAATGTCAACTGTAATTGAAAAATTTTCAAAGAGGTGGGAAGGTGAAGGACAATCAGTGGTCCAAATTTCCAGGTATAAAACAAATAAGTCATGGGGATGTAATGTACAGCATGGGGAATATAGTCAATAATATTGTGATAGTGTGGGACAGTGTCAGATGTTTGCTGGATCATTTCTTTAGGTATATAAATGTTGAATAACTATGGTGTTCACCTGAAACTATAATAATATAGTATGCTAGCTATATTTTAATAATAATCTTCAAAAAAAGTGTAAGTTTAATCATTCAAAAATGAGTGCTTGTAGTTTCAGACAAGCAAATCAGTTGCCTTTTCAGAAAATCTTTTCATAGGGAATCAAATTCCTGATTTTCTTTATCATGGGATCATGAAGGTCTCACCATATCTTTATGAAACTTTTCATGCACAATGATAGTAAAAGATAACATGTCAGAAATAACCATTTTTAATAGTTCATTAGTTGGGTGATATTAGCTAGAATGCTTTCAGCTGCAAATAAAAACCTGACTTAAGCTGGCTCAGGTAAAGCTATGCATTCATTGGCTCATATACCTAGAATTCCAGAGAAAGGCATAGTATAGGTTCGGAACAAGCCAATAATTCCAGTTCTATTTCTCTATAATTCCCACCACTGGGAATTATGTAATTCCACCCTTAGATTACCTTCTGCTTGGTGAAAAAAGAGCTGTGGCAGTTCAGAGCTTTTTATCTGCACCTCCATGAAGACCAGAGAAAGAGAAAACACCCCTTTCAAATGGCTCTTTTTTAAGAACAAGGCAATTTCTTTTCCTGAAGCCCTTAGCGAATCTTCCTCATGTCTCATTGGCACAAACTGAGTCACATCACATGCCCATTTCTGAAGCACTCAATGGCAAAGAGGGATTATTTTAGGTCTGTGACACCAATCCCTAGAATTGGGGGAAGGTCTTTTTTCCTGAAACCCATGGGCTGGAATGGGCAAAGGGATATATTATCAAAAAGCGAGGAAACTGTCAGGAAGAAAAGGGAAGAAACGGACAGACTAGCAAGCTCTGCCACTGGATATAATTTTTGTTTTTTAAGTGGGGATTTCTGGTGTGAGCTAAAGGAGAAAAAGAAGAAGACACCATTTCACAGTTTTTGTGGTTACCTGCTCCTCCCAAATGTCTTAACTTTTCTCCTTTTATATTTCTCAACGTATTTGCCCTGTCGTTGCTCCATTTATTCACCTAATTGCAAGTTACATTCCTTAATAAGATCAGTGACTAGGATTGAATATACTGGGACACCATCTTTCTAGTAATTTTTCTTTCATATATGTATTTTTCTTTCTTCTATTTTTGGAAATATTAGTCAAGTTCCTAATATTTGGAGGGAAACTCATCAGGAAATAAAGACTTTCTGTGTATCATTTCCAACACTAGATAATTTCCAATACTTTTTTAAGTACCCATGGTATTTTAGAAATAGCGTCAGTTTACTTAAGGAGATCTCACATTATCACTGCTAAAGTAAAAGATAAAATTTTAAAATACAATATACTTGAGACGTGTCAGATTTAATCTTTTCTCTTTCTCATGCATACTGCTTGTGAAAAGGATGTAAGTTTATCTGTTCCCTCCAGAGGGCCTCCAGACCCTGGGAGCCTACCAGCAGTGGGTGTGCCTTCTCCTTCTCCCTCTGCTGTGGAGACTCAATCCCTTGGCCCCCAAACCCAAAATGTATCACAAATAACAGCTACTATTGAGCATAGAGAAGGTTATCTCAGTTACTTCTCATCTGGATCCTGAAAGATAAACATTATTTTCTTAATTTGTTCCTAGAAAACTGAGGCCCAGAGAAGTTAAATTTCACAGTTACCAGACTCATGATTGGTAGAGTCGAGATTCGAATGATGTCTGCTGATTCAAGGGCCATGTTATTTCCAGTGTGTCAAATGGCTTCTCAATTTCAAACACCCACCAACAATTTTTGCTAATTAATACACTATTTTGGGGAGCAATTCTAGATGCACAGCAAAACTGAGCAGAAACTGGATGGAAAGTACAGAGTTCCAATATACCTCTCCCACTACATGTGCATAGCCTCCTCCGCTAATATCCTCACCAGAGTAGTATATTTGCTACACTCAATTCACTCTTGGTGTTATACAGTCTATGGGTTTGACATATGTGTAACACAAGTACCCGTTTATACAGAATAGTTTCATTTCCCTAAAAACCTGTGCTTTGCCTATTTATTCCTGCCATGCTTGGCAACCACTGATCTTTTTACTGTCTTCATAGTTTTACCTTTTCCTGAATGTCATATGGTTGGAATCATAGTGTATATAGCTTTTCAGATTGGCTTCTTTCACTTAATAATATACATTTCAGTTTTCTCCATGTCTTTTCATAGCGTGATAGCTCATTTCTTTTTAGTGCTGAATAATACCCCATTGTCTGGATGGACCAGTTTATTTATCCATCACCCACTGAAGGACATTCTGGTTGCTTTCAAGTTTTGGCAATTATGAACAAAGCTGCTGTAAACATCTGTGTGCAGGTCTTTATTAGACATAGGTTTTCAATACCACCCACAATTTTCAGTCACTTCCAACCCTAACAATCCCTTAGAACTACAAAAATTTTCACAAAGATTTATACCAGGCTCGTCTTCTAAAGGAATTTCCCAGGGACATAAAGAAAAATGTTTTAGAAATATAGATTAGCAATTAATATTTTATGAGAGTTTAGATAAAATTTACACATATGCATAATATGGACTTCTTAACACAATGAAATTCTTGAAATATTGAAAAAATGAAATTTGAAGAATATTATTAATAAAGATTAGTTTTCACTGTTCAATTGATAGAAAACGAAAGTCCCAATGCCAAATGAAAATGATAAAGTGGAATTATTTTCCAGGGATTACAGATTCATATACCATCAATTCTTAGCACATATTTTAGCGTGAACATATTATAAAAACAAAACAAACAAAAAGACTGTGTAAGCAAACACAAGAACCTTATCCTTGGAGGTCTTATGTTTTGTGCTTACATGGGAAGACAAAGGGTGTGCCATCTGCAGCTTTAGAGAGCAATGTAATTAATTCCAAATCATAAATTCCACTGAGGGCTTAATGTCCAATATGGGCTGAAACAATCATTTTAAAACAGGACACATAAAATTAATTCCATTTTCAGTACAGTTTTAGGAGTTTAATTTGAATCTGATGAATTATATTCAACATATAAATTTTTTATTGTAGAGTTCATGTTATTGTATGTCATTCTTTTTCTTATAACTGGTAGAGATAAAGATAAGAATGGTCTGTAGGAAAAGAGGTATTTAATCAAGCCCTTACCACTGACAACTTCAAAGTCACTGTGAACAATGTGTAGACGTGCTAGCCGACCAAGGGCGATCCCATTGTGAGAGCTGAGCCTGGGAGAAGAGCAAGAAAGGAGGGAAGGAAACCAACTCTACTAAATAACAGTGTAAAATACAAACTTGACAATGACAGAAGCAGTCTGGTAAATGAAAATAGTTTTCTTTCTCCTTATGGACTTTGAGCAGAGATCAATCAGGTAACTCAGATGCTTACAAGGACCAAGCAAGTAACTGGCTGGGACTGAAGAAAACTGGATACTCCATGCATAATCTGAGTGGTAACTGCTACTCAGCTTCAGCCCATTGTTGCTATGCAGAAATGAGGACCCAGTGTGGTTAGATTTTACTACATGGTGAATCGTCTTGTCAAATCCTTTGCCTGTTTTTAAATTGAGTTGCTTGTTTTTGTATAGAATGTTGACAGTTTTATATAATCTAGGTATAAGTCATTTATCAGATATGTGCTGTACAGATATTTTCTCCAAGCCTGTGACTTGTCTTTTCGTTTTCTTGGCAGCCAAGAATAAAATTTTGAAGAGTACAAATTTTTACATTTGATGAAGTGCAATTTCTCAGCCTGTTCTTTTATGGATTGTACTTCTGGTGTTGTATCTATGAATTCTTTTTCTAGCCTAAGACCATGAAGACTTTCTTCTATGCATTCTTCTAGAAGGTTTAAAGTTTTAGGATTTACATTTAGATCTATGATCCACTTCAAGA
Source organism: Hipposideros larvatus (assembly GCA_031876335.1). NCBI lineage: Eukaryota > Metazoa > Chordata > Mammalia > Chiroptera > Hipposideridae > Hipposideros > Hipposideros larvatus. Next base: position 107,571,420 of record CM063089.1, read on the forward strand.
TAATTTCATTCTGTGGTGTGGGCTCTGGATCAAGACCTTTTTTTCTTTTTTCTTTTTTCTTTTTTTTTTTTTTGCATGTGGATTTCCAACTGTTACAGCCACATGTGTTGAAAAGACTATTCTTTCTCCACTGGATGGCCTTTGCAATTTGTCAACAATCAGGTGTCCAGACTTTTGCTTCTAAGATGACAGAGTAAATGTACTTTTCCCTCTTTCTCCCATGAAGTACAACTAAAGGCTCCAAACGTTATACCAGGGGTGCAAAAAAATGTGTACACATGACTCGTATTCATCTTTTGTTATCAGTGTATACTGAATATCACAATTTTAATAGTTTTTTCCTTTTTTAAAATGTGTATACATTTTGGGGGGTACCCTCTTAACTTAAAACAAACATAAGAAGACTCTGAAAAATGTAGTGAAGAAGGCAGGCTGGCAGGGGAACTCAGGACCTGAGAAATGACAAAGTGGTGAGTTCCACGGGTTTTCTTTTTGCTTCAGACATTCCAGGCTTGGAGCTAAAGAAGTAAGTGATCCAGAAAATGTCACTGGGTGCAGACAATAAAAAGCCCCAACACAAGCCTGCTCCCTCGAGCCAAAGCATCAGGAAAAGGACAAACTAGCAAGACAGAACTCTTTAGACATGTATTACTGTACTACAGCCAAACACCACAGAAATAATGTGGTCCTGCCCACACCCATACCAGCAAAGACTGAGTGGGGCTGTAACGAGGTGCTTCAATGCTGTTTGTGCTAATAGCAAAAAAGGCAAAGTAGGAAGCAAAACCTCCATGCTAGAGTGGGCATCCTTGCTGCATCGTCTCTGACCAATCTGCTGGCAACCTTATCTCTATTCATCTAGAGTGTGTTTCTTTTCTTCTTTAGCTGCCTTTAAGGTTTTCCTTTTATCAATCCTTCTAAGTAATTTAATTATAATGTGCTGTGTTGTAGTTTGCTTCACGTTTCTTATGCATGGAGTTCATTGAGTTTCTTGGATCTGTGCATTTAATATTTCAACAAATCTGAACGTTTTTTAGCCACTATTCATTCAAATATTTTTCTACTCCCCTCCCCTTCAAAGGTTCCAATTACATGCATATCATGCTGCTTGAAGCTGTCCCAAAATTCACTGATGATCTTTTCTTTTATGTTCTCTTCCTCTCAATGGTTCATTTTAGATAAATTATATTGTCATGTCTTCAATTGTACTAATCTTTTTTTCTGCAATGTCTTATCTGCTATTTATCCTATGTTTTCAAATCTCAGTCATTGTGGTTTTCATCTCCAGAAGCTTGATGTGGGTCTTTTAAATATATTCTATTTAGCTTTTTGAACATGTGGAATATAGTTTAGTAACTGGTTTAATGTCCTTATCTGAACCTAGTTCTGGGTCAGCTTCAATAAGTTGATTTTTCTCATCATTATAGTCCATATATTCCTGTTTCTTTGAATGCCTGATAATATTTGACTGGATGTCAGACAATGCCAATTTTATGTTATTGAAATCTGCATACTTTTCTATAAATATTCTTGAGCTTTCTTTTTGAACACAGTTAAGTTACTTGGGAAACTTTCATCTTTTGGGATCTTACTTTTAAGATCATATGACTAGATTTGTTAATATTTGTTAAGATTAGGTGTGACTGGAGTGACATTTATTTTAGGGCTAATTAACTATTCCCCACTACTGAGACCCTTCTGAGCACTCTACTTAATATCCTGTGAATTGTGAGGGTTTTCCAGTGTGGCCAGTAGATTCAGGCCCACTTTCTGACAGTGTTTAAATGCCAGATCTTATTATCTCTAATCTTTTTGGGGATGGTTCTTTCCTTAACTTCAGGTGGTTTCTTCACATGCATGTGCTGATTAGTATTCTACTGAATACTACAGGGTGACCCTTTGCAGATTTCCAAAAGTCTCTTCTTGCACCTCTCCCCTTTCATCACTTGGCCCTGTGAACCCTACTTACCATAATCTCTGTGGACTCCCAGCAGCATTTCTTTAACTCAGGGAGACTCAGTTTCTCTTCCCTGCATTGTGGCCTGGAAACTGTCTCAGGCAATAAAAGATGCAATACTAAGGCTAACTTTATGTGTTTTCCATATTTCAAGGATCACTAACTTTCACTGTCTGATGTCTAGTGCCTTGAAAACATTTTTTTCATGTATTTTTGTCTTGTTTTCTTTTTTGTTGCCAGCAAGAGGGTAATTCAACCTGTAATTCTATCTTGGCTGAAAGCAGAAGTCTGGTGAGAAGATCTTGAAGGAAACTAGGTTTGAAAATTGTACAGTCAGAAGAGAAAGGAAGTTATATCTTCCTACTCCCTTCTACTTTTCAGTGGGATTTGGCATTCCAGTAGTCACCAATAACTACATTTTTTTTTTTTTTTTTTTTTTTTTTTTTTTTTGGGCCTTCCTAGTCCCCACCTTCACCAACTTCCAGAATACCTCAGATTTAGGGAAATATACTGTTAGGAAAATGGGGATAGATACTGGACCTAGATCCTACTCCTCTGTATAGAAGTTGGGTTTTTCTGAAAAGCATTGGTGATTCACCCAGCACAGTTTCAATAGAAGCTTGCAACTGATGATGCAGACTTGAGATTAGGACCTGACATTTCTCTGTGAAGAACTAAACTTTTTGAATGTGCCTTCACTCTAGTCCTGAGAAGTGCACATAACCCAAAGGTGCATTCTTCTAAGGGAAGCACTCAGGAAAAACATAAGCTAAAATTTCCCCATCCTAATGTGTTCTAGAATAAGCAGCCCTTAACTACTACTTAATTTCTCCCAGAATAGAGCATAAATAATAGATTAATAAATATAGGAAGAAGAAACTATGGTGAAAGCTACAAGTTTCTACAGTTAGACTCATTTGTTTAGTCTGAGATTGCTGAAACTTGACATTTAGAGAGTAATAATACTTCTTGGCTGTGCAAAAATGAGTTTATTCACAAAGAAAAACCATTAAAGAAATGGTCATTCCAGAAAAAATAATTTTTCAGGGTATGATATAGATCAACTTGCAACACATTTTTAATGTAGTGTTACCAGAATCTGCCATTTGAGTTGAAGTTCCAGTGAAAAAATTAATGCTCAAAACTGACCCACTTCTCTGCCTTCTTCCAAACTTATTCCAGCTTCCTTCTCAGAGAAACTCTCTATTTAAATGGACATGCATCTTGTGTTATCATGAAGTTCATTCCTCAGAAAGACAGCTCAAAAGGGAGAAAAAAGAAAGAAAACTGTATGCTTATATTACCTGTTTGACTCTGATGATATCAAAGACATTGATAAACTTTATAAGAAAAACATGATGTCCTAACACAGATATTAATTGTTAACTGCAATATCCTACCTTTTTATGGTATCTAATTCAAATCTTTCAAATGTATAGAGATGATTTAAAAACGAATTCTTACTTCATTAACTAAATACATTACATATATATATATTTTTTATTTATTTAGTATATTTGGTATATATATATTTGGCATATATATATATATATATATATATATATATATATATATATATATCCTAATGTTACAGTTGCAGGCACTTCTTCCTTTCTCAAAAACTCCATTTGTCTTCCCTTGAACCTGGCACATAGTCAATAGCTGTGAAATGATAATCTGCAGAAGATGACTGAGCCCTTCCTCATAGAGCATAGAAGTATCTGATGTACCCAAGGCCACTTTACACTCTGAGCACGTAATCCCCTGTCCTATACTAAGATTGGACCCAAACTACCTAATAGGTCTTGATTTCCCAACCTCACTGAAGCATGGGTACAATAAATAAGTACTTTAAGGTCTCCAATAATATGGAAGTACAGATCCTGCCTCTGATAAGACCAGGAAAATCTTTACTCTGCTCCAGGAAGCCAGGGCACCATACAATCCGTTAGTTTCTAGTGCCACATACAGCTTTTATCTCCAATTCTACAGTAGCAATCCATTCTCCTAGTCATTTATCCAACAGGTATTTATTGTGTGTCTGTTATGTGCTCGGCACTGTGCTAGATGATAGAGACATGAAGGAGAACAAGTCAGAAAAGGACTCTAATGTCACAAAGAACAGAAGAAAGTGAAAATAGGTAATAGATAAACAAATAAGATAATTTCAGGAAAATAAGTGCTTTAAAGAAGAGAAAACAGGGTAGTTAGTAAAGAGTACTTTGGTATGTGGGGTTTCCTTTAAAAGTCCTCTCTGTGTAGGTGACATTTGGGCTGAGATGGAATGCAAGCCACACAAGGAGTCCAGGTAAGAGCCTTCTCCCAGTTAAAAGGGCAAGAAGGGCAAGGTAAAGTTCTGTAGGACCCCAGCCAAGGCCCGAGTACTTTTCTGCAGCCTCTGCCTCCCAGGCATGAGATCTCATGAACACTGACCTTCTGACCTGCTCCACTATGACACACCTGTTCTACCCCCAAACTCCTCCAATGTTGAGTGAAAGCCCTAAGAATTCACAGCTCTGACAGAAGAGTCACCATCCCAGGCCCAACACTAATGCTAATGATCAACACTCCAAGAACCACATTAGCTTTATTGTACAAGTCTATGTAGAAATGGCCGTTGGGTGTCTCCCCAGCCAGGACTTAGAGCTGTGCTCAAATCACAATTACAGGAAGATGCTGACACAAGAAATGGGGAGAAATTGATGTTGTCCAGGACCTGAATTCACTCTCTTCTAGAAATTAGGCCACATTCATGCTGTTGGAGTATGAGACGCTTACAGTAAATACTTAATTTTTATAATAAGCTACCTTGAGTTACTCTCTGTTACTTACAATAAAAATATATTAACAACAGGAAAAGATCAAAGATGGTGGAGTAGATAAATATTGTGCTTGCCTCATCCTATTAACACATGAAAATTACAACTAAATTATATTCAGATTTTTTTTTTTCAGCTGAGCCATCCTGCCACCTGTTGGTAGCTCAGTGACAGCTCAGCTCCGGCTGGGACTCAAACCACTGTTGCTCAGAGCTTGCACTCTTGAGCGAGCTCTTAAGTAACTGAGCCAGTTGGCCAGCCCTACAACTAAATTATAGAATGATCAACCTGGAGAACCATCTGAAATTAGCTGAATAAAAATTTTATAATGAAGGATATAAAGAAGCCACGTCAAGACTGGTAGGAGAGGCAGAGACACAACAGTCTGGTCCCACATGCAACTGTGGCAGCCGAAAATCGTGAGAGCTATCTCAGCCACAGAGGTTCTCCACAAAAGAGCAAGGGACCCCAGCCTCCCAAACCAGGCTCCCTAGCCTAGAATACTGGTGCTGGGAAGAGGAGCCTCCACAGCTTCTGGCGGTGAAAAATAGTGGGATCCTGACCAACCAGGTGGGATGGAAGGCTGTGGGAAATCCAGACAGCCTCTTTTTCTTTTTTTCAGTTGAGCCATCCGGCCACCTATTGGCAGCTCAGCGGCAGCTTAGCTAGGGCTGGGAATTGAACTGCTGGTTGCTCAGAGCTCATACTCTTAAGCGCGCTCTTAACCAACTGAGCCACTTCGCTGGCCCTCAGACATCCTCTTAAAGGGCGCAAACATGTACTCACCCTGGGCGCAAGTGGAGGGACGCTGAGTCTAGGGACTTCGGAGACACATGGGGAGAATGAGTTGTGTAACTTCGAGGCAGGGACTGGAGGGAGAGCCCCCATTTGCCTTAGGTGAGGCCCTTCTCCCATGCAGCCAGCAGGCAGGCACCGTCTTTCCTGTGTTGATCCCACCTCCACAGGCCAAATCTGAACCTGATTGGCCTGGTGAGCTCCACTGATCCACCAGGCTGACTCACTGAGACCCTGCTTCACCCAACTTGCATACCACAGGCTTATTAGTGGCTGAACCTGTGGCAGCTGGCAGGTGGCAGCAGGCCTCAGAGTGTCCTGGCTTTTTACACAGCTACTCCAGACCCAGTAGTGGTAGCAGCCATTATCAGTTTGCAGCGTGGCCTCTCCCATGTACTTCAAGGTACAGCACAGGCAGCAACCAGCTGTGGATCACTTTGTAGCTCCTACCAGGTACTTCCAGGCCAGTCACAGGCAGTGGCTGAGCTGGGTGGGCACTGGAGTCCCTTCCAATAGGCGCCAGAACCAACATACTTGGAGGCTGGCTTCAGACCACAGCAGAGCACCACCCAATTAGCCTCACAAGCAGCACACACAAAAGGCAGTCTCAATAGGCAACAGAGCCCGCTGGGGTGAATCCCACTTCATGGAGTAAGCCCATTGCATAAGCAGCCCATAAGCTGTGGACATGGCCAAACCCCACTTCTAGTCAGCCAGAGGGTCAATCCCACCCACTGACATGCCAATAGCAATCAAGGCTCAACTACAACAGGAGAGCACACACAATTTACACAACAGACACCACTGGAGCACCCGACTCAGATGACCAGAGAGACGTGCCAATGGTCCCACAGGGCACCTACTACTTAAGGCCACCCGGCAAGACTGAGAGACATAACAGCCGTATCTAATACATATAAGCAAACACAGAGAGGCAGCCAAAATGAAGAAATAAGGAAATATATCCCAAATGAAGGAATGGAAGAAAACTCCAGAAAAAGAACAAAACAAAATGGAGAGAGCAACCTAGCAGATACAGAGTTCACTGGTTATAAGGATGCTCAAGTAACTTAGTGAGCACTTAAACAAAGAGATTACAAGCATAAAAAAGGACATAGAAACCATAAAAAAGAACCAGTCAGAAGTGAAGAATACACTAACTGAAATGAAGAATGCACTAGAAGGAATCACCAGCAAACTAGATGAGGATCGAATCGGAGATTTGAAGACAAGGTAGCATAAAGCACCAACTGGAACAGCAAAAAGAAAAAAGAATCCAAAAAAATGAGGATAGTTTAAGAGGCCTTTGGAACAACATCAAGTGTACCAACATTCCTATCATAGGGGTACCAGAAGAAGAGAGAGAGCAAGAGATTGAGAATCTATTTGAAGAAATAATGACTGAAAACTTTCCTAACCTGGTGAAGGAAATAGAATACAAGCCCAGGAAGTGCACAGAGTCCCATACAAGATAAGCCCAAACAGACCCACACCAAGACATATTATAATTAAAATGGCAAAGGTTAAAGACAAAGAGAGAATCCTAAAAGCAGCAAAAGCAAAGCAGTTAGTTACCTACAAGGGAGCTCCCATGACACTGTCAGCTGATTGCTCAACAGAAACTTTTCAGGCCACAAGGGATTGGCACGAAATATTGAAAGTGATGAAAAACAAGGACCTACAAAAAAGCTTACTCTACCCAGCAAAGCTATCATTTAGAATAGAAAAACAGATAAAGCGCTTTTCAGACAAGAAAAAGCTAAAGGAGTTCATCACCACCGAAGCAGTATTTCAAGGAATGTTAGAAGGAATTCTTTAAGGAGGGACAAATAAAAAGATAAAAAATATGGATAAAATGGCAATAATTACATATCTATGAACAACTACTTTAAGTATAAATAGATTTTATGCGCCAATCAAAAACATAAGGAGGCAAAATGGATAAAACAACAGACCCTTATTATATGGTCTCTACAAACAACTTCTGATTGAAAGTTGCACACTGACTGAAAGTAAAGGGATGGGAAAAAGATGTTTCATAAAAATGGAAACAATCAAACAAAACTGGAGTAATAATACTTATACCAGACAAAGTAGACTTTAAAACAAAGACTATAACAAGAGACAAAGAAGGACCCAGTAATCCCACTTCTGAGTGTTTATCCTAAGAAACCAAACCACTACTTCAAGAGACATGTGCATCAGTATGTTCATTGCAGCATTATTTATAGTAGCCAAGATGTGTAGGCAGCCTGGGTGTCCACCTATGGAAGAATAGATACAGAGGAGATGGTACATACATACAATGGAATATTGCTCAGCCTGGGAAGGGAATGGGTTCTTGCCATCTGCAGAGGCATGGATGGACCTGGAGGGTATTGTGCTGAGTGGAGTGTAAGACAGAGAAAGACAGATGCAATGTGATTAGCTTATATGTGGAATCTAAAGAACAAAATAAACGAACAAAAAAGAAACAAACTCATAGATCCAGAGAACATTTTGATGGTTGCCAGATGGGAGGGTGTTTGGGGGTGGGTGAAAAAGGGGAAGAGATCAACAAGTACAAAATGGTAGTTACAAAGTAGTCATGGGGATGTGAGAAATAGCATAAGGAATATTGCCAATAATATTGTAATAACTATGTATAGTGCCGGGTGGATACTAGACAAGTCAGGGGGTTCACTTCTTAAATTATATAAATGTCTAACCACTATGCTCTGTAAAGTTGAAATTAATACAAAATAATATTGAATGTCAACTGTAATTGAAAAATTAAATGAGACAAAAGGTGAAGGGGAATAGAAGGTTCAAATTTCCATATTTAAAACAAATAAGTCATGGGGATGTAATATACAGCATAGGGAATATAGCCAATAATACTGTGATACCATAGTATGGTGTCAGATGGTTGCTGGACTTATGGTGATCACTTCTTTAGGTTTATAATGTTGAATAACTATGGTGTACACTTGAAACTGATGTAATATTGTATGTTAGCTGTATTTTTTAACACCAATCTAAAAAAAATTAACCATAAAACTTTCTCCACTTTTCATTCTGCCATGCAAGTATTTCTGCACCCAGTGATTCAATGATGAGTGACCACACTTGGTCAGTTTTCCCATGCATTTTCTTCCTGATCGTAGAGAAGTTACACTAGACAGCCTGTCATTCTTAAATACTAGTGGCTTATACTGTTTTCCAAATATAATACTGGAAACATCTTGCTCTCAAATTGCCCAACTGTTATTTATATCACAGTTTTCATCTGATGGCCACTCCTTTTGATAATAATGTGTTCATTTTCCTGATTCTGTCAATATTTGCCTTGATATCATTGAATATTTCTAATAGGGTGCTATTGGAGCAAAATACCAACGATCTATTCATTGATCAGTAATAATGCATAAAAGAAATGTCACATTTTCCTTCCCACTTGTTAATTTAGTTCAATGTATTTGGTAGGAATTATAGATTACATCAACTTTAATGTCATGTACAAATATATAATAAGAACAAAATCAGAAATACATTTTTTTTTTTTTTTACAAATAGTTTCCCTCTGTAATAATTTCAAAAACTACCAGAGTAAACCTCTAACATTCCTTTTGGTGCTAAACTCTAAAAAGAATAGGTTATGGGTTTTTAAAGGTCTCTGATGTAATCTTTTGTGGTTATATTCAATTATCTCTACTAAAGAGTGACACACACATTTCTTTCTATGGCTGCCTTATCATGTGTTTAAGTGTTGTCTGCAATCCAGGTATTGCCTGCATTTTGATGTTCCTTCACAGAGGTGGCAGTCCATGTGTTAGGACATGTGCCCTGAGTACCATGGGTCAACCTGCAGGCTGGAGAGGAGACCTTTCTGCAAAACTCTGTATCAGCATTATCCTCGCTGATTTGACCTAGCAAGTTCCAGCTGATCAGGCTGATATTGGAGAAAAATAGCCAAAGCACTATGCAGAGCTACAAAAAACAAAACACACACACACACACACACACACACACACACACACAAACCCACATAATAACCTATATACAAATTGAAGCAAGAGAAAGGACAGAAAAGCTGGGAATAAACAAGAAATGTTTAAACCTTTCAATTTTAAAACTGGATGTAGAAATTCAAAATAAGTTTACTAAGAGACAGCAGAGACAGCATGATGGCTGAGGAAATGCTGTGAGCTGGGAGCTCTAACCAGCCATTTATTTACACTAATGGAACCTCCAGCTATCCTTTGATGTTCTGAAGATCAGAAGATCCAGCTAGCACCAGGAATCTTTATGAAAATCATACATGTTGGACAAACAAAGTAAATGGCTTGACTTCAATATTTGTTTATAGAAATAACAGTGCCATTTATCACATGACCTGCAATGATTTAAGTTGGCTGGTCTGATAAAGCCTATTAGGAACATTCTAAACATTTAGCTGGGGTAAGATACAGAATCTTCTTAAATGTTAAAAAATGCCCAGGCTGCACCAGTGTCTGAATCACCTGTTACTACGGAACAAATGCTCCAAAGCTTAATGACTTAAAAATATAAGCCATTTTGTTTGCTGATGATTCAGTGAGTCAGCAATTTAGGCTGGGCTCATCTGGGCAGTTCTGTTGCTATTGCCAGGTCACTCACATGGCAGCAGGAATGAGTTGGCTCAGCTGAGGCAGGATGGTCTACAGTGGCCTCACGGACATATCTGGCAGTGGGTACTGCCTGTCAGCTGGGCTCCATGTCTCCAGGCTGTGTGCTCTGGCTCCTTTCTAGGGCAGCAGCAGTGCCCGGTTGCCAAGAACAAACACTGTGAGGCCTCTCAAGGTCTAGGTTCAAAGTCACACCATTCTACCACTTTCTACCAGCCAAAGCAAATAACAAAGCCAGTCCCAGGATTAAGGAGTGGGGAAACAAAACCTACCTTTCGATGGAAGGAGGAGAAAAGTCACATTGCAAAAGAGCTTGTATACAAAGTGGGAGGAATTATTGAGCCATCTTTACAATCACCTATGATGTCTTTAATGCATTTTTCCTCACTCACACCTGGGGTGTTAGCTCCCAATAAAAAAACAACTGGCATTTAAAGAAAATGTGCTGAAACTTACTAACTGTGGAAATGGTATTTTGCTTGGAAACTGTAAGACTAAAGGTAAGAGGAAAGGTACGTACACACTGTACTTCCTGTGGGGGTATGGGTTAACAATTCTGTTACTGCTGTATGTACACTGAGACTGAGCGAGTAAATAAAGGCATGGCAGATCAGGTGGGAGCAAGGTGTGTCACTGGCAGAAAAGGAGGCTACAGACAAGAGGGGTGGACTAACATAAACCTGGTGGTCCTGGATTAGATTTGGAGACATCAGGATGACATGGTGTTTAGCTTAACATAGATACAGACGAATAAATACACAGCTACAATGTGGCAGTAGGCCCTAGACAAAGGCCTTCTGAGACCATGTGGTCACTAAAGATTTCGCACGGGCTTCAGACAAAGACATTCCTGGATTAAACGGTTATCAAGACTTCTGCGTTTAATATTTCCAAATTCCTACCTCACCCAGGAGCCAGTCAGAAACTGGCACAATGACCACATGTTCTAATAATAAATCTGAGCTGCCAACCTGGAAACTTCAGGGTATATAGCCCCGAGTCCCACTCGGGTCGGGGCTCAGCTTCTGGATGTGAATCTGCTGAGCCAGTGCCGGCATTAATAAAAGTTGCTTCCCACGCCTTGGTGTCCTGTGTCTTTGTCTGGGTTCCCCGCAACAATAGGTATGTGCATGTACATATGTATACATGTCAAAAGGACACAGGAGCCAACCTGAAGAGCTCCTAATGGCCAAAGCTGAAACAATTCAAGCAAAAAAATATAAATAGGGTCATTGGGTTATAGCCCAAATATAAAATAAATATCCATGAGTTTGTACTTATATAAATAAATGATTGAATAAACAAATAAATGAGAAGAGACAAATCTCCCATACAAAAGAATTCCAAAAAATGTATGTAGATACTCCTTCTCTGAAGGATGCAGCTTAACTCCCGAACCCTTGAGAATGGGATGCACTTAGTGACCTGCTTCCAAAGAATAGTTAGGAAAGGAGAAGTAACTTCACAGGAGAAAAGCCTGGCAAGCCTCACCTCAGGCAGATGATCAAGGCTAACGTCATCAGTGAGAAGTCATGCTGGTAACCTGAACCCTTGGGATGATGTAATGAGAGTGGCATTTCTCCTGTGTGGTCATCCTTTCAAAATCCCATAACCCTAGTCTAACCATAAGAAGAACATCAGACAGTACCTCTCCAAATGTCCAAGTCATTAAAATCAAGGCAAGTTTAAGAAACTGTCACAAACTAGAGGAGGCTGGGGAGACATGAGGACTGAATCTAATGTGATATCCTGGAACAGAAAAAGACATTAGGCCAAAACTAGTGAAATCCCAATAAAGTGTGGTGTCTAGCTAATAATGTACCAATGTTGGGTCCTTAATTGTCACAAATTTACCATTGTAATGAAACATGTGGATACCAAAGGAAACTAGGTGAGGTTTATTAGGAACTCTCTGTACTATCTTTGCACCTTCTCAGAACTCTAAAAGCTTATAAACAAACAAACAAACAAACAAACAAACAAACAACCTGGCAACAAACTCTTAAGGAATTCTAGTTTCCTATTCTCTCAATTAAACCTTATTTCCACCTGCTTTCTCATCTTTTCATCTTACAACCTTGGAGTCTCTTAATCTGCCCTTTGGATTGAAAAAGCCTGGGTGACCCATTGACTTTCAAGTGGAAAAAAAAAAAAAAAAAAAATATATATATATATATATATATATATATGTGTGTGTGTGTGTGTGTGTGTGTGTGTGTGTGTGTGTGTGTGTGTATGTGTGTGTGTGTGTGTATTCCCACATATTCATAAACATATACACTTGAAATGCACAAACACACACATATATATGCATATACATACATATATAATCACATTGCAGGGATGCAAAATGAAAATAAATATGCTAAAAATAAAAGTCCTCTGCATAGCCTATTAGGCTTTTCTGAAACAAGAATAAAGTTTTACGTGCTCTTCAGAAACCTACTTTCTTCATGAAATGTATTTATGAAGCCTCAAAACCCCACATAGGTGTAGTCCCCTTTCCAAGTTTCTGAATCTTTTTTTTTTTCTGTTAGACAGTCCCTAAATTGTGTAAACTTCAGGCCCCACACAACCTGGATAAACCTGCTTCCACGTGATTTCATAGATACTGTGTTATCATTTTTAATGCCAGAAAGTATCATAGTATTTCACTCCATGTATGGGCCATCCTTTTTAAAATCAATCCCTTGAAGAGATGTCTAGTTTTTCTACTTCTTTGAAATATCATCCAATACTTCAGCTGGGTGTGAGTCAGCTTCCCTCCAAGATGCTTTCTCTATGCCCTGGAACCCAACCCTCAATCCAGGCACCTGGCTAGTGCTCGTCCCCTGGGGCTCAGGCCTCTAATGATCTTGAGGGGAGAACTGGGAGGACGTTTGAGACAATAGAAAATAAGCATGGGTTCTTGAGGAGGAAATCAGTGAAGGAGTGTTTGTTGAATGTTATGACAATCATTTTATCAAAAAATTAGTACGGTATTAGTGCTCTGTGCAAATGTAACTCTCAGAGTAACTGGAAATAGAGAAGCTATAACAGACCTGTGACAGCCTGTAGTGGCAGTTGCAATCCCAAGGGCAAAAAATCCCTTGAGATGCAATCTTTGAAATAAAAAATATAAACAAACAAAAAAATGAGAAATAGAAAGAGGGTCTGCAGTGAGGGCAGGGGTGGGGTATGCTAGTGAGCACACTTTCGAAAGGCACCCTCATAAGCTTCCCCTTTTCTTTCTCCTGTGATAATAGGAGGTCACCTTATGCACCCAGACAGGAATTTGACATTGAAGTATGCAGAAAGTAGACAAAGAATTTAGAAGAAAGCAAATTCATAGCAGCAGCATAATGGGAGGCTTAAGCGTTTGGGGATGAAGCTTTGTACCTCATTCACTGCACACCGGACACACTGAAGGGGTTGCACGGCTCTGGGCAGGATCACAACAGAAGAATGGCCAGTCCCAGGAAGGGCAAGGCAAGCCTGCAAGGAAAAGAAGAGACTCCCTCTTCCTGAGGACTGTAGACAGCAAAGAGCAGTGGTCAGAAAAAGAGCTGCACCCAGGGGACTCCTATGGCCTGTGTGGCCCAGTGAGAAGGGCTGGGGGAGAGGGCAACTGGAAACAGTGCCCTAAATTCCACTTCCATCTCTGCAGTTCACTTGCTCTGTGCCCGTGGACAAGGCACTTCGCCTCTGGGGCAATAGCTCATGCACCATATAACACATATAACAACATTTTGGTCAACAACAGACCACACATACCTTGGTGCTCTCATAAGATTTTAATGGAGGCGAATACTTCCTATGTGCTGCCATAGTGACATCATAGCCGTGGTAACACTGTAGCACAAAGGATTCCTCATGTATTGGTGGTGATGCTGGTGTGAACACACCTACTGCACTGCCAGTGGGTAAAAATATAGCACATACAATTATGTATGTGGGTAAAAATATAGCACATACAATATAGCACATACATGCTATTGGTAATGAAAATAAATGACTATATTAACATAATATTGATGATATTAAACGACTATGATAATACATGACTATGTTACTGGTTTATGTATTTACTATACTATACTATACTTTTTGTTATGTTAGAGTGTACTATTCTATTTATGAAAAAAAAAGTTTGCTCTCAAACGGTACGCAGTGTGATGCTGGCAGACCTGCATACATCTCATGTCTACTGCATCTTTTGATTGCATCATTTTCGCTTGTGCTTGGTTTAACCTCATATTGCTTTGTACAGTAACATGCTACAGAGCCTTGTAGCCCAGGAAATGTAGGCTACACCATATGCCTGGGTGTGCAGTGGGCTGTACCATTCAGGTGTGTGTAAGTGCACTCTGTGATGTCTGCACAATGACGCAATCGCCTAATAACGCATTTGTCCGAATGTTATCACCATCACTAAGCATCCCATGGCTGTAAAGTGTTAAGCACAATGCCTGCCACTTAGTGTGTGTACATGAGGAGTGGTATTATTTTAAATGATGTTAATAGATCTAAATTCTGTTCTAAAATGTTTCTTCTGTTCCTTGTTTCCTTCTCATCCTAGCTTCTTTTCTTCCCAAGCCACAGGTTATCCCTGTGGTTTCTCAAAAGATCAATTTTTCAGTAACTCTGGCATATCTTTACTTATTAGATTTATTCACAATAGCTACTATTTCTTTCTAAAGATATAATTAAAGAAGCTCTGGTGGCTCTTGCATTTATAAAACGTAAACTTGCACAGACACTGTTGAAGAGGCACTGTTCCCAGTTCACTTGTAGCTATTACTGCCCCCTCACCAGTTCTGGAATAATAATGGACAGCCTTCTACTATCTCTATGGCATCAATCAGATGTTAGAGTTAAAAGATATGTGACAGTTTGGAGGTTTCTAAAAACGTTAGACATAGAATTCCCATGTAACCCAGCAATTCCACTCTTCTGCATATACCCACAAGAATTGAACACAGGGACTCAAACACATACCTGTATGCCAATGTTCATTTCAGCATTTTTCACAATAACCAAGAGATGGAAACAATTAAAGTATCCATCAACAGATGAGTGGGTGAACAAATGTAGCACCTACATACAATGAAATATTACTCAGCCATAACAAGGAATAAAATTCTGATACATGCTACAACATGGATGAACCTTGAAAAAAGTATGCTAAGTGAAATAAGCCTGGCACCAAATGACAAATATCATATGATTCTTAGTCAAATTCATAGAGACAGACAGACAGTAGATTAGAAACTCCTAAGGGCTGGGAATGGGGGAATGCAGAGCTATTGCTTAACGGGTATTGAGTTTTGGGGGATACTGAAACAATTTGGAAATAGACAGTGATGATGGTTGCACGACATTGTGATGTAATCAATACCACTTAAAATAGCTAAATAACTAATTTTGTTTTATATATTTTACCACAAAAAGAGGAAAAAAGGATGCATGACACACTTTTAAAAAAGGACACTAATTCATCAGTTATAACATAAATACTGCTTCAAATGTTAACATATCTGAAATCACCGTTTCGCAGTCAGTGGTGTCTTGCACTCGCTGTCTGCCAGGCAGTAGTTGTGAAATGGAGCCATGGTCTGCACACATTCAAATCTGACTGCTATTCCCTTTACTATTGGAAAGGAGCTGCTCCCAAACACTTCAGTCAACATAGTTAGTATTCAAGAACCACTGAAGGAGGAAAACATAGGTCCTATTTTTTTTTTTTGTCTGAAAACTTATGTCTACTGCTAAGTTCAAGAAAGTGCCAGCATCAAAACTTACAGAATCGATCAGGCTACGGGTTGGAGAAAAATTCTGGAAGCAGCACTGCAGCACTCTTTGGAGAAATGTGGCTGCACCCATATCCTTGATGACATACAGGGTGACAAACAGTGTGGAAAATATGCACAGTGAGGGCTTGCTCTGCACAGAAAAATGAGTCAGTCAAGAGAGTGGGTGACCTCTGAATATAAACTGTTTTGAAAACACGTTAGCCCATCTATTTTGATTATGATTTCCCTTTTAAGTATACATACAAAAAAGTCTAAGCAACCTCTATCAATATGCATAAAACAAAAAGTTTAAGTGATAAGACTCACTGTGACATGGCTTGTTTTTCTTTGAACCTCCCTCTACTTAGGAGTATATAAAATAATTATATCTTACAAATGGCATGTTCAATTAATAAGTACAGTAATTGCAACAAATAACCAAAAATTAATACCCTTAAGAAGATGAAATACTCCTACAATGCAATAGAAAAATATAAACAAACCAACTTTTTTAAACGGGCAAAGAAAAAGAACAAGCAGTTCACAAAAAAAATTAAATGGCCATCAAACTTAAGGGAAACATGGTTGGCCTCATTGAGTAAGGCTGGAGTTAGAGTGCTGGTGGAAGAAACTGGCTCACATTTCCGGGAGGAGAGTGGGGGAATCTCTGCCTAGGAGTCGCACTCTGGGTCTTCCCTCCCTCCTTACCCCCCTCTCCCACCTCCCCAGTGGCTCATCTAATTGGTGAGTTTGGAAAAGGGAACTACAGGTGGACAGTTCAGCCACTTTCTCTTTCCTTTTAGGATGTAACTGTCTTAACAATCACAAATTCTCTACTTCTCCATGTGTGTTTTCCAAAGAGATATCACCAATGGCAGAAGGTCTGTAGTTTTCTGCCTGTGATAAAAGTGGGGGAGATTAATACTAGGGTATTTCAAAAACTATTGTCATCATGGATGTAGGCCACGCTGTCCACTAGCTTTATCAATAATATTGGTGATATTCTCCACCTTCTTGATTCCTGCATCTGCCTTTTAATTCTAAGTTAGGCAAGAAGGTAAAGGGGGTGGCATTGGTTCTCTCAAGCCTCATCAACTAGTTATTAAGCAGCTCCCAATAAAAATGAGGAAAATGATACTTTGCACACAATATTGGTAAAAAAATAATAAATACATAAATAATAGTGTTGGCAGGTGTTAAGAAGCCCATTTCTATACACTGTTTTTGGGAATATAAGTTGGTAAAGGTTTTTGGAGAATTTGGAAGCGATATTTACATATTTAAATATGCACACCTTTGACCTTGCAATTTTATTTCCTAAAGAAGTACTCAAACATGTACAGGGTTATTTGTATAAAGTCTAAATTATTTATCATCTGGTCTTTAAAGATGCTTGCCAACCCCTGATCCACAAGAATGAAGTGGATCAATTTAGACTCATAGGTTCCGAGTTCTATCATTAAAAAAAGAAAAAAATCCAATTGAAGACTCATATGATCCCTATTATGTAGTATGAATTCTATTATATAAAAAATTGGTATGTTTACATAAATGCAATCCGACACCAACAGAATTAACAGCAGTTATTTATTTGAAGGAGAGAAGAGATGGGGTAGGGTGAGAGGGGTAATTTTAATGGGCATATATTCATGTATTCCTTCTGAACAGTATTGTGTATTGTAGGCATGAAGAAGGGCAAAGACAATGTCTAGATCCATCCAGAGGGTATTCTCTCTGCCACCTAGCAACTCCTGTCCCTCTACTAAATCACGTTCTGCCAAGAAAAGAAGGAAAACTTCATTTGATTTGCCACCAGTTTTACTGGTACTATGTCCTTCCAATGAGGAGGGTAGAGATGAAATGGTGATTATTTATTAATGAGCTTGTAAAGTTTGCTATGTTAGCCCCCCATTGTTTCCTCTTTTGAGAACTGTCAGTAAGACTTAAGTTATAAATATTGGTTTCATTTAATTTTGATCAGATAAAGACGACTTATAATAAACAAGCTAAAAACAAGTGGCCATACCTTAAGTATTATGGTAACTGTCATTCGTATTTCAATAAAAAAATGGAAAAATTGTTTCAAGAATGAGAATCTGACAATAGTCTTGGATAAGTCCTCCTTCCCCCCCAAAATTTGATTTTTTTCCCCCTTGCTGATGTCAGTTATCCTATAAAGCACAAGAAACTAGAAACAAAATTCTCGTGCTGAATCATGTATTTGGCAGTTTCATCTAAACCATAGGAAGTTTTCTAAAAATATATGGTGCCTCTCCCCCCAGTAAAACTATTAATAGTTTACAGTCCTTAGTTATAAAGAGCTAAAAGACATTGATAGCTGTGCACTGCCAGGAAGCAAGAAGCCAATTATTTAATCCTTGAATAAATCTTTCTTTCTGGGCAGAGCATCACTGTTTATTTGCTATTACATTTGTATAGCACGTTACAGCTTACAAAGTGTTTGCCCACACAGTACCCCATCTGTCCAGTAAACCTGTAAGTCAGAGGAAATTCTGTGTTCTTTAATATGAACACTATCTCATAGAAAACTAGCAAGTGTCGAAGAAGATTCAAACTCTCCCTCTCAGAAATATTTATGTATTTTTAAGAGTTCAAAGGTGTGTTTTTCCTCTTTTTAGTTGCCTTTTCTCAAATGACATCAGAGAAATTTATTTCCATGTGGAAAGAACAAGTGTTTGAGATTTCTATTTATGTCTTTAAGAACAGCAAATTACTTTTTAAAGAATGTTAGTAATAGAGGAATATAGATAAGAACTATCCTCAAAACTTCATATCTAAGTGAGATCATATGGTATTTGTCTTTCTCAGTCTGTCTTATCACTTTGTGAGGGGTGTAAATGTCTATTACATTGCTTTGTACACCTGATACTAAAGAACAAAAAACATCATCTCACTGTGAGTACACCAGCATCATTAGTTTCATAAGACCAAAATCTTCTGCACGTAACTTCTCCTAATTCTTACTTTATTCTACTTCCTCATTTGAAAATAAGTTATGTCTTAAAATCATTACATAAAAAGATGACAGAAATATATAGTGTCCCAATAATAGTGAGAAAAATCAAAGAAACTCAATCCATGGTATTACTATAAAAACACAGGCATTAAAAAAAAACTCTAAAAGGTTGAGTTTTAGAATTGTTGATGAGACAGCTGAAAACACATCTTTTAAAGCAAGTCTCAGAAAATAATTTGGGGTGGGTGTGTTTTCCTCACCACTCCATCCCCAGTAACCAAAACTTCAAAAGTATATAAAAACAGAAAGATAACTTAGGATACTGCGAGTATAGCTAGGTAATTTGGGTAGCTAACCCTCACCCCCCAAAAAGGATGAAGACATTACGAAAACTAAAACCCATAATTAATGTCTCTAAATACGAAAAGAAAAATTAAAAATTAGTGAGACCACTTAACATTAGTGGTTGGCTTTGTTCCAGGATTAAAACAAAATATTGAAGAGCAATGCTTCTGCTAGTCGTATCTTCATCTAACAGCCTATAGATGACCTCTTTCAATATTGTGAGTTACCTAAATATGAGATATACATAGAAAAGGAAAGCTAAAATTAACAAAATCCTAAACCTAACTGTTGAGCTTATTTTTTTTTAGCTGAGCCATCCTGCCACCTGTGGGCAGAGCTTGTTTTCAATCGTCTTTCACCGTACAACGTAGACTTTCTTACAAATCAGTATCTTTTTTTTTTTTAAGATTTTATTGGAGAATTGGGGGAGTGGAACAGCACTGTGGAATCGGGGGAGGGGAACAGACAAGTTGCTGTCCTTTTGTTCTTCCGTCTAGTTGTGGAGGGCGTTGCTTCACTGGCCCATGTTGGCATTGTGATCATTGCACTCTTCCCAGGTGAGGCAGTCGGTTGCCGGTCATTAGACGGCAGCTCATGGCAGCTCACGGCAGCCCACTGCAGCAGGAGCTGCAGCCTACGCCGTCACTGGCAACTCACGAGCCCAGGTCGAGCTGTTGTTCACCATCTTAGCTGTAGAGGGTGCAGCGTCACTGGCCCTCATGTGAGATCTGAACCGGGGCCCTGCTGCTCAGAGCTGGTGTCCCAAGCCAACTCCTAAACAACGCACCACTCGGCGGGCCCACAACTTTGTATTCTTCAAACTTAGGGTACAAAGCATGACCTACAGTTTGAACACTATTTGTAGGATAAAGAAGTGAAAAGAAAAAAAATTAAAGGCTGAGGTTGATCCCTAGTGTCTTAGTAAGAAACGTCCACCCTGCAGAGAATTTTGAGACAAATTGACAATTAACAGGAAGCAAAACCTTAATGAACTGAGAAAATGCTCCGGAGAATGGCAGTTTTGCAGCTTATTTTATACATTAGAATCAAAGGAGACACAAGAAGGGTTACATGGAATCCATTGGTAGTAGATTAAGGGGGTGGGAGAAAGCAAAGTGGGGAAATCTCTGGGTACATATACTTCTTTTACATGGGTGGGTACAGGATAGTTATTAACATTTACAGCCATAGTGGTTTTCGGGGAACATAACAATGGGGGGTTCTGTGGTCTCCTGCTCTGGTGCATAGGTTGTGCCCTGAGGGATCTGGAAAAGGAGATTACTGTAACATTTCAAAGGTATGTTATCTTAGATGCAAAAAAGACAGTAGACAGGCTCACTTAAGGCAAAGATTGACCTTTGTCAAAGTTCCTTATCAGCTTTTCAATTAATAATTTTAGCAGCCATTGATGATCATTGCTTAGCTCTTGTCAATCAATTCGGAACTGCAAAATAGTAATATTCTAACACACACTTTCTGCATTTATTAACTGGAATAAGTCTACAGATTCTTCTCCCTTCAATTATTTGCTTACGTCGGGATAAGGCAGGATAAATGCTTCTTTCTCTCCAAGTTACCATTTTTCAGAATAATTCCTCAATATCCTTCCAAAGATGACAAGTTGATTTGTTTTTGCTTTGGTTGCTGTTATCATTTTGAATGCATAATTCACATTTAACGTGTTTCGATCCATTTTAGTTATTATGCTTACTGATCATCAAATTACCTCCTGTATATAGCCAGTGGCTTAGAATCTCTGTGGTTGGATTTTGAGCTTTTGAGAAAACACCAGTGGTATTTGAGAGCTTTTGTGCATTAGTGACATTGAGGTATTACTGCTAATTTTTTAGATGTGAAATAGTATTGTGATTTTTGCTGGAGGAGAAAACGCCTAATGTGTACATTTTAATCAGATGCTCTCTCATTTTCTCAAAATAAGATGGAGGCAAGTAGGTTGGGGTATAGAGGAAACAAGTTTGAGCACATGTTGATAACTTTTGAAGTTAGCATTAACCGTAGTTACACTATTGTTCATTAATTATTCTCTTGGATACATTTGAAAAATTCTATAATGAAGTGTTAATACCATTTTAGTAGTAAAAGCTTAAAATGTCATAATTACTGAAAAACAGAAAACACAAATGCCTTAAGTCCAGCTCACACCCAACCAGGTAGTTTCTAAAAATTGTATCAAAATACCTGCAAGAGGAAAAAAATAACTTATCCAACACAGCTTTCCACTCAGGAAAAAAATTAGATATTTGAAGAGATAGTTTGACAAGTGTGATTCTTAAAGTATTCTTTATTAAGATCATTAAAGTTGTAGAAACAACTTTATATTGTAAAGGCACAGGGAGACAGTTCTGATAAAATATTCAAATTAAACAGTAACTTACAGTACAAAAGACAATTTTAATGCACATACAAACCCCAAATGTCTGATTCAAAAATATTTTACTGTGTCTATTAATGGGCAATGATTAAAAATATAAATTGCTGCTGTATAATAAATATCTGATAGTGAATATCTTGATAGCAAAGTGAACAAAATATTTATTGCTTTTCACATACATATTTTTCCCTGTAATTTTAAATTCCTAATTCTTTTACTATCTTCTCAACCTTTTCCAAAGATAAAGAAATTCCACATAATCTCATGGGGGAAATGGTAGTTATAAAAAAAACTACTTCCAGTAGCAATCACTGATGGCAGCTGTTTTCTCACTTCCTGTTCTGCAATCACAATCACTCTTCCAAAAAGTAAAATAAATGTTTGCTAAACCACATAAAGACAACCCTTCTGTGTGATTGGCATTCTAAGGTTTGCAATAAATATTTACCAATATAAAAGGCGTCCATTTTGAAAATGTGTATTTTACTTGGAGTTTTGAGTAAGAGGCAAATGTCTGACAAGTAATTTTACTTACTCCCCTCAAGTTTTCCAAAGCTGTAAAAAGTCAGCTTAGTAAAAATTTCTAACACTTAAATGTTTCTTTGAGGGCTAGCTGATATAGGTAATGTACTGACATATAAAAGTTAACATATTGCAACCTATTTTAAAATGGAGAGATCTTACCCTTCTTCCAGTTTTAAACTGGGATTACCTTTATTAATTTCATCCTGCTCTTTTTATAGCAACCCAATTATAGATGGTACAAGTAGAATTTCCATTACAATAATAACATAACATGAAAGCATCATCCTAACTTAATGAATGCTACTTCAACTTAAGAACTACCTACATTAAAGTATTTGATAACCATAGTAAAATTCCCTAACCACATCATGTTCAGTGTGTAGCAGCTAGTCCTGTGCCTGGCACAGCGTGGATGTTCAATAAATAGTTGCTGAATGAATGGAGGAGAAACAAAAACAAACCTGGCTTTGGTTGTGTATATTTTAATCACTTTATGATTAAGAATAAAGTTAGTCTAGAACTAAATATGGCACACTACACCAAACTTTGCCATAAACAAAAGTAATGATTTCAAACAGAAAAATATCACTGATGGTGATAGTCAATATATATATATATATATAGTAACTTTTTAAAACAGCCCACAAATTTCACACGTTTGTTCATTTTTATCCACATACTTAAATTCTGATGTTTAAAAATTGAGTAATGAAGACCAAGTTGGGCAGACTGGCTAAACTGTCTGCTTACAATAAAAATTACTAGTCCATCAATTAAAACATTATGATACCTGATTAAACTCAAAGACTGTCATGCTAATTTTTGCAAAAGTACTGATGAATAAAAGGTAGGGTACCTTTAAAGCTACATATGCGAGGAAGCATTAGCTTAACTTTTCAACAGAAAAGAATAACCAGGGAGATCTGAATTGAGTAATGATAGAGTTAAAGTATTGGAAGAATGGAACAGTAAGAATGAGTAGACGGCCAATTTTAAAATCTAACCATGGAACTACATCTAATATTTCTTTGGCATATGCATTACTACCTTGGAATAGTTAGCATTTAAAAAACACTGGGTTATTTTTTCCTCAATCAAAATTAACATCAAGGTGAAGATTGCTAGTACTCTTCTTAAAGCCTTTTAGGGGACAAATAACTTTTTTGCAACATATGCCAAACTTCATGTTTAGTGTACACTTATAATTATTGGCATAGAGTGATGTAACCATTAAATAACCTTAAATGACCTCATGCAATGGTGAAACCACAGAAAGTGGGGATAAAAGTATTTACATAATAAAATATTCAGCTTTCTGAAGAAAGCAAGGTAAACCTGGGAATCCTGCCCTAACAGTTAATGTGTACCGCATAGCACTGAATGGAAACTAGTCCAAATTTAAATGAATACTTACAGTAACCTGAATGTGTAAAATTGAATAAAAAAAACATACAAATGGAAAAAAACAACAAAAAAAACCCTACACATCAGAAGGAAAAAGTGGCCTATAAAACAGACCAATCTAACTTGACATTCGAAGTAAATGCAAGAGATTCACAAAATCATGATCGTAATGCAGCTAAGTCAAGTACCAAGTACCCTTTGATACTCAAGCCAATGTAACTATCAGATTCATCTCCAATAGCTTAACAATATTCATTAACGCACTCAGGCATTCAGGGACACAACACAGTCACTGAGAGCTCAAGCCTCCACAGTGTAAGAACAAACTCATCTGCAGAAGAATCATGTGATTTCTGAAGTAATGTCTCATTTTGATGGATGTTAACATAAGATCTATCAGTGCGAGTTTATCATCCTCTGAATGTATTACTTCCAAATTTCTTTTTTCTAGATAGTTTTTGGTGGTTTCATTTTCGCCAGTGCTACTTTAATGGAGAAAAATTCACCATAGACTACCTCACATTATTACTTAATTGTGCTAGATATTCACGCAGTTCTTTTGCAGCCTGGAATCTGCCATAGCGCTTCTTTGGGTTGGCACACTCATCCAGCAAGGCCTCTAGTCGGCCATCTTTGGCGATCTCACTTGGAGGGTCATGGAGCAGGCCTCCAGAAGTGCCACGCCAGGTGGCGTGTCTGGATAAGAGGTTCTGACAAACAGCATAATAATTGTGGTCCACAGTGGCACGAGCACAAAGAATTTCTTTTGAAAATGATAAGCAAGCCTCCTTATCACAGTCATCAAATTTGCTCTCATACCACACATCCCAATTTTCAGGTTTATCTGTAAAAGGGGAGAAAACAGAAAGAGAAAAATACATTTTAAGAGTTTTCATTGCTTCCCAAAACATAACACTTCACTAATTAACATAGTAGTATTTGTTCTTAAAATTGCATAATAATTTTAAACGTTAAATACATTAATTTATATACAGACATGTACTGGGAATACACAGTGTCTGGCGGAAGGAGCAGACAAGGTCCCTACCGCGGAAGGGTTCAGTCTAGAGGAAACCTTCCACCATATAAAGTGCCATTCGTAGTATGACAGGGTGTTACAGGAGCAGAGAGGAAGCACTGTTTGTGCCTGGGGCTGTAGAAGCCTACAAAGAAAACACCTACTTTAGGCTTTAAAGATAATGGAGGGTGAGAGGGTGGGGAGGGAGGGAGGGAGAGCGCAGCAAGAGCGAGCGAGCAAACAGCACTGTAGGCCAGTGGACAGTACATTGCAGAGGCACGGACTTAGGGACTGCTCCATCTTGGTTCAGGAAGCACAGGTGCACTGTGGCTAGAGTGTGAGACAGGTACCTGTGCAGGAGGTACAGGTGAGGCTAGAGAAACGGGTTGTAGCCTGTGTGGTCATGGCCACAATTTGTTTTATAGAAAGTTAACTCTAGGCTGAAGACTAGGGGGACTAACATGACGACAGCAACTAAAAGCAGTCCAGGAAAAAAAAGGCAGATTGTAGAAACATTTGAGACAATAATCAACAGGTAAGTGTCTAAATTTAAGGTTTGAACTGAATGACAAAGTAGACACATTAACACAATAGTATTAACACTTTATATAGAGAGTAACTATAAAGTGGCTCTGAGGTATTCAGGCGGGCATACACTATGCACAACTAGAAACAGACTTCAAACTTATGACTTAAATCAGAGATACAGTGCATACTCAGCGCATCAGCATACAAGGCTGGATGGAGCCAAGACAATAGCTTAATTCTGTTGGAAAGCATGTTGAAAGCAAAGGAAAAAAAAAGACTGAGGGCAGAACCTTAAAACTTAAGGGGTTGGCAGAGGAGAGGTTAGTGAAAGAAACTCATCAGCAAAAAACTATTTGAATGCCTATGCTATGGCACGCAAGGGTGTATAATGGTAAACAGGTAAAAATACATGGTTCCCACCCTCACCAGCTTATAACCAAGCACACAAGTAAATAAACATTATCTATCATAAACTGTGGGAATTGCTACAAAGGAAATAGCAATTTCCAACAGTAGAAAGAAAGGTTTATGAAAGAAACTACCCTCTCTACCATTAGATCTAGAGATCAAGTCTCTCTTAGAGGTAACATTTAAGCTAAGGTTTGGCAGACAAGTAGCTAGTGGTAGGTGGAAGAGAAATGAGGCATTTTAGGCAGAGCAAACTGCATCTGGGACGCCCAGAAATGGAAATTTCACTCAAGAAACCAAAAGGCCACTGTAGCTGATGTAGCTGAAGTCCGGAGGGTGACAATAGACAGAGGCACATTAAAAATGAAGCAGAACAGGGTCAAGTCACACACACTATGCCCTGGTCAAGGAGTTTGAATTTCACTTGAAGAACAATGGGAAGTCATTAAAAGCATTAAGCAAGGGAGTGATAAGATCAGATTTATGTTTTAAAAAAGGAACTATGTAAGTAGAAGGAAATCAAAGGAGTGAAGAATTTCAAGAACTTGTTACTAATCACTTTAGGAATTGGCTAATTAGGTGGTTGCTAATGGAAATGCAGACTTCTAAGTCCAATTTAAAGGTTGAGGAAAGAACAGAGGCTTGAGGAAGTAGAGACAAGCAGAGTAAGCAATATGTACTTTTAAAAACAGCTGAAAAGCAAGGGAAAGCAGGTAAGTCTCATACAAACTGGTTTATGGGAAGGTAAGAGAAACTGGATTTTAAGAGGGTGGGAAGTTAAAGAAGATAACTGGTGAAACAAGTTCTCAAAAAAAGATCTACAATGTCTAAAAAAGAGGATGAATGTGTATTGTTTTTACTAGTTTAGAAGTTAAAGGGAAGGACACTGAGAAAGATGCCACATCAAAACCTCAATTTACTTGTGAAGAAAAAAAACTAAAGGTCATTTACTAGAAAGAGTTTAGAAAAGAGGGTGAATGAATTGATAGTGCCGTTTTGCATAGTGGCTATTTGACAGCCCTCCCACAGACACCTGGGATGAGGTGGGCAGGACCAAAGCAGCCCTGGACTAAAACCCACTTCATGAGAGTGAAGCATCCTGTTCATTCAGAGTCCAGAAGTGGCTGGTATAAAACTGTAACCTGTATTCCAGGAAATGCCCACATCGAAAAAAATATTTTTACAAACACTGGAATATTTTAAAAGTTTAGGCAAGTTGCACAACTCTAAAAATAATAAAAGCCATTGAATTGTACACTTTAAAAAAGAAAAGCCTGGTGTAAGCTGCTGCAACCTTCACAAATGCAGGAAGAGGGAAGTGGGGAAGGAAGCACTCTAGCAGGGTGTCCACCCTTAGAGGATCTAAATGGCTGTCAAGAAATAATAACAAGCAGTTTGGTAAGTGTGGAATCAGAGCAAGGCCCTGGGAAAATCAGGAATGTAACAGGATCAGCTATGATCATGCAGTGTCAACCTGATAATACTGCTGTTACATTCACTGTGTTCCCAGGTGCCACAAATTCCAGTCTCTGTTCATTGGAGGATCCTCACATGAAGGGAGGGCAGGGTATTAAAAATATAACACCCTCACCATGGAGCACCAACCCCTCACTTTCTTTTAACTAAGTAGATTGTTGGAGAACTACAGGCTTTGTCCCTGAAGCTTTAAAGTTCTCATGGCTTTTAATTTTCAAAACACTTCAGATACTCCACCCACCTGCACTGTGAAGGGCTCACAAATAAATGGAGAGCAAGGTTTGGGGGGAGATGTAATGTCAAGACCCAAGTTAGAGATTTGCAGTGCTAGGAATCACTTAAATGGTTAAAAGAAAAAATAATTTACTGTAGTGACCCCACAGAATATCACTGTAAGAGATGCCACAGAAAAACAAGGCCTCTCTCCATGAGAGCAGTACCGTCTCTCTGGTAGCCTATCACTAGAATATACAAACTTAATTCTATGTTAGACTCCTAAACCACAGAGTACAACAGACAGCATGAAAAGGACATACATACATACACCCTCAGAGTATATCTATGCCCGATTGAACCCAAAGGATATTTTACTAAACATGGAGAAATTGTGACTAAGAGTACAAGTATCGTCAATCAATATCTGTTTACTGATACTGGTCAAATAAAACAAAGAAAGAAGCAAGGTTGTCATTTAAGGAGGAAATTAAAGGTTTGCTTAATATAAAAACATTATTTTGACATAGAAAAAGAATGTGTACAAAAACAAATCTGAAAGCTATATACTTACTTTGTCTAATTAACCTTTTGTCAGCAACCAAAACATTTTCAGCATCCACAATGATTACCTTCCCATCTCTCGGACCAACTGCAAAATTGTCAAAGCTGACATCCAGGAGGTAGAGTGCAAATTCAAAGTCATTGTTTGTAAGCTGCTCTGCTATTTCCATTAATTGCCAAGCAAGGTCAACTCGTTTCTCCCATGGTGCATTAAAGTAACTCCACAGTTCTTCTCCAACATAATTGACAGCCACCATTCTTCCACAAGCTCCAAGATATTTTGCAAATGGCCAACCTTCATCAGATGGAAAACTCTACAAAAGAATTACTTTAGTATTATAAGAGATTCTGGTGAAGATATCCTAGGGTCTAGAGCAGTGGGTCTCAACCTTCCTAATGCCGCGACCCCTTAATACAGTTCCTTATGTTGTGGTGACCCCCAACCATAAAATTATTTTCGTTGCTACTCTATAACTGTAATTTTGCTACTGTTATGAATCGTAATGTAAATATCTGATATGCAGGATGTATTGTCATTGTTACAAATTGAACATAATTAAAGCATAGTGATTAATCACAAAAATAATATGTAATTATATATTGTGAAATATTTATTTCTAATTACAAATAAATGAAATTTTGTCTTGAAGCCAGGTACTCATATGTGGGCGTATCTGCATGTGGGCGGACATGCCTGAAGACGGATAGAGGAGCAGTGTCTCGGTTCCTAAGACCATCGAAAATATGTGTTTTCCGATGGTCTTAGGCAACCTCTGTGAAAGGGTCGTTCGACCCCCAAAAGGGTCGTGACCCACAGGTTGAGAACCGCTGGTCTAGAGGGTCTAGCCCTAGGTCCTTTCTGTAGATTGCTACTGGGCTTGAATTTTCTTGTTATATTCAGTAGTTTAATAGAGAGAAACCTGATTTCTTTTCTAAACCATACCATTACTATAGATCTGAACATATTTTTTAACTGATTACATTATAAAGCTAAAATAGAGTAAGTCTCACTGATCAAAATCTCAGAACCAAACTGATCAACAAAAAGCAACACATCTTTATTACCGAACCTAAAAATATTTATGCTTTCCTTTATCTTTTGGCTTGTGTAAGTACAATCAACCAATTCTTTTTGAAAGGACAGTACTTGCAGGACTGTGAGTCAGCATGTATTTACCAGACACCACTATGTAAAAAACTTTAGACGAGAAGGCAGATACCAAACAAATAATTATGAATACAGTAAGCGTTCATTACTAAGAAGTGGTACAAGTTCTAAGGAAGCATTTAATTGATGCCTTACCTAGTCCAGAAGCAGAGAGGGGTGGAACTTAGAAGGATTCCTGGGAAGTGTCTTTTACCTACACCCCAAGGCTGGGAAAGAGCAATCTGACCTCCTCTCAATGCAACCTCCGCTCCAAGTCCCTTTAGTTCCAAGTTAGTCTTGTTTCCCTTCCACCGGCACATTTTCTGTTCACCTTTAGCCCAACTTCAAATGTATTCTAATCTTAGCAAGGTTTTCTAAAAGATTTTACTATTACTGGGAGGATTAACATCCTAAAACAAGTCTTCCATGACCACAAACAAGTCATTTTCAACTTAAGTAAAATGATAAGCTTTATCTAAGGTACTTTCTGGTGCTAAAATGCCAACCCACAACATGACCTCTGGGGTGCAAATGGATGGGAGGTGATATTTTAAAGAACTTTTTGAAGATCACATGACCAAAGGCGGTGTGTTTTAAGAGCCATTCCTTCAGCCTAGCACCTTCCTTAAATTGGAAAACAAATTAAGAGATAGTGTTTACACAAACAATGCAGGGGAAACAAAGCTAAACATTACAGAATATAAATATAACCTATTTCTATTGCTAAAAATTGAACAATCCACATACATTAATAGGGCTGGAGATAAAGCCTTCTTCTGGGACCTCTTAAGAAATTAAGTAATATTAATTTTACCCTGAGTTTTTATCAAATTGACAAAACTCAAGTCTTATATTAAAATTTTTATCAACTTTAAAACAAATATTTTTAGAACTGAACTTCATCCAAATAATTACCTATTTTCATTTGTTCTTCCTTTCAACTCTATCAATGCATAATAACTGTACTTCTTTGTATTATATAACTTTTTTATTTTAAATTTTAATATCTGCAGTTCTGTGATAATACTAATTATATATATATTAAGAATGTAGATATGACAGTATGAATCTTTAAATATAGTAAGTAAATTGATTCAGTTTTAGTTCAGAGACAATATTTACTGATTCTTTAGCAATTAGGAGAAAGCACATTTTTAATCTTGTACCTGAAAATATTTTCTTTTGGGCACTGGGAAAAGTGACAGACTGCTCATGTCCAATGTGAAGTGTAAAAACTGTTTGCTAACCACATGTTATTTTCAACTTTTCCTCCCAACTTAAAATACCCCTATGACCTTGAAAATTTAAGGCAAAATGATTACAGAAGATTTAACTATTTCCCAGAAGTACTCATGTATAAAGCCCCTGACATGAAAAGTGAAATCACTAGAACTAAGAAAATGTGTGAGATTATATAGTTTTATCATGCAAAAATTAAAACAAAACACTCCTCCATACACTTTTGGTATATTATTCACATGCCACATTGTAGAACAGATACAAACAAATCTTTGTGAAAATAAAATGGTCTTCGACAATAGGAGAAGGGAACCCTGCCAACATCTGCACATGTACAAATGTCTCCTTGTTTTTGGAGCCTTTCCAACTGGCAAACAACAGTTAAATATACACTTTATTACCCAAGTCCCTCACAGAAGATAAAATATATGAACAAATGTCACACTGAGCAAACTTACATTCATATAGTGACTTCTGACAATGTTAACTGAAATCCTCTTATGCCTCATTTTAATAAGAGCACTACAAATTCTTTCATATAGTTTGTTACCTAATCTTTTGGAAGAACTTTAATAAATGAATTCACACCACTTGCTCATATGACAAGAATTTTTCATTGTATAATCAAGATAGTCAGATTTCACTAAAGAGAACAGAATTCTATTGAATACATTGTAGTACAAAGAAAATGCTCAAAAGAAGCAAACATATTTATAATTTGTATTTAAAACAATTCTGGCTCAGAACCAAAATTACCACGGTCAAGCAGAGTTTGAGAGACAAAATTTTAAGACGTTGTAGCCTGGATTTCTTAAGTATATCAAACAATAACAAATACAACTTCATACTTCCCAATTACCAAATTTCCACAGTGCATAAAACACAGCAGCTAGTATAAAAAGTTTACTGCTGAGGTCCACACTTTAAATTTTATTATTATTTTATTTTATTTTAATTTATTTTTTTTATTGTTAGTTTCAGGTGTACAGAACAATACAATAGTTACCCTTTTCACCCTCACCAGGTAACAACACCCCTCCCCCCATCTATTGCCCTCCCACACCCGATATCATGCTTATCTATTACAATTCCATTGAATCCGTTCCCGCTCTCTACTCCATGTCCCGAGACTATATGTATATATATAATTATAGTTGATATACAGTATTACTCAACATCAGTTTCAGAAATACAATGTGGTGGTCAGGCCTCTACATCAACTATGAAGTGGACTCCCCAAAAGGACATGGGTCCATCTGGTCCCCTAATAAATACTTACAGCATTATAGATTATATTCCTCGGACTGTCTTTTTCTATCCCTGAGGCCATATTACAATTACTAATTTGTATTGTCTCATCCCTTCCCCTTCTCCTTCATCCCCACCCTCTTCCCAACTAACAACCCTCGGTTTTTCCTCTGTGTCTCTGAGACTATCTCCATCCACTTCTCCCATCCATTCAGTTCCTTAGAATCCACGTATAAGTGAGATCATATGATATTTGTCTTTCTCTGACTGACTTATTTCACTTAGCATAATGTTCTCTAGTTCCATCCATATTGTTGCAAAGGGTACTATTTCCTTCTTCTTTATAGCTGAATAATACTCCATTGTGTAAATGTACCAAAGTTTCTTAATCCAGTCATCTACCGATGGGCATTTTGGTTGTTTCCAAGTCTTAGCTATTGTGAATAACACCGCAATGAACATAGGGGTACATATATTTTTTCGGATTAATGTCTTGGGATTTTTTGGATAAATACCTAAGAGTGGTATTGCTGGGTCATAAGGTAGTTCCATTTTCAGATTTTTGAGGTACCTCCATACGGATTTCCATAATGGCTGCACCAGTCTGCAGTCCCACCAGCAGTGCACCAGGGTTCCCTTTTCCCCACAGCCTCGCCAGCATTTGTTGTTTGTTGATTTATTGATGATAGCCATTCTGACCGGGGTGAGGTGGTATCTCATTGTGGTTTTAATTTGCATTTCCCTAATGCTAAGTGATGTTGAACATTTTTTCATATGCCTGTTGGCCATTTGTATGTCCTCTTTGGAGAAACGTCTCTTCATATCCTCTGCCCATTTTTTAATTGGGTTGTTTGTTTTTTTGGTGTTGAGTTGCATGAGCATTTTATATATTTGGGATATTAATCCCTTATCTGATATATCATTATCAAATATCTTCTCCCATTCAGTAGGTTTCCTTTTTGTTTTATTGATGGTTTCTTTTGTTGTGAAAAAACTTTTAAGTTTGATGTAGTCCCATATGTTCATTTTTTCTTTTACTTCCGTAGCCCGCGGGGATGTATCAGTAAAAATATTGCTCAGGGTGATGTCTGCAAATTTAGACCCTATACTTTCTTCTATGAGTTTTATGGTCTCAGGTCTTATATTTAAGTCTTTAATCCATTTTGAGTTTGTTCTTGTAAGTGGCGTAAGGAGGTGGTCCAGTTTCATTTTTTTGCATGTGTCAGTCCAATTTTCCCAGCACCATTTATTAAATAGGCTATCCTTACCCCATTGTAACTTCTTGCTTCTCTTGTCATATACTAACTGCCCGTATAAGCCTGGATTTACCAAATCTTAAAATCAGGTTTTCAAATTGTCTAGGACACCAGGAACATAGTTTAAAATAATCTGAAGTAAAATGTGTATATTTTAATGAATTATTTACAATTGAAAAAGTATGTACAAATACTTTTCAGTTGAAGGAATGAGTCTTTAAATGGAAATGGTTTAGATCCTAATTGGATTAGAGGCACTCCAGATAATTGTTCAGGGCTTTTCATCAGGCTTGAATGTATGTCATAAAGTATAACATGTTACATTTTTAAAAGTAAATATCAGTTTAAGACTGTACAACAGCACAAAATAGTTATAAAATTACTGTATTTTTAAAGAAAACCTCTGTTGAATATTACTACCAATGTAAAAATTAAAAATGGAAATTTAAGTATTAAGTCAAACACATGTTTAACTGCTATGATTTAAAGAAATATTAAATGCCTTCCCTGGTAATTTATAAAAAGTATTTGAATATGAAACCTAAGATAAATCACCATGTCTAGGTATCTTTTCCTTTTTAACAGAAAACCATAAGCTATTTCTTAGATATCATACAACTCAAATAATAACAATATTACATGCATTAACAGTAGCTTAAAGCCAAGGTTTCGGAAACAAACAAACATAACCACTATGGTCATCTTCAACTTTAAGAGAAAATAAAATGAAGGTGACATAAAATATACATAATTAAGATTAGAAAATTTACTTATTTTATATTCTTTATGGTATATATTAAAATTCTATATTTAAAGGGCAATAGAGTATATAAGTAGAATAACAGACTTAAAAAATCACAAGGCTAGCTTTTAAGGTCCACCCTCACCTCTCTATCTCATCAGCTGTGTGACCCTGGCGAAATGAAACTTAGAGCTTTAGTCTCTTCCTCTGTAAAACTGGAATAACATTTATACCAACATATTCATCAAGACAATCCAAGAATCAAAGGGAAAAAAAGTATGAAATGTACTTTGTAGACTTAATATTACTTTATAAAGAATTGCTTGCCAAAACATTTTAATACTTCCTACTTAAATCCGCTGAATAAAAAGTCTACATACTCATCAAGAGATGTGAACGAGACCAGCTCGTCCCAGTGGTCACCTGGCTTGCGCATGCCAGGTACCTAGAGGGTCCCTGAGAGGACTGGGTGAGAGATGAGAAATAAAGATAAGAGAGACAAAAGCTGGGAGCAGGAGGGCCTCAATCTGCTGGTAACAGACTAAGAACCACGTTTATTGGAAATACAAGGTTTTTAAGGGGAAGCGATTTCCTCATTCTAGGGAGTGATTCCCTAAAGCTAAAACTCATGGACTGAGGAGAAACAATTTCTCCTCAGCAACAAGCTATGTTATACTCAGTATAAACCAATGATATAGATACGCAAGGTTAAATAAACTGAGGCAAAAGGGAACTGTCAACAAGTCCACAGTAGAAAGTCCCAAGCATGTGATGCAGGTCCATAGCGGCAAGTCCCAGAATGGTGATGCATATCAAAACTGCAAGTCCACAGTCCATGAACTTTTCCTATCAGCAAGCTGGGATCTTTACTCTTTGCACTTGCGTTGCCTGGAAGCAGTTTAAGGCAGAAGCACTGTCCCAAAGGTCCCCACCAAACTATTCCAAGGCTGCTCACCCCAGGCCTGTATCTACCTGGGGACCCAAGCTTGCCAACCTAAAGCCTCAGTGTCCCTGGCTGATCCCAGCCAGCTCCCAATAGAGATGTGCTTATTTTCATATCACCCACTGAAAGGCATCTACAAATAATAACCTCCTTCCAAATATAGCCAAGAACCACAAAGTTAGAAATACATCTTCACTGCCCTCTAGTAGTTTCTAATTTACAATGGAACATATAAATTAGTTACCAGACTTTAAAAACACTCAGTGCTATGACAAATGTATAGGGCATCCACAAGTACTAAAAATACAAAAAATTTAAAACTTGCATAAATAGAGCACTTTTTTTTTCTTTTCGTTGCTTTTATAATTTGGTTTTCGTTGATATTATAAAAGCAACACAAAGTAAATTCTAAATGCTGAAGTAACCTATCACCTATCTATTGATTAAAAATCAAGTATCATGATAGTTTTGTGGTCAACAAAGGGGATATGGAATCTAAATCTAGAGTTGGAGGCTACCTGAGCTGTAAACCCAGTTCAATCATTTGAATACTTTACGCGATTTGCCTAAACTCACACAGGTAGTTGGAAGGCGAAGTCAGGCTAATAAAACCCCTCAACCCCATATCTGTCTGTTTCAGTTTTCAAATTTTGGAAACGTAACAAAGCATATATTTTAAACTCATATTACGCAACACCTCTAGTAGCCTGGGGAAGCACCTCACCAAAAAACATATTATACTGTAAAAATAATGTAAGCTTATTCATCCTTAGTGGGATAAAGCACATAAATTAATTCATGTATTTTCACATTTGTTTTTTTAATTTGACAAAACCTATTCTCTAAAGGTTTTTAAATTTGGAATTGCAGATAATGGATTGTAAATTAACCCACATTTCACTGACTACTATAAGCAGCTGAAGTACAAAGCAGTGAAGAGTTGCTGTGAAATGAAATAAGTATTTTGAATTAAAAAATCCTAGATCCAGCCTAACTCCACCATAAAATGCTAATTAAACAGTTGTAAAGAAAACACAGCCCCCATTCTCTGGAAGCTTTTTTAGCCTGAATTGGGAGGATGATTATTAAACACATAAATTATAAATTTTGGAATTTGTTAGAAATTACACAAAAGAAGAGTGTATGGAGAAAGAGTAGAGACCTATTTTTGATTGTGTGGTAGAGGGTAACCTCTCTAAGGTAATGTTACTTATGCTGAGATCTAAAAGATGAGTATATCAGACACAGGATGGGGCAGTAAGAATTTTCCAGGTGCATGTTAGGGTCAAAAACTGTCTTCTCAAAACTGGAAAAGAAAAAAAAAAAAAAAGGCCAAAGCAGCTGCAGTGAAATGAATGAGGGGGAAATAAATGGCTTGATGTAATACAATCTGGAGAGGGTGGGTAGAGACCAGATTATGTTGGGATCTATACAATAAAACACAAAAACGCCTCAACATAGTTCACATGCTGTTAAAAATATATATACACACACACATATATACATATGTCAAAGCCTTACCATTCAGAAACATCCTACATCCTGCAATTAACCAACATCCTGTGGTATATAATGGTATTCTAAAAAACACGTTTTTACAATGTCACAATACCCTTTCATCAACAGACATTGCTCTCCCAGGTTACTAAGGTCATTTTATTCTATTATGTCAGAACACGGTCATGAAAAAAGGAGACATGGCATATATGAGTAAAACTACATAAAGCAGTACCCAAAACTTTTGGGTTTATTCATTTATTTACTCACAAAGAATGGCATGTAACTGATAGATTAAAGTAAGGTGGAGTCTAAAGTGCTTCTCTTCTATCATCTTTATTTCCTCCTTACATGTCCAAAAGTAGGGTTTGTATACTAAATTTAAAAGATCTTTTCATACATAATTCCTTTCATACAAGAAATATAAAATATTTTAGTCATTTATTACAACATTTCATTAAAAGGAACATAACTGCAGTTCGCCTAAAGAGATGTATTTTCCTTAAAGGAGGAAATTCTTAGTAAAAAGAAACTGACTTGAAAAACATCTATAATAAAAATATACAAACTAAAATCTGGTTATAGGTTTTCTACAGAACTGGCATTTCTACACACACACATAAATTTAAACTTGAGAACACTTTTACAAAGTATACAGTTATCAAAAGCATAGAAAATGCTTAAAGGTTCAATTTAAGTTTCAAAATTATTTCTAAAAGCCCAAATTGGAACAAAATCCCATTGTGGTAATGCATGTTGTAACAGCTGTTCACAGAGATTAGTCAACTGTACTGGTGACAGACTAATGTGTTCACAGTTTTGTGAACTGTCTGGAAGGGGGAACACAGTCAAGTTACTGGGAGAATTTAATGGTTACTGAATTTTTGCTAAAATGTCTCTAAGCCCTTATTTTCTTATAGCTTATACTACGAAAAAGTGGCCAAAATCCATTGCAAATACTGTAGAATCTTAATAATCTCAAAATTTCCAAGTTATAGGATATGTTCCATTTATTTCATTAAATGATTTTCTGAATGCCATTTTCCACCCACCTAGATTCCAACAATATTACGCAATGCTTAGAAAATAGTAAGGCTGTGTTACTTCACTGAATATCAGGTTCAACAGCTGTATCTAAAATTGGAAACTAATGTTAAAACATATCAACAACAATGAAAAAACACTACCTAGTAGTTTAATAGAAATAAATCATCAGTTAAAATAAATAGCTTAAGAAATGCTCTCTCCCACCAGAAAAAAAAAATTTCACTTGGCCACAAATTTCAAATATGCATAAATTCACTAGTCTCAGCTGACCCTTTCTTACCTACTCTCACAACCAGCAACTGTGATCCATATTTCTAAGCTGAAATATGCACCTACGAACACCATATTCCCAATAAAACAAAAATTCAAAGAAAAAAAGATACAAGCTTCTTTTGGACTCAACAACCTAAGAATGCTACTTTATTTTCTTTAGTCAATATCTGAATTCTTTAAACAGTCTGCCAAGTAGAACAGTACTAACTTCCCTGGTTCCTTTAAAACACAAATTGAATCAATACAGCCCTTCAGAATAGCAAAATATCTGCTAGTATCACATTATCTCTTTCCGTTAAATACCTGGTGCCTGATTTTAGAGTTGTATTCCTATTTTTGCCTTAAATTTAACATAGCCAAAACAAAACTCTTGGTTCCCCGGCCTATCCTACCGCCATTCCTGCTCTGGGCTTCCTCATCACAAGGAATCATCACTCTGTAGTGTTGCTCAGACCAAAAACCCAGGAGATATCCTTTTATTTTTTTTCTTTCCCTCATATCTTAACCCTTAAGAAATTCTTGTCAGCTCTTTCTCCAAAACAAACTGGATCTGTCCACTTTTCATAACCTTCTTTGTAATCAGTTTAATCTAAACCAAGCTCTCTCCCACAAACTAATGCAAAAGCATTCCAGAGTCCTCCCTTACCACTTAAAACCCTTTCTCCACAAACCCAGCCCTGTTAAAAACACTTCTATTGTTTCCCATTGCTGTGAAAATAAAATCCTAAAGTCATTCAGCATGGTTATAAGGCTACACAGGATATGGTCCTTGCTTACAACTCTCCTATGACCTTACATTTTACCATGCTTCTTCTCTATTTCCACGCCTGATCCTGCTTTAGGGCTTTTTTTTCTTTTCTTTTCTTTTTCTTCTCTATCTCTTGCTTGCTTAAAAACACTCTGCACCATTGGCTTTTTTCCATCATTCACACTTCGGCTAAAATGTCACTCTTCCTGACCACCCAATTTAAAGTATTCTATCCCCAATCCAATTCTCCATCATAGGAATCTGCTTTGTTCTTTTTATAGGAATGTAAAATCTGAAAGTACCTTCTTTGTTTGCTATCCACACCTAATGCTCCAGAAAGCAAAGGCTGCACAAACTGTGCCTTGTCCTGTCTGTCACCTTTACTGTATCCCAAGGGCATATAGATCAGTCCCTGGCACTGTGGAATGTGGAGCAAGGTCACACAATTCCTATCAGGTCTCTTTACTCCACAGTTAAAACTCCAAATGAGCACTAGAAAGGCAAACTATGAAGACCCTGAAGAATCATACCTACCTCAGATAATAAATCTTTTAAGATTCAGAGTTTAAGAAAGCCTATAAATAACTCAACCTCTATTTTTAAAATTATTCATCAAGGTATGAAATAGAATTAGATTATTAAACTGTAGTCATGATTTACAGAGAAAAATCAAATTATTTGTTTTTTATTACTATATCCTTATCTAAACCTTGTTTCCTACAATATTCATTCTATTCATTACACTTCATATGGAATAAATCCCTAACCCCTCTTTTCATTACTATTAAAAAAAAAAAAATCTATACCTTGAAGCAGCAGCCACATAGGTATTTTATGATGTTATGCATATGTAAAAGGAAGTGACAGGAACATTTTCCATAGGAAGAGTAAAATTTATGGATTTCTAAGACAGATGTCAACATTGTGCATTAAAGAACTTTCACCTACTATAGATGTCTAAAAATGGAATGATTTGTAAAGTAATAATACATTGTAAAAAACTGCATTAAAGATATTTCATGCGTGTTATTTAAATAACCCTGTCTTCTTTATAAAATAATCCTGTTGAATAAATATTAACATTCCCATTTTACTGATTAAAAAACTCAGGATCTTAAACATTAAGTGACTTTGCTCACTTAATACCATCCAATAACTTTACAGTACTATAGAATGCTACCTCAATATTGCCCCATCACTCCTCCTGTCCCATAACCCCCATCTATGGGTAAAATCCCATTTATCCTTCAGAACTCAATTCTGTGAAATCTTCCCTGGTACCTACTGCTATGAAGATAAACACAGACATCACTCCCTAAATAAGTCATCTGATAGAGTGTACGAATCTTTTCTTATAGGGCATATTATGCTATATTGACTGTAATTAGTCATTTATATACCTACCTCCTCCTACACAGTAAGCTACTTGCTGCTTAGAAAGATCCTTTCCATCCAAAATGCTTTATCACAGGCTATTTACCAAATGAACAAATAATATTCAGTTCTCTTGACTCTAAGTCCAGGACTGTAAGTCCAAAGAGCTTCCAGCTATTTCATAGATAACTTCCTTTCAAGAATCTAGTTTTGAAAAAGACATACAAGTTGGATAAAAGATCTGATTACATAATTTAAAGGCTTTCAGGGTCCACGACCAGGATGAATAACTATTCTCATCTTACACTACTAATTTACAGACTTTAGACATGTCACAATCATTTACTAAAGTTTACCTAATGTGTAGGAAAAATGCAGGACGTCTATGTGAGGGCCCTATTAGTTGAATACATGCATGAGTGAAAAGTGAAGAAAGAAAAAAAAGTCAGCATTCTATGAAGAGTCAACAGCAATGATAGCAAAATAGGAAGTAAGCCAGAGACCATAAGCCAGAAAAAAAACAGAATAAATACCAGTCTGGAGATTCCCTGAAAAGCTAAACACCTATGTCCAGAAAGCAGATCCCTAAAAAGTAAGCTTTCTGTTCCTCACTAACATGCTTGAGGCCCATGCACTGGAAATACAAAGAAACAGAGTTCAGAGATTAGACAAAAGTACAGAAAGAGCCTCAGGATCAATAATGGTCAAAAGATATGGATTAATCCAGA
The DNA here is from genome assembly GCA_031876335.1 of Hipposideros larvatus. Taxonomy (NCBI): domain Eukaryota; kingdom Metazoa; phylum Chordata; class Mammalia; order Chiroptera; family Hipposideridae; genus Hipposideros; species Hipposideros larvatus. The sequence continues at coordinate 107,611,500 of CM063089.1, forward strand.
AAATAGGCTAGAGTGTCAAATAATTGTGCTCCACTGATTTGCAAGTGGTGCGTTCCTAAGGATTACTGTCTATTTGTATGGTCTTTCCAAAATATAAGTCTCCTTTTTTGGACCTGAGGTATACAGAATTATTTTATTATTTTTGTTTGTTTTTTTCAATGAAGAGATGATCAAGTGTCAAAAGTATCAATGAAACCTGAAAAACGGGAAAAACGGTGAAAAATCAGAAAAAACAGGAAACAAAAAAACAACCCTCTAGACGTAAGCTTATGCATTTATTAGCTAAAAAGTGCTCTACTCAGAACTACCTCGCCAGAACCATCTTTGAAGCTAAATCTGGGAATGCAATCACTACAGTAGCAGCCAGGGTGAGAGAAGTAGGTGGTTCCCTACTGTTGTTTGAAATGAATCTCCAGAGAAAAGTCTGGAACACGCTTTCTTGATGCTATAGCCCCACCAGGTCCTTGGATACCTGTACCTAAATATTTTTGTTACTTTAAAGGCAGACTCTGGTTTTTGTTTTGTTTTAATATGATTTCATGTGTGTAAAAATTTGGGGGTAGGAAGACAAGCATGAAACAAGGTTATCTATTCTGGCCTCTACCCTAAACCTATAGCAGGAGGGACCAAGTCCCCAAATACCCAATCCCCTTTTAGAAGAGTTTAACCCAACCAGTTAAAATCAAGCTCAGAAAAGAAGTAGAAAAATAATAATTTCTCAAGTCAAGAATGTGTGAGTCACAAGATGTTGGGGTTGAAAAGTAAAAGATCTAATCCAACAGTCTCATTTTATAGATAACTAAATTGAGTCCCATAAAAATGGTTATCAACCTGTCTAAAGTAAGACAATTAGCTAAATGCCAATAATATTTTATTCACTTCAAAAACTATATCTTGGACAGTACCTTAAAAATACATTTTTTCTACAGAAATTATTTTTAAGGACAAAACAACAATCACTCAAAGTTTTCTGTCAAAATTCATCCTGTAATGTGGCAATGTACTAAATCAATGTAAGTAAAGCTATGGTTGATAGCAGGAATCATAACTATTTTTAAGGGGATCCACATCCAAATAAGCTTCAAAACAGCTGATCAAATGCACTATATGGTTAAAGTTATTTTTACTTTATTTAATGTCTAACATTTATTGAGTGCTTACTATGTATCAGGCACTATGAAGTGTTTTGAATGTATTATGTCATGTACATGAATTAAAATGAAAGCTTAAAATGTATAGCTTAAATAATGATAGTTACATACTATAAAAAAATGTTTAACCCTCTTAAAACCGTAATTCAGAAAACGTAAGGCAAATAAAGTTCTACAAATATAATAGTAAAACAAATTCCCACTTCCTTCCCTCTAAAGAACCAAGAGCTTTCCTCACTACTTCCAGGTGATAAAGTCAGAGACATAGTTTGGACTTCAGAAAATCTAGACACCAATTTTCTCTCTCACACACAGCTTCTATAAATTCAAGAATAGGTTAAGGACAAACACTGGTAGAAAATTTACCCATACAATAACAGAAAACATCCTGCCATTCTGTCAAATACTTCAATATGTCAACTTGTAAATATTCCAAGAATGCTATTATGCAATATAAAAATCAACAAAGCCCCTTTCCCAAATTTTTTTGTAGGATTATGGCATACTTGTAACTAAAATATACTTCTTGGTGAAGTAAAAATGTGAGGATGAAAAGAAGGAATCAGAGTAGAAGATAAAGGTACTAGCATTGTCAAGTTGATTGATGTTTATAAATAATTTTTAGAAGATAATTCTATTACAGAACAACTTTCCTTAGAGACAGGTAAGTTTCTGTAAGCCAGTAAAGCTATTATCCAACAATGGGAAAAGAGCTGTGCTTTTATACCATTTCAAATGGGAATTCTATATTACAAATCTATACAGCCTTACATTACATAGATAAGGTATGTATGTGTATAATATACCTTACAGACATTTAATACTTATCATGCCTCCTTTCAGGCATAATAGAAACTTCAATTTGTTATTGTTTTTTAAAATCACAAGAGGCAAGTTTAATGGGTTAAATTCCTACATTACTTTCCAATTATTTCATTAGTACCTTACCAAAGGAGAATTTTAAATGTTTATTTTGGAAACATGTTTACTACACCAGAATTTTGTTAAGAATAGTTTGATAATGTCAGCTCAAAAGACATTTTTACAAAAGTGGTTAGTTTTCGGACAATATAAGATAGGAAAAAAATCTAGTTTGTCACCAAATGTCCAAAAATTCAATAAGTAGCTCCCTCTCCTGGGGGAAAAAAATGTGAGTTCTTCTTTAAACTGTAAAACTCACACTTGTACCCTTAAAAATACTTTTAAAAATACACGAACCAAAAAATATATGTAAACAGGCAAATTTGAGTTTTTCTACCATTATGAATTAATAACCCCAAACTAACATAAACAGCTTTTCACAGTTTTTTAGAAACCGGTATACATACTAAAATTGTATACATTTATCAAGCTGACAAAAAGTGATGAACATAATGATTTGACTTAATGTACAACAATCTTTGTACTTGATCACAGAATTTTGAGATTCCTTTCAGTTTAGTGGTTTTATACCATCATCAAACCTCAATTATACTGTTCATACTTAACTCACTAGTTTTTAACCAAAGATAAACTGATTTTATTGTATAAAGAAAGTAGCAGCTCTATGAAGAGCCTTTACTTATAAATAAGTCTTTTTATTCTACTTGTTTGTTAATCAGGTAAAAAAATAAACATACCAATTTGAATGACTGGTACTAAAGACCCCAAATTTATATTTCACACAGTAATTACCTATAGAACTGGGTTGCCTAAGTAAAAAAATGCAATTTACATATGTCAGTCAACAATGTTCACACATATATTTCCTCACATGCTAAAAACAAACTCTTATCCTACCTATAGCCCATATTCTCACCCACTCAGAGCAACTGTGTAAGTTTAAACTACAAAGAATATAACTGACTGTTTTAAAACGCTGTTTACCACTAAGATGAAAACAGAAAGAAAAAGTTTCAGGGAAGAGTTAATCAGAAAACAAAATACAAACACACTTGACTGTCACTACAAAGTAAACTGAATATGCCTATGATAACCTCAAACTTCGAAAAATTGAAAAGCTTCCAAACAAAGCAGATTAACCTTAGTGAAAATCAAAAGTCAAAAGTCTTATATTCAAATGCCATGGTATGCTTATAAAGAACTGGATACATAATATATAATGTTCTTAAAGTATTAGTTTTATTACTGTTTCTATTACACCAATACTCAGAATTACCTGATAAAAACCTTTAAATAGACAGCCAATATTATAAGTGCAGAAAATGTGTATTACTACTACAATAGCTCCTTACTAAATTCTTGGGTCCCAGAGAGTTTGACAGCCTACTCAGCAAACTACAATGCTAAAGCTTTCTCCAGGGACCAACCTTGCTAACATAAACATCTATTTCTCAAAGAGAAAAGGCAGCTTAAATGAAAAAAAGTATCAAATCAAATGGACAGATCATAAATATGGCCTTAAGCTTTAGAGGCTAATTTAACTAGCAAATAAAGTAATTTCATCAGTGGACGTTTAGTTTTATATACTACGCACTGTTAAAGAGAAGTATTAAATATTCAATCTGTACTTTAAATTTGACCCATTACATATATTCTGTGACACCTTAAAATTTACCAAGACCCACACCCCACACTAAAGTTTTGTTTGAGGCAAAATACTTAGCTGAATTAATCAAACGAAGCAGGTTTTTTCTCTTACCTAAGTTGGTGAACGAAACTTAAGAAAGCACCATAAATGAAGACTAAACATTCCTATATAGGCACCTCAGAGTTAAAAAAAAAGAAAAAATCCTGTACAACCCCCACCCCCCCCCACCCATCAGTGACATTATTAGCAACACAGAATTGTGATTAATTTTAAGTCTTTTTTTTTTCTTTTTGTTTTTTACCTTGTGTCTGAAATACTTCAGAAAAACCAGTATGGAAAAGGAGCAAGGTAATGTTCCCTTTGGTCATCAGGAGGGATCACAACCCCACAGTTGTAACCACTATCCAAGGACACTGCACTTAAGGCCGGGTGCAAATGTGCAGAAATTCAGTAACTAACTCCAAAGGTAAACAGTTTTGTGGGGTTTTTTTTTTTAGGTTTTGTTTTCTTTTTTGCTGTCAGCAGTAAAAAGCTTTCAACCTACTCCCCTAAAAGCCACGTTTGTTTTCAAAATAAAGTCGAGAGAGCCAATAACTCAACTAGAGAAAAGGTGAGACTCTCCTTCCCATTTCTCGCCTTGGCCTAACATTTCATCTCCTTCCTGCAGTCAAATACCAGATGAATGGGGCAGGTCACAAGATCAGAATGAAAATGTCCGTCTTGGCCTTAAACCCTTCCAGCCCCAAATCCAATGAAGCCTGAACTTTTCCTCTTCCTAATCCCACCCAAATCAAGTCTCAAGAATTAACCCCACTACAGTTCCCATTATCTGCCCTTATCTTTCCCAGCCTGTCTCCAAATTAACTGCCCCCATGATTTACCAGGTAAATGAGCTAGGGAATAAAACAGAGACTTTGGGGCCGACGTTAGGCCAGCCATGCAGGGTGCTGAAGGGTTGAGCAAACGCGGTAAAGGAGCACTTAAAAAAAAACTGAGAAAGGTCCAAGGGCTCGTGAACAGCCTGTGCCGTGGAAGTGCAAGCCGGCGGACAAACACAGAAAGGCAGGGAGGAGAGCCAAAGAAAACTCGCTGGAGAGACATTTTGGGAGCCTACGAGACGCACTCCCTCTGGCGTTGAAGGATCCGCAGTCAAGTCCGAGATGCGCCCGTATCTAGGTGACAAGAGCTGAATCTCCACCAGCCAGGTCGTCCTCCGCAATCCGGCCCGGCGCCCAGGGGTCCCCCAACACTGCCCCCTTCCCACGCCCGCAGCCTGGCCCAGCCCCGCCGGGTCCAACTGGGTAAACGACAGCCGGCGGAGCCACTACTGCCTACTCCCGTGCCCCGCGCGGCCCCTCCCAGCAGGACGCCCCCCGCCCGGGCTCCGCGCCTACCTGTAGCACCAGCGGCTCGGGGTTGAAGGCCAGGGTCAGCAGCAGCTGCATGCGCTCCGAGTCCTTGAGGTTGCGGAGCAGGAAGCTGCCCGAGTCCTTCGTCTCGGCGTAGCGGCGCACTAGGCGGTCAAGTAGGCGCTGCGAGGGGCAGTGCACCAGGTCGGACCAGCCCTCCACCGCCTCGGGCGTGAGCAGCCGCACGTCGCCGTTGAGGCGCGCGAACTCGGTGCGGGGCATGGCCTGGAGCAGGTCGCAGCGGGGCCGGCCGGTGGCCCGCTTGCAGATGCTCTGGTCGAGCTGCGCCAGCTCGCGCTGCGAGCCGAGGCGCTTGAGCACCACTCGGCGGCGGCCGCCCTCGCGGGGCTCGCCGTACTGCGCGAAGTAGACGTTCTTCACGTTGAGGAAGTCCAGCAGGCGCAAGCGGCCCCACGCCTCGAACACCACCTGCCCGTTGAGGAAGCGCCGGCACCAGCTCGTGCCGAAGCACGCCGGGCACTTATTGAGCTGCAGGAAGCGCCGGTCGGCCAGCTCGTTGCGCTGCCAGGAGGCGAGCAGCGACGGCGAGTGCAGCACCATCAGCACCAACAGGCTGCCCAGAGCCGCCAGCTTCAGCGAGCGGGACAGGCGGCCCAGCTTCGGGGGCACCAGGCGCCACATCCCGCCCGCCGCCCGTCTGCCCGCACCCGGAGGGCGAGGGCACCCCCGGGGCGCCCCCGCCGCGCCGAAACCCGGAGAGCGACCCGCAGAGGCCCTGGACGAGAGAAGAGGCGAGGGCGCGGGCCGGGGCGGGAGGCGGAGTAGGTGTGTGAGAGAGACCGGGAGCGGGAGGGAGCCGGCCAGAGCCGACTGCGACTTCTCCCCGTCACTAGTCTCCACAACTCTCGAGCTCCCTCCACCGAGCTCCCCGCCCTCCGACTCCGGCGGCGCCTCCCCCGAGCCAGCCAAGTTATAGAGGAGCGGGAGGAGGAGGGAGCGCGGGGACCCCACGGCCGCGCGCACGCGCACGCGCACTGCACGCTTGGGGCGCGAGGGATGCGGCGGCGGCCGCCCGTAGGGCTAGCGGGCTCTCTGAGGAGAGAGAAGGAGGGACTCACGGAAGGGGAAGAGAAGCTGGAATGTCTCACAGCGAACAGTAGCAACAGTGTAGGAAGGTGGGAAGGATGAGGTACCCGCGCGTCTCTGATGCCGCACGACCCAGTTCGTACGCGCTGGCTCCCCCGAGAGAGGGCCAGGGGGCCAGGGGGCGGGGACAAGGGGGGCGGAGCCGGCGCGTCGCGCGCCGCCCGGAAAGCGTAAGCGCGGGCTCGCGCGGGGGCGGGGGGGGGTGTCTTTGTGGGGGGGCCCGTCTCCGCGAGGGCGGAGCCTGAGCCATTGAAGGAGGGTTAGACTCGCGAACTCCGGTGGTGAAATGACTCTTAGTAATAGTTAATCTTTAATGAGTGAGGATTACCGGGGCCTGTCTTTTACCATTGTGGAAACGGTCCTCTGAGAGGGGCAGAGAAGAAATGAATTCCGGAAGGCTGTTGCAACCCCTTCTCACCGGTTGGCGCGCGAGGGGCGGAGGCAGAGTGGGTGGGGCATAGTACCCCCTCCTCCGCGCCTTATACGGTGAGGCGCGCGCCTGGGGGTGGGGCGGGGCGAGGCGTGCCAGGCCCGAGCTGGCGTCCCCTGGGGCCCGCGCACCTCGGTGGAGGGCGGGTCTGCGAGGGAAACGTGGGCGAGGCTTGAGTTGTGAGGGACTGGTTGGGGATTTCATCTTTGGCGTGTCTTATCTATGCAGACATCTTAAATTTTCCTGAATGGGAACGGAAAAATCCAAGTCCTCAAGACACCGTGTTAAAGGGAAAGCAGCATGAACAGGGCATCAACACGGCCTGGTGTCACTAGGAGTTCTGCCCTAGCCGCTGCGAAGAAGCAGAAATGAGCACCTGGCAGGTTTGCTTTGCTCCCGCCTGCTTTCCCAACCTGGCCCTGAAGGTGTTTCTTTCTACTTAGCGTCGTGAATTTCCCGGCGCCGCCCCTGAGGGGCTCCGAAGCGGGCGGGCGCCCCCACTCCACCCCCACGGGCTCGGGCCTGCCCGGCTGGTCGTGACGCGTTGCTGTGACGGTAACCATGGGGACCCAGGGCCGCCTGGTGCTCCACACAGGCATGTTGGCTCAGATTCAGGCCACGACTGCAGAAGTAACTCGGAAATGCTAAACTGCACCTTGTTTTGGTGTTAAGTTTCAGGGGACCCAAACTCTAGCAATAGCTGCGAATATATAATCATAATGCTTTTTATCGCTAGAATATTTAGCGCTAGAATAAAATTAGTTAAAATGATTTTATGAATATGAGGGATAGGTGGTTCCTGATACGGTATTACGTGGTCTTAACTGAGTTCATTTTAGAGACTGAACAGTGATTTTTTAGAAGACCCTAGTAATTGGCAGGTATAGACCAACTCTACAGGGGCTTAATGAGACATCTATACTGGATTATCAAAGTCACTTTTCTGTATTATCCTCAACAGCTGTTTGTAAAAGAGCCATCCTGTTGAGCAGTACTGTTGAAGTTAATGTTTTGTCCTATGTGATGCAAGAATTCACACTTGGAAAACAAAACTGTTGGACAATTTTATATTCAACATAGAAGTGACTTTTAAATGATATTACATTGAATACAGACAAATGGGAAGATTAGTCTTCAAGCCTTGTATAAAGACACTAAAGAAATCTCACCGCTACAAATGAAGTCTTCCTGCCACTTTGGGCAGTAATTTGGTTTAACTTGCCTTCAAGTATCCCAAAACCCCATACAATGTAAAGTTAATGATCAGAATCCCAAATGAGGATTTCTTAAGAAAAGAGTTTGGTGTGATTATTCTGGAGATGTCTCAGCGCTGCTGCTACTGCTGAAATGTAAACTAGGTAAGTTATTACTAAGCTGCATTTTTTTTTTATCTCTAGCATCTTTTCTACGTGTCCTGTAGATGTGTTCAATTAATATGAGATAATTTATGTGGAATTGCTTTATAAAAGTAAAAGCATTACATACCTTTCTATATTTATAGTTAGAATGAATTATTCCATTGGCAAACTTGACAGTAAACTGATTAAGCTGAGATAATTGGGGCAACTGAGAAGACAATTTCTGTGACAGGAGTGTAATAGGATTAAGGAGGTACTGTTTCTGTTGGGTTGTCAGAAAAGTCATGACACATTTTTGCAAGGAAAAACAGAAAAATATGTCATGACTTTTCCGACAACCCAATATGTATGGGAAAGGTCTTTGGAGTTCTTAAAGTACTCTCAGTCTCCAAATCCTTGGAATTGTATAGGCATCATTTGAGGAGTGGAAGTAAAAAAGGTTAGTAGTCTATAGAAATTGAATTTTGAATAACATTTGCTTTTTATCTAAATATTTTACATTTATTTAAAAGTCCTGGGATTCTTTTCAGTTAAGCTTCTAGACTTTTATCAAGAAAGATAGTCTTCAAGGGGAAAAAAACAAAAGGCTCGGAGTTATATGAGATAAACTCAGTGTTCTAAAGTACCTTACTGGGTTTAGGAAAAGGTCAGTAAGTTAGTGCACATTATCCACCTATCCTATAAACTACAAGATGTTTTTGGCTAGTGGATTATAAACTAACATTCAAAGTTCTTCCCTATAAGTTTAAATAACAGCAAAAATGTAGTTTACAGTGCATTGTAAAATGTCATTTTATAATATCTGTCACTCTTTTAAATGTATGCAGTGGAATTAAATATCAGTATTTTGATACCCATCATCCATTTTTTGAAAAGTGAACTAGCTCTTTGATAGTCCAAGTTTCACAATGTATCGGAGTCCTGTTCCTTGTAGCAGTGGTTCTCAATTAGGGACTGTTGCCTCCTGAGGGACATTTGGCAATATCTGGAGATGTTTTGGTCATAACTAAGGTGTGGGGGCTACTGCATCTGGTGGGAAGAGCCCAGGGATATTGCAAAACATTCTATTTTGCACAAGGCAATCTCCCAGCAACAAAGAATTAATCAGCCCAAAATGTCAATAGTGCTGTGCTCTTGAGAACCCTGACCTACAGAACTCTATTCTTATGTACTAAGGTTTTAGGCGTGAAAGCCTTATTGGTTATTGTTCTTTCCTGCAACCAAAAAAATGCCTGTATATTTAAATTTATTGCATATCCCATAATCACAATGTTCTAAAAGTTGAGTCAGCCGGTTGATCAAAATATAAATATCACAATTTTTAATTATTATGAAAAACATTTTCTTGAAATGTATTTTTTATGAGATTAGGCTTTTTATCATTTAGTTTAATTTTCCATGTATGGATAGTATTTATTGCTGGAATTTGACAGAATTCAACATAAGTTATTTTTCTCTTTTTCATTTTTAGAGATGTAAAAGCCAAAGTATTTTGTTCATTTAAGTTGAGGGGAATAAAAAGAATGTTAATATATCAATGTTCAATTTTTTTTTATTCCTTCTGAGTTATGCTAAAAATCATTTACTGATAGTGACCTATCAGAATTCCTAATGACATTAAGTTCTACAGTTTAGTTTGGTTTAGAAGCAAAGCTTTAGAATCCCAGCTTGGAAAGTAATCCCTCACCTAGTCAATAATTTTCTCAGTATTGACAGTTTAGTGCACTCGCAGTTATGTCCTATATGCCATATTTAATATGTACCATATTAAAATTCAGGATGGATAAGAGGTATTCATTTTTTAAAGGCCGAAAGGGGTAATCTCTGTGTACTTAAGTACCCAAAATAGTATCTGATTTAATTGGTTGTTTATTAGTAGTTGTTGGATGGGTGGGTGGATGAACAATTGAAAGAATGAACACTTTAGAATTAAATATTGTAATAATACAAGCTAGAAATGACAAGTGATAGCAGGGAAGCTGGTGAGAAACAGTACATTCTGGATATATTCTGAAGACAGAATTTTCTCAAAGTTTGGATGTGAGAGAAGGGGAAGCATCAGCTATCACTGCATGGTTTTTGTCCTAAACACTGGAAGAGTTATCATTTACTGAGATGGGGGAGACTGAGAGCAAAAGCATGAGGAAACACAATTCCTGCCGTCCTTTTTCTTCAGTGCCACATTGTGTTTCTAAGCTTAATTTAGCTGTTGAAACCTATAGTCATCTGTTGAAATATAAATAATATATTACTTTTAATCTAATTGAAAGACCTACACAGCCATTTTCCCACAAAATAATGGGATGTTTTCCCTTTGTTTCTAACTCCAATGCCTAAAATTCAAACACTTGACAATGTTAATTGTAACTCTTCTAAGTAATGTTAATTATCTGGTTTATGTATATTAGATGTACCTTAGGACAGGTTTTATAGTTAAAGACTATTCAGTATTTTAATAGAATTTTAAACATTTTATTGTATTTTAAATCATTAACTCTGTACACAGGTGTTTTTTTTAGAACAGATTTAATATCAAACATTGGCTCTGTTGATGGATATAAAAATAGACTTCTCAAACTCATAAACACCAAAACCATGATTTGGGTTGGGATAATTGAGTCATATAGTTTTCTGACTTGGTCAGAATCATGCAAATGCAACTGCAACATTATAATTCATGATTCATATTAATTCAGGTTAACATGCAGTGTTAAATAGAGTTTTCCACCTTGGTTAGGCTAATCCAAAGAGGCACATTTTTCTCTCAGTAAGTTTTTAAAACTGAGTTTTTCTTCCAGTTTGTTCAGCAGAGAAAATAATATATGCAACGACAAAAAAATGAACACCACGTCAATGAGAGGATAATTATGTCCCCATTTGTTAAGATCTTTTGAAAAATTAAACCAAAATTGTCCACCTTTGTATATTAACATTATTAGCTATTTTGTGATACTGATACATACTGATAGTGCCCCTTATTCAGTTCCACCCAAGTACAAGATTCTGAGGGTTTGGGTTCTCAGAGTCCAGTGAAGGAGACAGATATATACATACCGGCTTTATTACGTGTTTGTGATAAATATTGAGATATAAGCAAATATTGAAGGAACATAAACAACGAAGAAATTCCTGTAGCTACTGGCATTATCTTTGCATTGATAGCACTCCTCTTAGGAGAATAGGTTGTGTGCACAGAATCATTTTGCTTCTTCCTCCTTTGACAAATTCTTTTCTTCTTAATCCTCACATTCCTGTCTCCTATCTACAAATCTACTGGTTTGTGCAAATGATGTTCTTGCCACCTCTGCTGGATAATGGCAGGTGCAGACACTGCTCTAGTCTTGGAGAACTGCAGCTGCCCTTTTTGGAGCAAAAGCATCCTTCTGGGTAGCTGATACTTGGACTTCCTTTTTAAGTAAGGTATCTTTACCAGGATCCCTTCATGGAAACCATGCATATAGGTAAAAGACCTGCTGTAGTCTTCAGCCTAATGGCTGTGCCAGTTATAAAGACTGCACAAGCTGAGGAAGGCCATTTACATTTTGTACTTACTTGGTATATGTGGATATAATACATATAAAATACTATATAATGTGTACTTAGTGTTCAAAATTATGTGATTGAGATATGTTGATTGTTTTTTTCCCTTACAAAAGGGATTGTAAACTCTGTTGGTAAATAAAGAATTCTCATTTTGGGGAACTAAAGAGTGTGGTCACCAGTTCCAACATGTGGGGTGTATGTGTGGGGGATGAGGTTCCCCACACTGACAAGCAATGACACCAGCTGGGTATTCTACAATTTAACTCAATTGTGACACTACCCAGAGATAGCATCAGATTCCACAAGTTAAAGACTCAGTCCCACAAGCCAGCCTTGCACTTCAGAGGCAATCTCAAGCCCAGGGTGGTACTTGTGCTTCTGACCAACCAGCTACAAATCAGAGGTTCCCCTGACTCCCTCCTTGGATTACAGGTTAAGGGGTCAGTCCTACAAGACTTCCTTCCCCGCTTTAGAAGCCAATCGAAAGCCCAGGTTGTCACCTATGCTTTTCTCACAGATGCTCTCCTGGGGTTCAGTTAGTTTACTAGAGCAGCCCACAACACAGAAACATTTCACTCATTAGGTTACTGGTTTATTATAAAGGATGTAACTCAGGAACAGCCAGATAGAAGAGATGCATAGGGCAAGGTATGGGAAAAGGGCTTGGAACTTTCATGCCCACCCTGAGTGTACTATTCTCCCAACTCTCCACTAACCTTGAAGCCTCCAAACCCCATTCTTTTGGGTTTTTATGGAGGCCTCATTACATAGGCATGGTTGATTAAATTATTGGCCATTGGTGATTGAGTCACCCTCCAGCTGCTCTCCCTTCTCCTATTCCTTCACCAAGGAGTGGGACTGAAAGTTTCAATGCTCTATTCAAGGTTGGTTCCCCTGATAACCAGCCCCCATCTTAGGTGCTTTCCAAAATTCACTTCCTTAACATAAACCTAGTTGTGGTGAAAGGGGCTTCTTATCAATGACAAGACACCCATTTCACCTTGATGGCCCTGAAGCCATTTCAGAAGCTGAGGACCAGAGACCAAATATTATAACAAGATGCTACCATTGCTCTTACTACTGGGAGCCAGGAACCTGTGGATGAAGACCAAATATATATATTTTTATTGTAAGTCACAATATCAGGAATTAACGATAGAGATGTCTTATCACCAATGTAATCTAGTTAGAGTGGCCAGTAGAACTACGGGTTCATAATAGAGATTCCCCATCTTTGAGATAGAACTGATTCACTTGTCTGCCTGAATTGACAGATCATTTACTACTTTTCTGTCTTTGTGCTGCCTATACCTTCTGTAGAAAGTAGACCCTGGAATTAAACTAGAATGTCATAGTTTATATTTTATAAACGTTATATTATTCTAAAGTAAGGTAGCCCCTACTTACAATTATCTGTTTGCAGACTTAGTAGTAAATAAAGTAATTGAAATTCTAGAATTGGCTTAAAAAGAAGCTTTAAACTCCATGTAAGGGCATACATAACATTATTTTTGGATTAGGTTTTGGTTCCCAAGTTTTTAAGACACTAGTACTTAAAATGGAACTATAGATAATGAAAGACAATTGTAAACTTTAATACCAAGAGAGAAAGAAAAAGAAATTTTAGTATTAAAGTCTTAAATACCAAAGAGATGACTGATAGTAAGTAGTAAAAACTTTTCTATAAAAATCATTAAATCATAATATGCATATTTATTCATATGTTGGAATGTATGTTTCTACCAAAATGATTACAAACGAATTATAATTTTTACATTTTTTTCTCACTACAAAGATTTTAGAAAAAATACTAAAAAATTATTTTAAAAATTACTTTCGAATTTCACAGATCTTTTTAAGTCATATTTAAAGAGAAATATTTAATAAAACATTAGCCTATCTTTTTTATATTTTGTTTTGTATTTATTGCTGGTTTATAGAAATAAATTATTTTTGTATATTGTCTTCCCCTCAGCAACAGTGCTACATTTTTGTATTCTAATAGTTTGTAGATTCTTTCGGGTTCTTTACACATACAAATTATATAAATTATATTAGCATCATTTTTTAAAAATGTAAATACCTAAAAGTCAAGCCAGTCTTAAAAACACAAGAAAGCTGGAGAATCTATACTAATAGTAAAAACAGATACACAAGTGATCATATTTATGACAAGTGATTAAGCACTGCATTCCCCAAGGTGTTTTTTTTCGATAAATCATGCAATATGAAGTGAATATCATATGAAAAAAGATATATACCTTCACCAGTACTTCACACACCATGCACCAAAATCAGTTCTAAAGGGATTGAAAACCTATCTGACTTTTTTTGGGGGGAGGGGGGGATTGCAAATCTAAATGTGAATGATAAAATAATAAAGCTTTTAAAATGAAATATAGGAAAGCTGTTATACTCATGATTTCAGTTTACCACAGTAACAGAATGCAAATTACAATCGGCAGCAGGAAAGGGGCATAGAGCAGGGTGCCAGAGAGACCAAATCCAGAGAGCTTCCAGTTATCTTCCCAGAGAGTTGTATGACAGTGCTTGCTTCTTCCAGCAACAGTGGGTGACAGTGCACACAGTGTTGTCAACTAGGGAAGCTCAGAAAGCCTTGGTATCCAGGGCTCTTATTGAGGGAGTAAGTCCCATAGTGATGGCTCTCTTCCCACATTGCTGACCTTATTCTCTAGCTCCTCCAGACATCATGGTGATATTGTATGGCCAAGGCCCTCACCATAAGTCACATTGTTAGCAGAAACTACTTGGCTTGGCCCAAGGCCCCAGGTAAACAAAGACTCTTATGAGGCAGAACATTACAAGGACTTAGAGGTTACTTCCCTGGAGCCCTGGGCAAGGGCCATACTTTTCTCTGGACAAGGTTAATTTTTTACTATACATAGGTAAAGATTTCTTACACAGGACATACCAAAAACTTTTGCCATAAAGATAAAAAAAATGATAAATTATTCTGTATTAAGAACTTTTACTCATTGAGAGAATGATTAAGTGATTCAAAAAGTAGGAGAAAGAATCTCTAATACATATGTTTGACAAAGACTAGTATCCAGATTATGTGAAGAATTCATACAAAGCAATATGAAACAAGTCCAAAGGGGGTTAGGGGTGGGCACAAAAAAACACTAAAAAAAGATGTACAAACCTCATATTTAGTTATCAGCCTTATGTAAATTAAAGCCATGATGTGATATACCACTATGTATCTCGCCAAAATGGCTAAAATAAAAAGATGGACAATGCTAGAGTCAGCAGAGATGCAAAGCAGCCATACTTCTTATACAGTGTTGGTGAGAATGTCAGTTGGTGCAACCACTTTGGAAGACTGGCAGTATCTACCAAAGATGAACATATGCATACCCAATGACCAAGAAATTCCATTTCTAAGTGTATACCAAAAAAAATATGCATGCATCCATTCACCAACAACATATATTAGAATATTCACATCAGTACTATTCATAATATCAAGAAACTGAAGAATACGCCAATGTCCATTAATAAAGAATAGATAAACTGTGACATAGTCACACAGTGGGATATGATACAGGAATGAGAATACAATATACAACTGCAAAACTATGAATTTCACAAACAAAATGTTGAGGAAAAACCAGACACCAGAGTACATTCTTTGTGATTCCACTTATATAAAGTACAAAATCAATAATTAGAAATCAGGATAGCAGATATCTTTAGGCAGTACAAAAGGCATGTAGTGACTGGAAGGTGTGCAGAAGGGCTGATACAGTTCTGCTTTTTTTTCTTTAAAGATTTTTTTTTTAATTGGGGAATTGGGGGGATGGGAACAGCGCTGGGGAATTGGGGGAAGGGGAACAGACAAGTTGCTGTCCTTTTATTCTGCAGTCTAGTTGTGGAGGACCTTGCTTCACTGGTGCAACTTGGCACCATCATTGCACTCTTCCCAGGCGAGGCAGATCAGTCGCCGGCTTCTGGACGGCTGATCACAGCGGCTGCTGGCCACTCACGCTGGCTACTCATGCTGGCTGCTGGCTATAAACGGTAGCCCATGGCAACCCACTGCAGCAGGGGCTGCAGCCTACGCCGTTGCCAGCGACTCACGGCAGCCCAGCTCCAGGTTGAGCTGCTGTTCAGCATCTTAGCTGTAGAGGGCAGTGTCACTGGCCCTCATATGTGGGATACGAACCGGGGCCCTCTGGCATCCCAAGCCAGCTCTTAACCATCGTGCCACTTGGCCGGCCCCAGTTCTGCTTCTTGATCTACATATTATATAGGTATTTTCAGTTTGTAAAAATTAAGTTGTACACAGGTTTTTTCTTGCATTAGTCAAGTTTACATTTATCAGATAATGTGAGAAGAAGCATGCTCTAATAGAAACAGTAGAAATGAATTACTGTGTAGCTTAAGCTTAAATAAGGCTTAAGCTTCAGGTCCCCTCACTTTCATGCTGAGGCAGGATAGATAGACAATGAAATTGACAATCCCCTCCAGGATACCACATAAGGTGCCTCACAGGTTACAAAAGTAAGTGACTATCCAGTACCTGCAGCTAGAAAAAAAACAACCAGTTTCATCAAGCAAGGCTAACTCCTGTGACCTATGACTGGGGACCTGATCTTTAGCTAATTATAATGTCATAATCTCATTTACATTGCAGTTACTACAACTCCCATCATGCATGTGACACCATGACAGTTCTGAAGGAACCAAATAAGGAAGAAAATGGGAAACAGAGGGTCCCGCCCAGGGGAGGAGATGAATGAACCACATGAATGGGACACCACCAATTCCCACCCTGGTAGGGATAAAAACCTGTGATCATGACCTCCTCAATGTGACTCATTCTCTGAGTTCACCCTCACTTCAGGTGTGTACTTTAATTTTCAATAAATCACTCACTTTCCTGCATCTGCCTCGCTCTTGAATTCTTTTTTGCATGGAGACAAGAGCCCAGTCACCGCTGCTCTGAGTTGAGTCCTCTCTTGGACATCCCCGTGAGCCTCTAGTGACAATGGGACTCAATAAGTCCTGGAAGCAGTAGTGGATTCTAGGTGCAGTGAGGAAACCAGGTTGCAGAGAGAAGCATTTCTATGTAGACATTTCTGGTTAAATTGCCTAAAAAGATCTCAGAAGAACAGGACCTGAATTGCCAATCCTCCAGTAATTTGTTGTATTCTCATTCTAAAAATTATTCACTTTGTGCTTACTTGTTTCTCTATTATTTTATTCTTTGTCTTAAATATGGACAACCACCCCCCCACACACACACACACACACACAAACACACACTGCATTTCAGTAGTGTATAAACTTTAGCTCCTACCTACTTAGATCTGCCTCTGAGGAGTCAGAAGACCTTGTTCCAACCCTACCTATGGTTTGATTTTTATCACTGGCATCAAATCTTTCAGTTCTTTTCCTTGCATTAATAGACTTCATTTTTATTCAAGAAACTCTTTAATACACTAAGTAATCATAGTTTGTCAGTCATTATTTCAAGTAAAAAATATTGTGCAATGGAATAAAGTAGCTATTCACGCTTGCAACTCAAAAGACTTACAGTGTGCTTTTTCTGAAGATGTACTTTAGTATGCAGCAGGAGTAATTTTTGTGTATTTCCCATTCATCACACAAAATGTTAAAAGGACATGTACTCAATAAAATTAATGGTTTTTACTAAGTTTTTTCAAGGACATTCTTAAACTGCTTTTTCCCCCCTTTTCCAACATATTTACGACAGAGTAAAATACAATGACTTAATTCATGCTAGCAGTTTTATTCACCATTGCTTTTGCACCATCAATGCAAATATCAGTGTACATGTTCCAAGATAAACGATGACATTTAAAAAAGTTTATTTAAGACTTTAATATTTCAGTATAAGTTGTATTCAAATAAAAGATCTTTGATGATTAGTTGGTACTGATACCAGGCAGATACAGGCAAAACAGCAAGTCTAGCAAAGTCTGTTGCCTGATCATTTTTCAAGGTAAAATTACGATTCTGCAGAAAAAATATCTCTTTATGACTTCAGTTAAATCTTTAATTCAAAAAAAGTTACTATATATTTGGAAAATGAAACTTTCATGGTTTATTTCACTGACTTTTCATTTAGCAAGTATTGCAGTATCACATAGCTTCATTAGTATTTTGTGTGCTCCAACCACAAAAATACAGTAATTCACTATGTAAAATGTTTCAGTGGTTTCTTCATTTCTAATTTCAAAAGGTAAAATAAATAATGACTTGAATTAGCTTATATCTATTTTTTTAAAGATTTTTATTGGGGAATTGGGGAAGGGGAACAGACGAGTTGCTGTCATTTTGTTCTTCAGTCTAGTTGTGGAGGACGTTGCTTCACTGGCCCAAGTTGGCACCATCATTGTGCTCTTCCCGGACGAGGCAGATCAGTCGCCAGCTTCTGGACAGCCGCTCACCACGGCTGCTGGCCGCTCACCCTGACTGCTGGCTACACACGTAGCCCATGGCAACCCACTGCCACAGGGGCTGCAGCCTACGCCATCGCCGGCGACTCACAGCAGCCCAGCTCCAGGTTGAGCTGTTGTTCAGCATCCTAGCTGTAGAGGGCAGTGTCACTGGCCCTCATATGTGGGATCCGAACCAGGGCCCTCTGGCGTCCCAAGCCAGTTCTTAACCATCATGCCACTCAGCTGGCCCACTTATATCTATTTTTAAATATTCAGTTTCTTTAAATGCCAATCTCAAAATGAAACTACAATAGTGGAAGGTCCAAGATGGCAGATTAGGTGAACACTATGCCTACTGCCTCCCAGGATAACACCAGAATTACAAATAAATTGTAGAGCAGTCAACCTCAAGAATCTTCTGAAAACTACCTGAACAGAATCCCTATAACTAAGAATCTAAAGAAAAGGCCACATTGATACTGGTAGGAGGGGTGGAGACACAAAACCAGCTGACCCAAACCAACAGATAGTGGTTGAACACTGGGAGAGACACCTCGTTGATGGAGGTTCCCCCAAAAGAGGGAGGGATCCCAGCTGCACACTGGGCTCTGAATTGGGAGGTCCCCCCAAAAGAGGGAGGGTCCTATGCTGGGAAGAGGAATTACTACAACATCTGACAGTGAAAATCAGCAAGGACCGTGTCTATCTATCCCAGTGAGACGAAAGATAGCTGGAAACCCAGATACCCTCTTAAAAGGCTCACAAACAGACTCACTGGCTTGCAAACACTCACCTGGTCTCTGGTGGAGGGGAGGCACCTCAAGAAGCACCAGAGACATACACAGAAAAACTGATTTGTGTGGCTATGGAGTGAGGGCTAGAGCAGGGGTTGGCAAACTTTTAAGACGGAAGAGCCGCCAGGGGTCAGCAAACTGCAGCTCGCGAGCCACATGCGGCTGTTTGGGTACATACGTGTGGCTCTGAAGTAAAGTTGAAAATGAAAATAAAACTATCATAGTCTCATTTATAAAATTTTTAAAGAATATTATTCACATAATGGTGATTATGTAAAAATATATTTATGGCTTTCGAATAATTTTTAAGTTGTTGTGAGGGACAGGATTGGCTCTTCCAGGGGTCGGCAAACTTTTGAGATTGAACATACCCAAAGAGCCGCATGTGGCTAGCGAGCCACCATTTGCCGACCCCTGGGCTAGAGGGACCAGCCATTGTCCCTGTGTGGAGCCTGCCTCACATGTAGCCTAGAGGAGGGCGTGATCTTCTCTGCATTGAACCCTCCCCCAAAGGGTTAAATCTGAGACCACGTTGGTCTGGTAAAATTCGCGCATGCATACCACCTTGATGATACCCTGGGTTCCTGCCCCACAGAGCTAGTACAGCATTGCTGGGACATTTTCAGCTACTGAGCAGTCCCATTCCATGAGCCGTGGAAGCCTTTTACAGCAATGGACAGCCAGCTGCAGCCCAAGCAACTTTTGATGATGAGCAGCAAGCTACACCCTGCACCACAGGCTCTCTTGGGTGGCTGTTGGGGAACTGCAGGCCTGAAGTGAGCAGTGGCTAGCTGTGGTGTTCTCAGGGTGTTTTGTGAAGTGGTCACAGGCCCGGCATCGGTGCAAAAACCAAAACTGCATTAACTGTAAAAACCACCACCCACACCCCATAACTCCTTGGAATCTTTTCCTGCCCACCTAGGGCTGCATCGCAGGGGGGACTCAACACTGGATCAACCAGCTGGCCCACACACCTAAGGAGGTTCTTTCAACGGCTGAGCCTGTGGGCAGCCAGCAGGCGACTACAGGCACAGGGTGCCCAAGCCTTTTGCTAAGCTGCCTCAGGCCCAATACTGGTTGCAGCTGGGCCTCAGTTCACAGTAAGGCCACCCCTAAATGCCTCCAGGTCAGCACAGGCAGCAACCAACCACATACAGCTACATAGCTCCTACCAGGCCAGTCACAGGCAAGACTGAAATACACCTGCATGGGAGCCCCTCCCAAGAGACACCAGAGACAGCACACCCAGAGGCCAGCTTCAGATCACACCAGAGCACTACCTGGTTAGACCCAGAACTAAAGGGTGGACTCAACAGGCACAAGAGCCTGTGTGGGAGCAAACTCCACTTGGACAGGTCAACCCTCACACAGCAGCTCATTCACTGTGGGCATAGCCTATCCTCACAGCCAGTCAGCCTGGGAGTAAACCCCACCTACTGATGTGCCAAAAAAGCAACCTAGGCTCAACTATAATAGGAGAATACACACAACACATACGAGGCACACACCTGGAACACATGCACAGGAGATCAGCGTGATTGAACCATTGGACCACACAGGACACATACTACATAAGGCCACCCAGCAAAGACTGGACATCTACCTATTACATAGAAGCAAACACAGAGAGACAGCCAGAGGGAGATAACAAAGTGACATGTCCCAAATAAAAGAACAGGAGAAACCTCCAGAAATAAAACCAAACAAAATGGAGGGAACCAACCAACCAGAGACAGAGTTTAAAACACTGCCCATAAGAACGCTTAAGGAACTCAGAATTTCAACTAAAAGATAGTAAGCATAAATAAGGACATAGAAACCATAAAAAGGAACCAGTCAGAAATAAAGAATACAATAACAAAAATGAAGAATACACTAGAAGGAATCAACAACAAATCAGGTAAAGCAGAGGATCAAATCAGCGATTTAGAATACAAGTTATAAAACACCCAATCAGAACAAGCAAAAAGAAAAAAGAATAAGAAGAAATGAAGATAGTTTAAGGTACATTTGGGACAACATAAAGAATAACAACATTCACATCATAGCAGTACCAGAAGGAGAACAGAAGGAGGAAGGGGTCAAGAACCTATTTAAAGAAATAAAGTTTTAAAACTTCCCTAACCTGGCAAAGAAAATAGACATACAATCTGAGGGAGTGCAGAAATTTCTAGACAAGATGAACCCAAATAGGCCCACACCAAGACACATCATAATTAAAATGGCAAGGGTTAAAGACGAAGAGAATCCTAAAAGCAGCAAGAGAAAAACAACTAGTTACTTATTGTACAAGGGAGCTCCCATAAGATTGTCAAATGATTTCTCAACAGAAACTTTGCAGGCCAGAAGGGAGTGGCAGGAAATATTCAAAGTAATGAAAAACAAGGGCCTACAACCAAGATCACTCTACCCAGCAAGGAGAGATAAAGAGCTTCCCAGACAAGAAAAAGCTAAAGAAATTCATTACCACCAAGCCAGTATTACAAGAAATGTTAAAAGGACTATTTAAGCAGAAGAAAGGAAAAAACAAACGAACATCAAAAATATGAATAATAAAATGTCAATGACTATGTACCAGTCAATAATCACTTTAAATGTAAATGGATTAAATGCTTCAATCAAAAGACATATGGTAACTGAATAGATAAAAAAAAATAAGACCCATGTATACGCTGTATATAAGAGAGCCACATCAGAACGAAGACACACATAGACTGAAAGTAAGCGTTCCGTGGAAAAAGATATTCCAATCAAATGGAAACGAGAAAAAAGCTGAAAGAGCAGTACTTATATCTTATGAAATAGACTTTAAATAGACTGTAATAAGAGACAAAGAAGGTCACTACATGATAAAGGGACCAACCCAACAAGAAGACATAACCCTAGTGAACATTTATGCACCCATCATAGGAACCCCTAAATATATAAAACAAATATTGACCAACATAAAGGCAGAAATCAACAGAAACACAACCATAGTAGGGGACTTTAACTCCTCGCTGACACCAATGGAGAGATCTTCCAGACAGAAAATCAACACAAAATAGTGGCCTTCAATGACACACTAGATCAGATAGACTTAATTGATATTTTTAGAGCATTTCACCCCAAAGCAGAACAATATACATTCTTTTCAAATGCACATGGAACATTTTCCAAGATAGACCACATATTAAGTCACAAAACAAGTCCCAATAAATTTAAGAAGTTTTAAATCATATCAAGTGTCTTCTCTGATTACAGTGGTATGAAACTTGAAATCAATTACTAGGAAAAACAAACTGAAGAACACACAAACACATGGAGGCTGAATAACATGCTACTAAATAGCGAGTGGGTCAACAATGAGATCAAGGAGAAAATCAAAAGGTACTTTGAGACAAACAAAAATAAAAACACAACCACCCAAAATCTATGGAACACAGACAAAGCAGTCCTAAGAGGGAAATTCATAGCAATGCAGGCCTATCTAAAGAAACAAGAAAAATTTCAAATAAACAGTCTAACTTTACATCTAAGGGATCTAGAAAAATAGTAAACAAAGCACTAAGTGAGTACAAAGAAACAAATATATAATAAAGATCAGAATGGAAATAAGTAGAAGCTAAAAAAAAAAAAAAAATCAAAAGATCAATGCAACCAAGAGCTGATTTTCTGAAACAATAAACAAAATTGACAAACCTTTAACCAGACTCATCAAGGAAAAAAGAGAAAGATTCCAAATAAATAAAATCAGAAATGAGAGAAAAGAAGTGACAAAGGACACCACAGAAATACATAAAATTTAAGAAAACACTACAAGCAATGGTGCACCAACAAATTGGACAATCTGGAAGAAATAGATAAATTCCTAGAAGCATACAATCTTCCAAGCCTGAATCAAGATAAAACAGAAAATCTGAACAGACCAATTACAACTAACAAACTCAAATCAGTAATCAACAAGCTCCCAACAAACAAAAGTTGGCTTCACAGGTGAATCGTACCAAACATTCAAAGAAGGATTAACACCTATTCTCAAACTGTTCCAAAAAATTCAGAAGGCGGGAAGGCTCACACGCTCATTTTACAAGGCCACCATTATCCTGATTCAAAAACCAGACAAAGACATTACAAAAGGAAAACTATAGGCTGATACCCCTGATGAACAAAATGCAAAACTCCTCAACAAAATATTAGGAAACTGAATTCAGCAACACATTAAAAATATCATATCCCACGATCAAGTGGGATTCATTCTTGGTATGGAAGATTGGTTCAATATCCGCAAATCAATTACCGGGATACACCACATAAAAAAATGAAAAATAAAAATCATATAGTCATATGCAGAAAAAGCATTTTACAAAGTTCAGCCTCCATTTATAATAAAAACCCTCAGCAAAGTGGGAATAGAGGAGAACATATCTCAACATAAATAAGGTAGTACTAATTAAGTTTGTGAATTCATCCTAGAAAAAGTGCTACATAACTCATCACCTTCAAAGTACTCCCCTTGGGAATCAATGCACCAATGCCAGCACCTAGTCTACCCTTCAAAGCAATTTTGGAACTCTTTCTGGAATGGCCATCAGAGCTGTCATTGTATTGCCCTTGATGTCCTGAATATCATCAAAATGTCTTCCTTTTTATATTTCCTTTATCCTTGGGTAATGAAAGAAGTCATTGGGGACCAGATCAGGTGATTGGGGAGGGCATTCCAATACAGTTTTTTTTTTTGTTTTTTTTTACTGGCTAAAAACTCCCTCACAGACAGTGCTCTGTGAGCTGGTGCATTGTCATGATGCAAGAGCTATCTATGAATTGGTGAAAAGCTCAGGTCATCTAACTTTTTCATGCAGCCTTTTCAGCACTTCCAAATTGTAAACTTGGTTAACTATTTCTCCAGTTGGTACAAATTCATAATGAATAATCCACCTAATATCAGAAAAGGTTAGCAACATTGTGGCAACAAGTTCATGAACTTAATTGTCAGATCTCGTATTTTTAAGTTTTTAAGGAAGTTCCATACTGTTTTCCATAGTGGCTGCACCAATTTACAATTCCATCAATTGTGCGCAAGGGTTCCCTTTTCTTTACATCTTCACCAGCATTTGTTATTTCTTGTCTTTTTGACGATAGCCTTTCTAACAGGCGTGAAGTGATATCTCATTGTGGTATATTTGCATTTCCCAGATGATTAGTTATGTACCTGTTGGTCATTTTGTCATTGGGAAAATGTCTATTCAAGTCCTTTGCCCATTTTTTAATTGGATTATTTGTTTTTTTCTATTGAGTTGTATGAGTTCTTTTTATATTTTAGATATTAGCCCCTTATCAAATCCCATGATATGGATTGTAAATATTTTTTCCCATTAATTCCATATGTTGTCTTTTCACTTTGTTGATGATTTCTTTTTCTGTACAGAAACTTTTTAGCTTGATGTTGCTCCACTTATTTATTTTTTATTTTGTTGCTTGTGCTTCGGTGTCATGTCCAAAAAGTCATTGCCAAGACCCATGTCAAGGACATTTTTCCTGTTTACTTTTAAAGTTATGGTTTCCGGTCTTGTATTTAAGTGTTTAATCCATTTTGAGTTAATTATTGTGAAAGGTATAAGATAGCGATCTTGTTTCATTTCTTTTTTACATATGAATATCCAGTTTTTCTACCTTCATTTATTGAAGAGATGGTGTTTTCTTCATTAAATATTTTTGGCTCCCTTGTCAAGTATTTGTTGACTTTATGTTCATGGGTTTATTTCTGGGCTCTCAATACTATACCATTGGTCAATATGTCTGTTTTTATGCCAGTGTCACACTGTTTTAATTACTATAGCTTTATAATATTGCTGGAAATCTAGAAGTGTGATGTTTTTTGCTTTGTTCTTTCACAAGATAACCTCTGCTTTTAAAACTTACTATTAATAAAATAAAAAGGCAAAAAATAGATTGGGAGAAAAATGTTATACACACACAAATATATATATATATATATATATATATATATATATATATATATATATATATATATATATATATAAATATAAATGAAACTCAATGAGTTACTACTACACAGCCTTTCATATGTCTAAGATTAAAATAACTAGACATACCAAGTGTTGGCAAGGATGTGAAGCAACAGAAACTCATAAATTGCTGGTGAGATTGTAAAATAGTATAAAACTTTGGAAAACTATTTAGTAGTTTCACAACACCTTGTTTTAGAACACATTTACATAAACAAGTTAGTGTCAAGAAAGGGCCTGAAAATTCATCTTATTCCAAAAATAAAGAGAAAATTATATAGAAATTCATTTTAGTTACAATCAATGCTAGAAGACTATGAAACATTATTTACATTTTCCTCAGGAAAAGAAAGAACATCCTAAAAATTCAATGCAAGACCAAATTATTGCACAAGTCTAAGCCAACAGACATTTCAAACCTACAAAAAATCAGAGGATAAATGATATCAATTTAAAAAAGAAAACCATTTAAATTATTAGAAAACAAATAAGCTTAAAATTAAATCAAAGTAAAAACAAAACCTTGTAGCAAATATTAAAAAATTAAAAGAAGAGAACAAAATAATTTGACAGAATAAGACCAAACATATCAATCAGGTCAGTAAATTTAATTGGAATAAACTCACCTAGTAAAAGAGAAAACACTTAGATTGAATTACAAAGCAAAACACAAGTATAAGCTGTAGATTAAAGAGCTTTTTATCTACAACCAGTCTAATCTAGAGAAGGTTGAAAAGTAATAGTTGGGCACAAAAAAAATTCCTGCAAATGCCAAAAAAAAAAAAAGAAGAAAAGAAAATAGGGGAGTTTTGTACATGTTTGTATGTATCATTTTTTTTTTCACAGAAATTGCTAGATGCCTTTCAATTCCATATTCTCTTCCGCATGGGGAGACTACCTTTTCCTGCCCAAAGTGCAATATAAATATGGCCTTGTAACTGGATTCTGGCCAAAGTAATGTGGTGGACAGGATACACCCACTTCTAGGCCTGACAGAGTGTTTTGTGAAATCATCTCACATTTTCTCTTGGCCAGCTAAAAGCAAAAGATCTACCATAAAATTCTGAGGGTGCCATAGAAGTGGCTTCAACTAATTTGCTCTTTTCTAAATATAAATATATAGTTGATAGTTTATACTTATTCCTCTAGAGAGTGTGGCTCTCCACACCAGAAGGTAGTATCTTCAGGGGTGAATTCCTCATGCAGGGGCCTAGATCTCCTCAAATCCCAACTATCAGATATCCTTAAAATTTCAGGGGAAAGGTAATGTTGAAACATTGCTGTGTAGTGCAGTATAAAAACCATTGCATTCATCTACTTTCCACTATAGAGAGGTTCCGAGTCACCAAAGCCTTGTCCAACTATTAATATTTTCAGGTCAGCCCAACCATTTCATGAGAGTGATTTCATTCCTACCATGTTTCTTTACATAGATAAGTTTCTTTTTCTTTCTTGTGTACTGACACTTGACACAGGGTTAGGATTTATTGTTCTTCTGGCAGCTAATCTCTGCATCTTCATGAGCTTTTAACTATAAACTAGTTACTAACTACTGGTACCGGCTTGTTACCAAATATGTCTTTCTTGTTACTATCTCCTGGTGCCACTTTTCAAATCTCTCCTGTAACCCAGATGATATCCCATGATTTTCTTTCTCACAAAGTGGAATTTTCTGGTTTTCTTTTTAAAGATCTAAAGAATTTCTCACTATGACATTTATAGGGATTTTTTGCAGCTTATCTGGTGGTTGTAACTAGTGATAAAGTGCTGAATTATGTCAATGTATTAAAATGTGTTTTGAGCAGTAAAATAACACCACATTTTAGATTTCAAAGCCTATTGAACTGCTCTAAAAATCTTAGTCTTAAACCAAATCACTGTTGACAAAATGATGGATGTTATACTTTTAAAAGTTTCCTTATATGATTATTTAACCCCACCCCCTTCTTTTACTCCCCCATGTCCAGAGTGTCTGTACTTCCTTGGCCCAAATCAAATATGGCTTTAGGAGTTTGGGCAACATAATGACCTTCCTTATCTTTTAGACCGTTCGCTTGGGTAAAGTTTACAGCACATTATAGGATGGCAAATCATCATCTGTTACACTTATAAAACTGGCTCATATTCTCCAGGTCTACTTGCCAATGTTATTCCATACCTAGAATCACCCTATTTTTCTCTGAAAGTGAAAAAAATAAAAGATGCTTTATTGTGGAGAACGTAAACATTTTTTTCACTTAAAGATTGTGCTACCTGGTTCAATTTATCTTCTTGTTCCTTCTTAACTGCTTCTGAAAGACAGGAAATAGCCCCTTGGCCATTAGTTCCTAGACAATGGTAAATCTTCCTATAAGTGCTGTGCCTTGTTCAATCTAGAAGGTTTATTAAAATATTGACTGCATTACTTGTCTAAGGCTGCCATAATAAAGCACTACCAACTAGGTGGCTTAAAAAAATAACCCCAGAATCTATTGTCTCCCAGTTCTGGAGGCTAGAAGTCCAAAGTCAAGGAGTCTTCCAGGCTATGCTCCCTCTGAAACCGATAAGGGAAACTTCCTTGACTCTTCCTAGCTTCTGGGAGTTTGCCAGCAACTTTTGGCATCCTTTGGGTTGTAGCTGTGTTACTCCTGCCTTCACTCTTCATATGGTGTTCTGCCTGTATCTCCTATTGAAAGCAGTCCTCCCTTTGAAACTCTGACCTCTAGACCAATAGATCCTAAGGTTGAGAGTACAGAAAGCAAAAATTTTGGTAGTGGATCACTAGGAGGATAGTGAGTGGTGCCACTCCCATACTCTCCAGGAGGCTGTTTGTTTCTAAATCAGAATCCAGTATATGGTAGCGTTTCTTCCATAGCCAGGATTCACAGGTCCAGGAATCAAAGGGTAGAAATGGGAATGATGTATTACTGTTTTGTACAGCTGTTTTCATACTCTAAAGTTGACCAATTATACTCTTTTGTTGATTGGTTAAAATTAGCCCTATTAAAAAAAAGTTCAGGGCCGGCCGAGTGGCGTGTTGGTTAAGAGCTGGCTTGGGACGCCGGCTCTGAGCAGCAGGGCCCCAGTTTGCATCCCACGTGATCCAAACACTGAGCCCTGTACAGCTAAGATGGTGAACAACCACTCAACCTGGAACTGGGTTGCGGTGAGTCACTGGTGATGGCGTAGGCTGCAGTGGGCTGCCATAAGCTACCGTGTGTGGCTGGCACCGGCATGAATGGCTGGCAGCTGGTGTGAGCTGCCATGAATGGCCATCCAGAGGCCGGCGACTGATCTGCCTCACGTGGGAAGAGTGCAATGATAATACCAACATGGGCCAGTGAAGCAACGTCCTCCACAACTAGACTGAAGAACAAAAGGACAGCAACTTGTCTGTTCCCCTTCCCTGATTCCCCAATGTTGTTCCCCTCCCCCAATTCCCAAATAAAATCTTAGGGGGAAAAAAATTTCAGCAATAAGTATAATCACTAATATAAATACATAATTATATATTGCTTATACTGTAAATTTTAAAAGAGAATTGAGTTGCAGTTTATTTGTACCTTATCTATGTTCTTTACAGTTCTCTTTTTTCTCCATGTGTTAGTTACTCCTTAATCTTACCATGTCAAATACCTCATTTACTCCTATCAAAGAGAGAGGGAAAAAACATAAACTCAATCACATTAATAGCTCAAGAGAAATAATAAATTAATACCACCAGAGGAACAAGTAAAAAAAAAAAAAAAAGGTAAGATTTTTAGACTTTATGTTCTTGAGTTAAAAATACCTTCTCATTAATTTATCATAGTGAGGCTAGCATTACTGCCATTGCCTCGAGTTCCTGAGTACTGGACATGTAATATTTATCAATAGAAAAGTATGCAGACACTATTCCATGATTTATTTACCTCTGTTTCATGTGTAATTTTATTATTTATAAAATGCTTTTACATACACTATTTCACTTAATCAAAAGACCTTTAAATTAGATTTATTACCTTTTTTACAAATAAGAAAACCAAGGTTCAAGGCAGATAAACAATTTATGTTAAGTCATATAACTAGTTTAATGGTAAATATGAAGCTCAAAATTCTATTTCCTTTTTTTCTGCTACAACTCAGCTTTCCAACTTCACAAACTAAGTATTCTCTAATGGATATTATAATAAGTATTACTTGATATAGTAAAAGTGTCTTTTAACCTATTGAAAATAATGCTACATGTGTGAACCTCATTGTAAAAAATACAATAGCTTAAAAATCTAAATTTTATTCATCGTTTATTTATTATTTTTAAAATAATACTTCTGGGTTCTTTAAATATTAAAATATGTGGCAAAACAATTTCAAGAAAGCAAGCAGTTACAACTGAAAATTATCATTTCTTAGTCATAAGAAGATTTTTTCAGTTATAGTCTAAAAAGACCTCATGCATCACCCAGTGTAATTTTCACAAATACTTCATATGTCCATCTCATGGGCATTTGAAAAGCTGTAGGGTCAGTGTTTCCTTTTACATCCATTTTCTGTAGTAAGTAAGGGCCCATCAGGTGGCAGTGCAATTTAAAAGGTCATAGGTATAACTCCTAGAGAAATAATTCACTTTGAAAGGAAATGACTGCCCCATTTTGTTTAAAAACAGTCCTTACGTTAAACTTCCATGTATAGCTGATGATCCAAATTTATATTTGCATCCCTGATTGCTTCTCTGACATCCATATATGCTTGTCTGCCATAATGACCTACCCCCTGGGATGACAATTAGGTACCTCAAACTTAACCAAGACCTACCAGAACTCTTGTGTCAGCCCTCTATCTCCATCTTAGGATTAGTAGATGACTAAAACCTAAGACATTCTTATTTCCTTTTTCCTTCACATCCTACATCCAAATTAAATTGGATTTAATTTCAAAATATATACTCAGTCTGACCACTTCTTGAAACCTCTACTGCTACCACTCTAGTCCGAGTCACCATCATCTCACTGGAGTTACTGCAGTCATCTCCTAAATGTCTGTCTGCTTCTGCCAGACCATTACCATCCAGTCTCTACATGCAAGAAAGGGTGATAATTTTACAGTGGAAATGAGACCATAACTGTTACCCGATAGCCCAGAATATGTCTGAATGTCTTTCGCTTGGCCTAAGAATCCACAGCCCTTCTGTCTGGCCTCATCTTGCACCCCTACCACTGCTCTAGTCACACTCTCCTTCCATCTCTTCCTATGAACACACCAAGCTTGTTCGGGCCTCTGGGCCTTCCCACTTGCTATTCGTTTACTTTTTGCTGGAGATCTTTGCAGCATTCAGTCTTTCACAGCATTCAGGTGTCTGGTTAAGTGTCTCCTGAGCCTTTTTGATTGCTCTATCCAAAGTGTACCCCTCCCCACTACTTAATTCCTTTTGACTCCTTGAGTCATTTTCTTCATAAGCAGTATTTATTTTTTGTTTCCAGATTAATCATCCCTCCATCCTGCAGAAAGAGGAGCTTCGTCTTTTTCATGGCTCCATCCCCAGTGCCTGGTAGACTGCCCACTGCTTAGTCAGAAATATGTACTTTTGAATGAATGGATGAATACATTTATTTACATATTCATAGTTATAAAATTGAGGCAAAATAGTGTAATTTAAAAATGTATAATGCTAGCTTAATCAAGAGTTATATTGCTTTGGAGAAATCTCAATCAGTTAAAATTGTATGCAACTTGCTTCCCTGAGGAGAGTTGATCTTCTGAGTCAATCAGTTATTAATAGGAACAGCTGGTGGCAGGTGCAGGCATTGCAAAAATAAGACTAAGGAAACATAATTTGTCTTCATCTACAGCAGTGGTTCTCCACCTTGGCCATGCATTAGAACACCTGGGGAGATTATAAAACTCTGACTACCAGGCCAGACCCCAGAACAAGTAATTCACAATCTTTGAGGGTTGTATCTAGGGTGCCATTAACTTTTTGTAAAAGAAGTTCTCAGCTTATTACAATGGACAACTAAGACAGACCACTGGTCTATGAAGTAGGGTTTTTTTCCAAAATTATTTGTGGTGCTGACAATAGTATAGAAGCTATTCATATACCTATTAAGTGAATAATTAATTAATTAATTAATTAATGAGTGAATGTAAAGTGTGTTGATAGCTAACTGAACTGAACACCACTTGAAAACCGTTCAAAGGGTTTGGCCTTATCAGTAGGGTTGCCAGATTTAGCAAATAAAAACATAGGAGTCCCCAGTTAAACTTGAAATTTATGTTAAAAAGAAACTTGTTTAATAAAGCATGTCCCAGATATTACAGGGGACATACTTATATTAAAAAGTGTATTCATTATTTGCCTGAAATTGAACTTTAACTGGGCATCCTGTATTTTATGTGGCAACCCTACCTACTGATGAGGGAACAGTTAAGTTTCTCTTGTAAAAATCAGCATACTATTTAAAACAATTCACTGTTGAAGTGGTCATTTAATCTCTGCTATCTTCAGCTATACTAAGCTACCATAAAAACAGTGTTTTATCATTAGGAATAAATTTAATTTTGCCTTTTTAGCTATTAATAGAGTAATCATAAAAATGAGGTTAGTTCCTCTTGTACGTTACAGTTTTTCCAAATGAATTTAGAATCTAAATTCTTCAGTATCTGTTTCTGAACTATCAAATTTCATACCTTAGAGTTCAAAACAGGAAAATTCAGAGTGTTTTAAGAACTATGAGGTACCCTCTCAGCATGATCTCTGAAACAGGGCTGCATCCAGGTGCTGTGTCTTGAATCTTCTCCGTACCCCTTGAAAGAATGAGAAAGGAATCCCTCAGGTATTTTCTGCTCATTGTAATGACCAGATAAAACTAAAATTAAATGGTAATAATAAGATTTGACTTTAATATTGGAAAAATAAAATGATTGAAAGAACTCAGTTGAATAATTGGTCATACAGGCAGAAGTCTCAAAGACACTGCCTTTATCTTAAAGGATCCATAAAAGTCCCAATCCTCTGCAAATGTCAGGTGAACACTTTTCCACTACCAGGTGACACAATCATGTGATCAGAAATTCTCCAATGAGTGTGCGACCCAAGGAAGGATCAATTATGGTTTATAATGAGCCAGTGTGGAAAGAATGGAATGATGGAAAGGCAGAACAGGAAAGGCTATTTGCATTTCTAATGTTTTTTTTCCCCAACTGGATTGCACAGTATGGACTGGTTCCTTGCTGAGACCATCCCTAAATCTAATGATGGATTAAAAAAAAAAAAAATCAGAAGAGGAAAAGGTCTATTCAAACACAAATTTTAATCCACATATCCCAAAAGTCTGAGACTATCTCAGCAAGGGGTAAGGACAGGCAAGCTATGTATTGGGTTGTCGGAAAAATCATGACGTATTTTTTTATGTTTTTCATTGCAAAAATGCGTCATGATTTTTCCGACACCCCATTATTTTCTGCGTATCACTCTGGCTGACAGTCTACAGTGAAGGTATAAGAACTCAAATTGGTTTTACTGACATGGAGTGCATCTGGTACCATGCTCTTTCATAAACATTACTGCACCTTACTTTCTCATAGCTTGAGATGACATAATTGCAGGCTTTGTCATTTCTCAGCAGCATACACTATTAAGATATCTGATACAGATGTGAACGTAACTTTGGAATACAAAATTTCAAATTTTGTTCCTAGAAAGATTGTCCTAAGGAAGTAGATCCAGGTGTGGAGTGTTTAACTCTATTCTGACTTTTAGTACTTGTTCTCATATTTTCTTTGCAATTTAGTACAAAGGTGGATGCTCTCAAATCAAGAGATTATACATAAAACTATTTGATTCCCTAACGACAGTTGCCAAGTTTCCAACATATGCATAGATGAATTTTTTTAGTGTATTGATTTTATGTTTGTGTGTTTGTTTTTAATGGATACCTATGGTAATAATAATAATACTAGCTACTCCTTGCTGAGGCAGTTTAGTAAGAGTTAAATGTGAGGGACCTGGGAGTTTATCTTGCTGGGTTCAGACCCAAGCTCTGCCTCTTGCTAGTTATGTAATTTTGGCAAACTATTTAACCTCTCTAAACCTTCATTTACTCATCTGCAAACTAGAAATAATAATAACATCTACCTCCTGGTACTATGAACTAACTGAGAAAGGATAAGCAAAGTGCCCAGGATGTAGCAGGCACTAGAAGATCAGTAGCTGCTCTTCTAAGGACAGCAATTGTAAACTGCAAGTTAACACTTCAATGAATTCATCTCTGAATTAGGGATAATAATAATACATACGTTTAAGGCTTTTGTGAGGATTAAATGATGTAAGATATGTGATACACTAAGCTTAGAGGCTGGCACATAGTAAGCAAATTAGTGAATGGCAGCCCTTGTTTTGTTATTACTATTTTCAGACACCATATATACCATATCTCCAATAAAAAATATGATCTCCATTTTACTGAGTAGATGCTTAGGCCCAAACAGGTGAGAAGGTGTTGGGCTAGCAGTCAAACCCCAGTCTGCTTCCAAAGCCCCAGATCCTTTCATAACAATCTATTTGTCACTAACCAACAGCCATTCTGACATTAATGAGCTAACACTGAGAGACCAAGGAACAAATTTTATTTCAACTTAATTCCTCAGAGATGGGACACTCCACATAGCACTTTGCTGATACTCTAATATATAATAATGGAAAAACACAGTGTTTAAGCTTTGAGGCCTTTTTAAAAAACATCATGATGATATTATCTTCTATCATTGAGACCATTAGAATACAGAGATTGCAGAACGAAATAAAGAATAAAAAAGAAAATATTATATTCTTTAAATTCTCTAGAATCTCTGACAGAATTATAGACTTGTTTGTACTTTTTGGTGTGCTTTTAAAGAGCAAGAAAACTGATATTTAGAGATATAAGTATTTTGTAAAAATATGTTACATTAAACTATTATTTTTACCTCTAATGCTTAGTTTTTACCTCTAGTGTTTGCAAAATGCACCTGGCTAAATATAAATGAATCAATCAGTTGTTGTTCCAGATGTCTTGAGAAATATCCAGATGTTTGTGAACTTTAAAAAGGATGTTTTCAAAACAGACATTTTATTTTCTCACTTTTCAGCTGCATGTACTAGCCTAGCTATTACACAGACTTGCTATAATTTGTATTGTAGTGTAAAGTACCCTGAATCTTTTCACAGAGAAAATCCAATTCCAAAAATATATACTTTAAGACACTTTGAAAACATTTTAGAACATGAGAATGGAAAGAAAAAAGAGAACTATTTAAATCAGAGGTTGGCAAAGTTTTTCTGCCAAAGCTCAGATAGTGTTTTAGGCTTTGCAGACCATGTGGTCACTCTTGAAACTACTCAACTCTGCCTTTGTATACTTGATGGGCGTGGCTAGATTCTAACACAACTTTATTTACAAAAGCAAGCAGCGTGGGCTGCAATTGGTTGGTCTGGGTCTAAACACACAGAGAATACTAGAGATGTGCTGTTTTGGGTGATATGTAAACATTTGCCAACACAAATTAGGGAGAAGAAATTTCAAAATGGTGGCATCTATCACTACCCAATTGGTCTTGAAAATGTGTTTATTATTCTTCATTTGCCCCCACTTCCCTAATCCCCCTTCCCTGCCTTCCTCTGTCTCTTGGGAGGCTGACCTTAGCAGACTGCATCACTCTGGGACTTTTGGGCGACACCAGCAGGAGATGATATGCTAGAAGGAGAGAGAAGTTCTTCTGACATCAGAGTGCCTCACCCAGACACGGATGCTTCACTGCCTGTCAAACCTGGACTGCATATCCTAAGAGGCAGACAGGCTGTGCACAAATCTTTCCCTTTCCTCTAAAGTGCAGTGCTCCTATATCTGTTCTCTCAGGGCAAGCTTCCTGCTGATTCTCACTTAGAAAAAATCTGATAAATCTGCTAAGTGTTAACTAACCCTCAGGGAGGGACTTCTCTTTATCACAGGACTCCGATAAATGCCTTAAAAAGTAAATAAGGAAGGCATTTATGGTACTAAAAGCTGCCCTGTGGAAAATGAGGGCAAAAGAGTCATTCTGGCAATTCCTACCATGGAGAAAATTCATTATCCGTAAGGTCAACCTTGATACTGGCAATGGACCAAAACTTGGGGGGGCATAGGCTTATTGTATCATCTCACCAGTGCCATTAGGGCTTTTAAAATAAGTGGTGTAATGTTTATTCATGTTAGATATCACTTTAACTAGTATTCTAGAGCTATTTTAAAAATTACTCTCAACTGTCAGGTGTTATACTGCCCATAATATAATTGAGAGATAATGAAGTAGAACTGAAGTGTTGATTATTTTTTTTTTTATGTTGTGACAAAGATGTTACTGGTTTGACTAGTTATGTGCCTACAAAGAATCTGTTTAAAGAAAAAAAAAAATCACTTCAACACCCTGTTAAAGAGCCACTTGTACTTTGGTATTTTCTGAAGGGCACTTCTTATAACACTAATGCTATGAGTCTCTATAAAGGAGTGTGGATATATAGCCTGCTCTTAAAGGATCACAATGCACAGAGGCAGATTAAAGGCTCTGAAAAGTATTGCAGTAACTAATCGTGATTAATTTCCCATGCTTACTTAACCATGAAATTTTATTTTGAATGTGATTTATTAACTCCATGAAACTTACTTTGGGAAATGCTGGTAAAAGGTATTAAGATATTTGGTTTTAATCTCTAGGAAAATCACTACTATTTCACTAATTATTTTTTGCATCTATCAGTTTATTTTAATAGTTGTTATTTAAAATTTTTGTCTTTGAAAAGATTCATAAGAAAAAATAATAAGGCATCCCCCCAAATGTCTGGTAAACACAACTCTTGCCTGCTCCCAAGGGTTGGGACTGCTGAAGTCAAGTCACCAGTAGTGCTTGAGAATAAATACTTCCTATGTCCAACATTCCACTCAAGTATCACCTCAACTTGGAGGTGTTTCTGATCCATAATCCAGTTAGTGCTCCCTCTTTTATGCTTCCCTTATGATAACACTTAGTGATCTTGTTTGGTCAGTGATTTACGTATCTAAGCCCTTATAAAATCCTTGAGGGCAGAGACTATAATTAAACATTTCCGTTCCTAATATCTAACAGTGCTTGATGTTCAGTAGATGCTTATAAAGGAAAAGCCTAGTTCAGTCTCCTCTGTATAGAGAAAAAAATCCAGGTGTCCCCTACTCTGTTTATCTTCCCTGTGAGTCTCCCTTTACCACTGACACAAAACACTTCACTTCTGGTCACCAAATGTGTGCAGGTTTTGCTCTACACCACGCAATTCTCTGCAACACCAGCTGGATGTCCTAAAATTTAATTCAGTTCTGACCCTATCTACCCAGTTAAAGGCTCAGTTCCATAAAACTGTTCCCCCATCACTTCAGACACCAGTCCAAAACTCCTATCGTTCTGACCAACATGGAGGTTTCAAAGACCCCTTCTCAAGTTGAGTTAATTTGCCAGAGCAGCTCACAGAACTCAGGGAAACACTTATGTTTACCAGTTTATTACAGGATACAGATAAATAGCCAAATGAAGAGAGGTGAGGTCTGGGAGAGCATCAAGTGCAGGAGTTTCGGTCCCCATGGAGTTGGGGTGCATCACCCTCCCGGTGTGAATGTGCCCACCTGGAAGCTCTCAGAACCCCCTACTATTGGGTTTTGTGGAGCCTCCCTCATATAGGCATGGTGAATTATTAGCTCAACTTTCAGCCCCTCTCCCCTCTCTGGAGGAATGGGGGGTGTGCTGAAAATTCTAAGCTTCTAATCACGGTTTGGTCTTTCTGGTGAATAACGGCCATCCAGGAACCACCAGGACCCCATCCAGAGTTGCCACATTAGAACAAATGATTCTCCTAGTGCTCTCCTCACTTAGGAATTCAAAGGATTTTAGGAGCCTAGTGTGAGGGACATGGCCAGAGACAAATGTTAGAACAATCAATGCTCCTCATGCTCTTATCATTTAGGAAATTACAAAGGTTTTAGGAGCTCTGTGCCAGAAATTTGGGCAGAGACCAACATATATATTTTTTATTCTTTTATAATGCTTAATAAAGTGAATTTCTATGACAATTTTACATGATTTTGAGGCTGCTTTAGAAATAATTTGC